>CM044314.1:35000000-36250000 GCA_024291935.2 Okapia johnstoni | reverse complement strand
TCTCTGCTGTAAGCTTTAGAGAAGAATACAGTATATATGGGCTTCCAAAGTGGCTCAGCGGTAAAGAATCCGCATGCCAGTGCAGGAGGTGCAAGAGACGTGTTCCATTCCTGGGTCGGGAAGATCCCCTGGAGAAGGAAATGGCAACCCGCTCCAGTATTCTTGCATGGGGAAGTCCCATGGACAGAGAAGCCTGATGGGCTGCAGTTCATGGGGTCACAAAAGAGTTCAGCACAACTGAGCGACTAAACAAGAGTTCATATACCAGTAGGTCCTCATGGAGACACTGAAGTTTCTTTGACTTAGAGAGACCCTGTACTGGGAAACATTTGACTGACCTTTTTTGCTCTCAGAAAAGGACAGTGTCTCATTTTCAGGGACAGTAGTCACCCTTGCAAGGATTTTAGGAGGCAGAGATGTGCATGGTCTTCTGAGATGTGGTGGATGTCATCCTTTTCAGTAGTCCCCGGGAAGGGGAACAAAAAGAGGTAGCACCCGCCCCATGTAACATTTGTAAGTTACCTTCAGTTGAAAATATTCCATTCTCTTTTGTTTTAAACAAAATTGTTCTCTTAATAGTTTACTATTAAGCATACAGCCAAAGGTAGCTTAAGAAGCTAAGTTAGGTCTCTGGCGGCTTCCCCATGATTCTTCCTTCAGGGCACTGTTAATGGCTGTTAAACATCCCTGAAAGTGGAAATTCCCTGACGGTCCAGTGGTTAGGACTCCGCGCTTTCATTGCTATAGCCCGAGTTCATTCCCTGGTCAGGGAACTACGATCCTGCATAAAGCAAAACAAAACATCATCCCTGAAGTTATCATCTTGTCTTGTGAAGCAATGGGCTGGATATGGAGCTGGGTTAACAGTTGAGGTCTCGGTAGACTAGACTTCCTTTGGCTAACTTCGATCTGCTGCTGCTGCTAAGTCGCTTCAGTCGTGTCCGACTCTGTGCGACCCCATAGACGGAAGCCCACTGGGCTCTGCCGTCCCTAGGATTCTCCAGGCAAGAATACTGGAGTGGGTTGCCATTTCCTTCTCCAGCGCATGAAAGGGAAAAGTGAAAGTGAAGTCACTCAGTCGTGTCCGACTCTTAGCGACGCCATGGACTGTAGCCTACCAGGCTCCTCCATCCATGGGATTTTCCAGGCGAGAGTACTGGAGTGGGGTGCCATTGCCTTCTCCATCATTTGTGCATATTCTTGTCTTGTCTTCTTTATGCTCTCAATTGTCCACTTTCTGCCTTTTTTATATGGATAGCATGTGGCCAGTACTCCCAAGGATACCCAGTCACCCTCCCAGTCACCCTCCCAGTCACCCTGGCAGTCTTTCCCTGCCAGTCACCCTCCTTTCTGTGAGGTCTACATGATGGAAAAACATAACAAAGAATTGGAGAGAAAGTTGCTGTTGTTGTTCCGTCTCCAAGCCATGTCTGATTCTGCTGCTGAATGGACTGCAACATGCCAGGCTCCCCTGTCCTCCACTATCTCCTGGAGTTTGCCCAAGTTCATGTCTATTGAGTCAGTACTGTTTTTTATTATTAGTTGCAATTGATCCAGTGGTGAACTCTCAGAATACTGTCTTGGACCACGATAAAGTATTGTGGCTTAGTCTGGAGACTTATGTGGACTTCACTTCGACCATGCTCTCGCAAGCAGGCTGGTACAGGAGTCCATAGCAATCCATAGCTGTGCTTGCAGAGATCTGGGTGAGAAAATCACAGAGGAGAGGAAAGAGGTGGAAGCTGAGGGTAGCGGTGTTTCTCCTCTGCAGGCAGATGGTGCAGTGTGTTTAAGAATACAGGCTTTGGAATACTGGGATCTGGGTTTGAATTCTGAATTCTATTCTGCTTCCCTCTGCGAAATTTTGGACAAGCTGTTTAACCTCACTGAACCTCAGCTTCCTCATACATAAGATGGTAGCTACCGGGGTAGGGGGGGGATGTTAATGTGAGTACTTTTTAAAAAACAGCTTTATTCAGATATAATTCACATTCCATACAATTCACCCACTTAAAGCATACAATCCATTGCCGTTTAGTATATTCATAGCATTGTGCAGCTGTCACAAGTCTGTAATTCCAGAATATTTTCATCACTCCAAAAAAGAAATGCTTAATGTAAATACTGATGAATGGACATATGGAAAATGCCTCGCTTTGTACCTGACAAGTGTTAATACCTATGAGAACCAACTACTTAAAATAATAATTATGATGTTATGCTATAACTATATATAATATTATTATGTAAGATAAAATTAATATAAAAATAGTGACTTCTTGGGACTTCCTTGGAGGTTCAGTGGTTAGGACTCTGCATTCCCATGCAGGGGACACAGGTTTGATCCCTGGTCAGGGAACTAAGTAAGATTCCCACATGCTGCACTTGGCAGCCACAGGGGGAAAAAAAATGACTTTTTTTTCAGATTTCCTTTGAAAGCAGGTAGAATAAAGAAATTTATAGTAAATTCAAACTCCTGGCAATTTGGCTCCATTAAGTAAGAAAAGAAAAAAACAACAACAACCCTAAACTCAGGTTTAACCTCTGTTTTCTAGGTCATTGTGAACTCTTCTCCCAGCCTCATCTAATTAAAAAAGGATTATTGCCCCCAAGGGAACAGTGGTCATTAGTGGGAGAACTGCCAGGTACAGCTGGGCTTTTCAACCTTCAGTGGACCCTCCTTTCTCTCTGTCCTGCTGCTTCTGAAGAAATCACTTGAAGGACCCTGGAAGCGGTAGAGAAAGGGAGGCCTGGGGAGATCTGTGAGCTGCCTTTTTTGCCGTCACTGTTCACAGTTCGCTGAGAGCACCTGGGGCTGAGCGTAGAGTCGGTGTCAGAAGCAGATAACCAGCATTTTACACCCTCTCGTCACAAACCACGAGCTCCTGTTGACTTGAGGGGAAAAAAAGTTAATGAAATAGTTAATAAGTAGTGGGTGCACTTAAAATGTATGATGAAAAATTGAAAAACTTGTGCACTTGGGCTAGGATGTGAGAATGGAAGGTAGAAATGATTTAGTCTGCACCAAACCAGAAGGAAGACTGCAGGGTAGCCCAGATTTCAGGGCTGGCGTTGTTCCTGACCCCTCGCTGTCTGGCCTCCAAAGTGTGCCGGGTAGCCATCAGGATGAGGGTCTCTGAGGGGTGTTGTCAGAAACAGAACCCAGCCCCTGCCTCCGCAGCCCTGTGCTCTTTCTGTACTTGCACGGAGTCGTGCCAGAGAAGTTGGACTGGGTTTGCATCTCAGGAATCTGGGTGGAAAATGTCTAAATTTAACTAACTAATAAATTTAAAAGCTTTCCAAACTTCTAAGCGCTGATTTTTAGCCCGATTTTTCTTTTTCTGAGTTACTTTTTTCCTCTTAGCCGCTTTGCGAGTTAAAATAGCTATTTTCTCGATCCTGGGCATTCATTAATTAGTTGTTACAGTCATCATGGTTCACTGCTGACATCTCTTTGTAAGGAGCATTTAGGACCCTTCTCCTCAGGCCACCCATGGAAACATTCCTGGAATAGGAAGAATCCTGACTCTGCTTCTTGTTTATAGCACTTTGTTTCTGTTCTAACAGTAATAAGGGAGAAGTGGACTCAGGGTTGTTGGAAGTATCAGTTTTCTCAGAATCAGATACAGAGAAGAAACTGGTAGTTGCCAGAGGGAAGGAGGGCAGAGAGGTGGACAAAAGGGGTGAAGGGGATTAAGAGACCCCAGCTGCCAGCTTATAGAGTAAATAACTATCAAGGATGTAGTGTACACAGAGGGTATCCAGTCAATAATATTCTAAAACCTCTTCAGAGTGACAGATAGTAACTGGACTTAGTGTGATGATCGCATATAAAACCTTTGAATCACTATGTAGTACACCTGAAACTAATATAATACGGTGTGTTAATTTTAATTGAATTTTTAAAAGATTCCAAAAAGTTAAAAGAAGTGTCAGTTTTCTCACAATTGGTGGATGCTTTTGAAGTGCAGTAAATCTGTTCAGACAACATTTGGCAGTCAGGCACTAAAGATATTATGGCTGTAAACTTGGGATCCAGAACCCAAAGATCTGGATCCTAGCTCTCTGCTTCTTGGTTTCTATGGCCTTAAGCCAGTCGTTTAATTTTTCAATAGTCTGTTTTATAATTTATGTAATTTATGCAGTTTTTTCATCCTTGTCTCCCTTATCAGATGATGTGAAATTGTTAGTTACTCAATTACATCTGACTCTTTGTGACCCCATGGACTATAGCCTGCCAGGCTCCTCTTCCATGGGATTCTCCAGTTAAGAATACTGGAGTGGGTCGCCATTTCCTTCTCCACAGGATCTTGCTGACCTAGGAATCGAACCTGGGTCTCCTGCATTGCAGGCACATTCTTTAACATCTGAGCCACTAGGAAAGCCAGATTATATGATGTAAACATCAAATCATAGGACAGCTCTAAGAATGCTGTATTATATATACACTCTATATTCAAAATGGATAACCAACAAGAACCTTCTATATAGCACAAGGAACTTAATATTTTGTAGTAACCTAAATGAGAAAAGGATTTGAAAAAGAATACGTGCATGTGTATGTATAACTGAATCCCTTTGCTGTACACCTGAAACTAACAACATTGTGAATCAACTGTGCTCCAATATAAAATAATTAAAAAAAAAAAAAAAAAACACTGTGTTATCCCCATGAAACCTACTCAAAAGATAGACTGTTACGGGACCGTGGCCATCATGTTCCTTCCTTTGCATCAGTGTAATGCGGGCCAGGCATATGATGTGTAACCCAGTTTTCCTCCAACCATTCCTCATCTGTTTTCTGCAGGACTTCCTCATGGAAACTTTTATCATGTTTAAGGATCTAATTGGAAAGAACGTCTATGCTAAAGACTGGATGGTCATGAATATGACGCAGAGCAGGTGAGACCGCCCATCGTGGGGCCAGCGGCATTTGAAAACTTGGGCCTGGTAACTAGATTTCTGAGCTTTGTGAAGCACTGTCTCGTCTCTTTGCCTCAGGTCCATCATCTGTAAAGTAAAGTTCCTCCTGCTTCTGTGGTCTTGGTGTATGCCCTCCTGTTCTTGATTTCACCCAGGCTATTTCAGTCGCTCTGACTTGGGCTCTCAACTCTCTTCTTTCTGCTGTTACCTCATCACTGCCTCATGCTGATCATCAGCTCTGCAAGACATCTTTCATTGCCTCTCTGTGGCCTTTATTATCCTAATATTCAAGGCTTCTGCATCCTGGCTCACCCTGCTTTCCTAGCCGTATCTTCCACTGTTTGTCCCATATACAATGTGCCTGCATGCTAAGTAACTTCAGTTGTGTCCACCTCTTTGTGACTCCATGGACTGTAGCCCACCAGGCTCTTCTGTCCATGGGATTCTCCAAGCAAGAATACTGGAGTGGGTTGCCATGACCTCCTCCAGGGAATCTTCTCGACCCAGAAATTGGAACCCACATCTCTTGTATCTCCTGCACTGGCAGGCAGGTTCTTTACCACTGGTGCCACCTGGGAAGCCCACATACAGTGTGCCCTACAGCCACATTTTGGCTCTTGTGAGCCTCTTCCTGCCCCTGAACATGCTCTCTGCCTTCCCTCACATTGGCTGCTTCCACTTCCAGTGCCTGCCCCATTGTCTCTGGCCATCAATCTGCCCCCCATTCCTTAGGTCCTTCTCAAATGCCATCTCCAAAGGAAGCCATTCTGACCTAGATGTCCTCTTCTCTCCTTTTGATTCCCTATACCTATTTGATACCCCCTCCTAGAATTTTCCGTATTCTTTGTCGGATCAAGGTTCAATTTACAGGTTGCAAGTGATCCCCACCAAGCTGTAACCTTCTTAAGACCAGGAAGTGTCTCTTTCAAGGCAAAACCTAAGCCAGTGCTTTGCAGTTGCTGGTCTTCAACAAAGACTTGTTGAATTCAAGTCAAATGAACTGAATACAGATACTTAGGGGCTTCCCAGGTGGCTCAGTGGTAAAGAATCTGCCTTCCAGTGTAGGAGATGTAGGAGACTCAGTATTGATCCCTGGGTCAGGAAGATCCCCTGGAGTAGGAGATGGCAACCCACTCCAGTACTCTTGCCTGAAAAATTCCATGTCGAGAGGAGCCTGATGTGCTATATAGTCCGTGGGGTCGAAAAGAGTCAGACACAACTGAGCACACATTTACAGATACTCAGATTCAGGATTTTTCAAGAGCTAAATAAAGTAAATTATTATGATAAGCATTAAGTCTCCATGGTCCTGATGTCTGGTTAGAAAACACTTCCCAACTATGTACAGATTAGAGAAACAGTTTCATCTGAAGTCCTAGACTTTAAAACACAAGCATCACGATGGAGTTGGAAGAGCTCTGGTCTGAGGCTCAGGAGCTGGTCCTCTCAACTGGCTCAATTGTGATGCAGCCTTGAGTGATGCTAGGAGACAGTTCAAGAAACTGGCCTTCACTGTAGACTGTGCTGTTTTTGGTCTCTAAGGATCTTGATAGATGTAAAGGTCTTAGGTTAACAAATCCAGGCTTGATTTGTTTTGTGTTTTTTTTTTTTTTAACATAGAAAATGTTAAGTCGTGTCTGACTCTGTTACCCTATGGACTATAGCCTGTCAGGGTCCTCTGTCCATGGGAATTCCTAGGCAGGGATACTGGGTAGGTAGCCATTTCCTTCTCCAGGGGATCTTCCCAACCCAGGGGTTGAACCCAAGTCTTCTGCATTGGCAGGTGGATTCTTTACCGCTGAGCCACCTGGGAAGCCCCAGAAAGTGTATCAAAGAGCATGAAGTTTGCCTTATTTATCCAGTGTGTTTTTCTTCCCCCTGCCAGGGTTTTCCTCCGTGCCATAAATCAGTTTGCTGAGGTACTCACCAGATTCTTCATGGATCAGGCAAGCTTTGAACTTCAGGTAAGCATGCAGTTCACCTAGGCGTTCCTTCAGTTCTCAGCTGAAGCAAGAGGATAGTTTCATTTTGGAAGACAGATTGCCTTAGCTCTTATCAGAACACTCATACACACCTGCTTGCAGGTAGTTACACAGGTATTCCTCTACCTACAAATGGATTAGTGTCCAGAGAGCAGTGTGTATACACACCTGTTTGAAAATCCAAAGTGATAGCAAAACAAGTGACTACTAGCTCCATGTTCATTTATTCATCCAACAAATATTAGAGTTATACCTACAGGGCATTATTCTAAGTCCTCATGAAGGCAGACAAGGTTCTGCTTCTGTTACAGGGTACATTTGGTTGCTGATGTGCTTCTGCTATGTCATGGCCTATGTTTGTATCTGTGGAACTTTGAAAGTGAAGACATAAGCAGAGGATATTGCATATATGTATACATGTGTATGTGTGCATATATACATATGTGTTTATATATGTATGTGTGTATATGTATTAAAATGATATATATGTGTGTATGTGCCAAAATGGAATTGAGCTGTACAATT
Organism: Okapia johnstoni; assembly: GCA_024291935.2. Taxonomy (NCBI): domain Eukaryota; kingdom Metazoa; phylum Chordata; class Mammalia; order Artiodactyla; family Giraffidae; genus Okapia; species Okapia johnstoni. Next base: position 36,242,570 of record CM044314.1, on the reverse strand, counting down.
CATTGGTAACCTATTAATCTACTTTGTTTATTTTTTCTGTAATCTTTTCAATTATAATAAATATTTTCACAATATTTTTAATGACTGAATACAGCCCATTTTATGACTGGATTATGATTTAACCAGATTCTTCATATGAAAATTTAGGTTGTTTGCATTTTCTGTTATATTAAATAGCACTTACTTAAATATTTTTTAAATACCCATTTTTATTTTTCCAGGATAAAGTCCTAAAATATTTACTAGTTCAAAAGTTTGGCAGAACACTAGGACTTTCGATAAGTATAGCCAAACTACCTACTATAAATAGGTATACTTCTTGGCAGCAATTTTCCTTTATCCCAAGAATAAAGACAAATGTAATAGTTTAAATTTTTTAAAAAAAATCTTAGTAGTGTTAAAATTTTCAGGGCTGAATCATTGAAACACAAGAGAGAAAAATGTCCTGTGGATGTTACTTAATTTTTTTATTAATTTCTGGAGAGTGAATTTCTACTGTGTGTCACTGTTTTAGTATAACCTTTATTAATGTTATTTTCCATTGCTTTTCACCCACACAATTAATTTTGAGCAGCTCTGGAACAATTACTTCCATTTGGCAGTAGCATTTCTCACCCATGAGTCCCTTCAGCTTGAAACCTTCTCACAAGCCAAGCGCAACAAAATTGTAAAAAAGTAAGTGTCCTCTTAAACTTGCTTATAATTGGGAAGGGAATTCTTCCATTTCTATTCAGAGCAGGATTTTTGATATCACAGAAATTACTGTTCACTGGCTACTCATATTGTTAGTGAGCTTGGTCTTAAAATAATCACTTAATAAACCTCAGATTGCCCCAGATTCACATCTCTTCTCAGGGGCCCATTCATTTTCAAATCAACCATCACATTCTTTTATAGAATCCCTACATGGAGAGGCCAGAAAGTCCTCCCATCGCCCAGAACAGCTGCCATCTGCTGACAGCTTACCCAAATTGCAAGCTTAGTGCCGCTCTTACTCCTGATTCACCGAGCAGACTCCTTTGGCACCACTGGTCTGTCTCCCAGTTTTAGTTACTTCAGCAGAGAAGCCAAGACTAACACATCACTTAAAAATGCCCTCCAGATTCCTGGCTTAGTATTCAAAATGGGCTTATGTGCACATGCGATGAGAGATTCAGGGAAGATTTTCATTGCTTTCATCTCAAGTCTTTCAAAGTTCATTGAGAGCCTAGGAACTTAAAGCCTGTGTAGTTAAAAAGGGCTTAAGAAATTTATCATTTAAAGGCTATGACATTTTAGTTCTGTGTCCCTGCTAGCATGTCTAGGATTCTAGGCAAATTATTTTAGCATCCCTCTAACTCTTCCCTTAAATACTAAGATTGGTAACTAAGAGGCTGAGATTTAGTGATTGCACTTTCAAAGATAAAAACTATTTTGTAGATTTCCTGGTGGGGTGGTTATCAAGAGATATTTGATTTTTAAGATGGACACCTTAATCTTATTCTTTAAAATATCTCAAATGACATAATTTCATTCAGAGATGGGTTTGATTTTGGTTAAATGACCATGAATGAAATGAGTTGACACCAACTCTGATAAATAAAGTGGCTAGTTAGGATAAATGATTCTTGTTTTGGTCATTTCAGGAAAGTGTGACTATGTGTACAATCCACATAAAAATGTATATGCATACTGGTAAAGATAAGCCTTAGGAAATAAAAATATTTATATTAAGGTTATTAGGAATGTGAATGAGTTTTTTTTTTTTCAGGACTTCTTATTTTTAGTAAAAGCATCAACAGTAGTATCAAAAAGCAATAAGAATAGTTATTTATTGTCCAGTATGTGCCAGACTGGACTACACATGCTTATATAATATTAATAGTAAAATTAGATCCTTTTGTTAAAATGGAATAGTAAGAGAAATTTTTCAATATGATTTGTATTCTGACTTTTGAAGGCATTTCCAAAGCAGGAATTTTGAAAAAAAATGTTGGGTGCAATAGTAACATGAGTAGAGAATGTAGATCTGTGCTGGCAAGGTAGGTCATATGTCTGTACTTGGGATTCCCTGGGAACAGTCTCCATATCTGCTTTTGACCCACCTTATTTCTATTTTCTAAGCCCCCAGCCTCTGATATGGCGTGTTATGTGGAGCAGCCCCCAGCTTTTGTATTCTTTAAAAGATTTCCAGGTGACTGTTACTCATTGCCACCCAAAAACCACTGTCTAGATCAATGTTTCTCTACATTTTTGTCCTCCCTTGTCAACTCCTCTAAGAAACCTTTTTATTTTATTTTTTTAACTTTTTTTCTCTTTTGTCCATGCCATGCTACATGTGGGATCTTAGTTTCCTGACCAGGGATTGAACCCATGCCCCCTGCAGTGGAAGCAGAGTCCCAACCACTAGACCGCCATGGAAGTCCCTAGAACCTTTTTAGAAAATGTTTTCCTAATCACAGCCCTCCCCCCCATGAAATATTAATACCACCTATATACTAAATATATCTGTTTATATACTAAATGTATACCTTACTTTATATGTCAAAGCAGTAAGCTGCTTTTTTATTTTTGTCCCCGTGGGCCAGTTTTCACCCCTTTGGAGATGTTATCACCCGATTTGAGAATGTATGTTTAGAACTTCCCAATGTGAGCGCTTTAAAGAATGTACTGGTGTGGATAAGGGTTACTCATATGAAAGTATATACAGGCAGCATATTTGTTACACATCATCAGCCATATTACCATGTAAGTCATACCTCATTCATCTTCCTTTTCTTTAGTATTTTATTTATTTATTTTTGCTTAAGAGCAATCAGAGTGTTTCTCACTCTTCTCCCTTTAGTGTGTTGATCTCTTCTCAGTGATTTTTGGCACTTATTTTGCTCCACCTTCTGCTGGACCCCCATCTCTAAGTCTGTGTCCCCTCATCTCTATGTGTATCAGTCTTTTGGGGGCTTATTTACATGTCAGTTGCGTCTCTTCATGTGATTTTTGCCTCAGTATCTGCCTTGATTGTGACCTAGAGGAACACAGGCTCTCTTTACTCCCCTGATCATTGTATCAGTATTACGTGTTCTCGTTTCCAGCGCACATTTTTCTCCTGGTTTATGATCTTCTTCCTAGATACGGGGACATGAGAAAGGAGATCGGCTTTAGGATCCGGGACATGTGGTATAACCTGGGTAAGTGTACAAGCTGAACACCACTCCTCGTGCTCCATGCATCCCACGATGAAGTCTTTTTCATTTTAATTCCTTTTAACTCAATGAAAATTTCATTTTAATTGTGATTGATTTGTCTGTGTGTCTGGAAGTGCAGGTTGACCTGTGGGTCTCTTATGACAGTCACGTGTTATCAGAATACAACATTTAGTCACTTACTTCTGAATTGAATTGCTTTACCCACAACTTTTTCTTTTCTTACGGTCCCTGTGGAGGAAGATTGTAACACTTTACTTCTGGTGAAATTGTTTCATACCCTCACTTCCTTTCATTTCAGGTCCCCATAAAATCAAATTCATCCCATCCATGGTGGGTCCCATTCTGGAAGTCACATTAACCCCCGAAGTAGAGCTTCGGAAAGCCACCATCCCCATTTTCTTTGATATGATGCAGTGTGAGTTCAATTTCAGTGGAAACGGCAATTTCCATATGGTAAGGAGTGGTGGATCACCTTACTAGTGCATGTAGGATCCGATTCTTTTTTTTTTTTCCAATAGAGAATCAGTAGCCTGAACAGTACAAATCAAAGTTATCTAAAATCTTCTGTTTTTGCATTTTATTTTGTAAAGCAATTAGACATAGAATTAAGATACCCTATCTTTGGTCCTAGAAGCAGTCTTTTTGGTACATGTGTTTCCTAAAGCAGCACTCTTATCTCTGAATCATTAAACTTTGACTTTATGCATTTTAATCCTATCTCTTGCAACTGTTACAGTGGATTAAGCTTTAGTTTTTGAAGTCTTTAATTTAGAGACCTTAGTTGGCCTGATACATTTTTCCTGTACTTCAGTTTTCTTATCTATCAATACACATAGTATATTAGTATCAAAAGGAAGATTTTGCAGCTATGGAGCTCTGCAAAAGCAATCCCCATTGTCAAGACTTCAACAGGAACCAAAAATAACATGGAAAGTTAAAACCATTAAGGTATTTTTATATGCATAGTTGTGATAGGAAAATAATATTTAGGCTAGTTTTCTTTCTGCAATTATAAAGCAAAGGACAAAGTTACACCAGGTTGCTTTAGAAAATTTTGACATGGCCTTGGTGCATTATTGGGCTTCTCAGGTGGTGCTAGTGGTAAAGAACCTACCTGCCAATGCAGGAGACATAAAAGACCCAGGTTGAGTCCCTGGGTTCGGAAGATCCCTTGGAGGAGGATATGGCAACCCACTCCAGTATTCTTGTCTAGATAATCCCATGGACAGAGGAGCCTGGTGGGCTAGAGTTCATGGGGTCACAGAGAGTCAGAAACAACTGAAGCTGGCTAGCTAGCAGGTACATTATTAATGAGTGATGTGAACTGTGGTCTTCCTCTGTGTATATTGAAAAGAGTTCACCATTCAGTAGAGGGGTGGGTCCTAGTCTAGAAATGTTGGCCGTATGTCTTTCCTGTCCTCTTCTGAGGTTGTGACGGTCTCCTGTGAAATTCTGACTGCTTTCAGTTTGAGAATGAGTTGATCACAAAGCTGGACCAGGAAGTAGAAGGGGGCAGAGGAGACGAACAATACAAGGTCCTTCTGGAAAAACTGTGAGTATTTCAGAAACAGAATCTCTAGCTGACGGCATCATTTAGTGATGGATGAAAACAGGCTTCTGCTGCACTTACAGACCAGTTGAGTAGTCTCAGCATCGCTGGGGTCACCACCACACTGGTTTTCCGTGAGGTTCATGGAGTTGACACCATCCACTGCTGCCTGAATTCATTTATCTGCTGTGAGTCAGCTGTTCATGTTTTCCTGGCTAGCCCAGCCCTCAAGAACGGCGGATGGAGGAGAGGGGGAGATCGACTGAGGGGTGATATCTTTCCCGGTGTTTGATTGCTGAAGTTTGACAAAAGTGCTAGCTCCTCTAATTATGGCTTCAAAACAGTCATTTAGAGGAGAAGGGAAAAACATTTCAAGGTCCCCTTAAAAATACCTTATGCCCTGGAAAGGATGTCTGGGAACACTAGGTACATTGTCAGTCCTTTTCATTGCCCTCCTTCCATCCCTGACTCAACTCGTCCATTCCCTCCCTCTCTGGCACCCTCTGGCTATCTTACTCTGGCACCCTTTGCATGTATGGAATAACAGTATAAAACAGCGTTTTATAAAACAATATAAAAACAGTGTTTCAGAACACTCAGATAAGATTTCCCTGGTGCTGCAGTGGTTAAGAATCTACTTACTAATGCAGGGGACACGGCTGCGATCCCTAGTCTGAGAAGATCCCACATGCCAAGGGGCAGCTAAGCCTGTGTGCCACAACTGCTTAGCCCATGTGCCTTGAGCCTATCCTCCTCAACAAGAGAAGCCACCAAAATGAGAAGCTCTCACACCGCAACTAGAGAGTAACTGACCCCTGCTTGCTGCAACTAGAGAAAGCCCCGAACAGCTATGAAGATCCAGCACAGCCATAAATTAATTAATTGATTAAAGAATTTTAAAAAACACTTAGATATTAGAGTTAAAGACTGTGTTTCAAATCCCATTTTTTCCACATGCTAGGATTTTGACTCTGTATTTATGTAATGTCTCTTTTTTTTCTTTTTGGTCATCTACAATAATAGGATCTGTATTTTGGTGAGGATTAAATGAAATGACGTATTCACATAGTATCTGTCGCAGAGCTCATGCTGGATAAATGTAGGCTCTTCTGGTGTTTGTTACTGTTATTACCTACAGATTTCCCTAGCATCCTAGGTTCTAACTACCCTAACTGTTCATTTCTTGTGCTCTCTGAACTTTTATGATGATGGCTAATTCGGTCAACTGTTGATGGAATATGTGCATAGATCATTCCGGGATTTACCTGCTTTGGGGAAGTGGAAGGCAGTAGACTGAGTTGAGGACAGTGACACTCCCAACTCCATTCCTTTTTTTCAAAAAATTTTTAAGGAATCAGCACAGAGGATGCTCAGAAATGGAACTGATGACTTGTCTATATTTTGAAATTCTAGAAGTCTGTCTTATTTTGTTTGTAATGGGTGATAAGAACATTGGTTGATCTTTTCATCCTGTATCCATTTGGTCTGCCTGTTTGAGCGTCAAACCTCTCAATTTACCACTTCTGTAGTTCTGATCTCGTACAGGAATTAAGTGCCGAAGTTACCCACACATAGAAAGTTTACCCACGGTGTTTACAAGTCCTACAGTTGACTTTTCATGTACAGATCTTGTTTTTCCTTCATTCTTTTTGAATCATGAGTGCAGAAAAATATGACTGCACAAATCTCCAGTGCTCAAGAATAATTTTAGAGTCTGGTCTAGTGCTTTGAACCCACTTTTTGTCCTGTTCATCAAGTTTTCTTCTGTCTAATCTAAGAAGCTCCTATGGAAACTTGGCTCTATTTGGGTCCAGAGGGAGATAATTTAGACCAAAAGTTTAACTTCTGTTTACTTATTTACACCTGTGCCTTTTTTCCCTGAAAAATAACACTTTTATGTGAAAAGCCACATGTCTGGATGTACACTAGGTTCTTAGTTTCCTCTAGGCTGGGCATTACTCCGAGACTCTCCAGAGTTCCCTCAGGATGCCTGAGAATAAAGACAGGAAAAGATGATTCTTTCAAGTGACCAGACGAATCAGATAGTATATGCAGACCTCTTGGGCAAAAGTTCTCATTTCTGTGGTATAGACAGAAGACAAATAGAAATAGAAGTTCAAAGAAGGGCATCATGGGCTGGGATTCTCAGTGATGGTGGGGCTTGAGCTGCAGACCTAAAGAAAATGCAGAACTTGAGTAACAGCAAAGAGCCTTGTAAGTGAAGGCTCCAGGATAGGATAACCCGGAGTCACATGAAGGATGTGTATCTCTTGGTCCAGCGCCACCTGCTGCCAGGACCATGGGCAGCACTCACAGGTGGTGTGGAATGTAGGTGTGGGACAAGGCCTTTTGCCTCCATCTCTGCCCCCCAGGCTCCTAGAACATTGCCGGAAACATAAATACCTCTCCAGTTCTGGAGAGGTATTCGCGCTCCTGGTCAGCAGCCTCTTAGAGAATCTCCTGGACTACAGAACCATCATCATGCATGACGAGAGCAAGGAAAACCGCATGAGCTGTACCGTTAACGTGCTGGTATGTACCACACCCCTGGGTCCCCGAGAGGGAAGTGCCGAGCACCCCTGACTGAACAGCTCTAAGTAAATACGGCAGACACGAGGCTCTCCCTCGACCACCTTTCTGAAGTATGTGTTCTGCTGAGTCTAATTGGAATGGCCAAGGGAATTCCCTGTCAGTCCAGTGGTTAGTACTCAGCACCTTCACTGCTGTGGGTTTGGGTTCAATGCCTGGTTTGGGAACTAAGATCCTGCAAGCTATACCATGTGGCCAAAAAAAGATAATTGGAATGGCCAACTCAGCTTTGAACTCACAGATAACAGCTGCCTCAGACCTTGAGGATAAATATAGAAACAGGAATGGAAAATGCAACATAAGCTTTTGACTCAGCTCTCTTACAGAAGGCCGTGCTCAAACTGTTTCTCTGCCTTTTTTTATGTGATTGCTTTTGTGTGTCAGACACAAATGAAAATGCATTAGATACAATATACCATGAGTAGAGAATTAGTCCATTAAATCCTCAAGGTGGTAGAACCCCATGGTCTTGCCTTTTCCTAAAGAATTATAACTGGGACCAAAGACCTCAGAGGTTTAGCAGCTGTGGTCTCCTCTACTTAATATAAACAAAATACCTACCATTTCTGACTCCCTAAGAAAACAGAGTATCAAGTGATTTGGGTATTATGACTTGTTGTCTACTCACCTCGATTTCCCTCACATTGGTCTTAAAAAAAATTCTTCAACTTTTCTTTTTATAGACTGAAACTTTTCCTGGGTCTTCCCTGGGGTCCAGTGGTTAGGACTCTGTGCTTCCAATGCAGGGGTCTCAGGTTCTATCCCTGGTCTGGAAACTGGAATCCCACATACCACATTGTTATTGTTCAGATGCTCAGTCGTGTCTGACTCTTTGTGACCCCATGGACTGCAGCACACCAGGCTTCCCTGTCCTTCACCATCTCCCAGAGCTTGCTCAAACTCATGTCCATTGATTGAGTGATGTTATCCAACCATCTCGTCCTCTGTCATTCCTTTCTCCTCCTGCCTTCAATCTTTCCCAGCATCAGGGTCTTTTTAAATGAGTCAGCTCTTCACATCAGGTGACCAAAGTATTGGAGCTTCAGCCTCAGCATCAGTCCCTCCAGTGAATATTCAGGATTGATTTCCTTTAGGATTGACTGGTTTGATCTGCTTGCAGTCCAAGGGACTCTCAAACAGGACCCCAGTTCAAAAGCATCAATTCTTCAACACTCAGCCTTCTTTATGGTCCAACTCGCAACATCTGTACATGACTACTGGAAAAACCATAGCTTTGACTAGATGGACCTTTGTAGGCAAAGTAATGTCTCTGCTTTTTAATATGCTGTCTAGGTTTGTCATAGCTTTTCTTCCAAGGAGCAAGCATCTTTTAATTTCATGGCTGCAGTCACCATCTGCAGTGATATAGCATGGCCAAAAAAAGACACCCAAAACAAAACCCTGCCATTTCCTTATTTTGTGGGTGTATTTGTTAAAGGGAAAGAACAAAGCCTTTGGGAAACTGACACTGTTGAAAAGTGCAGCTAGCGGTTTGGCTGCTTTTGTGGCAAGCTCATCAATAACTGATTTACAATTGTATTTTGTGACTTTTTTTTTTTTTGTAGAATTTTTACAAAGAAAAGAAGAGAGAGGACATCTACATAAGGTAAGCCAAAGGAAATTTCTGCTCTCTGTTTATGTCATGGATTTATTAATTCCTTTTCATGCAATGATAAACTTGAACACCATCCTTGCTTCTTCGAGAGACACCAAATAGTATGTGATGTGTTCCCATCCACCTGAAAAGGTAAGCTCTTTAGATCAATACACAGAGGAAGTGCGGGGTGAGGATTGTGTCAGGGAAGGATGGAGGACACTCCAGCCAGCTAACCAGGCAAAGACATGAAATTCACCCTCTGTCAAGGACTGTTAGCCCTGGGTTCAGGAAGCCCTGAACAAACTTGGATATAAAGCATGTGCATTTTCTTGGGGAAAGATTCCTTAGCTCTCATGAGCTTCCCAAAGAGGTCTGGGACATGAAAAACAAATTTAAACACTACTACCTTAAACAAAGAATATCAAGTAGAACAGATGGACTAGGAAAGACAGGAAGCAGCACAAAGAATTAAAGCAGGGGTCCTCAACCCGCCTGTGAAGAACTGAACTATGCAGCAGGTGATGAGCGGCGGGCCAGTGAATGAAGCTCCATGTGTGTTTACAGTGGCACCCCATCGCTCCCATAACCGCCTGAGCTCCGCCTCTGTCAGATCAGCACAGGCATTTGATTCTCATAGGAGCCTGACCCTTACTATGAACCGCGCAAGTGAAGGATCTAGATTGCAGACTCCTCATGAGAATCACCTGAAACCACCGCCCCCACTCCCCGTCTATGGAAAAATTGTTTTCCATGAAACGGGTCCCTGGTGCCAAAAAAGTTGGGGATTGCTGCCTTATGGGATTAGGAAGTAGCTAATGTGGCTTGAGCCGAGTATCCCATCAACTCCCTGGCGGCAGAATGCCTCCTTTCTCTCCTTCTGACAAGGTATTTGTACAAGCTACGAGACTTGCACCGGGACTGTGAGAACTACACTGAAGCTGCCTACACACTCCTCCTACACGCCGAGCTCCTGCAGGTGAGTGGGTCAGGGAGGCAGTGTGTCAGCCGTCCAGCCCTGTGGGACCACGTCATGTACATGTCATGATTTTGATGGGAAAAACTCCTATTCAGGGAGGACTCTTTTATCCAAGAGTATTTGTATACCTTCTAAATAGGCAGAGCTATTTAGACCAAGGTTGGGAAAATGTCCATTATTATTTATTTACTTATTTACTTACTTTTAAGTTTATTTTATGAAGTATAGTTGATTAGTAGTGTTGTGTTGATTTCTTCTGTACAGCAAAGTGCTTTCAGTTCAGTTCAATTGCTCAGTCATGTCTGACTCTTTGTGACCCCATGGACCGCAACACGCCAGGCTTCCCTGTCCATCACCAACTCCCAGAGCTTACTCAAAATCATGTCCATTGAGTTGGTGATTCCATCCAACCATCTCATCCTCTGTCGTTCCCCTTCTCCCACCTTCCATCTTTCCCAGAATCAGGGTCTTTTTAACTGAGTCAGTTCTTCCAATCAGGTGGCCAAAGTATTGGAGTTTCAGCTTCAGCATCAGTCCTTCCAGTGAATATTCAGCACTGATTTCCTTTAGGATGGACTGCTTGGATCTCTTTGCTGTCCAAGGGATACTTTAGAGTCTTCTCCAACACCACAGTTCAAAAGCATCAATTCTTTAGTCCTCAGCTTTCTTTATAGTCCAACTCTCACATCCATACATGACTACTGGAGAAACCAAAGCTTTGACTAGATGGACCTTTGTTGACAAAGTAGTATCTCTGCTTTTAAATAAGCTATCTAGGTTGGTCATTACTTTTCTTCCAAGGAGCAAGTGTGTTTTAATTTCATGGCTACAGTCACCATCTGCAGTGATTTTGGAGCCCCCAAAAATAATGTCTGTCACTGTTTCCATTGTTTCCTCACCTATTTGCCATGAAGTGATGGGACCAGATGCCATGATCTTAGTTTTCTGAATGTTGAGTTTTAAGCCAACTTTTTCACTCTCCTCTTTCACTTTCATCAAGAGACTCTTTAGTTCTTTGCTTTCTGCCATAAATGTGGTATCATCTGCATATCTGAGGTTATTGATATTTCTCCTGGCAATCTTGAATCCAGCTTGTGCTTCATCCAGTCCAGCATTTCTCATGATGTACTCTGCATATAAGTTAAATAAGCAGGATGACAATATACAGCCTTGATGTACTCCTTTTCCTATTTGGAACCAGTCTGTTGTTCCATGTCTAGTTATGTTGCTTCTTGTGATTTAGTTATACATTTATGTATATATATATATATATACACATACATACATACATACGTGTATATATATATATATACACACACACACACACACACACATTCTTTTTCATATTCTTTTCCATTATGGTTTATCACAGGATGTTAACTATAACTCCCTGTACTCTATAATTAAAGACCTTGTTGTTTTTCCATCCTATATACAATAGTTTTCATCGGCTAATCCCTAACTCCCAATCCATCCCTCCCCTGCCCTTCTTCACCTTTAGCAACCACGAGCTTGTTTTCTCTGTGAGTCTGTTTCTGTTTCATAGATATGTTCATTTGTGTCGTATTTTAAATTCCACATATAAACGACATCGTATAGTATTTGTCTTTCTCTTCCTGACTGACTTCACATAGCATGATAATCTCTAGGTTCATCCATGTTGCTGCAAATGGTATTATTTCATTCTTTTTTATGGCTGAGTAGTATTCCACTGTATATACGTATTGTATCGTTTTGATTCATCAGTTGACGTTTCCATGTCTTGGCTTTTGTTTATGATGTTGCTGTGAACATAGGAGTGGGTATCAATTATTTAAAATTCCTTAGGAAGCAGAGCACACCTTTCAGGGTGCTGATGCTGCTGCTGCTGCTGCTAAGTTGCTTCAGTCGTGTCCGACTCTGTGCGACCCCATAGATGGCAGCCCACCAGGCTCCGCAGTCCCTGGGATTCTCCAGGCAAGAACACTAGAGTGGGTTGCCATTTCCTTCTCCAATGAAAGTGAAAAGTGAAAGTGAAGTCGCTCAGTCATGTCCGACTCTGCGACCCCATGGACTGCAGCCTACCAGGCTCCTCCGTCCATGGGATTTTTCAGGCAAGAGTACTGGAGTGGGATGCCATTGCTTTCTCCATTCAGGGTGCTAATACACTCTTAATTTTTTTAAAAATGCACATCAAGCCATATGTTTTTAAAAATATGTAAAACTGCAGAGAAGTGACTTGTAAATAAATATAGAACTGAAGAAGTGCTTTCCTATTTACCTGTCTCACTGATAAATTATATTGTGCTGTGGATATATATACATCTCTCCATCATCTATCTCAAATAATTATTTCCAGCTCTGACAGCTCCTCCAACTTCAGATTCTGTATAACCTGTTCTGTCAACATCAATCTCTGAATGACTAATGACACCTTGAACTTAGCATGTCAGTAACACAAGCTGTTTCCTCCACTGTCTTCCTGGGTTCGTCCCTTCCTCTTCTTTCTCCGCATTTCACTGAAGGGCACCACCATCTAATAAAAGATACTGGGCATCATGTTTTAGTCACACAGTCCTACATTCTCCACAAGCAAGAATCATGGACCCTTTGTCCAAAACTTTCCCTCACTTTATCTATTTTTCTTTCTTTTTAAAATTTTTTGAATTTTATTTATCTATTTATTTTTTTGGCTGTGCTGAGTCTTCGTTGCTGTACATGTTTTTCTCCACTTGTGGCGAGCAGGTGCCACTCTGGTTGCCATACACCAGCTTCTCATTGCCATACACCAGCTTCTCATTGCAGAGGCTTCTCTTGTTATGGAGCATGGGCTCTGGGGTGCACAGGCTTTAGTAGTTGCGGCTCCCAGGCTCTAGAGCACAGGCTCAGTAGTTGGTGGCATATGGGCTTACTTTGCTCTGAGGCATGTGAGATCTTCCTAGATCAGGGATTGAACCTGTGTCTCCTGAATTGGTAGGTGGACTCTTTACCACTGAGCCAGAAGGGAAGCCATCTTTTCTTTTTAATTGAGAAAATTTATGTGACAGTCTTAAATCTCCAGGAATTATTTATCTACTAGTTGCAAGTTTATACCCGTAAATGATCTTTCTCCTTTTTCCCACCTGCCAGTCCCTGGTAAGCACCATTCTACTCTCTGTTTTTACAAGTCTAGATTTTTCTGATGCTATGTATACATGACATCATACAGTGTTTGTCTTTCTCTGATTTATTTCACTTTGTGTAATGCCCTTAAGGTCCATCCGTGTTGTTGCAGATGGCAGGATTTCCTTCTTTCTCATGGTGAAGTAATATTCCATTGTGTGTATGAACCACATTTGTATTCATTCATCTGTTGATGGACACTTAAGTTGTGCTGTGGCTCTCGTGAGTAATGCTGCTCTGAACATGGGGGTGCAGAAGTCTCTTCCACACTCCCCACCCTATCCATTTTTCTTTATCTCCATTGCTGCTATCCTGATCCAAGTTTCCATTTTTAGCCTCCTCCTACATCTCCCTGCCTCTACTTTTGTCCCTAGCAATTAATTTTGTTACATAGTTGCAATTTTGTTTTATACCTAAATAATACATGTACATTGTTCTAAGGTTTGGAATTAAAAACTGATGTCTTCTGCTTGACAGCTTGCCCCAAGTCAGCCATTCACAGTTCATATTCATGATTGGGGCACCAGAAAACTTACTGGATTAGAGGGGAAAGCTTGTTGACTGTGGGGTGATCAGACACTCCAGTGTCGATACTGCATTGTGGTTGTGGGGACTTCTTTTGTAGCACAGAGACTTCTTTTGTGGATTAGGGACTCTAGAGCCCACAGGCTCAGTAGTTGCAGTGTGCAGACTTAGTTGTTCTGTGGTACATGGGATCTTAGTTCCCCAACCAGGGATTGAACTGGCATCCCTTGCATCGGAAGGCAGATTCTTAACCACTGGACCACCAGGGAAGTCCCAGTAACTGTAGATCTTTTCACTTTTGCTGCTCAGAAAGTTAAACTCTCCTATCCTGGTATAAGGTGGCATATGTGGATGCCACTTCTTCCCCCATATAGCTACTCAATAAGGATATTGCTTATGAAGTACAGTTCAGTTTCATCATTGGTATGAGATCTCATCTTTATCATGTACTGAATCACTATATGGAGAGTCAAGGGAACCTCTTTCTAGATTTTATGTATTTTGCATGGGTGTCTGTTGGATAATGCACCAGAACACTTTTAATTATCAATTCTTTACAGCATGTTTTATGACTTGGTAGTTACTCTTTATTCCTCTTCTTTTTCAGAGTTTTCCACCTTATTCCTTTCTGTTTATCTTTGGACTTTGGAATCATGAAATTTAAAAATTAATTTAGGGAGAATTTCCATGATTATGAAATAGCACTTTCTTATCCAAAAGCATGGTATGACTTTCCATTTGTTCACATCTGCTTTTGTGCCTTCCCATGGTGTGTTAACATTTTCTGTGTAGATGTTATGTTAATCTCTAGATATCTTCTCTTTCTAAGGTAATTATGATAAAATACATATGATGTAAAATTTACTGCCCTAGGTGTGTATAAGTACAGTTCCTTTGCGTGGCATTAAGTACATTTGCATGATTGTGCCTGAATATCCAGTCATTTTGAATTTATTCTTATTGGTATCTTTTCTTTTGTTATCTTAACTATCTCTAAATTATTTCCAAATATGTGATTTTTTTATCCTGCTACTTAATTCTCTCATCAGTTGTGGTAGGTGTTTAGTAGGCACCTTTGTGAATGGATTGATTATGAAGAACACAATTATTGCTTTCACATGATAGATTTTTTTTTAACCCCCTTTTCTTCATTTTTATGCTTTGATATCTTTTACCTGGTTGTATGAATGGTGACCTCCAGCAAGACCACAGTCATGCTGGTTGGCAGCCTTGCCTCATTCCTAACCTCATGGAATGCCTTCAGTATTTGTCCATTTGGCGTGACACTTGTTTGTGTTGAAGCTGCTGTGTGTGTATGCAATTTTTGTGTTTAGTAAAGCATTGAAAACATGGATGAATCAGATACGTGCAAATATTTCTGTGAATGCTTTCAGTTGAATATTTGTTGCATTCATCCTCTTTAATTAATTAAATGAATTGTGCTGCATTCATCTCTTGTGTTGCCTTTGTGTGTTTTCCAGTGGTCTGACAAGCCCTGTGTACCCCATTTGCTTCAGAGGGACAGTTACTATGTGTACACCCAGCAAGAGCTTAAAGAGAAGCTATATCAAGAAATCATATCATATTTTGACAAAGGCAAGGTCAGTGTTGGCAGGGGGGCGGGGGGGTTGTTTTTGTATGAGGGCAAAGGGGGAAATGACTACCACGCTTACTACACTACAGTTCTGATCTGCACCAGTCGGGGTTAATGCAGGGCCCATAGGTTAAGGGCATAGCTCCCAGCAACTCAGCCCAAACTTCAGATGCCAGCTGCAAGTGCAGAAGTCCCCATGCCACCCACAAATTACATGGATGTTGGTTCTGGCAAGGCCAGTCCCCATTCTCAGACTATTTATGTGCCTACCATAAGTCACCTCATTAGTATCAATTCCCATGTCTCCTGAGGGGTCCCCTGTGAACAACAAAGATACTTCTATCACTGGGGAGATTCAAGAGTTTAGAAGCTCCCTCCCAGGAACTCAAGACAAAAACCAGACAAATTCTTTATTATGCAGCAGTGAGCCCACACTTACTCTTTACTGTTCCCATGTGTATCTTTGAATTCAAAGTGGGCTGGATATTTTTAATGAGTGAGAAAATGAGTAGATAAATTAAGGTAAGAAAGTGTGAGTCACTCAGTCATGTTCAACTCTTTGCGACCCCATGGACTGTAGCTTTCCAGGCTCCTCTGTCCATGAAATTCTCCAGGCAAGAATCCTGGGGTGGGTTGCCATTCTCTTCCCCATGTAATCTTCCTGACCAGGGATTGAAGCCCAGTGTCCTGAGTTGCAGGCAGATTCTTTGCCTCTGAGCCACCAGGGAAGCCCAAGGTAAGAAAGGCAATAAATAAGGATCAGTTATGTGGAGGACACTTAACGTAATGGAGAATACAGTGAGCAGCCCAGAGCCCCACTCTCATAGCCATGATTGTACCTTTTAAATACTGCTGACGGCCAGGAGCTGGTACGATCACTGTCAGTGCATTCTTAAGACGTTGTTGGCTAACACCTGCGGCATTTCCCATCCCTAGGTCACTGCTTGCCTCACATCGTAGACTGCACGTAACAAGCAACTTAAGTCCTACAAGGGAAAGTAAAATAAACATGTAAACAGGGCCACCAAGTCATGGCATCTCTGATCATCTGGAGAAAACATGTCCAGCTGGAAGGCTTTTAAATTTAAAATTAAAAAAAAAAGAAAATGCTTAGGTAGTGGGGGAAGAAAATGCTACCAAAACAAAAAAGATTTCCAGATTTGACTCTTTTTAAGAGCCAGCCACTTTCAGCCACCACTGTTTTACTAGTGGAACCTGTTGATCAAATAAATAGGTCAAATAAACATAATGATAAAATAACTACCACCTGTTTAGTGCAAGTTACTATTTTGGGTGATTTCCAGACTGTTTCTAATTCTTGCTCTAACCCTGTAATATCAATCCTATTTCTGTTTTACAGAGAAAAAACTTGAGGTGCGCAGAACAAGTGTGTTTGCTCAGACTTGGTGGTCTCTGCACTCCTTTACTCTCTTAAAAATCACTGAAGAACCCCAAGAGCTTTTGTTCATGTGGGCTATGTCCATTAATGGTTATACTCTTAGAAATTAAAACAAAATTTTAAAATATTTTTTCTTTTAACAGGAATAATAAGCTTATTACCTGTTAATATAAATCATATCCATTTATGAACAATGACTGTATTTTCCAAAAAGTAAGTGATAGGACATTTTTGCAAATCTCTTTATCATCTGGCTCCATAGAAGCAGCAGGATTCGAATATCCACCTTGACATCCAGTCTGTTGTGACATCACACATCCTGTAGCCACTAGGAAACTCCACTGTAGACTCATATGGGAATGAGCATTGAAAAAATGCAAATAGGGACTTCCTGGTGGTCCAGTGGCTAAGACTCCATGCTCCCAATGCAAAGGCTACAGATTTGATCCTTAGGGAACTAAATCCCACATGCACAGCTAAAGATTCTGCATGCCGCAACTAAAACCCGATGCAGACAAATATATAAACATTTAAAAGAAAAAAAGGCAAATAGTATTTGTATTAAGAACATGGTTTTGGCCTCATGGACCCCATGAAAGGGTCCTGGAGACTCCCAGAGACCAGGCAGGGACCACACTTTGAGAACCTCTCTGCTAGGCTATCTTCCTATCTCTTCATAGCTTAGCATTTGGCGAATAAGGAGTGAACTGGGCCCCATGGTGCTGTTGACTGGCCTCCTGCATCAGGTCTAGCTGAGCTAGAATGGTCTCCATTTGGCACATTTCAGAGCCTTTTGAGTGACCCAGGCCCAGAGATTTCAGAAGGGACAAATTTGGCAAATGATGACATTAGAAGATTTCGTTTTAAAGTGTTGTACAACTCGGTGTGAACTGCACATACAGTCCTTCAGCAGCCAGAAGCAATGGACCATAGTGCCTGGTTAAGACTGAAGTAGGACATGTCCAGATGCTGTGTTAGTAATAGTATCCAGCTGGGAGGCATTTTATGAAAAACCAAAATGAACACAGGCTCATCAATCTGGGATACTAGCCTCAGATGCCAAATATGTGCATTTGTCTGTAACTTGCTTGGTCATAAGTGCTCTAAGGCAGGCGTCCCCAACCTGTTTGAACTAGTACCTGATGATCTGAAGTGGAGCTGATGTAATAAATAATAGAAATAAAGTGCACAAGAAATGTAATCCACTTGAATAATCCCAAAACCAACCCCCTCCCCGGTCCATGAAAAAATTGTCTTCCACAAAACCAGTTCCTGGTGTCAAAAAGGTTGGGGACCACTTTTCTAAGGCATTTCCTAAAGCAGTCTTTGACCAAGTATGTAGTTTAGTTATAAACAGCAAATCAGTGCCCTGAATTGGAGAAGTAGTTTCCCAAATTCTAGTTATAAACAGCAAATCAGTGCCCTGAATTGGAGAAGTAGTTTCCCAAATTCCACACAACAGTATAGTCAGACTTTCTTTCATACCCCTGCCTCCTCCCAAACAGCCTAACTCAGAAGAAACACACACGCATATGCCCAGAACCATAGGCCACACCTACTTCCCTTCCCCTCCAACAAGACTTCCATGCTCCCAAGACCTAAGCTTCAAAACTGGTTCCCCTCCACTTTCAGTGGTCTTTAGTGCTTTGCTCTTTCAGCTAAGTATTGCTTTTTGGGGGGACACATGATGTTCTTCATGTTCTTGCAAACAGAAGAGAAAATGCCCCCTGGCAGAGCAACCAAGGTACAGTGGATTTATGATGTCAGAAACCAGGGTTAGTTGATCCTAGCAGTGAGGCACGTGGGGAAATATCCACTGAAACTGAACCCACTTGACTCCTTAGTCATTGCCCAGTTACTCTGGAATGGCTTCTGCTGCTGAATCAATGACTGCTTTGTTCTCCACTTGTAACCCTCCTTTTGTTTTTTTCCGAAGATGTGGGAGAAGGCAATCAAGCTGAGCAAAGAGTTGGCGGAAACGTACGAGAGCAAAGTTTTTGACTACGAGGGCCTGGGCAATCTCCTGGTGAGTCTGGATCAGAAGATGTCTTTCCTCCTGCAGAGGAGCTGAGCATAGTGGTCATGAAAATGGTGTTATAAGTGTAAGAAAGGCAGCACAAATGATGTTTTCAGTGAGGGGAAAGTACACCTTGCTTGGATTAAAATGAAGAAAGATGAGATCTAAAAGCTATCATCAGTATTTCTCCAGAGTATCCTTAATAGGGGGCTCAGGACCCCTGTCTGCAGCTCTCTCTGCTGTGTGCCTTTTGCTGCTCTCTGGACCCTCCATGACCCTAGTCGAGCTTCCCTTTCCCCTCTCGGTTACTCTGCCTTCCATGAAGACTGTCCATGCTTCCGATGTCTTCTGACATCTTCTGTTCATAGAATTACTTGTCCTGTGGTCTGCATCCTCAGAGCTGTGAACCTTTTCCATGCCCAGTGGGAGGCCAACACGATATGACATTGGGTCATTTTTAGTAGAAGGGTCACAGAAGGTCAGGTCACCCACTGTCACCCACATGTAAAAATTTGAGGAGATAATTGTCAAGATCATTTTGAGAAATATTTGGCAGTGTATATATATGGTACCTGCTCCTGCCATCATGCAAAAAGTCACATAGTAATTTCAGAAACTAAACTAAGCTCAAGTATGAGTAACGTTACATGTTAACTTTCTAAGAAAACATTGTGGTAGAAACCTTTTACGGAGGTAGTGTAGTAATACAGTCATGCTAATACCATTGTGTATGGGGGGGGTGGGGGGCAGGGTGTACTGCTGTCCAAGTCCCCAGGTCTGGCTACCTATTTTGCTTCCTTTAAACCTGATGCTAGGGACTTTCCTGCTGGTCCAGTGGTTAAGACTCCACACTTCCAATGCAGGGGATGCCAGTTCCATCCCCGGTCTGGGAGCTAAGATCCCACACGCCATGTGGTATGGCCAAAAAATTAAAAAAAAAAAAAAAAAATTTTTTTTTTTTAAAGCTGACCATGTACCCACTGGCCAGAAAGCTTCTCTCCAGGGGAAAAGTTAAGAGTGACACCAGATATTGAAAAACAGAACATCACCACCACCACCTGGGTACTTGTAGCTGAACCGAGGACTTGATTCTAAACCACCTGCGTCAACTGGAAGGTTCTCTCTCTCTTTCCTCCTGGGTCTCTTTTCCAGTGTACCCACCCATGTGAATCCCAGAAAGTTCTTCTTAACCTTTTAGGGGTCCTGAACCCCTTTAAGAAACGGGTGAAAGCGAAACCCTGCTTTGCCCACAGATGAAATGCACATGTTTGTCCTTCTGCATATAACAGTAAGGATTCCCAGGGCTTCCCAGGTGGTAAAGAATCCACCTGCCAAAGCAGAAGACGCAGGAGACATGGTTTCGATCCCTGGGTTGGGAAGATCCCCTGGAGGAGTAAATAGCAACCCACTCCAGGATACTTGCCTGGAAAATCCCATGGACAGAGGAGCCTGGTGGGCTATAGTCTACGGAGTCGCAAAGAGTTGGACACAACTGAGCACGCAGCACAGGGATTCCTAGGCCCTCTTAGGCCCATTCATAGACACAGGCCCAAAACCCCCGATCCAACAGAAGGATAAGTGTTTGGCTCACAGTATGTTTTCCAAAAACCTTTCATTTCTCTGTGTTACATAGGAAACAACAAAGCAAAGAGCCTGAACTATTTTTTTTTCCTCTGATGATGCCCTTGTAACCTCCCCATGAAATGTCTTGTTTTGTCTTCCAGAAAAAAAGAGCCTCGTTTTATGAGAACATCATTAAGGCCATGAGGCCTCAGCCTGAGTACTTTGCTGTTGGCTACTACGGACAGGGCTTCCCTTCTTTCCTGCGGGTAAGAAGCGCGAGGGTGGTCTCCCTGGCCATTGAGCCATGCAGTTGGAGGAGGGAAGGTCTTCATCTTTTTTCCAGATGGGGCTAGTGTGTTAGCAGCTGGAGCCCTGTGTTCTCACTGTGGGCGGTCAAGGAGGAAAACCACTTCCTGAGCGGCTGTTCTCTTCACCCCTGGCCGCCTTTGGTATTCTGGCAGCTCTTTTGCAAAATGACTTTTCCCAGGTGGAATGAAAAAAGGAAAAACAGAACCATCTTCTCTGCTGGTCTGCCGTTGTGGGTCAGGCTGGGGGAAGGTGTGGATTGATGTATCTCATTGTTTATTTGATTTCCAGCCAGGGCTAGTTTGAAAACAAATATTCCCCAGGACAAGACTGCAAAAGTTGCACGAAAATAAAACCAGTTTTGTTGGAATAGTGAGAAGGACCGTGTTTATCTTCCTTCTCAGAAATTTTTTATCATGTGGTATTGATTTTACAATCTCAAAAGCAAACCTAAAAAATAAAAGCTTCTTATTTTCTCCCACAGAAAAGAAGCCTCTTTTAGTGCTGAGCCTGGTTTAAATATATATTGGCCATCTTCCTTCCCCTAATTTAAAAGGAAAAAGTGGAAAGGAAAATACATTCCTTACAGTGTCTAATAAGGAAATAGTTCATTCATTCATTCAGTAGCTGTGTGGCAAGAGCCTACTGTGTACCACTCCACTATTCTTGCCCGCAAAATCCCATGGACAGAGAAGCCTGACAGGCTACAGTGCACGGGGTGGCGAATGAGTCAGGCTCGACTTAGCGACTAAACAATACTGTGTGCCAGACATTAGAGATACAGTGCTGATTATAATCAGATGTGGTCCTTGCCCTCATGAATTTTACACCTTAATGGCTGAGTTGTTAATTAAATAATCACATAAATGAATATAAAATTCAAACTGACCAAGACGGGTATTCTGTACTAGACGGGCTGCTTAAGCAAGTAGTATATACACAAGTCAAGTAAAAACCTATGTTGACATGAAAATGGTACATAATTATTTATGGCACCATTACTCATAATCACTAAAGATTAGATACAGCCCAGAAGTCCCTGAGCTGCTGCGGAAGGGATCAACAAAGTGTGGGATAGCCATGGGGTAGAAGACTGCTCAAGAAAGAAAAAGAGTAAGCTCCTGAAACACACAAAGGGATGAATCTCAGATGCGTTGTGCTGAGTAAAAGCAGTTTGACCTTAAAGCCTACATATTCTGTGATTTTATTTATATGGCATCCTGGCCAAGTCAGTACTTTCTCTAGGGGTAGAAAACAGATCAGTGGTTATCTGGTAATTGGAGCCAGGGGGAAGTTTGACCTACAGAGAAACATAGGGAAATTTTTGGTGTGATGAAACCGTTATGTATACTAACTGTAGTTGTGGTTATGCCTGTCACAACTGACAGAATTTTACACTAAGAGGGTAGATTTTACTGTGTCAGTTATACCTAAATTTTTTTAAGAGTCAGGAAAGACTTCGCAGAAAACTTCTGCTTCAACTGTGATTTGAAAGATGAGCTGGGAGTTAAGGAGGTAAAGGGGATGAGAAAAAGCATTTCAGGCAGAAGAAAGAGCAGGCAAGAGTGTGGCAGGCGCTAGAAGTGACAGACCAGAGCTGCGGGAAGAGAGCGATCCAGAAGTGGGCAGGGGAGATGAGACAGGAAGCATGGGAAGAATGTGTTGGGCTTTGGGCTTCCGCATCCTGTTTTGTCAGCATCCTGAGAGCAGAGAGCCAGTGCCCATTTTTTGTGTTGGCGAGGTCATCTGGCTTTGGTATGGAGAATGGATGGGACATGCATATAGACCATGGCAGATATTCAGGGAAGAGATGACAGCCAGCCTTGGGAAATAGCTTTACAGAGAAGTGGAAAGATGAGTGTGATGGAGATGAAGTAACAGTATTTGATGACTGATGGGATGAGGGCTAGAAAGAGGGACCTGGTAAGAACGATTCCTTGCTCTCTGATCTGTATAATTGGTGGGGCAATGGAGCCATCCACTAAGATAGCAATGCTGGGAAAGGACAGAGTTATGGAGAAGAGAATGAATCCACTCATTGAATAAGTATTTATTGATCTTTTATCGTGGTGCTTGCTGTAGTACAGGCCTGGGCATGCGTGCTCAGTAGTGTCAGACTCATTGCAACCCCGGGGACTGTACCTCTGTCCATGGAATTCTGCAGGCAAGAATACTGGAGCGGGTTGCCATTCCCTTCTCGAGGGAATCTTCCCGACCCAGGGGTGGAACCCAGGTTTCCTGCATTGCAGGTGGATACTTTACTGTCTGAGCCACAAGGGAAGCCCACAGGCCTGGGGGCAGAATCCAAAACAAACCCAACTCCCTGAAATTGTAGAGCTTATATTCTGGACAAACAAGTAAATTAAAAAAATACTAAGGTAGGTAAGTAAAATATTGAGTATGTCAGATGGGCTAGAACAATGCCTCATACAGGGTAGACACACAGCAAGTATTGTAGAGAAAATATGTCAGGGAAAGTGAATAGAGAGACTGGTGATGGGGTGGAGTTGCAATCTTTTTTTTTTTTTTTTTTTTAATTATTGTTTGTCTGTGCTGGGTCTTAGTTGCAGCATGCAAATTCTTTAGCTGCAGCAGATGGAATCTAGTTCACTGACCAGGGATGGAACCCGGGCCCCTCACATTGTGAGCGCAGAATCTTAGCCACTGGACCACCAGGGAAGTCCCTAGAGTTGCAATTTTAAACAGAGTGAATAGGAAAGACTTCAGTAAGAAAGCCACATTGGAGTAAAACCCTGAAAGAAGTGAGGGAATAAGCCAGGCAGCTCTCTTGAGGGGGCCAGACAGTGAGAACAGCAGGGTCATAAGCCGTGAGGCTGGAAAAGCATATGAAGAACACAGGGCAGGTAGAGAACAGGGTCAGAGAGCTGTGGATACCGCCTTGCAGAGGGGATTTCAGCATTTTTTCAGGTTGTAAAAGTTTGATTTTGAACATACTCCCTGTGAGGTAGATTTGAAACATCCAAAAAAATATGAGTCAACAATTTGATAATGTGGATCTGGAACACAAAGGAAAGCTCAAGGCTGGATGTAAAAGATGGTGGGTTATTTACACGTCACTAACACTGGTTGTGGATAAGGCAGACTAGGGGGTCAAGAGATACCTGAAGTAACAGGCAAATTTGGTGTTGGAGTACAGAATGAAGCAGGGCAAAGGCTAACAGAGTTTTGCCAAGATAACGCACTGGTCATAGCAAACACCCTCTTACAACACAAGAGAAGACTGGTACACATGGACATCACCAGATGGTCAATACCGAAATCAGATTGATTGTATTCTTTGCAGCCAAAGGTGGAAAAGCCCTATACAACCAGCAAAAACAAGACCGGGAGCTGACTATGGCTCAGATTGTCAACTCCTTATTGCCAAATTCATACCTAAATTGAAGAAAGTAGGGAAAACCACTAGACCACTCAGGTATGACCTAAATCAAATCCGTTATGATTAGACAGTGGAAGTGACAAATAGATTCAAGGAATTAGATACGATAGAGTGCCTGAAGAACTATGGACAGAGGTTCATGACATTGTACAGGAGGCAGTGATCAAGACCATCCCCAAGAAAAAGAAATGCAAAAAGGCAAAATGGTTGTATGAGGAGGCCTTACAAATAGCTGGGAAAAGAAGAGAAGCTAAAGGCAAAGAAGAAAAGGAAAGATAAACCCATTTGAATGCAGAGTTCCAAAGAATAGCAAGGAGAGAGAAGAAAGCCTTCCTCATCGATCAACGCAAAGAAATAGAGGAAAACAATAGAATGGGAAAGACTAGGGATCTCTTCAAGAAAATTAGAGATATCAAGGGAACATTTCATGCAAAGATGGGCTCGATAAAGGACAGAAATGATATGGACCTAAGAGAAGCAGAAGATATTAAGAAGAGGGGGCAAGAATACACAGGAGAACTGTACAAAAAAGATCTTCACGACCCAGATAATCACGATGGTGTGATCACTCACCTAGAGCCAGACATCCTGGAATGTGAAGTCAAGTGGGCCTTAGAAAGCATCACTACGAACAAAGCTAGTGGAGGTGATGGAATTCCAGGTGAGCTATTTCAAATCCTGAAAGATGATGCTGTGAAAGTGCTGCACTCAATATGCCAGCAAATCTGGAAAACTCAGCAGTGGCCACAGGACTGGAAAAGTTCAGTTTTCATTCCAATCCCAAAGAAGGGCAATGCCAAAGAATGCTCAAACTGTCACACAATTGCACTCACCTCACACACTAGCAAAGTAATTCTCAAAATTCTCCAAGCCAGGTTTGGTTCAGTATGTGAACCGTGAACTTCCAGATGTTCAAGCTGGATTTAGAAAAGGCAGAGGAACCAGAGATCAGATTGCCAACAACCATTGGATCATCAAAAAAGCAAGAGAGTTCCAGAAAAACGTCCACTTCTGCTTTGTTGATCATGCCAACACCTTTGACTATGTAGATCACAATAAACTGTGGAAAATTCTTAAAGAGATGGGAATACCAGACCACCTGACCTGCCTCCTGAGAAATCTGTATGCAGGTAAAGAAGCAACAGTTAGAACCGTTCATAGAAGAACAGACTGGTTCCACATCGGGAAACGAGTACTTCAAGGCTGTATATTGTTACCCTGCTTATTTAACTTATGTGCAAAGCACTTCATACCAAATGCCAGGTTGGATGAAGCACAAGCTGGAATCAAGGTTGCTGGGAGAAATATCAGTAACTCAGGTATGCAGATGACACCACCCTTATGGCAGAATGTGAAGAGGAACTAAAGAGCCTCTTGATGAAAGTGTAAGAGGAGAGTTAAAAAGCTGGCTTAAAACTCAGCATTCAGAAAACTAAGATCATGGCATTCAGTCCCATCACTTCATGGCAAATAGATGGGGAAACAATGGAAACAGTGACAAACTTTATTTTTTTGGCCTCCAAAAACACTACAGATGGTGACTGCAGCCATGAAACTAAAAGACACTTGCTCCTTGGAAGGAAAGCTATGATCAGCCAAGACAGTGTATTAAAAAGCAGAGACATTACTTTGCCAACAAAGGTCCCTCTAGTCAGAGGTATGGTTTTCCAGTAGTCATGGACAGATGTGAGAGTTGGACTATAAACAAAGCTGAGCGCCAAAGAATTGATGCTTTTGAACTGTGGTGTTGGAGAAGACTCTTGAGAGTCCCTTGGACTGCAAGGAGAGCCAGCCAGTCCATCCTAAAGGAAATCAGTCCTGAATATTCATTGGAAGGACTGATGTTGAAGCTGAAACTCCAATACTTTGGCCACCTGATGCGAAGAACTGGATCACTGGAAAAGACCCTGATGCTGGGAAAAATTGAAGGCAGGAGGAGAAGGTGACAGTGGAGGATGAGATGGTTGGATGGCATCACCAACTCGATGGACATGAGTGTGAGCAAGCTCTGGGAGTTGGTGATGGACAGGGAAACCTGGAGTGCTGCAGTCCATGGGGTTGCAAAGAGTTGGATACAACTGAGCAACTGAACTGAGGGAGGCAAGGGTAGGGGATCTAGGATGGAGCCTGGCAGTAGGTTCTGATCTTAAATTTGCTGTCATTCTTGATCTCTGGAGAAAGGAATGGCTACCCAGTTCAGTGGCAACCCACTCCAGTATTATTGGGGCTTCCCTGGTGGCTCAGTTGGTAAAGAATTGGCCTGCAATGCGGGAGACAGCGTGTGATCCCTGAGTCAGGAAGATCCCCTGGAGAAGGAAATGACTACCCACTCCAGTATTCTTTCCTGGAGAATCCCATGGACAGTGGTGCCTGATGGGCTACGATCCATGGAGGTCATAAAGAGTTGGACACAATTAAGTGACTAACACATGATAAGATATTGATAGCTAGTATACTCATTACGTATGATTATTATTTCGCATGGAATAATGGTTATAAACTTAGTGGCAGCAGTGATTCAGTGAAAACAAGAAGTCTAGACTTTCAAGTTGAAAAAGTGAGTCTGAGTCATCTTCTGAGTACCTGTGATTTTGACCAAATCATATAACCATCAAGTCTTGGTTTTCTGACCTGGACATTAGAAAAATAAGGTCCACATTGTAGGGCTGATTTGAGAATGAAATGAATATTAGATAGGAGTTCTTATAAACTGTATAGGAGTTTGTAGATGTTGTGTGTTGTTGACGTGTAGTGAAAAATAGAGAATCCACATGAATAATGTAACTTAAATGCCCTTCTGTGTTATGGAGTATTTCCCCAAACTCAGAATGTATAAATTTCTCATCCTCTTGCCTAGGCCCCAGCAGGCCTCCTTCTCATCTGTTTCTGTCACTGGCACCACTGTTCTTCCTGCCCCGAGGCCGTCATCTGAGAATTCTCACCCACTCCCCCATCTCTTTGCTTTTTACCAAACACCACAGACTCCAACACCAGATCCCTCAGCTTCCCTTTCTCCCATGGACTCCTGCCGCAGTTCCCTACAGCTGGACACATTAGGCTGATGACACTTCGTCCTTCATCACGTTGCTCATTCCTACCAGAACCTCCAGCGAATTCCCAAGCTTTGGACCATTGACCTGTCTTTCAAAGCCTTTCATATTCTAACACACCCAAACACCCATCTTTTTAAAAGGATAGTTTATTTTTAGCTGTGTTGGATCTTGGTTGCTGCTCTCAAGCTTTCTCTAGTTGCAGTGAGCAGGGGCTACTCTTCACTGTGGTGCGTGGGCTTCTTTGTGGTGACTTTGCTTATTGTGGAACACCAGCTCAGTAGTTGTGATGCACAGGCCTAGTTGCTCTGCAGCATGTGGGATCTTCCCAGACCAGGTCTTGAACCCATGTCCCCTGCCTCAGCAGGCGGATTGTTAAGCACTGAACCACCAGGAAGTCTCAAGAACATTTCTTCTACCTGTGCTCAGTACTTTTTGCCTGGTTGTCCTCTCCTCTCCTTTTCTCATTTAACTCTATCCTTCCATCTCTACCCAGTCAAGTCCCAAGTGTGCCTTGAAACCCTCTCCTTCAGGTTGAGCACCTTTGTGCTGAGCTTCTGCTTGTCTGGTTTTCGTACAGTTGTCATACCTTTACTGTTTTCTTATACTCTAATCCCTAGCTCACCATAGTTCTGCCTGAATGATGAAATTGCATAATGCAACATTAGTCACATAAATCTCTCCCAGCTTGGAAACATTTAATCATCAATTCCAAAAGACCAGGCAGTTACCATGGCCCTCTGTGTTGGGCCTAGAGGTGTATTGCCTTCAAGATACTTAAATTACTGAAATTATTTTATTAACTTACTCGTTTACTTGTTTTCTGTTTCTTCCCACCAGAGCAGGGTCAACATTTTACCCCTAGCACTTAGCAGATCTCATTTGCTTAATACATTTTTAGTGTAGGACTGTACAAATGATTTTTAAAATTTTTTCTCCTGATTTATTTTTTTATTGGAGTATAGTTGCTTTACAATGTTGTATTAGTTTCTGCTATACAGCAAAGTGAATCAGCTATACGTATAAATATATCCCCTCTTTTTTAGTTTGTTCCCATGTATATCATTAGAGAGTATTGAGTAGAGTTCCCTGTGCTATACAGTAGGTCGTTATTAGTTATCTATTTTATATGTCGGTATGTCAGTCCAGATATGTATATGTCAGTCTCCATCTTCCAGTCCATCGTAATTCCCCTTCCCCCTTTGGTATCCATATATGTGTTCTCTATGTCAGTGTCTGTATTTCTCCTCAGCAAATAGATTCATCTGTACCATATATTCCACATCTATGTATTAATATATGGTATTTGGTTCTCTGTTTCTGACTTACTTCACTCTGTATGACAGTCTCTAGGTCCATCCACTTCTCTACAGATGACCCAGTTTTGTTCTTTTTTTATGGCTGAGTAATGTTCCATTGTATATATGTACCACATCTTCTTTGTCCAGTCATCTGGACTAGTGATTTTTAAGAAACATTTTACAGGACAGTATGGGCCCAGATTTTAGTTAAAAATGGATCATGTGTGGGGCTTACCCAGTGGCTCAGCGGTAAAGAGTCTAACCGCATTGCAGAATGTGCAGGAGATATGGGTTCATTCCCTGGGTTGGGAACATCCCCTGGAGGAGGAAATGGCAACCTACTCCAGTATTATTGCCTGGAGTATTCCATAGAAAGCAGAACCTGGTGGGCTACAGTCCACAGGGTTGCAAAGAGTCAGACACGACAGAGTGACTGAACACACAACCCACCACAACACATGTATGTTTTAAATACTAAGCTAGGTGTTCATCTTTGTGACAGTGAGAGGAGCAGGAACCATCAAAACAGTGACAGTTGAACTTGCAAGAGCTGTGAGGCAAATTTCTTCTGTGTCTGCTGCTGCTGCTAAGTCACTTCAGTCGTATCCGACTCTGTGTGACCCCATAGATGGCAGCACACCAGGCTCCGCCGTCCCTGGGATTCTCCAGGCAAGAACACTGGAGTGGGTTGCCATTTCCTTCTCCAATGCATGAGAGTGAAAAGTGAAAGTGAAGTCGCTCAGTCGTGTCCGACTCTTTGCGACCCCATGGACTGCAGCCTACCAGGCTCCTCTGTCCAGAGGATTTTCCAGGCAAGTGTACTGGAGTGGGGTGCCATTGCCTTCTGTGTCTGGGACCTCGCAAATTTCTTTTCCAAAAAACCCAATTTTATTAATTTTATTAAAGGGAAAAAAAGCTGCAGTTTGGAGTGGAAAGACTGGTATTGAGAGCAGTTCTTGTCTATGAAACCTTGATGCTGTCATCCACAGCCATCTCCAGGTTGGCTTGGGACTGGCTGTCGATTAATCCTGTTCTCTGTTCCCACCTAATCTGTTGATTGATCTTGTTTGCACTTTCGAGTTCTCTGAGGCAGGGTTGCTCACGTCCTGATTCCCTAACTTACTGGATCATGATGAGAAAGTAAGATCCAGTAAGTTAAGGCATGAGAAAGGAGCTTGCACCTCAGTGTATATGAATGCCCTTCATTCTTTCATTTTCTTGCCATGAGAAATACCAGCTAAACTAAGCAGCATGCCCAGTGACATCATGAATTTCCGTTAGGATGCAAACTCCTTATCTCCTTGTGGATCAATGTAGACCCTGCACATGAGCTGTCATCCTAGGGCATCATCTTGAGAAGGATTTTGACTTAACTTCCCAAATAAACTGTGAGCTCTTTCAGATATGATGGTTGCTGTGAGCACATAGTAAGTGTTCACTGAGAACATGGTGGTGAGGGAGGGGTTGCACTTAGCCTGAGGAGGACAGTGACTTCCTTGACACTTGAATCCCCAATTGCCCTTCACTGTTCATACTAAATTCTTCTTGCTTGTCCTGACATGCAGAACAAGATCTTCATCTACCGGGGGAAGGAGTACGAGAGGCGAGAAGACTTCAGCCTGCGGCTGCTGACCCAGTTTCCCAACGCTGAGAAGATGACCAGCACCACCCCTCCAGGAGATGATATCAAGTCCTCCCCCAAGCAGTGTATCCTTGTCTCAGACCACAGCTTAGGGGCTCTTCTTCTTTTTTTTCTTTTTTTTAACATTTATCATTTGCTAATTTATTTGGCTCTGTCAGGTCTTGGTCGCAGTACATGGGATCTTTAGTTGGTGGCATGCAGACTCTTAGTCGTAGCATGTGGGATCTAGTTCCCCAAGCAGGGATCAAACCCAGTCCCCCTGCATTGCGAGTGTGGAGTCTTAGCCACTGAACCATCAGGGAAGTCCCAGCCCAGGGGCTCTGGAACCTGCTACAGCCCCAGCCCAGCCAGAGAAGGTGAGGGTTCAGTCCTGTGCCGGCATGCAGGTAGGTCCTGTCCTCAGACTCATTTAACCAGCCTGACTCAGTGTCCCGTTCTGCATAAAAGCTTCGGGAACCTAATGTCCTTAGCTCAGGGCTATGATGTAACTGAGAGAGATGAGAAACAAATCTTGAGTATGGAAGGACGTGTGTTATAGTCACAGGCAGAGCCCGGGGAGAACGTAGACTTCCTGTTCTGAATTCTGGATCCTATATAAAGACACATAGCTCTCTTTTGGTAATGTATAATGTCTTACTGAAAAACCAGTTACATGCATTTTAAAAATTAGAGATGTTGTAGAATTGAACAGTAAAGGAAGTCTCCCACATACAAACAAATTCCATTCCAAGAGTACATTTGCAAGTCCAATTTGTTCATAAGTCCAAAACGTTAGCCTAGGTACCCAAGTAATGTAATCGGCCATACAGTACTGTATTGTTGTAGGTTTATACTACTTTTCATACAAATAATACATAAAAGACAAACACAAAAAATAAAACGCTTTTAATCTTATAGTATAGTACCTTGAAAAGTACAATAGTCCAGTACCGCAGCTGGCATAAAGGGACTGGTGTCGAGTGAATAGGCAAGAAGAGTTACTGATAGGAAGAGGGAGATGGTAGAGATGAGAGATCGTCAGCCATAGGAGAGGAGGGCAAGCTGCAATTTCACTCAGGCCTGATGTTGATGGCATGGCATGCACATTCACATCTTTGGAAGTTCACAACTGGAAGATTCATATTTAGAGGACTTACTGTATTCTAAAAGAGGTCAGTAAGCCAGAGCAGGTGTGGAATGGTATATAAATAAGAAAAAGCACTCTGGAAAATAAGAAAAAGCACTCTGGAGTGAACTGCCTGGGTTCGAGTCCCAGCGCTGTCACTTCCTGTGTCACTTTGGGCAACTCAGTTTCTCTGTGCCTCAGTTTTCTTATCAAGAAACTGGGGGTGATAATCACTCTTCCCCTTGGAGTTCTTGTAAAGATTGTCTGTAAAATACTGAGAACAGTGCCTGGCACATAATAAAATTTCAGTACATATTATTATAGGTATGGAGTGGTCAGTTACTATAGAAAGATGGACAGTAATAACAGCAGTTGACAGACATGTCTTTTAAAGGAGAGTGTAATGGCCTATCAACACTTAGTAGATGCTTGGGAAAGAAAGGTTTCAGTTTGGGGGTTCAGAAAACAGTTGAGATGCCTCCTTGGTGAGCCAATGAAAAGAGGTCTTTATGGATTTGATGTAGAAACAGAAGTCCTGGAGCTCATCCCAAAGTCATATCTGCATAGCCATCTGATCTTAACCAGTTGCTTAACTTCTCCAGGCCTTGGTTTTCTGAAGGGGTAACTCCATTTTTTTGAAGAATTTTCTTTAAGAATTCTTTGAAGAATTTCTTTAAGAGATGGGAATACCAGACCATCTGACCTGCCTCCTGAGAAATCTGTATACAGGTCAAGAAGCAACAATTAGAACCGGATGTGGAACAACAGACTGGTTCCAAATTGGGAAAGGAGTATGTCAAGGCTGTATATTGTCACCCTGCTCATTTAACTTCTATGCAGAGTGCATCGTGAGAAACGCTGGGCTGGATAAGGGACAAGCTGGATTCAGGTTTGCCGGGAGACATATCAGTAACCTCAGATGTGCTGATGACACCACACTTATGGCAGAAAGCAAAGAAGAACTAAGAGCCTCTTGATGAAAGTGAAAGAGGAGAGTGAAAAAGTTGGCTTGAAGCTCAGCATTCAGAAAACCAAGCACGGCATCCGGTCCCATAACTTCATGGCAAATAGATGGGGAAACAGTGGAAACCATGACAGACTTTATTTTCCTGGGCTCCAAAATCACTGCCGATGGTGACTGAAGCCATAAAATTAAAAGACTTGCTCCTTGAAAGAAAAGCTATGACCAGCCAAGACAGCATATTAAAAAGCAGAGACATTTCTTGGCCAACAAAGGTCCATCTAGACGGAGCTTTGATTTTTCCAGTAGTCATGTATGGATGTGAGAGTTGGACTATAAACAAAGCTGAGCACCAAAGAATTGATGCTTTTGAACTGTGGTGTTGGAGAAGACTCTTGAGAGTCCCTTGGACTGCAGGGAGATCCAACCAGTCCATCCTAAAGGAAATCAGTGCTGAATATTCATTGGAAGGACTGATGCTGAAGCTGAAACTTCAATACTTTCGCCACCTGATGTGAAGAACTGACTCACTGGAAAAGACCCTGATGCTGGGAACGATTGAGGGCAGAAGGAGAAGGGGACGATAGAGGATGAGATGGTTGGATGGCATCACCAACTCGATGGACATGAGTTTGAGCAAGCTCCGGGAGTTGGTGATGGACAGGGAAGCCTGGCGTACTGCGGTCCATGGGGTCGCAAAGAGTTGGACACAACTGAGCGACTGAACTGAACTCTGTTTTTTCGCAAATATTTAATAGCATTTCTGTGAAGATCAAGATAAAAAGATCATTTATGTGAAAATTCTTTGTAAGCTATAACATTGTAAGGCATAGCCTAGTGGTTCTCAATTGTGTTATATTTAAGAATCACTGTGGAGAGATTCTGATTCACCAGCTGTGAATTCTAATTCTGCATTTTGAGTAAATCTGCAGGTGATTTTTGGTGTCAGTGGAAGGCAGCCTTCATGTTGAGAAATATGGGGAGTCAGTGTTAGGTCTGTGGCTTCCCTGGTGGCTCAGTGATAAAGAACCTGCCTGCCAATGCAAGAGACATGGGTTCGATCCCGTGTTGGGACGATCCCCTGGAGGAGGAAATGGCAACCCACCCCAGTATTCTTGTCTGGAGAGTCCCATGGACAGAGGAGCCTGGAAGACTGCAGTCCGTGGGATTGAAAAGAGTTGGACATGACTGAGCAACTTAACAACAACAACAATGTTAGGTCCAGACCCAATGCCAGTTTCAAAACTATAGGTGTGGAAGCTTTGTTGGTAAAGTCAGAAAAGTTCAAGTCTAAGGTATCCAAAGACACAAGAAATTCCTATTGCCTGGGCTCTGGAGTCTGAATATTTCAGACGGATGCTTGTCCAAAAGAAAGTTAAAATAATTTCTAATCACCTATTTTCCTGAAATTTCATTAATGTCTGTTTTCCTCTGGGAAAGTTGTTTGACATGTGTCTGATTAAAAAAAGTTCCAGGATTATGACTTACTAAGGCATTTCGGTAATACCTAATGGAACCTCATTTTCAGTGTGGTCCTGGCCTTTGCTTCAAAGGAGTGGTTGGTGTGGGTACCGTTTCCATTGGAAAAGCAAGAGGAAAAGGCAGTTCTTTTTGCAGTGACAGCTTCCTGGCTCTTCCTTCCTTAACGAGCTCCTCAGACATGCAGTGCTTCACTGTCAAGCCAGTGATGAGCCTTCCACCCAACTACAAGGATAAACCAGTTCCAGAGCAGATCTTAAAGTAAGTGGGACTTTTTTGTTTGGTATTTTAAACCATGTGTCTCTCTCACACACTTTATGTAGAAGTCTATCAAAACCAAATCCTTAAATTCATTACCATTTGAAGGACCTTCTTTTGTCTTCATCCATTTGCTCTACTGTAACAGAAGACCATAGACTGAGGAGGCTTATAAACCACAGAAATTTATTTCTCACAGTTTTGGTGTCTGGTAAGGGCCTTCTTCCTGCTTCATATATGGTTCATTTTCTCAGTGTGTCTTCCTGTGCTGGAACTGAGGGGTGAGGGATCTCTGTGATTCTTCTTTTTTAATATGGTCACTAACCCCCTTCACAAGGGCTCTACCGTCATGAGCTAATCACCACCCAAAAGGCCCATCTCCTAACACCATCACATTGTACATTAAGAGTTCAACATAGGGATGAGCAGGGGACCCAAATGTTCAGACCACAGCAAATGCCTATTCCGTGTTCAGTAGAAGGTAAGAGCTTGGTAACTCGTAGAAATTGGGGGTTTTATTTTCTTTTTCAAACAGAGGGTAGTTTCCTACCCTCTTGAGTTCAGATCCCCTAGTTTTTCCACCCAGAAGGCTTCACTGGTCAGTAATGGCTGAGCTCACCTTGCTTGGGCCTCACCTTGACTGAAGGCCTCATCCCTTTTCTTAAGAAGCTAAAATGCTAGTTGGCCTGATGAAACTGTTAGAAAATTATACAGATGAGATCACAAACACTGCCATAAGTTCTTTTGCCTTTTATTTGTTTAAGTTTTTTATTTAGGTCTTTTTAAAAGTTTTATTGTTATTATTATTATTATTATTTTTGGCTATACTGGGTCTTCTTTGCTCTGAGGGCTTTTCTCTAGTTCTGGTGAGTGAGGGCTGCTCTCGAGTTGCAGTGTTCGGGCTTCTCATTGTGATGGCTTTTCTTGTGGAGCATGGGCTCTAGGGCCCACAGGTTTCAGCAGTTGTAATTCCTGCTTGTTGGAGTGCTGGCTCAGTAGTTGTTTCGCATGGGCTTGGTTGCTCCACACAGTGTGTGGGATCTTCCCAGATCAGGGATGGAACCTGTGTCTCCTGCATTTGTGGGTAGATTCTTTACCACTGAGCCACCAGGGAAGCCCCATATGCCTTTTAAAATTGTGAACTGGGAGATAGATGCATCAGTAATTAAGATGTGCAATAAAATCAAGTTCTGTACCACCTCTAGCCTTCATCATGGAGACTATATCAGTGTTCAGATAATTTGATGGATAAGACTCAGTCCATGTGAAATGTGTCCCAGGTTTTGATGGAGGAGTGCTTATTGTCAGAAAGAAGCTACGGCATTGTGACTGTGTCTTTCCCTAGCTACTACAGAGCCAACGAAGTACAGCAGTTCAGATATTCTCGGCCATTCCAGAAAGGAGAAAAGGATCCTGACAATGAGTTCGCTGTGAGTTCACCACTTGGACCTCTAAAACAAGATGAAATTGACATCCAAAATGTTGGCTATCCACCCAAGCAGCACCTACAGCAGAATTGAGGGCAGCCCTGGTATAGAGGGTCCATGTACTTATTACCTCGTCAGCAGGCCGTCCTCTCAGTGGAAAGCTCTAGACTAGGGATCCAGGAACTGGAATCCGCTCCTGAGCCTGCTGCCACCATGAGCTTGGTTTGAACATGTCATACCTCTCTGGACCTCAAATTTCCCATCACAAAGAGTGAGGGGGACCTAATAGAGAATTCCTTTCTGCTTTAAACATACAGAGTCCTTAAAGTTTAGGAGAAAATTTGGGCTAATTCACTAAGGAGGCATTTAAAATAGAATCTCTAGAGAGTCAACAAGAACCTACTGTATAGCACAGGGAACTCTGTTCACAGTTCTGTAATAACCTAGATGGGAAAAGAATTTGAAAAAGAATAGATACATGTATGTGTATAGCTTAATCACTTTGCTATACACCTGAAACTAAAACAACATTGTGTTAGTTTCAATATAAAATAAAAAATTCTTTAAATAAATAAAATATAGAGTAAATACAAAGTAGAATAATAGAAAATATTAAGTAAAATTAGAATTTGTTAATATAAAATGAAAAAAATATTTAAAGTAAAAATTTAAAAAATAAATCCAGTAGAATCTCAACTAAACCTGAGAATTTTGCTGTTTTGCCTGGGAACTGACCAACATTTCCTACTTTTCTTCCTTCCACCAGACCATGTGGATTGAAAGGACCACATATACGACTGCCTATACCTTCCCTGGGATCCTCAAGTGGTTTGAAGTCAAACAGATCTCAATAGTAAGTCATCTGAAAATGGAACTCAGAATATTTCTGTCTCCAAATAAAATAAGAGCCTTTGTTAAATTTCCCCTCTGGTTCTCACTAGCTCCTCCAGCCAAATTCATTTTCCAAAAGAGAAATAAAAGACATGCTTGTCGAATAGAACTCCTTTGTAAAACTGATGTTACAACACCAATCCTAAAGGTTACTCCCAGTGAATGGCTCTTTTATAAGACCAAATGGGTCTTGACTCCTCAAGGATCCTGCCAGCGCCCAGAAACATTTTTCAAATTCCTCCTTAGAGTTTCCTATCAGTTACATTCTTCCCTCCAAGAATACTTCCTCTCCTTTTATTTTTCAACTCATCACATCATCATTCATCCTTGACTTTTCCATCTTCAATTCAGTCACTCAGTCGTGTCCAACTCTTTGTGACCCCATAAACTGCAGCACGCCAGGCCTCCCTGTCCATCACCAACTCCCGGAGTTTACCCAAACTCATGTCCATTAGTCGGTGACGCTATCCAACCATCTCATCCTCTGTTGTCCCCTTCTCCTCCTGCCCTCAATCTTTCCAGCATCAGGGTCTTTTCCAATGAGTCAGCTCTTCGCATCAGGTGGCCAAAGGATTGGAGTTTCAGCTTCAACATCAGTCCTTCCAATGAACACCCAGGACTGATCTCCTTTAGGATGGACTGGTTAGATTTCCTTGCAGTCCAAGGGACTCTCAAGAGTCTTCTCTAACACCACAGTTCAAAAGCATCAGTTCTTCGGCGCTCAGCTTTCTTTATAGTCCAACTCTCACATCCGTCTTCAGCACTCCCCAAAGCTGGTCATTTTACCTTTCTAATATTTATTAAGTCTGTTTTGGTTTTTTCTTCCCCCAGCCCTCCTAGTGTGGTGCACAGTTTCTACTCTCATTCATCTCTGGCTGATGATGTTGAAAAAGGCTCCTGACTGGCCCCACCCTGCCTGGTGGGCTTCTTAGGTCTTTTCCTCTCTGCCTCAGAGTATGAATTCCATAGTGAAAATCTGGCTGTATCATTCTCATGCTCAGAACCTTGCCATGGCTCCCCAGTGCCTAGGCTAGAAAGCCCATGCTCCTAGCACATGTAGACAGGGTCTTTGGGACTAAAAGCCCCTTCCACTTGGTCTTCTATGCCTGGAACTAAATTGCTTATTCTGTGCTGTTTCAATCCTCTATGACATTGGGTCATTCTCTCTGTCCAGAATGCCCTCTCCCCACTTCTTAACCTAACTCCCATTGAGATTGAGTTTAGATACCAGCTTTTCCAGGAATCCATCTCTGAAACTCCCAACCTGAGTTAGATGCCCTTTTTCTATGCCCTGTCACAACCTGGGCTTATTTTAAAGAGTTACCTACCATGCTCACTTGTCTTGAGACCTCTGCATTCTGACCCTGACCCCATAAAAATCACAAGCTCCTTCTAGCCACGTGCTCAGTTGCTCCATCATGTCTGACTCTCTGTGACCCTATGGACTGTAGCCCACCAGGCTCCTCTGCCCATAAGCTCCTTCCAGCCATGAATTATACCTTAATCACTTTTGTAACAATGGCTCACAGCCCAGTGCTTGCAGAAAATAAGCAATCAAGAAATATGTCTTGAACAAATCTGAACTGAAGTTTGAGGTGTTCCATCCCACTAGTGATAAATTATTATTTTTGAAATGTGAATATGATTTTGGACAGAGGCTTGGGATCAAGTCTGGAGTAGGAGGTCATGCTGGTTGATCATGGGTAAAGCGAAGAAGGAGGCGATTTTTCTTGAATCTGGTTTGGAAGACATTTCCACAGAAGGAGCTCTCTCTGAATCCATATTGTATCTTATTTGATTCTCATGTAAAATCCAGCTTGAATATTCTAATACATCTTATTATTTCCGACTTCTGTGAACAACAGAACCCATACTAAGGTTAGTTAATGTAGGTCTGAATGTGCGACTTCCAGAATCTCTTACCTTTTCTCATGGAAGGAGCATGAAACCTCTTAGCAGTGAGTGTTTTTGGTTGTGCCGAAATGTCTTGGGTCACATGTATCGCTCCCCTCTTGTTGTTGATCATCTCAAAAATCTCTTAAGAAAGATTTGCCTTAGAAACAACCATTCTTATAGCTCCAATTTTGTCTTCTCAAAATTTCCATAGACACTTTGCCCCAAGAAATAATCATTACCATAACTCCAATTTATAAATCATCCTTGTACTTTCTGATAAGATTTTAAACAGCTTAGCAAAGAAAATGAGTGTCTTCTAAGTAAATCACAAATTAAAATTCTACCTACTCCTAGTTTTTACTATTTAGCCATTTGTTTTCATCTTGCTCTCTGATTCCATACATTCTGAGTGTTCAGTGGATTTGTAATAAGCTATAAATAAAAATAGCTGTCATTTATGAAATCATGTAAAAGTGTTCAACTATATTGAGAAACAAAACAGCTTATCTTGCAGCTTACCAACACTATTTCAAGTAAGTGTTCTATCCTTATTAATAAACATGATCTTGACAAGCAAAACATCACTCCTCCATAGCTTGGTGGGAATTGTATTCCTGTTGAGTGGAAGGCTTAGGCTTTTTCCAGAAGTGACCATGGAGCTCGGTGTCTCTCCTCTCCCATGCGCTCTGTCATAGGAGGAAATCAGTCCTCTGGAGAATGCCATCGAAACCATGGAGCTCACCAATGAGAAGATCAGCAACTGTGTCCAGCAGCATGCCTGGGACCGGTCCCTCTCTGTGCATCCCCTCTCCATGCTGCTCAGTGGCATCGTGGACCCGGCTGTCATGGGGGGCTTCTCCAACTATGAGAAGGTAGGTGGGCTGCATCCTGGGAACCCCACAGGGCCACCAGGTCGGGTGTCTCTCTCCCTCCTTTTCCAGTGGCATTGTGCAGCTGGCGAATTAGTTTCTTACAAGTTCTCTGAGAGGTATTCATGCTCCCCACTTAAGGAATGGGCAAATGAAATGAAATAAATGGGAAAGCTTCTCCCTGAGCTCACACCTCCTAGAGACCATTAGCTTCCCAGCCAGGGTCAGGCCAGTGTCTGGTAGAGTCACCAAAAGATCAGACTGGTGGACTTCTGCTTGATTCACTACCTATGAATTCCACCCCCCACTCCCTCTCTCCTCTGGAAGGTAGAAAGCTTTCAAGTGGACTCTAGACCTGAGGATGCCCCAGAAAGGAAGCAGCGTCTGTGGGAAACACAGAGCCACACTCTATTTGAAACTAGATTCTAGGAATCCCTGCCCTGACATGGTGTGCAGTTGGTTGCATGGACAAATGCTGGCCCTGGCTCTACAGTTAAATTAGTTCAAGTAAGTGTCTTATCTGTTACTGTAGAAATGCATGAATGGAATGCTCACCGTGTGGGAATCTACTGTATAGGGTTTGGGTGAGGCACCGTTTAAGTGGAGGTAATGCATTCAGTATATATAATTAATAGAGGGTTTTTAATTTTTAGGTATGGTTTCAGTGGCTAAATAATTTGGGAGTCTTCCTGAAAACCTTTCCCCTGGTGGCTTAGACAGTAAAGAATCTGCCTGCATTGCAGGAGGTCTGGGTTCGATCCTTGAGTTGGGAAGATCTCCTGGAGAAGGGAATGGCAACCCATTCCAGTATTCTTGCCTGGAGGATTCCATGGACAGAGAAGCCTTGTGGGCTACAGTCCATGAGGTTGCAAAGAGCTGGACATGACTGAGGGACTAAGGCTTCTTGAATATAAATATAACAAGTAAACACCCCTGTTGAGTAGCATAGCAAGTGAGGGGGAAGAAAAGGAGATGGATGGGAAGGGCAAGCAGAGGTTAAATGGGCTGTTTCTCTTACAGTAAGTCCCCTGCATACGAACGAGTTCCATTCTAAGAGCATGTGTGTGAATCCAGTTTGTTAAATCCAACAAAGGTAGCCAAGGTACCCAACT
The DNA here is from genome assembly GCA_024291935.2 of Okapia johnstoni. Classification (NCBI taxonomy): domain Eukaryota; kingdom Metazoa; phylum Chordata; class Mammalia; order Artiodactyla; family Giraffidae; genus Okapia; species Okapia johnstoni. The sequence continues at coordinate 36,202,741 of CM044314.1, read as the reverse complement.
AACACAGTCAGCTAAACAGTACTATAATAGGTTTATAATACTTTTCACACAAATAACTCATGTAAACAAACAGAAAAAATAAAACATTTTTAATCTTACAGTACAGTACCTTGAAAGTATAGTAGTACTAGCTACATTACAGCTGTTTTACGCTTGCTCCCAGACATCCTGAGCTTGAAATAATGATCCTGTACTCTGTACAGTAAAGTACACAGAAGCACAGCCACTTGTAGAGGATGCATGCACATGACAATGTACAGCAGACCAAGAACTAGCTCATGTGATTGGACATGTGAATGCATGTTCACATCTTTGAAAGTTTGCAGCTTGTGGTTTCCTGTATTTACATTTGTACAGTGTCCTGGGAAGATGAGGGGCTTCAGAATCAGTCACTGCTGTGACCCAGTTCTGGCTTCCCATTGGCCGCTGTGTGTTCTTGGGCAAGATACTTAACTTTTCTTGAGCCCCAGTTTCATATTTGGAAAAAGTAAGGAAAATACATAACTAATAGGAGCGATGTGGGGAATGGAGACGCCCTGTCTATAAGAAACATTGTACAACGCCTGCCACGTGGTAGAGGCTTGATCAGTGGCAGTTTTCTTCCTGTCTCTCTCTGCCTATTTGGGATGAAATGTGTGGTTTGAATGTTCTTGATAAATCAGGTTTCCCACTCTTCTGGGTCTGTTGTTGCAAAGATCTTTTTTCTTCTGTCCTCTCTTCCTTTCTCTTCTCAGCCTTTTTTTAGTCTTATGATTCTCAGCAGCTAGTAATGACTCAGTACCAGAGAGCAATTCTGGTTTGCCCATGTGAGGGTTCAGTAATAATTTCCAGTGTTTCAATGGAATTCAGTATTAGGACCCAGAATGCAATACTTTTTTAAAAATACTATAATGATTTCAGTGTGTGTTTTTTCCTATTAGCTATCTGGCACAAATTTTAATGTGTCTTTCCAAGTATTCCTTTTTTTTTTTTTTTTTTTTCAGAACATCCTAATCTCTGATTTATATATGCCAATATTGGTGACTATTATATAATTTTATTTTTAATTTTTTTATTGTGAAAGTCAAATAATGTAAAACATACTATTTTAACCATATTTAACTGTACAGTTCAGTGGCACTAAGTACATTCGCATTCACATCTCACCATCATCTATCTCCTGAATTTTTCACTTTCCTAAACTGAATCTATGGGTGGATCACAATAAACCGTGGAAAATTCTGAAAGAGATGGGAATACCAGACCACTTGACCTGCCTCTTGAGAAAGCTGTATGCAGGTCAGGAAGCAACAGTTAGAACTGGACATGGAACAACAGACTGGTTCCAAATAGGAAAAGGAGTACGTCAAGGCTGTATATAGTCACCCTGCTTATTTAACTTATATGCAGAGTAAATCATGAGAAACGCTGGGCTGGAGGAAGCACAAGCTGAAATCAAGATTGCCGGGAGAAATATCATTAACCTCAGATATGCAGATGACACCACCCTTATGGCAGAAAGTGAAGAAGAACTAAAGAGCCTCTTGATGAACGTGAAAGAGGAGAGTGAAAAAGTTGGCTTAAAGCTGAACATTGAGAAAACTAAGATCATGGCATCCGGTCTCATCACTTCATGGCAGATAGATGGGGAAACAGTGGAAACTGTGGCTGACCTTATTTTTCTGGGCTCCAAAATCACTGCAGATGGTGATTTCAGCCATGAAATTAAAAGACGCTTACTCCTTGGAAGAAAAGTTATGACCAACCTAGATAGCATATTAAAAGCAGAGACATTACTTTGCCAACAAAGGTCCGTCTAGTCAAGGCTATGGTTTTTCCAGTGGTCATGTATGGATGTGAGAGTTGGACTATAAAGAAAGCTGAGCACCGAAGAATTGATGCTTTTGAACTGTGGTGTTGGAGAAGACTCTTGAGAGTCCCTTGGACTGCAAGGAGACATCCAACCAGTCCATCCTAAAGGAGATCAGTCCTGGGTGTTCATTGGAAAGACTGATGTTGAAGCTGAAACTCCAATACATTGGCCTCCTGAGTGAAGAGCTGACTCATTGGAAAAGACCCTGATGCTGGGAAAGATTGAGGGCGGGAGGAGAAGGGGACGACAGAGGATGAGATAGTTGGATGGCATCACCGACTCGATGGACATGGGTTTGGGTGGACTCAGGGAGTTGGTGATGGACAGGGAGGCCTGGTGTGCTGCGGTTCATGGGGTTGCAGAGTCGGACATGACTGAGCGACTGAAACTGGAACTGTGTCCCCCATTAAACACTTAACTCCTCATCCCCTCATCCTCTAGTCCTTGGCCTCTATCAGTGTACTTTCTAACTCCATGAATTTGACCGTTAAAAGTATCTTCTGTAAGTGGAATCAAGCAGCATTTGTCTGTACCTTGTTGTGCTGTGCTTAGTCGCCGAGTCATGTCCAACTCTTTGCTACTCCGTGGACCGTAGCCCGCCAGGCTCCTCTGTCCATGGGAATTCTCCAGACAAGAATACTGGAGGGGGTTGCCATTTCCTTCTCCAGGAGATCTTCCCAACCCAGGGATTGAACCTGGGTTTCCCACATTGCAGGCAGATTCTTTACCATCTGAGCCATCAGGGAAGACCTCATTGTTGTGACTATTATATAATTTTATATGAAGTTTTTTCCAATATGACCATCTTCAAATTGAAATGAAACGGGAAAGGAAGTATATATAAACAAATTTATTTCAAGAACTTTTCAAAAATATTACTTTATACTTTTCCTTTTTTTTTTTTTACTTTATACTTTTCATTAATATGTATGACTTTGTATATTTCTCAGTGTAAGAAAAGAGTAAATTAATGGATCACCTTGAACTATTGCAGTCAGTTGGGGAATCCATCATTACCAGTTTGATATAGGTGACCTATTTTAGGGCAGCTCTTTAATCAATGCCTTAGTCATTGGAACTCAGGAGCCATTTGCTGTAATTTATCAGCCCTTTGTGGTGTGAGGCAGGACTCTGCTAGAAAAATTAATTTCAGAGCACTCTGCTCTGGTGATCCGTTACTCAAGTGATGCTTTGGGATTTTTAGGGTGTATTATAAGTTAAAAAAAAAATTCACCTTGCAAAAACGTAAGCTACCTGTATTTTTAAAATATTTTTATTTGTTTTTGGCTGTGCTGGATCTTTGTTGCTATGCAGGCTTTTCTCTAATTGCGAGTGGGGGCTATTCTCTAGTTGGCGATCCTCAGGCTTCTCATTGCAATGGCTTCTCTTATCATGGAGCACAGGCTGTAGGACATGTGGGCTTCAGTAGTTGCGGCCGGCCCATGAGCTCTAGAGCACAGGCTCAATAGTTGTGGCTCACCGTCTTAGTCGTTCCCTGGCATGTGGGATCTTTCCAGACATGGGATCGAACCCATGCCTCCTGCATTGACATGTGGATTCTTTACCACTGAGCCATCAAGGAAGCCCTGAACTACATGTATTTTTTAAATTATTTATTTATTTGGCTGTGCCTGGTCTTAGATGTGGCATGCAGGATCTTTTTAGTTGCAGCTTGCAGGATCTAGTTTCCTGACCAGTGATGGAGACGGGGCTCCTTCCATTGGGAGCACAGAGTCTTAGCCACTGGACCACCAGGGAAGTCCCATGTACATATATTTTTAAAGGTGGCTGAAGATTTAAGCAAATACTTAAATACTTCATTTAGATCAATAATCCCTCTAAATATGAATCTGCTATAACAAGCTGCTCCATAAATGTCCCGTTTCCTTTTTGTGATTCTTGAATTCCATACATTTATATTCTCTGTTGTATTCATTTCCTAGGGCTGCCATAACAAAATACCACCAACAGAGTGCCTTAAAACAATAGGGATTGATTGCCTCACAGTCTGAAATCAAGGTGTCTGTAGCATCAATTCCCTCTGAGGCATGTGAAGATGAGTCTGCTCCCTGCATCTCTCCTGGCTTCTGTGGGCTACTGGCTTCCTTTGCTTTTTAAAAGAATTTATATTTATTTTTGGCTGTCTTGAGTCTTTGTTGCTTCGAGGGCTTTTTCTCTAGTTGTGGAGAGCAGAGGCTACTCTCTAGTTGTGGTGCATGCGCTTCTCATTGTAGTGGCTTCTCTTGTTGAGGTGAATGGACTTTAGGGCTCATGTGCTTCAATAGTTGTAGCACTAGTGAGGTCAGTGGTTGCAGCTCCTGTGCTCTGAAGCAGGGGCTCAGTAGTTGTGATACATAAGCTTAGCTGCCTCGCAGCATGTGGAATCTTCACCGACCAGGGATCGAACCCATGTCCCCTGCATTGTCAGGCAGATTGTTAACCACAAGACCACCAGGGAAGTCCTATAGGCAACCTTTGGCATCCCTTGCCTTGTACATTACTGTCTTCTCCTTGTCCCTTCACGTGGTGTTCTCTCTGTGTATAGGTATCTGTCTTCTCATGTCCCCTCCTTGTAAGGAAACCAGTTAGACACCAGTATCTAAGGGTTCCTCCTACTTTAACATGACCTCATCTTGACAGTTACCTCTGCAGTTAGTCTGTGACCATTTGAGGTCACATTCTGAGGTTCCAGGCTTAGGACTTCAACCTGTGCCTTGGGGGTGGGGACACAGTTCAACCCATCAAGGACAAAGTTTGCACATACTCTGTTTTCCACAGAAAATGGGCTGACCTCTTATAACCAGAAAGGCAATGCCAAATAATGCTCAAACTACTGCACAATTGCATTCATCTCACATGCTAGTAAAGTAATGCTCAAAATTCTCCAAGCCAGGCTTCAGCAATACGTGAACCGTGAACTTCCAGATGTTCAAGCTGGTTTTAGAAAAGGCAGAGGAACCAGAGATCAAATTGCCAATATCTGCTGGATCATTGAAAAAGCAAGAGAGTTCCAGAAAAACATCCATTTCTGCTTTATTGACTATGCCAAAGCCTTTGACTGTGTGGATCACAGTAAACTGTGGAAAATTCTGAAAGAGATGGGAATACCAGACCATCTGACCTGTCTCTTGAGAAACCTGTATGCAGGTCAGGAAGCAATAGTTAGAACTGGACATGGAACAACAGACTGGTTCCATATAGGAAAAGGAGTACGTCAAGGCTGTATATCATCACCCTGCTTATTTAACTTATATGCAGAGTACATCATGAGAAACGCTGGGCTGGAAGAAACACAAGCTGGAATCAAGATTGCTGGGAGAAATATCAATAACCTCAGATATGCGGATGACATCACCCTTATGGCAGAAAGTGAAGAAGAACTAAAGAGCCTCTTGATGAAGGTGAAAGAGGAGAGTGAAAAAGTTGGCTTAAAGCTCAACATTCAGAAAACTAAGAGCATGGCATCTGGTCCCATCACTTCATGGGAAATAGATGGGGAAAGAGTGGAAACAGTGTCAGACTTTATTTTTTTGGGCTCCAGAATCACTGCTGATGGTGATTGCAGCCATGAAATTAAAAGACACTTACTCCTTGGAAGGAAGGTTATGGCCAACCTAGATAGCATATTTAAAAGCAGAGACATTACTTTGCCAACAAAAGTCTGTCTAGTCAAGGCTATGGTTTTTCCAGTGGTCATGTATGGATGTGAGAGTTGGACGGTGAAGAAGGCTCAGTGCCGAAGAATTGATGCTTTTGAACTGTGGTGTTGGAGAAGACTCTTGAGAGTCCTTTGGACTGCAAGGAGATCCAACCAGTTCATCCTGAAAGAGATCAATCCTGGGTGTTCATTGGAAGGTCTGATGTTGAAGCTGAAACTCCAATACTTTGGCCACCTCATGCGAAGGGTTGACTCATTGGAAAAGACCCTAATGCTGGGAAGGATTGGGGGCAGGAGGAGAAGGGGACAACAGAGGATGAGATGATTGGATGGCATCACTGACTCGATGGACATGGGTTTGGGTAGACTCCGGAAGTTGGTGATGGACAGGGAGGCCTGGCGTTCTGTAATTCATGAGGTCGCAAAGAGTTGGACACGACTGAGCGACTGAACTGAACTGTTCGTTTAAGGAACTCTTGGATCTCAGGTAATGGGATGGTCTTTCTGAGGAGTGGAGGAGAATAGTAGGGGGGAAATTTGAAGGTCTCTGAAAGCATTCTTAGAAATGATGGTTATGGTATAGGGGGGAAATAGATAACTCCAGTTTTGAACTCTGTTGGAGCACAAATGTTCACCACAGACTTTGGTTTTTCGACCCTAATGAATTCTGTCTTTAACATGATCTTGCATGTAACACCTATGTTTGTGGGTTGAGTTTGGGTATATTTCCTTATCATAAGGCCTTTCCATCAGTGTTTATTGATGATGTCATGGGTGACGTGGTCTTGACATACCATAATAAATGCAACCTGCATTTACCTGCATTTAATATTTTCAAAACCGTTCCGCATCTGTAGCATTTCTCTTGTTGTCCTTAAAAATAGCCTTTCGGATTGATGATGAGTAAAAGTGTTAAATCTTTTACAAATCTTCAGGAATTGTGATACAGTCTGCAAGGCAGGAAAGCTCTCAGCCACATCTTCAGCCTGTTAATTTTTCGCTCTTTCATAAATCTAGGTATTTAGTCTCATGAATAACTTTTTGATATTGTCACTTGGTCTTTTCTTAGTTCTTTGGGGAACTTATTTTAATGAATAACATTCTCTGCTTGTGCTGTTGATTTGATGTGTATATGTAGCTATGGTTAAGAATGTACTCTTGCTAGGAATTGCATGATTCTAGAAAGAATACAAAATACCCCATTCCTTTTTGAATTGTCCACTCTGGTGGTTTAAGGGCTATCCCAGGAACGGAATCTGTGTTGACTTAATCATTCCTGGTTCACCAGAGGGAACAGAGGACGTGTTTCCCCCTTCCCATTTCCTTCCCCTTCTTTTCAGAGTCAAATATACAGATAGGAATGTATTCTCATTAATACTTGCCAATGCTCTTCTTTTAGGCATTTTTTACGGATAAGTACCTGCAGGAGCATCCTGAAGACCTGGAGAAGATTGAGCTGCTAAAGCGACTAATAGCATTGCAGGTATGTCCAGGGAAGGTGTGGTGGACAGCACTCCATGCTCCTTGGGTGACTACCTTTCATGATACTCTCTAGGGCAGTGGTCCCCAGCCTTTTTGGCACCAGGAACCAGTTCTGTGGACAACAATTTCTCCTCAGATAGGGATTGGGAGTGATAGTTTTGGAATAATTCAAGCTCATTACATTTATTGTGCACTTTATTCCTTTTATCAGTACATCAGCTCCACCTCAGATTATCAGCCATTAGACCAGAGGTTGAAGGCCCGCTGCTCTGGGGTGTCCATCTACAAGGCCCCATTTAGGGTTCCTTTTTCATTTAAACTCTTAGAAGCACAACCTATCTTATTTATTTGGCAAAGTGATACAGGAAGAGCATTTCATTATACTGTGCAGTGTTGAGAGCGGTCTTCTTAGCAGGGAGATTAAACTCCCCCAGTTGATTTACTGGCATGTGTTTCCATCTGAGAATTGTTGGTCTCAGTTTCTATCTCTCACTACTTCTGTAAACAGTGGGAGGAAATGCAATCATACAGTTCAGTCCATGGTGAAACCTATCAGTTGCCCCTGCCTAGAAAGGTCCCCAGGCTTGTGTGGGTTTGCCTTGCTTGCTCCCCTGGTTACTTGTGTCCTAGGTGTGTGAATTCCTCTGCACCTTTAACGCAAGGGCATCTGGTTCCCAAGCCCTGTGCTAAGAAACAGCGTTTTCATTTTATATGTTCTAGGTCCATCAGTTGACCTGTCCACCTCCACCCTCCATCCTGCCCCAGTCTCAAAATCTGAATCATCCCTGTTCCTAAACCTCATCCCATTCCTCTCATGCCTTTTTCCCCAGATGCCTCTGCTGACGGAGGGGATCCGCATCCATGGGGAGAAGCTGACGGAGCAACTGAAGCCACTGCATGACCGGTTGTCTTCCTGCTTCCGGGAACTCAAGGAGAAAGTGGAAAAGCGCTATGGGGTCATAACACTGGTAGGCTTTGTCTCAACAGCCTGTGAGCTTTTCTTGTTCCTGACCTTTTTCTAGTCTCTTCTATTGTTTGTGATACTGATCCATTTTTCAGATGCCAGATGAGTCAAAGTAGACTAGGAATGGCTTGAAAACATGGAGTGGGAGAGGGAGGGCCGGGTCGGAGAAGGCATGCTTTGCTCTTGATGACCTTCAACTGCTGTTGTGTTGGACAGTGGTTCTCAAACTTGAATGGCCATCAGAACAACCTGGAAGGCTCATGAAGACACAGATTGCTGGGCCACATTCCCTGGGATTTTCATTCACTTGGTCTGGGGTGAGGCCCAAGAACTGGCATTTCCAGCATGCACCAGGTGGTGCTCTGGGACTAAGGACCACATTGTGGAAACCACGTTACTAGAAATTGGAATTTCCTCATCCCAGACTCTACTTTTTTGTGTCCTATCTAGCCCAACTCTTATAGTTTTTCCTAATCTTTTTTTAATTTTATTTTTTGTTTTGGTGAAACATTCACACCCTTTGCACCTTTGAAGATGAGAAAGAATTGTGAGTTACCTTGGACAATGCATGTAGCTGATTTCATGATTTTTTAAGGACAGTTTAACATTTCTCACTCTGGCTGGTGGCTCAGTCAGTTAAGAATCCACCTGCAATGCAGGAGGCCTGAGTTCTATCCCTGGGTTGGAAAAATCCCCTGGAGAAGGAAATAGCAACCCATTCTAGTATTCTTCCTGGGGAAATCCCATGTACAGAGGAGCCTGGTGGGCTACAGTCCATAGAGTCACTAGAGTCGGACACAACTTAGTGACTAAACCTAACATTTCTCATGGCTACGATTTTCTTTTTTTCCTTCCAAGAAATTAGGTGGAGGGGTACATAGGCCAACCTTTTCTCTCCTACAGTTGATGGTATGCTTGGTTCCAGCTTCATTTAGCTGTCCTTTTTAACATAAATATATCCTGCTTTCTTCAAAAGTTGTATTCTTGAACTCCAGATTTTTAAAAATTCTCTTTCCTCAAATCATAGCTCTGAATTTCTTTTCATGTATTGCTGTTCCCCAGTTCCCACGCCTCTATCTCTATTTCCTTTTTCTCCCAAGTGTCTTTCTGATCCTCTCTCATAGTCATCCAAGTGTTTAGTCAGGCCTTCCTATGAGTTCACCTCCTCACCTGCTGCCAGTTTTCTTTTAGGAACATTTGTCTTTTACACAAATTCCTAGATGGCAAAGACTTGGCTTTCACTCAGTGAATTTAGTTTTTATTAGACCCAGGTCTGTATTGAAATTTGGATTTGATATGGTGGCCTATGGGGGTAATCAGTCCTACCAGAGACATGTCTTATGACAGAAGATCCATGTTCCTTTACTTCCTAAGATTCACCAGGATAAGCTTTAGGTGTATAGTTTCAATCTTAAACTCTTCTCTTATTCCAATATTTGTTTTTTTAAGTGCCCTCTTTCAGAAGCTAAGTTGGAGAAGCAGACAAAGTGTTTTGCTATCCTGTTGATGGGTAATGAACATCTTGGCTTTTCCCTTCTCATAGGACTGGCAGAAAATTAGGGTGAATTTTTCTCTAGTCTTAGAAACAAGGCAGGTTTAACCTAAGTTGTGTCTACAAGAATATAAGGTGGTGGGGGAGGACTGCACAGGGGGAGTGAGGGAGGAATGGATTGGGAGTTTGGGGTTAGCAGATGCATGCAAATTATTGTATGTAGAATGGATAACGGGAAAGGCAATGGCAACCCACACCATTACTCTTGCCTGGAAAATCCCATGGACAGAAGGAGCCTGGTGGGCTACAGTCCATGAGGTTGCTTCGAGTCGGACATGACTGAGCGACTTCACTTTCACTTTTCAGTTTCATGGATTGGAGAAGGAAATGGCAACCCAGCCCAGTATTCTTGCCTGGAGAATCCCAGGGACGGGGGAACCTGGTGGGCTGCCATCTATGGGGTCACACAGAGTCAGACAGAACTGAAGCAACTTAGCAGCAGCAGCAGAATGGATAAACAACCAGGACCTACTGTATGGCACAGGAAACTATACTCAGTATCTTGTGATAAGCCATAATGGAAAAGAATATATATATATACACACACATACATATATATATATATATATATATAGTGTGTGTGTGTGTATATATATTTATCAGTCAGTTCAGTCGCTCAGTTGTTTCTGACTCTTTGTGACCCCATGGACTGCAGCACACCAGGCTTCCCTGTCTATCACCAACTCCTGGAGCTTGCTCAAACTCATGTCCATCAAGTCGGTGATGCCATCCAGCCATCTCATTTTCTGTTGTCCCCTTCTCTTCCTGCCTTCAGTCTTTCCCTGCATTAGGGTCTTTTCCAGTGAATCAGTCTTGCATCAGGTGGCCAAAGTATTGGAGCTTCAGCTTCAGTATCAGCCCTTCCGATGAATTTTATATATAAATATATCTATATATCTGAATCACTTTGCTGTACATCAGAAGCTTAACAACATTGTAAATCAACTATACTTTAATAAATATAATAAATAAATTAAAATCAAATCAAATAAATGTAGAGTTGTTAAATATACAGAAAATGAACTCACAACTTAGACTTTAAAATGTCAGAATATTGTGATACACACTTAAAAAAATATCTCGTTATATCATAATAAGCAAAATAGTATGTCAATAAAATCTGTCCAACTACAGAAAAAGAATATAAGTATTTGTAGTATTTAACAGCCAGTGAAGCACAGGCACCAACCTTTCAGGACGGGGTCCCAGCACCAATACAGATGGGACTGGCCATAAACCAGTGGGAAGTGTGCCAGTTGCTAGGGGCTGAATTCCAGGCCAGCTAACCTCGAGGGGTCATGTCTCCTTCAGCCACCCAACTTGACTGACCGGAAGCAAAGCCGCACAGGATCTATGATGATCCCCTACATCATGTCGTCCACACTGCGGAGATTGTCCGTCACCTCAGTGGCGTCCTCTGTGATCTCCACCTCTTCTAACTCATCTGATAATGCTCCTTCCAGACCAGGATCTGATGGGTAAGGCTTTGATTTCTAATTGCCAAGAAGGATGGGTAAATCTTTCCTAATGTTTGCCTTTGGTCACCCAAGTGAGACTTGGTCAATGTGGATGTGTCATCTTCATAGGAAAATAACTCACAGTACCTGGGTTATTAGTTTAGGGATCTTTCTCATCATCTTCCTCATGAGGAATATCATTATTTACATGATAGTAACAACAGTTATGAAAAATAGAAAAAAAATCACCCATAATCCTATCAAACCCTATCACCCACTTAGTCATATCCTAGTTTCTCTCACAATAATTTCTAGTTATCGCTTGCCTTTTGTTTTTCATTATTTCAATTAAAATTTTTTTTTGGCTGGACTAGGTGTCATACAGGATATCAGTTTCCTGCCCAGAGATTGAATCTGGGCCATGGCAGTGAAAGCTGGGAATCCTGACCAGTAGGCCACTGGAGAAATCCTTCATTATTTCAATTTTTAAAAATAATTTAAACATTTATTTCATGAATAGGAAATGTAATCACATATGAAATTTGAAACGTATGAAAGGGTATATCATGAAAAAAATCTCCCATCAGTCCCAGACTCCCAGCTTATCGGTTCCACTCTCCATAGGCCAGTGATAATTAGGTTCAGGTTTTGTTCTGTTTTTTGGCTACACTGCTGAATGTATGGCTCTTTAGTTCCCCGACCAGGGATTGAACTCATGTCCCCTGCATTGGAAGTTTGGAGTCCCAAGCACTGGACTGCCAGGGAAGTGCCCCAGGTTCTGTTCTTGGTGCCTTTCCAGCAGCTTTTTATCTGTACAGAAGCAGTTCCTAAATATATATCCTTTCCCACATGTTTTTGATTTATAAATGGTGGTATATAATACTCTCTCTGCCTTGCTTTTTTCACTTACCAAATCTTGGAAGACATTCCATTTCAGAACAAAGAGAGCCTCCTCTTTTCTTTGAGGTTAGATATCTCATGATACACCATAATACACTCCATTTAAGCCTTTTACTATCACAGTAGGGATAGCAGTGAATCATCTTCAATATATATTATTTTGGGGGTGGGATGAATTGGGAGATTGGGATTGACATATACACATTATTAATGCTATATGTAAAATAGATAGCTAATGAGAATCTACTGTGTAGCACAGGGAACTCTACTCAGTGCTCTGTGGTCAGCTAAGTGGGCAGGAAATCCGAAAAAGGGGATATATGTATACATATAGCTGATTCACTTTGCTCTACAGCAGAAACTAACAGCATTGTAAAGCAACTATATCCAATAAAAATTAATTTTAAAAAAGAATGGAAAAAAATTACTTTGTAAATATTTAATTGTATCAATATAAGAAAAAGTCAAGAAGTGAAATTACTCTGTTAAACATATATAGCTGCAGTTCCCAAAATTATTCCTAAAATGGCTTTCACAGAGGTTATAACCGTTTATAGTTCCACCAGTAATATGCAAGGGTACCTGGCCACTCACACCTTGCCACCGAATTGTGTATCATCAGGCCCTTTAATTTTTGCCAGTCTGATAGGTGGAAAATGTTTTCTTGGCATGGGGTTTTGTTTTGTTGCGTTTGTGGTTTTCCTTCTCTTGTGTGAAGTTGAGCATTTTTTCATTTGTTTAGTAGCTTGTATATATTTTATTATCTGTGAACTGTGGTCACACATGTACATTTTTCTGTTGGATTCTGGTCCTTTGTGTTGAGTTGAAATATTACCCCAATTTTTCCTTTGTCTTTTGACTTTGCTTCTAAATTTTTATTTAGTTGTGCTGATTTTTGTTTAAATGCAGTCAAATATGTTAATACTTGATTTTATGACTTCTGGATTTTATATCATGGTTAAAGTCCTTCCCTACTGTAAGACTAAGAAAAACTAATTTTACAGTTTCACTATTTATAATAAAGTCTATGTTTCTTTTAAATTTATTCTACTATAAGGTATGAAGTATAGAGCCAATTTTTTTCCATGCTTGGCTCCCCTATCATGTTAAGTGACCAAACCATCTTTTCTCTACTGATTTGAAATGTCCTCCTTATTTAAAAAAAAAAAAATCAAATTCTAGTATGTTCTTTAGGTTATTCATGGACTTCCTCCTATTTCTTAGACCTCCCTATATGGTTCATGCACTTCTGCTAATCCAGTCTTATTTACTGTAGATCTTAAAGGGTTTTATGGAGAAGGAAATGGCAACCCACTCCAATACTCTTGCCTGGAGAATCCCAGGAACAGAGGACCCTGGTGGGCTGCCGTCTTTGGGGTCGCACAGAGTCGGACACGACTGAAGTGACTTAGCAGCTAAAGGGTTTTAAGTGGCTAATAGTTGTTTTCAGAATTTGTCTGGATAGTTTTACTCAGTGTTTGGTTTTGGATTAACTTGTCTGGAATCCTGTTGTTATTTTTATTGGGATACGTTACATTTATGGATTGAGTTTATGGCTTTTTGATGTTCAACCTTCCTTACCAGAAATATGGAGTGCCTTTCCATATGTTCAAACTTAAAATATTTTAAAGGAGTGAATTCATAATTGTGTTCAAATGGAAAAGCATTGCACGTACCGTTTTCTGACCTACTGCTTAATTTGATATAAATGATGAATACTTAACATCACTGTGAATTTTAATGTTGCTGCTGCTAAGTCGCTTCAGTTGTATCCAACTCTGTGCGACCCCATAGACGGCAGCCCACCAGGCTCTGCCAATCCTGGGATTCTCCAGGCAAGAACACTGGAGTGGGCTGCCATTTCCTTCTCCAATGCGTGAAAGTGAAAAGTGAAAGTGAAGTCGCTCAGTCGTGTCCCACTCTTCGCTACCCCATGGACTGCAGCCTACCAGGCTCCTCCGCCCATGGGATTTTCCAGGCAGGAGTACTGGAGTGGGGTGCCATTGCTTTCTCCGATTTTAATGTTGAATTTAAGTTAAATCTTTTGATTTAAAACTTAATTTATAATCTTTTAATCCCATGCTATAATAGCCATACCACAAAAATAACCTGTTCAAATGGCCTTCTACCTGGAAATTAAATGTTTTTTATTTCTTATTTATTCATCCTTTTACATTGACATAGATATCTTTACATAGTTGTAGTTATCGCATGGATAGAGTTTGGTAATTTGCCTTTTCCTCTTTGTCTTTTTATTATAAGCACTTTCCATGCTGCTATATAATCTTATTATTATTATTTTTTTCATCATTTTTGATGGCTATTTATCATTGCAGCATATGAATGTGCCATAATTTATTCTTTTCCCTATAATAGGATGTTTTAGCTGTGTCACTCTAAACAGATAATCATAAAAGTTCATTATAAATTTAATGTAAAAGCATTTAGGTTGTATCAATATAAAATGCATTTATTAAGAATTGTAGCATATATTTGTTTACATTTAGCTTTATGATCACTTAAGATATATTCTCATATCATTTCTAAGCGTTTTGGTTAACATGAAGTATAGGATGCACTTCCAAAAGCATGTATGACCTATTCAGGAGAGGCATTTTTTTACAGTTTTTTTTTTTTTTTTTTTAAATTTTTATTGGAGAACAGTTAATTTACAATGTGGTGTTAGTTTTAGGTGGACAACAAAGTGATTCAATTATACATATACATAAATTCATTATTTTTTAGATTCTTTATAATTCTTGCTGTATTATCACAAATACTAATATGCAAGGCCATATGAAATGTATGAGTGACTATATCATTTTTCATAATATATTCACTTATATTAGGTATTTTTATTATTTTTAATCTTTTAAATTCCTAAAGATTAAATAATACCTGGTTTGTTTTTCTCTTTTATGGTTTTGGTCATGCTGTTAAAGAGATGCTACTTACTTTGTGGAAGGGCTTCCCTCGTGGCTCAGATGGTAAAGAATCCGTATGCAATGCGGGAGACCTGGGTTCACTCCCAGGATTGGGAATATCTCCTGGAGAAGGGCATAGCAATTCATTCCAGTATTCTTGCCTGGAGAATCCCCATGGAGAGAGGAGCCTGGAGGGCTACAGTTCATGGGGTTGCAAAGAGTCATGTAGAGGTTCTGTTCTGTTCAGTAAGACTCTTTTCTTAATTGAACTATGGCCCATTAAAAAAAAAAAATTTTTTTTTTTTTTTTCAAGTAGCTGTTGAGAACCAGAGACCCCGTAATTGCCGATCATTTAGGGCAGTAAACACAGAGCAGATGACTGGGGTCCTCTTCTTGCTGTGACCTCAGGCAAGGAGGGTTATTGCTCTTGCCCACATTTGCCCAATGAGTAAGAAGACATCATTGAACTTCCCAGTCAGTCCAGAGGTTAAGACTCTGTGCCTGCAATACAGGGGGTGTGGGTTTGATCCCTGGTCAGAGAACTAGGATCCCACATGCTACACGGGGTGGCCAAAAAAAAAATTTTTTTTTTTTTTTTTTTTTTTTTTTTTTATTGTCCCAGAACATCCCACCCTCACCTTCTCCCTCAGAGTCCGCAGGACTGTTCTATGCATCTGTGTCTCTTATTCTGTCTCTCATATATTTAATTAAATAGTACTTACTATTTTTCCCTTTATAACTGATAAGCAGTTTAGGGAGAGATATTTCAAAATATCTCTAGACTCTCTTGTTTCTCATCAGATTCTTCCCCTCTGTATATTAGCATCTAATCATGATTCTTATTATGGCATTTGAAAATTTGTCATTGTAATTAAAAAAATTTTTTTTGAGAGGTTCTCCTATATGCTAGGGCTTCCCAGGTGGCACAGTGGTAAAGAATCTGCCAGCCAGTGCAGGAGACAAAAGAAACACAGAGTCGATCTCTGGGTCAGGAAGATCCCCTGGAGAAGGAAATGGCAAACCCACTCCAATACTCTTGCCTGGGACATTCCATTGACAGAGGAGCCTGGTGGGCTACAGTCCGTGGGGTCACCAGGAGTTGGACATACTGAGCATGCATGCACCTATTTGCTAGGTACTGTTGTAAGTATTTTGTAATAACCCTTTGAAAGTGAAAAAAGTATTAGTTGCTCAGTTGTGTCCGACTCTTTGAGACCCTATGGACTGTAGCCCAACCAGGCTCCTCTGTCCATGGCGTTCTCCAGGCAGGAATACTGGAGTGGGGTAGGCATTCCCTTCTCCAGGGGATCTTCCCAACCCAGGGATCAAACCTGGGTCTCCCACTCTGCAGGCAGATTCTTTACTGTCTAAGCCACCAGGGAAGTCCTAATAACCTTATGAGATAGATATTATTATTATCCCCATTTTTACAGATAAGGAAACTGAGATATGAAAAGATTATCTGCCCAAGGTCACCCAGCAAGTAAAAGTAGGTAAGATTTGAACCCAGGCTGTAGGGCTCCAGGGCTTGTGCTCTTATCCACTATATAACGCTGCCTGTTCATCTTTTACTGTATGAACTCTGTCTTTACCTGTAAGTTTAGGAAGATCTTATCTTCCTAGCATAAGATGAATATTCACTAGTATTTTCTTGACATGCTTGGATGGCCTCATTCCTGTACTTGTAGACCTTGAGATGTTCAGTTGCCAGTTGGAAGTTCAGATTTAGAACTTGAGAAGGAAGCCACAGGTTAAGGTGCTGTTGAAGAGTCATATCCTCTGGTTTTTTGGGCATCAATTTTCACTGTCAGGTGATCAGTGTTTTCTGACTTTGTCCTTGTTTGTAGCTGACAGGTCAGTCTTTTTTTTTTTTTTTGACATGTGTTTTATAATGTTTTATAATGTTGTGTTAATTTCTGCTGTATTGCAAAGTGACTTGGTTATACATCCTATATATTCTTTTTCATAGTCTTTTCCATTATGGTTTATCACAGAATACTGAATAGAGTTTCCTGTGCTCTCGAGTAGGACCTTGTTGTTTATCCAGCCTCTGTATACTAGTTTGCATCCACTAATGCCAGGCTCCCAATCCTTCCCTCCACCACCCCTGATAGGTCCATCCTGGAGCCACTTTTGGAGCGCAGGGCCTCGTCAGGGGCCAGAGTGGAAGATCTGTCCCTCAAAGAGGAGAGTGAGACTCGGATGAGCAAGCTCAAGATTAAAGACTGGAGTCTGAGCAAGTCCCAGGTCATCGCAGAGAAAGTGCCAGAACCTGATCTGATGGTAAAAACAAAAAACCCAAAACAAGATGACTGTACATTTTCCACCGTGTTCCCTGTAGGCAGGCTTTTCACCATTGACATCATAACTGTGAGTGACCAGGTTGAAGCCTGGCTTGGTTTCTCGGGACACAGCAGCCTGGGATGGGCTCAGATCTCAGATGGTGCTAAGAAAAGCATGTAGAGAGATCCAACTCTCGAAATCAGTAATGGCGCAACATCTACCCTCAGTGAAAATATGTGGATTGATGCTTAGAGTTGTGGTTCTCACCACCATGTTCCATGAGCCCATCCAAACATTGTCATTTCCCTTCTTTTAATTTAAAAAAAACTAAAAAGTACTTTTTCTTCCATAAGCCACATCCTGTTGATAAATGTGGTGGGAGTGGGTATCCCTGAGAATCAGGGTAGCTCATCTCCAAACTAAATGACACAGCCCATTGGCTCGCTAGAAAATAGTGTGTAGGCTGGTGATTCCCTATTTGTGTCTTCACCCTCGTACCCGCCTCGTGCTAGTGTGGTAAACTTACAGAGGGCTCCTGGAATTTTGCCCTTTAACAAGATTCTGCTCTGCAGACAGGGTTGTTTAAGGAGTATTGATGACCCTCCTCACCATGACAATGTTTTGCTTTGTTTCCCCCCACCCCCCCCACTAGAGCCCAGCCAAGAAATCACAAAGACCCAAGAGTCTCCAGCTGTCAGACAATCGGCTGACACCATTTCCTGGCGCTTCGCCTCCACAGTCAACACCCCTGAGCCCACCCCCACTCACTCCTAAAGCGACCAGGACCCTGAGTAAGTTTACCTGTAGAGACCCCTTATAGTCATTTCACTAGGTGATGGAGTGTGTTTATGAATCTGGGCCATTTTTCATCAAAATAGCCACAAGGGGTCTGAGATGATAGTCAGGTTGGTTCAGTTTGGTGGTCATGGGTGTCATTCAATTAGATTAGTGTTTGACCAGAGTCCTTAGGTTGCTAAGACTCATTAAACTTTTCTATACAGGGAGCCATGGGGCTTTCCTAGTGGCCCAATGGTAAAGAATCCACCTGCCAATACAGGAGACACAGGTGCAGTCCCTGGGTGGGAAGTAGGAATCCAGGTAGGAACTCCAGTTCAATCCCTGGAGTAGGAAATGGCAACCCACTCCAGTATTCTAGCCTGGAACATCCCATGGATGGAGAATCCTGGCAGACTACAGCTCCTGTGACCATAGAGTTGGATATGACTTAGCAGCAGTACAGGGAGCCCCATAGGGTTTCACTGCCCGTTTTCCAATGCTGATGGTATAAATGAGATAGATTGGACTAGGACTAGATAGAAAGAAATTTAGGAACTGTTAGGCAAGTAACCGTGTGCTTTATGTGGAGAAGGGTCCGAAAGGACAAGAAATAGACAAACTACACTCAGGTTTGGGGAGTCAGCAGTACACAAGTCCTGAGATGAAGTACAAGGATGCTTAATACGAAGGAGCAGTGGAAGAATAGATCATCACCCCAAACAGGAGACTATAGTCAGCCAACAACAGAGTTAATCAGGCACGGTTTCCTGGAGGAAGTAGATATTGCTCTCTTTAAAAACAGGGGTACCTAAGCTCTGGGATCTCATGCCTGATGGCCTGAGATGGAGCTGATGGAATAATAATAGAATAATAATAATGGAATAATAATAATAATAGAAATAAATGTAGTGTGTTTGAATCATCCTGAACCCTCCCCCTCCCCCCCACCACTGCCACCACGGTCCATGGAAAAGTTGTCTGCCACGAAATCAGTCCCTAGTGCCAAAAAGGTTGGGGACTGCTGCTTTAAATGAAAAAATTGTAATAGTCCAATATAACCAGTATTTATTAACTACCTAGTTTGTGACAGATGTTTTTTTCTAAGAACTTTGGATATATCAGAGAACAGAAAATATTCTAGAAAATATTCTCATCTTCAGTGTAATAGTGACACCCTTCAACAAAACATGAAATTTTTACTTAAGAATTTCTCATGACGCCTTCTGGTGAAGGAAGGGTGCTACGTGTGTCCCAGCGGGTAAGAGGTCTTCGTTCTGTCCACAAAAATCGTAGAATGTGACCTTAGTGATTTGATTGACCAGGTGGTTTAGGGTGGCAGTGGCCAGCGGAAGTGCCATGAGATTCCTCAGTGAGCTCATCTCTCTGCCTTCACCTACTTTGTGTCATTTCCAGGCTCCCCGTCGTTGCAGACAGATGGACCGACAACGGCTAATGTCCCACCGCCCCCTCCCCCCAAAAGCAAGCCCTATGAGAGCAGCCAGAGGAACTCCACAGAGGTAGGAAGGTGACATGGACACTGGGGCTGGGGAGCACCCACCACTCATGGGAATGTAACCTTGGATTTCCCCAGGTTTTTGATAGGCAGGTTGTCCCATTGATTTGCCACTCTGATCAGTTTTTGCTTCATTCCTGAAACGATGAAAGAGAGGGGAGTTTTCAATGGAAAGGAAGAAGCTGCTGTCTGACCTTTCATTGGATTAAAGGGCCCTCACCCTGGGTCCAGGGGAGGGAAATAAGCCGGGAGTTCTGACTCATACCTGAGTGAGTGAGGGATAGTCATTCTGGAAGGGCCTCCAGTGGTTTCCTTTATTCATTCAACACGTATTTACTGAGCCCTTACTATACATATGGGCTTCCCAGGTGGCACTAGTGGTAAAGGATATGCCTGGCAATGCAGGAAACACATAGACACAGGTTTGGTCACTGGGTCGGAAAGATCCCCTGGAGTAGGAAATAGCACCTCACTCTAGTTCTCTTGCCTGGAGAATCCCATGGACAGAGGAGCCTGGTGGGCTATGGTCCATGGGGCTGCAAAGCATCGTACACGGCTGAACACATAGTAATGCTATTTTGGGGAGGCTTCCCTGGTGGCTGAGATGGTATGGAATCCGCCTGCAATGCAGAAGACCTGGGTTTGATTCCTGGGTCAGGAAGATCCCCTGGAGAAGGGAATGGCACCCTACTCCACTATTCTTGCCTGGAGAATTCCATCGGCAGAGGAACCTGGCAGGCTACAGTGCGTGGGGTCGCAGAGTTGGACATTACTGAGCACACACACAGAAACAGGCAAAGGGGGAGATTAAATTAGTCATATCCCTTTTTGCCTTGCAAAACCTGTGTAGATAAACTCAGGTCACTTAGAAGCTAACACTGAATGTTGGAAATGTGGAAGAGAAGGCAAAATTAGGAAGAAAGGGAAGACTCATGTCTCCTTTTGTGTATCCACCCCACCAGATTGCGCCCCCACTGCCTGTCCGAAGAGAAGCCAAAGTCCCACCCCCTCCACCTCCAAAAGTACGGAAATCTGGCATCCTTTCTTCTGAGCCTGGATCCCAGTAAGGATCTTATCCTCTCTCTGGAGCTCTGAGCACCTGAACCATGGATGCCTGGGAATTGGCCTTGGAGAAGCAGGGTCCTCATTGCCCAGGGTCCCTGCTGGCCGCCTTTCCTGGTCTGGAACTGAGGTTCACCAGCTCAACACTGGTTTCATCTTTTCAAAAGCCTCTTTTTGACTCATGCCTGAGGCCCTGCCATTCTTCCTCCAACTCATGTGGAATTCCACAGTTGGCCACTTCCTGTGTTTCTCCCTCACCATTATTACATTTCAGCCTCCAGCACAGAACCACCAGGGTCTTCAGGAGCCTGGATAAGTTCTTTGTTGGTGCTGGTGGTGGGAAAGTCCTCACAGACCTACTCCTTAGAGGAATTTCCTGCTTTGTTTCTGAAAAGCTGCACTTAAGACATTGTTTTCTCATGTGGACACACCCTGTGATATAACCTATTGGAAGAGACCAACATCAAGTACTTTGGTAGCCAAAATTATCAATCTTTCTGAGGTTTCCCTGTGCTTTTTTTTGGTGTGTGTGGGAAAGAACATCTTTTTCATGGAGATTGGCTGCTTTCAAGTAGGAATGGCTATCATCGTTGAAAGAACATGGACTCAACCGTGAGCCCTGAAAGCCTGTGTTTCCCCCACCCCCACCCCAACCCACCTAAACTACCCCCCTCCACCTTCCCAGGAGTTCCCCACACTAACGGTCCTCTCTGCTCGGCAGTCACTTCTTCCTACCACGGACCCCCGAGGCTCTGACTTTTGCACAGTTTCTTCTATTACCTCGGAGCTCACATCACTGGATATAAGGGACTTTGAAGCTTGGATTGAACTGCTTTGCTTCCAGATCTCATTGGAATGGTTTGGTGTCCCCGCCCCCCCCCCCCCCATCTGCAACCTGATTTTATCTTGGAGAATACAGTGCAATATCTCTCATTGATTATTTATTCCTTGATTGTTGAATTGATTTGATGATGTGTTTACGGTACCCTCATCAGTCCTCTTTTCAGAAGAAAAGGTGGGGTGATTCAGAGGATCAAATATTGCCAGCAGATACATAAACAGCCACACAGAATTAAAGACTTTTTGAACTCGAAGGCCCTTAAAAGTCCTACAACACCTGCCCCGCCCCCCCATTTTGTAGATAAGGAAATTGAGGCTAAACACAAAACCCTACTACAGACTCTTCCTAATAACCCAGCTTGCTCATAGAGTTTATACCTAGATAACATCTCTAAAAGACAACCCTGATGAATTCTTCAGTCCCTATCCCTAGCTGGAACAACAGTGGAAATGTCCCAGATAATTTCTGTACTACTTAGCTTTTTATGGCAAAATAGAAAACATTTAGAGTATGGATGCCTGAGTCAGCCTGTAGGTATGCTAACCAGGGACTCTTCCACAGC
Source organism: Okapia johnstoni (assembly GCA_024291935.2). NCBI lineage: Eukaryota > Metazoa > Chordata > Mammalia > Artiodactyla > Giraffidae > Okapia > Okapia johnstoni. The sequence goes on along the minus strand of CM044314.1, from coordinate 36,180,914 downwards.
CTGGCCATGTCACCTTGCCTTTGAGATCCAGGAGGGGTGGGGGGCTTCCCAGATGGCTCACTGGTAAAAGAATCTTCCTGCCAATGTAGGAGACACAGGAGATTTGGATTTAATCCCTGGGTCGGGAAGATTCTGTGGAGAAGGAAAGGGCAACCCGCTTCACTAACCTTGCCTGGAGAATCCCATGGACAGAGGAGCCTGGCAGCTGTAGTTCTTAGGAGTCGAACACAACTGAGTGAGCACACACACAGGGGAGAGAGAGAGAGATTTAACTTCCAAAAGTTTGGGTTTGCTTGCCTGCCTCTTTGGGTGCCTGCTTCACCACCACTCCTTCTAGGAGAGACGTGTAAATTCATCACAGCATCAGGGAAGTAAAACCTCTCAGACGTGTCCAGGGTCACTGAAGAAATGAGAATGCGTATTTGCTAATGCTGTGTTCTTTCTTTGGCTCCACTCAGAGCACTTGCATGTGATGTAGCAGAAATATGTGAAGAAGCCAGGGCTCTGGAAGTAACCCGTTCAGGTTTGAATCAACCCAGCTATGGCCTCTCTCAGCTTTGCACACCCCCTTGAATTATTTTAAATTCTCTTGAGCTTTCTTCACCTTTCAAAATGGATATCATCCCTCCCACACAGACTGCCGGGGGTTCAAGTGAGGCTGACTCTGTGAGGTAATCCTCACTCTCTGGGCCTTTCTCGTCTCTGCTGGGCCTGCGTAATATTTGAAGCTCTCCACAAGCATGATCGGTCTTCATTTTTGTTTTTTTTAGAAGATAATTTGGAGGGTGAGTGCAGATTAGTTCTGCACGCAACAGTTCCTCTCCAAAAGGTAGCATCTTATATATGACTACAGACAAATTGTTAACATGACCTGAAGACAGGGGACTTCCCTGGTGGTCTAGTGGTTAAAACTCTACCCTTCCAATGCAGGGGGTGTGGGTTCGGTCCCTGGTTTGGGAACTAAGTTTCCACATGCCATGTAGTTCGGCCAAAAACATTTTTTAAAAGATCTGGACTTGATTTTAAGTGGCATGAGAAGAAGAGGAAGAGACAATCTGCAGGGCTGACCTGGAACCCAGCGCAGCTTCTGAGAAGTTGCGTGGCAGACTGGCTGGAGGGGATTCATGAGCTTTACATCCTGCCATTAAAATAGAAGGATGTAAGCTATGTCACAAAAGAAAGAAACCTGAAGCATGTTCCTTTCAAGTCACAAGGATGAGTTGTAAGTTCTGGCCTTTGGTCAGAGGTTGGGGCTTCCTAAGGGGCACAGTGGTACAGAATCGGCCTGCCCACGTAGGAGACAAGGGTTTGATTTCTGAGTTGGGAAGATTCCCTGGAGGAGGAAATGACAACCCACTCTAGTATTCTTGCCTGGAGATTCCCATGGACAGAGAAGCCTGGCGGGCTACAGTCCCTGGGATCACAAAGTTAGACGTGACTGAGCACACACACAAGGGACATCCCATAGACCAGTGCCCAAACACATTTCCTTTTTTAACATAACATTTTCCCATAAGATTCCCTTCCCACATTCACACAAATCCTAGATCTCTCCTGCCTGAATACACAGGATTCCAGGTCATGTGGTGAATAAGAGGTCCCAGGGGACACTGGACTGCTCACCCTTGGTCAGAAAGAGTCCCATTTGACAAAAGATCCTAAGTAACATCTGTCCTGAAGTCAAAGAGGGAAGCTGCAAAGAGATGCTTTAGGATTACCATAAAGGTAGGCAAAACACTGAAGAAATAACTGGTCCTTAGTTTCCTTGATAAGAACTCTGAAGTATTGACAGCCCTTGGAAGTAGCCCCCAAATTGTCACAACCTTTGTGGATATTGGTTTATGGAATTTTTGTTGAAATCCTTTCTTCCCTCTGTCTCCCTCCCCCCATCTTGGCGACTTGTCTTGCTTTGATTTTTTTTTTTTTCCCCCAAGAATCGTTTCCTTCAGCATAGATTAAGCTCTTACTGAATGCCAGACACTGTCCTAAACACCCAGGTTGTGACAATCCAGTGTGTTCAAAGGGAACAGCCCTGGATACAAGGATTGTGGTATGTCATGGGAGTGGCAAGAGAGTGGCATTGGACTTAAGGGAAGCCATAAATAAGGTCCTGGGCCAGGGATTGCTTTCTCTTTCTCCACCTTCATGCCTTGATTCCAAAATTACAGTTGTTTTCCTCTGTCAGAGAGACCCATTAAAAAAACCACCACCACCCTCAGATCGCTAAGACAGAGCCAGAGATCAAACAGGATACGAGATTATAAGCTGCCTTTTGTAACTCTAAGCTTGGAGACTCCTTTCCCTCTCCTTGCCCTTGGGTCATGGGGTGATTTCTTGTTTTGAAATTAAGGTGTAATATTCAGACAGTTAAGGGCACAAATCTTAGGTATACAGATGAATCCAATTTGATAATAGTGTACACTCAAGTCACCACCTCAAAGAGCCACAGGCTCCTCCCAGCCGCATAGAAGTCTCCCTGGCATCTGTGCTGTCATTTATCAAAGGCATTTAGAAGGCCCTTCCATTTGTACTGTCCTTCTTGTCATTTTGCAGGTTTAATGAAAAGGGAAGGAAAAAACCCTACTATCAACACACAAGAAGACTCTATAAAGGGTGTACGTTTGGCAGGTCAATTTGGTCAGTCTCTGGATCTTAACATGAATTTCTTCATATAAAGTACATGTATACATTTGTGTGTATGTGTGTGTGTGTATTTATTTGAGGTTACATGATTTTTTTAGAATCCTTTCAGGCCTAGCTTTCTTTTAAGTGAATGAAAAAGAGGAGTGGAGAGTCAGAAGAAATCTTAAGTTTCTCTTCTGAAGCTTTTAAATCCTTAACTCATGACTAAGTAGTAGTGTAAAGTTAAATTGGAAAAGGTAAGTTGCCCTTTGGGTGGGTTGAGAGTGGAATTATCAGTTTTACTCTACAAAAGGAGAATGTTTTCCTTTTAAGTTCATGATTTCAGGCTGATGCTTACAGTCCAGCCAAGGCTTATCTCCTTTCTATGCATCCCAGACTCATCCATTAGCCACATTTTGTGAATTGTTCATCCAAACTTTGTCAAAAGCCCAGTTGCCTTGATTGTGCAAACTAGTTGGGTTTCAAACACAAAGGGGTAAGAAGATATGCGCTGAAGTAGAAACATTTTGTTCAGATTTGCTGTAATTTATTTTTTAAATTAAAAATGGAAATGTATTTTAATGGAAGTGTATTTGGTTGATTATTACCCTTATATTAATGAAATGAATTCATTCCTGAACATTTCCCTATTGACATATCACACTCAATAGTCTCTTTCAGTTTTGTTTCATCCCAGGTGGTCCTATTTGTTCTAAATTTGTACTGTGGGGGTCACAGAGCCATCTTTGCCTAAAAGCAATGAAAACTGCAAACTATTTGGTTCTTTCTCAACCCATACCCCTTCATCCTGTGGCATGTGAGCTGATGGTTTTTTGATAGCTATTTAATAAAATAAGTCCCATTTCTTCACTCATTCACTGCAAATAATTAGGCATAGTTGTGGCACTAGTGGTAAAGAACCCACCAACCAATGCAGGAGACAGGAAGAGACGCAGGTTCAATCCCTGAGTCAGGAAGATTCCCTGGAGTAGGAAATGGCAACCCACTCCAGTATTCTTGCCTAGAGAATCCCATGGGCAGAAGAACCTGGCAGGCTACAGTCTGTGGAGTCACAGACAGTTGGACACAACTGAGTGACTTAGCATAAGCACAATGGTGTTAGGAAGTATTCTAATTTCATTCTTTTACATGTAGTTGTCCAGTTTTCCTAGCACCATTTATTGAAGAGGCTGTCTTTGTCCCATTGAATATTGTTCCCTCCTTTGTCAAAAATATGGTACCCATAGGTGCATGGGTTTATTTCTGGGCTTTCTATCTTGTTCCATTGATCTATGTTTCTGTTTTTGTGCCAACACCATACTGTCTTGAAGCACAGCGGCTGCGATGGCGCAGAAGCGTGGCCGAGAGGAGCTACCTCACGTCCAAAGTCAGGGGCAGGAGCCGAGAGGAGCTACCCTACGTCCAAGGTCAGGAGCAACAGCTGCGCTTTGCTGGAGCAGCTGTGAAGAGATAACCCACATCCAAGGTAAGAGAAACCCAAGTTAGACTGTAGCCACTGAGAGAGGGCATCAGAGGGCAGACAGACTGAAAGCACAATCACAGACAACTAGCCAATCTGATCACACGGACCACAGCCTTGTCTATCAATGAAACTAAGCCATGCGGTGTGGGGCCACCCAAGACGAACGGGTCATGGTGGAGAGGTCTGACAGAATGTGGTCCACTGGAGAAGGGAATGGCAAACCACTTCAGTATTCTTGCCTTGAGAATCCCATGAACAGTATGAAAAGGCAAAAAGACAGGACACTGAAAGAGGAACTCCCCAGGTCGGTAGGTGCCCAATATGCTACTGGAGCTCAGTGGAGAAATAACTCCAGAAAGAATGAAGGGATGGAGCCAAAGCAAAAACAACACTCAGTTGCAGATGGGACTGGTGATAGAAGCAAGGTCCGATGCTGTAAAGAGCAGCATTGCATAGGAACCTGGAATGTTAGGTCCGTGAATCAAGGCAAATTGGAAGTAGTCGAACAGGAGATGACAAGAGTGAATGTCGACATTCTAGGAATTGGCAAACTAAGATGGACTGGAATGGGTGAATTTAACTCAGATGACCATCATATCTACTACTGTGGGCAGGAATCCCTTAGAAGAAATGGAGTAGCCATCATAATCAACAAAAGAGTCTGAAATGCAGTACTTGGATGCCATCTCAAAAATGACAGAATGATCTCTGTTCGTTTCCGAGGCAAACTATTCAGTATCATGGCAATCCAAGTCTATGCCCCGACCAGTAAAGCTGAAGAAGCTGAAGTTGAACAGTTCTATGAAAACCTACAAGACCTTCTAGAACTAGCAACCCAAAAAGATGTCCTTTTCATTATAGGGGACTGGAATGCAAAAGTAGGAAGTCAAGAAACACCTGGAGTAACAGGCAAATTTGGCCTTGGAGTACAGAATGAATCAGGGCAAAGGCTAACAGAGTTTTGCCAAGAGAACGCACTGGGCATAGCCAACACCCTCTTCCAACAACACAAGAGAAGACTCTACACATGGACATCACCAGATGGTCGACACCGAAATCAGATTGATTATATTCTTTGCAGCCAAAGATGGAGAAGCTCTATATGGTCAGCAAAAACAAGACTGGAAGCTGGCTGTGGCTCAGATCATGAACTCCTTCTTGCCAAATTCAGACTGAAATTGATGTATCCATGGAGAGAGATGTACTGCACATCCACCTACTCCTCCACCATCTTGTTCTCTCATTTTCTCATTTTAAAGGGAAGTAGTAATATCCACTTTCCAAGGCTGTTCCAAGGGTTAGTGAAAATATGCATCTATTATATCTAGCCCATTCTGGACAATGAATGGTGCCAGTGCTGTCTGACCAGGGGACATGGGAACATCTGACACCTGTCTTTAACTGACTATAACCCATATGTTTCTGAAGAGAAATAATCAGAATGATCAGACAGGGGAACAGTATTATTTTTAGCGCTTGGTCCAAACCTCATTATGCACCTCTTGCTCTGATGAACCTAGAGGGACCAAATGGAGGCCAAAGGATCATTGGACCAGGAGCCCAGCGAGGTCTCCTTTCCCTGAGGCCTCTCTCAGGCTCTGGTTGACTTACAAAGGGATTGGAGACAATCTGGGGTAGGGGGGAGTGGGGAAACTTTGGCCTTGGCCCCATCTTACTTCTGTAGGTCAGAGAGAAAGCTTTCACCCCATAGGAAACTGGACTGAATTGGTATTGGGCTTAGAGTGATTGTCTTGTGAGTGCAGGGCGGTGGTGGGAGTGGAGGAGGAAGGGAGCCATGGGATTCCTTGAGTCAACAGTAACGGTGCCTTTGTGTTAGCTCCTCTTCTCTGCACTCCCCCCCCCCCCCCACGCTGTCAGCACATTCAGGAGCACCCCCTTGGAGGCTTATGGGCTTCCCAGGTGGCACTGTGGTTAAAAAAAAAAAAAAAAAAAAAAAACCCAGCCTGCCAGTGCAGGAGACATAAGAGACACTTGTTCGGTCCCTGAGTCAGGAAGATCCTCTGGAGGAGAGGGCCTGGCAACCCACTCCAGTATTCTTGCCTGGAGAATCCTTTGGACAGAGGAGCCTGGTGGGCTACAGTCCATGGGTCACAAGGAGCTGGACAGGCCTACAGCGACTTAACACACTAGTATGCGTGGAGGCTTACCATGTCCCCCCCACACCAGAGTTCTGAGTTAGAGACTTAACATTGATGCCAGTTTATTCCCAATACAAGTACTTCCATCATGAAATCCATGCGACCTGGTGTAAGAATTTCTGAAATTCACACAATTTACAGATGTTGAATGGGTCACAGATTTCAAAATCAGAATTATACTTCAGTGTTATCAGTTTTTCTGGTCCTGTGGATTTATATCTTCGTCTGCCCAGTTTCCTCTTCAATCAGACTTTCCTGAAAAATAAGTCAGTAAGAAATATATCAAAGTTGATTTTCTGAGCTGAATGTCATTGTTTTTGACATTTAAATTTTTTTAAATATTGATATTTAAATAATAAACCCATTTTTTTTTTACACTAAAAAGTGCTAGAGAGCTGGATCATGCTTTATAAATCAAATAAACATAAGATCTGTTAATACATTGTGTCTAAGTATAGGATATAAGGACAGAGGTGAAAGAGAAGTTTGTCTTTTGACTTGTTCATCTGTTATTAATCCAGTCTTTGCCTCAATTCTGTCTTTCTAGTGTCATATTCAGAAAATGGCAGAGCTTTTATTTTACCATGAGGTAAGAAGGATTGGAAAAAAAAGGAAATAAAGATATTTGTCCACTTTAGAAAAAAGAGTGGTTTTTACATTTTAGTGATTTATTTTAAAAAATTTATTTGGTTACACCTGGTCTTAGTTGCGGCATGTGGAATCTAGTTCTCTGACTAGGGATTGAACCCGAACCCCCTGCGTTGGGAGCATGGAGCCTTAGCCACTGGACCACCAGAGAAGTCCCTGTCCACTTTTTCTTTGTCCTATCTCTCATCTGCAAATGTGATGAATTCAGGCTTTCTCTGTTCCTGGGCATAACTGAAAATGAACTGTAATGCTTTCTCCATAGAATTCTCCAGGCAAGAGTACTGGAGTGGATTGCCATGCCCTCCTCCAGGGGATCTTCCCAACCCAGGGATTGAACCCAGGTCTCCCACACTGCAGACAGATTCTTCACCATCTGAGCCACCAGGAAAGCCTGTAATCCTTGTAACTGCTGCAAATAAGTGGACCACATTGCTCAGAGAATATCAGTATTGAATTCAGGATTCAATTTCTATATTCAATTCTCTTTATACATTTTTTTAAAAAATAAAAAACCTACATTGAGTTAGTAGATTTCCATTTAGGGTGGGAATTTGGAAACTGGTTTGTCCAGTCAGAAAACCAGAAATCAAATCTGTGGCTCTAAATTGTAAATTGATCAGTTGGGGATTTTTTATTCCAAAGAGAAAGAAAATTCTGTAGCGCGCCGTTTTTGATTTCTACATTTCCTGGGGAAAACCGTGTTATACCAAGAACTGTTGAAGAATTCGTTGGAGAAGTGTGGATTAGCCTAGAGAAGAATAATCTAGAGAGTTTGATGAATATACTTGAAGCACTGACATGTAGCTGCGGAAAGAAATTTGTCCGTCATTCCTAAGGCCAGAGCTGAGATTAGTGGACACAGTTTGCAAAGAGATTTCAGTTTAAGAAAGGAAAAAAGGTTCCTGCCATTAGTACTGTGTAACCACTGGAAAAGGGTGTGAAGAAATGACAAGGGCTCAGTACAAGAGGAATTCAGGCCGTCAGGAAGGTAAGCCCTGCAGTGGCTGAGAGGGAGTTGTCCAAAGAGGATGACCAAAGAGGTGGTACCCAGGACCCATCCATCTCTAAAGCTCCACGTTGTTAACATTGTAACTCACCAGAGCTTCTTTCAGGTCCCTCAGAGGAGAAGGGGACTGGTGAACGATGCACCCACAGCGCTTGGGTTCTACTGGCTGATCGACCTCTTTGGCTATCTGCGAAAAAAGAATATTGAAGATGGAGGTAAAGAAATGAAATGAGATTTTTCATTTCCACCAAAAATTGTGTGTGGAAGGTGAAGTCGGGACTGTGGGACTGAGAAAGTTGAGAGTTGGGATGGGGACTTTATTTTTTTCAATTCTCCTTTTAAAAAATGTTTATTTTTTTTATTTTCTGGCTGCACCATGCAACATGTAGGATTTTTAATTTTTTTTTTTTATGTAATGCTATCAGACACTTTTATAGATTGGTGTGCAGCTCTGGCAGCCATAGTGAGGAGAGATAATATTTTTCTCCCTAGAGGTGATGAGAATGAAGTACTTTCAACCTCACGAGGAGATGGTATGCAAAAAAATACAAGAGCTTTTAGTTATGACTAGAATTGATCTTATTTTCTAGTTTTTACTAAATATGTCATAGTTAATAAAGAATTGCTTCACAAATAGTCTGTGGAGAGGATTCTGGGCTTCTTTATTTCATCCTGTGCATGTGCTAAGTCACTTCAGTCATGTTCCACCTCTTTGCAACCCCATGGACTGTAGCCTGCCAGGCTCCTCTGTCCATAGGATTCTCCAGGCAAGAATACTGGAGTGGGTTACCATTTCCTCCTCCAGGGGATCTTCCTGACCCAGAGATGGAACCCCGATCTCCTGCATTGCAGGCAGATGATTCTTTACCACTGAGTCACCTGAGAAAGAAATTTGTCAGTCATTCCTAAGGCCAGAGCTGAGATTAGTGGACACAGTTTGCAAAGAGATTTCAATTTAAGAACGGAAAAAAGGTTCCAGCCATTAGTACTGTGTAACCACTGGAAAAGGGTGTGAAGGAATGACAAGGGCCCAGGAACAATATTGGGAAGTAATAATAGGGGAAGCCTTATTGTTTCTAGATCTTTTGGCGATTCTGTATCCTTAGAGTATAGCTCGCTCCTTTGCACCTGTTCCTCTGGAATCATTCCTGTTCTTTGTTCCATTGGTCTCTTTCTGAGTTAAAGCAGGAATGGGACTTGACTTGGGAAGGGCCTTATCTCCCCAGGAATACCTGGGTCAGGGGCAAGAATCCCTAGCACACTTGGGCACACAGAGGATTTTAGTATCCTTCAATTGGATCACAAAAGCCACGTCTCATTTTGAAGTTGAGAGGGACTTACCTCTTGGAAAGAATCAATCATGTTCTCAGCATTTCTCTTTCCTCCAGGGCGCAGCCCATAGGACCAGTGTTGACCAGAGCAACCCACCACACAGAGAGTTAGCAGGATTAGTCCAGCTAGAAGTTTGGGAGTTGGCTCCATTCTGAGGAATATCAACACAGTGATAAAAATAGACCCAGACTGGGTTAAGCAAAGACCTCTTTGGTGAAAAGCCTAACACTGGGGTCACTCACCCGGCCCAAGATGAAAGTGGGAGTGATCTACGGTTTTCACATACAGGTACTTTCTTGCCTTGGAGACAAAGCCAGTCCTTTAAACTAACATGTTGAGTACTTTTCAGAACTAAACTATTCTGATGTTTATTATTTATTTGGTTATCCAAACCTCAGGATTCCTCCTTTATCAAATTCACTTTTTGCCTTAGTACTTTCTCCCCCTGTGATTGAGATTCTTTCCTGAGATAAAGAGAATTGGGCCGTCTGCTCTGGAAAGTGGCTCTGACTAGAAGTCTCTGGCTAATAAAAGTTGCTTGACATTAAGTGGTTACCCTATGGTGCTAATTGTGTTTTGTTGAGTGTGTGTCCTTTGGTCTTCCACATGACTGCCGACTGGACCATCTGTGAGCATGAGAGAGGACCTCACACTTTTCAGAGCTCCGAGTCCCAGACCAGCTGCCTCCCTGGCCAAAGCAGCCTTGAGTCATCTGATGACATGTGGAATTCTCACAGATTAAATTTCCATTGGTGGGGAAGAAGCTAAAGACAGAATCAAATATTGCTCTTGCAGTTCCCCACAGGCTGGAGCTGTGGCTGGAGGTGACAAGGACCAAGAAGGTCAAGGCTTCTTTAGACACCACACCTGGCCTTAAGCCCTTAGGGTATAAAATGCCCTATAGACAGACAGTAGCATGCAGTCTAAACAAAAGTGCTAGAAATACAAAGCATTTTACCTGTTTGAGAGCAGAGAGTCCCCCAAATCTCAAGCTTCCTTTGAAGTGTGTTGAATCTGACTGTTCATTTTTCTAGCTTCCTTTTTATATGAAACTTTTCCAAGACACTGAAATCTTCCCCACTGGTAAACTGCATTGCACATGGACTATGGTGTTTTTTTTTTTCCAATAGTAATTTCTTAAAGCCTCACATTAAGCCCTTAATGGTGTATATAATTGGAACACCCACTGATGTATCTGTTAAATTTACTTAAATCTTGGCCATTAAAATCTCACCTAAGACTTTTATAGTCGAGGCCACAATTCAGAGATTAAAATCTAGCTAGGTAGAATTCTCTTGAGGAAACTGACAGGCCAATCAAGAGTTCAAGAAAAATAAGTGTCTTAGACTGCTGCTGCTGCTGCTGCTAAGTCGCTTCAGTCTTGTCCGACTCTGTGCGACCCCATAGATGGCAGCCCACCAGGCTCCGCCGTCCCTGGGATTCTCCAGGCAAGAATACTGGAGTGGGGTGCCATTGCCTTCTCCATGTCTTAGACTAACTCATGCTAAATGGCACACATGGAAACTGTCACAGAGGAGCCCATGTAATAGTAATTGTATAGTCAGGATGTATGGGAGCAGATCTCAACTCTTAGATTCCCCATGTGTAAAAGGAACTGAGTTATAAGTAATAAGAAGTGACTATTGGTACTGTCCCAAACCCATACAGAATCGCTAAAGTAGATGGTAGGAGTTTGGAAATCCTCTAGTCTTCTACCCTCCAGGTTTCTTCTTTGACTATTTATTTATTTTTTAAAATTTTTATCGGAGTGTAGTTGATCGACAAGGCTGTGTTACCCTCTGTTGTACAGCAAAGGGAACCAGCCACACACATATGTATATCCGCTCTCTCCCCCAACTCTCCTCCTTTATAGGTCATCACAGAGTACTGGGTAGAGTTCCCTGTGTATACAGCAGGTCTTCTTATTTAACTTTTTTGGCCCCATCATGCAGCATGCAGGATCTTAATTCCTCAACCAGGGATCGAACTTGCACCCTCTCCAGTGGAAGTGTGGAATCTCAACTACTGGACCACCAGGTAAGTCTCTTTATTTTTAAAAAATGGAGTATTGTTGACTTACAATGTTGTGTTTCAGGTGTACATCAAAGTGATTCAATTATACACACATGAATATGTATGTATGTGGTTAGTTACTCAGTGGTGTCTGACTCTGTGACCTTGTGGATTGTAGCCCACCAGACTGCCCTGTCCATGGGGATTCTCCAGGCCAGAATACTGGAATGGGTTGCCTTGCCCTCTTCCAAGGATCTTCCCAACCCAGGGATCAAACCCAAGTCTCCCTCATTGCAGGTGGATTCTTTACCAGCTGAGCTACCAGGGAAGCCCGTGTGTGTGTGTATACCAAAAAATATATATACATATATTCTTTTTCAGGTGCTTTTCCCTTATAGGTTATTACAAAATATTGTGTAGTTCCCTGTGCTATGCAGTATGTCCTTGTTGTTTATGTTTTATATATAGTAATGTGTATCATCTGCTGATCCCAGACTCATTTGTCCCCCTCCTTTTTCCTCTGGTAACCCTAAATGTGTTTTCCTATGTCTCGGATTCTATTTCAGTTTTGTAAATAAGTTCATCTGTATCATGTTTGAGATCTCACATATAAACAATAGTGTATGATGTTTGTCTGGCTTACTTAGTATGATAATCTCTAGGTCCATCCATGTTGCTGCAAATGATATTATTCCATTCTTTTTTATGGCTGACTAGTGTTCCATTGTGTATATATACCACATTGTCTTTCTTGCAAGCCTTCTACAGTATCAAAAAGGGAGGAGAAATGTTGGAGTTTGAATGTGCTAAGTGCAAAAATAACCAGCCAGAGGTTCAGCTCATTTCAGTAGATGGTGATTGAGTTAAAAGACACAAATCCCTATGCTAAAGGTCATGGGAGTACAAAGATGAGAAATAATAGTTACCTAGCATGTGAATGAGGCTAACCTTGCTCATTATTACAGCCCTGCAAAGCAGATATCATGATCTAAATTTCAGAGATAGACATTCCACCCCAGAAGTGAGCCGCTGGATGTTATATTTATACAGTAAAAGCATTAAAAAAAGAGAACCATTACTCTTTATTATATTTATTTGAATACATGATTCACTTCAGTTCAGTCACTCAGTCGTGTCCAACTCTTTGTGAACCCATGAATCGCAGCACGCCAGGCCTCGCTGTCCATCACCAACTCCTGGAGTTTACCCAAACTCATGTCCATCGAGTCGGTGATGCCATCCAGCCAACTCATCCTCCATCGTCCCCTTCTCCTCCTGCCCGCATTCCTTCCCAGCATCAAGGTCTTTTCCAATGAGTCAATTCTTCGCATGAGGTGGCCAAAGTATTGGAGTTTCAGCTTCAGCATCAGTCCTTCCAGTGAACACCCAGGACTGATCTTCTTTAGGATGGACTGGTTGGATCTCCTTGCAGTCCAAGGGACTCTCAAGAGTCTTCCCCAACACCACAGTTCAAAAGAATCAATTCTTCTGCGCTCAGCTTTCTTCACCATCCAACTCTCACATCCATACATGACCACTGGAAAAACCATAGCCTTGACTAGACAGACCTTTGTTGGCAAAGTAATGTCTCTGCTTTTTAATATGCTGTCTAGGTTGGTCATAACTTTCCTTCCAAGGAGTAAGCGTCTTTTAATTTCATGGCTGCAGTCACCATCTGCAGTGATTTTGGAGCCCCAAAAAATAAAGTCTGACACTTTCCACTGTTTCCCCATCCATTTCCCATGAAGTGATGGGACAAGATGCCATGATCTTAGTTTTCTGAATGTTAAGCCAACTTTTTCACTCTCCTGTCTCACATTCGTCAAGTGGCTTTTTAGTTCCTCTTCACGTTCTGCCATAAGGGTGGTGTCATCTGCATATCTGAGGTTATTGATATTTCTCCCGGCAATCTTGATTCCAGCTTGTGCTTCTTCCAGCCCTGCGTTTCTCATGATGTACTCTGCATATAAGTTAAATAAGCAAGGTGACGATATACAGCCTTGACGTACTCCTTTTCCTATTTGGAACCAGTCTGTTGTTCCATGTCCAGTTCTAACTGTTGCTCCCTGACCTGCATACAGGTTTCTCGAGAGGCAGGTCAGGTGGTCTGGTGTTCCCATCTTTCAGAATTTTCCACAGTTTATTGTGATCCACACAGTCAAAGGCTCTGGCTTAGTCAATAAAGCAGAAATAGATGTTTTTCTGGAACTCTCTTGCTTTTTTGATGATCCAACGGATGTTGGCAATTTGATCTCTGGTTCCTCTGCCTTTTCTAAAACCAGCTTGAACATCTGGAAGTTCACAGTTCACGTATTATTGAAACCTGGCTTGGAGAATTTTGAGCATTACTTAATAGTGTGTGAGATGAGTGCAGTTGTGTGGTAGTATGAGCATTCTTTAGCATTGCCTTTCTTTGGGACTGGGATGAAAACCGACCCTTTCAGTCCTGTGGCCACTGCTGAGTTTTCCAAATTTGTTTGCATGTTGAGTGCAGCACTTTGACAGCATCATCTTTCAGGATTTGAAATAGCTCACCTGGAATTCCATCACCTCCACTAGCTTTGTTGGTAGTGATGCTTTCTAAGGCCCACTTGACTGCACATTCCAGGATGTCTGGCTCTAGGTGAGTGATCACACCATCATGATTATCTGGGTCGTGAAGATCTTTTTTGTACATATCTTTTGTGTATTCTTGCCACCTCTTGTTAATATCTTCTGCTTCTGTTAGGTCCCTACCATTTCTTTCCTTTATCGAGCCCATCTTTGCATGAAATGTTCCCTTGATATCTCTAATTTTCTTGAAGAGATCTCTAGTCTTTCCCATTCTGTTGTTTTTCTCTATTTCTTTGCATTGATCGATGAGGAAGGCTTTCTTCTCTCTCCTTGCTATTCTTTGGAACTCTGCATTCAAATCGGAGTATCTTTCCTTTTCTCCTTTTTTTCATTTCTCTTCCTTTCACAGCTATTTGTAAGGCCTCCTCGGACAGCTGTTTTGCTTTTTTGAATTTCTTTTTCTTGGGGATCGTCTTGATTCCTGTCTCCTGTACAATGTCACGAACCTCCGTCCATAGTTCATCAGGCACTCTATCAGATCTAGTTGCTTAAATCTATTTGTCACTTCCACTGTATAATCATAAGGGATTTGATTTAGATCATACCTGAATGGTCTAGTGGTTTTCCCTACTTTCTTCAAGTTAAGTCTGAATTTGGCAATAAGGAGTTCATGATCTGAGCCACAGTCAGCTCCCAGTCTTGTTTTTGCTGACTGTATAGAGCTTCTCCATCTTTGGCTGCAAAGAATATAATCAGTCTGATTTCAGTATTGACCATCTGGTGATGTCCATGTGTAGAGTCTTCTGTTGTGTTGTTTGAACAGGGTGTTTGCTATGACTAGTGTGTTCTCTTGGCAAAACTCTGTTAGCCTTTGCCCTGATTCATTCTGTACTCCAAGTTCAAATTTGCCTGTTATTCCAGGTGTTTCTTGACTTTCTACTTTTGCATTCCAGTCCCCTATAATGAAAAGGACATCTTTTTGGGGTGTTAGTTCTAGAAGGTCTTCTACGTCTTCATAGAACCGTTCAACTTCAGCTTCTTCAGCGTTACTGTTTGGGGCATAGGCTTGGATTACTGTGATATTGAATAGTTTGCCTTGGAAACGAACAGAGATCATTCTGTCATTTTTGAGATTGCATCCAAGTACTGCATTTTGGACTGTTTTGTTGACCATGATGGCTGCTCCATTTCTTCTAAGGGATTCCTGCCCACAGTAGTAGATATAATGGTCATCTGAGTTAAATTCACCCATTTCAGTCCATCTTAGTTCACTGATTCCTAGAATGTAGACGTTCACTCTTGCCATCTCCTGTTTGACCACTTCCAATTTGCCTCGATTCATGGACCTAACATTCCAGGTTCCTATGCAATGTTGCTGTTTACAGCATTGGGCCTTGCTTCTGTCACCAGTCACATCCACAACTGGGTGTTGTTTTTGCTTTGGCTCCATCCCTTCATTCTTTCTGGAGTTATTTCTCCACTGAGCTCCAGTAGCATATTGGGCACCTACCGACCTGGGGAGTTCCTCTTTCAGTGTCCTGTCTTTTTGCATTTTCATTCTGTTCATGGGATTCTCAAGGTAAGAATAGTGAAATGGTTTGCCATTCCCTTCTCCAGTGGACCACATTCTGTCAGACCTCTCCACCATGACCTGTCCATCTTGGGTGGCCCCACACCACATGGCTTAGTTTCACTGAGATAGACAAGGCTGTGGTCCGTGTAATCAGATTGTCTACTTTTCTGTGATTATGGTTTCAGTGTGTCTGCCCTCTGATGCCCTCTCACACCTACTGTCTAACTCGGGTTTCTCTTACCTTGGACGTGGGGTATCTCTTCACGCCTGCTCCAGCAAAGCGCAGCCACTACTCTTTATCTTGGACGAGGGGTATCTCCTCACGGTCACCCCTCCTGACCTTGAATGTGGAGTAGCTCCTCTCGGCCCTCCTGTGCCCATGCAGTCGCCACAGGTCACCGCCCCTGACCTCAGACGTGTGGTAGCTCCTCTCAGCCGCTGCCCCTGACCTCAGACATGGGGTAGCTCCTCTATCTTCCCCTAATTTACCCGTCTGTAAGTCATGATAGTCAAAGATCTCATCTTATTTAAACATCTTATTAATAAGTCCCCAGCATTTAGTCAGCATTCAATAAATTTAGATTGGAATGAATGAATGAAAGGTAAGGACCTTTTAACCTGATTAGATCTGTTTCCTCTTCTGCGTCAAAGATATGTTTTAACTGACTCAGAATTAAATCTTCATGTCCAGTTGGATGAAGGTCTGTTACATTTGCTAAGCAGTAAAATGTTTCAAAATAACTGGATGTGTGTTCACTTTAGAATTAAGATTGGAAATTTCTCCTCGAGTAGGATGCTAGATCAATCAGCTCTTGCCCGATGTCCTCTGGAATAATTAATTACATCTGCAAGGATTTTGGCATAAAAAGCAATGTTCGTCCACCCAAATAAACTTCTTTGCCCAGTCACCTCTGTGGAGGTTGTCAGATCTGTGACAGGTTAGGGAAGAGGATGAACTTTAATTGCAAATAGAGGGGGAATTAGAAAATAGAATGTGGTTGACTTTATCTCATTTAGACACTTGGAATAATTTAAGCGCCATTCTGACATGGAGAAATGGAATCTCACCTCCCTATGAACGTAATGAGAGGCTGGTTTTCAACAAGAGTCCATTTTGTTTGAACAGTGGATGCTGTTTAGGTTGTGACGTGCTTGTAACAGTATTGCTGAAGCAGATATGTTTTTGGTTGAGACTAATGAAAGGGGAGTTGAGACTTTGACCCTTGTCATGTTAATCTTTTATCACTGGTTAAGCTTCCCTGGATTACTGGTAGCCAATTTCTGTCAGTTGACATTCAGTCTTTGAAAAATGCTTTGAAATTTTTAGATGAATGCAGCCACATGGTCTGTGAATTCCTTCGCTATGCATCATGTCCTTGAAGCCTGCCTCAGCATTGTCATAGATCTCAAGGGCAAAGGCCAAGCTTGTTTATTTTCTATAGCACCAGATCGGGTATCAAACAAATATACAGTTAATGGAATGTGGAGGTTTGGTGACAAATTGATCCTTGTCACAGTTCCAACAACAGATCAATTTGCCATGAAGCTGAATTTAGTAAATAGGATTTAAATAATTGAATTTTAGTTATACACTTTTTTCCCCTAAATTTAGAAATCTCCTAAATTTCAAGTATGGCTCTATAAAGGGAAAATGGCTTAATTTTTTTAGCATTAAAAAAAGCACCTCAAAATTACTAAAATATAACAATAATGATTTAGTAGGTAGAGCTAGTGGTAAAGAATCTACCTCCCAATGCAGGAGATGCACAAGACGTGGGTTCGATTCCTGGCTCAGGAAGATCCCCTGGAGGAGTAAATGGCAACCCACTCCAATATTCTTGCCTGGAGTAGCCCATGGACAGAGGCATCCATGGGGTCGCAAAGTCAGACATGACTGAGCGACTGAATACAACACACACAATCTTGCTGAATGACAGATGGAAACCTTCTTTGTCCTAATGCAAAATCTCAGCAGGAAGGACTCATTAACTCCTGCTGACATATCTAAGGTTGTGACAGGGTTTCAGATAATTAATCCTTGCATAAGGTACTTTGTGAAAAATAACTGCTTTTCCTTGAGTTGTACCTTTTAAAGACAATATTTCCTTGGAGATTTATAAAAACTGCTAGGGTTTTTCATATATTAAAGATGATTTAAAGCTGACGTGGGATAGATTTATTGCCAACTCATAAAATGAACAGTTGGAGAAAATACCCCAAGTCTTGATTTATGATGGTAAACTTTGTAAGAAAATGAATAATATATTATTTCATTGCTTTGAAATTACAGCTAAAAGACTATTACAGCCTAATACATATTGCTCTAAACAGGTACATGAGTACAAATTTTCTCAATGTAGATCATTAGCTATCTAGTTTAAAACCCTTTTCTAGCCTTTCCCGCCCCTCCCCAAACAACTGTGTTTTAAACCTATGTGTACAATCATGTTTCACTGCAAGGGTTAATGGGATTTTTACTATTTTGAAACATTCCTTCCTACTTAAACTTCTTTCTCTTGGTTGTCAAGCAAGAACACTTTAGGGACAATGTATTTCACAAACCCAACAAAGCTAACAGGTAAAAATGCTCATGAGCTAAAGAGTAAGACAAATGAGTTATTGGAAGACAGCCTTTTCTTTTGTTCAGCACTAATGAAATGTCTGTGTTAGCATGGTGGATTTTAAGAGGAGGATCATAAAATAATCATGCTTCAAGAAATAAGTTTAAAGGCACTTTCTTCTTTTTCACACAGACCCTCAGCGCTGGTCTTAAACGCACACTGAAGAAATTATTAAGTATATTTGGAAAGTTCTAATTTTCAAAAGCAAGACAAGAAACGCCTTTTCAACATTTCACATCGTTTATTAATGCAGGACACATTAGATCCAAAATCTGCATTTTCTAAGCATACTGTGTTTGGATCTTTCAGATTCTTCTGCAGGTTTAGGTTATGTCTACAGAGGTACCCTTAAGTGGATGAACAACACATTCTCTAATTATTGAAAATATAGTACAGAGTGAAATGATTTAAATATAATTTAGGCACATTGATTATGAAAATAGATTCTCTCTCAATACTTCTCTGTCTTGGTAAAAATAATAAAGCAAAGAAAATAATTCATTTCTGAAGTTGCTTTCCTTCACCTGTAAAGGTCTATCTCCTCCCACTTATGCATATGTACCCTTTACTGTTAAGGAAAGCTTTGCATATGTATAGAAGAATAAGCTATGTAAATACTGAAGACATATCATTCTCCCACAGGAGACAAAGTGGTTTTTAACGATTCTTTGCCTCACATGGGTGAGTCTGGAGAATTCAGAACCCATTTGGACACAGCTTACATCCCTGCTCTTGGGGTCGACATAAGGACAAACCAGTTACTGGTAAGGAAGTTCAGGCCCTGCCCCTGCAGAGCAAGTGACTTGAGGAAGCCAGGCTAAAAATGTATTAAAATACAACACACCAGAAGTATTAAGAACCAAGGTGCTGACTGAATTGGTAGTCCATCTTGGAACCAGCCAAATACCTTTATTTCCATTTAAGCTTTTTGATAACTATAGTCAAACTGTCAGTTTAAAATTCTTCATTCCCCACTGTAGGATCAGAGCTGCAGTTCTATTCTGTTGACTTCTAAAAGATGAATCTGCCATATTCATTCATATTTTACACCTTTGATGGCAGTGGGTTTGGATTTCACACCTATTTCCAAGCTGGCCTTGTTTATCTGGCGTTTGAGTTAAATGAGTGTTAATTATGCACCTTGGGTTTTTGGTTTTCAATTCTCTTCCTATGCTTGTTTTGACTGTACAGGGAGGAGACTAAGCGAGTAGTGTAAATAGATAAAACTGCCTGGGCTGGCATGGAGTGGAACTTGCTTACAATGAAATTGTAAGTTGAAAGCTCAGTTAAAAGCTGTAGGTAAATCATTCGCCATTCAGAGAGTTCCACTGCAACTTTAGCTGACAATGATGTATATATGATGTCTCTTTCCTGCCACTCTATCTCAATCAGTAACAGGATTTCTTTAATTTAGCTACTGTTTTGTTCTTTAAAAAAAAATTCTTAAAATGAACCTGAAAAGAGCGCCTTGGGGAGTCTGATCTTACCATCTTCACACGGTATGACAGGTATTCAAAGTAGGAGAGGCCCCACTAAAGCTATTTAGAAACCTGAACAACTTCTACAAAATTGTAAAGTTCAACAATTTTTAAATATCCATACTGCATCTAGAGAGTCAATAAATATAATTGCATATGTTGTGCTTTTCATAAATTAAAATCCTCAAATGCATTTCAAACCCAGATGGTACTTCACTATCATGCCTATTTAAAAGCAAATATAATAGACACTATTTATTCCTGGTCGCAAGGCCACCAGGCAAATCCCCCTACTCCACTCCAAAGGCAGCAATCTAATCTAGCTTCCCTAAATCTACTGAAGGAGTGCTTCTCTGTTAAAAATCAGAATGTGGGGGGAAAAGTCACTTTTTCCCCCTTATGCACCTCTGAGAACAAGCATAATCCTCTAAATGTTTTTTTAATTTCCTTACAGTGTTATTTCTTCTAGATAACTGAGTGGGTGGAGAAAGAAGAGTGATAAGGAAAACATTTGTCAGCTTCGGCAACTTCCTCCGTCCAGGCCTCTCATCTGACGCTCTGTGACATGTGTAGTGGTGTCAGCATCTCTTCAAAGATGGCGCCCTTCACGTTGGAACCCCTCAGGTTGGCTTCTTGAAGGTCACACCCAGACAGGTCACAATTCTGCGGGACACAAACAGTATTCATGGAAGTAACAGACTGAAGGGCTTATCTGTTCCCTCTTAAAATGGTTCCTGGGGCATATCAGGAAAAAGTTCCTATAGAATAAAACTCAGTTATTTTGGGAAAACTTTCGTAAGTTTTAGGAGAAAGCCATATTTTCTTCTATCTGTATTTTTTTCTCTAGTTGATGCTTACTTAGGCTGACCACCACAAATATGTATAAACAAAGGTCAATGATGAAGCATGTCCCTTTTGAATTTGAAGCATTTAAAATCCAGCATGTAAAATGTATCTAAACAATTTTATGGGCTTCCCTGGGAATATGGGGCTTGAATGGAAGCAGCTCCACTGCCAGACAAACGCAGAGGGTCTGAGCATCAGAAACTGATTTCTGGGACCTGAGATAATCTTTATTCTTTTTTTAAAATTTATATTGGAATATAGTTGATTTTGGAGAAGGAAATGGCAACCCAGTCCAGTATTTTTGCCTGGAAAATCCCATGGACAGAGAAACCTGGCAGGCTCACAGTCCATGGGGTCGCAAGAGTCAGACATGACTTAGTGACTAAAACACACATAGCTGATTTACCATGTTGTGTTAGTTTCAGGTATACAGCAAAGTGATTTAGTTATACATCTCTTTGGGGCTTCCCAGGTCGCGCTAGTGGTAAAGAACCTGCCTGCAAATGCAGGAGATGTGAGTTGGATCCCTGGGTCTGGGAAGATCCCCTGGAAGAGGGCATGGCAACTCACTCCAGTATTCTTGCCTGGAGAATCTGATGGACAGAGGAGCCTGGGGGCTACAGTCCATGGGGTCGCAAGAGAGTCGGACACGACTGAGTGACTTAATGGTTTTACCACAATCCATGAACAATAATGAAAGGCATGGGGGTGGGGAAGACTCAGATTTTTAAACAGAGAAATGGATTTACTTAACAATTAAATTGTATCATGTAACTGCCTAACATTAACATTCTTAGAGTAAGGAATTGCCTTTTTTTAACCCTCCAATTATGTATACAATTCAGTGAGTTTTAACAGATCTATATACAGCAGTGTAACCACCACAACTGGTAGCTGCTTTCAAATTTCCCTTGAGATCAGAGAGTGACAGATGGGACAGGGATTTCGGCTAAGTCCCTGGGGATGGTTAGAGAGAAGGGTGACTGCACATAACCTTTTAGGATAGAGGGTTAGCAGCTGCCCCAACAGTCATCCTGATTAGTCTTTGCAATCAGTTGGATAAAGGGAGGCTTTCTAAATAAAGAACTCGCGTGTAGTCACATGCTAACTGAAACAAAGGAAAAAAATCCTCATCTTAGGTGACAGTAACAATATTTAAAAAGTTAACTAACTGTATTTATAATAGGTTTATGCCTTCAAGTTCAACGGGGCCTGCTATTATGCTAAGAGCTATCAAGAGAACAAGGTGAATTCAGATGAGAAATCTAGATGCTGGCTATGAAACAGGATCACTGGATTAAGGATTGTATTATTGGACCTTAGGACTGAATAAGACTGCATAGGATGAGAGAAGGATAGACAAAAACACAGAAACAGTACTCGTAGTATTATAACGAAAAAAGAACAAGATGAAAACATTAAAAAAAAAAAATCAACAAGCTAACTGTTGACATACTATTCTCTAGAATCCAATCTGTGCCAGATTTTCTTGTATAGGTCTGTATTGTTCAATACAATACTCCTAGTCACATATAGCAGTTTACATTTAAATGAATTTTAATTAAATACAATTTACAAATCCATCCCTCAATTGCTCTGGCTCAATAGCCAGATGTGGCTAGTAGGTGCTGGACTGAACAGCACAGCCACAGAACATGCCCACTGTTGCAGAAAGAGCTACCAGACAGTGATATAGACCCATTAACAGCTATGCAGTCTGCCAGCTCAATCTGCAACTCAAGATGATATATACCAGACAATTCTGATGAAAAAGATGACTGGCTGGATAAAATTAAAGTCTCAGGTTGAGATTCAAAAAAGAATATGATGCCAGTTTAGAACAGGCTTTCCCTGAACCTGATTTCAAACACAGATATCATTTCAGTTTCTCAAGAAGTTTAAGAAATAATCTGGCCCCATTTAATTCTGTTTGGAATTAAAATTTAAGAAAACCACAGTCAAGTGGATTAGATAAGCATCTATCAAATGTATCTACCTGAGGGAGATCCAAGGAAAAGAGGAGAAGAAATCAGCTCAGACTGAATGCCAGATGAATCTTCAAATACGCAATCTAGAAAAATGGTACTGATGAACCTATTGGCAGGGCAGGAATAGAGACGTAGAGAACAGACTTGTGGACACGAGGCAGGGAAGGAGAGAGTGAGACAAATTGAGAGTACCACTGACCTATACACACTAGCTTGTGTAAAACAGATAGTGGGAGGCTGCTGTATAGCACAGGGAGCTCAGCTCAGTGTTCTGTGATGACCTAGAGGGATGGGATGGGATGGGATGGGATGGGGAGGAGGTCCGAAAGGGAGGGGATGTATGTATACCTATGGTTGATATGTATACCTATGGTTGTAGCACCAGCAGAAACTAATAACAACATTGTAAAGAAACCCTATTCCAATTAAAAATAAAATCTGAACCTAGCATCTGTAACTTAGGTAAGCAGATTCTGCTTTGGAATTCAAATTTGCTTTTCTTTCAGTTGCTTGTTTAAACATTCTGTCAGCCTGGTTGGCACGTTACCTGGCAGTATTGAACAGCCAACTACTTTGTTTTATTTCAATACATTTTGTAGGAGCTACTCAGTCATTCTGGATGAACAAAATCTCAGTGACTCACCTCCAAATCAGTTCCTGCCAGAGTTGCCCCTCTGAGGTTACAGTTCTTCAACTTTGCATTCTTTAAGGTCGCAACTCTCAGGTTAATTCCTGTCATTTGACTTCCTTCCATATCCACACCTTTCAGATTAGCACCTAAAGTGAATATATTTTAGGAGCAGTTGAACTTAAAAATATTTCTAGTCATTTATCTTCAAAAGATGCAAGATGAATTAACAGGGGTAAATGTTGACCTCTGTGTCCTTTGGAAATGACTGAATTATAAATATGTCTCTTGACCAATGTACATACATATGGAGTTCTTTTGTTAATCTGTTTGCTTATACTATGAATTAAGAATTCGTGTTTTAGTATGTATTTGTGAGGGAGGAATTCAATTTGGTCCTAGAGTTTGCACTTTTAAGTATGCCTCCAAAAATTTATAGTGATGGAAATGAGTTGTGTGTCTTCTAGATACACAAATAAACAAAATGACAAGTTCATGACAAAACAAAGCAATAAGGAATTCATAAACAAAACATTACATCCAAAAGTGATAAAAAAAAAAAAAAAAAAAAACTGCCTGGCTTTATGCAAACTGAAGTTCTTCATTTTGGTCCACATTAAGACTGCGGTGTTCTATTATGGTGCCCTGGGGGAAGGATGGAAGAAGGGATAGTTAGGGATGGACCGGTACACACTGCTATATTTAAAATGGATAACCAACAAAGACCTACTATATAGTATGGAGAACTCTGCTCAATGTTATGTGTCAGCCTGGATTGGAGGGGAATTCAGGGGAGAATGAATACATGTTTATGTATGGCTGAGTCCCTTTGTGTGGACACACCTGAAACATTCACAGCATTGTTAATCAGCTATACTCCAATATAAAGTTTAAAAAGCAATGCTGTTCTGTTTGAACATTTAAGATGTTGATACTTATCTCCAGCTGAAGCTTCCTTAAATATTGGAGGCCACATTTCCTGAGTTCAGCATGCTGGTTTCCATTACTGAGACCAAACAATGGCTTAGCCCTTTGCAAATCCTCTTAATACAGAAGACATGTTCCTCCCTATGGTTATGTTTTACCAGTAACAATTATTTTGCTGGGCTTTTTACTTAATGGTGTGTTTTTACTTTAGAGAAGGTAATCACAGAGAGACTCTTACCTTCTAAATTGGCTTTGAGACCAGAGGGATCTTCAAAATTACACAGCTTCAAGGATGCTCCCTCTGCATTAGAACACAGCATCTTGACGCCCTGGAGATTTGCACACTGGCCAAGGAAAGAGTAAAGTCTATGTTTATTATGGTTGAGAATTTTGTCTGGACTAGAAAAAATTGGCTCAAACAGTAAAAGAAAAAATAAAGAAAAAAAATCTGATATACTCACAATCAACTATTTTGTTAACAATAATTGTGAGAAGTTTTTTAAATAGTTCTTTTAAAAGAAACAAAGCCAAATAAACAATAGCATTCCTGCTTTATATGAAAAGAGTTCAGATAAAGAAGCTGGGGAGGCAGGACCATGACATCCCTATTTCTATTTTTATAAACAGCCCTGGGCATATAAACAGCCCAGCTCATGACAATGTAACAGTTAATGTCTCAAGAAAGCATGAAGTTGTTAGGGGTCTAGATCTTCTCTTATTACTGCAGGAATGAAATTTCTGATGCTCAGTAATGCTGTCACTACCTTCATTTCAAAGGTCGGACTGCTAAGGCCAGCAATGAAAGGTTTCCATCTAGCTACAAACACCACCAAGTTGCTTGTAGGGTCTTTCCATACCAACCATTGCTCCAAAACATTGTCAACCCTGAGTACCCAAATGGCAGTTCAAGATATAAAGAGGAAAAAGTCAGAAAGTATATTTTGGAACTTTAAATTCAGTGCCATCAGATCTGATGTCTAACAACTACTGAATATGGCAGGAAGCTATCCATAAAGTCAGTGATAACATTAGACCTTTGCTAATTGGAGCCAAAGTAGAAGGTAAAAGTATTTAAAAAACCCTCAGACATTACAGAAATGATAGTTGCCGTTATTATTATAATTAGATCAATGAAGAAATCTCAACACCTAAGCCTCATTAAGTTATGTGATAACCATAACAAGAAAAATCCTTGTCTCATAAATGCAGTTTCATTCACCCACAGCCAATTCTAGTGAACAGAAGATAAACTACAGACCATTTCAAATCACAGATAACTGACAAACAGGTTTGCATTTCCATCCATGCCTGCGCTTTATAACACGAGGCAGTTCAGAAGCTCAGACTGACAGGTAGGATAATGAGGACCTAGAATATAACTCAAAGATGATTAGATTTTATGTACTTGAAAATATATTGTAACAGGATAGGAAGGTGATATCTGAAAATAAATCTCTCTGGTTCTTGATGTAATGCTCCCAGGTAGAATATAAGTATTATCAAAAGTTCCCAAGGTTATTATGTAAGAACTGCTCTCTACGCAAGGCTGTACTATGGAATCTCACAAAGAAATATATAAGAAACTCAGTGAAATTTTTTTGTCTTCAAAAACCACAAAAAGTATTTCCTCTATTCATCAAATGGTAAAAGCAGGTCACCAACACTGACACCTCAGGACGCAGCTACTAAGGAAATCTGCATTATAGTTAGGAGATTTGGGCTATTTACTTATCAAGGGGCAGTGGTTTTGATGAAAGCAGTTATTACTGTTTTTGAAAAGGATAATGATATTAAGATTATGCTTAGGGCTTCCTTGGTGGCTCAGTGGCAGAGTCTGCCAGTTAATGCAGGAGACATGGGTTTGATCCCTGGTCCAGGAAGGTCCCATATGCCACCAGACAACAAAGCTCGGTGCACAACTACTGAGCCTGTGCTCTGAAACCCATGTGCTGCTGAAGCCCAAATGCTCTGGAGCCCACGCTCTGTAACAAGAGAAGCCATCAAAATAAGAAACCCATGCGCTGCAAGGAGAGAGTAGTCCCTACTCGCTGCAACTAGAGAAAAGCCTACACAGCAACAAAGACCCAACACAGCCAAATAAATAAATAAAACTTAAGCAGAAGATTGTTTGAAAAATGGTCCTTGTCTTTAAGAGAATAAAATATTTACAGGTGAAATAATAAGTTGCTTCAAAAATACTCTGTGGAGAGGTATAGACAATACACAACTGTTTAAACACTGATACTGTTGATGCTGAGTGATGGAGATACAAAGGGATTCACTACCCTAGCTCATTTTTGTCTGTATTTCACATTTTCCAAAGGAAAACATCATCAAAAAAGACATAAGGAAAAGAAAACACCTGCTTTAGAGTCTAGCTCTAATGCTGCTGACAAACCAGCCTTTGGGGCTTGGGTAAGGGCACGTTTTGATTTCTTAGTCTGTAAGAACACTCGTCATCAGTGTCTCTTCCAGGTCTTATCATCTGTTAAGTCTTGCACTGGGAATGTGCAATGGATTCATAAGAGCCAGATTATTATACCAGCTTCTGCGCAGCAAGCTAAAGTCAGTAATGAAAGGCGGAGCAGGTAAAAGACGCATTCTGAAGGCACTGACAGAACGGAAGGTGCAGCTCAGACATGAACCCTGATAGCAGCTAAGTTCACCTTGGTTGACAGCAGAATTGGAGGGTTCCTGCAGAAAGGTTTCACAGCCCACATCAATCAATCAGGGGAGAAGTTCAACAAGAGGGGTGGGAACATCAGGTGCATCTTGTGCTTAGCTGACCTCATATTCTGTGGACACTGCAATACATATGACTATTCATCAGCAGCCATCTTCAAGTGCCAAAGACAATTAGCCACTAGTTTTTACTTTCACGGTCCCCACACTCTGGGCGGTGACTCCTCAACATGAGCCATTTTAATCAATAAACTTGCAGTTCTGCAGCACTTTAGTATGTATCAGTTAAAATTACATAGGCCATTGCAAGACAAAGATGGCAGAGTAAAAGGACCTTGAGCTCTTATCCTCTTATGAGCACACCAAAATCACAACAATTATCCATAAAAATGACTGGAATCTACCCAAAAAAGATACTCTACATCCAAACACATAAAGAAGAAACCACGAGACGGTAGGAGGGGTGCACTTATAATACAGTCAAACCTCATACCACCCAGGTGGGCAACCCACAGACTGCAGAATAATTATATCACAAAAGTTCTCCCATAGGAGTGAGAGCTCTGAGCCCCACATCAGGTTTCCCAGCCAAAAGGTCCAGCACTGAGAGGAGGCGGCCCACAGAGCATTTTACTTTGAAAGCCAGGAAGGCTTGATCGTAGATTGAGGGAAACAAAGGGGACCATGGGAAAGAGACTCAACTCTTGGAGAGCTCAGATAAGATCTTACACACACCGGAATCCAGGTCAAAAGCATTGATTCCATAGAAGCCTGAGCCAGACCTACCTGCTAGTCTTGGAGGGTTCTCCTAGGGAGGTGGCAGGTGGGAGGCAGTTGTAGTTCTCACTGGGTTCTTAAGCTGGTGGTGGACGTAGTGGCAATCTATGTGAACTCCAGCTGAAGGCAAACATCTTGGGTCCTTGACACCAAGATCTGGCCCCACACAACAGCATGTAGGCTCCAGTGCTGGGATGCCTCAGGCCAACCAACCAACAAGCCAGAAATACAGCCCCAACTATCAGCAGACAGGCTTACTGAGCCCACAGAAACCTCTGGACATGGCCTTGCCCACCAGAGGGCCAAGACCCAGCTCCACAGACCAGTGGGCAGGCATGAGCCCCTCCTGCCAGAAAGACCACACAAGCCTCTAACCAGCCTCACACACCATGGGGCAGACATCTGAAGCAAGAAAACTATGATCCTGCAGAACTAAGTCCATAAATATGAGTCAGAAACTACCCTGGGACCAGGCTGGTCCCTGGCCCTTAATGATGAGAGGGGAGTGTACTGCTAGACACACAGGACAGCCCCCACTGAGGGCCACTTCCCCAAGGTTGAGAAATGTTACTAAACTACTACATACATAAATACAATAGAAATTTAAACAAAATGAGACAGCAAAGGAATATATTCCAGACAAAAGAACAAGATAAAACCTCAGAACAACTAAGTGAAGTGGAAATATGTAATCTACCTGAGAAAGAGTTCAGAGTAATGATCGTGAAGTTGATCCAAGAACTTTAGAAAAGAATGGATGCAGAGAGAGAAGTTGCAAGAAATTCTCAACAAAGAGTTAGAAAATACAAAGAATAAACAGAGTTGAAGCATATAATAACTGAAATGAAAAGCACACTAGAAGGAATCAACAGCAGAATAAATGAGGCAGAGGAACAAAGAGAAGAACTGTCTTCTAGTGAGTTAGAAGACAGACTGGTGGAAATCACTGCTGTGGAACAGAATAAGGAAAAATAATGAAAAGAAATGAGGACAGTTTAAGAGACCTCAGGGAAAAATGTCAAGTGCATCAACATTTGCACGATAGAGGTCCCAAAAGGAGACGAGGGAGAGAAAGGGCCTGAGAAAATATCTGAAGAGATAATAGCGTGGGAAAGGAAATAGTCACCCAAATCCAGGATGCACAGGGCATCCTGTTCAGGGTTAACCCAAGGAGGAACATGCTCAGACACATAATAATCAAACTGACAAAATTTAAAACAGAAAATATTAAAAACAACAAGGGAAAAGCAACAAATAACATACAAGAAAATCCCCATAAGACTAGCAGCCATTTTCTTAGGCGAATCTCTGCAGGCCAGAAGGTAGTGGCATGATATATTTAAAGTGATGAAAGGGAAAAACCTACAACCAAGAATACTCTACCCAGCAAGACTCTCGTTCAGATTCAATGGGAAGTCAAAGCCTTTACAGACAAGCAAAAGAATTCAGCACCTAAGAGAATTCAGCATCGGCTTTACTACAAACGCTAAAGGAACTCTGCAAAGAAAAGAAAAAAGGCCACAACTAGGAACAAGAATATTAGGAAACAGGAAAGCTCACCAGGAAAGGCAAACATACAGTAAAGGTAGGAAATCATCCACACACAAATATGGTATCAAAACCAGTAATCATGAGAGGAAATGAGTATGAATGCAGAATTTTAAAAATATATTTGAAATCAAGAGATCAGCAACTTAATAATGTATCCATATAGACTTCTATCAAAACCTCATGGTAACCATAAACAAAAAAAATCAGTAATAGATATATACACAAAAAAAGTAACCCAAATACAACATTAAAGATCATCAAATCACAAGACAACAAAGGAGGAAAGGAAGAAAAAAGACCTACAACAAAAGATCCAAAACAATTAACAAAATGGCAATAAGAACATACATATTGATAATTATCTTGAATGTAAATGGATTAAATGCTCCAATTAAAAAGACAAAGAATGGCTGAATGGATACAAAAATCAAGACCCAGAGATATGCTGTCTATAGGAGACCCACTTCAGAGCTAGACACACACAGACTGAAAGGGGTTAGAAAAAGGTATTCCATACAAATGGAAATCAAAAGAAAGGTGGAGTAGCAATACTCAAATCAGACAAAACAGACTGAAATGAAGACTGTTAACAAGAGACAACGATGCACCCTACATAATGACCAAGGGAACAAACCAAGAAGATATAACAATTACAAACATATGTGCACCCAAAATAAGAGCACCCCAGTATAAAGCAAATGTTAACATACATAAAAGAAGAAGTTGAGACTAACACAGTAACAGTGGGGGACTTTAACACCCCACTTACATCAGTGGACGGAACATCCAAACAAAATCAATAAGGAAACACAGGCCTTAAAAGGAACATTAGATCAGATGGACTTAAACTGATACTTATACAGCATTCCATCCAAAGTAGCAGAATACACATTCTTTTCAAGTGCACATGGAACATTCTCCAGAATTTATCACATGCTGGGCCACAAAGCAAATCTTGGTAAGTTTAAAAAAAACTGAAAATTGTATCAAGCATCTTTTCCAACCATAATGCTATGAGATTAGAAACCAAATTCAAGGGGAAAAAAAATTACAAAAAACCACAGACATGTGGAGGATAAACGATATGCTAGTAAACAACCAATGGATCCCTGAATAAATCAAAAAATATCAGAGCCAAATGAAGATGAAACAAATGACAATCCAAACCCTATGGGATGCAGCAAAAGCAGTTCTAAGAGAGAAGTTTATAGCAATAAAAACTTACCTCAGAACAAAAGAAAAATCTCAAACAAACAACCCAGTGTTACACCTAAAGCAACTAGAGAAAGAACAAACAAAACCCAAAGTTAGTAGAAAGAAATCATAACAATCAGAGCACAAATCAATCAACTAGAACTACAGACTAATAACTGAAAAGATCAATGAAACCAAAGGTGGCTCTTTGAACAGATAAAACAAAAAAACAAAAAAATACCCTGATAAACCTTTAGCCAGACTCACTGAGGAAAAAAAAAAAGGCCCAAAGGAATAAAATTAAAAATGAAAAAGAAGTTACAACAAACACCATGGAAATACAAAGGACCATAAGAGACTACCACAAGCAACTATATGCCGATAAAACTGGCAACCTAGAACAAATGAACAAGTTCTTACAATCTTGCAAAACTGAACCAAGAAGAAATAGAAAATATGAACAGACCAATTTTAAGTACTGAAATTGAATCTGTGATTTAAAAAACTCCCAACAAACGGAAGTCCAGGAGTATTAAACATCTCTTAAACATTTAGAGAAGAGTTAATAGTTATCCTTCCGAAACTTTTCCAAAAACATGCAGAGGAAGGAGCACTTCCAAACTAGCTCTGTGAGGCCAGCATCACCCTGCTACCAGAATCAAAGATACCACACAATACCATCTTTCTAGATTCTGGATGCATGTGTTAATATACTGTATTTGTTTTTCTCTTTCTGACTTACTTATGGAGAAAGAAGCATCAACATATATACACTATCATGTGTAAGATGGATAGTTGGTGAAAAGCTGCTGTATATTATAGGGAGACCAGTTTGGCGCTGTACGATAATCTGGAAGGATGGGATGGGGGAGGGGAGGGAGCCTCTGGAAGGAGGGGATACATGTATTATTATGGCTGTTTCGTGTTGCTGTATGGCAGAAACCAACACAAATTATAAAAACTAAAATACGAAAAAGATACCACACAAAAAGGAAATTATAGCCCAATATCACTCATGATATTGAACCAGACATGGAACAACGGACTGGTTCAAAATTGGGAAAGGAAGGTTGTACATTGTCACCCTGCTTATTTAACTTAAATGCAGAGTACACTAGGCAAAATATTGGGCTGGATGAAGCTCAAGTTGGAGTCAAGATTGCTGGGAGAAATATCAACAACCTCAGATATGCAGATGATAACCACCTTAATGGCAGAAAGTGAAGAGGAACTAAAGAGCCTCTTGATGAAGGTGAAAGAGGTGAGTGAAAAAGCTGGCTTAAAGCTCAACATTAAAAAAACTAAGACCATGGCATTCAGTCACATCACGTACTTCATGGCCAAATACATGGGGAAAAAAGGAAAACAGTGACAGACTTTGTTTTGCTGGGCTCTAAAACCACCACAGATGGTGATAGCAGCCATGAAATTAAAAGATGCTTGCTCCCTGGAAGAAAAGCTATGACAAACCTAGAAAGTGTATTAAAAAGCAGAGACATCACTTTGCCCACAAAGGTCCCTCTGGTCAAAACTATGGTGTTTCTAATGGTCATGTACAGATGTGAGAATTGAACCATCAACCTGGAATATTCACTGGAAGGACTGATGCTGATGCTGAAGCTCCAATGCTTTGGCCACCTGATGCGAAGAGCCGACTCACTGGGAAAAGACTCTGATGCCAGGAAAGACTGAAGGCAGAAGGAGAAGGGGATGACAGAGGATGAGATGGTTGGATGGCATCATCAACTCAATGGACATGAGTCTGAGTGAACTCTGGGAGACAGTGAAGGACAGGGAAGCCTGGCTTGCTGCATTCCATGGAGTTGCAGTTAGACATGACTGAGCAACTGAACAACAACAACAAATCACTGATGAACACAGATGCAAAAATCCTCAGCAAAATATTGGCAAACCGAATCCAACAATGTATTAAAAGGATCACATATCATGATCAAGTGGGATTTATCACAGGGATTCAAGGATTTTTCCAATATACACAGACCAATCAGTGTGATTCACCACATTAACAAATTGAAGAATGAAAACCTTATGGTCATCTCAATGGATGCAGGAAAAGCTTTTGATAAAATTCAACATGCATTTATGATAAAAACTCTCCAGAAAGTGGGCATAGAGGGAACTGACCTCAACATAATAAATATATGGCAAACCCACAGCTAACATCATATTTAATCATTAAAAGCTGAAAGCATTTCCTTTAAGATTAGGAACAAGACAAGGATATTCATTCTCACCACTTTTATTCAACACAGTTTTGAAGTCTTAGCCACAGCAATCAGAGAAGAAAAAGGGGAAAAAAAGCTATATTGAAAAAGTAATACTATCACTGTCTGCATATGACATGGTACTTTACATAGAAAATTCTAAAGATGCTATCAGAAAACTACTAGAGCTCATCAGTAAATTCAGATAAGTTGTAGGAGAGAAAATTAATACACAGGAACCTGTTGTATTTCTATATATTAACAATGAAAGATAAGAAAAAGAAAGGAAACAATCTCATTTACCACTGCAGCACAAAGAATAAAATACCTAGGATTAAACATATCTAAGGGGGAAAAGAGTAATACCCAGAAAACTGTAAGAAGCTAGTAAAAGAAATTGAAGATGATACAAACAAATGAAAAGCCATACCGTGTTCTTGGACTGGAAGAACACTGTCAAGATGACCATACTACCTAAAGCAATCTACAGATTCAGTGAAATCCTTATCAAATTACCAATGGCATTTTTTACAGAACTAGAACAAATTTTAAATTTGCTTGGAAGTGCAAAAGATCACAAATAGCCAAAGCAACAGAGACACCAAAGATGATGGATTAGAAGGATGTGCGCTCGTCTTTTGTGAGAACACCAAAATCACAATTAGCTACTGAAAAACCATCAACGGGAGGATGTTAGAACCTGCCAAAAAAAGATACTCCATGTCTAAGAACAACGGAGAAGTGGCAAGAAGACGGTAGGAGGAGCACAATCAGGTTTAAAATCAAACCTCACCCTCCCCAGAGACGTGGAGGACACAAACAAAACCTTGTGCACACCAGGACCCAGGGAAAAGAGCAGTGACCCTCCACAAGAGATGGAGCCAGACCTCCCTATGAGTGTATGAGTGTCTCCTGCAGAGGCACGGTGAGCAGTGGCCCACCACAGGGACACAGGCACTAGCAGCAGCAGTCCTGGGAGGCAAGGCACGCGGCCTAAGTCCTCTTGGAGGAGGTTGCTAATAGCCCCACCACAGAGCTGCTGGGTGGACAATCCACAAGCCGGAGAAAAAACAAAGAAGTTCTTGCACTCTTGTGAAAGTTCTAGGCCCTGCAAGAGACTTCCCAACATGGAGATCCGGCAAAGGGGCAGGGAATCTGACTCTGATGGTCAGCAGGATTTGATTACAGAACTTCCACAGGACCAGGGAAAGAGAGACTCTTGGAGGGCACAGAAAAAGCTTTCTACACACCAGGACCCAGGAGAAAGGAGCAGTGATTCCACAAGTGACTGAAGCAGATTTCCCTATGAGTGTTTGGTAGTCTGCAGCAGATGCATGGGTTTACACTGGCCTGCTGCAGAGTCAAGGGCACTGGTAGCAGTAGTCCTGGGAGGCACAGCATGCTGGTATAAGTCCTTTTGGAGGAGGTTGCCTTTATACCTACCATAGAGTCTATAGCCTATGATAGAGACTACAGACTCTAGGACTGGGCCACCTCAGGCCAAACTACTGGGAGGAAGCACAGTCCCACCCATCAGCAGAAAACTGGATTAAAGTTTTACTTAGCACTGGCCCTGCCCACCAGAGCAAGACCCAGTTTTCCCT
The DNA here is from genome assembly GCA_024291935.2 of Okapia johnstoni. Lineage (NCBI taxonomy): Eukaryota > Metazoa > Chordata > Mammalia > Artiodactyla > Giraffidae > Okapia > Okapia johnstoni. The sequence goes on along the minus strand of CM044314.1, from coordinate 36,147,004 downwards.
ACAGACAGTGCCTCCCATCAGGAAGCTTACACAAGCCTCTTGTCCTCATCCATCAGAGGGCAGACAAAATGAAAATCATAATCACAGAAAACCAACCAAAATGATCACATGGATCACAGCCTTGTATAATTCAATGAAACTATGAGCCATGTCATGTAGGGCCACCCAAGATGGGCAGGTCACGGTTCAGAGTTCTGAAAAAAAGTGGTCAACTGGAGAAGGGAATGGCAAACCACTTCAGCATTCTTGCCTGAAGAACCCCATGTCCAGTATGGAAAGACAAAAAGATATGGCACTGAAGGAAGAACCGTTCTGCCTCAACCCCCACCCCACCCCCAGGTAGGTAGGTGTTCAGTATGCTACTGGAGAGGAGTACAGAAAAACTCCAGAAGGAATGAAGAGGCTGAGCCAAAGCAGAAAGGATGCCCAGCTGGAGATGTGTCTGGTGGTGAAAGTAAAGTGCGATGCTGTAAAGAACAGTATTTCATTGGAAATATTGGGGAATCCAGTATTAGGTCCATGAATCAAGGTAAACTGGAAGTGGTCAACAGGAGATGGCAAGAGTGAACATGGACATTTTAGGAATCAGTGCACTAAAATGGACCGGAATGGGTGAATTTAATTCAGATGACCATTATATCTACTACTGTGGGCAGGAATCCCTTAGAAGGAATGAAGTAGCCCTCATAGTCAACAAGAGTCCAAAATGCAGTACTTGGGTACAATCTCAAAAATGACAGAATGATCTTGGTTCATTCCCAAGGCAAACCGTTCAACATCACAGTAATCCAAGTCTATGCCCCAACCACTAATGCCAAAAAAGCTGAAGATGAATGGTTCTATGAAGACCTACAAGACCTTCTAGAACTAACACCACAAAAAGATGTCCTTTTCATTATAGGGAACTGGAATGCAAAAGTAGGAAGTCAAGAGATACCTGGAGCAACAGGCAAGTTTGGCCTTGGAGTACAAAATGAAGCAGGGCAAAGGCTAACAGAGTTTTGCCAAGAGAACACACTGGTATCAGCAAACACCCTCTTCCAACAGTATAAGAGATGACTCTACACATGGATATGACCAGATGGTCAATACCAAAATCAGATTGAATATATTCTTTGCAGGCAAAGATGGAGAAGTTCTCTCTACATAGCCAGCAAAAACAAGACTGGGAGCTGACTGTAGCTCAGATCATCAGCTCCTTACTGCAAAAATCAGAGTTAAATTGAAAAAAGTAGGTAAAACCACTAGGTCACTAAGGTATGACCTAAATCAAATCCCTTATGATTCTACGGTAGAAGTGACAAATAGATTCAAGGGATTAGATCTGATAGATTGCCTGAAGAACTATCGATGGAGGTTTGTACCATTGTACAGGAGGTGGTGATCAAAACCATCCCCAAGAAAATGAAATGCAACAAGGAAAAATGGCTCCTTGAGTAGGCCTTACAAATAGCTAAGAAGAGAAGCAAAAGTCAAAGGAGAAAAGTAAAGCTATACCCATCTGAATGCAGAGTTCCAAAGAACAGCAAGGAGAGATAAGAAAGCCTAAAGATAGTTGGATAATGAAAAAAAATAGAGGTAAACAATAAAATGGGAAAGACTACAGATCTCTTCAAGAAAATTAGAGATACCAAGGGAACATTTCATGCAAACATGGGCACAGTAAAGGAGAGAAACATAAGAATCTCACAGAAGCAGAAGAGATTAAGAGAAGGTGGCAAGAATACACAGAAGAACTGTATAAAAAAGGTTTTAATGACTCAGACACAATGGTGTGGTCACTCACCTAGAGCCAGACATCCTGGAGTGTGAAGTCAATTAGGCCACAGGAAGCATTACTACAAAGCTATTGGAGGTGATGGAATTCCAGCTGAGGTATTTCAAATCCTAAAATATGATGCTGTTAAAATGCTGCACACAATATGCCAACAAATCTGGAAAACTCAGCAGTGGCCACGGGACTGGAAAAGATTTTATTCCTATCCCAAAGAAAGGCAGTGCCAAAGAATGTTCACACTACCACACTATTGCACTCATCTCACATGCTAGCTAGGTAATGCTCAAAATCCTTGAAGCTAGGCTTCAACAGTGTGTGAACCAAGAACTTCCAGATGTTCAAGCTGGATTTAGGAAAGGCAGAGAAAACAGATCAAATTGTCATCATCCATTGGATCATAGATAAAAGGAATTTCAGAAAAACATATACTTCTACTTCATTTACTACTATGCTAAAGCCTTTGACTGTGTGGATCACAACAAACTTTGGAAAATTCTTTAAGAGATGGGAATACCAGACCCCTTACCTGCCTGCTGACAAACCTGTGTACAGGTCAAGAAGCAATAGTTAGAACCAACATGGTACAATGGACTGGTTCAAAATTGGGCAAGGAGTACCTCAAGGCTGTATATTGTCATTCTGCTTATTTAACTTATATGCAGAGTACATCATGTGAAATGCCAGGCTGGATGAATCACAAGCTGGAATCAAGATTGCTAGGAGCAATATCATTTAACCTCAGATATGCCGATAACACTACCCTAAGGGCAGAAAGCAAAGAGGGACTAAAGAGCCTCTTGATGAAGGTGAAAGATAAAAGCAAAAAGCTGGTTTAAAACTCAACATTCAAAAAACTAAGATCATGGCATCCAGTCCCATCACTTCATGGCAAATAGATGGAGAAAAAATGGCAACAGTGACAGACTTTATTTCTTTGGACTCCAAAATCACTGCAGATGGTGACTGCAGCCATGAAATTAGTACTGAATATAGTTCCCATGATTTACAGTAGGACCTTGTTTATCTGTTTTATGTACAGTAGCAAGTAAGTATTGTTTATCTTTACAATTTTGTAACTAAACTGAGATAACCCAGTGAATAGCCTACTAACACTTTCCTGGTACCCAAATATGATATACTAGGTGACAAGGGCTTATAGAACTGGTGACCCAAAGAGTGTCCACTTTCTCTGACCAAGTTATGATAATAAAAGAATCTCTTAAGACCAGGCGAGTTCCTGGGAATGGTGGGAGTTCCAGTGTAGCCCCTGCTAGGTAACCAGATTGATTGTTGCTACAGCTGTTTAGTTAGCTGGAAGGGCAGTTCTCAATCTAGGATGCAGTTAGTAAAGGGAACATGGCCAGAATGATCATGTGGATCATTCTCAGTGATGCAGTGGGTACCAGTTTACGAAGGTCTGTGGGCACCTTGGTCAGGAGCTTGAATTTTATTCTAAGTCAAGTGAGAATCTGCTATGGAAATAAGATACATGCATTTCTACATAGCTCCGTTGCTCTTATATATTTATCTCAAATATTTCTGCTGTGTTCACAAACATGTAGAAGAAACAAGAGGACAGAATGAATAAACAGATGTTCAGACAAGGAAATTACTAGGTTATGATTCACTTGGAAGGCTAGCATAAAAATTAGTGGAATCTATCTATTTTGGTGCTATCAAGGACAGAAGGAGACAAGATGACACAGTGTGAGGTTTTCATCTTAACCTTGATGAAAAAAAACTAAGCAACCAAAGTGAGACATTTCCATGTTTTTGTCTCTGCAAACATTTAACCAAAGAGGTGGGATTTAGGGCAGGAAGAATGTTGAAAAAGACAGGTGCTTGGGATGAGGGGTCAAATACAGGGGGGCTGAGATTTCTCAGGGAAGATGAAAAGATGAAAGTGTAGTATCAAGCAAACAGAAGGTCTGTCTCTGTATCAAGGTGTACATCAGAGAAGCATCAGTGTTGAGAGAAACCATTCTGTTCCTGATTGGATTAGATTTTGTGTTTGTTTCCATAAAATTAAAAGATGCTTGCTCCTTATAAGAAAAGCTATGGAAAAACCTAGACAGTATACTGAAAAGCAGAGACATCACTTTGCCCACAAAGGTCCAATTCAGTCAAAACTATGGTTTTTTTCATTAGTCATGTATGGATGTGAGAGTTGGACCATAGAGAAGGCTGAGCACAGAAGAACTGATGCTTTTGGAACTGTGGTGCTAGATAAAACTCTTGAGAGTCCCTTGGACAGCAAGGAGCTCAAACCAGTCAATCCTAAAGGAAATCAACCCTGAGTATTCATCAAAAGGACTGATGCTGAAGCCGAAGCTCCAATACTTTGGCCACCTGATGTGATGAACTGACTCACTGGAAAAGACCCTGATGTTGGGAAAGACTGAAGGCAGGAAGAGAAGGGGGCAACAGAGGATGAGATCGTTGGATGGTATCACTAACTCAATGGATATGAGTTTGCTCAAACTCGGGGAGACAGTGAAGGACAGGGAAGCCTGGTGTGCTGCAGTCCATGGGGGTCACATAGAGTTAAGACACTACTGAGCGACTGAACAACAACAACAACAAAGATACTGAGAAAGAAACTGGAGCTGGAGGAACCATGCTCCTTGACCACAGTAATCAAAACAGTATTGTGCTGGCACAAAAACAGAAATATAGACCAATGGAATAGAATAGAAAGCCCAGAAATAAACCCACACCTATTGTCAATGTATGATAAAAGGGCAAGAATATACAGTGAAGAAAAAGAGTCTTTTCAACATGTGGTACTGGGAAAACTGGAAAGCTACAGAAGAAGGAAACTAGAACAGTATCTAACATCAGACACAAAACTAAACTCCAAATCAATTAAAGACCTAAATATAGAACTGGATGCTATAAAACTAGAGGAAAACATAGATATAACACCCTTGTACATAAATCGTGAGAGAATCTTTTTGGATTCATTTCCAAATGAATAGAATGATGAAAATAAAAACAAAAATAAGCAAATGGGACTTATTTAAAAGCTTTTGGACAGCAAAGGAAACCATAAACAAAATGAAGAGCCAAGCTATAAAATGGGAGAAAACATCTGCAAACCATGCAGCCCCCAAGGTCTTAATCTCCAAAATATAGAAACAGCTCATGCAGCCCAATTATAAAATAGGCAAAGATCTAAACAGATATTTCTCCAAAGAAGACATACAGATGGCAAACAGGTACATGAAAAGATGCTCAACACTGCTAATTATCAGAGAACCTCAAATCAAAACTACAATGAGGTATCACTTCATAACATTTAGAATGGCCATCATCCATCAAAAAATCTACAAATAATAAATGCTGGTTGAGAGTATGGATAAAAGGGAGCTCTCTTACACTGCTGGGAATATAAACTGGTACAGCCACTATGGAGAACAATGTGGAGGTTCCTTAGAAAACTGAAAATAGAGCTACATATAATCCTGCAATCCCACTCCTGGGCATATATCTGAAGAAAACTATAATTCAAAAATATAAATGCACCTCAGTATTCACAGAAGCACTATTTACAATAGCCAAGACATGGTAGCAACCTAAGTGTTTATTGACAGATGAACAAAGAGAGAAGCTATGGTATATACAGACACACACACAGTGGAATATTATTCACCCATAAAAAGAATTTTAAAATGCCATTTGCAGCAATATGGATGGATCTAGAGATTATCATACTAAATGAAGTAAACCAGGCAGAGAAAGATAAATATGTATGATATTGCTTGTATGTGGTAGCTCAAAAAAAAAGATATAAACAAACTTGTTTCCTACACATGAAGGGACTCAGACATAGAAAACCAATCTGTGGTTACCAACGGGCAAAATGGGATGGGAGGAGGGATTAACATATACACACTACTATATACAAAATAACCAACAAGAACCTACTGTGTAGCAAAGGAAACTAGTCAGCAGTTTATAATAACCTATAAGGGAAGAGAATCTGAAGAGGACTATATGTATATGTATGTGTAACTAAATTGCTGTACTGTACACCTGAATGCCAAATGATATTGTAAATCAACTACATTTAAATAAATTATATACAAATGATAAATAGGTATATTGGCCCTCATATCAATGACAATATGGGTAGAACAGGCATTTAAAGAAAAGAAAATTATGGTTCAGGCTCACAGTAATGCTATAATTAAAACAGAGAACCAGTTGTATTCAATGATCCAGTCTATCTTTTTCCCCATTCCCTAACAGAAACCAACCAAACTGTCTCTCAGCATTTCAGAATTTAAAAGTTAGGTCCTTCCAACTTTCCCTTTGTAGTGTTAGTGTCTGGCTTATGTTGCTTTGCAGTCTGATCCTCCATCATAACATGGAACAAGTAGGGTAAAAATAATGGAAATGTGTGTTAGCAGATTTTGTTATTAGATGTAAGTTTCATAGGAAAATACCTTGCAACTAAGGAACAAAGCCAAAATTATAAAATTCAATAAACACTTATTCAGTGACTACTACAAGCAAGTTAATATATTAGGTCTCATTAATTGAAAGGGCTTTCCTGGTAGCTCAGCTGGTGAAGAATCCACCAGCTGAGACCCCAGTTCAATTCCTGGGTTGAGAAAATCTGCTGCAGAAGGGATTGGCCACCCACTCCAGTATTCCTGGGCTTCCCTGGTGGCTCAGCTGGTAAAGAATCTGCCTGCAATGCGGGAGACCTAGGTTCGATCCCTGGGTTGGGAAGATCCCCTGGAGAAGGGAACGGCTATCCACTCCACACAGACATGAACCTTGATATTAAGCAACTTAAAGTTCTTAGAAGTTACATTTCACTGTTGGTTTTACATATATCCTCTAACCTCAAATAGGTTATCTGTTATATAAATGCATGCATACACATATGGATACACACATATATACACACACACATTAATACTTGTAAACGCATGTATATATGTAGAAGGAGAGAATCACCAAGATGTTAACTTATAGATTGCTGCATACCACGTATGTCTTAAAATATCTGTCAAATACCCTCAGAGAAATAACATTTTTCTATTCCAGAAATTATGTGGAATAGAAAATTCCAAGGTCCTTTCCAGCTTTACCCTATTAATTCACAGAAAATAGAAGTTCTGATAAACGTGTTGAAGAGATCAGCATCTAATTTCATTTTCTTATAAGTTGCTATACTTCATAGGTGGATATTTAATAAAGCATGTCAAAGTTACAAAACCAACCCATTTCACTTTCAGAACCTTAAGTTTTGTCATCAACCTAGTAAACTGATATAAAAGCTTCATTAAGAGAGAGATGTAATTTGTGCTCTTCGAGAGTGTTCAATAGACTAAAAATTTAATTTTCTCTTGTAACCAGAGATGATTCTTACGTCAAGGACTGATCCAGAGAGATCAGCTCGTTCAAGATTTGCACAGCAGAGATTGGCGTGGGCAAGATTGCAGCGACTTAAATTGGCCATTTTGAAGTTAATGTATCGCAGGTCCAATCGAGAAAGATCAGCACCACTGAAGTTTAAACCCTAAAATTAAAAAACAGAAATGGTCACAAGATATAAACCATCTGTTGCATTAAATTTAATCACAATAGTTAAGTACCGTGGTTTATAGAAGTAATTGGCAGTTCAGTCACTTGGAGTCTATTACAAAACATGATCAAATGGAACTCAGATATATAAAATCAGTAACCTTAATGGATTCTTAAAAGTCACTCGATTTACATATAACATTAGAATGCATCCTGGCTATGCCTCATTTATGTGCAGAAGTTGCTAAAAAGATAGCATGCTGGTCATGCACCTGTTGATCACTATTTTTAATAAATTGTACTTATTTTATTAATTCTATAATTCAAGAACATTATATTGTTAAAAGTGAGTATTGCAGTTTTTAAAATCATTATTGCTATAACACATAAAAATATAAGTATCTTCCACTGCCACTGACTGTCCATACATAACAGCTGTACAAATAATTGACTTTTTAATTGTTGCAATTTCTATGTATTACCAAAAACTGCTGTATGAGGCATAATTAAACAATAAAAGACTATTACATCTCTTTTTTATGCTAACCATTTTGGGACTAACTCAATGCTATGACCGATAATTAAAATATATCTTGCATGAAAAAAGAAAATAAGGCAAGAAAAAAATTCCTAGAAGAATTTAAACTTCCCTCACAGACTTGCTGACACAAATAACTCATGTAAAATCTGTTTCAACTACCTGGCAACGCAATTCTGATTTGGTTGGAGTGGCAAGCAGAAACCGGACAAATTCCTTTCGAGATATGGGTGAATGATCCTCTGGTGGTTGCGAATTCTTGAAGACATATTGACAAATTAGTGGAGAATTCTGGGAGACAGTTACAATAAATATATTATTTGGCTAATGTAAAAAGAAACTTACCTTTATTGCCACTTCCAGGTGTTCAATCAATGAGTCAATACCAAAAAATCTCGCTTCTTCTAACACACCTATCAACAAAAACAATTTGACTTTTATAGAATACTATTCATCTCAATAATCCTTTATAAAGGATTCTATAAAGTTAAATTCTCACAAGTGAAAGACAAGTTTTGCTGTCATTGCTCAGTGTCTGACTCTTTGTGACCCCATGGACTGTAGCCCACCAGGCTCCTCTATAGGAAAGAAACGAGTAGGTTGCCATTTCCTTCTCCAGTGGATCTTGCTGGACAAGGGATTGAATCCACGTCTCCTGCACTGGCAGGCAGATTCTTTACCACTGAATCATCAGGGAAGTCTTGAAATACAAGTAGGCTATCCTACTTTATACAAGAAAAATAACTAATGTTTAGAACATATGTATAACACTTAAAAATATCTGTAAATAAAGAAGCTTCCTAAATAGTTTATATACAGCAAAAGAAAAAAACAGAAGACAAATGAATCAGAAAGAAAGCTTTCCATATTACAAAATTATTTCAGAAAATTACCTTAAATAAGCCACAGGCCAAAAAAAAGTCCAAATTATCACACATTCCTAAAATATTCACACATTCCTAAAATATTATTAAACCCAATAATAAATGGTTAGCTCACCTAATCTTAATACTTCATTGACTTTTTCAGTGAAGCAGATCAGAATAAGTTTGTTACAATATCTTTTACTTACTGAATCAGAAAATTATAGAAATAAATAAAAGCAAGCCAGCTTCAAAGCAAAAGTCAGAAGTATAATTTAGAAACTTTGTTATAGGAGAATCAATTTTTAAAAAGGGATTTCTAGGGGACTCCAATCAGGATGGCAGAATAGAATGACATGGAGCTCACTCTCTCCAATAAGGCTATCAAAAATTCACCTACATCTTGAAAAGTTCTCACAGAACTCTTGGAATGCTGGTAGAATATCCCAAACACCCCAAATTACATGAAAGATATCCACATAACCAGGTAGGACCAGAAAAAAAAAAGAAAAAGAAATTGGGATGGTACTCGCCAGCCTGGGAGGAAGTTGTGAAAGAGGAAAGGTTCCTAATCCTGAGATCAGCTGGGACAGAATCAGATGCAGCGATACTAGCCTCTAAAGCTCGCTTTCTGTCCCAGTTGATCTCCCCACCTGTGAAGAAGCTTCCGAGGATGTAGGAAGTTTTCCTCTTTCACAACTTCCTCCCAGGCATGCAAGTCTCATCCCAAAATGAAGCAGGGCAAAGGGTAACAGTTTTGCCACAGCAAACACCCTCTTCCAGCAAAGCAAGAGAAGAGGCTACACATGGACATCATCACCACATGGTCAATACTGAAATCAGATTGATTATATTCTTTGCAGCCAAAGATGGAGTAGCTCTGTACAGGGAGCAAAAACAAGACATGGTGCTGACTGTGGCTCAGATCATGAGCTCCTTATTGCAAAATTCAGACTTAAAATGAAGAAAGTGGGCAAAACCACAAGGTCCCTCAGGTATGATCTAAATCAAATCCTTATGATGTAATTCCCTCATACTGTAGAAGTGACAAATAGATTCAAGGGATTAGATCTGATCGAGTGCCTGAAGAACTATGGACAGAGATTTGTAACATTGCACAGGAGGTGGTGACAAAACCATCCCCAAGAAAATAAAATGCAAAAAGGCAAAAAATGGTTGTCTGAGGAGGCCTCACAAATAGCTGAGAAAATAAGAGAAACAAAAGGCCAAGGAGAAAAGGAAAGATATACCCACCTGAATGCAGAGTTCCAAAGAACAGCAAGGAGAGAGAAGAAAAACTTCCTAAGTGAATACTCCAAAGAAATAGAGGCAAACAATAGAATGGTAAAGACTAGAGATCTTTTTAAGAAAATTAGAGATACCAAGGGAACATTTTGTGCAAAAATGGGCACAATAAAAGACAGAAACGGTATGGACCTAACAGAAGCAGGAGATATTAAGAAGAGGTGGCAAAAATACACAGAACTGTACTAAAAAGGTCTTAAACACCAGATAATCATGATCATGTGGTTACTCATTTAGAGTCAATATCCTGGAGTGTGAAGTCAAGTGGGCCTTAGGAAGCATTACTATGAACAAAGCTAGTGGACGTGATGCAATTCCAGCTGAGCTATTTCAAATCCTAAAAGATGATGCTGTCAAAGTGCCGCACTTTATATGCCAGCAAATTTGGAAAACTCAGCAGTGGCCACAGGATTAGAAAAGTTCAATTTTCATGCCAATCACGAAGAAGGACAATGCCAAAGAATGTTCACACTACCACACAACTGCACTCATTTCACATGCTAGCAAGGTAATGCTCAAAATCCTTCAAGCTAGGCTTCAAAAATATCTGAACTGAGAAATTCCAGATGTACAAGCTGGATTTAGGAAAGGCAAAGGAACCAGAAGTCAAGTTGCCAACATCTGCTGGATCAGAGAAAAAGCAAAAGAATTCGAGAAAAACATCTACTTCTGTTTCACTGACTGTGCTAAAGCCTTTGACTGTGTGGATCACAGCAAACTGTGGAAAATTCTTAAAGAGATGGGAATACCTGACCTGCCACCTGAGAAATGTGTATGCACGCCAAGAAACAACAGTTAGAACTGGACATGGAATGATGGATTGTTTCAACCTTGGGAAAGGAGTACATCAAGGCTGTATACTGTCACCCTGCTTATTTAACTTACGTGCATTCATGCTTATTTAACTTATTTCGCATTCATGCAAAATGCCAGGCTGGATGAATTCCAAGCTGGAATCAAAATTTCTGGGAGAACTATCAATAACCTCAAATATGTAGATAACATCACCCTAATGGCAGAAAGTGAAGAGGAGCTAAAAAGCCTTCTTGATGAAGGTGAAAACTACATTCAAAAAACTAAGATCATGGCATCTGGTTCCCTCACTTCATGGCAAATAGATGGGGGAAAAAAGGAAACAGTGAAAGACTTTATTGTGGGGGCTCCAAAATCACTGTGGATGGTGACCGTAGCCATGAAATTAAAAGACACTTGCTCCTTGGAAGAAAAGCTATGAGAAACTTAGTGTAGTAAAAAAGCAGAGACAGCACTTTGCCAACAAAGGCCTGTATGGCCAAAGGTACGGTTTTTCCAATAGTCATGGACGGATTGAAAGTTGGACCATAAAGAAGGCTGAGCGCCAAAGAATTGATGCTTTCGAGTTGTGGTGCTAGAGTAGACTAATGAGAGTCCCTTGAACAGCAAGGAGATCAAGTCAGTCAATTCTAAAGGAAATAAATCAACCCTGAATATTCATTGGAAGGACTGATGCTGATGCTCCAATACTTTGGCCATTTGATGTGGATACAACTCATTGGAAAAGATCCTGATGCTAGGAATCATTGAGAGCAGGAGAAGAAGGGGACGACAGAGGATAAGATGGTTGGATGGCATTACCAACTCAATGCACACAAGTTTGAGCAAACTCTGGGAGACAGTGAAGGACAGGGAAGCCTGGCTTGTTGCAGTCCATGGGATCACAAAGAGTCAGACAGACTTAGCAACTGACTAACAACAACATAGGCTCAGAGAAGCGTGAGGCACACATTTATGATGAAAGCTGTTCAAAACATGGGCATAGAAAGAACCTACCTTAACATAATAAAGGCCATTTATAACAAACCCACAGCAAACATAATCTTAACAGTGAAAACTGAAAGCATGCTCTCTAGGATCAGGAACAAGACAAGGGCGCCCATTCTAACCACAGTTATACAACATAGTTTTGAAAGTCCTAGCTAAGGCAATCAGAGAAGGAAGAGAAGTAAAAGGAATCCAGATTGGAAAGGAAGAAGAAAAACTCACTATTTGCAGATGACATTTACACTGTGCATGAAAAACCCTAAAGATACTATCACAATATCACAAATTTACTAGAGCTAATCAGTGAATTTATTAAAATCACAGGATAAAACATCAATGCATAGCAATCACTTGAATTCCTATACACTAGCAATGAAAAATCAGAAAGAGAAATTAAGAATTAAACACATTTACCATTGCAACAAAAATAATAAAATACCTAGGAATAAACTTACCTAAGGAGAGAAAAATTGGATTAAAGATTTACTGAGCATGGCCCTGCCCATCAGAACAAGACCCAGTTTCCCCTTCAGGTCAGTCTCTCCCATCAGGAAGCATCCATAAGCCTCTTATCCTTCACCATCAGAGGGCAGAGACGGAAACCATAGTCACAGAAAACTAACCAATCTGATCACATGGACCACAGGCTTGTCTAACTCAATGAAACTATAAGCCATGCCATGTAGGGCCACCCAAGATGGATGGGTAACAGTGGAGAGTTCTGACATGATATGGTCCACTGGAGAAGGGAGTGGTGAACCACTTCAGTATTCTTGCCTTGAGAATCCCATGAACAGTATGAAAATGCAAAAAGATAGGACACTGAAAGAGGAACTCCCCAGGTCAGTAGATGCCCAATATGCTACTGTATATCAGTGGGGAAATGACTCCAGAAAGAATGAAAAGACAGAGCCAAAGCAAAAACACCACCCAGTTGTGGATGTGACTGGTGACAGAAGCAAAGTCCAATGCTGTAAAAAGCAGTATTGCAGAGGAACCTGGAATGTTAGGTCCACGAATCCAGGCAAACTGGAAGTGGTCAAACAGGAGACGGCAAGAGTAAACATCAACATTTTAGGAATCAGTGAACTAAAATGGACTGGAATGGGTGAATTTAACTCAGATGACCATTATATCTACTACTGTGGGCAAGAATCCTTTAGAAAAAACGGAGTAGCCCTCATAGTCAACTAAAGAGTCTGAAATGCAGTACTTGGAAGCGATCTCAAAAGCAACAGAATGATCTCTGTTCGTTTCCAAGGCAAACCATTCAATATCACAGTAATCCAAGTCTATGCCCCGACCAGGAATGCTGAAGTTGAATGGTGCTATGAAGACCTACAAGACCTTCTAGAACTAACACCCAAAAAAGATGTCCTTTTCATTATAGGGGACTGGAATGCAAAAGTAGGAAGTCAAGAAACATGTGGAGTAACAGGCAAATTTGGCCTAGGAGTACAGAATGAAGCAGGGCAAAGGCTAATAGAGTTCTGCCAAGAGAACACACTGGTCATAGCAAACACCCTTTTCCAACAACACAAGAGAAGACTCTACACATGGACATCACCAGATGGTCGACACCGAAATTAGATTGATTATATTCTTTGCAGCCAAAGATGGAGAAGCTCTATACAATCAGCAAAAACAAGACCGGGAGCAGACTGTGGCTCAGATCATGAACTCCTTATTGCCAAATTCATACCTAAATTGAAGAAAGTTGGGAAAACCACTAGACCATTCAGGTATGACCTAAGTCAAATCCCTTACGACTATACAGTGGAAGTGTCAAATAGATTCAAGGGATTAGATCTGATAGAGTGCCTGAAGAACTACAGACAGAGGTTCACAACACTGTACAGGAGACAGGAATCAAGACGATCCCCAAGAAAAAGAAATGCAGAAAGGCAAAATGGCTGTCTGAGAAGGCCTTACACAATTATCTGTGAAAAGAAGAGAAGCAAAAAGCAAAGGAGAAAAGGAAAGATATACCCATTTGAATGCAGAGTTCCAAAAAATAGCAAAGAAAGATAAGAAAGCATTCCTCAGTGATCAGTGCAAAGAAATAGAGGAAAACAATCAAATGGGAAAGACTAGAGATCTCTTCAAGAAAATTTGAGATACCAAGGGAACATTTCATGCAAAGATGGGCACAATAAAGGACAGAAATGGTATGGACCTAACAGAAGCAGAAGATATTAAGAAGAGGTGGCAAGAATACACAGAAGAACTATACAAAAAAGATCTTCATGACCTAGATTACCACAATGGTGTGATCACTCACCTAGAGCCAGACATCCTGGAATGTGAAGTCAAATGGGCCTTAGGAAGCATCACTACGAACAAAGCTAGTGGAGGTGATGGAATTCTAGTTGAGCTATTTCAAATCCTAAAAGATGATGCTGTCAAAGTGCTGCACTCAATATGCAAGCAAATCTGGAAAAGTCAGCAGTGGCCACAGGACTGGAAAAGGTCAGTTTTCATTCCAATCCCAAAGAAAGGCAATGCCAAAGAATGCTCAAACTACCGCACAGCTGCACTCATCTCACACGCTAGCAAAGTAATGCTCAAAATTCTCCAAGCCAGGCTTCAACAGTACGTGAACCATGAACTTCCAGATGTTCAAGCTAGATTTAGAAAAGGCAAAGGAACAAGAGATCAAATTGCCATCATCCGTTGGATCATCAGAAGAGCAAGAGAGTTCCAGAAAAACATCTACTTCTGCTTTATTGACTATGCCAAAGCCTTTGACTGTGTGGATCACAACAAACTGGAAAATTCTTAAAGACACGGGAATACCAGACCACCTGATCTGCCTCTTGAGATATCTGTATGAAGGTCAGGAAGCAACAGTTATAACTGGACATGGAACAATGGACTGGTTCAAAATTGGGAAAGGAGTATGTCAAGGTTATATATTGTCACCTTGCTTATTTAACTTCTATGCAGAGTATATCATGTGAAAGTCGGGCTGGATGAAGCACAAGCTGGAATCAAGATTGCTGGGAGAAATATCAATAACCTCAGATATGCAGATGACACCACCCTTATGCCAGAAAGTGAAGAAGAACTAAAGAGCCTCTTGATTAAGGTGAAAGAGGAGAGTGAAAAAGTTGGCTTAAAACTCTACATTCAGAAACCTAAGATCATGGCATCTGGCCCCATCACTTCATGGCAAATAGATGGGGAAACAATGGAAACAGTGACAGATTTTATTTTGGGGGGCTCCAAAATCACTGCAGATGGTGACTGCAGCCATGAAATTAAAAGACGCTTACTCCTTGGAGGAAAAGTTATGACCAACCTAGACATCATATTAAAAAGCAGAGACATTACTTTGTCAACAAAGATCTGCCTAGTCAAGGCTATGGTTTTTCCAGTAGTCATGTATGGATGTGAGAGTTGGACTATAAAGAAAGCTGAGCACCGAAGAATTGATGATTTTGAACTGTGGTGTTGGAGAAAACTCTTGAGAGTCCCTTGGATTACAAGGAGATCCAACCAGTCCATCCTAAAGGAAATCAGTCCTGAATATTCATTAGAAGGACTGATGCTGAAGCTGAGACTCCAATATTGGCCACCTGATGCGAAGAACTGATCATTTGAAAAGACGCTGATGCTGGGAAAGAGTGAAGGCAGAAAGAGAAGGGGACGACAGAGGATGAGATGGTTGGATGGCATCGCTGCCTCAATGGACATGAGTTTAAACAAGCTCTGTGATTTGGTGATGGACAGGGAGCCCTGGTGTGCTGCAGTCCATAGGGTCACAAGGAGTTAGACACAACTGAGTGACTGAACAGAACTGGATGAGACAAAAGAGCTGTATACAGAAAACTGTAAGACAGTGATGAAAAAAATCAAAGATGACATAAACAGATGTAGAGATATTCCATGCTCCTGGGTTGGTAGAATCAAGACTGTGAAAATTACTATACTAACAGATGCAATCTACAGATTCACGCAATCCCTATCAAATTATGAATGGCATTTTTCACAGAACTAGAACAAAAAATTTCACAATTCGTATGGAAACACAAAAGACCCTGAATAGCCAAAGCAATCTTAAGCAAGAAGAATGGAACTGGAGGAATCAACTTACCTGATTTCAGATACGCTACAAAAGTACAGTATTAGAGAGTATGGTACTGACACAAAAACAGAAATATAGACAAATGGAACAAGACAGAAAGCCCAGGGATAAACCCACGCATGACTGACACCTTATCTTTGACAAAGGAGGAAGTATATACAATGGGCAAAGTCTCAATAAGTGGTACTGAGACAACTGAACTAACTACATGTAAAAGAATCAAATTAGAACACTTCCTAACACCACACACAAAGATCAATTCAAAATGGATTAAAGACCTAAATATAAGATCAGAAACTATAAAACTATTAGAGGAAAACACAGGCAGAATGTTGTACGACATAACTCATAGCAAGATCCTTTTCGATCCACCTCCTAGAGTAAGAAAAATAAAAACAAAAATGAACAAGTGGGACCTAATGAAACTTAAAAGCTTTTGCACAGCAAGGAAAACTATAAATAAGGTAAAAAAGACAATCCTAAGAGTGGGAGAAAACAGCAAATGAAACAAGTGCTGCTGCTGCTGCTGCTAAGTCGCTTCAGTCGTGTCCAACTCTGTGCGACCCCGTAGACGGCAGTCCACCAGGCTCCGCCGTCCCTGGGATTCTCCAGGCAAGAATACTGGAGTGGGTTGCCATTGCCTTCTCCAGGAAAAGGCTTAAATCTCCAAAATATGCAACAGCTCATACATCTCAGTGTATACATATTGATGTATGTATGTACATATACATACAAAAACATAGCTCAACTTTCAATATTGTAAAGCAATTATCCTTTAATTAAAAATAAATACATTTTTTAAAAGATAAAGAGAGGATTCAAGAGGCATCAAGAGCAAAAATAAAGCATGATTTCTCTACAGAAATGATGCAGGCCACAAGGGAGTACCAAGATATATTTAAGGTCCTAAAAGGGAAAAATCTGCAACCTAGGATATGCTACCAGTCAAGACTATCATTTACAATAGAAGGCAGAATAACAAATTTCTCAGACAAGCAAAAACTAACAAAACATGTCAGTACTAATTGGAAAAGGCCCTGATGTTGGGAAAGACTGAGGGCATGAAGTGAAAGGGGCGACAGGATGAGATGATTGAATGGCATCAGTGACTCAATCAATGGACATGAGTTTGACCAAGCTCCAGGATATAAACGAAGGACAGGGAAAAGCTGGTGTGCTATAGTTCATGGGGTCGAAAAGAGTCAAACATGACTTAGTGAATAAACAACAACAAGAACAAAATGTATCCTAAAAGAAATATTGAAAGGTCTTCTATAAATAGAAAGGAAGCAAGAATATGCAAGAAAGAAAAAACATCACAATTGGAAATTAAATCACTTACCAAATTTTTTGAAAATGATGATAACTACAAGGAATAGCAATAAATGTGAAGATGTAAAAGAAGAAATCAAAATCGTAAATGTGGGAGAAGTGAGTAAGAAAATGTACATTTTTTGTGTGTAATGTGTTTGAGATTATGACAGTCTAAAGGAAGTACACAGAAGAGGTTAACATACTTGAAAAACAGAGTAGCCACAAATCAAAAACATGTAATAGAGGCACAAAACCCAGAAAGAACAGAAGCATAATGCAAAAGAAAATCAAACTATAGAAGGAGAAACAAGAAGGAAAAGATTAAAGAATACAAAAATCAACTGGAAAAGAAGGTCTGAAATGGTAATAAATACATATCTATCAATAATGACCCTAAATGTCAACAGACTAAATGCTCCAATCAAAAAACATGGAGTAGTAGATTGGATTAAAAACACAAGAGCCTACAATAAGCTGCCAAGGAGAAACTCACTTCAGGGCAAAGGATACATATAGATTGAATGTGAGGGGAAGCAAACAAAAATGACAAGAAGGTGGGGGTTACAAAGCTTGCATCAGACAAAATAGACTTAAAACAAAGGCCAAAGGTAAAGAACAACAATGTGTAATGACAAAAGGATCAATAACAAAAAGACGGTATTACACTCATGAACATATATGCACCCAATTTATGAGATCTGAAATACATAAAATAAATACTAAGAGACATAAAGGGAGAAATTGATAGGAAATTTAGTAATAGTTGGAGACAGCGACATCCCACTCATATCAATGGACAGCTGTTCTGGACAGAAAATAAGGCAACAGAGATCATACATGATACAACAGAACAGTTAGACTTAATTTACATTTTCAAGACATTATATCCAAAAAATGTAGAATACACATTCTTTTCAAGGGCACGTGGAACATTCTCTAGGATTGATCACAGACTAGCATGAAAATAACCCTCAACAAATTTAAGAGGATGGAAATTATTTCAAGCATCTTTTCTGACCACAGTGAAATGAAAATAGAAATCAACCACAGAACAGAAATGAAAAAAAAATGAATACATGGTAACTAAACAACATTGTTAAAAAAAAAACAATGGTTCAAGGATAAAATCAAAGAAGGAATTCTAAAATATGAGACAAATGACAATGAAAACACACCTATACAAAATCTGTGGGATGCAGCAAAAGCAGTTCTTAGCAAAATAAGCCTTCCTCAAAAACCAAGAGACATCTCAAATAAACACCATATAAAAGAATTAGAAAAAGAGGGAACAAACAACACTTAAAAGTCAGCAGAAGGAAGGAAATAAAGATCAGATTGTTGTTACTGCTGTTGTTTAGGCACTAAGTTGTGTCTTACTTTTTTGACACCCCAGGGACTATATAGCCCACCAGGATGCTCTGTCCATGGGATTTCCCAGGCAAAAATACTGTCATTTCCATCTCCAGGGAATCTTCCTGACCATCTCCTGCATTGGCAGGCAGATTCTTTACCACTGAGTCATCTGGGAAGCCCAAGGATCAGAGAGGAAATAAATAAAATAGAAATTATAAAAAGCAATTTAAAAAAATATCAATAAAACCAAGAATTAGTTTTTTAAAAGGGTAAAGAAAATTTACCAATTACTGGCCAGGTTCATAAGAAAGGAGAGAGAGGACCTAAATAAACAAAATAAGTGAAAAAGGAGAAACAACAACTGGTATGTTAAAAATTTTTTAAATCGTAAGAGAATACTATGAATCATCAGAGAATACTACATGCCAACAAACTGGACAAACCAGAAGAAATGGACACGTTTCTAGAAAGTACAACCTACAAAAACTGAATTTAAAAAATAGACCAATTTGAACAGACTGATCACTACAAGCAAAATAGAATCTGTAAAAAAAAAAAAAAAAAATCCTACAAAGGTCCAGGACCAGATGGCTTCACAGTCAAAACTGACCAAACATGCAAAGAAGAACTTATACACTGATCCTTCTTAAACTCATCCTAAAGACCGAAGAGGAGGGCACACCCTCAAAAACATTCTGTGGAGCCACCAATACCAAAATAAGAAAAAAGACACCACCAGAAAAGAAAATTTAAGCCAATATATTTGATGATTTAGATGAAAAAAATTCTCACTGAAACATTAGCAAACCGAATCCAAAGACATGTACAAAATATCATACACCATGACCAAGCTGGATTCATCCTAGGGTCACAGGAATGGCCCAACATTTGCAAATCAATCTACATCAAATAAAAGACAAAAACTACACAGTCATCTCAACAGATAAAGAAAAACCATTTGATAAAATCCAGCTCCCATTCATGATAAAACATTCTCCACCAAATTAAGTATACAAGGAACATATATCAACCTAATAAATGCTATTTATAAGAAACTCAGAGCCAATATAATACTCAATGGCGAAAAGCTGAAAGCCTTTATTTTACACTAAAAATTGGATTAAGACAAGGTTGCCCACTCTTACCACTTTTAATCAACATAGTATGGGAAGTCTTAGCCACAGCAATCATATAAGAGAAAGAAATAACAGGTATCCAAATTGGAAGGGAAAAGGTGAAGCTGTCATTAAATTCGGATGAAATGATAATATATATGTGCATGTGCATGCTAAGTTGCTTCAGTCGTTTGTGACTCTTTGTGACCCTAGGACTGGAGCCCGCCAGGCTCCTGTGTCCATGGGGATTTTCTAGGCAAGAATACTGGAGTAGGGTGCCATGCACTCATCCAAGCAATCTTCCTGATCCAGGGATCAAACTTGCATCTCATGCAGCTCCTGTATTGCAGGTGGATTTTTATCGCTGAGCCACTGAGGAAGCCCTATACTATATATAGAAAACCCTAAAGATTCCACAGAAAAACTACTAGCACTGATAAATGAATTCACCAAGATAGCATGATACAAAATTAACATACAGAAATTGGTGGTACTTCTTTACACTAACAATGAAGTATCAAAAAGTAAATGTAAAAATAACTCATTTTAAAACTTCCTGAAATAAAATACTTAGAAATAAATCTCAACAAGGACATAAAAGATTTATATGGTGATTAATAAAGGAAAATGATGGTGATTCAAAGAGATGACAGATGTCACATTATCACGGAAAGAATTAATACTGTGAAAATGGCCATGCTGCCCAAAGCAAGCTACAGATTTAATGCGATCCCTATCAAATTACCTAAGAGACCTTTCACAGAATTAGAAAAAAATAATCCTAAAATTTATATGGAACCATAAAAGACCCAGAATTGCCAAAGCAATACTGAAGAAAAAGAACAATACAGGAAGCATACCTCTCCCAGATTTCACATAATACTCAAAGCTACAGTAATCAAAACAGCTTGGGATTGGAACAAAAACAGATATATAAATCAATGGAGCAGAATAGAGAGTCCAGAAATAAATCCACACTCCTATGGTCAATTAATCATCGACAGAGGAGCCAAGAATATACAATGGAGAAGAGTTTTCTGGTAAGTAGTGTTAGGAAAAGCTGGACAGTGGCATGTAAATAAAGTTAGAACACACCCTCACAGCATACACAAAAATGAACTCAAAATGGCTTAAAGACTTAAATATGGGACATGACATCATAAAAACTCCTAAGAGAGAACATATGTAAAACATTCCATGACATGAATTGCACTAGTGCTTTCTAAGGTGAGTCCCACAAGACCAATAGAAATAAAAGCAAAAATAAACAAATGGGACCTAATCAAATGTAAGAATTTGCACAAGGAAACCATAAACAAAAAGACACCCTATTGACAAAGAGAAAACATTTGCAAATGATGCGATAACAAGGGCTTAATTTCCAAAACACACAAACAGCTCGTACAAGTCAATAACAAAAAGTAACTCAATCAAAAAATAGGTGGAAGATCTAAACAGACTTTTCCAGAGAAGAAATACAGATGGTTAACATGAAAACATTATCAACCTCACTAAGTATTAGAAAAATGCCATCAAAACTACAATGAAGTATCTTCTCATACTGCTCAGAATGACCATCATTAAAAGGTTCTACAAATTACAAATGATGGTGAGGGTATGGAGAAGAGGAAATCCTCCTACACTGTTGGTGGGAATGCAAATTTGTACAGCCACTATGGAAAACAGTGCAGATATTCCTCAAAACACTAAAAACAGAGTTACCATATGACCCAGCAATTCCACTCTTAAGCATATATTCAGACAAAAGTATAATTCAAAGAGATATATGCACTCTATGTTCAGAGCAGCACTATTTACAATAGCCAAGACATTAAAGCAACCAAAATGTCCATGAACAGATGAATGGATACAGAAGATGTGGTTCATATACACAATGGAATATTATTCAGCCATAAAAAGGAGTGCAATTGTCTCATTTGCAGTGGCGTGGATGGATCTAGAGATCATCAAATAGACTGAAGTGAAGTTGCTCAGTCGTGTCCAACTCTTTGCGACCCCATGGACTGGAGCCCACCAGGCTCCTCCATCCATGGAATTTTCCAGGCAAGAGTATTGTAGTGGGTTGCCATTTCCTTCTCCAGGGGATCTTCCTGACCTAGGGATCAAACCCAGGTCTCCCACATTGCAGGCAGATGCTTTACCATCTGAGCCACCTCAAAGAAAAACTAATACCATATGTTAGTGCATATATGTTGAGTCCAGAAAACCGGTTCAGATTATCTGTTTTGCAAAGCAGAAAGAGAGACACTAATGTAGAAGGAGGAGGGGAGTGACAGACCGGAAGTTTGGGATTGACATGTACACATGCTATGTTTAAAACAGAGGGCCAGCAGGGACCTACTATATGGCACAAAGAACTCTGCTCAATATCTTATAAGAATATGGGAAAAGAATTTGAAAAAGAATTGATAGATGTAAATGAAAACATTTACCTTTGACTGTGTGTATCACAACAAACTGTGGAAAATTCTGAAAGAGATGGGAATACCAGACCCTCATACCTGCCTCCTGAGAAATCTGTATACTGGTCAAGAAGCAATAGTTAGAATTGGACACGGAACAATGGACTGGTTCAAAATTGGGAAAAGAGTACATCAAGGCTATGTATATATGTATAGGTGACAGTATTGTCACCCTGCTTATTTAACTTATATGCAGAGTACATCATGAGAAACGCCAGGCTGCACAAGCTGGAATCAAGATTGCCAGGAGAAATATCAATAACCTCAGATATGCAGATGACAACACCCTTATGGCAGAAAGCAAAGAACTAAAGAGCCTCTTGATGAAAGTGAAAGAGGAGGGTGAAAAAGCTGGCATACAACTCAACATTCAAAAAACTAAGATCACGGCATCCGGTCCCATTACTTCATGGCAAATAGATGGGGAAACAGTGGAAACAGTGACAGACTTCGTTTGCTTGGGCTCCAGAATCACTGCCAATGGTAACAAAGACACTTGCTCCTTGGAAGAAAAGCTATGACAAACCTAGACAGCATATTAAAAAGCAGAGACATTACTTTGCCAACAAAGGTCTGTCTAGTCAAAGCTATGGCTTTTCCAGTACTCATGTATGGATGTGAGAGTTGGACTAGAAAGAAAGCTGAGCACCAAAGAATTGATGCTTTTGAACTGTGGTGTTGGAGAAGACTCCTGAGAGTCCCTTGGACTGCAAGGAGATCCAACCAGTCAATACTAAAGGAAGTCAGTCCTGAATATTCATTGGAATGACTGATGCTGAAGCTCCAATACTTTGGCCACCTGATGCAAAGAACTGACTCATTGGAAAAGACCCTGATGCTTGGAAAGATTAAAGGCAGGAGAAGAAGGGGATGACAGAAGATGAAATAGTTGGATGGCATCGCCACCTCAATGGACATGAGTTTAAACAAGCTCCAGGAGTTGGTTATGGACAGAGAAGGCTAGCATGCTGTAGTCCATGGGGTCACAAACAGCCATGCACAACTGAGCGACTGACCTGAACTGAAACTATCACTTTGCTGTACACCCAAAACTGGCACAACACTTAATCAACTATGAAAGTGTATTAGTTGCTCAGTTATGTCCAACTCTTCGACCCCATGGACTGTAGCCTACCAGGCTTTTCTTCATGGAATTCTCCCGGCAAGAATACTAGAGTGGGTTGCCATTCCCTGCTCCAGGGGATCTTCTCAACCCAAGGATCGAACCCGGGACTCGTGTGTTGAAGGCTGATTCTTTACCATCTGAGCCACCAGAGAAACTATTCTAATATAAAATAAAAAGTTTAAAACCATACCAAGACATAGAAACAACCCAAATGTCTATCAACGGATGAATGCATAAAGACGTGGTACACATATACAATGGACTACTACTCGGCCATAAAAAAGCATGAAATAATGCCATTTGCAGCAACATGGATGAACCTAGAGATTATCATACTAAGTGAAGTTAAGTTAGACAGAAAACAGACAAATATCATATGATATCACATATTTGGAATCTAAAATATGAACAACAGATATTTTCAAAAGATAAGAACAAATGAACTAATCTTTCAAAAGATAAGAACAAACGACCTTAAATAGAAACATACTCACTCACAGAGAGAACAAGCTCTTGGTTGCCAAGGGGGAAAAGAGGATAGAAGAGAAGGATTGGGTGTTTGGAATTATCACATGCGGACCATTACATATAGAGTGGATAAACCACAAGGTCCTACTGTGTAGCACAAGGAATTTTAGTCAGTAATGTATTTTAAACCACTATGAAAAAGAATGTCTATATATGATAACTGAATCACTGTGCTTTACAGCAGAAATTTACACAACGCTGTAAATCAATAGTACTTTGATAAAATAAATTTTAGAAAATGATTTCTACGTGCATGATAAAAGAGATTTTATCATTTACTTTTCCTAATTTGGCAAAAAAAAATCTGTACCTTCTATAGGTGGCTTGGTACATATACTTCTCAAATCTTTTAACAGACATCTTCATCAGAGTCTGTGGCAATAAATTTGGAATCGATTCTCCTTCAAATGAGGTCCTCAGCCATTCAGTTTGCTGAGTTTACCTGTTCAAAAACTCCTAAGGATGAAAAAATCACTCAAGAAATAGGGATGTAATCCCTCCCTTCAAATAGGTCCAAGGTAGTAAGAGTAACTATACGTAGATACAGAAAAACCACAACAGTTATTTGAGAAGGTACAATCTTTGTCCAAGAAGGTCACAAAAAGTCAGACACGTTGTTGACCAGTCGCTCAGTCGTGTCTTTGTGATCCCATGGACTGCAGCACATCAGGTTTCCCTGTCCTTCGTTATCTTCCAGAGTTTGCTCAAACTCACGTCCATTGAGTTGATGATGCCATCCAACCATCTCATCCTCTGTCGTCCCCTTCTCCTCCTGCCCTCAATCTTTCCTAGCATCAGGGTCTTTTCCAATGAGTCGGCTCTTTTCATCAGGTGGCCAAAGGACCAGAGCTTCAGCTTTAGCATCAGTCATCCCAATAGTCAGACATGACTTAACAACTAAACAACAATGACAAATGATCTTTGTACAAACACCGAATTCCACCTTCAGTATTCCAATTGTAAAACTCCAGTCACCTGACTGTTAGCATACTACTCAGGTGGCTGCACTGGCCAAATACTTTCCATTCACACTAGGGAGAGGCTTTGTCTTCATATTCCTGATGAAGTGCCAGCCACTCTCCACCTCTGTTTCTGGTAGAACCCAATCCGAATAGGGTTTCAGGAGGCCTTGCTCTCCGCGAGTCATGATTTTCTAAGCAAATCAGAATCTCCAGGGTATGGTGGTAAGGACATGTTTTTTCTAATTCTAGGTACAGAACTAAACCTTAAAAATTTCTAGAAAAGTCTTATAAACACAAAAGGGGATAGCTGAGGAGAGGAAGAAATATTAAGTGCATTTTATATAAGCACCAGCATGATCTGGATTTAAATTCCAGCTCTGGGGCTTCCCTGGTAGCTCAGGGGTAAAGAATACGACTCCCAATGCAGACGACACAGGTTCAATCCCTGGTCCAGGAATATCCCACATGGCATGGAACAACTAAGCCCGCGGGCCACAACTATTAAGCCTGTACTCTAGAGCCTGGGAGCCGCAACTGCTGAGCTCGTGTGCCACAACTACAGAAGCCCATGTGCCCTAGAGCCTGTGCTTCACAACAAAAGAAGTCACCAAAAGGAGAAGCTGGCACAGAGCAACTACAGAGTAGCCCGAGCAGCAACAAAGATCCAGCACAGTCAAAAAAAATTAAAATAAAATTATTAAAAAATCCCAGCTTTGCATTTTCATCTTAGAGAAGCTACTATATCTCTGAAGTTTCTACATTTGCAACATGGGGATACTGTTACCTTCCTCATAAAGTTGTCAGAATTACTGAAAGAGATCATTTATATATTGTCTGGTCTAATGCTTGGCAACTGGCTGGGCCTCAATAAATAACCACCTTGACTATTATTAAATTACATATCTTTTGAAATTTGAGATTGCTAATTATTTTTTATCAAATTAGGGTTCAGAAAACTCATGTGAACTTCAGAGAAATAAACACTGAAATGTTAGAAAAGTTCTCAAGCTAAGAGAATACCTGGCTTGAGGTGAGATTTAGTTGGAGGCAGAGAAAAGATGATTTAAGTCAGGGAGAGAGGAATTTTAAGACAAATGCAAGAAAAGGAAGACATGATTCACTGAAAAAATGAAGGTCCCTTTAGGCAGAGAACAACAGGAAATAATGAAGGTAAAAACATACTCGATGAAAGCACAAATTGGGAAGAGCAAGAAGTAAAAGTGGAAAAAGAGAAATAAGTTAATTAGAGATAAGTTTAAAGTATTGGTTTGCCGAAAAAGTTCATTCAGAATTTCTATATGTGCATGGAAACTCAAATGAACTTTTTGGCCAATCCAAATAATTACTTGCACCAATGTGAAGCCAATATAGAGTTTGAGTGGAAATTTTACTAACTAAAAATACCATCAACACTTTTATAAAATGAATCCACTAGAGAACTCTGTTTGCTAGACAACTGAATAAATAAGAACAGTGGCTGGGAAACATGAAAAAGAGAAAACAAACCCAGCTTGGGGACAGCCTGCCTTGCTGAAGTCTGAGGTTGCACAGAAATATTTATACACTTCTGATGTCATTTCCTAGGCCAGTAGGGTGTGAAATGTTATCATTGACATAGGGAACAATGAAAGTGGGAAACATAAAAGAGCCCACTGGCCATGTAAAGCTTAAGTTTTAAATGTCCTCACGAGGAGAGGGTGGCCTTTAAAGTGAAGAGCTGCAGTGTGATACAGGTGGTAAAAGATAAGGATCTGTATAAGCACAGATCACTGGTTATTTTTATAGTAATGATTACAGCAGAATGGCTAAGGTGAAAAATAGACTAGAGGGCTTAGAGTAATTGTTTATAGAAGGTAAAGAATATAAGAGCAAAAAGAATTTGGTCATGAACCATTCTAGAGCTAGATAAAAGGTTCAACCCATGTCATGTTTTACAATGGGTAAGCTTTAAGGTTAATGTAAAAGTTAATACAGCAACCATGCAAGTTACTGAGTTTTATATTTCATTATAGGGATTGTGCTCCTTCATGGATCACTGCCTTATCATGGTGAAGGGGCTTGCAGAACTCAATGAAGCTATGAGCCAAGCTGTTCAGCAGGGCCACCCAAAAGATAGCTCAGAGTGACGAGTTCTGCCAAAACATGGTGCACTGGAGGAGAGAATGGCAAACCACTCCAGGATTCTTGCTGTTAGAACCCCATGAAGCATAAACAGTATGAAAAGGCAAAAAGATATGACACCAATAAGCCCCCCAGGTTAGAAGATAGATAACGGGGAAGAATGGAGGGCAATTACTAATAGTTCCAGAAGGAATGAAGTGGCTGGGCCAAAGCAGAAATGATGCTGAGTTGTGGATATATCTGCCAGTGAAGGTAAAGTCCCATGCTGTAAAGAAGAATATTGCATAGGGATCTGGAATTTTATGTCCATTAATCAGGGTAAGTTAGAGGTGGTCAAACAGGAGACGGCAAGAGTGAACATTGACATTTAGGAAATCAGTGAACCAAAATGGATGGGAATGGACGAATTTAATTCAGATGAGCATTACATCTACTACTGTAGTAAAGAATGCCTTAGAAGAAATGGAGTAGCCCTCATAGTCAACGAAAGAGTTAGATGTGCAGTATTTGGGTGCAATCTCAAAAACAAAAGAATGAGCTCAGTTCATTTCCAAGGAAAACCACTCAACATCGCAGTAACCTAAGTCTATGCCTCAACTACTGATACTAAAGAAGCTGAAGTTGACTGGTTCTATGAAATCCTATAAGACCTTCTAGAACCAACACCAAAAAAAGATGTCCTTTTTATCATATAGGTTTGGAATGCAAAAGCAGGAAGTCAAGAGATACCTGGAATATGGAGTACAAAATGAAACAGGGCAAAGCTAACAGAGTTTTGTCAAGAGAACACACTGATCATAGCAAACACCCTTTTCCAACAACACAAGAGATGACTCTACACATGAACATCACCACATGGTCAATATCAGAATCAGATTAATTGTATTCTTTGCAGCCGAAATGGAGAAGCTCTATACAGTCAGGAAAATAAGGCCTGGAGCTGAATGGCTCAGATCATGAGCTCCTTATTGCAAAATTCAGGCTTAAATTGTAGAAAGTAGGGAAAACCACCAGGCCATTAAGGTATGACCTAAATCAAATCCCTTATGATTATACAGTGGCAGTGATGACTGGATTCAAGAGGTCAGACCTGGTGGACAGTACCTGAAGAATTATGGACAGAGGTTTGTAACACTGTATATAGAGGCAGTAACCAAAACCATCCCAAAGAAAAAGAAATGCAAGGCAAAGTGGTTGTGTGAGGAGGGTTTACAAATCACTGAGGAAAGAAGAGAAGCAAAAGGCAAAGGAGAAAAGGAAAGATATACCTAACTGAATAGACAGTTCTGGAGAAAAACAGGGAGAGATAATAAGTCGTTCTTCAATGAACAATGCAAAGAAGTAGAAGAGAACAATAGAATCAGAAAGATTAGAGATCTCCTGAAGAAAACTGGGAATACCAAGGGAACATTTCATGCAAGGATGGCCACAATGAAGGACACCACCCTAATAGCACTTAATAAGCCACACTAATGGCAGAAAGTGAAGAGGAACTAAAGAGCCTCTTGATGAAGGTGAATGATGAAGGTGAATGAAGAAGGTGAAAAAGCTAGCTTAAAAATCAATATTCAAAAAACTAAGATCACTGCATCTGGTCCTATCAACTTCATGGCAAATAGATGGGAAAAAAATGGAAACAATGACAGACTTTATTTTCTTGTACTCCAAAATCATTGCGGATGGTGACTGCAAGCCATGAAATTAAAAGACACTTGCTCCTTGGAAGAAAGAGAAAGTGAAGTCGCTCAGTCGTGTCTGACTCTTTGTGACTCCATGGAATGGAGCCTACGAGGCTCCTCCATCCATGGAATTTTCCAGGTGGAGT
Source organism: Okapia johnstoni (assembly GCA_024291935.2). Taxonomy (NCBI): domain Eukaryota; kingdom Metazoa; phylum Chordata; class Mammalia; order Artiodactyla; family Giraffidae; genus Okapia; species Okapia johnstoni. The sequence continues at coordinate 36,118,269 of CM044314.1, read as the reverse complement.
ACTGGAGTGGGTTGCCATTTCCTTGGAAGAAAAGCTATGACAAATCTAGAAAATGTATTAAAAAGCAGAGACATCGCTTTGCCCACAAAAGTCCATTTAGTCAAAGCTATGGCTTTTCCATTAGTCATGTATGGATGTGAGAGCTGGACCATCTGGACCATAAAGGTGGCTGAGCATTGAAGAATTGATGCTTCCAAACTGTGGTGCTGGAGAAGACTCTTGAGAGACCCTTGGACAGAAAGAATATCCAACCAGTCAATCCTAAAGGAAATAAATCAACCCTGAATATTTATTGGAAGGACTGATGCTGATGCTCCAATACTTTGGCCACCTTATGCTAAGAGCCACCTTACCTGAAAAAACCCTGATGCTAGGAAAGATTGAGGGCAGAAGAAGGAGGCAACAGTGGATGAGATGGTAGGATGGCATCACCGACTCAATGGACATGAGTTTGAGCAAACTCCAGGAACTAGTCAAAGACAGGGAAGCCTGGCTTGCTATAGTCCATGGGGCCGCAAAGAGTCAGACAGAACTTAGTGACTGAATAACAACAGAGGATTGGAGGAGAGTGCAGCGGCCAGCATACAGCAGGCAGAACACAGAAAGACCTGCACAGATGGTCCGGGTCACCACTCTGTGCTCCTGAGACATGAGTCTGCTGGTGTGGGCAGTGGTTGAGTGATGAAACTTGAGTTTCAAGGACAGACCCTGGAGTTGGCTGTGTGGAGATAGCCTGAAGGGGCTGAAGCATGGTACAGGCTGAAATTGGGGTATGCAGAAGAATTTCAGGCCTGCCATAGAAGGGAAGCCTTTCTTAAAGAGCAAGGAAGGGAGGGACGGGCCAGTCGTAGGAGTTTCTTCCTTGGTGTGCTTTCAGCTGACTCGGCGCTACCTCTAGTAGCTCTGGGGGCATGCCAGTGGACTGCCTAGAGGTACAAGCGGGGCTGAAATCTGAGCCCTCTCCCTGCAGCTGTGGCGATTTACATCACAGTCGCCAGCTTCATAAACTCAGCACCTACATAACATCCAAGTGGACAGCAGGTACTCCCATGGCTGGGATGGGGCTGGCCTTAGCAGCTATGGGCTTTGTGGGCACATGCATGTGGAGGCTGGACCAGAGTGTGGACTGTTTCCACACTCCTATGGTGCATCCCGGGGCACAACCACAGCAGTCCTCATACCTCACTTCAGTGGATCTTTGCTGGCAGATCTGCTCTGTGGCTTTGTGAACACCCTGCCTAAGAGACACCAGCGCTGACTGCCTGCATTCCCACAATGGAGGTAGGACAGAGGGCAATGCCAACAACAGTGTATTTTGTGAGCCTGCACAACAGTGACAGGTTATTATACCACAGAACACACTCCCCAGTGGACAGCTCCAGCAGAGCAATACTCGGTGGTTCCCTTCCCCAACAGTGCTTCAGTATCAACTACCTTGTACCACAGCTCAGAAACAGATCTGTGGGCTTCCACTCCAACAAGTAGGGAGGAGACTCTACCCCTGAGAGGGCTGTGAAACCACAAAGAGAAGGCCCCCCTGAACATCTTGTGCAGGCTTGAGTCACCACACCAGTGACACCCCCTTATCAAGGGGATAACGGTAAGCACTGACTGAGGAAATAGGCAGTAGGCTTTCATATGAAAAACAGTCCTCACATCAAAAATATTAAACCCATGCAAGCTATGCAGAGATGCTCCCACATAATAATAGACCCCAAAGCCACAGCAGATACCTGTTTCTCCTAAACTCAAAGGGCAAGACAAATGCAAGTAAATGGAGATGCAGAGTAACCACTCCAATTAAAAGATCAAGAAGATTCCATGAAAGAACAAAAAATGAAACAGACCTCTTCGGTCTAACAAACACTGAGTTCAGCAAAGACATAATGAAAACACTGAAGGAATTAAGAAAGGTTACCAATACAAATGCACATTACTATAAAAGGGAACTAGAAAAAATAAAGAAGAGCCAGGGAAAATTATCATTGCTGAAATGAAAGCTGAGCTAAAAGCAATGAGCAGCAGGTTGAATAAAAAAGAACAACAAATAAATGATCTGCAAGATAGAATAATGGAAATCCCCCAATCAGAAGAGCAAAAAGAAAGGCAAATAAAAAAAATGAAAGCAATTTAAGAGACCTATGGATTCTATAAAGCATACCAATCTACACCTAATAGACATTCAAAATGGAACAGAATGATAAAAGGGGATCAAAAATTTATTTGAAGAACTTATGGCTGAAAATTTCCCAAACTGAAAGAAGGAAACAGATACTCAGGTATGGGAAGTGCAGAGGATCCCAAACAACATGAACCCAAACATCACACAAAGACAAATATTTTATATTAACACAGATATATGGAATATAGAAAGATAGTACTGATGAACCTATTTGAAGGGCAGCAACGGACATGCAGATACAGAGAACAGACTTATGGACACGGGTGGTGTGGGGAGGAAGGAGAGGATGAGACAAATGTAGAGAGCAGCACAGTCGCGTATATACATTACCATATGTAAAACAGCCAATGGAAATTTACTGTATGAATCAGGAACTCAAACTGAGGCTCTGTAACAACCTAGAAGGGTGGGAAACGGTGGGAGGAGATAGGAGGGAGGCTCAAGAGGGCGAGGACAATGTATACCTGTGGGTAATTCATGTTGACATATGGCAGAAACCAAAGGAATATAAGTAAAGCAATTATCCTGCAATTAAAAATAAATTTCAAAAAAAGTTAAAGAGAAGATTCTGAAGGCAGCTAGAGAAAAACAAAGCACTAATTATAAGGGAACCTGTGTAAGGCTCTCAACTGGTTTCTCTTCAGAAGAGAGTGACAAGCTATAGTCAAATCCTGAAAGGGAAAAATCTTCAAACTGGGACACTCTAACTAGCAAGATTATCATTTAGAATAGAAGGCAGGAAAAAGAATTTCTCAGACAAGCAAAAGTTAAAATAATATATCAATACTAATTGGAAAAGACCATGATGTTGGGAAAGATTGAGGGCAAGAAAAGAAGGGGGCGACAGAGTTTGAGACTGTTGGATGGCCTCACCAACTCAATGGACATGAGTTTGAGCAAATCCGAGAGATGGTGAAGGACAGGGAAGCCTGGCATGCTGCAGTTCATGGGGTTTGCAAATGGTCGGATATGACTTAGTGACTTAACAACAACAAAATGTATCCTAAAAGAAATACTGAATGGTCTTCTATAAATAGAAGGGAAGCAAGAATATACAGGAAAGAAAAAAATCATAATTGGAAATTAAGTTACTTACAAAATTTTGTGAAGGTGATGATAACCACAAAGAATAGCAAAATAATAAATACGAAGATGTACAAGAGGACATAAAAATCATAAAATGTGGAGAGTAAGTAAAAAAAATGTAGTTTTTTTTGGGGGGGGAATGTGTTTGAGATTATATGACAATCATTCTAAAGGAAGTACATAAGGGGTTAACACACTTGAAAAACAAAGTAACCACGAATCAAAAACGTATAATAGATGTACAAAGACCAAAAAGAAGAGAACAGAAGCATACTGCAAAAGAAAATCATCAAACCACAACAGGAAAAGTGAAAAGGAAAAGAAATATAAAAATCAACTGGGAAAGGTCTAAGATAGTAATAAATATATATTTATCAATAATCATCCTAAACATCAACAGACTAAATGCTCCAATTAAAAACACAGAGTAGCAGACTGGATTAAAAAAAGAAAAGCCTACAATAGGCTGCCTACAAGATACTCACATGAGGGCGAAGGCCAAATATAGAGTGAATGTGAGGGAAAGAAAATGGAAATGACAAGAAAGTGGGGGTTACAATGCCATATCAGACAAAATAGACTTTAAAAGAAAGCCATTGAGAAAGATAAAGAAGGACAATATATAATGACAAAAGGATCAATACAGAAAGGAGATATTATACTTGTCAACACATATGCACCCAATTTAGGAGAACTAAAATACATAAAACAACTAACAGACATAAAGGGAGAAACTGATAGGAATACAGTAATAGTAGGAGATATTAACATCACACTCACATCAACAGACACTCATTCTGGACACAAAATCAATAAGGCAACAGAGGTCTTACATGATACGACAGAACAGTTAGACCTGACATTTTTAAGTTTTCTAGACATTGACATTTTGTCTAGAAAACTCAGAATACACATTCTATCAAATGCGTATGGAACATTCTCCAGGATTGATAACATACGAGGGCAAAAATAATCTTCAACAAATTTAAGAGGATAGAAATTATTTGAAGCATATTTTCTGACACATTGACACGACGTAGAAATCAACCACAGAAAAAGAAATGAGAAAAAATCGATTACTAAACTAAACAACATGTGATTAGAAAGCCAATAGTTCAATGATAAAATCAATGAGGGAGTTACAAAATATGAGAAAAATGACAATGAAAACATGACTATACATCTACAGGATGCAGCAAAAGCAGTTCTTAGTAAAACAAGCCTTCCTCAAAAAACACGACAAACCTCAAACACCCCGTAAAAGAATTAGAGGAGGAGGAACAAACAATACCTAAAGTCAGCAGAAAGAAGGAAACAATCAAGATCAAATTGCTGTCGGCGTTGCTGTCGTGCAGACACTAAGTAGAGTCCAACTCTTTTGCAACCACAGGAACTGTAGCCCCCCAGGCTGCTCTGTCCATGGAATTTCCCAGGCAAGAATACGGGAGTGGGTTTCCATTTCCTTCTCCAGGGAATCTTCCCGACCCAGTGATTGAACCCATGTCTCCTGCATTGGCAGGCGGATTCTTTACCACTGAGTCACCTGGGAAGCCGAAAGATCAGATAGGAAATAAATAAAATAGCGATTAAAAAGAGCATTAGAAAAAAAAATCAATAAAACCAAGAACTGGTTCCTTAAAAGGTTAAACAAAATCGACAAATCTCTGGCCAAGCTCACAGAAAAGAGCCCTACATAAGCAAAATAAGAGACAAAAAAAGGAGAAATAACGACACTGTAGTAATTTAAAAAACCTAAGAGAATACTATGAACCATAAAAGAATACTATATGCCAACAAATTGGACAACGGAGAAGAAATGGACAGGTTTCTAGAAACAAAGAATACCAAAACTGCATTTAAAAAATAGGTAATTTGAACAGATTGATCACTAAAAATGAAATAGAATCTGTAACTTCAAAAAAAAAAACAAACCCCACAGAGGTCCAGGACCAGATGGTTTCATTGTCAAAATTGACCAAACATCAAAGGAGACCTTATACTGATCCTTCTTAAACTCATCCTAAAGACTGAAACTATCGCACAACTGCACTCATCTCACATGCTAGTAAAGCAATGCTCAAAATTCTTCAAGCCAGGCTTCAGCAATATGTGAACCGTGAACTTCCAGATGTTCAAGCTGGTTTTAGAAAAGCCAGAGGAACCAGAGATCAAATTGCCAACATCCTCTGGATCATGGAAAAAGCAAGAGAGTTCCAGAAAAACATCCATTTCTGCTTTATTGACTATGCCAAAGCCTTTGACTGTGTGGATCACAATAAACTGGGGAAACTTCTCAAAGAGATGGGAATAGCAGACCACCTGACCTGCCTCTTGAGAAACCTGTATGCAGGTCAGGAAGCAATAGTTAGAACTGGACATGGAACAACAGACTGGTTCCAAATAGGAAAAAGAGTACGTCAAGGCTGTATATTGTCACCCTGCTTATTTAACTTATATGCAGAGCACATCATGAGAAACGCTGGGCTGGAAGAAACACAAGCTAGAATCAAGATTGCTGGGAGAAATATCAATAACCTCAGATATGCAGATGACACCACCCTTATGGCAGAAAGTGAAGAACTAAAGAGCCTCTTGATGAAAGTGAAAGAGGAGAGTGAAAAAGTTGGCTTAAAGCTCAATGTTCAGAAAACTAAGATCATGGCATCTGGTCCCATCACTTCATGAGAAATAGATGGGGAAACAGTGGAAACAGTGGCTGACTTTATTTTTGGGGGCTCCAAAATCACTGCTGATGGTGATTGCAGCCATGAAATTAAAAGAAGGTTATGACCAACCTAGATAGCATATTTAAAAGCAGAGACATTACTTTGCCAACAAAGGTCCGTCTAGTCAAGACTACGTTTTTTCCAGTGGTTATGTATGGATGTGAGAGTTGGACTATGAAGAAAGCTGAGCGCAGAAGAATTGATGCTTTTGAACTGTGGTGTTGGAGAAGACTCTTGAGAGTCCCTTGGACTGCAAGAAGATCCAGCCAGTCCATCCTAAAGGAGATCAGTCCTGGGTGTTCATTGGAAGGACTGATGTTGAAGCTGAAACTCCAATACTCTGGCCACCTCATGTGAAGAGTTGACTCATTGGAAAAGATCCTGATGCTGGGAAGGATTGTGGGCAGGAGGAGAAGGGGACGACAGAGGATGAGATGGCTGGGTGGCATCACCAACTCGATGGACATGAGTTTGGGTAGACTCCGGGAGTTGGTGATGGATAGGGAGGCCTGGCGTGCTGCGATTCATGGGGTCGCAAGGAGTTGGACACGACTGAGCGACTGAACTGACACCTCTGTAACTATATATACTCGTATACACGTAAAAGCATTTAGTTTTAAAAATGAGAAAGATAATTTCACTTGATGAAAATATATTACACTAAGCTAGTTAAAAAGAAAGTATAAGTCCTAAACTTACCAAAATATAAGGAATTAAATTGAAAACTCACCCAATAAATTAATCCCATCATTGACAATGAGCTGTCCGTGACGCAAGTAGTTCAAAATGGGTTCAAAGTACTCAGGACTTCGGTCAATTAAGAAAGCTCCTCTATGATCTTGTTTATTTCCCCAGACACCTGTGGGGCCAACAAAATGAAAATGGCCCCCCCACAAGCAAAAAATAAAGTCAGAAATTTATAGGAAGAAAACTGTGTAGCATACCCGTATGTTTTTACTCTTGTACAGATTATTACCGATACCATTAAAAAGTACAGAAGGACAGGAGTTTATAAAGTCAATACAGCTACAGATGCAAAATGGGAAAATTATGGACTGCACTCACCTTTGTCCTTAAACATGTGGGCCAGCATACTGTCGGGTTCTTTATTCACTAAAGTGCTCCTAAGAATTCAGGGAAAAAAATGGATTTCTCCATTTGTCTTTATAAACAAACATACTTAAGTCAAGAGTATACTTGATCTCAGCTGCTCTCTCAAAAAGATGCATGCTATAACCTGGGAGGAGTGATGCTGGGAGACAAAAATGTGCAGTAAGTTGCCATTTATCAAAATCCCTTCTAATCTGGCACTTCCTTTGATTTAAACATCAATTTAGTTGACTTTAATTTCAATGCTAATCTATCCCTCTAGCACGCAACTATATCACAATTTTCATGCTCTAAAGTAGGCTGTTTTTATCCCTTTAGTATAAGCAGTTGTGTCTTAAAATTTCAGTGTTGTTAATTTTCTTACTTGTGTTACAAGTATATTGCTCAATATTTTAAAAACATATTCTAAAAACGCTAAATTCATGCTTTTCGTGCCTTCTCTGGAATGACTTATGAGCCATTTTTCTACTCTTAAAAAAAAAAAAAAAAACTTTCTAAAAATTGGTTTCAAATCACACAGTATATTTAAGCAGTATTGGAATATCTTCTAAGGAAATCAGTAATCTGAAGGAAAGAACAGACAGCATATAGTACCACGTCGATACACACATGCATGTCCACCTACCGTGTGGTTGTAAAGTACCGCCCTCCAACATTTAATGTGAGCCAGTCTGTGTGAGATCCTGACAGCCCTTCAGGTAGTTTAGAATCTGTCTGAGGATCTAGAGATGACAGGTAGAAAAAATAAACATTAATTTGAGGAAGCATTAATTTGGTGATTTGGGGAAGATGGCAATACCATAATTTTTTAAACTAAAAACATACATAAAAGTATGTCAGAGCTACTAGGACAGCAAGCCCTGTACCCACAGACAGCATTGAAAACAAAAGTAGGTATAAGGTATACCACCAGCACTGACAGCTAGGAGAGCTGCTATGGCATCAGCTTCTTCGACAGCAACAGCAGGGTATGTGATGATCCTAAGAATTCCAAAGTAATCCATAAAGACTCACTTCAAAACTCAGCACATCTGAGAACAACCACCCGGAAGTGGAGGGGTCTGCCCACTCTTAACTGCAGGTGATTCAAGCAGTGTGCAGTAAGATCTGAAGGGGCTGAAAATGAACTCTCAAAACTCCCACCTAGGAAAAAAAGCCCCACACTGAGGATAAGTTGTTGGGAAAAGGAACACATCGAAGTCAGTTCTAATAAGGTAGATGAACCCAGAGTCTATTATACAGAGTGAAGCAGGTCAAAAAAACAAATATCGCATATTAACACATATATGTGGAATCTAGAAAGATGGTACTGATGAACCTATTTGCAGGGCAGCAATGGAGACGCAGACACAGAGAACAGACTTATGGACACAGGCAGAGGGGAGGAAGGAGAGGGTAAGACCAATGGTGACAGCAGCACGGAAACATACACTATCATACATAAAACAGGCAGCCAGCAGAAATGTGCTGTATGACTCAGGGAACTCAAACCCAGGCTCGGTAACAACCTAGAGGGCTAGAGGGAGGGAGTTTCGAGAGAGAGGGGACATCTGTATACCTATGGCTAATTCATGTTGATGTATGGCAGAAATCAAACCAATAATGTAAAGCAATCAATCTATTAAAAACAAATAACTATAATTAAAAAAAGATTTTAAACACATCAACTGAAGACAAGTGTAAAAGATCCAACACATATACCATAGAAATCCTGAAAGGAGAAAATCAAATCATGGTGACAAAACAAACACATAAAGTTCAAGAAAACTTTTCTGAAATTAAAAAAAGTGAAACTATGTATTCAAAGGGCCCACCACATATCTGAAAGAATCAACCCAGAACAACTCAGAACATCCAGAAATAGTCTACTAAAGTTACTGTACTTTAAAGAAACAGAATCATCCTTTGGGTGATCTAGGAAAAATAATCAGTTACAAGAAATCAGGTTTTTTTCAACACCAGTACTCTACTAGAAAAAAATGGAGTAACATATTTAAGGTATTTAAAGAAAAATCACAACCTAAAGATTTTTTTAAACAACTTAATTGAAGTATAACTGATATACAATAAAAAATATACCATTAACGTGGCAATTTTGCCATGAAATCATCTGACATATGATTTTATGACTAGTTAAACTGATTTTCAGGTATAGAGGCCACATGCAAGATGTCAAGAGAACACAGTTTTCACAAGTTCTTTATAAAGAATCTACTGGAAAATAAGTTTCAGACAGCCTCTTGAGGCATCAATTTAAGGACTGGAGGAGTAAAACTATGTGATGGTTTTAAGGGAAAGAGTATAGTACACAATGGTGTGTGTGTATGTATGTCTATGTATATAGCATATTTGACAATGGATAAATACACTTTTAAATAAAGAAAGGAACAGGCATATTCAAAATGCTTAACTATCTTTAGTAGTCATATACAAAGTATTGGGATTGTTATTGAAACTTTTATGTGTATTTTGTGTAGGATGAAGGAAAACAGTAATTTCATGACATTATATATGTCCCTGGAAACCAGGATTACTGATATGCAAGAAAGGAGACACAGATAAAAGAAAATGTTAAATAAAAACCTTACAATCCTATACTCAATTTCAGCACATATAGATCTGATTTTTTTTTTTTTTTTTTTTTTTTTTTTTGGTAATAAGACTGGGAACATTCTCTTAGCTCTGAATCAAAAAATGGAGGTCTAAAAGAGAATCTTGGGGATGGTCTTGATCACTGCCTCCTGTACAATGTCACGAGACTCCATCCATAGTTCTACAGGCACTCTATTAGATCTAATTCTTTGAATCTATTTGTCACTTCCACTGTATAATCGTTAAGGGATTTGATTTAGGTCATACCTGAATGGTCTAGTGGTTTTCCCTACTTTCTTCAATTTAAGTCTGAATTTGACAATAAGGAATTCATGATCTGAGCCACAGTAAGCTCCTGGTCTTGTTTTTGCTGACTGCATACAGCTTCTCCATCTTTGCTGCAAAGAATATAATCAATCTGATTTTGGGATTGACCATCTGCTGATGTCCATGTGTAGAGTCTTCTCTTGTGTTGTTGGAAGAGGGTATTTGCTATGACCAGGGCGTTCTCGTGGCAAAACTCTGTTAGCCTTTGACCTGCTTTGTTTTATACTCCAAGGCCAAATTTACCTATTATTTCAGGTAGCTCTTGACTTTGTACTTTTGCATTTCAGTCCCCTATAATGAGGAGGACATCTTTTTTGGTGTTAGTTCTAGAAGTTCTTGTAGGTCTTCATAGAACTGTTCGACTTCAGCTTCTTCAGCATCACTGGTCGGGGCATAGACTTGGATTACCGTGATACTGAATGGCTTGCCTTGGAAATGAACAGAGATCATTCTGTTGCTTTGGAGATTGCATCCAAGTACTGCATCTTGGACTCTTGTTGACTGTGGGGACTACTCCATTTCTTCTAAGTGATTCTTGCCCACAGCGGTAGATATGATGGTCATCTGAGTCAAATTCACCCATTCCAGTCCATTTTAGTTTGACGATTCCTAAAATGTCAATGTTCACTCTTGCCATCTCCTGTTTGATCACTTCCAATTGCCTTGATTCATGGACCTAACATTCCCGGTTCCTATGCAATATTGCTCTTTACAGCATAAGACTTTATTTCCATCGCCCGTCACATCCACAACTGGGTATTGTTTTTCTTTGATGAGGCCTTACAAATAGCTAAAAAAAGAAGAGAAGCGAAAGGCAAAGGAGAAAAGAAAAGACACACCCATTTGAATGCAGAGTTCCAAAGAATAGCAAGGAAAGATAAGAAAGCCTTCCTCAGCGATCAATGCAAAGAAATAGAGGAAAACAATAGAATGGGAAAGACTAGGGACCTCTTCAAGAAAATTAGAGATACCAAGGGAACATTTCATTCAAAGATGGGCACAATAAAGGACAGAAATGGTATGGACCTAACAGAAGCAGAAGATATTAAGAAGAGGTGGCAAGAATACACGGAAGAACTATACAAAAAGATCTTCATGACCCAGATAACCATGATGGGGTGATCACTCATCTAGAGCCAGACATCCTGGAATGCGAAGTCAAGTGGGCCTTAGGAAGAATCACTATGAATAAAGCTAGTGGAGGTGATGGAATTCCAGTTGAGCTATTTCAAATCCTAAAAGATAATGCTGTCAAAGTGCTGCACTCAATATGCCAGCAAATTTGGAAAACTCAGCAATGGCCACAGGACTGGAAAAGGTCAGTTTTCATTCCAATCCCAAAGAAAGGCAATACCAAAGAATGTTCAAACTACTGTACAACTGCACTAATCTCACACACTAGCAAAGTAATGCTCAAATTCTCCAAGCCAGGCTTCAACAGTACATGAACTGAAAACTTCCAGATGTTCAAGCTAGACTTAGAAAAGGCAGAGGAACCAGAGATCAAACTGCCCACATCTGTTGGATCATTGAAAAAGCAAGAGAGTTCCAGAAATACATCTACTTCTGCTTTATTGACTACGCCAAAGCCTTTGACTGTATGAATCACAACAAACTGTGGAAAATTCTTCAAGAGATGGGAATACCAGACCACCTGACCTGCCTCCTGAGAAATCTGTACGCATGTCAAGAGGCAACAGTTAGAACTGGACATGAAACAACACACTGGTTCCAAATAGGGAAAGGAGTACGTCAAGGCTATATATTGTTACCCTGCTTATTTAACTTATATGCAGAGTACATCATGTGAAATGCCAGACTGGATCAAGCATAAGCTGGAATCAAGATTGCCAGGAGAAATATGAATAACCTCAGATACACAGATGACACCACCCTTATGGCAGAAAGAAAAGAAGAACTAAAGAGCCTCTTGATGAAAGTGAAAGAGGAGAGTGAAAAAGCTGGGTTAAAACCCAACATTCAGAAAACTAAGATCATGGCATCTGGTCCCATCACTTCATGGGAAGTAGATGGGGAAACAATGGAAACAGTGGCTGACTATTTTTTTGGGCTTCAAAATCACTGTAGATGGTGACTGCAGCCAAGAAATTAAAAGACACTTGCTCCTTGGAAGAAAAGCTATGACCAATCTAGACAGCTTATTAAAAAGCAGAGACATTACTTTGCCAACAAAGGTCCATCTAGTCAAAGCTATGGTTTTTCCAGTAGTCATGTATGGATGTGAGAGTTGGACTATAAAGAAAGTTGAGCACCAAAGAATTGATGCTTTTGAACTGTGGTGTTGGAGAAGACCCTTGCGAGTCCCTTGGACTGCAAGGAGATCCAACCAGTCCATCCTAAAGGAAATTAGTCCTGTATATTCACTGGAAGGATTGATGCTGAAGCTGAAACTCCAATACTTTGGCCGCCTGATGTGAAGAACTGACTCATTGGAAAAGACCCTGATGCTGGAAAAGACTAAAGGCAGGAGAATAGGATGACAGAGGATGAGATGGTTAGATGGCATGACTGACACAATGGACATGAGTTTGAGTAGGCTCCGGGAGTTGGTAATGGACAGGAAAGCCTGGCGTGCTGCAGTCCATGGGGTCGCAAAGAGTTGGACACTACTGAGTGACTGAACTGAACTGAAAAGAGAATCAGTTCTTAAGACATCATGTTGAATGACAGAAGCCTTATACAAAAAAATACATGTTCTGTGATTCCAACTATATGAAGGTTTATGTAACAGGGAAAATTATTGTATGGTAGGGACAAAATTAGTAGTTGTCTCTGGTGGGGTATGAGGGGACAAAGAAAGAGCCTGAGGGAAATTTCTAGGATGATTGTAACATTCTGTATCTTGATAGGGGTTTGGGTCACACAGATGGGTGCATTTGTCAACACTCAGCAAGATACACTTAAAATTTATGCATTTTATGCAAGTTTAACTCAAAAATATGTAAAACAGATATTGAGCTCTAGTTGATGATATGTAGGTGAAATGTTCAGGGGTGATATGTATTGATAATGACAATCTCTTTGAAATGCACCAAAAAATAAAATGGACTGGTAGAAATATGGATCATTATGCAATAAAGAATAATAAAGAATAGAATAGTAAACTGCTAATGAGTATGATCTAGGTAATGAGTATATGGGTGTTTACTGAAATATTCTAAAAGTAAAATGCTGGGAGGAAACAAGAAAAAGACACAAGTTGGAATATTGCCCAGACGAAATATGATTAACCATTTTAAAGTGTACCATTAGGTGGCATTTAGTGCATTCACAGTGTTGTACAACCACCACCTCTCCCTGTTTTCAAAGCTTCATCATTTAGATTTTGATAGGGGTTACATTCATTCCTAAGCATTTTATTTTTATGCTATTGTAAATGGAACTGTTTGTTTTTTTTTTAAGTATATTTGTGGGTTGTTCTTTGCTAGTATATAGAAATACAACTGATTTTTGTGTTGATTTTGACTCTTAGAACTTTGCTGAATTCATTTATTAGCCCTAACTTCATGTGTGTTTAGGGTTTATCTAAATACAAGATCATGTTGTCTGAGAATAGAAATAATTTTACTTCTTCTTGCCTGTTTGCTTTGGCTAGAACCTCTGATATAATATCAATCTGAAGTTGCAAAAGTGGGCATCGTTCCTAATTCTAGTGGAAAAGCTTTGTCTTTCACCACTGAATATGTTGTTAGCTGTGGGTTGTTCCTATATGGCCTTTATCATAGGAAGTTTCCTTCTATTTCTAGTTCTCTAAGTGTTTTTATTGTGAAAAGATGTGCAATTTTGTCAAATTCTTTTATTGCATCAATGGAGATATTTTGGGGTGTTTCCTTCATTCTACTAAGGTGACATATCACATTGATTCCTTTTTGTCTGTTGACCCATTCTCAAATTCCAGGAATAAATCCCACTTGGTCATAGAGTATAACCCTTTCAATGTACTTCTCTGGTTTGCTCATATTTTCCTCAGGATTTTAACGTCAATATTCATAAAGGATATTTGCAGTTTTCTTGTAGTGTCTTTACCTGGATTTGGTATCAGTGTAAAAGTTTGCAAAATATATTCTGGATGCAAAACAAAATCTTATAATCCTAATTATAAGCCCAAGTATGAACCCATGCTTTCCTGGTGGCTCAGCTGGTAAAGAATCCACCTGCAATGTGGGAGACCTGGGTTCAATCCCTGGGTTGGGAAGATCCTCTGGAAAAGAGAATGGCTACCCATTCCAGTATTCTTGCCTGCAGAATTCCACGGACAGTCCATGGGGTCACAAAGAGTCAGACACAGCTGAGTCACTTTCATGAGGTATTTTATTTATGTTATATACGATATAAAGCTTCCTGTAACATTTATTACATATGAATCTTACCCACTAGCTATGTATTTCAAATTCTGTTCACCAAAAAACCTAGTAACAATGATGAACTCAGGAGCAATGAGCCTCCCCAGTACACAGATTGTGTCTTGAAATGACATTTTCCACTAAAAGATATGAAGGCTTCCAATAACAAAAAACTGATCTGGGTTTAGGACAAGAGAAGGATCAGATGAACACTTTGCTATTCCAGAAGTAAGGAATCTGTAAAAGACTCACAGGTTTGTATGAAAAAGAGGAAGACTTCAAGGGATTTCCACTGGTCAAAAGTAAAATAACCTAGGTATCAATGAACGCAGAGGATAAAAACATACCAAATATTTTTAACTCTGAAAGCTCGGAATGATAAAACAAAAAACACTAAATCACTTTTTATTGTTTATTTGTATGCAATTAATCAATCAAGTGACTACTGCCTGCCACTCTGTTAGGTTAACAGGTAAAAAAAGATGAGAAAAAGTTTTTGTTCACAGTCTTAAGGCAAAAACAGAATATGTACTTACTTCTAAGTTGCCATATGATGATCCTAAGAACTACCTCCACTCAACAAATATAAATATTGAGAAGGCTTAAAAAATACTTAAATATTCATAGTGTGATTGTCTGAAACTATGTCAAATACTCATTAAAGAATATTTACCTTATTTAAGCCTCAGGCTCTTTCGAGATATACACTGTACCTGCTTTCTTCAAAAGTAAAGGGTAGTGTGTATATATGTGCATGAGTGTGTGTGATTGATACTGTCATCTTCGACGGATTTTTCTGTTGTGAATGATTGTCAAACATTACTTCTGTAAGCAATCTGTTGTTGTTTAGTTGCTCAGTCATGTTCTAACTCCAAAGGCAGTAGCCAACCATGCTCCTCTGTCAGTGGGATTTCCCAGACAAGAATATTGGAGTGGGTTGCCATTTCCTTCTCCAGGGGATTTTCCCGACCCAGGCATCGAACCCATGTCTCCTGTACTGGCAGGTGGATTCTTTACCACTGAGCCACCAGGGAAGACCTCTGCAACCCACACATGCTTAAAAATATGTAACATAGTAGAGAGATTTGGTAACTACTATCACAGAAAATTTCAAAACAACAGAGTTCTAAAATCAAAACTTTCCTATTGTGTTATAATTAATGGATATGTGCACATCTAGAGCATTTTAAAAACACATAAAAGATGAGGTATCCATACTAAAATATGATCATCTAATTCAAGTTAGAAATTCATTTTCACACTTTCCCAACCCCTGCATCTTTTGATGCAGAATCAAAAGAGCTATGAAGAGCTGAATACTGCCACAAGATACTTTTTAATGTTCGGCTTAGTAAAGCCAGGTAAAATATTCGATATTTCACCTCTATTTTGGCAGACAAAATTGGCTTTTAAGGGAGTCACTTACCAATAAATGGTTCTCCTTCACACACAAACAAAACATCATCATCCCTGGGGAAATCAAAATTTAAAAAGCCACCATCAAAATCCAGAAATCACATTAATTCTCTGTTGACTAGAGGGGCTATATTATAGAGAATATTATAGAAGATAGGTTTTGCCCTCTATGATGTAAAGAAGTTGACCAAGTTTCCAGTGCTTTCTGTTTAAACCAAGGTTACTTAAGCCTCTTCCTGCTCTTAAATTCTATGATCTGATGAGAATGAAATAAGGTTCACTAGACACTTATTTAAAGGGATAAATCTGCCTTGGGTATTTAAAAAAAACAAAACCAAAGAAACAAACCAAAAGCTATGATTGTGGTGGATCACTGGTGAGTTAACTCTATTTACTCATTTAGCAAGCTTTCACCAAAGTAGGTCTCTGTGACATTCATAAAATTTAACGTGCTTAACCCTCTGACTTAACTGTTTCTGAATTTAAATTCAAAGAAGATTCTGCACATGAAAGTACTTTCAAAATGGAAATAAAAACAAACCCACTATACAAGTTATGTGAATTCAGCTTTCTCATCAATTGAAAAATATACTATCATGCTCAAAGGATATGATTAAAACTATAGTCAACTCTTTTCTCACTTTATTTCTATAACCCTAAATAAATTATTAGGGTTTTCTCCCACATCATCAGCTGTTCTTTGCTTTGGTAATGAAAATATATTTTCATATTTTATCTTGGAAGAATATAATTGGAGGTAACATGCTATAAACACCCATCCACTATATTTACCTAAATATAAACAAATACAAATAATCCGAACATCTGGATTATCAGTGTTTATCCTCCTCCCCTGCCCCACTTCACCATTAGTATAAATAAATTATCAGAGCTTATACTCTTAACCATAAATTATTAAACAGGTAGATATGATACAATATAAATAAATACTATTTCTTATCCTTTTTAATTGAAGCTTCTTTAAATTGAAGTATAGTTGACATACAATATTATGTTAGTTTCAAGTGTACAATACAGTGATTTGACAATGAAATATATGAAATGATCTCTACAATAAGTCTACCATCTGATGGCTACTCCACAATAAGTAACCATCTGTCACCATACAAAATTATTACAGTATTACTGACTGTATTCTTTGTGGTGCAGATTACATGCCTGTGACTTGTCTATTTTGTTTGGAAGTTTATACCTTTTAATCCGAACCTTCTTCCCCTCTGGAAGAACTCAATTTGAGTTCTAAACAGTAGGTATTCTATAGTTCAGAAGGTTTCAGTTATGACCTTCTTCAATTACAACCTATGTTGTAGAAATTTTTAATTCTAAAGTATAAATTATATTTCTAAATAACACATCACAGGAACATAGAACTTTCCTTGGAAGCAGAATGTGTTTCTTAAGGAGAAATTAAGGTGGATATATATCATTCAACAATGTGATAATCCAAAGAAACCAAAGCTAGGAGATAAATACTTGAAAACTAAGAAATTCTCCCTATTTATTTGGATTTTAAACCTGTATCTTTTAAGCTTATAACCTTTTTTGCTTGTTCACCATGCCAGTTAATTTTTTAAGACTAATACAAAAATGTGTTTTGCTCTCATTAACCAAAGTCAACTATTAAACCATATGACCTGGGTAAGTCATTCAACTTTTCAGATGTTTAGTTTCCTCATGCATAAAACAAAGGGGCCAGAAGTGTTTAACGGCAGCATGTTATACAGAAATGTTATTCTAAGCTGGGTTTAAATGAAAATTAAATTTTGTATACTACCATAATTTAGAGCATCATCTTCACAGCATCAACTTTAAAAAGCCCATGCCTTTGCCAATTAAACGAGGTAACGTGGGCAAAGCAAATACAACATAACTAGCACAGCATCAGTACTTAGTATCTGCTCCCATTCCATCTTCTTTAAGCCCACTCCTGCTCCAAAAGTCTATGATCCCATGAGGATGCAATGAGGTGAACTGGACACTAGTTTTAAAATATGCCTGGTATACTTAAAAAACAAAACCCCAAAACAAACCAACCAAAACCACTATCATGGTGGATCATGGATAAGTTAACTCTAGTTAATTTATCTTACTTTTAGCAAGTTTTCCCCAGAGTAGCTCTCTGTGACACTTATAAAATTCAAAAGCATTCTTAGGAAATTAACAATAAGCAGTACCACATAAAGGAGAGCAATTAAATTTCTAACATTAAGAATTTGTGTCTTATTAGATCCATTTCTAGCAATTTAAAGAGGTCCTCACAAGCATATATGGACTCTGCAGAAACACTATGAGTATACTGGAATGTACTCAGGGTTTTCTAGCTGATCAATGCACCTTAAGTCCAAATTATTTAAATTCCAAAGAGTAAATTCCAGTCAATCATTTGCCAAAATCCTGGATTCTTAATAGGGATTAACTACCACTTAAGGGGGATAGCATAGCACCAAGAAGCTGAGGGTACACTGTAGACAGCTAATAAAAAGGTGAAGGTTACCTGATCAAAGCAATATCATCAATCAGTCCACCTTTCCCATTATACACACTGGTGGCTTTTATGCCGAGTTTATTGCTGGCCACAGAAAGCAAATCAGATAAAGTTCCATATACAGCGACCACCTGTAAACACACCAGATTAATTTGAACTTACATAATCAATTTCATCACTTCCAAATGACAAACCACCACACTATCAACAAGATTTAAAAAAAAAAATCATATTATCACATAAAAAGATTCTGAGAGATCCTTAACACATTATTGACCTGAGATGTATTAACGCCACAAGTAACGTGTTTGCGTCTGCACAGACGCTCAGTCATATTCAATTCTTTGTGATTCAGTGGACTGTAGCCCGCCAGGCTCCTCTGTCCATGGGATTTCACAGGCAAGAATACTGGAATGGGCTGCCATTTCCTTTTCTGGGGGATCTTCCCAACCCAGGGATCAAACTCGTCCACCCTGCATTGACAGGCACTCCACCTGGAAAGTCTGCCACAGGTTAGTTTCTGCAAAATTCCCCTGGTCAATAATGTGTTACCAGTGTCTCTCTTCTTTTGATGACCCACTAAGCACAATACTGTTGAAATCCAAAACTAGAGAAATCAGCTCTAACTAAAACCAAACTACTGATACAATCTTATAGTACATTAAACAGTGCTCCAGTTCTGATCTAAGAGAGACCCACACTTGAATTTAGATTCTGCCATTTCCTAGCTGTCAGCTCAAGACAAATTATTTGACCTCTTCATGCTTCTGTGGCTTTAAGGAGAAATGAATAGTGCACCTGCATCAGAAGTTCATCAGGAGAATGAAATGAATTAATGCATGATCAGAGCTTCGCAAAGTGCCTGGGACCTATTAAGTCTTTGTTGTTGCTTTTACATGACTTCTTTGTTAAAGGAATGATTAAAAAAAAAAAAAGTACTGCTTATTAAAACATTTACCATATCAAGTATCTTATAAACAGTTAACAACTTCCCACTTCATGTAACTTCAATAACTGTATTATTTTATAAAAGCCAGATTTTGGCTAAATACAGCACAGGGCTGGGTTACAATTGATTGCTCCATTCTCCTTTAAACCAGGCAGTCTGATACTTGTGCAACATACATGCAACTGCTCATGTAAGAGGTTGAGACTATTCACATGGAGTGAATTTTTGGCTCTGGTCCTAACTGTAACTATATGCTTCCAGTGGCTTTGTTGTACAGCTGTACCACTATCAGATCTCTGAAAATTGTGAATAAAAAGTAGGTGAGGAGCTGAACTTGAAGCATGACCTGAAATTGACTTCCCATAGAATATTGGATAAAGGCGTCATACGAAATGCGAACCAGAGCTGGTCATTTGTTCACTGGTCACTGGAGTATAGTAGGCTAAATTTTTCGTTAAGTAAACGAATAATCGAGCATGGAGGGGGTGCCTGCCAATATAGGAGTGCCCAATCTCTCAACAGCACAGTACAGAGATTCCAACTCTTTTATTTTGGATCATAACCTGTGAGAAATGTTGCAAGCTGGGGCACTTAGGGAAGGGCTGTAGGCAAACAGTTTAAAGGGAACTAGGTGGATTATTAAAAATAATGTACAATCCAAGTGCTCATAAACACAAGGATAAACAAAACGTGGTATATTCATACAATGGAATATCATTCAGCTATAAAAGGAATACAATTCGATACATGCTATATATAACACAGATGAATCTTGAAAACTTACTCTGAAGTAAAATAAACCAGACCAAAAAAAAAAAAAAAAGGACAAATATCACATGATTTCACCTATTTGAGGTACTCAGAACAGGCCAATTCATAGAGACAGAAAGTAAAACAAAGATGACCTGAGCAGAAGGGGGAATGGAGAGTTACTGCTTAACGGGTACAGAGATCCTGTTTGGGATGATGCAATAAGCCTGGAGTTCTGTCATTTCAGACACCAAGTTTCAGAGGAGAAAGATCTAGAAAATTCTTAGTATAATAGCAACTATGACAAGAATGCTGATTTTGTAAAGATTTTTCTGCTCTCCCCTAGCAGTTCCCAGGCTGTAAAGGGTGTTCTGAATTTGCTTTGGTTGGTCTCTCGGCTCTCTGCTTCTTGTGTATCTTCACATGGTTTTATTTTGCCTGACATTATCCCCTCCTTGCCCGAAGATCAACTTTCTCCACCCCATTTCTTTTTGCTTCTCTCCCTGAAGCAACATAAAATGATGAAAATTTAATGTATCTCTCTATATTATGTTCCTGAATTTAAATAGTAGAGCATACCATTTTATACGACTTATTTTTTTTAAAAACTACAAATTGTTTTCTACTTCCATATGTTTGATTTTTTCTGTGGGTCAGCTGTTTCCTCATGAAAATAAAGGGCACCTACCACATTTGAAAGCCATGCTGTCAAACTTGGAAGTAACTAGCTATGAGAGGCTAATAATTTTTTTTTAAGTTAGTTGTTTATTAAAGATCTTGCTTTTTTTTTTTTTTAATGCAAGCAGTTATCACTACTAACTTCTCTCTTAGAACTGCTTTTCTGCATCTGATACATTTTGCAATGTTGTATTTCATTGTATTACCTTACCATAATAAAGAAAATAATAAGGCATAATAACCTTTTCTTTTCCATGGAGTTTCCAAGGCAAAGATACTACAGTGGGTTGCCATTTCCTTATCCAGAGGCTATTTAACTTGATTACAACTAATTACAATAAAAGTCAGTTCATCAGTTACATCAGCCATATTTCAAGTGATCAGCAGCCACAGTGGCTGATGGTTACCATATTGAACAGCACAGATATGGAAGTCTTCCTTCATCACGTAAGTTCTTTGAATACCACTGTTTCAAAGAGCAGAATAAAATGGAGAACAAAGAAACAACTATATTAACTGTTAGGCTTGACTATGTCATAGTAACCCATGATAACAAAGTGGTAGAGTCCAACTTAAATAGAAGGTGGAGTAGTTGCCGTTTTTCGTTTTCCCACTGAAGTCAGATTTCATTATAAGGTAAAAATAAGGTTGAAAAAAGCCACACACCACACAGTTTGGCAATTTCAGGGCAATCAAAGTACAACAGGTGTGTTTTTGTAGGCTGTAGAACTACTAATGAGCACATTCTAGACACAAATTGAGTTTGCCTTTATTTTATGACTTAAATAAGCCCTAACAGAGTACTGAACACAATTTATCATTTGACCAAATATTTTCTAACCTGACTTCCTATATAGGCTTTAAAGTTCTAATAAAAAATTTTTAATTTGTAAAAAGTCATTATTTGTTCCGTGAATTTAGGTAACCAACAAGCTCCTGTAATTGTTGCTCCTTCAGAGCAGCACTGAAGAAGTACCTCCCTGTATAACCCACATTGCTTGACACCCACAAAAAAGAAAAAAACTGCAGCCAGTTTAAAAAGAAGGATCCTCTTAGGTGTCACAGTAAGTAGCTGGCTCATAATAGGACTCTGATAAATGTTTCCTGAATGTCAGATGAAATTTTCATTGCTTTCAGAGTGCTGAATGACCACGCATCTTTTTGTGTGAGTCAATTATATTTAAGTCTTTTCCACTGACATTAGGTAAAAAACAAAGTACACAGCAGAAACGCAATTCTAAAGCAATGTTCATAGAGATCATGTAACTATGGAAAGTCGCCATCTTTGGATAGTAGAATTAAGGTTCACTGATCTTGTGAGACTTTTTGTACTCCAGACTTGTTACAATGAACATCTATTATTTATGCAATAAGAGAAAAAAGTTATAACTTACAGTTTCCATAGCCCTAGATACTAGATTTACAAATAAGAGTTATTTTAGCAATTCGCAAGTAATCTGGTAATGGACAATGTTTTTTAAATGAGATCACCAAAGGGCCATCGATGAGAGAAAACAGCACTGAAATTACTGCCAAGAATCTTATGGTACTGAATGTTTGAAAATTTCCTTTAAGTTGGGCCAATATACTTGTTTTTCATTTGAAAAGCAATTGTGGCATTTGTTTTCAACAAAACTGCTTTAGCTGACTCTCTTGAGTATACTAACAAATAACTCACAAATAAGATTGCAGACATAATACTTAAACTCTTTTATATAAACCAATGAGAATATCAGATTTTAAAATGGGATACAATTTTTAAAATGTGATACACCTGGAAAAGATTTTAAGTTGGTGAGATTCAAACAGGCTACATATGTACCTTTCATTATATATCAACACTGTTGAGAAAAGGTGACGATGGAAAGCTTGTATGTCATGGATATGAGTTCTGTTATTTACTAACCTTCCAGTCCTCACAGAGGCCAAGCATTTATAAAATGTTCATGCTTACAATGGCTATCTGTTTCACGTGTGTTATACTTCCTAGTGTGGACTTCAAGTTTTCATGTCACTGTGATTACCCA
This sequence comes from Okapia johnstoni, assembly GCA_024291935.2. Classification (NCBI taxonomy): domain Eukaryota; kingdom Metazoa; phylum Chordata; class Mammalia; order Artiodactyla; family Giraffidae; genus Okapia; species Okapia johnstoni. Next base: position 36,095,556 of record CM044314.1, on the reverse strand, counting down.
TTTTAATAACCTAGGCACTACACTTGGAATGGACGCATTCTACGGAGAAAGTTGAGAAGTATGTCTATTAAACTTTATGGCCACTAGATTATATTAGTGTTTAACTTAATTCTTTCTAAAGTTCAGATCCCATTACAAGTTAAAGCTATCCACCAACTAGGAAAGTGAAAAACGCCTACCAGGACATAATCAGTTTAATGAAGTTTAATTTACCTTTAAACATTGTTCTCAAATCGTAACCTATGTTATTCAAATTTAAAAAGTAAAACCTATATTTAAAACGTGTTTTTCTTATATGCCCACGGTATGCATTACATAATATACAATCAATAAATACTTACTGGATTTATGCAGGTCAATTTACCCAACTGGCCCGCCAATCACACTAAATGTAGAATAAAGTTATCTACACTTTCTGCTTCATACATTTAAAAAAATTACAATTATTTTATTCCTAAAAATGATGACTCTCCCTCAGGAAGACAAGTATTAAAATATTCCAAATTTTTAAAGTCTGACTACAGCAAGTGTTGAAGAGAATATGGATTAACGAGAGGATTTATGCCATGTTCATGGGATATAAATTATTGCAATGACTTTGAAAAACTTGGCTTTTTTAAAAAACACTCAACATTCACAAAAACACCCAATAATTAAAACCCTAGAGCAGTGGTTCTTGAAAGTGAGCTCTCTAGACCAACAGCATTAGGAACATTGAGGGGTAGATTAAAAATTAAACTCCTAGCCTTACCTCAGACCCCGGGAATTTACAGCTCTGGGGGTGGTGTGTGCTCTGCGGCCCAGTGTTCGACTCTGTGCAACCCCATGGACTATAACTTGCCAGGCAAGAATACTGGAGTGGGGTCCCATTTCCTCCTCCAGATGATCTTCCCAACCCAGGGATAGAACCTGCATCTCTTGAGCCTCCTATATTAGCCGGTAGATTGTTTACCACTGAGCCACCTGGGAAGCCCCTGGGGGTGGGGCCTAGCAATAGTTGATCAGTTTCTCCAGGTGATTCCAATGCATGCTAAAGTGCGCAAACCATTCCCCTAGAAAGAGGCTTGCACATGCGCACCAGGCTATGCCAGACTATTCGTGGCAGGACTATCAATTTCATAGCAAAATATAAAGAAAATAAACACCCCAACTGTCCATTGACAGGAGAATGGGTAAATTGTGATAGTATTTGTATATAATTTGCATAATTATTATAAAGGAGTGAAAATGACTAAACTATCACTATGTGGGACAATATGGATGAAATCTTAGAAATGTATTCAATGAAGAACACAAGTCTAGAAAGCAAGTTTCTTATTATTTCGATTTCAATATGCAGAAGCTTTACATAGATTTTTCACCTTTCTTCAACTTAATACAACAAATTCAACTCTGGATACTAACCAACAACACATTTCTGACTTAATTCTAAAGCCAGATTTAAACAGGTCCTGGGCCAAGGTTGTAAACATCAGTACAGAATTAAGATCTATTTCACATCCCACTATGGCTGCAGCGCCTGGCATGGTATAAGACAGTACTCAGTCATTGCTGATTTAATGAATGAATAAGGTATACAAAAAGCCTGGTTGAATATTCTGAAGTAAGAAAAAGCAACTTAAGTCCACAGTGCTCAGAAACATGGAACTGACATCAGGTAGCTCAGAAGCCACTCACTGCATCCTCATTTCAAATTCCTTGATGCCAACTGTTACAGAGAATGGGAATTCTGAGGCATGTGGAGAAAGGATGCAAGATTCAAACCTGACTCTGGTAGCAACTTAAAAAAATGAAAATTTAAAGAGCCCAATTTTTTAGAAATATGGCCTTCAAGTTCTTTCGACTAGGCACCCATCCGTGCAACACTTGGGGGGATGTACTCAAACATCCATGTATTCATTTACTTATTTATAAAGTATACACCACTGTCAGGAAAAATATAATTTCCCAAATGAGAAAAGGACTTTTATTGACTTAAGACAATGAGTCAACCAGTAAAAATCCCTTAAATATATATCATTAAATTTAGTGAACTCCTGCCAAATATAAGATTGACTTTAAACATTAAAAGAAAAAAAAAGTCTAAAGTGATCTTTGTGTGCTGAAAATATTTTTAAATGTCTTGCTAATTGGGATGATCTCATCTTATCATTGGCTACTATTTCAAAGAATATACATTTAGGGAGCAGCTAACCAGCTGACCCACTCAGTGACTAAAAGCACCTGTGTCCAATCTGTGTCCTTCCAGATTGGCCAAATCAAGTCGTGATGTAATTTTGTATCTTTAAAAAAAAAAAAAAATCTAAAAAGTGTAGTATTTCTTCTTAAACTGCTGGATCCTCTTGCACGCCCTGTGAGGTAGACAATCTCACTTGGGACAGCATCACTTTAATGAAGGCACATTGCACCCCTCCCCCCAACCTGTCTTCAACATCAAAACATTCAGTAGTTATACTTCTGTTTACTCAATATACACAAAAGTCAAAAGTCGTGGTGAGCATATGTTGTCCTCTACAGTGACCAAAAAATGCAGAGTTGGATACGACTTTGCAACTGAACAACAAACAACCTGCAGCGACTCTGCCTTCCCAAGCCCAAGCTTCACCACCCAGTGTTGGCAATTGCTCAGCAAGCTTTAAAGGAGGGAAACTTATGTGGAAAAAAACAGGCATTACTCTTAGGGCCAGGTAACAAAAACAAGCTAGGTAAGTAAGGAGATAATGAAAGTGACACAGATATTCCAACTGGTGGACAAGAGACCAAACGGTTTATCTTGCAGTAGTGCTGTTTCAGTTTCATGAAAATCATGTCAAGATCATGCCAACCCGGGCTAAGTACAGTCACTTCATCTATACAAAAATGCAGGCTGTTATGTATTATTCTGCTCTCTTTGGTCAAATAAGAGTAATTTTTTTTAAATCAGTCATAGCATTTTTTTTTAAATCCGTTTAGGGGGAGGGGAGGAAACACTGAAAACTTTGGCACAGAATATGTTTTTCAGTTAAGCCGTAAAGATTATCATATGACTTTTTAATTTTTTTGGTTGATTCGCACTGCCTGTGGGATCTCAGTTCCCCGATCAGGGATTGAAACTGCACCCTCGGCTGTGAAAGCATGGAATCCTAACCACTGGACCACCAGGGAAGCCCCTGACTTATTTTCAATATTGAATCATATTAGTCTTTTCCAGTTTGGGTTTTTATAATGTTTGTAACAAACACATTTAACTATTTGAGAAGTTTTTTCCAATTTTCTGAGATTCTCTAGCAAAATATTTAAATATTTAAATCCAAAAAGCTAACCTAGTCAAAAGTACGTTTAAAAAAAAAAAGCCACCTTAATAAAAATATGGCAAGACTAAGCCAGCCAATTTTTGACAAGAATAAAATTCAGTAGTTTCAGGAGAAGTAGTTAAAAATTTATGGCTGGGTCTAAACATCTTGTCTTCCATGAAATAACATAGCAGAAATGTTGAAGAAAAGGGTCAGTCACAGGCCTGTTTTCGAGAACATACTACAATTTTAACTTTGGATATACTAAATCTTTCTTCCAGTAACAACATGTGTTTTGGGTTATGAGTAGTAGTTATCAACAGACAAAACAGGTACAAAAAAGTTAACAGAAATAAAGTGAATGTTGTGAAGAATTTATTACCTGAATTTATGCTACTTCTCTTTTAATGAGTATTTAATCTCTAAAACCAGAAGAACACGATAATTGCAGTCAAAAAACTACAGTGTGGTTCAAATCTTTAGAGCACTTTTACTCAAAACTGCAGAGTAGTTGGAAAGCCATTTTTTTATACCGTGGCACAACTGCACTATTTAAAAATTTACAGTGTGTGCAAAAGATGCGGAAAACATGCTGGCAGATAAGACAGGGAGCCCAATCTACCTTCAACTCCGACTCTAATGCTTAGTAACTTCTAGATGTCATTTAGCCACACCATAAATGTCTGCCTTGAACGGTCAAATTTTCCAAAGACGCCGAACAACTTTCATGGGTGGGGCAAGGGGCTGAGAAGGAACAGGATACATTTTGGCTTGCTCCAGCTATGGAAAAATATTCAGCACCACACCCTCAACAAAGGCCTAACACAGCAAAGAGTAATGTCCAATCCATCCACTTCGGTCTATTGTCCCAGTCCTCTAAGAAACTAAAATAGTGCGAAATATTAATAAAGCGAGTACAGAAGTTTTGGCGGCGGCGGTGCTGTGGGCTCCTAAAAGTAGGGGGCGGGGGTGGTGACCATCAAGAAAATGTCAGTATCATTTAATCCCTCTATTCGACTTAGACTGAGAGAACGTTTTACTTAGCCACGGATAGAAAGTTTTAATTGTTTTCACCTGATCACCCTTAAATGCTTTAGTTGTTAACCAGCACTTTCTGGAGCGGACCATTACTCAGCACGAAGGTGGGAACCAGCGCCTTCTGCAGCCAGGGGCGGGGGGCAGCGGGGTCTTGGCGGAGGTGGGAAGCGGAATTTGAGCATCAGGTGACAGCAACCCTCCCCACGCCCTCCGGGTCCTCTGTACTCCTGAACCCACACCTGGGCTTGAGAACGATTAAGCACAAACTGACCTGCGCCGGTCCCCAGAGCAGCTGGGGAGTCCAAGGGCAGGCGCGGGCTAGGGATCCTGGGGTTGGGGAGGAGGCCTCAGGGACCCAAGGTCGGCCTCCTCCCGGACGCCCCCCGTCCCGGCGCACGCCCACCTCCCCGCTCCCAGCCCCTCTCCCCAACTTCAGCCCTCTGCCCCGCGAGCCCGCTCCGCACCGCGCTGCCCTCGCCCCCCGCAGCCCGGCCCGCCTCGCCTCCTCCCGACCCCCTTACCTTTCCATTCTTGGGGCTGCCGTTAAGGAACAGGGTTACCCGCCTCATTGCGTTGCCCCCACCGGATCCTGAGTGAGTCGCCACCCTCCCACCTGTCTCCCCTCCCACCTTTTTCTTCTCCCGCCCTTCCCCTCCCTCCACCCACTCGGACTCTCCTCCCTTCGCCACCTTCCTTCCTTTACTGACACACACACACACACACACAAGCACGCACACTCCGTCCCACACCCCAAGGTTGGCCGGTCCTCCTTCCCACCCCGCCCCTGGGCTCTTCAGTCAGTCAGTCTGGGGCCCTTCCCCCACCTCTCCCAGACTGACTCTAAGCTCCGCCAATCATCCGGCAGCGCAAAGGAGGGAAGAGAGGCTGCAGTCTAGCCGACAGGGAAGGGTTATCAGCCAATCAGAGCTCAACCTGGAGCCGAACGGCAGCTCAAAGCATTACTGAGCAGGCGCAAAGCCAACACCAGGTAGAGATAATCTGCATACGAAGGCGGGGTTTGGGAGAAGGAGGTGGAGCGCTGGAAGTGATCCATAACCAGTCAGCGCCTCCCAACTTCAACACCTCCCTCTCGCCCAACCCACAGAGGAAACGGCTAAGGCTGGGGCTCGCTGATTGGGTAAGAGCCAGTCCGCTTTTCTGTTCTGATTGGTCCAAGGATTCTTTTCGAACTTTGCAGCATCCAATCGAAAGGAGGAATACGGGGGGTAAAACTACCCGAAGGGATCTTCCGCGAAGCTCTCACGGAAAGTAGTCCCTGCGGACAGAAGTCAACAGCTGGTCTCTTTGGTCAGTGTGTTACCGGCAGCTAGTGGTGATGTCTCTTCGAGCCCACGAAGCCACTCCTGTTCCTGGGACGGCGATGTAGAGGCCTGGCGGGGTTCAGGGTGCGCGCGCGCACGTGCAGGTGGCGGCGGCGTAGAGATTCGCAGAGTAACGCCGGGACGCCGAGGAGGCGGGGCCGGCGATTTGAATCGGTCGGCGGGCCGAGCCCTCGCGGAAGGAAGGCTGTAAGGGACTCCGGCCGCAGGTTGGGGTGTTGGCGGCGGGGGACCTGGGAGTCCCCCGCGGATGGCTTGGCGGCCGATAGTTGTTTTCTCGAGCGAATGCTTCAGGACCAAAGAGCCGAGATCTAGAAGGCACAGCAGCCTCAACATTCATCGGAGTAGCGTTCAAAATAAACCCTACGGGAGGTAAGGCAAGTGATCTGGTTGGGATTTCAGAGACTAGTGCCGCAGATTCGGGGCTTCCCTGGTAGCTCAGACTGTAAAGAATCCGTCTGCAATGCGGAAGACCTGGCTTCGATCCCTGGTTTGGGAAGATCCCCGGGAGAAGGGAATGGCAACCCACTCCAGTATTCTTGCCTGGATAGTCCTATGGACAGAGGAGCCTGGCTGTCTACAGTCCATGGGGTCGCAGAGTCGGACACGACTAAGCACAGCACAGTGCCGCAGAGCTCTTTCTTCGGGGTGTTTCTCAGCAGTGTGTTCCACTGGATCACCCGCGTGCTCTTTAATATGCAGACTCCAGAGGTCTAGGCAGACCTCCTGAATTAGAATTTTGGGGAGTCTGCAAAAGGTGCGTCTCTAACAGAGTGCCCAGATGAGTCCGATGTTCCCTAAGGTTGAAAATCCTTGGCTTATGAGGTCTGCTTCGTTTCATCCCGAACAGCAGTCTCCTCCATTCCTCTTTAATTTGAGGTCCTTAAAGTAGTCTTTTGACACTTGTTTTCGTGCCAGTGTAGATTGTGTTGGGCTTCCCTGGTAAAGAATCCGCCTGTCAGCGTAGGAGCTGCCTGGTTCAATCCCTGGGTCGGGAAGATCCCCTGGAGAAGGAAATGGCAACCCACTCCAGTATTCCTACCTGGGATATCCCATGGAAAGAGGAGCCTGGCCAGCTACAGTCCATGGGGACACAAAAGAATTGAACACGACTTGGCGACTAAACAGCAACAACATGGATTGTGTTAGAATTCAGTCTTGAAAGAGGATCTGAATCAAATTACATTAATCTTGGAGGTGAGGTTATTTTTCTTTTTTCTCCTCTCTCTCTTTAGATGGATACTTGTTCACAAGACAGCAAGCCCCTTCAAACCAAGGAGTCTCCTATTAATAACTCTGGTATGTAGAGACCTGTTGTCTCTTTGTGATTTAAGGTTTAAATATTTATCTTCTAATGATGTTTAACCTCTACCACATGTTGTGTTTCAGGAAACACCCCTTTCATTTTGGGAAATAGGAAGCTTGTAACTCCCCACAAGCAGGCAGCTGAAATGACTCCTAATCGTTGCACATCAGAGACTTTTAAATCACCTTTGAACTTTTCCACAGTAACTGTGGAGCAATTGGGAATTACACCTGAAAGCTTTGTAAATAACTCTTCAGGTAAGAACTGTTGTCCCTTTGTTGCAGTGCTTTTTAAAGTTTAAAAATTAAACTCTGTACTGTTCACCTACCCCATCTAGCTTAGTATTTGTTATGTATCTAAATTGATTGGCTCTCAAACTTACTAGATCAGGGTCCCAGGGCACCAAGGTGATGATGTTCCTGAGTCACAGCTATGCTCCATATTTAAACTGGAGAAGGATATGTGTGCAAATTGCTCTTTGACCCAACACATGGAATACAGGAGAGTGTATGCCCTAAATAGTAATACATTCGACAGTCATGTATAGCAAAAATGAGAGAAAGTTGAAGGGCAACTAAGACAATATGAAATTGAAAGAGTAGGGTATGCCTCTTCAAACTTACAAACAGAAAATTGACCCGGGCTAATCTCCCTTACAGAGTAGAAATAAAATTCACTTTTGGAGTCTGTTTTTGCTGGAGAAGAAAGAAATAATAAGAATGGAATTAGAGAACAGCATTTAGATATGGAGGAAAATGTGCTTGAAAGCCAAAGGGCACTAGCTTAATAACACAATGGAGACAAGCCATAGTGGCACACCATCCTGTGCTCCCTTCTCAAGAACATCCCACTTGGCACTTCCCTGGTGGTCCAGTGGTTAAGACTCCAAGCTCCCAATGCAGGGGACCAAGGTTGAATCTCTGGTCTGGAAATTAGATCCTGCATGCCACAACTTAAAAAAAAAGAAAAGAACTCTCTTAGACCTTTAGAAAGCTAGACTTATTTTGTGTGTTTAGGTGTGCAGCTGGAATTCAGGGTAATGTGCTGAAGGTAGACAAATATCAAGGAGAAACAAATCGTCTTGAAATAGCAGAACTTGAGAGTATGTGCCAAGAGGGAGATCGTCCTTGGAGATTAGACTAATTCAGAAAAAGGTAAATTCTTAGTCCAAAGCAAGCCGTTACCAATCCTGTGCAGGAAATATGAAACAAAATATGAGACGTGTTAATTCAAATGTGTTACATAACTATTTGATAAATGCTTTCTATATTCTGGGCACAGCTCCAGGGCATGGAATAAATCAGTAGTCAAAACAAAGGTCCCTACCCAAAAACTGATGATGTGTGAACAGTCTTCCTTACAGTTTCCCATTTAGATTTCTGTACCACTTTTTTACCATGTTCTCTCTCAGGCTAGTGGATCATGGCGGTGTTCAGGGCATGATTACTGATGATTGCCTTTTGTTTTGTTCCAACTTAAAAGAGAATTTTCATTACAGGAAAGTCATCACCCTACCTTAAAAAATCCAGACGGCGCTCTACAATTGGTCTTCGGGGCCTTCCTGAAACAAACCATCTAATTCGTTTTGTTGCTGAGCAGCGGAGTTTAAAGAATGCTTCTTTGACCCAGACTTCCCCTTTTCAGGTATGGCGTTCTAAGTTCCATCATGAATTCTTCTAGGAGGATGTTTTGCTCTGTCTAGAAAGGTTTTGTACAGTGTTGGAGCTCTGCAGTGCACTTCACCTGTTTTGAATCTGGAGAGAGACTATCTTCTCTGTGTCTTACAGAGATTTTGACCTTAGCAGAAATGTTGATGTTGAGCATGGATCTAGTAAGAGTTATGAGATGATGTATGGAAATGGCTTTCTGGAAGTGCTTTCTATTTTATTTTGCCAATTGTTGTCTAGTTCCTGTCTGTTTTTGTGTAATGAGGTGAGGCAGTGTTTTTCCAATCTTCTCCTTTTAATGTTTCGTCTATAAGTGTCTAATAATAACTGCTATGCTTTGGCATGTAGGGACAAGAGTCGCCCCCACCCCCATAAAATATATTTGGGATAACTTTGTGGAAAGAAGCTAAGTATTTGTCTGTTGATGGGAAAGTATTTAGATGTTTTTGCCATTTTTTATCAGACTAATAAATGCTTCTAAAAAGTCAAATAGTAGAAGACTTGTGGCGAAAGACAGTCCCTGGCTCATCCTTCTTTGGCTCTTTTGGTCTTGACCTTCCTATTTTAAAAGGTACTTTTATTGGCACTTCTTTATCTTTCAGTTTTAGACCCTGTTATATGGAAGGCTGTTCAGTGCACTGCAAACCTTCTCAAAAATTATCTGCAGGTTCCTGGGAATCCCTGAGTCCCATCCAAGAGGTCCATGAGGTCAAAAGTATGTTTTGAAACAGCACTAAGATGTTAATTTGCTCTTTTTTCACTCTATTGATGTTTACATTCATGGTGTAAAAGCTGATAGCACCAAGCAGTCATTTTACCTTCATTACTGTTCAGCATTCACAGGAAATAATAATAAGTCCAGTTTCACTTAACATCCTTGATGAAGCAATAAAGAAAATCATCCATTTTAATTTTTCAACCCTGAAATATTATGTGTGATGAAATGGGAAGTGGACACCATACACTTTCAAAGTACATACCAAAGTGTGGTGGATGTTTCCAGAAAAATCGTGGATGTGACTGTCGGTGCTGTGAGTTGAACTAGCTATTATTTTCATGTAACATCATACTTATGTGACAAGCAGACATGGCTAGCCAGACTTGGGAATGTGGTTGGCATTTTCTCAGAAATGAACAGTGAACTTGCCATTTCAAGGAAAGATAGGTATTTCTTCCCGATGACAAAAATTCAAGTTTTTGAGAGAGAATCAGAATTATGAACAACTTGTATTCACCACCACTCTGAACTTACTGGACAACTTCCCAGTGACTGCTTTTCTGATGGATCCGTGGGGCTATTAATGAATGTGATGTTTGGATATTGCATAATAAAACATGTCAGCATTTGGAAGATATGCACAGCTGAATGAACCAGTATTTTCTGCATGACAAGTGCTTGTAAAATATACCTTCAAGTTGCAGGATAAGCCCATGGATTCTAACATAACATAATATGAAAAGTTCATTGACCTAACTTGAACTTTTGACTAACTTTTAACTAATTTGAACTTCGTAGTTGATGTTGCAACTAACCTTTAAGAAATCTTTATTGAATTTTGTGGGCACTAAAGAAAAATGTCCACAATTCTGAAAAAATTCTTGAAATTCTCTTGATAGATACAACCCACATGAATTGAGAGTCTTCTAAGTGCTCAGTCATTTTTTAGAGTGTAAAGACTTCTTGAGAACTGTGTTAGAGTAGATGGCAGCATGGCCTGTGGGGTTGTATTGCTGGCGTTTGATTCTTGGGTTTATTATTAGTTCGTTGTGACTTTTGGTAGATTAGTTGACTTCTGTGTCCCAGTTTCCTCGTGTATAAAATGGGTTATAATAGCAGCAAGAGTTTTATGAGGATGAAATACATATGAAGTACTTACAGCTCTGCCTGGAACATGGTATTTGTTGTTGTTTTGGCTGTGCTGCACGCCACATGAAATCTTAGTTCCCCAACCAGGGATCAAACCTGCAGCCACAACATTGGAAGTGTGGCGTCTTAATCACTGGACCACCAGGCAAGTCCCTATGTTTTAGATTTGCTGTCATTGTTTTTTATTTCTGTGAAAAATGAGGGTTTTGCTCTCTCACATCTCCTAACCATAACTGTTCCAACCCTTTCCCCTTCCTACCAATACAACCAATTACAATGTTGGTTTAAATAAGGGTTTAGCGTGTATTATCTATGGTGTGTGTGCACTTGTGTGCATGTGTACTCAGCTGCATCCAACTCTTTGCAACCCCTGGACTGTAGCCCGCCAGGCTCCTCTGTCCATGGGATTCTCCAGGCAAGAATACTAGAGTGGGTTGCCGTTTTCTTCAGAAAATCTTCCCAACCCAGGGATCAAACCTGCATCTCCTGCTTTTTTTTTTTTTTTTTTTTTTGGTTTAATCTCTTATCATGTAATCTTGAGAATCCCCACACTCTGACAGAACTGTTAATCTTAGGAGTCCATCCATTCTTTTCTCATTTCTTTGTGCCCTCTGACTTAGATTGGCTTCAATCTAGATTTGCTGGACAGCTGTCACTTCATGACTTCCTTTCACCATCCTTGGTAATTTCCTTTTTCTCTCCTATTTGTATTTCCTTTCTCCATAATCTCATATCTTTTCTTGGTGTACTACCTCATTTTTCTGGAGCCTCTGCATATCTGAAAAAGTTTATCCTACCAACATAATTGAATTACAGTTTATCCTGTATAGAAATATGGGTTGGACCTATTGTCCTTCAAAATTTTGAAATTTTGAAGGCATTTTCTGTTGTATTTCAGCTTAGAGAATGAAAAAATCCTATTCATTCCTTCATTCATTCAACTTATCTTTGATTCCCTATCCTTTGTTTGGCCTTCTTTTTCATTCTGGAAGCTCCATTCCTGCTGTTATAAAATATCATGATGGACTATCTCTCACGGTGGACTGTTGAGGACATTATAGTTTTTTCTTCCTTAGACCTCGGGGTCTCATTTTACTACTTAATTGTTTTAGGTTCTGGCTCATCCTCATATCTTTTCTTCAGATGCCTAGTGATCCTTGACTGTTCGCATTTAAACGTGCGACACTTTCAAAACTGCTCGTGCTCAGTCACAGAGTCTGATCAAACTCCAGGAGACAGTGAAGGACAGGGAAGCCTGGTGTGTTGTGGTGCATGCGGCTGCAAAGAGTCAGAGACCACTGAGCGACTGAACAACAACAAGCTTTAGGAATGTTTGTTTCATTTCTGTGATATTTTAAATACTGTTGAAATTTAGACAGGGGTTGCAGTGAATCTGGAGCTTGTTTTGGGTAGTGTGGACCTGTTAACAAATGTTTCTTCCAGTCCATGAGCACAAAATACCTTTCCATTTATTTGTGCCTTTTTTCAGTTCCTTTCATCAGTGTCTTACAGTTTTCAAGATATAGATCTTTCACGTCCTTGGTTCAGTTTCTTAGTATTTTATTCTTTTTGATACAGCTGTAAATGTTCTCTTAAATCTTCTTTCCTATAATTCTTTATTTAAGTGTAGAAACACAACAGATTCTTGTATGTTCATTTTGTATCCTGAAATTTTATTGAATTTCTTTATTCCAACAGTTTTTTAGTGTGGTGTGTTTGTACATATGTCATCTGAAAATAGTGACAGTTTTATTTTTCCCTTTCCAACTTGGATGTCTTTTCTTTTTTTTCCCCTAATTGCTGCTGCTTATTCTTTCAGTATTAAGGCATTAGCTATTGACTTCCTACTGTGTTCAATGAAAAATTAGCCCTCTTTCTTCCTCATCCCTTTTATCATAAACAAACATATGCACTTCCCATCCTTTACAACTTCCCAGTAGATAAGTTACTTGAGTATTCAAATCTTTATGTTATTGTGACCATGTGTGTTATTTTCACCTGTTTTCCCTTCTGCATTTGTCTTATCCACCTTTTCTTCTGAGTCATTTTCCTTTAGCACAAACAAGTCTCTATCTGTCCCTTCAACTTTCCTTAGGGGATTCCCTGGTGGCTCAGACAGTAAAGAATCTGCCTGCAGTGCAGGAGACCCATGTTCAGTTCCTGGGTTAGGAAGATCCCCTAGAGGAGGAAATGGCAACCCACTCTAGTATTCTTGCCTGGAGGATCCCATGGACAGAGGAGCCTGGTGGGCTGCAGTGCATGGGGACATAAAGAGTCAGACATGACTGAGCGACTACCACTTAACTTTCCCTAGACCCCCACGGTGTCCCATTTCTGTGCCTGTTTCTCACAGGAAGCTCCTTGAACAGTTGTCCGTCCTGTCTCACTCCTCTTCCATCATCTCCAGTGACTGTAGGCACTCCACCTGGGCTTCTGCATTGATCCCAAATGGCCCACACCTTGGCCAAGACCAAGATTAATTCTTTGCAACTTAATCAACCTTGCCTCAACATTTGACTGAACTCAGCTACTTCCTCCTTGAAGCACTTTGCTTGGCTCTTGGGCATACCACACTCACCTCATTTTCTTCTTGTTATTGTCATCCCTTCCTCTGCTGATCTCTGTTTTTTAGTTTTCCCTTCAAAAATGTTTGAGCACCCCAGGCTCTCCTCTGCCCCCGTTTCGTTGCTTTCCTTATGCAGACTAATCCTTTCCCATGGCTTTGGACATTGTCTATAGACTCGTGACTCCAAAATGTCTAACGCTGGCCCAAAGTTCTGTAGAGCTCCATACTCAGATGCCCTCTTGCCTATTCAGCATCTTCCCTTTGGTGTTTCAGGAAGCATTTCGAGCATTACATGGTCACAGCTAAACTCTAGGTTTCTTTTCCCCACCATTTTCCCATCTCAGCACACCATCATCCAGTTGCTCAGGCCAACAACCTACCAGTCTTCCTCCATTTCTTTCCTTTTAATCTCTCACATCCAACCCAACATTGCCTTTTCACTTCATTTCAGAAACCTTTCTGTAAGCTCTCATGTCTCTCAGCTTGGCTGCTCCAGCCCTTATGTGCTTTCTACCTGAATCACCAGCTGCTTCTTCATAACTGCTGCTGCTGCTAAGTCGCTTCAGTCATGTCCGACTCTGTGCGACCCCATAGACGGCAGCCCACCAGGCTGTCCCATCCCTGGGATTCTCCAGGCAAGAACACTGGAGTGGATTGCCATTTCCTTCTCCAATGCATGAAAGTGAAAAGTGAAAGTGAAGTCGCTCAGTCGTGTCCGACTCTTCACGACCCCATGGACTGCAGCCTACCAGGCTCCTCTGTCCATGGGATTTTCCAGGTAAGAGTACTGGAGTGGGGTGCCATTGCCTTCTCCGTCTTCATAACTAGTCTCCTTATTTCTCACCTTCCCTGATCCATCCACTATCCCGCAGAGCAGTCAGAGAGATACATTTCAAGTACAAATAAGGCACTTTCTTGGTGGTCCAGTGGTTAAGACTCCACCCTTCCAATGCAAGGGGGCGCCGGTTCAATCCCTGGTTGGGGAACAAAGATTTCACATGCCACAGGGTGCAACAAAAATAATAATAAAATAAAAACGCTAAAGTATGAATCAGATCAGTCACTCTGCCTCTCAAAACCTTCCCTTGGATTCCTGTTATGCCTTCAATTAAACTCAAACCCCATCTCGAAACCTTCATGCCCTCCCTGATCCGAGCCCTGCCCACTCCACTCTCAGCTCCCTGTCTCCTACCATTTTCTGGGCACCCTTGCCTTCTTTCTGCCGCATCCTCTATGCATTCCAGGCCTCTTGTTCTGCCTTGTTCTTGCAGATTGCCTCCCTCTTCCTGTATCTTCCTTTCATTCATATTCATAGTGTTGTTCGGTGAGTCTTGTCCGACTCTCTGCGATCCCGTGGACTGTAGCCCATCAGGCTCCTCTGTCCATGGGATTCTCCAAGCAAGAATACTGGAGTGGATTGCCATTCCCTTCTGCAGGGGATCTTCCTGACCCAGGGTTCGAACCCAGGTCTTGTGCATCGCAAGTGAATTCTTCAATCTCCCACTTACTCACTGTTTTTGGTTCAACTCAGATGTTACTTCAGAGGGAGTGCTGTCATGACTCAAGTAGTGACCGAGTCACACTCCTTTTTTAGCTTCTCAGTGGCACCTCTTGTACTTGAAATTATATGAATACGTTTGCAAAATTTTACTCTAGAATGTCATTTCCTCTGTATTCTGAGCCTTTCAAATGGTTTCTGACACAGGGAAAGAATGTTGACCGAATCATAGAATTCCTAAGACAAAAGAATCAAAAAAAAGCAGCGTGTTTTTTAATGCTTCCTTTACTTTGCATATGTGAACGTTGTTCTCTTTCTCCACCAGGAAATAGAGGAACAATGATTTTGACTGGGGAGCCTTTAATTTGTTTAAAGCAGATTTCAAAATGGGCCAGGCTCCTAGGAGATTAAACCTAACCCTCCCATGTTCAAATATAAGTTTACAAAAAAGGTACATTAAACGTAAATTGTATGGCTTTGGGATAAACCCTTTCTTTCTGTGTATCTCAGATGAGAGTTGACCACCAGCTTTTTATGAATGTTATGTGCTGTTTATGTCATAAAGGTTTACATCATCAACCTGTATGAATTTTAAATGTTCTATTATGTAACAAGATTTGCTTTATGAGTGTATTTAACTGGGAATAAACTCAAGAGTATGAGATGAGATTCACCATCAAACATGGCTTCAAGATTTTAGCAGAGTTTTCTCCATATAATATCTTAAAGGGAAGTAATTTTTTATTTTATTTTTGCTTGTTAGTGTAATTCCTTAACTTGCTATAAGCTCCAAATCAATGGAAATACGTTAGTCTAAATAATAAAGGCGGGGGTGGTTGGTGGGGAGAAGTTCTAGATAGAGAACTTAATCAGTGATTTATTTTATGGGTAACAGAACCCTTAAATTTTACATCACTCACATTTATCTGGCACTTCTACCCCTGCTTGTTGTTATTTAGTCACTAAGTCGTGTCTGACTCTTTTGCGACTTCATGAACTGTAGCCTGCCAGGCTGCTCTGTCCATGAGATTTCCAGGCAGGAATATTGGAGTGGGTTGCCATTTCCTTCTCCAGGGGATCATCCCAGATCAGGGATTGAACCCGTGTCTCCTGCATTGGCTGGAGAAGGAAATGGCAGCCCACTCCAGTATTCTTGCCTGGGAAATCCCACAGAGAGGAGTCTGGCGGGCTACAGTTCGTGGGATCACAAAGCGTTGGACACAACTGGGCGACTATACAGCTTCTGCATTGGCAGATGGATTCTTTACCCCTGAGCCACCGGGGAAGCTCCCTACCCCCACCCCTGCTAGTACCAATTTAATTTGATGACTCTTCAGCTGTTAGCAGAGTTTCCAGAGAGCTCTGTTTTTGACTATTTGGCTTTGTAGTTTGAGTAAATGACTAGCTTTCACCTCTGAGGAAGTAAGCCCCCCGTGACATCAGATTTAGCTGGGGGTTGCCAAAGGAGAGAGGGTATGTGTAGGGAGGTATCCAGGCTAAGGTATCCAAGCTACTGAAGAACATCTGTCTCTTGTTTTGGCCCCTGGGGAGCTAGTGTGTATGGATGGAAATGAATAGAGACCAGCATGGATGGAACTAGTTATGCTGAGACCTCCACATGACACAGGGGCCAAGGCAGATCATCAAATGTTATTTTTAGCAAAATTTGGTAAAATTTCCAAATAGTTTCTTCTTGTCCCTTCTTCGTAGCTCTGTCTCCAGGATTTGTTGTTTTCTTGTAACCTTAATCTCCATATAGTCTCTCTCTCTCTCCTTTATTATTGGGTAAACCCTTCACTAACTGTGCCGATACAACATTTTTAATACTGACTTTAATTTTTTAATTTTTACTTTTTATATAATTTCTAAAGGTTACATTCCACTTACAGGTATTACAAAGTATTGGTTATATTCTCTGTGTTGTACAATATATCCTTGTAACCTATCTTACATCCACTAGTTTGTACCTCCCACTCACCAACCCCCAACCCCATATTACCCCCATCCCATAAAAAGTAGTTTGTTCTCTATAGCTATCTGATTCTTTTTTGTTATATTCTCTAGTTGGCTGTGTTTTTATTTTATTTTTGCTGTGTTTTTTAGATTCACATATAAGTGATATCATACAGTATTTGTCTTTGTCTGGTTTCACTTAACATGGTGCCTTCCAAGTGCATTTGACGCAGGTGACAAAATTACACTCTTTTATGGCTGAGTAGTACTCCAGTGTATGTACATACATTGTGTATCCATTGGTCTGTTGATGGATGCTTAGGTTGCTTCCATATCTTGGCGATTGAAAATAATGCTGCTATAAACATTGGGGTGCATATATCTCTTCAAGTTAGAGGTTTTGGGGGGTTATATATCCAGGAGAATTGCTGGGTCATGTGGTAGTTCTATTTTTAGTTCTTTGAGAGACCTCCATACTATTTTCCACAGTGGCTACACCAATTTCCATTCCTACCAACAGCGATGAGGGTTCCTTGTTTTTTTTGGCCACACCAAGTGGCATGCAGGATCTTAGTTACCAGACCAGGGATCAGACCCATGCCCCCTGCAGTGAAGCACTGAGTTTTAACTGCTGGACCACCAGGGAAGTCCTGATCTGTGATCTTTTTGATGATAGCCATGCTGACAGCTGTGAGGTGATACTTCATTGAGGTTTTGATTTGCATTTCCCTAATGATTAGAGATGTTGAGCATCGTTTCATGTCCCTGCTGTTCATCCATATTTCCTTTTTGGAAGAAAAGTTCTTTTGTACAGTTTTTAAGGGATAATATACGTCACATGTAAGCAACTCATATAACTCAACGTTCATGAAAGTAAAAGTGTTAGTCTCTCAGTTATGTCCGACTCTTTGTGACCCCATGGACTGTAGCCTGTCAGGCTCCTCTGTCCATGGAATTCTCTAGGCAAGAATACTGGAGTGGGTTGCCATTTCCTTCTGTAGGGAATCTTTCTGACCCAGGGGTCAAACCTGCATCTCTCACATTGCAGACAGATTCTTTACTGTCTGAGCCACCAGGGAAGCCATCGAATGTAAAGATTTGTTTAGCCTTCAAATAATTGGGATGTGTTTTGTCTGGGTTTCTTTTTAAAGTGCTTCCCATCTCCTCCAGACCTCTCTTGTCTCCTCCATGGATTTGTCAACATCAGTACTGGCCAACCTGTCGCTCCATGTTTGTATTAATATAAAGAGTAGCTGTTGCTCTTTGGTAAGGCTTCCTGGTAGTTCAGCTGGTAAAGAATGTGCCTGCAATTCAAGAAGAACCCGGTTTGATTCCTGGGTTGGGAAGAGCCGCTGAAGAAGGGATAGGCTACCCACTCCAGTATTCTTGGGCTTCCCTAGTGGCTCAGATGGTAAAGAATTTGCCTGCAATGTGGGAGACCTGGGTTTCATCCCTGGGTTGGGAAGATCCCCTGGAGGAGGACATGGCATCACTCTCTAGTATTCTTGCCTGGCAAATCCCACGGACAGAGGAGCCTGGCGGGCTACAGTCCATGGAGTCGCAAAGAGTTGGACACAACTGAGCGACTCAGCACAAGTAGGAGAGAGGAGAAACAGAGATGAGGGCAGCACACTGAATATTCAGACTAAAAATACATGATTTGGGACTTCCCTGGTGATCCAGTAGTTAAGACTCCACGGTTCCACTAAAGGGAATCCTTCCACTGCAGGGGCGCAGGTTTGACTCTTAGTCAGGGAACTGAGATCCCACATGCTGAGTGGCGTGGCCAGAAAATTAAAAAAAAAATTGTTTTCAAAATGTTCGATTCAAGGGAGGAGGGTCTCTTCTCTATTAACTTTTTACCTCTGATCTTCAAAAAGCCCATCTTTGGCTTGATTTGTAATGTTCTCTGTGCTTCTATATTTTAACAGGGCAGCCCTACTTTGTATCGAAATGTGTATTCTTTAAGAGAGCAAATGTCTGCCTTTCATCTGGCTTTTAACTCTATAAAGGAAAATGAGAAGATGACTGACTATCCTGAATTCTCAGAGGCGGAAGGAGTGTTCAAGACCAGAGGCTCTAGTGAGTAGCAAGAATTCAGTCCGTTTGGACTTTTGCATTTTTTGAGACAAACCTCTGAGATATTAAAAAAAAGATTTACTTCTATAGTGTGAAAGCTGTCTTTTCTGAATAGAACCATATTTTTCAGTGGAGCTTAACATTTAAAATTTGGGATGTTTCACACAAAAATCTAGATTTCTGATTTCTCTTGAAAAAACATCATTCCTGAGCATACACCTTATGTTTGCATATGGCCACAATTAAGTGTTAAATGTTACAATGTCAGAGCCCATGGACTCTTTCATCTTTAAAACTGGGCATGCCGTAGATTTGGGTGAACAACCCTTCTTCTTTTTTTTTTTTTTTTTTTTTGATTTATTTTTATATTGAAGGATAATTGCTTTGCAGAATTTTGTTGTTTTTCCGTCAAACTCTTGGTTTTTTAGAGGATTATTATTAAGTTTGGTAAGCATTTATGTGAATACCAAACACCCAACCCTGATATTGTAAACAGATATATTTATTCTGACATCTTAATAGCCTGCCATACTCTTTACCATAAGTTTTAGATTGTAAGTTTTTTGGTAATTTTTTCTGTCACTTTTGGTTTTCCAATTACAAAGCATTTCAGACCTCAGAACTAGACAAAATCCTGGCCTTGCTGTAATCGACGTAATCCTAAGGTTCCAAATGGTTTTGTTTGGTTTCTTGAACCATCTTCAGGTACATTTCAACACCTGCTTGATTGCAGGGCATTGTTACTCAATACAAATCCAGTTCATCTACCTCTGCAGTACACAACCTACTCCCATGTACTCATTTATATTTGTAATTTGTAACTTACCTATTTTTCAGTTTTTATCTGAGCTTTAAGATATTTTGTTTACATAATTGCTATAATTCTGTAGACAGTTAAAGTCCCTTTTTGTACCCAGGAAAAATTGTGGCTGTATTTTTCATAAAATCATATACAGTCAGAACAGAACCAATATTGGAATATAACCACATCCTTTAAAAATCCAAAAAGACCAAATCCTTTCAAAAGAAAGGGTTTCATTTTAAATTTAAAAATAGAATGAGATATTATGTCAGAAAGGCAAATATATCTTGGTGTATCTTTTGAAAGCCCAAAGCAAGTTAATTCTGATAATTAAATTATTACCTTTTTAGTAGTCATGTTCTCTTGCTTTTCAGTTAGATTTCCTTTTTTGAATAAAAATGTACTATGAGATTTTCCTTTTCATTGTTAAAGGATTTATGTTCAAGCATTAAATTACATCATAAAATTATAATGATGGGTGCAATTTTCAAATGATATTGTAAAAGAAAATATTTGAACCTGTGTTTTGTTTTTATTTTGCTTTGTGTACCTAGCCAAAAAGGAGAGTCTTGGTGAATGTCAGCAGTCTGAGTTCCCTGCACAGTCATCATCCAAACGTCAGAGAATGTCCTCTCCAAGCAGCTCTGACATAAATCTAACTGATGCAGTTAATCTCCAGACACACAATGTCAATGTCACTGCTTGTCCCAGTACAGACATGAAGTGTGCTGTTGAAACTTTTGCTGATCTCTCCCAGGTAATACACTTAGTGGGAACAGGAAATGAAGTTTTGGTTTTTCTAGCTAGCCAGTTTGAGTACTATCAATGCCCCTTTGCAATTTTAGTACTTAATGCACGTTGTGTTGCAGTGTTTTGGGCTTCCCAGGTGGGTCAGTGGTAAAGGAACCCACCTGCCAATGTAGGAGACACAGGATTAATCCCTGGGTCGGGAAGATCCCCTGGAGAAGGAAATGACAACCCACTCTAGTATTGTTGCCTGGGAAATCCCATGGACAGAGGAGCCTGGTGGGACTACAATCCATAGGGTTGCAAAAGATTCGGACTTAACTTAGTGACTAAACAAGAACAGCAACATGCTATTACTATATTTGAGCTGGGTTTTAAATTGTGTGTGTATGAGGGATTTCCTGCTTGTTAAATTTTTTTGTGGTTGGTTGGCTTACTGGCTATGAGAGACCGCTTTGATCAATATGTTGCTTTTGATATGAAAAACACTATGCAAAGATAAAGCCCTGTGGTCTTCTATTTGTGATGTCTTATTCTAGATACCAATGGTACCATGGTGAGAAAGTCCCAGTCCTGCCCTTGAACAACATTTTGTTTGCTGTGAGCAGTAGACATATGAGCATCTTATTTACATAGACCTGGTAAATGAGGTGACAGTTACACTTAGGCTGTACACCCAAGGTCTGGAGTCTGGCATGTCTGCCTTGCAGCCCCTCACTTGTTTAATATTGGCTGGAAAGCAAGGTGTCATTTAGCAATTTTTCCCTTGCTCTCTCCACTTCTTTCAAGTAGCCATAGGGATTTTTTTGTTGTTGCTTATAACTACCTAGAGGCTGCCAACATCATCAAAAGATGATAATCAATATGAGTCAATAATACTGTTGCAGATCCTTGCGTGTGTGCGTGCGTAGTTGCTTCAGTCATGTCTGACTCTTTGAGACCCTGTGGACCATAGCCCACGAGGCTCCTCTGTCTATGGGATTCTCCAAGCAAGAATACTGGAGTGGGTTGCCATGCCCTCCTCTTGGGGATCTTGCCGACCCAGAGATCAAACCTGCGTCTCCTACATCTCCTACATTGGCTGGCAGATTCTTTACCACTAGTACCACCAGCCCGAGGATCCTCGACCTTCACACAAGTGTAAACAGGGAGCTAGTTCTCTCATGACTCTTAGTTTTGCTTTGATACAGTAGGTTCCTGTTTCTTCAGTGAGAGAAGACACCTTATGCCAGTCGAGTGGAAGCTTTTTTCCTTGCACCGTCTCTGTCGTGTAGATCCAACACATGTCCTGTTGATCCTGTCTAGACTGACTTAGTAGATGTTTGATGCCCATTATGGTCAACCATCAGGACCCATGAGTTTCATGTGTTACCTCAGAGTCACTTATAATCTCTGCTGTCTCTCTGCCCTATTCTAGTTGATACGAAGTCATCTGACGGTAGTTTTTTTATCAGAATTTTGATTAATTTTTGGACACATCATAATTTGGAAATGGTTTCCACATTAATAGGACTGTGTTTTCTACCCTGACCATTAGTGGTTTTCCCTTTCTAGCTATTGTTATCTTCTGTTGTTTGATTAGTAATTTTGTTTT
Organism: Okapia johnstoni; assembly: GCA_024291935.2. Lineage (NCBI taxonomy): Eukaryota > Metazoa > Chordata > Mammalia > Artiodactyla > Giraffidae > Okapia > Okapia johnstoni. The sequence goes on along the minus strand of CM044314.1, from coordinate 36,073,827 downwards.
TCATTAGTTTGAGAATTTCCTCTTTAAAAAAGTAGTTAACATAGTTTTCTAGACTTCAAACAGTAAGGCAGCAAAAACTGTGCCCTATGAACACTTCCAAGGGAATTGAGCATTGTTGGGTTGGGTGTTTAGGAGTCAGTGAGAATGAACACTCCATTTTTAGTTCTATTCCTACATACTTCCTTAAAAATTAACTAGATAATGAAATGATGCGTTGATTGATTTAACATCAGATTTCCAGATAACCTGTAATGCTAACTCAAATCTTCATAAAAATAGTAATCCTATAAATAATAAAATTGAATACTTCTTTACTGTTTTCTTCCCCCAAGAAATCTTCTGCATCTGGTTTAAATCTACAGTTCGGATGTGTAATGAATGAGTCTCCTCTACTTTCAGAACTTACAGAGGCTTCAAGTGGTAAGTTTTTCATTTTTCCTTGGTACTTGTGCTGATTCACCCATGAAATGTTTGTTCAGTAGACATTTATGGTTGGTTTACTTATATGTGAACATTTGGACACACTGAAACCATTCCTTACATTTTAGGAGCTCACGGTTTAGTAGAAATGTTCTAGAGCTCTTGTTGTATGAGAGATGACATACTGCCCTTTTACAGGTGCAGCCCCCTCCTTCCTTCTGCACCTCCCAGTTATTATATTTTATGTTGTCTCTTTCTTCTCAGGTCATGGAGGCTTTGACTGTTGTGTTTATCATTGTGTCTCTTAAGCACCCAGAATATATTTGTTACATGTCAGTCATCAGGCAGTGGTCTTCTATGAGAATTTGCAGGGGGAGCCTTGCCTTGTTTAGTGGCACATGAGGGCTTCCCTGGTGACTCAATAGTGAAGAATCTGCCTGCCAGCGCAGGAAACATGGGTTCAATACCTGGGTCAAGAAGATCCCCTGGAGGAGGAAATGGCAATCCACTCCAGTATTCTTGCCTGGGAAATCCCATAGACAGAGGAGCCTGGTAGACTAGAGTCTACGGGGTTGCAAAGAGTCAGACATGACTTAGCAGCTAAACAACAACATAGTATGTGAATTGTTTTATTTGATAATCTTTCTCCTCAGCATCTTGTCCTCTCCCTCCTACCAGTCTGGCATCCTAAAAATGCTTCTGATTGCAGCACTAAAATTGGTCAAAATTCATTGTCTAGCTCAGGTTAGTTTCATGGTGGCCATCATAGGTGTCATGAGTGGAGGCAGGTTAACAGTTAATAGCTGAGCCAAGGATTCCTCTTTAACTTTCCATGGAGCCGAAACACCTTCCTTACCTTTACCCTCAGTAGTTCGATTTGAACTAAAAGATGTGACCAGTGCCACTTCTCTCTCCTTTTTTTTCTTTGTATTTCCAAATGAAATCCCAGATGTCACACTCTAAGCAGGATGTCTTAGGGTTGAATTTCTGAGGAGCATGTTACTCCCTTTGCAAATATGCACTACCTTTGGTGTAGAATGGACTAATTCAGAAGTCTGCCCCCCTCATGGTTACAATTCTGTGTTGAAGGAATCCAGGATGCTGCCTCCGTAGAAGGGAGAGGATCCAGTGATGCCGTTTCAGTTGATAAATGTACAGAAGTGAGCACAGACACACCTCCTGAAGTCAGGTCCCTGGTTACCCCACTGTGCCAGAAGGACCTTCTGTCCTCCAAGACGTTTGTCCTACGTTCTGTACTGAAGAAACCCACTGTGAAGCTGTGTGTAGAAAGCCGGCAGGTCAGTACAGAGCTACACCTCCTAAAGCAAACTGAATGAAGATTGCTTTTGGTTCCCAGAAGTACCTCTGAAATGTTATGTCATACTGGCCTAACGGAAAATGTCTCACCCTAATGTTTTTTCCCTCCTCTTTCTCACGTGTGGTAGCACTGGGCACTTTCTTTTTGCTCTTTATTTTTTCATTTATACTCGGTGTGGAATCTAGTATGTTGAAGATTCCACATGCCTCGTGGCCAAAAAAAAAAAACCCAAAACATAACAGAAGCAATATTGTAACAAATTCAATAAAAGCTTTTAAAATGGTCCAAATAAAATAAAAATAGTGCCCATTAAAAAAAAAGAAAAAAGCCAAAACATCCTATTATGCCATTTAAATACTTGGTTTTTTTTCTTGTTTGGGGGAAAGTCTTATGCTTCAGATCATTTATACGGTATACCTCAGTTGACACTGTCCAGAGTACACTGTAATTCTGGCCACTCATATTTTCCTTAACTTCATTTGCCAGATCCAGAAGGAAGAAATGAATTTAGCCCACCTTATGGATTCCTGTTTTTTCATTTTGGCTTAAAACTACTTACTAGAGTAATAACTAGGAAACCCAGTTTTTCTTTGTGGCTAATATCATGGTATTTTAAGTTAGATCAATTATGAAAGTAAAGGTAACCTCCAGTACTGTATATATCTATCCTTGGCAGAAAAGGAATTCCAAGTTGCCATTTTTAGTGACTGTGTATGTGTATTTATATATGTAAAATTATTCATGGTTGTTTACTTTGTTTAGGAACACCATGACAACCTCTATAATGATGGGACTCGTCCAAGCTTAACCTCCAGTCTTGCAAACTATTGCAAAGAACAAACAGCAGGTAAGAAATTCAGGTTTATTTTGAAGCACATGGATATAATTTTGTTATTAAAAATATCTGAGATAGTCTGTGATATTTTCAATGACCGGCCAATGCCTTATGCTTCTGAAATTACCTGGGAATGAAGACTATTTGAGGGGTGGGGGGATGGAATCTCTGTAGAGAGTCTCAGAATTGGTCCTATCCACTTCATCTATCCATTTTTGTATAATGGTGAAACTTGTAGAGGAAAATAATATTCCAATCTTGTCATCTAAAATCAGCATGCAAAATTTACTTAAATTTTTATTAGCACATTTTAATTGGAAGTACTGTGTATCTCTTCCATTTTAAACTTTTTTTCTCTCTACAAACTATGTTTTGTATTATACGAATAGCCAATCCAGTCATGTTAAGATTCTAGGATATGCCTTTTAGATAAGAAATGTAGTTATCTACAGAAGGTCAAGAAAATTGTAAAGTACTAGCCTTTCCAATGCGGAGACCTGGGTTTGATTCCTGGGTTGGGAAGATGCCCTGGAGAAGGGAAAGGCTACCCTCTCCAGTATTCTGGCCTGGAGAATTCCATGGACTGCATAGTCCATGGGGTCGCAAAGAGTCGGACACAACTGAGTGACTTTCACTTTCACTTTCACAGCCTTGCCAAATACAAAGAAGAGGAAGAGAGTTACTTTCGGAGAGGACCTAAGTCCTGAAGTGTTTGATGAATCTTTGCCAGCTAACACTCCACTGCGTAAAGGACAAACACCTGTCCGTAAAAAGGATTTAAGTAGCCTCAGTCCCCCGCTACTTGAACAGTCTCCAGTTCCTGAGCAGTTACCTCAACCAAATTTTGATGACAAGGGAGAGAATCTCGTAAGTATGGAAAATGTGAAACAGACTTGTTTATGTTTTCATCACACCTCACCTATTTGCATGAGCAGTAATTGTGCTTTGAAATCATGAAACAAAATGAATGGTGGGTCATGATATAAGTTAATGCATTTTTTAGCTGGATTACTACCAGTTTTCTCCTGTTAAAAACAATAACCTGCGTGACTCCTTGAACATAGCATATTTCCTGGAACCTTACTGATATTGATTGTAAGATGTACCGTTCTTTGAGAAAAAATGCTGAAAGTTAAACTGACACACACCATGTGCTCAGATTTCAGAGGTGTTAAGATGTGAAAGAGCAACAATCTTAGAATCAATATATTATAAATATAAATTGCTCTTCTAAATTTCTACAGGTAGGATAACTGGATTCAGGGATATGAACAATTTTTGAACTTTTTGATACATAGTGCTAAATTAGCATTCAGAAAGTATGTACTTGTTTGAACTCACAGTACTATAAATAATCTTATTTTATTATATCTTTGTAAACCCTGAGTATTAACTGTACCTTTTTTTTTTTAATAGCTTAATAGGAGAAAAAGATGACTTGAAAATTTTGTTAGTGAGGTTTGAACATTTTCACATGTTTGTAGGCCATTTGAATTTCTTCTCTTGAGAATTACCTATTAATTTTACTTACCCATTTTACATTGGGACTGTCATTCATTTCCTCTCGCTATTATACCTTGAAATAAGAATATTCTGCTTTTGGCCAAGATGGAGTAAGAGGGACCTAATTTATATTCCCGTGAAAAAGAACTCAAAAGCCAGAGAAAAAGATAAGAAACAGTGGTTCACAGACACTGACTACTGGAAGCACAGACATAATCCCTGGGTAACAAGGGAGGTAAACCTCATGAGAGCCCCATCTTGCTGCCTGGGCTGTATTTCCAGGCTGCAGCACAGGGAGGAGTTCCCTTGATGGAGCCTGGAAGTCTCCCTGAGTTGAGAAAATGGAGTTTGGGCCTGGGAAGGTGAAGGAGGCTGGAGTTCACCAGGTAAAATACCCAAGAAGCGACTTGCACAGAGAGAACTCTGGAGATCTGCTAAGGGTCTCGCTAGAGTCAGTGCTAGTCTACACACCTTTGTGAGTAAACTGCCCCAGGCCAGGGAGGAACCGCTCAAATGGAGCAGAGGGAAATGCCTAGCGCCCACACAGGGCTTCCCAGGTGGTACTTGTGGTAAAGAACGCACCTGCCCATGCAAGAGATGTAAGAGACCTGGGTTCAATCCCTTTGTCGGGAAGACCACCGTGGAGGGAGGGCATGGCAACCCACTCCAGTATTTTTGCCCGGAGAATCCCATGGACAGAGGAGCCTGGTGGGCTACAGCCCATAGGGTCACAAAGAGTTGAACACGACTGAAGTGACTTAGCATGCACGTACATAGGCCAGGAAGTGTGTTCCCACCAACCCTCGTAGCAAAACCTTATAATTCAGAGGGTATCAGATGCTCAGAGTATTGACTCGTTAAATGGAACAGAATTAAACTAACAGCCAACTTGTATTCATGTAGCTGTATTGCATAATGAACCCCAAGAATATAAGAAGTACTTTCAGCAACTGTGAAGCTATGGAGATCCGAGCCAGGTTACAGGCATCAGATGTAATTGTCCACCCAGCCCTTCACTCCTCCTCTGAAGGCCCTCAATAAAATGGTTTGACCCTTCCCACCAAAACAAAACTATCCAGCACCAAATAACATTAAATTCAAAATGTCTGGCATTCAAGTAAAAATTAATAGTTGTGTAGAGAACAATGCCCATAGTGAGGAGACAAATCAATCAGTAAGAGTAGACCCAGACATGACACCTATGGTAACATTTGTGGAGAGACAATCAAAGAGTTATTTTAACTATATTTCCTGTGTGTGCAAGAATGTGAGAAAAGATTGAGCTTAAGAACACAAAAGATAAAGCAAAGACCCAACTCAAACTCTATACGTTAAAATCTCCAGGAATAAAAAATGTATTGGGTGAGACTAATAGCATATTAGAGACTGCAAGAGAAAAGATTAGTGAATTTGAAGATGTAGCAATAGAAATTATTCTCAGTAACACAGAGAAAAAGACTAAACAAGAATAAGCAGACAATTCATGATCTGGGACAACTTCAAGTGGTATAATATGCTTGTAATTAGGGTTCTCAAAGGCGAGGAGATAGTGAAAGGAACAGAAAAAACATACTTGAAAAGCAATGGCTGAAAAATGTTCAAATTTTTTAGAATTAGAAGCCCGTTGATCCTAAAGTCCATCAAATTCCCAGCACAAGAAACATAACATACACAAAGCTTAAAATCGACAATGAATGGCCTAAAAGGAGCCAGAGAGAAAAAGACACCTGACGTAAGACAAAATAGAAGAGAGGCAGCAGCAGATTTCTTGTTGGAACTATGGGAACCAGAAGACAGTATAGCAACGCCTCTTAAAGATGTATTTAAGTACTTAGAGCAAAAAAATAAATAAATACAAAATACCTGTCCAGTGAGAATTCTCTATCCAGTGAGACCATCTTTCAAAACAAAAAGTGAAATAGAGACTTTTTCAGACATAGGAAAGTTGAAATAATTTATTATCATAACAGGTTAGCCTTAGAAGAAGTATTAAAAAGGAAGCCCTTTAATAAAAAGAAAAATAGTTCTGCATGAAAATCTGCATCTACACAGGAATGAAGAGCACTGAAAATGCTAAATATTTGGGCAGATATAACAGACTCCTTTTTAATTAGTCTTCACAAGGACAATTGTTCAAAGCAAGAGTAAGAACAATTTTTTGTTTATATGCAACCAAATTAGCATGGCATCAAGGTAGGGAGAGCTTCTTAGGCTATAAACAAAGTGGAATAAGTTAAAAAATATAAACCACAGTAAAATGACAAAAATATGTGGGATACAACTAAAGCCATGCCTAGGGAAATTTTTAAAAATTAAAGGCTATATTTGAAAATGAGAGGTCTGAAATTAATGATCTCAGGCTCCACTTTAAGAAACTAGGAAATCAAACTAAGATGAAAGAAAGTAATAAAAAAATAAGTGTAGGGCTTCCCTCGTGGCTCAGTGGTAAAGAACCTATCTGCCAATGCAAGAGACACAGATTCGATCCCTGGTCTAGGAAAATCCCACATGCCGCAGAGCAGCTGGGCCCATGCGCCACAACTATTGAGCCTGAGCTCTAGAGCCCGGGAGATGCAGCTACTGAGCCCCCAAGTGCTGCAGTTACTGAGGCCTGAGCTCCCTGGAGCTTGCACATTGCAACAGGGGAGGCCACTGCAGTGAGAAGCCCATGCACCACAACAAAGAGTGACCCCCGCTCACTGTAACTGGGTGAGCAGCAACAAAGACCCAGCACAGCCAAAAATAAATAAAATTATTTTTTTAAAGTGCAGAAAATCAATGAAATAGAGAACAGAAAAACAACAGAGGAAAAATCATTGAAATCAAAAGATGTGCTACAGAAAATAATGGTAAACTTCTAATCTGACTGTTCAGGGAAAAAGGAGAGGATACTCATTACTAATACAAGGAATAAGGGAGGCAACATAACTAATTTCCTAATAATAGATAAATTAAAAGGATAATAAAAGAATATTATGAACAACTTTATGTTATGCCAGTCAATTCAAGAACTTAAGCTACATTCCTTAAAAGACACAAACTGTTAATTTCACTCAAGAAGAAATAAGTGGTGTCATTAGCCCTGTATCAACTAAAGAAATTAAACTGTAGGTAAAACCTTCCCTCAAAGAAAACTGCATATCCAAATGACTTTCCTAATGAATTCTGTCGTTTAAGGAAGGTGCAATACTAACTCTGCCTCAGTCAGTCAATTCAGTCACTCAGTCATGTCTGACTCTTTGTGACCCCAGGGACTGCAGCACGCCAGGCCTCCCTGTCCTTCACCACCTCCTGGAGCCTGCTCAGACTCGTGTCCATCGAGTCGGTGATGCCATCCAACCATCTCATCCTCTGTCGTCCCCTTCTCCTCCTGCCTTCAATCTTTCCCAGCATCAGGGTCTATTCCAAAGAGTCTGTTCTTCGCATTGGGTGGCTAAAGTTTTGGAGTTTCAGCATCAGTCCTTCCAATGAATATTCAGGACTGATTTCCAACTGAGTTGGGCATGCTTCCCAATTCATCACTGTCAGCTTTAACCTAATACCATAATCAGACATTATAAGAAAAGAAAACTACAGTCCAGTATCCTCATAAACATATTAATATGCAAAAGGGAATAAATTATGAGTAAGTGAGATTTTTACCCCCAAAAGGCAAAGTTGTTTTAATATTTGAAAAACAGTCTATGGAATTCACCATATTAACAATAAAATAGAAAAATGATATGGGCTTCTCAGTAGGTGGAAAAAAAGCATTTGACAAAATCCAGCATTGATTTCTGATAAAAATTCTAAGCACACAGGTGATAAAGGAATTTATTTAACCTGACAGATTTTATCTATGAAAAATTAACAGCTACCCTTATACTGGTTGTGTAAAAGAAAAGATTTGACATCTGCATTTATATTTGCCTTGAAGCTTGCCTGAAAAATACTGTAATGTTAGGTTATATTTGTTAATAGATTTTCTTACTTTATCAGGGTTAGGATATGGGACTTAAAATGATTCAAAAAGTAACTTATTGGTGGATCATCAATGCCTACCCTTCACTTAAAGTTTTATTATTATTTTGGTGGATTATAGTTAGTAAATGTGGTTTCCTTTAGGATGATTGTAAATATTATAAAGCAATTTTATTTATATTCAGTATCTTATTTTGCTTTTTTTTAATTTAGTTAGTCTCTTACTGATTTCCTGTCTTTATGCTTATTATAATTTGTTCTACAAAGATATATCTTATTTTCTTTAGGGCACATTTTTCATATGTCCACTGAATTTAAAGATATCTAATTTCTACCCTTTTGTTTGTTTAGGAAAACATAGAACCTCTTCAGGTTTCGTTTGCTGTTTCGAGTTCTCTTAATATGTCTTCAATCGCTGAAACTCTTTCAGGTAGTAACTTTTAAATAATCATAAATATCATTAAATGTACATATATATGAAGATTGCCTTAGTTTTAAATTTTTGTTATGATCATAGTTGATTTTTTAAAAAACCCAAATAGTATAGAAAAGCTTATAAGAAATCTCTTATCCATCTCATTCCATTCTGAGTCCCATACTTTATAATCACCCACATTTAACTTCCTTCAGTGGGTAGCCCCATTTTTTCAAGTCACTGCAAGCAGAGGAGTTGCCCTCTCCACTCTTATGGATTCACAGTGAACTCCTTATCAGGTTGCACAATTGAAAGGATAAGGATTGTAAGCATCATTTGTAAATATACAAAATTGTTCATCAACATGGCATTTTTTGCACACGTATCTTCCAAGGTCTCTGGCTTTTTTTATGATCTTGACAAGGCAACAAAGATCTCTCTGTGCTTTTCTGACAACCAGAATTTGGCTGGCAAATATCATGGGCAGAGCAGATAGGGTGGGAACCATTATTCATGTCTCTCCTCTAGTGGACATCCTTTAATGGATCACCAACATATCTTGTTGGCTCTCAGACACAAACTGAGCTCATTAGCACAGAATCCAATATGTGGAATGTTCAGTTACTAATAGAACTAAGTTGGAAGCATAGTCTATCATCTTCCAGAGCTTATGCTCTTTGACATGCTTCACTGCCTTCTCTTTATACCATCAAAAGTGATCACATTTCAATTTTTTGAACTTTGTGAAAGTACTTTAATGTTTTAAAATTTTTTTGCATCTCAAAATTTATTTCTCATGGTAATTAATATTTATGTTCAGGTATGGGCTTCCCCAGTGGTTTAATGGTAAAGAATCTGCCTGCAATGCAGGAGATGCAGGTTCAATCCCTGGGTTGGGAAGATCTCTGGAGAAGGAAATGGCTACCCACTCCTGCATTCTTGCCTGGGAAAATCCCATGGACAGAGGAGCCTGGTGGGCTACAGTCTATGGGGTCGCATAGAGTCAGATACGACTTAGTGACTATAAGATACTAAAAGCAAAATTAGTATTCAAGAGCATCCAGTGTTTCCAAAAGACAGTGGATCTAGAAGTTTTTGTGAGCTTCCCTAATTTTGCTGTGTCTTGTTCATTAGGCACTGATACCTCTGCCTCTTCAAGTAACCACGAGAATATAGCCTCCTTCAGAGTCAGTAGAGCAACGCGGCGGACCTCTAACAGCAGAAGGGTGAGTGCTTGTGTTTGTTTCGAAGTCTTGCAGTAGCTTTTTTTTTCCTGTTTTCATGATCAAATGACTTATTGGTTAAATTTTGGTTTAATCAATGTTTTAAGAGCTAATACCTTATCCTACCTACCATGTAACCCAGGGTGATGCTGTTTTCCTGATGTGATCTCAATTCTGTTAGGATTAAAACATTAAAACAAGATGATTTCAGAGTGTGTGTTCATGTGGAAGGTCATCTGTTTAGAAAGTTTCTTTGGGATCTCCATGGTTTTATTATAAATTGTATCAAAGTGCAAAGTGGAGAAGAGTGGCATGTAATTAACAGTCAGAAAATGGCATAACTTTTCCTAAACTACATTCCACTGTTTTCAATGTGAGCATAACTCCCATTGACTGCAATGTCTTCTGTGATTTTATTAAATTAGTTGAACTTGGATTTTTGTCTACAGCATCATAGTGCATAAACATATAGCATACTGATACTATTTTTTGCTCATATTGTTAGATGATAAATGCAGAAGTCAAACTTAGATAATCTAACAGTTCATGATTTTTTCCCCTCATAATCCATCAGTAGTTAGGTACTAATACTAAATTATAGGTGTTCAGTAGGTGCCTGAGACAATGATTCTTTTTTATTTTTTTAAATTTTATTGAAGTCTAGTGGATTTACCGTGTTGTATTAACTTCTGCATGTTAATACTATTATTATTGCTGTATTAACTTAACTTCTGCAGAAATGGGATGTAAAATGGTAGAATCCACAGGGGAGGGAAAAGACATGTGAAATGAAAATGTAACTGCCTGTGTTTTACGGTAGCCCTGCTTTCAATTTTCTTTCTAGAAGTTGATCAGTTTTTCAGAAGAGAATGTTTGCAACTTACTCAATGCAGAAGCTCAGCCTTATAAAGAAAAGAAAACTAGTAGGAGGAAGTCTCAAGAAAGCAAGCGTGCAGACAGAGCCCTTCCTCAAAAGAATCGGGTGAGTGTGTGTTTAAAGACGTAATGAAGAGTAGACACAGTACATTTGCTTGTGGTGTGGTTAGGAAAACACGGAAACAAATTGTTTTCCAGTTAACGTTGAACCAAGAGTATGAAAAATCAAGTTATCATAGAATAGAAGAGGCCATAAGAGATTTGTGCATTACCCAAAAGCCATTTTTGCATTATCTTCATTGGGTTGGGTTGTGTACACCCAGTGGTGGGAATCACTAACTCGAATGTGGAATTCTTACCTTTGAATCTGGTCTAGTCTCACTTCACCCTCTTATGGGAATCCTCTGAGGGAATTTCTCAGGGATGAGTGTGTCATCTGTCACTTGTTTGACTTGGCTGCTGCCAAGTGGGTTGATGGATGACCTTCCATATTGAAGAAGAATTCAGAAACTAGCTCTGTCTTCCTCTACTCCTGGAGGCCTGTGCCAGCTCATGACATCACTGTTTCTTTGTGGAAGGCAGATGTAGCACTTTAACCCAGGTCCTGGTGCTCCCCACTTCAGTGACTGGATCCTCCCCTGTCACATCCACAGCTTGTTGGTACCCAAGACCTTTGTATGTGCCCCCTCCACCCCCAGCCTCCTCTCCGTCCAGTGTTCTCAAGCCATTTGACTCATACCTCCTGCAGTGTTGTGTTTACTCTTAGGCTTTCAGAAATCCTGTGATTTCATTTCCTATGTTTCCTCATTCATCCTAAGCCATGTAAGCTGTTTTCAACACACTTGTCTGTAATCTCAGGTCTTCATCCCTTGCATTCTGCTTCCTTCCTGAGTTAATGCCACCATTGTCCCCGCTCCCATCCGACATTGATGCTGGAGAGCCTCACGGGCTACTGCAGAGTCACTATGTCAGACATCATTATGTTAATAATTTTTCCATTATTTTTCCAGTTTTTAGGTTACTAAGTTGTAACCTAGTGACTAAAATCCAGTGCATCTTTTGAGATCTTGTTCCTACTGGCTGTCCCCGCAGCATTTAACAAAACTGAGATCTCTCCTGTATGGTCTCTATTAAAGGTTTGTGTCCTTCCACCCATTCCTAAATGTTTATGTTACTCAGAGTTCTATTTTACTCTCTGACCTTTGAAACAGCTTATTTCCTGGATGGTTTCATGTGCAACACAGTTGACAAGCCTCATATGTTTCCGGTCTATAAATGTAGGTTCCTACCTACTAGGTAGGTAGATGCTACCTACTGGGCATCTTTCCTTAAACTACCCTGCCAACACTTCAAAAACCAACATTTCTGTAACTAAACTCATCCATTTAGACTCTGGAAGTTTAGTTTTTTAATGTTACTAGAGGAGATACTTTAGCCAAATGAGGTAAGCTTGAGAATTCAGGACACAGTGGGTCTAATAATAATGCCAGAGAACAGAAATCTCTGATCATAGCTGTTCAGTCAGCCTGGAAGAGCGAGCAATCAACCCAAATTTGAACAAGAAAAGACTGCTCTGGGGGTGGGGGGAGTGTCTCTGAAAGGAAGAAGAAAAATGCCTGTGATTGAGCCAATGAAAGTTGTGCCATATAAGAAAAAAAGGTCATTCTGTACCATCCCAGAGAAGAGTCTGTGTGTAGGAGTTTTGGAGCAAATAGAAAGCAAACTTTATGGAATTCCCTAGTGGTCCAGTGGCTAAGAATTTGCCTGTCAAGCAAGGGACACAGGTTCCATCCCTGATCCAGGAAGATTCCACATGTCTGGGGGCAACTAAGCCCATGCATCACAACTACTGAAGCTCAAGGACTCAAGACCCATGCTCCGTAACAAGAGAAGCCACCACAGTTAGAAGCCCACTCATTGCAACCAGAGAGTAGCCTCCTCTCGCTGCAACTAGAGAAAGCCCACGTCAACAACAAAGACCCACCACAGCCAAAAATAAAATTTTTAAAAACAATAGAAAGAGAACTTTAATAAGTGTGATTTCAACCAACAGTAGGGTGTAAGGAAAAGTGTATTTTTTAGCTTCCTGGGTGGCTCGGTGGTAAAGAATCCACCTGCCAATGCAGGAGTTATGAGAGCCTGACGGGCTACATTCCATGGGGTCACAGAGTCGGACACAACTTAGTGACTAAACAACAAGCCATCCAGTCTGCAGTATTTTGTTATGGCAGCTAATATGGCAAACCAGTATGTTACCTTTTATCTAAGAAAGTGGGGAACATTAAAGGAAAAAAATGACTGCGTGTATATATGATCAACAACAGTAACACGAAAACGTAGACTAGATCAAAAACTAATAAAACCTGGTTACCTGTAGGGAGAAGAGAGAGAGGAGGGGACAGAAAGGAAAAGGCTAGATTTCCTTGAATGTGTTTTTTACTTTTGACTTTGAACTGTAAATGTTCTGCATGATTATGAAGCAATTGTAGTTCAATTTTTTAAAGTTGTAAACAAAATGAAACAAATTGATGTAACTGTATATCAAGTCAGTGGCTTAACCTCATAAATTGTTTTCAGGATCAGAAGTGTGAAAATCCAAATGGGATGTACATTGATGTTGTTCAGTCACCAAGTATGTTCAACTCTTTGTGACCCTATGGACTGCAGCTTGCCAGGCTTCCCTGTTCTTCACTATCTCCCTGAGTTTGTTCACATTCATGTCCATTGAGTGAGGTGATGCTATCTAACCATCTCATCCTCTGCTGCCCCAGGAACAAGAATAACTGCAGAAAAACTTAAACAGTAACACTCACTGATAGAAGAATTTACAATGAAGCAAATAAGCAGGGATTTGTCTAGGTGTGTCTTTTTTTTTTAAACTGATATTAAGAATCCAGAGCAAATAGATAGGGAAACACTAGAAATAGTGACAGACTTTATTTTCTTGGGCTCCAAAATCACTGCAGGTGGTTACTGCAGCCATGAAATTAAGATGCTTGCTCCTTGGAAAGAAAGCTATGACAAACCTAGACAGCATATTAAAAAGCAGAGGCATTACTTTGCCAATAAAGGTCTGTCTAGTCAAACCTATGGTTTTTCCAGTAGTCATGTATGGATATGAGAGCTGGACCATAAAGAAGGCTGCTGCTGCTGCTGCTGCGAAGTCACTTCAGTCGTGTCCGACTCTGTGAAACCCCATAGATGGCAGCCCACCAGGCACCAGCGTCCCTGGGATTCTCCAGGCAACAACACTGGAGTGGGTTGCCATTTCCTTCTCAATGCATGAAAGTGAAAAGTGAAAGTGAAGTCGCTCAGTTGTGTCCGACTCTTCGTGACCCCATGGACTGCAGCCTACCAGGCTCCTCCGTCCATGGGATTTTCCAGGCAAGAGTGCTCGAGTGGGTTGCCATGAGCGCCGAAGAATTGATGCTTTTGAACTGTGATATTGGAGAAGACTCTTTACAGTCCCTTGGACTGCAAGGAGATGAAACCAGACAACCTAAAGGAAATCAGTCCTGAATATTCATTGGAAGGACTGATGCTGAAGCTCCAATACTTTGACCACCTAATGCCAAGAGCTGACTCATTGGAAGAGACCCTGATGCTGGGAAAGATTGAAGGCAGGAGCAGAAGGGGACGACAGAGGATGAGATGATTGGATGGCATCACTGACTCAATGGGCATGAGTCTGAACAGCCTTCAGGAGGTGGTGAAGGACAGGGAGGCCTGGCGTGCTGCAGTTCATGGGGACAGAAAGAGTCAAACACAACTGAGTGACTGAACAACGATAGGAATCCAGACTCTTCACTGGAAATAAGATAAACTTGAAAATCAAATTCAAAACCTTGTTAGACTAAATTTGAATTAAAAATATCATAAACACATGCTTTTACCATTTAAAACAATTCTCTAGCTCTTTCTGTTGATAAATTGTAGAAGCACTGAGCCTCCTTTGTACCTAGATTGCCATGTCTACCATCTCAGAGGAATCAATATTACCTTAGTGAAATGACCACTTTCAGATTTACAGCAGCAAATGCAGAAAATGCGCCCAGGTCTGGAGCAGTGTGCATGTAAGGATGCCTGAGAAACTTCTGGGGCCATGTTAAAGGGCACAATCATTTCAAAGGGTCCTCTGCTGACCAAAGGTAGGACAGTGTGACCATCAGAGATTTTGATTGCAATGGTTTGAAACAGAAACATCAAATAGGAAAAAGTACTTAATTTCCTTATAATAAAAAACTAACCACAAACTTAAAGGTCACCTTAGAAGCTGTCTAGGACATCAATTCTTATTGTCGGGTTTTTTCATTTTGGAAAGCTAGAAGATAAAATTTGAGCTATGTTTCAGGTAAACAAATAGTTTATAAGGGAAAGCTCTTTGGGATAGTTATTACTAATCAAAAAGATCTGTTCACGAAAGCTGTTGAATGTTAGGAAGAAGCTAATGGGGGAGCCGGCGGAGAAGGCAATGGCACCCCACTCCAGTACTCTTGCCTGGAAAATCCCATGGACGGAGGAGCCTGGTGGGCTGCAGTCCATGGGGTCGCTAAGAGTCCGACACGACTGAGCGACTTCACTTTCACTTTTGGGGGAGCCAAAGGTCATGGGCATCTGAGACCACTGGTCATTTGTGGTGCCACACAGGGAGAGAATGTGAGCCTGCTGGTGCGATGAGGGCATTTAAAACCTTCCATGAGATGCTTTTTCCTAAAAAGATCAAACTGTATCTAATTAAGCCTGGATCTAATATCTAGTTGATAAGAAGTGTCAGGAGATAGACGACTATAAAGCCATACTTGAGTACCGTCACCCAAATCCAGACTTGGTGACCACTACAGGATAATATACCTCAAGGACATTCACCACATAAATGGCAGGGGCATAAGCCATAGAGCAAAGGAAATCTCAACCAAATGGCACGTGTGGAGACCTTGTTCAATCCTGATTTGAACGGTTGTAAAAAGACAATTAAGGACCACTTGGAGAAAGTGGAATTCGGAGGAAATATTAGGGAAAACTGCTATCTCTGGGGTTTTTTGTACCTAAGTTTTTATTTTGAGATCATTTTCAAGATGCATGCTGCTGTCAGAAAAACTAGAAAGATCCCAGCTACCCTTTGCCCAGCTCCCTCCATGGTGACATTTTGCAAAACAGTTGTACAGTATCACAGTAGTAAGATAACAAAATAGAGTCAAGATGCAGGATGTTTGCATTGCTGCAGAGGTCTCTTCTGGCTTGTAGCTCTATCCTCTTCCCACTGCCGCCCCCACCTTAACCCCCCAGCAGCCAGTCCTGGGCGGGGTTAAGGACCAGTCTGTCCTCCATTCCTTTCATTCTGTCACTATGTTCATGGAATCACACTTGTTGGGACTGGCTTTTTCACTCAGAATCATTCTCCGGAGATTTATCCAGATCTGGGTATATCAATAGTTCCATTTATTGCTGACTAGTATTTGTCATTTTAGAAAAAGGTAATCATTTCACAATATATATACTTATGTGTATGCCTTAAACCTACATAATGTTATATGTCTATTACATCTCAAAGCTGGGAAAAATGAAAGTTCATTGTACAAGAGGAAAAAAATGAGCAATAAAATACAATGCCAGGTAATAGAATGATTCTTTTTTTTGTTTGGGGGGGGGGGAGAAGCCCTTATCTCTTAGAGATATTGTAGGATTTTCAGATGAGATGATGTCATGTCTGGGATTTGCTTTAAAATAATATGAGCAAAGGGGGTTATAAATAAATCATGATTTCTGTGTTAGTAATTAGAGGATTTAGTTGTTGGGAACATGGGATTCAAGGTCCTATTCTCTCTTCTTTTTGAGTGTTTGAAACTTAACATTATTAAATGTTAAAAATACAGCAATCTTAGCCCATTATTTAGAGAGATGGAGCCAGCTACAGGAACTAAAAATGAGCCAATAAATAAGTAAATGGCAGGCACAGAAAAATGTATGCTTTTCACCGGAAGCTTTCCTGTTCAGTTTGATATGTTGCTATGTACCTGAATTATTTTTAAATAATTTTAAAGCTACTCTAAAAACAATTTAATTTAATTGTGCAAATAATATGAGAAGTAAGCATTTACTTCTGTTGCATGACCTCGTTCTCTATGTGAGAAGAATAGAATCCTATTAAGCATAATATCTTCAGTTGTCCTTTGTCTCCAACTCCTAAACCAGTCTCATCATTTCTAGATCACATGGCTTCCTAAGGATTCCAATTGCTTAGCTTCCCAGGTGGCTCAGTGGTTAATAATCAGCTTGCCACTGCAAGACATATAGGAGATGTGGGTTTGATCCCTGGGTTGGGAAGATCCTCTGGAGTAGGAAATGGCAACCCACTCCAGTATTATTGCCTGGAAAATCTCATAGACAGAGGAGCCTGGCAGGCTACAGTCCATAAGGTCACAAAGAGTTGGACACGACTGAGTACGCATACGCTCACATCCCTGATTTATTACAGTCTAAGGAATGCTTTTTTTATTGGAGTAAATTCAGGTATTGATTAAATTCTAACCTTTGTAGACGAAACCTTCTTGTGGATAAGATAAGCATTGCTAGATATGTTTTCAGGACACACCACAGGCTTTCTTTTACTTTTTTAATTAATTTTTATTGGAGTATAGTAGTTTTACAGTGTTGTGTTAGTTCATCTTTACTTTTTTCTTTTTGGGTGGTGTCCTTCTCTTGGTCCATGACCGTGAAGAAACAATACTAGTCTTTCGTCATGTTTAGCAAATTTTATGTTTAACTGTACATTTTCTTTCTCATTAATTCATTAGTTCATTTATGTTTCTTGAGAAGCCACTAAGTTCCAGGCACTGTTGCAGATGCTGGAGACAGTTTATATAAACAAAGATTTCCAGAATCCTGTTAAAAGGGGATTTACTTGAGCCATGAATCAAAAACTGTCCTGATGACATTGATCATAGTATACTAACCAACGTAGTAGGGCCTAGGTCACACAGTAACACTAAGAGCATAATTTAATGTTAAAAATACTTCCTCCCCTATTAGTATTCAAAGTAGTAAGAAGAAAAAGAATAACTAACACATAGCCTTTCCTATAAGTCAAGCCATACTTTAACCATTTCACATATATTGATATAATGTTCACCACAGCTTTCTATGGTGTGTGCCTTTGTGGTTCCCATTTTGCAGGTGAGAAGACTAAGGTACAGAGAGGTGAGGTAACTTGCCTAAGATTACAAAGCAGTAAGTGAAGTGTCAGGGTCAGGATTTGAACTGAAGGCAACTGGCACAAAGCCAAATATTTCTCCCTTGCAACTTAGCTATGGAGCCCAAGTAAAGACTTTTCTCTTGGTTTCCATTTCCATTGACCAAACTATTATTTTCCCAACTGTTCCTTGGAAATCAACAGATGTTCCCTGAAAAAAAAAAAAAAAATGTTTCGTGGAAAAATATTTAACCTAGCATTTTTCTAATGTATATAAAGGTTATTTATACTGAGTACTTCTCAGAGAATTTAGTGTTCAGTGTATGCTATAAATTACCAAGAGGACCATTTATCTTTTACAGTTCTAAAATTATTTTTTCATGGAATGGTTTTTTCTTGTTTTGTTTTTACAGGATATCTATAGAAATCTCAAGGAACTTGAGTTCTGTGCCATTTCTGTACTCTTAAATGTCTTCCACTCTTCCACACCATTCGTTTCTGTGCTGTCACCCAAATACTCTCTCTTAAATGCAGACTTAGATGTTTCCACTCTCTAAATCACCATGTGGTGAGCCTTCATTGCTTTTGGGGTATATTCATTGCATCGAAGGACCTTGCTGGTTTTGTTGGCCTCTTCTGCCACTTCTTTGTGGGTCAGTGGACCATGAACAGCTCCTCCTCTGCTCTGTGCTGCCTTGCTTAGAGCTGTTCCCTCTGCATTCGCTAGAAAAGTCCTTCTTTGCACTCCTATCATCAACCGAAACAATTCTCACTTGTTTAAGATTTGGCTTAGACATTCCATTTCCTGTGGACCCTGTCTTGAAAACCTCCTGTAGGCCAGGTCTCCGTCTTCTCAATCTATGTAGAGTCTTTCCTGGTCTGTATGTATTACAGTTACCTGCCATTAAACCAAGAGTTCCCTAAAGACTTGTTTTTACATCTCATACCTAGCAAATTATTACCTGCACAAAGCAGTTTCTCCATAAATATTTGAATGGATGCCATTTTCCAGAAGCTCCAACTGTTGACAATGTGTTCCTTATGTTGACCTAAAATCTGGTTCTTTCCAGTATTATCACATTGAATATATTTCATTCTTTTTACTCATAACAACCTATCTAATAATACTGTATTATTTCAATACAGTATTTGAGTTCCTCCCAAGTCTTCTCCATGCGAAACTTATTTATTTATTGTTTTTATATTTTTATGAGCTATATGCCTAGAAGTGGCATTGCTGGAACATCCATATGAAACTTTTTTAAACAATAGAGCATTAGTGCTCAGTTACTGATAGGCAGTCAGAATTGAACACTGCATTCCAGATAGTATTAAAGCAGTTTTAATTTTTATAGAAATCCACATGTTTTCCATCAGTTATTACCAAACCTTTGTCCCTCATCTTCTGCTTATGCTTATGGAATTCCATCTTATTTTGACCTAGTCATTTTAATCTTGACTAGATCATCTCTTGTTGGAAGCAGCTTTGCATTACCTTCAAATTTTATGTACACACCTGCTGTTTCTTCATCCACATCTACAGTTTCCCATAGTTTCCAACAGAGAACTCATTCTAGGTTAATCCTGAGTCATCCTAACTGCATCCTAGTTACAATTCCTCTTGTCTTCAGTCTGTCCAGTTCTACAGCACCTCACCTGTTTTTCACTTATCCAGAACTTATTTCAGCACATGCTTTGTGGAAATACAGACCGTGACTCTACAATTCTTAAATTGAGTTCAGCTTTTCATTTTAGTTGACACCTGTAAACTACCAAGCCCTTTCACCCTGACTCAAGTTTCTCACGTTTTAAATGGAATAACTAGTCTTATGTTTCTCTATAGAAATTTAGTTTGAGGGTCAGAATGGTACATGGCGCTCCATCGTTCTCAGTGATGGTGTTGTAATACATGTTCTCAGGTTTTAAAAAGTTGCAGAAAGAAGAAAGGAAAGGGAAAGAGAAAAGGTTTCCAGAAGTCTTTATATGGGGAAAGAGACATCGCCTCTAAGAAGCCGCTCCTGAGCCCTATCCCTGAGTTGCCGGAGGTCTCTGAGACGCCATTGGTTGGGAGCCAGGTTCGGAGGATGTGCCCAGGTAGCGTGTTCTTTGTCACCATTGTATCTCTTCTCCCTCTTTGTTGCCGTTTCACTCTCTTTTTTCCCCTTTTCTCTTCATTGTGTCAAGAATACATAAATTTAAAATAGCAACTTTCCCTCCTATTCCCACAAGAATTTTAAGAAGCCACGGGCAACTTCCCTGGCGGTTCAGCGGCTAAAACTCCGAGCTTCCAATGCAGGGGGCATGAGTTTGATCCCTGGTCGGGGAACTAAGATCCCACATGCTACAAGATGTGGCCAAAAAAGCGTGCTTTTGTTGTTGTTGTTGTTGTTTTAAAAAAAGCAGTAGTTCTTTAACTTTCAGATCACCTAGACCCTTTTCAGAATCTGCTGGACATCCCTGAATCCTCTCCCCAGAGAAACTCAGACACAGTATATTGCATACAATTTTAGGGGAAAGAATTTCCTTTTACCCTGTCTTTGCTTTTTAAAGCATTTTGGTAAAGCAAAATGAATTCTGTTTGGTGGTGTATTCCATTGCTGAAAGTCAACAAGGTGATGGCTCAGTAATAGGTGTATCTTCTATGAATTAAAAATAAAAATTAAAACCAAAAAAAAAAAAAGTGCCCTGAAAAAACGTCAGTAGAGTTGGCACTGCTAAACATCTTCTGGAAATAGCATTTATAGATCGAACTTGATTACTTGGAAAATTTTGTTGAAAAGGAAGATTAAGTCTGTTGATACCCTGATTAGATAAAAATTAGATTGGAGTTGTATCTGGTTGTAATGCTTGAGTTTAAATTGACTAGATCATCCTGAAAATTGAAAATGAGTTCATTTGGTGCATGAATTTTGTTTGGAACCAGTTTTAAAACAGCTTCCTTTGTCAATCATCAAATATTTATAGCCTATGTTCCATTTGCAACATACTATATAAAGGATCTACCATAGATTCAGGGGTGAATATGGAATATGGTACATGTCATTATGGACTCTTGGTGTCTGCTTCCCAGGTAGCACTAGGGGTAAAGAATCTACCTCCTAATGCAGGGGACATGGAATGGAGACACAGGATATACGGGTTCAATCCCTGGGTTGGGAAGATCCCCTGAAGGAGGAAATGGCAACCCACTCCAGTATTCTTGCCTGGATAATTCCATGGACAGAAGAGCCTGGCAGGTTACAGTCCACAGGGCCACAAAGAGTCGGACACAACTTAGCAACTGAGCACAGTGGTGCTTAGCCTTTAGGACTTAGCCAGGCTGGCTGCGTTCCCTTTGTTCACATTATACCTTTACCACCTGGTTTATAATGATCTGTCCACCATCTTCCCCTGCAAGTTTTCATTCCCATGAGACTGGAAACTAAGACCTATTTTCATTATATCCCCAGTTCCTCATAAGGGTTTTTCTAAAGGCATTTGAACAGTGACTGTTAGTGCGTATCTTCCATCATGCATCCTATTAAAGAATTTCTTTTCAAAAATACCTGAAGCGTTTTTTTTAATCTGTAGATTTCACCTGCTCTGAGGGTCTAAAGCCATCTCTCCATCCCTTTGTCTCTCTCCTTCCCTCCATCCCTCTCCCCTGCCTTCCTCTTCTAGTATGTTAATCTTACGAAAAATACACAAGTATCAATGTTTTAAAGTTGTTTAAAGAGCCCAATTGACATATGGGTTGGTTGGCAACCAAGGGGCTTCTGCCCTATGTTACCTCTAGCTTTCTGTGACATGATTGTAAGTACCCAAATCAGGGATGTATAAATACCTTTTCAAACTGACAGGTTGTTTTGTAGGTTTTGGGCTCAGCTTATGTTTTTATCTTCAGTTTCAATTTTGTTTGAAACATTTTTTATACACATTTGACCAACCAATTAAAAACTTTATTATCTGCAATAACCAGAGAGATGACTTCTCATGGTACTGAGATTGAGAGTTCACAAAGCCTGGATTCACTTAGGCTGTATTATGCGACCTAAAAACCTTGATGATGTCTTTTTCACCTGTGATGTAATACCAGGTGCCAGAAACACACGGCAGGCTCCAGATGACATGTCTTCTTGGAGGGTGAATTATAGTCAAAGATGGACATGGAACGGGGGAGATTTCTAGAGAATGGAAACAAACAGGGCTGTATTTGAGAGTATAGTACAGTTCATGTTAATTTTTTAATACAAGGCATAAGACCTGAGTGTCTTCAGAAGTACCCTTTTAACAAAGTCCTCAAATGCCCCCAGAATTCCAGATTTTCTCTCTTCTATTTCAAGGGGGAACACAGAAAAGTTTCCAAAGCACAATGTTGCCCATTTTCAGTAATCCATTTTTCGGGAAATGGAAAATGTGTCTGCCTCATGCTAACTGACCTTGTAGTATGGGAAGCACATTAGAATAGAGGAAGCCATTTGAGATACGGTTCTCATTTCCCTGGTCTCGGGTTGTGTGCTTTATTAATTCATGCATTAAGTACATATTTTCTTAACCTGTAGGTTGAGGAAGAACTGAGCGAGACAGACTGCTGACAGATGGGGGGGCGCGGGGGGCAAGCACAGGGTAGTATTTGTAGGTCTTGTGACTTTTTGAAAGCTTGAAACTCAAACTGATACAGTTTGGCACCTGTTTTGATTTGTGAAAGTTTATTTCCATTGTTGCTTTTTAATTCAATTTAACCTTATTTACATGCCCTTAGACGATTTCAACTCAAATGGTAAATTTGAAGAAGTGATGCTCCTGAAGAGAGAAAATCTTTTGTCTCAGGACCCAGAAGATTGGCAGGTGATTCAAGGCTTTAAAAAAGACGATGCATCTGAATCCTGCAGCTCTGACATGGAAAGTTCCTCATCTTTTAGTAATGCTACTTTTGAGCAAGATGCAAATATAAATTCTATAGAAATGGATGAAAATGAAAATATTCCAAAAGCAATTACGTTGGAAAGTGAAAACGAACTAAAAACCGGGACTGAGTGTGAAAACAGCCATATATGTTGTACTTCGGTGACTGTAACACCCATTGTATTGGATAATCCAAAACCCGATTTTCCCGTGCAGTCCCAAAAACTTTCTGCTGCTGGTCAAAATGTGGAAAACCTCTTTCAAATCTTTAAAATCTCAGAAGATATGAGCATCAAATGTGAAAAACAGAGGGGCTTCTCAGTCGTTCCAGAAGACAAACTACAGACTGAGTATCTCATACCCGATTCACAAAAAGAATGTGATTGTTCAGAAGATGTCTTAACTGACCAGAGAAAAGTAAGTAAAAGTCAAGTTGAGGATTTGGGACGAAACTCCACAGCAAGTTGCAGTGGTGTGAGTGACAGAGAAAGAAAATACAGAGGACACTCCGTGGGTGATTCTGATGGGCTGGGTTTACATTTGGAAAAAACCAACAACCTCCAACCTTCCTACAGCATGAACAGCTCGGTAGAAATTAGTTTAGAAAATTCCCAACTGTGTGAAGATTTATCTGATTCCATTGAGCAAAGCCTTCAGAGGACAAAGAGTGAAACCAAAGTAAGACGCAGCTTGAGGCTGCAGAAAAGTTTGGAAAGCGAAGGAGGGCTCGTGTGGGTTTCACTTCCGCTGCCTCCCGCCTCCTGCGCTTCACAGAGAACCAAGAGGAGAACAATAGGTACTCTTGACAGCAGAGGCTTCGAGCCTGTGTCCTCCAGGCAGCATCCTTGCGCGCTGTCCTCCACATCAAGTGAGGAAAATGGCGATGGCTTTACCCCTGCTCCTGCTGCCAATTTACCTGGGAAGAGGAGGAGGAGAAGCTTCTGTACCTCTACATCTGTCAATCCCAAAAGTACCACCCAGTCAAGAGGCTGCAAAAGAAGATCCTTTCACAGCCAGAAAGGAGAGAACAGGCTCCAGGGGACTTGGAGAGAATCGGACCTAGCAGAGAACTAAAGCAGTCACTGACACTGCCAGCAGAACAGTTTGGCAAGACTGAAGGTAACCCACCATTCATGCCTGAAAGATTGTTTCATCCAGTTCCCATCTTTGTTCAACCTCAATGTTTTAAAAGTTTCAAATAAAGTCATTTGAGTTGAACCTACATTTAAGGAGAAATAGTGAATTTCTTCATCCTTCAAACCTAAAGCATTGTATTAAATATGTCCTCCCCTCAAAGGAGAAATGCTTTGTTGGTATTCTGTTAAAAAGGATTGGTTTCAGACCTAACAGCTTCTCTCTTGAGTTTTATTTATTTCATGTTGGCACATATTTACCACTGAAGCTTTAGAGTTTCTGTTGTGAAAAAGCATCTTTTAAAACTGACTTGTTTTATCCGGATGAGAAGAGTTTTGTTTTGGTTTGATTTTTTTTTCTTTAACAAATTCATGCGATGACTGTAACTTTCTGAAAGGTGAAGGTTATATAAGGTTGAAAACTTAAAGCGGCCTGAGGTGGGGTATATTTTGTCTTGAAATATTGCCCCCCAAAACAACTAGGAAAGACGGAAATGATAAAACTTGTTTTGGGTTAAAGTTAAGAGAAGCTTTAATCGTTTACTTCATCTCAAATAAAACTTTTAGCAGTTAGGTTAAAAGCAAATCTTAAACATGGGATTTTGAAAAACTCTTTCAATAAGCAGAATATTGCAAATCTATCACTATGAAATGAATCTATAATTTAGAAATAACTAACGTGAAAGCATTTTAACCTTCAAACAAGACTTGTACGCTTTGTCAGGTAGGAAGTGGGAGATTGGTTTTTGGTGAAAATATAAGCAGTCTAGTGGAGGACTCATCTCCCATGTTATTTAAATTAGTCACAGGTAATTTGGGATTTAATTTATGGCTCTCCATTTAAAAAAAACAAAACAATCCAGAAAGAAACTCACTTGAAGGCCCTTAGAAAATTGGTTTACTAGAAGCCTAGTGGTAGGCTGCTGATTTCTTTCTTAACATGGCATTTTCGAGCCTTGCTAACTTTTTAATTCTCAATACCAAGTACTAGCACTTGTTTTTTCCAGCTAACCTTCAGCGATACATCCTGTCACTTGGCGACAGCAGTTTGAAAATCGAAATTGCTATATATCTGGAATTTGTGAATGTGCATAAATCATTGTATCATTAAACAATTGTTTTTGAAATCCTTTAAATCATTAAGCTCTCCCTCTCCCAGTGATCACAGAAACATGTTAACAAATAGGGCTCTCTATAAATAACACAACAGGGAAGAAAGCTCCTGCTGGGCGCCCATTTCCCCCTCCTCAGATAGAGACTATTTGTTACCTCCTTGGCACCAATAGGTCTGGGACTCCTGCTGCTAAAGACTAATGTATTTTACATTAACACTCAAAGTGATCCCCAATTTCTCCTGCTAAAGGGTGGATTGTTTCAGAAATTCTTTTATCTTTACAGGTAAATTATTTATGGACTTCTTTTCCCCACCCCCCACCATTGGTTTGGTTGACAAATCTCTACCACTGGAAAAAACCAAAAGAAAAAAAAAATGAAACTTTTTGGTTTGGGTCATTTAAAAAGAAAAGGGGAAAAAACTTTCAGAAACATACAATGTTAGAGGGTTTTAAAAAATGTTTTGTTGTTTATTCAACATGGAAGCTAAAATTACTGACATTTTTTACTTTATATGATCTCAGTTGTACTTGAATTTTTAGAATTTGGCATGGTTTATTTCCAAAAAAGTGCTAATGAGGATTAAGGACATATTTTGGTCTGTGGGTTTTTTTTTCATTGTGAATTTTTTTTGGCTTGGTTTTCAAATGTATAATTGTTCTCTTTTTCTAGCATCTGCAGTTAAACAGATTAACACTTTACAAGTTTAAAATCTTTCACTCTAAATTTTTTGTTGCTATCTGTAAAATAACAAATAGAGTGTTTTCCTAAAAAAAAAAAAAAAAAAAGTCTTGAGAAAGCATAATGACTTGGAGGTAATTTTATCCACTGTCTCATTTATATCATAAATTTGTGAAAAGTTAATGATTTCTGTATTTTCTCATGCTTGCTTCTTTTTAACTGTTTCTTTTCATTACTGGTTAAATCAAGAACTGGCCTGATCTTTTTTGCCTTAGAAAAGTTTCCACCGTATCTGCTCCCACGGATTCTCACTTGTTCCAGAAGATGGCAGCATGACATCTGAAGTTCTCATCCTTTGTGCACTGCCTTAAACCAGGGCAGGGCTCTACAGTTGCTATGGGTGCTTCCCCTTAATGTTTATTTTCACTCCTTTTTATCACAAAGGTCGCATGTGTCTATTGAAAAAAGAGAACTGTGCAAAATGAAAAACTTTCTTCTACCCACCTGACGCAGGCATGCCTTACAGCCACAGCTTTTTTTCCTCACCTTTCTAGGTGTCAACACCATTAACAGCAGGCAAACCTCTTCCAGACCCTTTGCCTGTGTAAACATAGGTTTTGTTGTTTTGCTTTGTTTTATTTTTTTAATTTAAAAAGTGGAAAAAATTTATTTCCTGAAACTTCTCAGTAAGAAAAAAAGTTTACTTTGAGGCACTTAGAAGTTTTGTTTTGTTTTTTTTTTAACTGTAGGATAATTGGGTTTCATTGTTTTCTGATGGGATCACTCTGTGTTGCATTTTACAGCTTAAAAATTTTATTCAACAAAATACCATGAATATCCCCGTGATATTATGGAGAGTCTTGGTGCTACTTCATCTTCTTAACCCCTGTCTAGAGTGAGATAATTTGGATCTCTATAATGTAGTTCACCATCTCCTTAATAATGGACCCTAGTTGTCTCCAGTTTTATGTTACCGAAAATTATGCCACACTAGGCTTGTTTGAAAATGTAAGATAAATTCTTTGAAATTAAAATTAAATGGTTATTCAGTTCATTTCTCTAGATCTTACCTAGCAAAGTTCCTTTATACAGATTTCACCTTCTTTCTGTCCACCATATTCTTCCCCCATCACTTCATGCCACATTGCTTCCATGTTTTCTGACTGCCTCCTCCCCACTCCCCTGACTTAAGCTATAGAATTAATTGAATGTGAGACTTAGACCTGGCATACCAAGAAGGAAATAATAATGCCTGATTTGTGCTTTATATTGAAAGATCTTCTTTTTTTCATTTACTTTTTAAAGTCAGGTTTATTGAGGTGTAATTCACCTACAGTACAGTTTCCCTTTTTTAAGTGTACCAGTTTGAAGTTTGGCAAATTCACACAATCATGTAACCACAGCCACAGTCAAGTAACAGAACATACTCATCACCCTGTAAGACATTTCCTCCTGCCAGTCGCAGCCAATCCCCTTCCCCCTAACTCCAGCCCCTCACAGTCACTCTGATTTCTATCCTTATAGTCTTACCTTTTCCAGAATGTCATATAAATGGGATCATGCAATATATATCATGTTGTGTCTGCCTTTTTAAACTAAGCATAATGCATTTGGGATTTATCCATGTTGTATGTGATAAGTAGTGGGTTTCCTGTTTATTGCTCAGTAGTAGTCCATTTTATGGATGTACCACAGTTTATCCATTCACTCATTGATGGATATTTGGTTTGTTTCTATATTTTGGCTTCTACAAATGAAGCTGCTATAAACATTCACATATGGATCTTTTTTATAAGACACGTTTTCATTTTTCTTGGTTAGATACCTAAAAGTGGGATTCCTGGGACATACAGCTGTTTTTAAGAAACTTCCAAGCTTTCCCATAGCAGCTGCACCATTTTGCATCCTCACCTGCAACATATAGTTTCAGTTTCTCCACGTTTTCATCACCACACAGTGTCAGCCTCGTTGCTTGTAGGCATTCTTGTAGGTGTGCAGTGGTATGCCATTGTGTATATTTCTTTAATGACTAATGATATTGAACATATTTTATTCCCTGTGCTTATTTACCATTCTTATATCCTCTTATTGAAGCTTCCATTTAAATGTCTTGCCTACATTTTCTTTTGTCCTTATTGTCTTTTTTTTTTGAGTTGAAAGAGTTCTGCCTATATTTGGATACAATCCTTTATTATGTATCTATCTTGCAAATATTTTTCCCCCCGTCTGTGTAGCTTTTTTTTTTAAACTTTTAAAATTTTCTTAGAGTTATCTTTTGAAAAGACATTTTATATCAAAAGTATTTTCATGTAATCTAATTTATCCATTCTTTTTATTTTTTTTTCTTGAATGGAACATACTTTTGTATCCTAAGAAATCTTTGACTAATTCAACAGTACAAAGATTTTCTCCTAGGTTTTCTTCTAGAAATTGTATTGATTTAGTTCTCAGGTATCAGATCTCCTTTGAGATGATTTTTGTATAATCTGTGAGAAGAGGGTTTTGTTTATTTTTTTTAATGGAAGCCATTCAGCACCATTTGTTGAAAAGATTTTGCATTCCTTATTGAATTACAGTGGCTCCTCTGTTGAAATCCGTTGACCTTATTTGTGTAGGTTTTTTTCTGGACTTGATTCTTTTCCATTGATATATGTGTCTGTTCTTAAACCAACATTGCACCATCTTAATTACTGTAAGAAAGCTTGTTTTCCCCTTTACTGTGCATCTTTGTCATGGTTTTCATTTAAAGTTTTTTTTGTAAGGGAGGAAACCTGTGGAAGCAAAAGGCTGACCAAACAATTCAATGTGGAGCCTATAATTGCACCCAGACATGCATTATCATTTAAGGCAAAAAGTCGGTAATACTAAGCTATCAGAAATATAGGAAAGGAACCAACTTCCTTGTGGGTATATTCAGCCTAATCTTCTCATGTAAAAAGGTTTGCTACAGTTCTTGATTTTTAAATTGTCATGCTGAGACACTTAAGATTTAGTCATTGAGAAAGAATTCTGTTCTTGACCACTGTATATTATCAGTAAGAAAATGAAATGAGTTGAATAAAGGTTCAGAGTTAAGTTTGCTAAAAATAAGTCTGATTCAATTCTCATACATTAAGATTTGTATTATAGCTTGGTTTAGTATTAAAAAAAAAAAAAGTCACTATCCTTACTTGGAAAGCAGCTTTAGCATTTGAGAATTATTTCTTAACATGGGAAAATTTCCCTGCACATGCCAGTTAAGAATATTGTAGATTCAGTAATACATGTGCCAGGCATTAATTTCTAAGTGTGACCACTGCCTTCAAGGTGCTCAGTTTTCATTAAAGGGGGAGTGAGGGCAGAATTCGGACTCTTGTTGGCTATGAGGGCTACAGCCGTGGTAACTGCAATTATGAAATTAAAAGACTCTTGCTTCTTGGAAGAAAAGCTATGACAAATCAAGATGGCATATTAAAAGCAGAGACATTACTTTGCCGACAAAGGTCCATCTAGTCAAAACTATGGTTTTTCCAGTAGTCGTGTATGGATGTGAGAGTTGGACTATAAAGAAAGCTGAGCACCGAAGAATTGATGCTTTTGAACTGTGGTGTTGGAGAAGACTCTTGAGAGTCCCTTGGACTGCAAGGGGATCCAACCAGTCCATCCTAAAAGAAATCAGTCCTGAATATTCATTGGAAGGACTGATGATGAAGCTGAAACTCCCAATACTTTGGCCATCTAATGCAAAGAGCTGACTCATTGGAAAAGACCCTGATGCTGGGAAAGATTGAAGGCAGGAGGAGAAAGGGACAACGGAGGATGAGATGATTGGATGGCATCACCAACTCAGTGGACATGAGTTTGAGTAAACTCCGGGAGTTGGTGATGGACTGGGAGACCTGGCGTGCTGCAGTTCATGGGGTCACAGAGTCTGACACGACTAAGCGACAACTGAACTGAGGGCAGAATTATAATACATTAGAGTATGATTATAAAGGAATGCCCTGGACCTCTTAGCCCTCAAGCTGGCACCAACTGCAGATCAGGTAAGTTTGTTTCTTTGTGGAATAAGTGATGCTTGAACAAAGTTTACTAGCAAAAGTTTTAGAGTAACGGGGATCCAGAGGGCACATTCTGTTCCATATGTCTTTTCCTTATTATTCACTCAGACTAGGCAGTGTGAGGGCTTCCCGGGTAGCTCAGCTGGTGAAGAATCTACCTCCAATGCAGTTCAATTGACCCCAGTTCAATTCCTGGGTTGGAAAGTTCTCCTGGAGAAGGGATTGGCTACCCACTCCAGTATTCCTGGTTTTCCCTTTGGCTCAAGTGGTAAAGAATACACCTGCAATGCAGGTTTGATCCCTGGGTTGGGAAGATCCCCTGAAGAAGGGCATGGCAACCCACTCCAATATTCGTGCCTGGAGAATCCCCATGGACAGAGGAGCCTGACGGGCTACAGGCTCTCACTCTTTGGGGTCACAAAGAGTCAGACTGAGCACCTAAGCACAGCACAGCACAGGCAATGTGAAGTTGGCTTCATCTCCTACACATTTTTAAAGTATTTTTCTTCCCATTGTATTTTAACCTATGAATATATCCAGAGGAAGCATGGATTCAAAGCTAGACTAGGGATTATGAATTGTCTGTAAGAAAGTTTAAAAAAAAAAATCTCTCTCCTTAAATGCTTCTGCATTTCTGTCTTTTGTACTACCAGATTTCTTGGTAGTATGTCTGAAAGGTTAACTCTGGACTTAGATTCTTAGATCAAGTAAGCAGACTTTGGGGGGTGAAATTAAATTATGATAAATAATCACACATACAAAAAGATAGTGGATTTTTATTTGGGGGGAGCCTTAGATTTATTTGAAGATTATTTTAGAACCATGATTTGGCTCTAGAAGGACTAATTGTGCTATGACCTAATAGTTCCAAGTTTGTATGTTCAATTTTGTTCATTCTTTGATGCTTTTCTGTTTTTCTTGTTTTTTTATGAAATTGTGGTACAGACTACAAGTAACCTAATAGCTTTAGTGAGAAGATGAGTAATTACTACCATTCTCATGATACGTATTTCTTGTCCCACATCTTCAACCAAGATCATACTTAGCCTTGCTGTGACCTTAATTTTAAGATTTATTAGAAAAGTTTTGGAAAATTTTAGGATATTGGGAAGCAAGTATTTCTGGAACTGCTTCTATTTTTTGATACTTTAAGCATTATATCACTTATATGAAAAGGGAAAATAAATGAACATACACATTAAAGAAAAAAATACATTTGCATTTTCTAAGGTTGAGATTTCTAAAATTACCAATGACATGTTGGAAAGCACCCTTTTAAAATTTTCCTTTTTCTCATTTGTCCACAGCGCAATGTTTGACCAAATGGTTTAACTGATTTCTCTATGATAAAAGTGGCCTGTGGGGAGCAAACAGCTAGTTTTTGTTTTTTTTAGATATAATTCAAGAAAATTCAGATTTTATCATTTTGTTCTAAGTTCCAAATTTCTAACTCTATTTTAATATGAATTTTTTAATCTCTAAAATTTAGAGACAGCACTTCCATTTACATCTAATAATTTTATTCTCACAGCTTTATTCACCCACTTAAAATTTGCTTTTTAAAATAAGTTCACACTGGTAGTGTTTTGTCCTGTCAAATGGAGTCATCTGTTAATGGTGCCTTTATTTTTGCCATTTAAAAACAAACTGCATTTCTGATGTCCCGGGTGCTTGCTAGTAAACACAGTGTCAATTTTTTTCTTTACTTAGACACATTAAATAACAGCCCAGGGGCGTCAGGTGTTAGCAAAACTAGGTCTTTCCAAATGTATGGTCCAAACAGTGAAATAATTGTTTTTAGTATAAATTTGATGTCAATCAATTGACACTTCCTAGAGAAAGTGGGTAAAAAGATTTTTCGGTTCAAATTAGTTTAGTTTGAGTGCTAGGCATTTGGATGTTGTTATGCCTAACATTTGAGCACATACAGTGTGTTCATTTTCCAATCGTTCATAACAGAGCAATAATGCAACGTGAGCAGTCTCTTCTTATTTGAAGTGTACATTGGGAATGAAGATTTCAGAAGGAGTCCCTAACTCAAACCTGAAAAACCTGGTGTTAGTCTTGGGTGATTTCCAGTGACCCCGTGACCCCCTTCTTCCTGCCCCCTGTGTCGACTTGGAACTGGGAAGCCATTTTTGTTTTTGGAAGGGAAAGGAGACAGATATAATGAATGACTTTTATTGTGCAATATTTCAAACTCTCTTGAATGCATTCGAACGGGATGGAAACTGTTCTGCCCTATGTCACAGCCAAAACAAACAAAACATATTCCCTAAACCTGGATGTGTGTTTCTCTCAAACTGGCAGTAGTTAGAGCTAAGCTCTCAAACAAGAATTTGGTTTGACAATTTTTAGCCCTTGTTCAACTAAATATGAGGGAAGGTCACAGCCAAAGCAAATACTGTGGGGAAAAATTAATACACATATTTACAGCTTGCAGGTGGCATTTGTTCTGAAACATTAGATATTTGTCTTAAAGAATTGCATTTGTGGTAATACTTTGAAATGGACTATTTTTTTTTTTGCTAATATTTTTAAAATGAACTCCTCTTCGATAATAGTAACTCCCAATGTAAATAAATTCTGCAGAGGTCCCTGAAGAGTGATAAATGCTTGAATTTAAGTATTTAAACATTATAAAGGCCACTAAGAATCTGAGAATTCTAGGAATATCAGACCCAGCAAATATGCCATAAAACTCCCTTGATGATAGCCTTCTCTGGCCCCCAAAGAACCCACTCTAGTGAGTATCAATGACTCCTTTATAGCAATGCCTCTGACACTGTTTACTGGCTCCAACCACCCCCGTCCAGGTTGTTAAGTATTCCCACCCTTTGGATCTGTGGGAAGAATTACTCTGTACCATCTAGATAATTCATTTTGTAATGCACCATTGTGCTTCATGAGCCTAGCAAAATACATTTTTTATTAGTCACAATAGTAACTTTCAAATTTATGGTCACCTATAACCAACAGGCTGTTGGTTTGTGCTTTACCCAAGAAATACTGGAAACAAGTTGTTAAGCCAAGCAATCTGTCTCTCAAAATGGTAGCATGCAGACTTCAAACCACCTCTTAGGTCCTCCTTTCGAAATACAAAATTCTAACTTTCAGGGACCGCTTTGTTGAGCAATATCAGACATCTGTGTGAATGGAAATAAGCCATTGGATCATGTCACTGGCCGTTAACTTTTCATTTAATAACACTGCAGATAAAACACTGCCTGCATCTTGCATTTTAGTTAGGAACATGGCACATTACCACAAAGGTTTCTACTTCCCAAGCATAGCAAGGTCCAATTATATTCCTGTTAACTAGCATGACTGGCATGTTCTGGATGTATAAATCATTTTAAGGAATGGATGCTTAGTTTTTCACAGTCCGTCTGGATGGTGGGAAATAGGAAGTCTTCCGTGAGCCAGTAAGTGGAAGTCATTGAGGTCCACGGCTCTCAGAATGTCAAGGAGCAAACGTGAACGTGAGATTCAAGACGGGAGGGCAAGGGGGTCAGAATACAAACTTCTTGGAAAAAAGCTGGCACTTGTTTTTCAATTTTCGATATTGTTTTCCAAGTTCTTAGTATTTAAACTTAAATGTGGTAGATAATGTGAGTTTCTTGCATTGAGTAAGGCAGGAATGATTGAACACTCTGGTTTATCTACATTCTCCTCATTTATTTTAACCCTTTGAGGGCATTGAAGTGAAAGTGTCACTCAGTCGTGTCTGACTCTGGGACCCTGTGGACTGTGCAGCCCACCAGGCTCTTCTGTCCATGAAATTCTCCAGGTAGGAATAAATACTGGAGTGGGTTGCCATTCCTTACTCCAGGGGATCTTTCTGACCCAGGGATCGAACTCAGGTCTCCTGCATTGCAGGCAGATTCTTTACTGTCTGAGCCACCAGGAGAGAGTTCCTTTTTTTTTTTTTTACCTCAAATTTATTTTTAGATTTAAAACTAAAGTACATTCCCCAAATAAATCGGAGCCTTTCAATTCCCAATGAGACTGCCTTTCCCCTCAGAGAGAAACAAACAACCCAACTTTCCTTTAAATAAATCACCCGGGTCCACCTACATATACTCTTTAATTTGTAATCTAGGCTTGGACTTGTCCAGTTTTTTTGTCTTAACAAGTCACATGATAGGAAAACATACAAAACACCCTGCTATGGCATTGTCGTGTATTCTCATGTCTCCTGAAGTATATAACAAGACATACCATTGTCCCTATATTATAAACAAGACAAACAATAGAGGAGCGATTTTCTCTGCTTGGTGGCCAGCAGCAATAAAGCCTGGAAGAGACTGGGGGCTCTCGGTCTATTTCACACCTAGGTGCCTAAGGAGAACAGGCCATAGGGCTGCTTGTTGGATGTTCATGTAAAAGTTTAGTTGGAGGAGCCCTTGAGATCAATAACTGTTGGCACATAACACTGCATAGAGTTCCACGTGCTACACAATAGGTCCTTGTTGGTTATCCAGTTTGAACATAGCAGTGTGTACATGACCTTTCCAAACTCCCTAACTATCCCATCCCCCTGGCAACCATAAGTTCGTTTTCTAAGTCTGTGAATCTCCACTTGATGTTATGTACCAACCTGAATGGGAGAGGGGTATGGGGGAGAATGCATACATGTTTATGTGTGACTGAGTTCTTTCTCTGTTCACCTGAAACTACCACAACACTGTTAATTGGCGATGCATGCTTGCATGCTTAAGTTGCTCGATTTGTGTCCAACTCTGTGCCACCCTATGGACTCTAGCCCACCAGGCTCCTCTGTCCGTGGCATTCTCCAGGCAAGAATACTGGAGTGGGTTGCCATGCCCTCCTCCAGGGGATCTTCCAGACCCAGGGATTGAACCCCTGTCTCTCATGTCTCCTGCATTGGCAGGCGGGTTCTTTACTATACCCCAATACAAAATAAAAAGTTAAAAAAGTAGTTTAGCCAGTTTCAAAATAAATAACTGTTGGGATTTTGAAGCCATCCAGACTCTCTCACAAATAGAAGTTGCATCTATTTCCTTGAAACAAAGTGAATGATGAGTGTTGATTTACCCTTTCTTCTCTAATATAATTTGGGGGAGAGAGGGCAAGGGAGCAGGAAAGAAGGCAGAGGAAATACTGTTTAAGCTGGAAAGCAGGACCATATCTACATTTAGATGCCAACACCCTGAACAAGCAGCGTTCTCTGCTCAGGCCCTGAAGGACGTGCCCAGAGTCCTGCAACTGTCTTGTAAATGTCCAAATGGATTTATAGCCTGTTTTCTCCAAGAGAGGAAAACCATTTTAGGCAAATTGCAAACACTTTGGAGGCGTGTGTCCTTTGACATTTTGCTGCCTTCCCGATTCTCATCCTGCCACAGCCACAAGCAAAGAGCTGTTACCACCAGGCCAAAGCTGTAACAATATTAAGATGTTTTCCTCAACCTTGTCCCCAGAAAGATACTCCGTTTCCAGAAGATTGTTCTCCCTGGGGCATTACATCATGAATTGATTCAGCTCTTGGAGGAAGAAATTGGACAAAATATAATAGATGACCTCCTGGGGAAACATACTTAGGTTGTTAAGTATTCCCACCAGAAAACTAAGAAACGGCTTATATGTGACTACTCTGTCCACATTTAACCTTTCACCTTATTGCAGCTGAGCCGGGTGGTTTTTTTGCTACAAAGGTTTTTGTTTTAGTAAGGGTCAGAGGGAACATTTCTCCTTTATTATTTTTTTAAGGAATACAAGTATTCTTTGTTTTTGCCACTACACAGGCTTCCTCAGCTTCATGAGTTGCCCCCTGGATCCTGGATCAGGTTAGGATGCAGCCACCACAGAAGGGTGTCCCCACTCAGTGGGTAAGCATGGCCTCCCCATGGGCAGTGGGAAGGGAGACAGCTAGGGGCAAAGGGAGCTGCTTCATCTAGTTAATTTTCCATAAGGGTTTTTTGGCCTTTGGGGCATCATGCCAACACAGAAGAAAGCCACACTTGTGAAGCATTTGGGAGACATCACTTTGGTCCATCATGCAGATGGAGCGGTCCCTGGAAGCAGAATCTGCTGAAGAAAAGGATCAAGTTTCCTCTTTCCTGGGAACCCGTTTTCCAAGCAGGATGCTAGTGATTGATGAAATAACTCCCATCCAATCAAGAGTGCAGTAAGAAATGTGAGAGCTATGTTCCAAGTTTGCATGTTGGAGCAGAGAAGCGGGTGGGTGGAACTGGCCGTATATACATTGGCTGACTTCAGACAAGGACAACTTGGAAGTGTGATTAGAGTGGATGGAAGGACTGATGAACCAGAGGAATTGGTAATAAAACAGCAAGGCTTTCATCACCCAGTGCCCAGCTGGTGACTGGAAGCTGGTCAGTATCCAGAGCCTAGTTAACAGATTAGAGGACCATGGAGTGAGTTGGCAGTCTGAATTGGCAGGACAATTGACAACTGGATTGGCCGGGCCAAGTTCCTTTTCTGAGGCAGAAGCGTTCTAACCATGGCAGCAAACCTCAATTACTGTCTTGTTCTCTCAACTTTCAGGGCTTCTTGGTGGCTCAGTGGTAGGGAATTAGCCTGCCAGTGCAAGAGATGTGAGTTCGATCCTTGGGTCGGGAAGATTCCCTGGAGGAGGAAATGGCAACCCATTCCAGTATTCTTGCCTGTGAAATCCCATGGACAGAAGACCCTGGTGGGCTGCAGTCCACGGAGTCTCAGAGAGTCGGACACAGTTCAGTTCAGTTCAGTTGCTCAGTCATGTCCGACTCTGCGACCCCATGGACTGCAGAAAGCCAGGCCTTCCTGTCCACCACCAACTCCTGGAATTTACCCAAACTCATGTCCATTGAGCCGGTGATGCCATCCAACCATCTCATCCTCTGTCGTCCCCTTCTCTTCTTGCCTTCAATCTTTCCCAGCATCAAGGTTTTCCAGTGAGTCAGTTCTTCACATCAGGTGGCCAAAGTATTGGTGTTTCAGCTTCAACATCAGTCCTTCCAGTGAACACTCAGGACTGATCTCCTTTAGGATGGACTGGCTGGATCTCCTTGCAGTTCAAGGGACTCTCAAAAGTCTTCTCAAACACCACAGTTCAAAAGCATCAATTCTTCAGTGCTCAGCTTTCTTTATGGTCCAATTCTCACACAACTGAGCACAACTGAGAGTTGAGCACTCTCATCTCTCCCATCAGAAGATGAGTACAGTCTCCCTAAGGTGCTGAAATCAACTCCTTTATTTGTTATCCCAATAAAAGGCCTCCAGTGACCCCAACCAAGCCTGTCAGGCTCAGAGTGTTCAACTCTGCTTCTGAGATGTGCATCTCAGGTAATGACAACAGCCTCTGTTGGACTGTAGGTCAAAGACGAGCATGGCAGAAGTTGGTCAAGGGTGAGCATGGCGGAAGTTGGGTGAAAGAGACCAGGACATGTCTACTATTTTTGCATTTTTTTGTGACTCTATTAAGATTTTATTTTTGTTTATTTTTGCAATCAAGTACCAAATGCCACTGACTTGATTTTTTTAATTTGTATTGGAGTATAGTTGCTTTACAATTTTGTGTTAGTTTCTGTTGTATAGCAAAATGAATTTGGTATATGTATACATATATCCCTTCTATTTTGGATTTCCTTCCCATTTAGGTCGCCACAGAACACTGAGTAGAGTTCCCTGTGCTATACAGTGGGTTCTTATTAGTTATCTATTTTACACATAGTATCAATAGTGTATATTTATCAATCTCAATCTCTCAGTTCCTCCCAACCTCCTTCCCCCATTAGTATCCATACATTTGTGCTCTGCTTTGTAAATAAGATCATCTATACCAAATTTTGTGGTACATATACACAATGGAATGTTGCTCAGGCATAAAAAATAAAATTGCGTCACTTAAAGAGATGTGGATGAACCTAGAGACTGTCATACAGAGTGAAATGTAAGAAAGAAACAAACAAATATCCTGATTACCACATATATCTGAAATCTGGAAAAAATGGTCTATTGTGATTTTAAAATAAAAAACTAAAGTGCTTAGAACAACAGACGTCTTTGTGATTCTCAGGTACCCATCTGTGAAATGGGAATATTACTGGTACCTACTTTATTATACTGCTGCTATGAAAATTAGGCAATACAGATGTGGTACCTCTTGTTTTCGCCAGCCCAGCATCCTTCTGCACTTTGTTACAGAAGCACCTTTTCCGTCTTGGGTACCACTTATCTACAGCGTAGTCACTGTGGTAGGTGTATTCTCATGTGCCCTCATTTTATGTGATCTCATCCTTATGCCTGGATTACAGACAAGGAAGCTGAGCCTTTAAGAGATAACGTGACTTGTTCAAGATCAGGTAGCTGGGGCATGGCAGAGCTGGAATCAGGAGTCTATCCTAAAGTCCATCTTCCTTTGATGAAAGTGCTGTAAGTAGAGAGGCAAAGATTTGGGGGTTGTGGCAAGAGGAGAATAAAATTATGCAGGGAAGATGAGGATTTTCTCTATGTGAGACTTGCTGCTGTTCTCAGAAACGCCCTTAAGGGGGAGCTGCAGCTTCTGCCTCCTGATTTCAGGCAAAACAGCCCCTTTGTTTCATTTTCCTGGGGAATTTGCCTGCAATGCAGGAGACGTGGGTTCGAGCCCTGGGTTGGAAAGATCTCCTGGAGAAGGAAATAGCAACCCATTCCAGTATTCTGGCCTGGAGAATCCCATGGACAGAGGAGCTTCGCAGGCTACAGTCCATAGGGACATAAAGCATCGGACACGATTTAGTGAATAAGCGCAAACACACACACAACCCCACTTTTAGTCTTGCTTCAGTGTCCTTCCCAGTAGCCTTGTCCTGCTTATCTTCAAAAGGAAATCAGCCCCATCAGTACATAAATCTCAAGTGCTGCACAACCTCTCACACTCCTCACTTCTAGTTTGGATTTCTCTCTATCAAGTTATAGGGGCAAGGGACTTCCCTGGTGGTCCAGTGGTTAAGACTCTGTTCTCCCCCTTCAGGGGTCTGGGTTTGATCCCTGGTCAGGCAACTAAGATCCCACATGCTTTGAAGCCAAAAAGAAAGAAAATGTTTTGAACTGAATAAAAATGAAAATACAACATATCAACTTAAAAAAATTAAAAAATTATGGGAGTGTATGTGTGAAGAGTGAGATGGTTAGTGGTGTCATCCTGCTGAACACACTCACTTTTGCTTACATTTTATACCATCTTATTCAAAACTATGGGGCTTCCCAGGGGGCACTAGTGGTAAAGAATCTGCCTGTCAATGCAGGAGATGCAAGAGATGTGGGTTTGATCTCTGGATGGGGAAGATTGCCTGGATGAAGGAAATGGCAACCTGCTCCAGTATTCTTGCCTGGGAAATCCCATGGACAGAGGAGCCTTGTGGGCTACAAAATAAGAGTTGGACACGACTGAGCAACTGAGCACACACATTCAAAACTATTAGCCTTGCTCTAGTGTTTTCCTAGTCATGGAAATCAAATAGAGGGATGTTTTCATCACACAAAATGTACCCACCTGTGGTTTTGCAGCGAGGGGTCAGGTGTACATGTCAGCCAAGGACTGGGGAAGCTGGCCAGGATCTTCTCACTGGTGTCTGGCAAAAGAACAGAGTATCCATCAGGGATTCTTGTCCATCCTAAATCCAGTTCTGGAGGTATTTCGAGCTAGGCACCTGTCCATCTGGTCAAGCACCTCAACATGGGGAACAAAATCCATCTGAGCTATGGTCAGCTGTTGCCATATCTATCTGGAGGTCCAGTGGGTAGAACTGGCTCAGGTCCTGATGAGGGCTTGGGGCAGCCAATGCCAAAAGAAATGTTTATTAAATGATAATTAATGACCAAACAGAGAGTCCAGTATAAGTTTAGAGGTGTGCTAGCTTTAAATTGAGAGGCTGAGTAAAGTTAAGCGGTCCTTCCAGCTTCTTGTTCTAGCTCAGACAGGTTAACGAGACAGGCTGGGACCTGGGACCCTTCGCTGCAGTGCTGCAATGCTTGCACCTGGATACACCTCTCCTCCCATGACAAAATACAAGGAAACTTTATGGGATGAAAAATAACCGCATACAAGCAGTTAGGACAAATTCTGGACCAAAAGATACAAAGAGACCAAAAAAACCCAACTGCCATTTTTGAAGAGCCTAGAGCAAAAGTAGGGGGTTAGAAAAAAAGCCGGGTACTGCACACATCACCACTTCATTCAGTTCAGTTCAGTCACTAAGTCGTGTCCGACTCTTTGCAACCCCATGGACTGTAGCACGCCAGGCCTCCCTGTCCATCACCAACTCCCAGAGATTACTCAAACTCATGTCCATTGAGTTGGTGATTCCATCCAACCATCTCATCCTCTGTCATCCCCTTCTCCTCCCGCCTTCAATCTTTCCCAGCATCAGGGTCTTTTCAAATGAGTCAGCTCTTTGAATCAGGTGGCCAAAGTATTTGAGTTTCAGCTTCATCATCAGTCCTTCCAATGAATATTCAGGACTGATTTCTTTTAGGATGGACTGGTTGAATCTCCTTGCTGTCCAAGGGACTCTCAAGAGTCTTGTCCAACACCACAGTTCAAAAGCATCAATTCTTTGGTGCTCAGCTTTCTTTATAGTCCAACTCTCACATCCATACATGACTACTGGAAAAACCATAGCTTTGACTAGATGGACCTTTGTTGGCAAAGTAATGTCTCTGCATTTTAATATGCTGTCTAGGTTGGTCATAACTTCTCTTCCAAGGAGCAAGTGTCTTTTAATTTCATGGCTGCAGTCACCATCTGCAGTGATTTTGGAGCCCCCCAAAATAAAGTCTCTCACTGTTTCCACTGTTTCCCCATCTATTTGCCATGAAGTGATGGGATCAGATGCCATGATGTTAGTTTTCTGAATGTTGAGTTTTAAGCCAACTTTTTCACTCTCCTCTCTCACTTCATCAAGAGGCTCTAGTTCTTCTTCACTTTCTGCCATAAGGGTGGTGTTATTTGCATATCTGGGGTTATTGATATTTCTTCTGGCAATCTTGATTCTAGCTTGTGCTTCATTCAGTCCAGCATTTCTCATGATGTACTCTGCATATAAGCTAAATAAGCAGGGTGATACTATACAGCCTTGACATACTCCTTTCCCAATTTGGAACCAGTCTGTTGTTCCATGTCCAGTTCTAACTGTTGCTTCTTGACCTGCATACAGATTTCTCAGGAGTCAGGTCAGGTGGTCTGGTATTCCCATCTCTTTCAGAATTTTCCACAGTTTGTTGTGATCCACACAGTCAAAGGCTTTGGCATAGTCAATAAAGCAGAAGTAGATGTTTTCTGGAACTTTCTTGCTTTTTCAATGATCCAGGAGATGTTGGCAATTTGATCTCTGGTTACTCTGCCTTTTCTAAATCTAGCTTGAACATCTGGAAGTTCACAGTTCACCTACTGTTGAAGCCTGGCTTGGAGAATTTTGAGTATTACTTTGCTAGCGTGTGAGATGAGTGCAACTGTGCGAATAGTTTGAGCATTCTTTGGCATTGCCTTTCTTTGGGATAGGAATGAAAACTGACCTTTTCCAGTCCTGTGGCCACTGCTGAATTTTCCAAATTTGCTGGCATATTGAGTGCAGCACTTTCACAGCAGGTGCCAAAACACCTAAGTCACCCCTCCAATCCCTGGACACATTCCTACCAATCAAGAGCTGTTGATTTGTTCTATCATTCCCCAGCCACACAGAGCTGATGGGTCTGGCACAATCCTCTTACACCTTAACATAGAGAACAATAACGATGACACAATCCGTTGAGGTAACGTACCCTCTAGAGATTATTAGTTCTGAGGGATTCTGACTGGACCCTTCTGGTACCAGCATTAATACTACTTAAAATCTGTGTTTTAATCAGCATTCCTGGCTCTCAGTTGTATTAAAAATTCAATAGGTAAAGAATCTTAATTCACAGACTATGCACTTTAATAGATAAAGAACGCCAAGTACCTTGGAACCACTGGTAAGCCATGTTTGCCCAAGTTGAAAGAGAACATCTGGAAATATTTGAGGTCTCTGTCAATAGAGCTTGGAAATGGGGAAGTGCTTCTCATGAGAGGTGGAGAACTCAGACTCCAGAGTCAGTCTGACCTAGATTCAGATGTGAGCTCTGTGCGACCCTGAGCAAGTTCATTTCAAATTCATTGTCTGAAATGATGGCAATGTCTACCTTTCAAGCGTCTGTGAGACAATGTAAATAAAACACCTGGGATAGACCCTGGCCCTTAAAAAATTCTCAAAAATGGTGACATTATAACAATGAATTTGAGCGAAGCAAACCCCAGTTTTTTCTGTTTTCTTTTTCTCTGCTCCCTTTTTTCTTGCTTCCTGTTCTTTCCCTCATTCTTCCCACACCTCCCTCGTTCCTCCTCCTTCCACCGCCCCAGCCCTTTTCTGGATGATCTGAAGGAAGACATTAATTATTAAAGAGCATCCGGTCCTTGGCATTCCATGTAGAAGAAATCAATGATTTGGGGGACCCTAAAGAGAATCACTGATTTTATAAAGGCTTAATAAAAAGTCAACAATTGAACACAAGCTTTTTCCCCTCTGAATCATTATATTCTGTTGTTCCTGAACATCTGTGCCGAGGGGAGGTCTGCCTTCACTCGGGCCTCCTTGAAACCCTGCTTCTTGGGCTGTAGTTATGTGTCTGTTTATGCCTCATTTGGAACACAGGCCATCATTCCAGGATTCTCTTTCTGGAACTGCCACTAACTATGTGGGTGAATTATTTTCCAACTTTGAACTTCAGTTTTCAAAATGGAGCAAGTCAGGCGAGACTTGGTATAACTGATGAAAGTCGATGAAAATACCACTCAGGTTTAATACTTAATCGTATACTCTTATGGCGTTTCCTGCGTATCCATCTCGACTTGACAGCCAGCTCTTCATGCAGGGGGATAGTGTCCTACTCCATAGGAAAACAAATAAAATTCTGAAGTGGAAACCCTAGGTTCAAGTCCCAGCTCTGTAACCTGCCAGCTCATGTGACCATGAGTGAGTCGTTGCATCTCTGCCTGCCGTGCTTTCCACTACTGTGAAACTGGCTGATATACCCAAACTACAGGGTTATTGTGAGGACCTGGAAGATAAGCATTAACAAAGCACTTGGTTAATTTAAAAAGCATGTTCATTATTGTTAATTGGGTTCTTAAAGTTTTTATTGAATGCCATCTGTATTTTTAAAAATTAAAAAAACTAATACTTTATTTTTAAATTTTGAAAAATATTTGGCTTTTTTTTTTTTTGGCTGTATTGTGTCTTCATTGCTGCACGTGGGCTTTCTCTAGCTGTAGTGGGAGGACTTCTCATTGTGGTGGCTTCTCTTGTTGTGGGGCACAGACACTAGGGCACCTGGGCTCAGTAGTTGTGGTGCATGAGCTTTGTTGCTCTGAGGCATGTGGGATCCTCCCGGACTAGGGATCGAACCCATGTCCTCACTGGCAGGCAGATTCTTAAGCACTGGACCACCAAGAAAGTTCCAGAATGCTGTCTGTTTTAAGAACAAAGCTAAGAGTTTTGCTATTACCCATTTTAAGCTCACTGAAGAAAAGAATTGTTGGTATATAATTAAAACTGATTTCATTTCCAATGCAAAATTGTAAACACACCAAAAAAAAAAAAACTTGCTTCCAAAACCAGTAAAGTCTTCGAGTAATGTTATGAAATAATACTGAAGTGAATACTCTCTAGGTGCCTTCAGATTTATGTGGTAAGAATAAATATCAAAATTAAACCTGAAATGAAATACTAATTCTCTTAGTGGGATTAATTCTATTAGGCTGCCTTTGCAAAGTACACAGTTCTTCTGAAATTTGCATAGATAAATTTGAAGTTATTTTCTAATTATAGAAATAATATTGTTGAAGATGGTAAAAGTATAAATGCAAAATTTGTTGGGTTAGAGTTCTCTAGAAAAACACAAGTAATGAGATATTGGTGTCAGACTCTTTGTGACCCCATGGACTGCAGCACACCAGGTTCCTCTGTCCTCCACTAGCTCCCAGAATGTGCTCGGATTCATGTACATTGAGTCGGTGATGCTGTCTAACCATTTCATCCTCTGCTGCCCCCTTCTCCTTTCTCCTTCAGACTTTCACAGAAGCAGGGTCTTTTCCAGTGAGCTGGCTCTTCACATCAGGTGGCCAAAGTATTGGAGCTTCTGCATCAGCTGAAGGTGCTCAGCCTTCTTCTATGGTCTAACACTCACATCCGTAAAATAGGATATATGTATATATATATATTATACTATATTATATTATAATATGTATATATACATATACATATAATATATATATAAAGAGATTTGTTATAAGAAATTGGCTCATGCAT
Organism: Okapia johnstoni; assembly: GCA_024291935.2. NCBI lineage: Eukaryota > Metazoa > Chordata > Mammalia > Artiodactyla > Giraffidae > Okapia > Okapia johnstoni. The sequence continues at coordinate 36,029,907 of CM044314.1, read as the reverse complement.
TTATGGGTACCCTAACCCTAACTGAGAAACCCCACAATCTGCAGTTGTCAGGTTGGAGACCCTGGACAGCCAATGGTGTAGTTCCAATTTGAGTCTGTGTCTGTAGACAGGAGAAAAGCAATGTCCCACTTTGAAGACAGAGAGTCTCCCTCCCACCAGCCCAGTTGTCCTAGTCAGGTCTTTACCTGGTGGGACAAGGCCCACCCATGTCTAAGCGGGAAAACTCCTTTATTCAATCAATTCAGATATCACTCTCATACATTGACTAAATATTTGACTAAATATTTGGACACATAAAATCAACAATCACATTAGTATTATAGAATATTTGAGAAACCACAGGAAAGAAGGAAAAAAAAAACCAAGTTTACTCTAAGTTCAGCCACCCGAAGATAACCATTATTAGACTTTTGACATCTTTCTTTCCAACCTTTTTTAAAATAAAGTTTAGCTTAAAAAAAAAAATTCTGTTTTGGTTTTCTGGCCACAAGGCATATGGAATCTTAGCTTCCCAATCAGAGATTGAGATTGAACCTGCACCCCTTGCCCTGGAAGGCAAAGTCTTAACCACTGAACAGCTGGGGAAGTCCCTCTTCTTTTTTTTTATTTTTTAAATGAACCACAGATCAATTTTTTAAATCACCTGTTCTATTTGACTAAAGAGCTCATGCTGTCTCTTTTCTGGTTTACTTAGGAAATTATCTAAAATTGTGCCTCCGATTTTGCACTTATATAGCAATTACTATTAGAAAAACTGCCTTACAAATACAAAAGACACCAGTATTATAAGCAAATAAAAGGAGCATGGCCTACCACACTATGTCTCACCCCAAGGAGTGAGAAGTTGGCAATTAAGGGGGCAGGTCTAGGGTGGGGAGAGGTGTTAGCAATTCCTGAAAGACATCAGGGAATTCCATCCACCCTCTCCAAGCCAATACCCATCTCAGGGAAACATCCCCAGATATCCAGCCTATTGCTGTTTCCCCAATGCAGCACTGAAAGTGTTAATAGCCCATCTCACATTCCCTGTGTCCCAAGGCTGAGAGGTGTGAGCAACTAGGGAAACCCCCAATAAATTAGGGGTGGCAGCCCCTCTGAGGAGGGAGTGGTGGCTTGTGGTGGCTTGTTCAGCATTTTAAGCCTTTTAGCTGGTGTCCGTTATCAGTGATAGATTTATTGGATATTCGTGCAGCGGGCAGGGGGATTTGAAATATAACATAAGCACTTCCGGAGATGTCAGTACTCTGACGTTAGTGGTCTGAACAAGGATGTAATTCATATCTGCAGGTGCTTACTCTAGTATCAAATACTTCAATAACATCATGCCTGTGGAATCCACTGGTCCCCAGGGCCCTATTTGTATTCTGATACGCCCACGTCTTTTCCTATGTGTGTTTTCCTTTCTTAAGGAGCTCTCATTTCCTTCAATAGGATATGTTTTATTTCATCCCTTTTCCTGCATTTACTCATATTAGTGTCACCGCATTCACTGGTAATAGTCAAGCTTGGAAATAGCCCGCATAGCCACCTAAATACTAGCCTGAAACACACTGCCTGCCATGCATTATGAGGAAAGCATGGAATGGAATCCGGTGGAAGTAACAGTTTCTTTTGGAGTTCTTACTAAATGTTACCCAGTGAGAGAACACTGGAGGGAACAGGTCCAGAGAACATGAGGCCTCTTCTGACAGGGTGGGGAGCCCGGGAGGAAAATTTAGGGTTTGGGATACTTCATTTCCAGCAAGGAAGTTCTTGGTTGATGGATAGAAGCAAAGCACAGTCAAAACATCGCTTTGGGTTTTGAATTTCTTTTATTTTTCTGACTGGGCTTCTCTGGTAGATTAGCAGTAAAGAACCCACCTGCCACTGCAGGAGACGCAGGTTTGATCCCTGGGTTGGGAAGATTCCCTGGAGCAGGAAATGGCAACCCACTTCAGTATTCTTGCATGGGAAATCCCATGGACTACAGAGCCTGGTGGGCTATAGTCCATGGGGTTGCAAAAGAGTAAGACATGACTTAGCAACTAAACAACAAATGAATGTAGGGGATAGGGGCTCTTGTCTCACTATTAGGATCACAGTCTTTAGAGGGAAGTCTTGAGGGTACAGAAAGACAGGCAACAGCAGCCATTCAGAGGCATGGGCTATTGTAGGTCAACAAAAACAATTCATAGTATTATGTTGTATATTTGCTATATTATATATATGTGTGAATGTGTGTGTGTGTGTGTGTGTATGTGTGTGTGTGTATCCTATAAGAAGATACAGGCTTTGATTTTGTTGTGGGTGGCCAGCTTCCCATCTGAGGATGATAGTTTAGAAATTCATCTTTTTTGCATGAACTGCTGGGGTGTCAGTTCAAGTACGTATGTGCTCAGTTGCTAAGTTGTGTCCGACTCTGTGCAACCCTTTGGACTGTTGCCAGGCTCCTCTGTCAATGGGATTCTCCAGGCAAGAATACTGGAGGGGGTTACCATGCCCTCCTCCAGGGGGTCTTCCTGACTCAGGGATTGAACATGCGTCTGTTGCGTGACAGATAGTTACTTTAGTGCTGAGCCACATGCACTTGAATCCTGCACAAGATCCCAGGAATTAGTCCTGGGATCTTGGAAACTTTGGGACCAAGTATTTAAAAAGATAAAGTCCTGAAGAACTTTAGGACAAATACTTCTTGGTTGCAGAAAGCCCGGCTCAGTGGAACCTTGGTTTTGCAAACTTCAAAGATCCTTTCCTTCTTGGAAAGGCTAGTTTGCAAATAAATTAGAGTCTCTAAGGCAAATAAACTGTTCTGCAGAGTCATGTAAAAGGATGTCACTGTGGACAGAGTTGTACCTCCTCAGATTATTTTCTTTTTTAGGATACATTTCCCCCTCTACATGGATTTTGATAGTTCTCAGCTAATAAAAATGATGGTTGGTTCTTGATAAAGCTATTCCTAGGTCAGGAGATCAGGGGCAAGCCCCACGTGATGCTGATGAAGGGACCCTGAGAAGAGACCAGAGTAGGTGCTTAAAACTCAACATATGAAGGCCCACAGGAATGTCATTCCAAAATAAGTAAACCAGCCCAGCACAATGTGCTGATGGTGGATTACTGGACTCTGATGGATGGGAGAGATTTAGGGTAAGCTACCTTGAGACCAGGGGGCTGGGTTTTTCCTGAAAGTGAAAATCTGTTTTGTCAATCACGCAGCAAAGGGACAGATATAGGGGTGGCAAAGGAAGACAGGGATGGCATTGGGGTGCAGAGGAGATGGGATACTGAAGACATGAGTTTCCCTTGACAGAAGGGATGCTAGAGGTTCCTTCAGCTCCAGCTACTGTATAGATATACAATTTTTTTGTGTGTGGCCACATGCATGATCTTGAGATCCCCGACTAGGGATCAAACCCTCACCCCCTGCAGTGGAAATTTGGAGTCTTAACCACTAGTCCACCAGGGAAGTCCCCACAATTGGTTTTTTTATATTAATTTTTTTATCTTGAAATCTTTCCAAAATTGCTTATTGGTTCTAGTTGTTTTCTTGCATTTGTTCTAATAACTATCTCACTTCAGTCTCCGTTTAGCTTGTTCTATCTTTCCCCTAACATCTTGAATATATGGAATACAGTTATAAAAACTTTTAACGTCCTTTTTTACTTATGCTCTCTGGACAGTTTCAATGGATTTTTTTTCCTTTTCATTATGGGCTATCTACTTCTTCCTCTTCAGACACCTGGAAATTTCTGTTGGATGCCAGACACTGAATTTCACATAATTTGGTGCTGGATATCTTTGTATTCTGGGGTTACCAGGTGGTGCTAGCAGTAAAGAACCTGGCTGCCAATGAAGGAGAATTAAGAGACATGGGTTTCATCCCTGAGTTGGGAAGATCCCTTGGAGAAGGGCATGGCAACCCACTCCAGTCTTCCTGCCTGGAGAATCCCATGGGCAGAGGAGCCTGGCGGGCTACAGTCAATAAGGTTGCAAAAGAGTCGGACATGACTGAAGTGACTTAGCATGTACATCCTTGTAGTCTAACTGATAGCCTTGAGCTTTGCTCTGGGATGCAGTTAAATTACTTCAAAATGGTTCTGTCCTCTTGGATCTTGCTTTGAAGCCATCTTAGGCGGGACCAGAGCAGTGTTCATTCTAAATCAATCGTTCTGCAAGGGACTTAGGCGCCTCATGAACCCTGAGAGTCCCCTCCGACTCTCTGAAACGGGCTCTCTTTCAGGCGGGGGTGTGTGCTCTGGGTGTTATGGCTCCCTCGGATTTTTGATTGGTACCTTTTCTGGCCTTAGGTAGTTCACTCACACAAACAGGCTGAGTAATACTGAACTGAGTAATCAATGGAGACCCTCTGCAGAGCTCCAGCGTTCTATCACTGTGCAGTCCTCTCTCTCTGCCCCCGACCCCGGCACACTGGTCTGTGAAATCCAGCTGTTCTGGTTTCCCCACACTCCCAGGAACGTATCCTCAATTCTGGGAGACTGTGGGGGCTCTGCTTGGCTTCCCCCTCCAGCTGGTGCAGACAGGACGCTCTCTCTAGACTGTAAGGGTGGGGCAATTCTTAAGCTCAACTCATTTGTTCTCCATCATTCGGGGTTCTCTGCCCTTTATTTTCTGATGTCTTGTCTTGAGAATCATTGCTTCATATAGATTGTTTCAGGCATGAGGGTGAATCTAGTCCCTAGTTACACCTTCTTAGCCGGAAGTGGGAGTGTGTGTCCACTCTCTAGGCTCCCACACCTCAGCGGACTTTGTCCGGATGAAAACTAGTCCTTCGGCTCCACCTGGATACAGTGGGGCTGGCTTGATGGTTACTTCCCAGCCACAATTCTGCAGCAGGAGAGGGAAGCATGCATTTTGGTATCTCCACCACAGTGTGCTTATCCTTTTCTTGGAGATGAGCAAAAAAAAAAAAAAAAAGTCGTAGGAAAGTGAAAGAAAGCTTCAAACAAGAAAAACTGGCGTGGTGGTGGTCCTGGTGGAATTTACGCTTGTCCCTCCTGCGGGATTCAGGCTCCTAAATCGTATTTCTGTTGGAGGGAGGGGTGGGCGGATTCTGAAAGCCATAAAATCAGCTGACCCCACAAGCTCTCAGCGAGCCAGCCAGGAGGAGTTTTGATTGTGAGAACAATTCTCTCAGTATTCAGAAGTGGGATTCCTGTGTGGTGAAAGAAATTTTGAAAGCGAAAGGGAGTTCAATTTCTAGGGAGCCTGGCTTTGTTTTCTTTGTTCGACTGAAACCTCTCGTCGGAGAAGGGAATGCAGTGGGAATAATTAGCCGCGATGGGTGGTAGAAATCCAAAGAGAAAAATAATTCATCAACTTTAAAGCAACTCATTTAAAGCTGTGAGTGTGGTTTATTTGACCTGCATTGGGGAGCAAATATTAATGAAGAAGTAAAGGCAGCTTATAGCTTTCTCAGTTCTTTCATTTCCCACTAGATGTCTTTGATAGAAACTAATTATCAATGCTCTTGATTTAATTTGAAAAAAAAATTGGATGAAGGTTTTTCTTAAGTCCCCTGCCAGCGTTCATAACCCAGGAGAACTAAAATTAACCTCTGACCCTTCCTCAGTAACTGCTGTTAGCTGATGGAGTCCAAGGAGTCCTCTTTAGAAAACAAGAAAAATTATTATTATTATTATTATTATGGTGATTATTATTTTTTAAATAAAAATTTCTTGTGGGACTGTGGGAAGGCCGGAGGAAATTTTCCCAGTGCTAGAGTTGCTTTTATTAAGCTGCTAAGCAGATACCACAAAACTTTCATTAATTGAAACTCAACTAAATTGAACTCATTTTTTTTTCTCCCACATTCCACTTTCAAGAAAAAAAGAAGGAAAGAAAAGAAGATGCTGTCATGTCAAGAACTTAACCTAAAATCTACTTTCAATACCAAATTTAGGGTCCCCTGCATAGGTATCTCAGCCACACACATTATATTCCTCTGCTGTATTTTTTGAATTGAAATATAGTTGTTTTACAGTGTTGTGTTAATTTCTGCTGTACAGAAGTGATTCAGTTATACATTATACATACATATATATGTATACACACACACACACACACACACTCTTTTTTATATTCTTTTCCATTATGGTTTATCACAAGATACTGAATATAGTTCCCTATGGTATACAGTAGGACCTTATTTTTTATTCATTCGCTATATAATAGCTTATATAATATATACTATATTCTTTTTTAAGATGATGAATTTATTTATTACTTACAGAATACAGACTATAAAAGCGTAGTATATCTCAAATGGATAGCTCTCATATGTGACTTCACACATGCATCAAGGTAGAAGACAAGCCCTGCTTCCTCCCTGCTTTTCTGTAGGTCTCTCTGCTCTGGCTACAGCACTAGCTGTCCTCCTGACAAATACCCTTCATTCAGGGAAGACACCAGCATGGGGCTCATGCTCCTGATTTCCACGCTAAATCCTGCTCATCTTCGTGACCGTCACCCTTTCCACAGATACACCAGTCTCCCTCTCATAACCCTTCACCATTCCATCCCTAGAAGGATAGTTGTAGACATTCCACTGCTGGCCAGGACCTCGTAATTCTACAGCTCTCTCATGCACTTGCTCCCATCTATGTGTTTCTTGGACATATGGTCTTGGGTTTTTGTTTGTTTTTTAAATTTTATTGAAGTACAGAGATTTGCAAGGTTGTATTAATTTCTGCTGTATAACAAAGTGACTCAGTTATATCTATACATACTTTTTCATATTCTTTTCCATTATGGTTTATCACAAGATATTGAATACAGCTCCCTGTGCTATACAGTAGGATCTTGTTTACCCATTCTGATTGCCTGGAGAATCCCATGGACAGAGGAGCTCAGTAGTCTACAGTTTATGGGGTTGCAGAGTCAGATACATCTGAGCAACTAACACTTTCACTTTTCATGTAATAGTTTGCATCTGCTAATCCCAAAGTCCCATGGGAACTCCTCCCCTTGGCAACCATCATTCTGTTCTCTATGTCTGTGAGTCTGTTTTGTAGATATGTCCATTTGTGTTGTATTTTAGATTCCACATGTAAGTGATATCATATGGTATTTGTCTTTCCCTTTCTGACTTACTTTGCTTAGTGTGATAACCTCTAGGTCCATCCATGTTACTCTAAATGGCATTATTTCATTTGTTTTATGGTTGAGTAATGTTCCACTGTGTATGCACATGCCACATCTTTTTTATTCATTCATCTGTCAGTAGGCTATTTTAGGTTGTTTCCAAGTCTTGCTTATTGTAAATAGTGCTGCTGTGGACATAGGGGTGCACGTATTTTTTTGAATTATAGTTTTGCCTGGATATATGCCCAGGAGTGGGATTGCTGGATCCTGGTCTTGTTTTTTTTCATCCTCCTTGAACCTCTCAAAGCCCAGCTCTTCCTCAATCCAGTGTTCACTTTCTCTCTTACCCAACTTAGGCTTCATGGTTTGTGTTTCCACATTTCTCTTGCCATTTAAATTTTTTGCCCTATTTCCTTCTTCTGTTATGTCCATTGAAAAACTCTGGATCATTTTGTGTCTGACTTCAACTTGCCTGAACCTGGATTGCGACATTGCTACAGAAAATAACATCATCCTAGAGGTTGGTATACTCTGAACTGAAGTTCTTCAGCCTTAACTGGGCCTTTGGTTCTTGAATGAATGATTTCAGAACTTTTTATTCTTCTCAATGGCCTTTAACCCCCTACATTTGAGCCCCTCTGTTATTTCTCTGACTTCACCTCCTTCTACTCTCTCTTGCTCTTTCATGCCTATGCAGCTACACTGGGCTGCTTGCTGAATCTCAAACATGTCTGTGATGGCCAGTTTATGTGTTCACTTGACTAAGCTATCCTTCTCAGTTATTCAATCGAACACCAATCTAGATTTTAGAGGTATTTTGTAGATGTGATTAAAGCCCATAATCAGCTGACTTTTAAGAAAGGGAGATTATTTTAGATACTCATATACAGTAAGTCCCCCACATACAAACCTTCAAGCTGGCAAACTTTCAAAGGTGCAAACCTGCTTTCTACCAATGTGAGGCATGAGTGAAACTGCAGCTTGCCCTCCATCTCCTATTGGTGATGATCCTTCAGTTCTACCATCTCCTACCTCCTCTCCCTCCTCCAATCAGTAACTCTTCTTGCCTGTTCACTCAGTGTTAGCCCCTGTGTGCCAGCTGTTGTACTGTGCTACTGTGCTTTTCAAGGTGCTGTACTGTAAGATTTAAAATGTTTTATTTTTGTGTTTCTTTGTCTTTTAGGTATTATTTGTGTGAAAAGTATTATAAACCCTTTACAGTATGGTACTATATAGCCAATGGTGTTGGTTGGGTACCTAGGCTAACTTTGTGGGACCTATGAACAAATCAGAGTTAACGAATGTGCTCTTGGAATGGAACTTGTTCATATGTAAGGGACTTACTGTACTGATTCAATCAGTTGAAAGGCCTTAAGAGCAGAACCAAGGCTTCCTTGTATATTGTAGTCATCGCTTGTACCTGAGAAGTCAGCCTGCCCTTCCTGACAGCATGCCCTACAGACCAGTGATGGTGGGTATCTTTCTATGTCTGCTGCTCTTCTCTATCTCATTGAAAGGCACCACTGTCCACCTAATTGCTGAATCTAGAAATCTGATCCTTGATGATTCTACACGGGCTTCACAACCAGCCAATGATTAACTTCTTTTGAAGTCAGCTACCTAGGCTTCCCTTTTCCCCACCTCAGCACATTTTCTCTTGGTCAGGTCACCACCATCTCTCTTCCATGTCCTGCAGAAATCTTCTCACTTTGCCTCCTCACTCTGTGTTTGCTTCTCTTCTATCTATTCTCTGTTCTGCACCTTAACTGGCTCTTCTAAAAACAGCAAACAAATTAAGACTAGAACTACCATATGATCCAGCTGTTCCCCTTCTGGTCATTTATCTGAAGGAAACAAAAACACTAATTCAAAAAGATATATGTCTCCTATGTTCACTGCAGCATTTCACATTTCTTCCTTGCCGACAATTCTTTAGTAGTTTCTTTTCCCTTCAGTATAAACACTGGACTGCTTAATATTGTCACAAAACTTTGCTATCTCCCTAGCCTCATTTCTTCTCATTTTCCCTGCACATTCAGTACTCAATTCTTTTTTTAAAAAACTTTTATTCATTTATTTATTGGCTGCACCAAACAGGATGTTAATCTTAGTTCCCTAACCAGGGATCAAACCCATGCCCACTGCAGTGGGAGGTGGAGTCTTAACCACTGAACCACCAGGGAGATCCCAATACTTTGCTATTCTAATTTTCTTTCTTTACTTTTTAAAAATTTATTTATTTGTTTATGGCTGTGCTTGGTCTCTGTTGCCCAAGGGCCATCTCCATCTGTGGTGAACAGAGAGAAGGTGAAGGGTGGGTTACTCTCTAGTTTCTGTGTGAGAGCCTCTCATCGTGGTGGCTTCTCTTGTTGCAGAGCACAGGCTCCAGAGCACAGGTCCAGTAGTTGCTCCAAAGCATTTGAGATCTTCCCCGACCAGGTATTGAACCTGTGCCCCCCGCACCAGCAGGTGGACTCCCAACCCCTGGACCATCAGGGAAGTCCCAGACACTATTCCTTATTTGGTATGTATCCCAAGCAGACTGACTGAATTTCTGCCTATTATTCTTTTTAACTGGAAGAGAAAGGATGATCTAGCTGTTTATCTACTGGGTAGATCGTTTTATGCCAGATCACATCACTGATTAGGGATCAGCCAATAGACTGGCTAGCCTTGGAGCAGATGCCCATTTCTGGTTCCATTAATGTTCTTGTTCGTGGAGTATCTTCCATCATCTGAGGATTTATGGGTACTGAAGTCTCCTTAAAAATTGCTGTTGGGCTTGTAAAGCATTCTGAGCGACATATCAAGTATAAAGAGCAGCTTTGGAACAGGGAGCTGAACTGGATTAGCCCACTTTTAATTTATTTCCTAGCATTGACTCTTCCCCAGAGAGTATTGATTGGGTCAGTTTGCTACCATTCAAGTGAGAGCACTTCCTAATTAATGAGAACCTCCTGTATAGCACAGGGAACTCGACTCAGTGCTCTGTGAAGATCTAATTGGGAAGGAAGTCCAAAAAAGAGGGGATATATGTATATGTATAACTGCTTCACTTTGCTGTGCAGTAGAAGCTAACACAACATTGTAAAGCAACTATACTCCAATAAAAATTTAAAAAAAAAAAAAAGGTGTTTACCATGGGGCCAAAAAAGAAAAAAACAAAACAAGTGAGCGCCCCCTCATGGAGCAGCGTTTATCTGTTTACCTGTCAATCTTCCCTGGTCTTTGACTCTCTTCAAGCCTCGAGAATGCGTCGGTTGCCTGTCGTTTGTACTGATTTCTGGTCCCACATGGCCCATGTGGGTTAACTGAGAACACACACGCAAGAGTGAGGCAATGTCTGTAGGAGGAGAAACTCTCTTGGGGCTTACTTCCCTTCATTCCAAAGGAGTCAGTATAAATGGAAGAATTCTTGAAATTCTGGGGCTCTCTGGTGCGCTTATCCAGCATCCTTACGAAGTAGGAATTCTGCATCAGTGAATCTTCCAGACAACGGAATGTGTTCTATTTTAAATGCAAACTTAGGGGGAGGATTTAAAACATCTTATGAGAATACAGTCATCCTTCAGTATCTGGGGGTTTGGGTTTCAGTGGGCTATCTTTTCTAGACTCAGTGACTTTCCCTGACATCTTTTCCTTGCTGTGTTCAAGGTGCTGCTTGAAATCTATTGTCTGCTGAAATCCGGAAAACCAAGGCTTGAGTGTTGGTAAATTTCTGAGTGAGGAAATTCTCTATCTATGAGAACTATGACCTTCCAGCTTAGATGTATTGATATTTCTCACCTACTTTGGCATCATGTCTCAGACTCCTGTAGCCTGTTACCATATTATCTAATGTGCTGAGTTTTAGACATTCTCATTGAAGATCACAATCTGTATGATTTCAGTACCTCTAGACCATGAAACTTTTGCACCTGGTTTTATGTCCCTGGATATATTCCAGTGTCTCTTGGTTTATAGTCTATGGGAACTTGAATAGAATTTGTATCCTGCTATTGTGTGAAAACTGCATAAATCTAAATTACGTTGAATTGGTTCAGAGTGCTTTTCAGGTCTACTGTATCCTTCTACATTTCTGTCTATTCATTCTATTAATTTTTGAGAGCTTGATATTGAAACTCCAACAAAAAATCTTAATTTATCTATTTAAAATTTATTGTAAAATATAGTAGAACTATATATAACTTTGTTCTGTATTTTCCAAGTCTCCTGTAAATGTGTTATCATACTTTAATAATTTAAAAAATAAAAATTAAAGACATATACATTTTAAACAATTAAAAAAAGAAAATCAGAGTCAAATCTATTTGATTTTCCATTTTTTTATTATGCTAAGATACATTTAACATAAAATTGACTGTGGTAATCATTTTACAGTGTACAGTTCAGTATTATTAAATACACTCACACTGTTTGTACAGCCATCATCCCCATCCATCTCCAGAACTCTTCATCTTCTCAACCTGAAACTCTGTACCCATCAAACAGTAACTCCCCATGACTCCCTACGCCCAGTCCCTGGCATCACCACCATTCTCCCTTCCCTCCCACCCCCCTTCCTCTTTCCCTCCTTCCCTCCCTCCCTCCTATCTTCCCTCCCACCTTCCTTCCTCTCTTCCTTCACTCCCTGCTTCTTCCCCTTCCTCCCACCTTCCTTCTTTCCTTCCTCCCTCCCTTCCCTCCCTTTCTCCTCTCCTTCCTCCCACCTTCCTTCCTTCCTTCCTCTCCCTTTCCTTCCAATTAGATTTGAAAAGATTTCTTATCATTCCCCACTTTCAGTTTCCACCCACATATTTCTGTCTACAGTATGCTCTGAGACTAGTCCATTATTCAATATTCTTTATCTTGGCTTGTTTCCTTATCTGTTAAAGGAAGTACCTCTCAGCATTGACATTGTAAGTTTTCAAGAAATAGGGATGATAACAGTTACACTTAAAATAACTGCACCTTCCCTGTCTGAAGGCAATCAAGCCAGATCTTCGTCTTCACTGTGAAGGATGTGTAGTTCTGGACAGAGATTGGTAGTGATGCAGACAAGATGCTTATCTGGGAAGGGTGGCCCAGGGGCATGAGAGAGAGTTGGGGAGTCACTTTGGGCTGTTTAGCTGGAGACACAGGCCCAGGATGGAAAGAGGCCCAGAAATGGGATGGTCATGGGCTACACAGGAAGATAGATGAGCCTAGATAGCATATTCTATATTCTTCCCTCCTTTCTCTGTTCCTTTTCTAACCATAGGATAAGAAGGAGCCAATCAGGTCATTGCGTGGGTTTCAGTGACTGAGTAAGCAAGGCCCTCCACCAAGCTTGGCCACATGTCCTGGAATGGTTCCCATCAATGATGAGGAAGACTTGGGAGGGAAACTGACCTGTCGTCCAGAGTCTGATAACAGGATGGGATTGAAGTCATATTTCAAAGGACCCAAGGGAGCTAAGGGTGGGGGTAAGGATGGTTACAAATGACAAGGAGTATTTTGGAGACCCTAGCAGATATTCACCAGCTGTATCTTCAAAGAAGGATTAATCTTGGTCTTCCCCAGTTTTCCTCTGCCTCGTCTTGTAAACTTAAAAAGAGTGGCCATATGTCTTTTGTAGAATATATTCTTGGAATAGTAGACAAAGAAAATTAGGAAAAAAAAGCCCAAGTTAAAAATCAGATACATATTTATAAAATCATAGACCCAGGGTAAAAAGGGCTTTGAAGGTTTCCTAGTCAATTGCACACTAGACCATGCATTCTGACTGTAACATTATAGATAACACCTTGTCTTTTTTTGAGAACTTCTAGAAACAAGGAATTCAAAACTCCTAGAATAGCCTGGGTCAGTCTTGGACAGTTTTGGTTGTTAGAGATTGTTGTCAGAAATCTGATTTTCTGTAGTTTTACTGTTTGATAATTGCTTTGTTTTATAGAATAATCTTTCTTCACATCCCAGACCTAAAACTCATGGGCATCTATTTAGGTCTTTTCAAAGCTAAATAGCCAAAGCTTGCAACTTTTGTTTTATTTAGTTAGTTTCAAGTCTTTCACTCTGCCAGCTATTCTTCTCCAGGGATGTTTCTATGTAGTATTTCTCCATGTGGTATTTCTCCATGTGGTACCCATCATGGTCTAAAGTGTACAAGGGGGAGCAAGATGCTCTTTTTTCTTATGATGGACTCATTATCTCTGATAGTACAGCCTGGAATCTCGATTGCTTTAAGTTCATCATTAACTGAGCACAAACTTCTGCTGCCCCTTGTATAATTGGTTGTTTGTTTTATAATGATTTGTTATGTATATACATTGCAAATAATCACCAAATAAGCCTAGTGAACATCCATCACCATATATGTATATACAAATGACTGATCCATTTGCTATACAATAAAAACACAACATGGTAAAGCAACTATATGCCAATAAAAATTAATTAAAAATTTTGTATTGCGTATTTGAAAGTGGCTAAGGCTCAGACAGTAAATAATCCACCTGTAATGCAGGAGATGTGGGTTTGATCCCTGGATTGGGAAGATCCCCTGGATAAGGGCATGGCAACCCACTCCAGTATTCTTGCCTGGAGAATCCCAAGGACAGAGGATCCTGGTGGGCTACAGTCTATGGGGTCGCAAAGAATTGGACACAACTGAGCAACTAACAGTTTCATTTCTCAAGAGAGTAAACCTTAAATGTTCTAATTACAAGAAAAATAATTGGTTTTTGAATGCAACTAACTTTGACTGTCTATCATATGTCACAGTGGCTACAGTCCCCAAGTGTTAAGAGGCAAAGCAAGGTTGACTGGGGAATTTGGATGACATCAGAAATCAAGCAGAGCCTGTGGTACAATGGACAGTGCAACTTTGCACACAAGCCCAGGATGGTCACTGTGGACAGAAACTCCATTTCAAGGCAAATTGCAAGACTTGCCTTTACCAGTTCCTCACTGGGAAGGGGAACCAAACACGGGGGGCCATAACTGCTGGTTGAAACTTGGAAACTTCTTCCTGGAGAGCCAGGCGCCAAGACAAGGGACTGAGAAGTCATTCGAACGGTCACTTGTAACAAGAGCCAGAAGATGAGATAAGAGATGCCGCGCCTGTTATCCTGACCACAAAACAAAACAGACCAAGAGGCTGGAAGGCAAATTGCTTCTGGTGGTCTGATCATGGAAAATGGTGAAAGCTGAGTTTTCAATCACTCAGGCAGGGTTTTCCTGGCTTCACCCACTCTGGTCTTTTAAGAAGCTGGAGAAGGCGCTTGTTAGTGTGAATTAGGGCAGGTCCTCACACTGGAAATTTATTAAAGTTGGCCCATTGGCTGTCTCAGACTGAGAAGATCTGGGGCCTGAAATATATTAGCGCTCCCTCCTAGTTCCCTGTCATCTGCTGATTTAATAAACATACCATCCCTGTCCTCATCTAAGTCACGCAAATGTTTAGGAGAGCAGGCAAGGACAAATAGTTCCATGGCACAGTATAAAAAACTCCCTTCAGGTGACAGCCATCTATTAATCACAACTCTGAGGATAACCATCCAAGTGCTTGTTAATCTATCCAACGATACCAGCATTTAACTCTGTTTAATTTCTCCATTTTTTCCACAAGGATCTAACGAGAGATCCACTGAAATGCCTTGCTGAAATGTGATTTATTACTTGTCTTGCAATTCTCTGTGCTGAAAGCAGAGTGAAGGTTGGACTAGCATGATTTACTCTGCGGGTGTGCTCAGTTGCTTCAGTTGTGTCTAATTCTTTGCAACCTCTTGGACTGTAGCCCCCCAGGCTCCTCTGTCCATGGGATTCTCCAGGCAAGAATACTGGAGTGGGTTGCCATACCCTCCTCCGGGGGATCTTCCTGAGCCACGGATCCAACCTGGGTCTTCTGCATCTCCTGCATTGCAGGCAGATTCTTTATTGCTGAGTTACAGAGGAAGCCCTTGATTTATTCCGGGTGAACCCTTACAGCTCTTGGTGGTCACTGCTTTCCTTTCCAAGTCCACAGAGCATTTCTATTAAAACCCACTTTGAAACTGTTCTGGAGATGATCATCAAGCCTATTGGTCTCTAGTTTCTAGAGCCTTTTTTCTTCCCGTTACTGAAAATTGGGGAAACATTCAACCCTCTCCAGTCTACTGAGACTTCTCTCATTCTTCATAGTTGTTCAGAAAGTAACCATAACATTTCAGCTTTCATTATTTCTACAAGACTCTGGTGGTATAATGTGTGCAGATCTGGAGACTCGAATGTGCTGAGAACAATGAGGTGTGTTATAACCATCTCTAGTTTCGCTCTTGAAATGTTTGCATTGAAGTGAAGTGAAGTCGCTCAGTCATGTCCGACTCTTTGTGACCCCGTGGACTGTAGCCTACCAGGCTCCTCCGTCCATGGGATTTTCCAGGCAAGAGTATTGGAGTGGAGTGCCATTTCCTTCTCCAGAGGATCTTCCTGACCCAGGGATGGAACCCAGGTCTCCTGCATTGTAGGCAGATGCTTTACCATCTGAGCAACCAGGGAAGTCCTGTGCGATAAGCTAGGAGGACAAACAAAATAAATAAATAAACTAGACCCAAGTAGTTCTAGTTCTAGCCATGATCAGTTAGTAGCTACTTCTGTCCCAAGCATGAAGACTTCCTTATTCTTCTCATTAAAAAAAAAAGTATTTGTTTATTACTATTAGTTTTTAATTTTTCATTTTTTGGCCACGTGGCATGTTAGTTCCCTGACCTGGGATCAAACCCTTACCCCCTACATTGAGAAGCACAGAGTCTTAACCGCTGGACCACCAGAGAAGTCTCTATCCATCTTGTTATTGACATATGCTTTCAGATTCTTTGTTGTTGTTATTATTATTGGCACCTATCAATGCTAAAACCCAGAAAAGTGCTGGTTCAGTATTCATAGGTAACTGACATCATGCTGTTTTTCCCCATAATGATTGAAATTTATTTCCAAGTCACCCAATCACGAGACCTAGCTCTATTTAGTTCCTGACTTTGGAGATCTACACCTCTGTGTGGAACAAGCACACCTTTTCTACAATTATTGCTATCATTTGCTTAAGCTAATGTGAGTGAGTTTCCGTTCTTTACAATAACCAAACAAGACTAACCAGAACCATTCATCCATCCAACGAAGTTTTGGAAAGCTACTCTGTACCAGGAACACCTGAAACTGCCCAAGAGTAAGATTCCTCCCTTCTACTTGTTTTGGCATTTTCCCTCTTAACCTCTCAATTCAGGATTTCATTACTCTTGATCACATCATTTTATACAGTAGTACTTGACTTCCATTTTACATCATTTGCCGTATCCTGTCTAGGAGACCTATGTCCTTTCCTATGAGTGTCTAATGTTCTGTATCTGAGCTGCCCCATGTGATCGCCACTAGTCACATGTGGCTGTGCTTGTGTACTAGTTGTTCAGTCATATCCAACTCTTTGTGACCCCATGGAGCCCACCAGGTTCCTCTGTCCGTGGGATTTTCTAGGCAAGAATACTCAAGTGGATTGCCGTTTCCTTCTCCAGGGAATCTTCCCAACCCGGGGATTGAACCTGCATCTCCTGTGTCTCCTGCACTGCAGGCGGATTCTTTACCTGCTGAGCCATCAGGGAAGCCTACCACATGTGGTTATCTAAATTTAAATAATTAAATAGAAAAAAAATTGAAATCTCAGTCATATTACTGACATTTCAAGTGCTCAGTAACCATGTGGCTAATGGTTTCCATATCAGACAGTGCAGTATTTTCCTGATCATGAAAGCTCTCACTGACATTGCTGGTCATGCTCTTCCTCAAAACCTTTGAAGTTCTCCTCAAGCAGTTAAGACTGGATGCCTTCAACAGAGTCAGCACTTATTGTCCTTGTCCAGAGGCTGTCCCCCTTAAAGTATGTCAACTTAAAAAAAAATACACACAACTGAAAAGTTGAGAGTTAGATTTTATTTGACAGAAAAGTTAGGACTCAAGCCTGGGAAACAGTATCTCCGGTGACCGCAAGAGAGCTGACTCCAAGGAGGCGGGGGAGAGAAGAAGACAGGCTCTATACAAGTTTGCAACAATCTGAATATTAAACTATTACTGTTAATTAAGAGTAAACTCTCACATGAAGAGATTTAGCAATCTTCTATGTATGGGAAGATGCAAGCGTCTGGGCTTGCTGAAATAATTTCTTTCATATGCATCTAGTTATCTGGGGCCAATCCTGCTTTCTTCATTTTTCACATACTAATACCCTGTTTTTTGCCTTTTCATACTGTTTATGGGGTTCTCAAGGCAAGAATACTGAAGTGGTTTGCCATTCCCTTCTCCAGTACCCTTATGGCAGAAAGTGAAGAAGAACTAAAGAGCCTCTTGATGAAAGTGAAAGTGGAGAGTTAAAAAGTTGGCTTAAAGCTCAACATTCAGAAAACTAAGATCATGGCATCCGGTCCCATCACTTCATGGCAGATAGATGGGGAAATAGTGGAAACAGTGGCTGATTTTATTTTTCTGGGCTCCAAAATCACTGCAGATGGTGACTGCAGCCATGAAATTAAAAGATGCTTACTCCTTGGAAGGAAGGTTATGACCAACCTAGACAGCATATTAAAAAGCAGAGACATTACTTTGCCAACAAAGGTCAGTCTAGTCAAGGCTATGGTTTTTCCAGTAGTCATGTATGGATGTGAGAGTTGGACTATAAAGAAAGCCAAGCGCCGAAGCATTGATGCTTTTGAACTGTGGCGTTGGGGAAGACTCTTGAGAGTCCCTTGGACTGCAAGGAGATCCAACCAGTCCATCCTAAAGGAGATCAGTCCAGGGTGTTCATTGGAAGGACTGATGTTGAAGCTGAAACTCCAATACTTTGGCCACCTGATGCAAAGAGCTGACTCATTGGACAAGACCCTGATGCTGGGAAAGATTGAGGGCAGGAGGAGAAGGGGACGACAGAGGATGAGATGGCTGGATGGCATCATCAACTCGATGAACATGGGTTTGGGTGGACTTAGGGAGTTAGTGATGGACAGGGAGGCCTGGCGTGCTGCAGTTCATGGGGTCACAAAGAGTCGGACACTACTGAGCGACTGAACTGAACCGAACTGAATACTCTGTTTACTATAAGAGACAGCAAATGTGGTGGATGGCCACCTCTCACCTCCACCCCTGCTCCTCAGCCCTTACCGGGGAGGAAGTAGCTGTTGGCTTCCAAATAGTGGCTTTGTTTCACCTGGGCTCAGAAATCTGCATGGAAAAGGCTTGTTTACTGATAGAGAGTGAAGCAGAAAACATTTCATTTCATGGGTAGTCTAAGTGCCTGGTTAGACAGACATTCCTGTAAAGGCAAGTGATTACAATACACATCAGTTCCTTTGCTCATCTAGGAACCACAGTTTGCAATTGAATGTGAGTGAATATTACCCAGATCCCATTGAGAATCATTGTAATGATTATGCCTAACAAAATGCTGGCACTTGTAGACATTCAAAATGTTTGCTTGAGTGAGGAAATGAATCAAACGTGGTGGTCTCTGAAGTCCCTGAAACATTTTCTCAAAAAGTCAAGGATAGGTACCATGGGGTTTAGGAAGGACAGGAAGGAAGGAAGGAAAGATAGAAAAAAAGAAAAGAAGGAAGGAAGGAAGAAAAAAGAAAGAAGATTCCATATACTTACAGAATCTCTCTCCCCCATCTTTGTTTCTCTGTTTCTCGATCAGAGAGAGACTTAGAGGTGGGCTGGAATGCAGATTCCAGAGGAAGGAAATAGAGAGGGAAGGAAGGAAGTAAAAAAGAAGGAGCATCACGTAAGAGGGAGAGAGTCACAGTATTTTAAAATGCAAAAGGATGCAGGGTCCATTTAGCCTAACTCCTCATGTCACGGTTGAAATATGGACATTTCATTTGGCATTTAATACAAATCTGCTGAAAAAAAAATGAAGCAATTGAGGTCGAAAGACATAGGTTAAGCGACTTGTCTAGAGTTACACAGCTAGTGAGTGTTGGAGCAGGGGCTAGAAGCCAGCCCACCTATCCCGTGATTGCTCACAGGGGGCTCTGCCCACCCTTTCCCCATCCCTAGGGAGAAGAGCTAAGAAAGGGACTCTGGGGTGGGAGGTCACTTGAGGGAGAGGAAAGTAAATTTGTGTGTCAGCTGTCAGCCCCTCTCATGACTTTCTTCTTTAAGCAGAAGAAAGTTTTCAGCTGTTTCACCTCTTCAGTCCAAACTTTATGATATCCTCATCCCCGGGCGATTTCTAACCAACAGCAACCTTGCCTAGACCCTCCGATGCCACAACTAGTGGGTGACCCTGGGTGAAGTACTGCATGACTAACTCAGGTTGCACTTAGTTTAGTAATCGCTTGTCCCTCATAAGCTTGGTCCAGACCCAAACTGATTTCTGAAACAGCCTGACAGTTCTAACATTTCACCTACGCTAGAGCAGGAAAACACACTGAAAACAGACTTGGCCGAGGATTTTAAATAGTACGTTTGAGTGACTTTATCAGGGCACCTCTGCCATTGATTCTAGGATAATGAAGACCTGGAGCAGGTTTTTGAAAATGTTTCCCATTCCCTTTACTTCTCATCTCTAGAAAACTCTCCAGGTCAAGAACTTTGGCATCTGATTTCAAGTGCAAGCTGTCACACGGTTGTTACCGCAGGGAGGGAATGAATTGTCGCAGATCCAATTTAGATGCTTCACATGAGCACTGTGAAGATGGTCCTTAATATTCTGTGGGACCACACTGCCTGGGGAATTAACACGTGGTCAACACGTGTTGATTACATGGATGGGTCAGGGTGATAAGCCCCAGGTTTGAATCCTGGCACTGTTGCTTTGCAGTAGTATGCCCTTGAGGCAAGTCCCTTGATTTCTTTCTATCTTAATTTTCTTATCTTGTGTCATAGGATTTCTCGTTGTGTCCCCAGAGAAGTGAGGACAAATTGAGGTCATGCATGTAAAAGGCTTAGCACAGAGCCTGGCACTTGGTCAGCATTAGCTATCATTATTATTTCCTAATGTCCTATGATTTCTTTATGTATATTTCATTGTCCTTGGGGGCACCAAGTGAGCTGATTGCAAGTTCTCAGTCAGAAACATCTGCCAAGTGGCAGCATTCACACAACACTTGTGATAAAAGTCCCAACTCCTCCTCCACAGCTTCAGCTGGGCCAAGCGAGGTGAGTGTCGGGTTTTATGGGTCTTACGAAGATGTTTGAAATATTGTAGGAGACTGTCAAAGAATACTTAGACCCACTCCGAAAGAGGGCCGTTCTTAATTTTCATCTTTCCTGCAAGTCAGAAAGATATATACTCTCCAAATAATGGCAGTTTCCTTGTCCTGAAGTTATGGCAGCTTGGTGATACAAGAAACAGCACCCTGTCATAAGGACCGCATAAAACATGGTCTGACATTTCTTTAAAAGTAAAAAGAAACACGACTGTAGCAGATGACCTCTCCTCCGAGGGCACAGCTGTTTTGTGTGGTTAGAGGGACCCTTCTTTTTCATACTTAGGGGCTACGATATATGACTGGCTTTCCACAAAGTGTTTCCATGAGAAATTACAGTACATTCTAAAAGGGCGCACCAACTCTGCTGCATTCGTATTAGGGAGGAGGACTTTCTCCCCCCTCTTGATGTTTTCCAAATGATACTGTGCTGAACAGTTGTGATTAGGAACTCCTTTAGCATGTGAAGCGAAAGTGGTATCAAGATTACAGACGTGTCGTCTATTTCCTGGGAGATTTAAATTATGGGCCTTTTGTTAGGTTGGTGGGCCAGCATCTCTGAGGATTCATCATTTATGGGACGTCACTGCAAACA
This sequence comes from Okapia johnstoni, assembly GCA_024291935.2. Classification (NCBI taxonomy): domain Eukaryota; kingdom Metazoa; phylum Chordata; class Mammalia; order Artiodactyla; family Giraffidae; genus Okapia; species Okapia johnstoni. Next base: position 36,009,045 of record CM044314.1, on the reverse strand, counting down.
CAGTGTTTCTGTACGTGAGGACTGAGTATCTATGGAAAAGATTTTTTAAAAATATTTATTTTTTTAAATTATTTATTTTTGGCTGCACTGGGTCTTCGTGGATGCATATGGGCTTTTCCCTAGCTGTGGCTGGCCTGGGCTACTCTCTAGTTGTGGTGTGTGGGCTTCATTGTGGTGGCTTCTCCCGCTGTGGAGCACAAGCTCCAGGTGCACTGGTTTGGAAGTTGTGGCTCAGGCACTTAGTTGCTACGAGGCATGTGGGATCTTCCCAGATCAGGGACTGAACTAGTGTCCCCTGCATTGCAAGGTGGATTCTTAACCACTGGACCACCAGGGAAGACCCCAGGAAAAACTTAAGTAGTCACTTTTTAACAGATAGTAGGTGATCTCCATTTTCTCAAAAAATGTTCCTCCTATAAAATGTTATTTGTGCAATGCATCAAGTGATGAAGAAAAAGTAAGAAGGGTCTAAAGTTTCTAATTGTACGTGTGTTATGTTGATGAGACCATGTTTTCTTTCCTTGTTTTCCAAATTATCTTTAACGTGTTTTATTTACTTGGCACGCACATGTGTGTGTGCACGTGTGCTGTGTGCTCGGTTGTGTTCTACTCTTTGCGACCCCTGGGACTTAGCCTGCCAGGCTCCTCTGTTCATGGACTTCTTCAGGGATGAAATTAAAAGACTATATCTCCATTTCTTTTGCAATTGGGTTTACTCTAGGCATCCATGGTTACTGCGAACATTCCCATTAAAGCGTGGGGCACCCCCCTGCCTCCCCAAACTCTTTTCTCTAAATTAGAATAATAAGTCCTTGGAGAGGGGAGTTTGGCAGCCTCTGCAAATGGTGGGAGGAAGTAGATGTCAATTACTGACTGGCCGTGGTGCCAATAAAAAAAAAATGTGCTCCCGTTGCTCATCTCTAAAACCTGGCTACTGACCTGCCAACATCAGGGCATTGAGCACACATCCCAGTCTGGACAGTAGGAGATTTGCTCTGATTTATCTCTGCTCTCTCACCACATCCCCTGAGTGACCAGACCTGGGCATATGCAGAAGTGGCTGGCTTGGTTTAGAAGTACAAGCTAAGACTCTGGAACAGTTGACTTATTGGTAATTAGACCACACTGGTATTGAACCCGTGACCTCAGCCTCATTAGAGCTGCGTTGGGGCCAACTGAGTTGACCAGAAACAGATTCAAAACAGTGAGTGATAGAGGTCTTTGGGGCAGGGTCAAAGGCCTATTTACACTACCCCATATCGTAAGTGGCTTCTTACTCTAGCATGTTAAAGGAGCAGGGGTTGACAAAAATGGCCATGTGGATGGCTTACTGCTCCCTGCTTCGTATACATGGACTACAGAGCACTGCTGTTCTGGGCAACCCCCACCTTCCTTTAACTGGATCTCCATGTAATTCAAGGGTTAATAAAGGGAGAGACAAGTGTTTTAACAGGACTTTTCTTTTTCTTTTTTTTTTTTTCTCTTTCACTTCCTAATGGGTAATAGTAACAAAAACACTAGGAGTATAGCCCATTATTTTAGGAGTGATTTCCTTTGAGTGACACACTTTGATTTAAAACTGTCCATAGCTAATCACTATTTTCACTTTTTGTTTTTCAAGGAAATCTAAAAACAGATGCCTTCAGTTTGTGTAGAAAAGGAATCAGTTTCTGGGTGGTGAAGCAGGATGCGTGGAAAAGTCAGGACACAGAATGATGCCAGTCACTTTGCTAAATCAAAGAAATGGAACAGAAATAGACTCAAAATACAAGTTTTTATGGTAAGACTAGCATTTCAACTTAATGGGAAGAAAAAGGATTACCTAATAATGGCTAGCCATTTAACATAAAGATGAATTTCTGTTTCAGACCACACCCAAAATAAAAATTTCCATGTGAAAACAAAACTTTCCAGTTCTAAAAGATAATGAAGTGATTAAAAAATAACAATCTTGGAAAGTCTAACAATATAAAAACTAGTAGAACACTATAAAAATATTTATATATTTATATAAATATAACATTAAATAAATATAAACTATAACAATATAAAAAACTAATACTATATTCTAACTAACATAAAAACTAAAGAAAAATATGAAATAATTTGACATCATGAAAATTTAGGTATATCAAATACTAAAAGGCAAACTGGGAGACTTTATTTTTGGTACTTATGGAAGAGCTAATCACAAGATATTTACGGTGCCTATGGAATACTTAATAATAAAGCATTTAGAAATCAACAAGAAAGAGAGGAATAAATTCAAAGACACAAAATAACTGAATATCACTTTACATAAGAAATGTAAATGGGCAGTAAACCTATGAAAAATATATTTAATCTCCTTAGCAAAGGTCAAGAATTGTGTATTTTAAACAACTGAAAGTTAATATTTCCTCTAAAAATTCAGCAAAGACAAAAATAAAAATGCCGGCAGTGCTGCAGGGAAATTAATACTTTCTTTATACCACTTGTGGCTATATAAATTGCTCTAATTTAGAGGGTATTTGGCACAAGAAAAAACTTAAAATTTAACACGTGCTATGACCCAAAAATTCTACTTGTAAGAATCAATCCAAAAGAAATAATCATGGTTATGTGCAAAGATTTTACTACTAGAATGTTGATCAAAGCATTTTTATGATAACTAAAAATTGGAAACAGCTTAAATATCCAACAATAAGGAATGTTAATTATATGATGGTATGTGGTGTATCATGGAACTTTCTGTAAACTTAACATGTTGTAGAAAAAATTATATTTCATGTCATAGAATAAAATTCACTTTTATCTTGTTCAGGAAAACATGTAGGTTTAAAATTGTAATATTATATATTACATATTATATATGTTATATATGCATAGAAAAAGATGGTAGAATATTATGTATCTTACATGTCAAAATATTAAAATACTTTTCTTTACATATGGGAATTATGGATGATTTTTAAATGTCTCTTTTTATCAGATTTTTTTTTTCTTTTAGAGTGAACATGTGTTACTTGGAGAATAAAAGGTAAAGCAGTGTATTTTGTTTCAAATATTGTAGCTAGCACAGTTTCATTCTGGAGATAAAGTGGGATAATATATAAGAAAATCCCTAACACAGAATAAGAAAGATGAAGTAGCCTTGGTACTCAGGATTTGAATTTGAATCTAAAACTCAAGCACTCTGGAAACTTGCAGCACTGGATTAAAGAGTGACTTACCCTAGTGGGTGGATTGCATGAGTCCCAACCCACTCTTTTTTTGTAGCTTGACTTCATTTTAACGGCTCACACATCTCTTCATAAGATGTCAGCCAAGGAACAGAAAGAAAAATAAATTCTCACCTGTCATTTTTCAGATAATCCTGATCATATTCATCTTCTTCACTATATTGGGAAGCACACTCGAGGCATGACCCCTTTCTTCGAGGTAAGCTGTGTCAAGTCTTCCTTCGAGAGATCTCTGCAGTCAACAGCCACCGCTGTATGATCTATTATGTGACACAAAGATAGAAATTATGCACATGCAACTCCCCAAGTGGCTCAGTGGTAAGGAATCCGCCTGCCCATGAAGGAGACGTGGGTTCGATCCCTCGGTCGGAAAGATCCCCTGGAAGAGGGCATGGCAACCCACTCCAGTATTCTTGCCTGGAGAACCCCATGGACAGAGGAGCCTGGTGGGCTACAGTTCATAGGGTCGCATAGAGTCAAATGTGACTGAGCATGCACATAACCAAAACATCAAAGTAAAACACAGGTATTGATTATGGAACCCCGAGATGTTTTGGCTGACAGGAAGGGGAGGTGTGCTCAGAAGGTGAGTAAGTTCTGAAGTGCCGGATGGCACTGGCTGGAGGATAGCATTGGAGTTACCATGGAGGCTGGTTCCCTGTCAGGAGCCTGGATTCACACCTCGGGCCATGGGAAATACAAACAAAAGAATGAGAACGGAATAGGGTGCTTTGTACAACGGATCCCTTTAAGATTTGGGGTATAATACACCACTTAGGTTTCCCAGGTGTCGAAGTGGTTTAAAAAAAAAAAAAAAGATCCACCTGCAATGCAGGAGACACAGGAGACGTGGGTTCAATCCCTGGGTCGGGAAGATCCTCTGGAGAAGGAAATGGCACCAATATTCTTGCCTGGGAAATCCCATGGACAGAGGAGCCTAGCGGGCTACAGCCCATGGGGTTGCAAAGAGTTGGACACGACTTAGCCAATAAATACCACCACCACCACTTCTTTGGGATCACTGTGGCAGACTTTGTCACTAACAGTTGTGTGTATGTGTGTGTGTGTTCACAGGGTGCAATGCTAGGGGTTGGTGATTCCTATAGGTGGTCATAAGGAATTAGAAGAGACTTTTTCCTATGTGTAATATGGTGTTGCTGCACTGCTCGCATCTGAAGGACATGATGGCAGTCCTTTTTAGTGACAGTAAAGGGGCAGAGAAAGAGGATGGTAAAAAGAGTATGGAGGTGGAGACCATACTATGACTGTCAGGGCTTGTGTTTATTGTAACTCCCCACCTCACCTCACCCTGAGATTGCAAGACATCATTTGGGGAGACTTGCTGGGGGGCGTTGGATATTATAGCAAGCAGGGTGGAAAAACTGAGCCAAATATGGATTGCTACTATAAATGTAACTTCCCTTTAAACCCAGAGTTAATTGCCCTGGGAATCTGCGTGTTACATAGACAAGGGTTCATTTCTATGATTAATTCAGCTGGCTTGAGCTTGGTACTAATGAGACCAAGGCCAAGGTTATCAGCTCTAGCCCCACAGGAGCTGTTAGCATCTCACAGCTCCAAAACCCAGGTGACACCCTTCACCCTCGGACATAGTGGGACTGGGTGAGAGAGTATGATATTTGACTCCACTTTTAATACTCAACACCCCCCACTTTCCCCTCTAACACGATGCCTCTGCTCTGAGTGCACAGGCAGTTAATTCTGTAACATGACAATGACATTGTCACCAGAGCCACATTGCACTTAAAAGGCTGCCTGCATGCGAGACAGTAGAGACTGCCCTGTTAGTCCTGTCAATGGTTACAGGTGGTGCCAACAATTGACTTTCCGAGACAAAAACAGCTCGAAAGAAACCATGCCCAGGTAACTCCATTGCCTAAGAGTTTGACTACAATTTGGCAAAATACAAACCTCCGTTCTTTCGCCACTTTCTAAGAAGTAGTTGGCAATCTCCAGCCTGTACATTTGGAAAAGAACCAAGTGGGGTGTTTTACCTGAGTCCACTGGATTCTCTGCCTTGAAGAGTCCCATCCCTTTAGTCTAAAGCCTTTTGTTCTGTGTTTCATCATATAAGACTTAAGTCCTCACCGGTGTGAGCGTGCATTCTAAATTGCTTCAGTAGTGTCCAACTCGTTTTAACCCTATGGACTATAGCTTGCAAGGTTCCTCTGTCCATGGGATTCTCCAGGCAAGGATATTGGAGTGGGTTGCCATTTCCCTTCTCCATGGAATCTTCCTGGACCCCAGGGGTTGAACCCATGTTTACTTATGTCTCCTGCAGTTGCAGGTGGGTTCTTTACCACTAGTGCCACCTGGGAGGCCCCCAACACATCTTAAGCTCTGTATTTATTAGGATCACTTGATTTGCAAGTAAATGAAACTCAACTCACGGATTCACATACCTGGGAAGAGTACTAGGTCTGTTCACAGACTCTAAAAGAAGAGTTGCAGGGATCAGTCTTAGCAACTGGTTTGGGGGAGAATGGATATATGTATATGTATGGCTGAGTCCCTTCACTGTTCACCTGAAACTATCACAACATTGTGTGTGTCTGTGCTCAGTTGTGTCCGACTCTTTGCAGCCCCATGGACCGTATCCTGCCAGGCTCCTCTGCCCCTGGGATTTTTCCAGGCAAGAATACTGGAGTGGGTTTCCATTTCCTACTCCAGGGGATCTTCCCCACCCACGGATCCAACCCATGTCTCCTGGGTCTCTTGCTGGCAGATTCTTTACCACTAGTGTCACCTTGTTTATCTTCTATATTAAAAGTGAAAGTGTTAGTCGCTCAGTCATGGCCGACTCTTTGGGACCCCATGGACTGTAGCCCGTCAGACTCCTCTTTTCATGGGATTCTCTAGGCAAGAATACTGGAGTGGGTAGCCATTCTCTTCACCAGTGGATCTTCCCAATTCAGGGATCGAACTCGTGTCTCCTGCGTTGCAAGCAGATTCTTTACTATTTGAGCCACGAAGGAATCCACTATAATAGGCCAATACAATGGAAAATTTTTAAAAAAGAAAAGAAAGAAACTGGATCTGAAACATGGCCCTCCCAGAGATCCAGCCATCTTTCCCTCACCCTGCTCCTTGTCTTGGCTTCGCTGTGCAGAAAGCTTCTCTCCACGTGGTAGCCAGCATTCCCCAACGCGCATCCTCCTGGCTTAGCAAAAACAGGACAGCTATGTTCTCTGGCATTTTGAAGGGTTCTCCTCGGGCTCAAAGGTTGCTGGCTGAGGATTAAAGCACTGGAGGTCCAGGTGCCGCTTCCATGCCTGTAGCTGGTGTGCATTTATCAAGGAAGCAGGAAGCAGAGACTGCGTGGGGCTGAGCTTTGAACCCGCCCAGGCGCCGCTTGCTGACGTGATACGCCGCCGTGCGACGGCCATGCGCGCTCTGATGCAATGAGACCACGGGTTCTGGCGCGTCTGAGCTTCTGATGGCATTTGGGGCTCTGGGAAGCACCTAGGCTCCATCACCAACAACAGCAGCGAGATCCGTGAGGCCTATGGCTTGGACCTGCGTCGGCGCCTGGGCTTCGGCCGCCCTGTGGACCTGGCACTGGACGCGAGGTCCCTGGCCAGATCTGTTGCATCGCGCTCCACCTGCGCCGGTGCCAGGCAGGCGCGTGGGGCCGCAGGTGTACGCGCTGGACGCCTGGGGCGTGGAGCCCAAGCCGCTGCAGGGTGAACCGCCTTGGCGCCTGACTGGACAAGCCTCCAGAGCGCAAGGTGTGCGTTGTTGAGATGCGCGTTGGCCCTCAAATTCAGTTCATGAAGCTCTCCAAGGCCGCACTACCTGTAGCGGTCCGGCTGCCTGCTCATGGGCACCAACGTGGATGACCAGCTGCCACTCGAGAACTGGACACTTCATCGTGGGTACCGGCTGGGCTGTCTGGTTCGAGCTATGGGGATGCAGCGCCCTGCCAAGCTGACATCGTAGGAAGCCCAGTCGCTCCATCTTCCACTGCGTGTCGCAGGATTATGGTGTCCACTCGGAGCGCACCTTCATGGTAGGTGGTCGCCTGAACACAGACATCCTCCTTGGTGTCACTGTGATCTGAAGGTCATCTTCACCCCCACCGGGGTGTCCACTCTAAGAGATATGGTTTTTTAAAAAAGGAATGGGAAATGTGCAAAGAATAATAGTTACTGCAGTTCTCCTTAACCTTCCCTGAAGCTTAATTGGTCTGCTTGCATGCATGCATACTCAGTCGTGTCTGACTCTTTGTGACCCTCATGGACTGTACCCCGCCAGGCTCCTCTGTCCATTGGATTTTCCAGGCAAGAATACTGAAGTGGGTTGACATTTTGTTCTCCAGGGGACCTGCCCAAACCAAGGATAGAACCTGCATCTCCTGCATTGGCAGGAGGATTCTTTACCACTGAGCCACCTGGGAAGCCCTAATTGGTTTGCTTAGAGCAGAGCATAACACTGGGATCTTCTGAAGAAGCCCAGAGTAATACAGATGCACGTCAGAGGACAAAAGAAATCTCTTTCTGATCATTTGGAATTTCCCTTTTATATAGTCAGAAGGAATATTATCTAGGTTCTTCTTTAATAGATAGGAAAATGGAATCACAGATAATTGAAGTGAATTGCACAAGACAGATCACCCACTTGGTAACTAGACCAAAGTCTCAAATCTCTTACACCCAAGTTTACTACTTTTTCTTGTGTTAGCCCACCTTCAGCGGATTTGTTATCCAACTCATCACTGGCTTTGATGGTGGGAAGTTCAACCGATGGATGAAGATCAACCTTGATGGTCTACAAACCCTGTTGCAACCCTCTTCTCTCACCTTCAGATCAATAGGCTTATCTGCTCTTAGGTAGGGCTTAATGGAATAGGTGGGGCCAGTCAGCTGCAGACCTGGGACTCAAAGAATAAATTCAGGTCTCCTTGTCTTGGTCATGTGGGTTTTCTAGAGCCTGTGTCACAGCCCCTGATCAGAAGGAAAGGAAGAGAGAGATCAAAATTCAAACCCAGTCTGGGATTCTCCTTCCTCTTAAGATGTAGAAGGTCACTAGAGAACATTGCTTCTGCCCTAACAAAGAAAAAAAGCTGGGTAATCTCTAAAATCATAACTTTTTTTTCAGCCCAGGAGAGAGCTGTGGTCACAAGGTAACTCAAACTGAATTCCAGGGTAGGAAGTGTCGTAAGGCCCTTCCAGAAGATGGGCTCACAGGAACTGCCAATGCTTTTTGCAGGGCATGAGAAGAGGTAACAGCCAGAAGCAATGGACATTTTAACATATTCTTAGAGGCCACGTGTAGGCTGTTACTTGTTAGTTACTTGGGCATTGCAGTGTGTTGGGCACTGAGGAGAGGAGATACGAGAGTGGTCAGCCTGGTTTGACTCTCTTCTTAATGTAATACTGGAAAGTGAGTGTATTGGTTATCTGTTGCTATGTAACAAATGATCCTTTGAAGAAGCTTAAAACATCAGACATTTATTATCTCAGAGTTACTGTGGGTCAGGTATCCCAGCTGGGGACCTCTGACTTGTGGTCTCTTGGAAGGCTGTAGGGAAGGTTTTGGTCATTGGTCATCTCAAAGCTCGCCTGGGGAAGGGTTTGCATTCAAGCTCATGCACATGGCTGTTGGTAGGGCTCAGGTCCTCACTAACTGCTGGCTAGAGGCACAAGTTCCTTGTCACATGGCCCCTCCGCAGGGCAACTCTCAACATGGCTGCTCACCTCACTCAAAATGAGTGAATAAATGAGAGAGCCAGAGGGGATGCCACAGGCCTCTTGTCATCTCAGAAATGATGTCCCATCATTTCTGCTATATTAGCAGTGAGTCACTAGGGCCATTCAAACTCAAAGAAATTGCACAAGGATGTGAATAGCAGGGGGCTTCTCCGATGGTGCAGTGGTAAAGAATGCTCTTGTAATGCAGGAGATGCAAGAGATACGGGTTCGATCCCTGGGTTGGAAAGATCCCTTGGAGAAGGAAATGGCAACCCACTCCAGTATTCTTGGCTGAAGAATCCCATGGACAGAGGGACCTGGCAGGCTACAGTTCATGGGTCACAAAAGAGTCAGACATGGCTCAGTGACTAAGCATGCACACATGAACACAGGAGGTTTGGATCATTGGCATAGTGGCTGCCACAGAGTTGAACACTGTATTTGGGGACCCAAAGTTAACTATTATACCCTTGGGGTAGGAGGTGGTAAGTAGAAGTGAAGGGTGTTACGTGCCAAGTTTTTCAAGTCCTGGAGCCTTGACAAGAAAGTTGGAGCTAGCAAGCATCAGGGATTTGAGACTCAGTGGGTTAGGGCGGAAGGGCACCAGGTCCTAAGAATGACTGAAGAAGGAAGGAAACAAACACATGTGTCCAATGTTTTTGTTGTGTCATTAAATTCTCAAACCCATGCAAAAGATATTATATTAGTCCCATTTTACAGATGAAGAATTAAGGCCTGGAGAGGTGAACTCTCATGGTCACACAGCTATTCTGGTGGTGATGTTTGCATAACCCTGTAAATATACTAAAGAATCATTGAATTGTGTACTTAAAATAGATACACACTAGGATATGTATGAGGCTCGGACAGTAAACAATCTGCCTGCAATGCAGGAGACCCAGGTTCGATCCCTGAGTCTGGAAGATCTCCTGGAGAAGGAAATGGCAACCCTCTCCAGAATTCTTGTCTGGGAAATCCCATGGGCAGAGCCTGGTGAGCTACAGTCCATGGGGTCACAAAGAATTGGACGTGACTTGGCGACTAGGCAACAACAACAGCAAGGATATGTAAATTATATTTCAATAAGCTTTTCTTTTTTTAAGACCACACGGTAGTATGTGGTAGAGTGGGAAATTTCTGACTGAATTGTTTTAGGCTCTGTATTAGTTTGCTGGAGCTGCTGTAACAAAATACCACCACCTGGATGGCTTAAACAGTAGGTGTTCATTTTCTCATGGTTGTGGAGGTTAGAAGTCTGAGGTCAAGGTGTTGGCAGGGTTAGCCTCTTCTGAGGCCTCTCTCCTTGGCTTGTTGACGGCTGCCTTCTCCTGCATCTGAACACGGTCTCTCCTCTTTCTGTACACATTCTTGGTGTCTCTGTGTCAGAATCCCCTCTTCTCAGCAGGAGACAGGTCCCATTGGATTAAGACTCACCTTAATTGTCTCACTTTAATTTATTCACCTCTTTAGAGAGTTTATCTCCAAATATGATTATAGACTGAGCTACTGGGTATTATGACTTCACCATGTGAATCTGGGGAGACGATTCAGCCCATAACAGACTCCAAAGTTTATGTTAATCCTTTTCAGACAATAGAAATCTACTGTTCTCTTTGTTAATAAAATCTACATGATAAACTGTATCCTGGCTTTATTAATATATATTTGTTTTGTTCTGGTAGAATAGTATTGGGATAATTCTAATTCCTACAGATAAGTATTTGCAAATGGTAACAGTTTAAATGAGCTCATGCTGCAGTCTCTAGATACTCTTCAAATAAATTGATTAAAAGCTATAAAGAGGAAGAGTTGAATTGTTAAAAGAAAAAAACAATGAAGTTGAATGACCACCAGTATTTAACATCTGTTAATATCATTTATCACAGAGATGTTAAGTAAAACAAGCATCCAAAATGTATAACAAATGCTGAGACTGTTTGTAATGTGCTGTTATCACATGTCTTGTCATCTCTTTACTGGTTACTCTGCAACTGACCACACGCTAGGAGAGCACAGTCTCTGAGCAGACAGGCATGAGCCTGGCCCAGCGTGGCCTGAACCAGCCAGTGCATGTGAAAGGAACACTTGTGCACAGTCTTACATGATGAGACACACAGGGGCCTACGTTCTTAAAAAGTCCGGACGCACAAGTCAACTTACTGGTGTTCTGATGTGTTAACATTTGACATGAAAGACCCTTGGTACTGCATTTTACTTCTGTTTTTAAGGTAGCAGTAATTTTTAAAGATGGAGCTCCCCTGGTGGCCCAGTGATAAAAAACCCACTTGCCAATGTAGAGACTTGGGTTTGATCCCTGGGTTGGGAAGATCCCTTGGAGGAGGGCATGGCAACCCACTCCAGTATTCTTGCCTGGAGAATCCCATGGACTGAGGAGCCTGGCGGGCTACAGTCCATGGGATCGCAAAAGAGTGGGAAATGACTTAGCGACTAAACAACAGCAACAATTTTTAAAGAGACTTAAACATTTGTGGGGGCTTCCCTTGTGGCTCAGCTGGTAAAGAATCCGCCTGCAATGCGGGAGACCTGGATTCAGTCCCTGGACTGGGAAGAGCCCCTGGAGAAGGCAAAGGCTACCCACTCCAATATTCTGGCCTGGAGAATTCCATGGACTGTATAGGCCATGGGGTCGCAAAGAGTTGGACACGACTGAGTGACTTGCACTTTCAAACATTTGTGGGGACACAGTGCAACCTAGCTTTCAGATACGCAGTCTTAAACTACCTGAAATATATCCTCAGGCTCTCATGCCTACAGGGGACCCATCTGTTTGGAAAGACAGACCCGTGGCTCTGTGGGCTTGTATCAACTGCATCAGAACCTAAATCTGGAGATGGGGAGAGGGGAAAGCCAGGTATGTGCTTGAAACAAAAATGCCAGCATCATTTAAACTAAACTCTTCATTCTGGGTTAAGTAACTGGTGGGTTTAAAGAGTGACTTGAGAGTCCCTATTATCTGTTCTCCAGATCAGCGACAAACCTTAGCATTCCTCAGGAAGAATCGAATGTCACTTTAAACTGCCTTTCCCGTCTGCTTCCTCCCTCAATTAAGAAGCCTTTGTAGGACTGAGGCCAAATGAGTCCATAAAAGGGCTTATTTCCCATTTGGTACTCAGCTGAAGCCCAGGTCTCTCACTTTCTCCCTGGTTCTCATTTCTTCTCTCTCCACACTCCTCTTTCCCATCTTTTAAACCAATTAGGGGAACTGAAGATTTGGTGCAAGGGCCAAGTATTGAGTTTTTCCGTCAACAAGGAGAGGCCAGCCAAGATCCCTTTATCTGAAAGATAAACAGAGGCAGCTAATGAGGGGAGGTGGGAGGATTAGAGGTAGTAGAGGATCATTCTGGAAGCTTTGGTAATTCTTTAGAGGAGATAACGTGATGTAGGCTGAAGTTTCTGCACGAGATCAGTTCAGTGAAGACACTTGAGGTCACGCAGCGCTCATCCACTAGATGGCAACAGAGAGCCGTCTATGCCTATGTCCCGGCTCCTGGCTGAACTTCACCTCCAAGCTGCTGAAGTTTAAAATCCCCTCTATTGCATGGAACAATACCAAGAATTTTGCTTAAGAGATGGCTGATTGTTGGCTGTTTAGACCTTACCTTCTAACCCTTTGCATTTATCCTATAACTTCAAGTTCAGCTGTATTTTTCAGAGGCCTCCTTCATTGCAGGCAAATTCTTTACTGTCTGAACCACCAGGGAAGCCCCATACGAAGCATAGATTTGTGTATATATTGTCACTACTGTTTTTTAGCCTCTGAGGGAAAGTGCCAAGCAACACTGTCCCCATTCTCTTTTATGTAAGAGGGTTTGCTGCTCTTTGAAAGTCTTTTTTGTTGTTCTTGTTGGTTTGAGTCAATGAAGAAGAATTAAATAGCCAGCCTTGCTGGGTATGAATTCGTTTGCCACCTACTCACAAACAACAATTTGACCTGATCCCCTGGCCTTGGGAAAGTCAGTGACTCCTGGCTTGGTTTGGCCAGCAAGGGGGCAGTGTGAGGTTTTGTGGGAGGTGTGAGAAGAGAGTGAGTAATGTCCAGGGGCTTCCTACTCCTGGGAAAGACAGTCTGGGTTGTAAAGGGCCAGCACCTAAGGCCTGCAGTCATATATGGAGGTGAGAGTTGGACCGTAAAAAAGGCTGAGCATAGAAGAACTGATGCTTATGAACAGTGGTGTTGGAGAAGACTCTTGAAAGTCCCTTGGACAGCAAGGAGATCAAACCAGTCAATCCTAAAGGAAATCAGTCCTGAATATTCATTGGAAGGACTGATGCTGAAGCTGAAGCTCCAATACTTTGGCCACCTGATGTGAAGAGCCAACTCATTGGAAAAGATGCTGGGAAAGATTGAAGGCAGGAGGAGAAGGGGATGACAGAGGATGAGATGGTTGGATGGCATCAATGGACCTGAGTTTGAGCAAACTCTGGGAGATAGTGAAAGACAGGGAATCCTGGCGTGTTGCAGTCCAGAGGGTCACAAAGAGTCGGACATGACTGAGCAACTGAACAACAAGAGCAAAGGCCTGCTAGGGTTGATGCTGTCCTGGGACTTAATTGATGATGTTGTTATAAAAACAAAAAGAATTGCTGAGGAGGAGTTGAAACAAGTGGGTGGGAAGAGAAAAGAGCAGCTTCTTGATGGAGCTACATAGCAAGTTTGAAATAGTCAGAAAGCTCTTTGGCCATGAATGCGATGGGTGTATCGGTGCCATTGGCTTGCCTGTCACTTAGGGAAAGGAGAAAAGAGAGACTTCCCTGGTGATCCAGTGGCTAAGACTTTATTCTCCCAATTCAGGGTACCCAGGCTCGATCCCTGGTCAGGGAGCTAGATCCCACACACCACAACTGAAGAACCCATGTGTTGAGACTAAGACCCAGTACAGCCAAATAAATAAATGTTAAAAAAAAAAAAAGAAGAAGGGAAAAGAGAATTAAGGAAGAAAAGGAAGACCAGAAAGGAAGAGGGAGAAAGACTGAGTGGAAAAGTGATGGAACATTCTCATGATGTAGGTCGCCATTTAAGACAAACTGAGCCGGAAGCCCCAGAGCCTTCTGCCTTGGGGTCAGTGGCCACTCACCCGGCTCTCTGCCCAGGGTGTGTGGGGCACTCTAGGAGTCAGATTCTGACCTCTGGGAAGTCCCAGTGGCCACAGGCTGGCTGACTGATGGATGCACAGTTGTCGAATCCCCCGGACTGCAGCTCAGAGTAGGGGTCAGAGGACACCCCCAGGGCAGTGTCTATTTAGTAGAGAACTTGAGCAGGACTGTGCAAGTTCCAAAGGGTCTGGACCAGCAGGAGAGGCTGGAGAGGCCTGTATGAAGGATAGAGAAAAGGAGAAAGAAGAGGCTAAAGGAGGCTGCCTGAACGCCAGAGTACGAATATTCAGGAGACTCATGGGTAGGGACACCCTGATTCTTCACTGCAGGGACTTGTCTGCAACATCTGTTAAATCAAATATGAATGTAATCGCAAATTGAATCAAATAACACTTCTTCGTATTGATATAGCCTTATAGAATGGGTTTCCCTGGTGACTCCGACTAGAGTCCACCTGCAATGCAGGAGACCCAGGTTTGAACACTGGGTTGGGAAGATCTCGGAGAAAGAAATAACAACCCACTCCAGTATTCTTGTCTGGAGACTCCCATGGACAGAGGAGCCTCATGTCGCACAGAGTCCATGCTGTCTCTGCCAACATCTTAGAAGAATCAGCCAGCATATAATCAGCTGTAGACCCCCACAGTCCATGGGGCCACGAATCAGCCAGGATGTAATCAGCCATGGACCCCCCACAGTCCATGGGGTTGCAAAGAATCGAACATGACTGAAGCAGCTGAGCATGCACTGTAAGATTAAAATGTTTTATTCTTGTATTTGTTTGTATTATTTGTGTGAAAAGTATTATAAACCTACAACAGTACAGTACTATATAGCCAAATGTTTTAGTTGGGTACCTAGGCTAACTTTGTGGGACTTACAGACATGCTCTTGGAATGGAACTTGTTCGTATGTAGGAGACTTACTCTATATGTAACAACTTTACATGTTTCATAGCATGTTATACCCATTTCCTGCTTTGCTCCACATCTCAACTGTGCTGTGTACATGTCCTAGTGTGCTTAGTCATGTCTGATTCTTTGCGACCCCATGAACTGTAACCCCCCAGGCTCCTCTGTCCATAGGATTTCCCAGGCATAATGAATGGGTTGCCATTTCCTCCTCCAGGGGATCTTCCCAACCCAGGGATTGAACCCAAGTCTCCTGCATCGCTTGCATTGCAGGAAGATTCTTTACCTGCTGAGCCATCAGGGAAGCCATTTAAGGGAGGGAGTGATTAGTTGTCCTAATTTTCCAGGTGCAGATGTCTTGGCCCAGAAAGAATTAAATGCCTTATCTAAGATCACCTGTAAAGTGCTAAATGCATGGGGTGGAAGTCAGGTTTCTGGTTTCCCCATCAAGTGTTTGTTTTACTTTTTAGCTTAAAGAGTTATTTTTATGTATTTTTCAAGCTATTTCATTTTTGTTGATAAGGTTCTTTATTAAGTATATATTTTTCATTATTTTCTTCATTAGCTTCATTGGTGTTCTCAACTTTCTTTGTAAAGGGACACCAGGACATATGACATTGGAAGAAGTGTCACAATGTCCCATTATCTTCCCTTGCTGTGCTTGTGGCAGGGGATAGTTAGGGCGGGGGAGGACTTCAGGGCTGGAGCTTAGAAAACTGTAGGCAAGTCCATCCTCTTAGTTCTGGAGCAAGATCCTAACATTCATAGTCCTGGCCAGAGGGTACTTGC
Source organism: Okapia johnstoni (assembly GCA_024291935.2). NCBI lineage: Eukaryota > Metazoa > Chordata > Mammalia > Artiodactyla > Giraffidae > Okapia > Okapia johnstoni. The sequence continues at coordinate 35,993,298 of CM044314.1, read as the reverse complement.
TACTTCCCTTCTATGAGGACAATTGTTCAAGTCGCTTGGATGCACCTTTTGTGTATCTTAAAATGATTGGGAAGCAGACTCTAAGAACTTTGCTCATTGCAAAGGAATCTGATTTCTCGTAGTCAGAGGTTTTTACCTGCTGATTAGAAGAGGGAATACTTTTTTTTTTAAAGGTGAAAATATATAAGATCTTATCATCCTGAAGGATTCCATTCATCTTGATAATTTTCAGTGTAATGAGTTTGGGAAATCTCCCAAGCCTTATAGAAACTACCCTAGCAGACTGTGAAATGGTTTTAAAACTCTTCTTCAGGTTCACCCCTTTCTGGTCGCTCTCTGTATTCTAAATCACCCAGACGTCCAGTGGGATTTGAAACTGGCCCTTGTGGAACCTCCAGCAATAAGACTTCATTACACTATCCCTCATTTAATCTTCTCCTGTAAGATATTCCTAAACACTGAGTCCCTTGGCAAACGCCCTGAAGAAGTTTCATTTCAATATTGCTTTGTATTTATATAACCTCTATATCAAAGGAGCTTAAAAACACTTATGGCCCATGCTTCATTACTTAGTGTAACCACAAGGAAAGTCAACCCAATTCATATTAACAAATTGAAGCACGCCCTTTGAGATAGGTAATAAGAATAGCACTTTGTCTGCATGACACGTTTCTCTTCCAAGAAACTAGAAGTAATTTGAGCAACTGAACTACTGGAGAAAAATAAAGAACAGATAAGGCAAGTGCTTAATGTTTGTTGTTGTTTAGTCTTTCAGTCGTGTCCAACTCTTTTACACATGACTGTAGCCTGTCAGGCTCCTCTGTCCTTGGAATTCTCCAGGCAAGAATGCTGGAGTGGGTTGCCATTTCCTTCTCCAGAGGATCTTCCCAATCCAGGGATCCAACCTGAATCTCCTGCATTGGCAGGTAGATTCTTCACCACTGAGCCACCAGGGAAGCCTGCTTGGTCTTAGGTACCTAGTAAATTGGGGGCAGAGTGGAAATCAGAGATCGAATATCTGACTCACCTCCGATCACCCTCCTATTAGCACTGGTGATGAGTATGGTGGCAGTAAAGTGTTACAAAGTGGAAGGGGACTTTCTCCTGTTCCTTGTTATAAATCTTGGGCTGTGTCATTTTTCTTTTAGTAAAAAGGAAGAGTCTCCCACTCGTGCCTGTGCTTCTGGATGTAGGTTGACTGCTTTATCTTTATGTCCTGGCTGATTCTCCTAAGATGTTGGCAGAGACAGGACAGAACTTGACATGTGGTGAGGTCCCAGGTAACCCAGTACCCAGGGAGTGAGTGAGGCATTTCAATTCTCAGAAGCAAGAAGTTAAGTCAGTGTTACATTGTAAACCCTTCTCTTTTCAATGCTTATTATATGTCCTTTTAAAGTCTGGAGCCCCTGGTTGACTTGAGGACCCAGGCTATCAGAGTTCTTTGACCAGACGGTAGCTCTTTACTGTCAGACCTGCCGATACATCAAACCTGAGAAGTAGAAATGACCATGTTCTGATCTTTGTATGGGCTGTTTTTTTTTTTTAATAGACTTATTTTTTTTAATTTAATTTAATTTTTTTTAACACCAAAAACATTTTGTATTGAGGTATAGCCGATTAACAATGTTGTGATAGTTTCTGGTGAACAGCAAAGGGACTCAGCCATATATATGCATGTTTCTGTATGGGCTGTGTTTTCACCAAATACTGAACTGCTGTGCATTTGCCATTTACCTGCTGTTGGCCCCTCTTCTCTCTTCCCCTTAACCCAGTTCTTCCAGAGGCTTGGCTGGATGACTCTTCATCCCACAGGGGTCTAGCATAGTGAAGAGGCACGTGGAGTATGGGAACAGTGTCTGAGAATCTGGTGAGCACTGCACACTGCCAATGTGAGACTCTGTCCTTCTTGTGTACCCGCTTTGTGCTACTCTTGAGAAAACTCAGAATGCAGTTTGGGAAAGGCAGCACCTTGCCTTGCTCTTTCTTTTTCCATATATGTATATATTTTTAAAATAGAAATATGTTTGAATATAAGGTTGAGTACGTTTAGGGCATACAGTCAGTTTATTTGACACATGTATGTATTGCAACATGATTGTCATTGGAGTTTAAACTAACAGCTCTGTCTCATCACATAATTATTTCCTTTTTGTGGTGGAAAGAATTAAAATCTAGTCTCCTAGCAAGTTGGATGTTTATATCCATATTGTATTTTTTAAGTTAATTTATTTGCCTGCACTGGATATTCATTGCTGTGCTGGGATTTCTCTAGTTAGGGTGAGTGGGAGCTACTCTGAAGTTGTGGTGCTCAGGCTTCTCATTGTGGTGGCTTCTCTTGTTGTGGAGCATGGGCTCTAGGTGCTTGGGCTCAGTCGTTGTGACACATGGCCTTAGTTTCCCCATAGCATGTGGGATCTTCCCAGACCAGGGATCGAACCCATGTCCCCTGCACTGGCAGGTGGATTCCTAACCACTGGATCACCAGGGAAGTCACATACTGTATTTTTTTTAAACTGATTCTTGAATTCATGCATGGCCTGTGCCCTGCACTATTCCTTTATTTGTCGGTAAAGTTGGGGGAGAAAAATAATACACTTACGGTCTCCTGAAAAGAACACTCCAGTGCCTCCTAAGAGAAATCTGTCTTCCCCGTTCCCTTCAGAAGCATGAGCTGGTTCCTCAGACACGGCCCAGGAGGAGAACCCCTCAGGGGAAGTGCACTATAACTGGCTGCCTCCATGCTCTTAGGGTGGGGTTTCTTGCCCCCAAAGAAGTCTGATTTAAGCTAAAGGGAAATAGAAGCTGAGGAATCAGTGGTCTAGAGTCTCCAGGCTTCTTAGAGCAAATATTCCATAACAGAGACCCCTGGGCTGCTTGGCGTAGATTCGGCAACCTGAACTTGGCCCCAGTCTCAGAGCGCATATGGTGTTCCGAGTCAGGATCACAGATAGCAATGTACCATACTGCACATGGGGAAAATATTTATGGGATAATAAATGTGAGCAGAGCATGTTTGTGCTCTGTGCATAATTGGCAGTAGAATATGTAGATGAACTGACTCTTAATTGTCCCCTTTAAGGAACTGTGGCCAGATGCCCCTACAGATGCCCCTACAGTTTGTGCCTAGGAGCACAAACAGCCTTCAGCTCTGGGCAAGGGGATGAGGCTGGTGGAACAAGATGCTGTTAACTAGCTTAAGGACTCATGCTTGTAAAGGACACCGGGACTTCCCTGTGTGGTCTGGCTGAACAATGAACACAGATTTTTTTTTTCCTTTAAAAATGGATTATATATATTTTTATATATACAGAGTGTGGATCAGCCCTGTGAAATGGCCTTTGTGTAGACCACTGCAGGCCCCAAGAAGGAAGCTAAGGTATATGACCATTGTTTTGGCAAATATGAGAAAAACCCAGGAGAAGTTGCCTAATTTAGATAAGCCTCACTGTTTGCGATGGAGATCTCATTGTTCAGGGAGTCTAAGTCAAAGAATTCAGAAAGTATATCTTCACCCATAAACTGCATTGGATACGATGTGATCATCCCAATATTACAACAAGATTATCAAATAATTATTGTGCTTTGATTTGTTAAAGAGCTCAGAGAGCAGAACAATTTAAAAAAATCTCAAAAAAACAAATTCCAAAGGTTAGAGTTTAAAAAAAATTCCCCTTTTAGTCACTGTTGTCTAAGTCTCTTAGCAGAGGGGCAGATTTATTGAATAAAGGAAATAATTAGTGCTCAGATATCATTTGTACAGCTGTGTAAATTTTTAAATAAAATTGAAAACTGAGGTTACATTTCTTTCTTTTTTTTTACATTTCTTTTTTGGGGTGGAAGAACTCTCTTGTAGGTTTTCTGCCTGCCTGCCATTGTTACGCAGTGGGTAGATTTTACTTCACATTCTTTTTGCGTTATTGTAACAGACAAGTCTAAGACACTGTCTAATGTTAATGCTACACACTGCTGCCACTTATAATCAGAGCTAGTCAAAATAAACAAATAAACATGTCAAAACAGCTCTGAGTTCGTGAAAATAAGCCAAGTCTGAACTCTCCCAGTGTTTCGGCATAAATGATGGGCTGTGGGTTGTAAAAAGCTCCATAACATTTTTTCACCTTTGCGAGGGGGAAGGTGGGTCAGTTTAGAATTACAGTGCCGCTCGACTTTGAGAAAGGGGTCTGTGACTGAAAGCAAATCAAACCCAAATGTTGCTGGCTTCACCGGGGGTAGTAATGATCTGCTGCCTGCTCTCAATGCCTGAAAAAAGCAAGAAGGGAAGAAAGGAAAAGCAGTTGATTCTTTGCTGAAGTGACGCCAGAACCCCTAAATCACTGGAGAGGTTGGGCGCAACGCAGGTGAGACTCACCAAAGGCGGATGTACCTTTCAATTGGAAACGTACTGTCCCCGTGACATTTCCCAATCAGCACATTTAAAATACTAGGCAATTAAGTGAGAAAGCTCTGTTGCCTCCAAGAAGGGATATAAAAGATGACTTTGCTACCCAAGTACGGTATCTTGGCCAGAGTCTGAAATAATGCGAGGAGGTATAAAGCAGAAGTTGTGTGTGTATAAAACTATGGAAAGAGGTTAGGGGAGAAGGCTGTCACTCTGGCAGGTGGTTTTCGTAAAAAGGTGATCTCTTGAAGTTCCAGAAATTGAAAAATATCTACACCCACTCCTGGGAAGCTTGCCACAAAGCAGGTGACTCGTGCAACCCACTCAGTGTTCTTCATTCGATGGGTACTGACTAGCACCAGCCCCACGCCAGGCGCAGGGCAGCCGAGGTGAACAGGACTCAGTCCATGTCTTAGGCATCACCCCTTGGTCCCCGCCGGGAGGCTGAGATGCTGTGTGTCAGAGGGAAGGGGGTGATGGGCAGCAAGGAAGAACAAGGGAGGCTGACATCACTTACTATTCCAATTCCACCTTACACTTGTCAAGGAAGCGCTTTGGGTGAGGTTACCCTCCAAGGAGAGGGGTCTTGCAGAGGAGCGAGAGGAGTGACATTCATTCTGTCCAGAAAACTTGATTACTTCTCTTGTCTCCCATGACTTTTATTTTTAATGTGCGCTGCGTTTGGAAGGAAAGGGGCTGGGGGTGGAAATCATTGTGCCTTTGAAATGTTGTTTTCTGAGGACAGTCTATAGAATCTTGGTTATTAACAACCTCTCACAAGACAGTTATTTTTGGAGTGGCCTCTTAGGAGGCAACCTCTTGGAAGTGAACTCATTTATTTTGCGTCTCACTGTCCTGCCATTTCCTGCGGAGAGAGGGGAAAAGTGAAACCACATGTTTTGAGGAGCGAACGGAGGAAATCCCTTCGAAGACAAATGACGACTCCTCTCCCCTGGCAATTAGTCAAACCTGGGCTTCAGGCCAGCCCAGGTGTTCCCGACTGTGTATAAATTTGCCAAAGAACAATGAAAATAGCAGCTGATTGTGCTGACAGATTCTTCTGGTAATTTCCTGTTGTTTGGCATCTTCGGGTTACTTTCCCACAATTACGGCTGCTGTTGAAGTCTGGGGCCCTTGGAAGTCATTTTCTAACTCTCTTCTTGCCCTTTTCTGTCATCCCACCGGGCAAGCAGCCTCTCACCCGCTGCCTCTAAGAAACAGGACAATCAAAGTCTGAAACCAAGTGAAAAAAACTAGTTAGGAGTTGTGAATATTCCGCCCCCCCCCCCGCCCCGCCTTTCCCAGATGTTTGAATTTAATCCCCTCGCAAAATACATATTTTAATGAGTCTGAATTTAAAAGAGGGGGAAAAATGATTTGCACCTGCATCATATAGAGTTTCTTGGTAACCACCAGCCAGAATTCTGGTTCCTTCTGATTCTCCAACGTACAAGTTGGAAGGCTTCCTTGTGTTGTTCAGGAATATCTCATCTCAGTGAAGCTGGGTCAGCTGGTTCTCCTGCTGGGATTGATTGGCTCCAGTTGAGCAGGGACCAAGAAGGGGCAGTCGCCAAACAAGATTGGGTGTCATTACGATGTCCCTTGCCTTAAAAAAAAAATGCCTCTGCTTCCCAGGTGGTGCTAGTGGTAAAGAGCCCTCCTGCCAATACAGGAGACTTAAGAGATGTGGGTTCGATCCCTGGGTTGGGAAGATCCCCTGGAGGAGGGCATGGCAACCCACTCCAGTATTCTTGCCTGGAGAATTCCATGGACAGAGGAACGTGGTGGGCCTCGGTCCATAGGGTTGCAAAGAGTTGGGCACGACTGAGACGACTTAGTATGCACTACTGTTGCTGCCTGGTCCCACTCGTCAGTTTAATAAAATGAAACTACTATTATGTGTGGATGGAAGTTGTACTTGCACCCAAAGCATTTGGGGGTGAAATGAAAATAAGGCGAATTGCACAATTTTCTCAAATCTCCGCATTATCCAATCTGTCAGGAAGCTATGCATATTTTCTTGGTTAGAGCAACTATGAAAAAAAAAAAGTTTTTTTTTTGGAGGGGATGGGGAGCTGGAGCTATTGTTGAGAAGCTGCCAAGAAGCTGGTTTCTTTCTTTTCACCCGCCACCCCCCCTCAACTCCTGGCCCCTCAAACCCCTAGAGGAGGGAGTCAATGTGAACATTACAATGTGGAGCTTGCAAAAGAGTTGCTCAGGATGTCTTTGACTAGAGCATAATGTATTGAATTTTTCTAAACAAGGCTTCATGTCCCCTATCAATCAGGACTTCTAGTCAGGAGAATTGCAAACCAAATACAAAAATTCCACGATTATCCACAGCATTTGAGAAGAGGGTAAAACTCAGAACCTATCATGTCTGATGAATGTTCTGGAGATTGGCTTTGGAATAACTGTCAGTCTAGCCTCTGCTGGATATATTGTTGCTAGAAACAGTGCATTTCTTTCTGTTTTAAGGCGAGAACATGGAAAAAACTCAGTGAATGTATACAAAGTCCAAAGACAACTGGAAGCCATTTTTTTCTGGATTCCTGGATCTCTTACAAGTAATAAAAAACATCCAGGTGGAAGTAGGCTTGGGGATGTCAGAAATGATGTGGGACATGGAACATGCTGGTTACTTGATAACCTGAGTCTTGATAAGTTCTACCTCCGTTCACATGCTCTGTTACAATATGTTTGGGGATGTTGATAAATATTATAAACTTGCTTTTTAATTCATTAATTAGTTTATTATATTTGTTGTTGTTCAGTCACTAAGGCGTGTCCGACTCTTTGAAAACTCATGGACTGTAGCACACCAGACTGCCCTGTCCTTCACTGTCTCCTGGAGTTTGCTCAGATTTATGTCCCCTGAGCCGGTGATGCCATCCAACCATCTCACCTCCATCACCCCCTTCTCCTACTGCCTTCAGTCTTTCCCACGTTTAGGGTCTTTTCCAATGAGTCAGCTCTTTGAACCAGGTGGCCAAAGTATTGGAAGATCAGCTTCAGCATAAGTCCTTCCAGTGAATATTCAGGGTTGATTTCCTTTAGGATTGACTGTTTTGATCTCTTTGCTGTTCAAGGGACCCTCAAGAGTCTTCTCCAGCACCACAATTCAAAAGCATCAGTTCTTCAATAGTCCACCTCTTCCTTATGATCCACCTCTCACATCTGTGCGTGACTACTGGAAAAACCATAGGTTTGACTATATGGACCTTTGTAGGCCAAGTGATGTCTCTGCTTTCTCATACACTGTCTAGGTATGAAAAAGCTTTTCTTCATTAGTTTACAATTAGTTGAATACCTTCCAGCTGTTGGATGTAGTTGAAAGTATTTCACTATATTATTGACCATAATTTCACCTCCTTTCGCCCTTTCCAAAATCTTACTCACCTATAATGTCCAAGTTAAGTAGTACCTCTTCCGTGCAGTCTTCCTTTCTTTGCATTCTGGTCCTTATTAATCTTCATTTTGTCTAACTAGCCACAGTACAGGTTCATTCAAACCTATTGATTGAACACGTAAATATGCATTGTTTCTTTCCTTTTTTTGGGGGGGGGGCTGTACCACTTAGCATGTGGGATCTTAGTTCCCCAACCAGGGATGGAAACTGTGCCCCTTGCTCTTGGAAGCTCAGAATCTTAACCACTGGACCACCAGGGGATTCCTAAAATATGCATTGTTCTAGGAGGAGGGAATACTGTGTGGATTAAGACAAACGTGTTTCCTTGCCTCATAGGTCTTAAAGTAAAATGGTGGCAACAGCCAGTTAAACAAATACTTACTATTTGGCACACTAAATCCTGTGATGTAGGAGGATCAGAGGCTGTGGTGGGAACAACAGGAGAGGCCCCAGTGGGTAGTGATGTTTGAGCTGAGACTTGAAGGATCAGCAGTGGTCAGCAAGACGGGGCTGTGTGTACCTGTTCCAGGCAGGGGGAGCAGCAGGAGCAAGAGGCATGCTGGGGAAGGAACAGAGGATGTGGGAGGGATGTCTTACTTCTGAATGTGTTGGAAATGGTGCAAACTTCTGGCCTAGATAGAGGACCAGGAAGGAAGGAGAGTGAGGAGAAATGAGACCCCAGAGGTAAGCAGAGGCTCCATCCTGAATGGCCCTTAAGACCATAGTGAGAAATGTGGGCTTCATCAGAGGTGGAGCTATTGATGTGCTTTAAACAGGCAGTGATATCATTAGACTGGTGTTGTGGAAGGGTGACTCTGCCCAAGGTATGGAGAATGGACGAAGGGGAAGGCAGGTTGTTTTCAGTGGAAGTCACCTAATACGAATTTGATGTGCTTGGTCGTGTCCGACTCTTTGCGACTGCACGGACTGTAACCCGTAAGGCTCCTCTGTCCATGGGATTTTCCAGGCTAGAATACTGGAGTGGGTTGCCATTTCCTTCTCCAGTCACCTAATGTTGTGCTTAATTATATACCGTTTCTCTCTTTCATTGTTCTGTATTTATTAGCCTTTACTCTTTGGCCTGGTTACAAGCATCTTGATTCCAGGAACCATAGTTTTTTCCCTCTGAGAACAATTGTTGGGCTTCTCGGGTGGCTCAGCTGGCAAACAATCCGCCTGCAATGCAAGAGACCCCGGTTTGATTCCTGGGTCAGAAAGTTCCCCTGGAAAAGGGATAGGCTACCCACTTCAGTGTTCTTGGGCTTCCCTGGTGGCTCAGATGGTAAATAATCTGCCTGCAGTGCAGGAGACCAGGGTTCTCTCCCTGGGTTGGGAAGATCCCCTGGAGGCAACCCTCTCCAATATTTTTGCCTGCAGAATCCCCATGGACAGAGGAGCCTGGCAGGCTACAGTCTGTGGGGTTGCAAAGAGTTGGACATGACTGAGCAACTAAGCACAGCATAGCACAGCACAGAGCACAGTTGTTAGTAGGTGCTCAGTAAATGGGCTTCCCAGGTGGCACTAGTGGTATAAAGAACCTGCCTGCCAATGCAAGAGACATAAGAGATGTGGGTTTGATCCCTGGGTCAGGAAAATCCCCTGGAGGAGGGCATGGCAACCCACTCCAGTGTTCTTGACTGGAGAATCCTCATGGACAGAGGAGGCTGGTGGGTTACAGTCCGTAGGATTGCAGAGTTGGATAGGACTGAAGCAGCTTAGCACACATGCACATTCAGTAAGTACTTCTGGTAGTGTGATTTTATTTTCATGCTGCTTCCTTTTCAGTTTGCCATTTCGACAGCTTATGGCAGGGCTATAGCCCTGCAGTGGTCAATAAACAGAGGGAGAATTTTTCTGTGTGAGTCTCATGAAAACAGTATCGAAACCTCAATTTACCAAGACTAAAAGCTGTCCTTTGTCTTCCTGCTTTCTTAATTCCTAAGAGAGAAGCGTGGTGATTTTATGTGCCCTGTGCAGCTCCCAACAGTAAAAGTCGAAGTACTTTTGCCAAGAGGCTATAGTAAGTGGTAAATTCTAGTCGAAGGAAAGTGGGACTTGTCCAGTCCGGCCGGAAGAAAGTGTTGGTGTTGTTTGAAAGGCCACGGAGGTTCAGATGGGTGGTTAATCCCCCTGAACTTCCCTGGAAAAGTGGCTCCCCTCCACCATCCACCAGGCACATTTCTCAGTGTCCACCAGGGAATCTGACCCTGTTAGCACTGAGTATTTATGACTGACAGTCACCAGTGATTATATTAACAGTTAAATGATTATAACTCTAAACGCTATTGTGTGTGTGTGTGTATGCATCAGGGGGAGGTTGGTTGGAGAAGAGAGAGTATTCTTGAAGCAAATATATTGTTTCTTTTAAATGGTGTTCCCCACGCTAGATTGGAAATGTTGCTCATGTATTAATACTAAGAAGGGGCTTCCCTGGTGGTTCAGATGGTAAAGAATCTGCCTGTAATGCAAGAGATCCGAATTCAATCCCTGGGTAGAGATGATTCCCCTGGAGTAGGAAATTTCAACCCACTCCAGTATTCTTGCCTGGAGAATTCCAGGGACAGAGGAGCCTGTCAGTTTACAGTCCGTGGTGTCACAGAGTCGGACATGACTGAGCGAATAACACTTTCACTTTGTACTGGCACCAAATTATTATGACCTAATTTGATAAGTTTGATCTGAATAAAAATAGATCCATGATCATGTGTTCTTGATCAGTGGAGGGTTTATATTTGACCAAAGGAGGAAGCAGTCAAAGCGGCAACTCATTTTCTGATGTCGAAAATGAGAAGTAGTCAGAACTTCCTTTTCTGTAACACATATTCGCCGCGTCTTCTGCATGCAAGGCGTTGATATATAAAAGGTGTACACAGCCTCCCTCTTCTTATGTCCAGAAGTCTAAATGTTCCTGTTAGGTAGAGGAGATGAGTCTAGGCAAGAGAGCGCTGAAGAGGGCTTGGGAAATGGTTCTAGTTTGGAATGGCAAGAGGCAAATGGCTCTTGGTTCTGGCAGGTTCCTGCATGTTGTAATCTTTGTGAAGAGTGCCTTCTGGGGCTGTGCAGTGTGTGGCCAATGTAGTTGTATGCAGTGGTCCTCGATGGTAAAGTGTGCACATGAAGTCTTCTAGTGGAGGCCTCTGAATACCTTTTTGGAACTCAATTTGCCAGTCATCTACTTGGCACTTTTTTTTTCTAAGTCTTTATTGAGTTTATTACAATATTGCTTCTGTTTTATGTATTGTTTTTTTGGCCTCCGGGCTTGTGGGATCTTACCTCCCGTATCAGGGATTGAACCCGCACCCCCCGCATTGGAAGGCAAAGTCATAACCAGTGGACTGCCATGAGAGTCCCTCCTTGACACCTTTTCCTTCTCAGTGTTATTGTAGGAAGTATGGGGAAGGAAATTAGGTGGAAGGTGAGCCTTTGGTCTTTGAGATGCTTGTACCCTGGGAATATGCACCAGAGAAGGTTTATCCTTCTCTTTATGAGTCTGTGCTCTGGAGTCAGACAGTCTGGGGTCGAATCTTTGCTATGCCACTGTTAGCTGTGTGACACTGGACCAGCCATTTAACCTCTCTGGGCCTCAGTCCTTACCCTTGAAATGAGCATAATGATAGCACTGATTTGGAGGATTGCTGTGAAAATGAAATGATAAAATGATGCCTGGCACAGAGTAAGTGGCCAGTAAATATTAACTGTTACGATTGTTAAGAAAACGATCTCAAGGTAGAAAGAGAGTCATTCCAAGATGTCACATCATTCATTCAGTCATGATGTCATGTGGATTGTAAACCCAACACTAAAGAAATTCAAATCAAGGAAAAGATCACTGAGGACTGAAATTAGTCGGGAAAAGGATTGTCCTAATGTCCTTGCATTTCCAGCGTGCTTTATTTCCTCCTCAGTCTGTGGAATTATATTTTGTTTACGATTTGGAACTAGGAGCAGGACTCATCACCAGCCAGAAGAAAAATCAGAAGACTCCCAGTGTCTCCGTCTTGTTGAATTATTTATCGTTCCTTGCTCAGGAGCAGACTGATTGCTTCCTGCCCTGCTGTAGGTGGATTGGATTTAATTCTGTCCCCATGCAGCCTGGTGAGCTTATTTTAATAAGAACAACTTAATACTGCACCTCTACAATGAGGCTTTCACATCCCTCTAGGACATTCTGCACTACACACTCTGAGCTAGCCTGGCTCTTCTGATTATTTCGGATGAGGAAACTGAGTTATCCTTCCTAGGAGGGCTTATATGAGTAATCTTAGAATTGACATTTAAATTCAATCAGCATTTTTTTTTTTTTGGTGTTTGTCAGGTGCCTGACACTATGCTAGATGTCTTCATGTCCGTTATTACATTGAATGCTTAAAATAATCTTATGAGGTAGGCGTTATTATTATTAAGATTATTATTATTTTAAAGATAAGAAAGCCAAAGAAGAGGGTAAGTACCTTGCCTGAGGTCACCAAAGTAGCGTGTATTAGGAAACAAGATTCATATTGATGTATGGCAAAAATTATCACAATATTGTAAAGTAATTATTCTTCAATTAAAATAAATAAATTAAAAAGAAAAGAAAAGGAAAAAAGATTTCCAGCTCTGTTGTTGTACTCCACATTCAGTCCTAGCGTGCTCTGCTGTTCAGAGCTGCACTAGTTCACTCCTTCCTTCCTTTATCTTTCCCCACTCCATTCCTCCTTTCTTCTTTCTTTCCTGGCATCCTTCCTTCCTTTTTTGTGATTTTGTTATTGTAGAATGCTGTTTCTTAGCTGTTAATAACAGCAGCAGGATAAAGTACCAGGGGCGTTGGATAAAATTAATTATTTGATTAAAAAAATTTTTTTTAATTTATTTATGCTGTGCTAGGTTTTCCTTGCTGCTCTGACTTTTTCTCTAGTTTCAGTGATCAGGGGCTACTCTCGAGTTGCAGTGTTTGGGCTTCTCTTGTTGCAGAACACAGGCTCTAGGAACGCAGCATGTGGGCTCAGTAGTTGAGGCTCCCAGGCTCTGGAGCACAGGCTCTGGAGCACGGGCCCAGCTGTTCTGCAGCATGTGGGATCCTCCTAGACCAGGGTTGGAACCTGTGTCCCCCGAACTGGCAGGTAGACTCTTCACCACTGAGCCACCAGGGAAGCCCCTCAAGTTTGATTTTTCAATGCAAGATGGGAAATAAAGGAACTCTGAGTTCCAGGACTGTGCCAGGTATGGTAACAGGTGTACACACACCTTTCACATGTCTTTATTCTAAAGAATGGTTTTCTGTACTAGGCATTGTTATCCCCACATAGCGGACAGGAAAATGAGTCTTTGAGAGTCGTCGTGACTTGCCCTCTAGGTGTATAGCTACATTGAGCAGTGGAATTGGAATTTGCAGAAGGTGTGCCTAACTGTAAATCCTATCTTGGTTGCATTCTTTTTTGTTTTCCTAATTAAGCATTACCTTTGGCCACAAGTTGGAATATGGGAGATAGGTATTAATATCAGAGGAGGAATAGGGGAGTTTGCTCAATGGCCAAAATGAGGAACAGTTCAAAGTTTGGTGTCTGAACGACGCTTCGCTTGTTGGTACCAAGAGATGACCTGGAGGATGGAGATAATGTAGAGATCAGTCAGAGCATCTCAGACCAGAACCCCAGCTTGCATCCTGTGGCCCCATCAGCGAGATCTCTGCATCCAGCCTGCCTCATGCTGCCCAGTTCATGACTGTGGTTTCCCCCTCCGTTGACCTCCCTCCCGTCTCCACTTCTGAGGATAAGATGCTATTTACTCTCCATCCTAAATGATTGTGGTTCTGTGAGCTGTTAAGAAGCCAACATGTTCCAGGCTCCCATGTTAATGGCGTGGGGATTAAAACCAAACAAAACAAGCCAGCGTTTGACAATAAATGAGTCGATTGGAAGTGAGTAGTGAGTGCAGAAGGGTGTGTGTGTTTCTCGCTTGTTTATTGACTCCCAATATTCAGGGGCAAGTCTTTAAACTGTGCTTTGCCTCTGTTGTGCCAGGTATAAAATGGGAGATAAAGGTAGCACATGTCTCTAAACACTCAGAGGTGCTGAGAGGTTAATGACTTCATTCCTCAAAAACTCTTCAGGCTCCGTGGCCAGGACCAAAAATTGGCAAGGTTTTCTTCCCAGACCTTATCAGGGCTCTCTCCTGTTCTCTGAGGCTCAAATCTTAGAGGGGTATTAGATGAAGAGTAAGAGAAAAATTGAAAAAGGAGAGAGAAAAAGGAAAAGAATTATGAAGAGAGGTTTTCAGAATGCTGCCTTCAAGAGTGTTCAGCCTTCCCTTAGATGAGATGTTTCCAAGAGAAGATACTAGTAGTCTGTTCATGCTTATTTTGCAAAACTCTGTGCTTGCCTTGGGCTTTCCTGGTGGCTCAGCAGTAAAGAACCTGCCTGCTAATGCAGGAAACATGGGTTCGATACGTGGATGGGGAAGATCCCCTGGAGGAAGAAATGGCAACCCATTTCAGTATTATTGCATGAAAAATCCCACAGACAGAAGAGCCTGGTGGGTTGCAGTCCAAGGGGTCCCAAAAGAGTGGGACATCACTTGGTGACTTAACAATAACTGCTTGTGTTACTGCTCTTTGGTGAAAAGTAGTAGATAAATTGCTTCAGTTTTTGACTGTGAACCCATCCATGATCTGGGGTGGACGGTGGTTTTATTTTGGGAAAGCTTTGAATCCTCAGATTAGACCCTGGTGCTTTCCAGGTATCTCTTTCCCTCTTTCTTCTCTCAAGTCATTTCTGGCCAAAGTGATGCTTTAGGGCCACACCTGAATGTAGAGCATCATCCATCCACAGGCCACATGTCTACAGATGACACTGAGATTCTAACCTTGTTCTGTGGGACATTTCTTTCCTTTAAGACAAAGTTAGGTTTCTTGCCACAGATCTCCTGAGCCCAGGTCCAGCTCTGCCTGTCCCCACATCATCCCCAGATCCCTACCTGCCTGGAAGCTGTAGTGAAAGTCACTCAGTCGTGTCCAACTCTTTTGTGACCCCATGGACTATAGCCCACCAGGCTCCTCTGTCCGTGGGATTCCTCAGGCAAGAATACTGGAGTGGCTTGCCATTTCCTTCTCCAGGGGATCTTCCTGACCCAGGGATCAAACCTATGTCTCCTGCATTGCAGGCAGATTCTTTACTGTCTGAGCCACCAGAGAAGCCTGCTGTAGGTGAGGCCAAAAGGGGAGCTGGATGCATTTGCTTTCCTAATCAGAGGGAAACATTTTTGGCTCTTAAGTTTAACAGTTTTTCGGCACTTTTAACTTCAGATTCTGGAAAGTCCTGTTTTATTTTATTTTTCCCCCATTTTAATCTTCTCAATTCCTGGGTTGGGAAGATCTGCTGGAGAAGGGAAAGGCTACCCACTTCAGTATTCTGGCCTGGAGAATTCCATGGACTGTATAATCCATGGGATCGCAAAGAGTCGAACACAACTGAGCGACATTCACTTCAACCAAAGGACTCTAATCAACCTTTGCTTTCTTTCATTCTTTTTTTTTTTTTTGGATAACCTTTGCTTTCTAATGGAATATCACACAGCACAGTGAGGACACTTAGAGAAATTTCCTCCCCGTGATTTTGCCAAGATGCCAAATATCTTAATGAATTAAGGCCATTTCAACAACATAATTTTGTGTCTCAGTTATTTGTACTGTATGGAAAGCTGGGTTCTCCGGTGGCCAGGTTTCTTCGTAACCAAGAGCATTTCTTGCAGGCATGTTGCTCTGCCTGCACCGTCCATGCACGATAGGGGTGAAAGAGTGTGATGTGTGTGGGTGCCAGGGGAATGTGGGAGTCCATGGGGCCGACCCAGTATCATGTTCGTGGGTTCCCATGGTACACTTGAAATACGGCTTCTCTCTGACCTCTGTGGAATAGAACATTTTTTTCCCCGAAAGGATAGGTTTATCAAGCTGTTTTTTTTTTTTAATTATTTTAAGTAACGTAGAAATCTTCTTAAAACCCCCCTGTGCAAAGTCAAAGACCACAGAAATCTCCCCCTCATCCAGAGCCTTGAGGGTAAGTGTGGGCCAAGAGCATCTGTGTGCTGAGGTCACCAGAGAAAGAAGCAATTGACCTCTGGCGTTTGTTTTGCAACTGACAAAGAACCAGAGGGAACTTTTCTGAAATGTTTGCTTCAGGGGACAGTGATGAAACCGCTGTTGGCTTCTCTTAGAAAATCTGTTCAATCTGAGAGCAGAAAAAGATATACTTTTGATTATTATTATTTTTTTTTTAAAAGGAAAGACTTATAATGTCACATACAGGCAAGGTAATGTCCTTCTTCCCCTCACTTGCAGGAGGTGGTGGCTCTCCTGGCAGAAGAGCCAAGGCCATCCTGACTCTCAGAGGAAACTGACTTCCCCCAACAGCTGAGCGGGTAGGGAGGGAACCTGGGGGAGGCAGAAAACTTCTTGGGCAGTAGCCACCGTGCACCACACAGGGCTTTAATGCCAAATAGCTTGATACATTTCTTTCCTAGAAATGATTTCATTAGAAGAGAACGTTTCGTGGTAAGACAGGAATTAAGCATTTTAATGAAAATTAAGGATAAACTAACATTAGATGAAATCACTGAGAATGGTTAAGAAAGTGTGAAAAAGGAGCCAAACTACACCTAGATGGTTATCACTTCATTTAACTCCTTTTATTATTTTTTAAATTTTTTGAGTCCTTTTATTAAAAACATTTTTCAAGAACCACAGTTTTATTTATTTCTTCATTTTTGGCTACACTGGGTCTTCCCTGCTGCACACAGGCTTTCTCTAGTTGCAGCAACCAAGGGCTACTCTTTAGTTGTGATGTGCAGGCTTCTCATGCGGTGGCTTCTCTTGTTGCAGAGCATGGGCTCTAGAGTGCTCAGGCTTCAGTAGTGGCAGCTCCCAGGCTCTAGAGCACAGGCTCAGTAGTTGTGGTACACGGGCTTAATTGCTCTGCAGCATGTGGGATCTTTCCAGGGATCGAACCTATGTCCCCTGCACTGGCAGGTGGATTCTTATCTACTGCACCACCAGGGAAGTCCCGCATTTAAGTCCTTTTAAAACAGCGTATTCCTCAGTGTGGTTGCACTGGCAAGCTCTAGTAATAGCTGGGAAGTGGGACTCTTGAGTGGACCTGTATGTTCATATTTTCATGTTGGATGTAACATAATAAAGTAAGTCTTCTGTTTAAATTATGGGGTAACAAAAGGAATCCCCATTCACTCAGTGGCGTATACTGTGTGTGTGTGTGTGTGTGCGCGCGCACTCAGTTACTTAGTCATGTCTGACTGTTTGTGACCCTATGGACTGTAGCCCACCAGGCTCCTCTGTCCATGGGGATTCTCCAGGCGAGAATGCTGAGTAGGTTGCTATTCCCTCCTCCAGGGGATCTTCCTGACCCACCTAAGAAGGAAGGGCAAAATCATTGGAAATGTGGCCTATCCTCAGGTGCTTCCAGGGAGCTTTGCTGTTTTCACCAGGGGACACAGGTTAATTCAGTTTCCAGCCAGCTGCACAGTACGACCCAAACCCTGGCCTTGTAAGAACTCAGTCGTCACAAAGGCAATAGATATCGGCACCTCGGGAAATACTTTGAGGTAATAGACTTCATTTAGGAAAAAATTGAGAGAACAGGTAACTATCTCTGAAGTGTTGATATGGAAATCCCAGCGTAAAGCTCTATTATCTTTTATTTTTTTCCATCTGATTCTTATTTGGAGACTCTCCCATGACAAGCAGTGTGAGTGCAGCCCTACTTTATACTCACTGGGGACATCAGGAACTCAAAAGACAAATAGTCCTGCTTAGGGACCACGTCTTTTGGGTGGCCCACTGACTGGATTGAGGTCAGTTGTTATGCAGGAGAAGAGAGTGGGAGACAGAGAGGGCTGCTTTTGCTTCTGGAAAGTGAAGTGAGTCACTCCGTTGAGTTGAGTGATGTGTGTTCTTGTTTCTGGGTCTGTTCATAAGTTCAGTCGCTCAGTTGTGCCTGGTTGTTTTGTGACCCCATGGACTGTAGCCCCCTCCTCTGTCCATGGGATTCTCCAGGTAAGAATACTGGAGGGGGCTGCCATTTCCTCCTCCAGGGGATCTTCCCGATCCAGGGATCTACCCTGCATCTCTTGTGTCTCCTGCGTTGGCAGGCGGATTCTTCACCACTGCACCACCTGGGAAGCCCCTTCTGGGCCTGTGTGCATGTATTTATACATATCTCTTTAATGCAGGAAAACAGTGACTGCAACTTGAGCTAGGAAGTCCCCATTTCTTGGGTTCTGTTTCTCGCTCTTTTTGACGTTATAGAATGACCTCGGGCTGGACATTGACACATGCTATTTGCAGGCTGCTTCAGACTGTTATGAGGAAAGCTAATAAACTATAATCACAGCGTCCTAAAAATGTCAAACTGCCGTCCCTGGGGCCTCCCATAACTATTCTCATCTGCGAAATGGAGCTGGTAACTCTGCACCCTGCCTTCCCTACACAGATGCTGGGCAGCTCGGCTAAAGAACATCTGTAAAGCAGTTTGAGATTTGGGAACATGGGAGCAATAAATGACCAGAGCAGCTATTCATCATGCGAGCGGAGATGATGATCTTTCTATATTTCAAGCCCCACTTCTCTCGTCTCCTTGAAAATCGTTTTGAGACCATGAAGTTAGTGGGGAATAAGTGTATGCAATGCAGAATGAGGTTGGGGATGACCTAAAAAGGATGCCATCCTGGGTGAAAAATTACTCTCAAAGAATGTGGAAGTGTGTCTTCATGAGCTGAAAGTGTCAATGTAGCTTTTAAAGAAGAAAAGAATGCTGTTGCTTCTCATGCAGTGTACGTGAAGGATGGTGGTGCCCAAAATCCCGGGACTTATTTTACCAGTGACCCGAGGTGGTCTAACTGGGTTCTGCTTTGGTACCTTTACTAGGTCAGGGATGACTTAGCAGGGAACATCTTAAGAAGATGAAGATTAGGTCCTGGGTGGGCAGTGAAGCTTAAATCCTAGAGACTAATGGAAAATAATCTCTATAGACCAACTGGCTAATGTTTTAACATTTTTTTGGCTGCACTAGGTCTTTGTTGCTTTTCACAGGCTTTCTATAGTTGCAATGAGAGGCTACTCTCTAGTTGTGGTGCACGGGTTTCTCATTTCGGTGGCTTCTCTTTGCGTGGGAACTCCTCCCATGAAGGAAGGAAGTCCTCCTGACACCTCCTGCACAAAGCTAAGAATCCCGGGTCTGGGACTTTCCCTGGCACCCCAGTGGTTAAGAATTCGCCTTCCAATGCAGGTGATGTGATTTGATCCCTGGTTGGGGAACTAAGATCTCACAGGCCGTGGGGCAGCTAAGCCCACGCACTGCAACTAGAGATGCCTGCATGCTGCAACAATGCCAAAGAGAAAAAGAAAAAACTGCAGGTCTGTTTATGGTCTGCCATCTTCCCTGCCTGGCCATGGCTTCTCACAGCCACGTGGTACCACTGTTGAATGCTGGCAGAGGCCCAAGTGGCTTTTTTTGGGAGGGTAAATGCCAGGTGATTCCACTTCTCAAGCGTTATGTCTTGTGGCCTGTTCTCCTCATCGAGTTCCTAGCTGACAGCTCATTGCCCAGACCTTTGGGTTATTTACACAGTCCTCCTCCCCTGCGGGCTCAGTGGTAAAGAATCTGCCTGCCGATGCAGGAGACTCAAGTTTGCTCCCTGGGTTGGGAAGATCCTCTGCAGGAGGAAATGGCAACTGACTCCAGTATTCTTGCCTGGGAAATGCCATGGACAGAGGAGCCTGGCAGGCTACAGTCCATGGGGTCATAAAGAGTCAGACCTGACTTAGTAACTAAACAGTCTCCCCATTTCAGAGGACCTTTGCCAGAAAAGGTCAGGACTCAGCCACTACTGGACTCATAATCTCTTCCTTTTTCTAGTCCTGGGGAACCCATTACGCTTGCTTTTCTTTTCAACCCTCAAACACTTAGAAGTTTTTACTCTCTCCATCCATTCCCTATCGCACTTTAATCAATGCCTTGACTCTCAGCTATCCCTAGACCTCAGAATCACAAAACAACTGCTCTCCTTCACTTGAGAGAAATATCTTCTCTATTCCAGGATGAGTTGCTCTCCAAAGAATGAGAAGGAATAATCTCTACATTCCCTCTTACTAAAGTAGTGAAGAGCAAGACGTAGGTTACATCTTCAGCAGGATGGTCTGCTATACATATTAAAAAAATAATTAAAACTATGCAAGGGAATTTTGGATGGACATGTACACACTGCTATATTTGAAATGGATAACCAGCCTACTGTATCACACAGGGAACTCTGCTCAATGTTATGTGGCAGCCTGGATGGGAGGGGAGTTTGGGGGAGAATGGATACATGTATATGTATGGCTGAGTCCCTTCACTGTTCACCTGAAACTATCACATTGTTGATCGGCTATAACCTTATACAAAATAAAAAGTTAAAAACTAGGCAAAATGCAATAACTGTGAAGAGAATTACAGAGAAAAAAACAATGGGAACATAGATTAGGGAATATAATCTGCAGTAATCTGGGAAGCAGTGAGTGTATTAAGAAGCAAAGACACACTTTGCTGATCAAGTTCTGTATAGTCAAAGCTATGGTTTTCCAGTAGTCACATATGGATGTCAGAGTTGGATCATAAAGAAGGCATGCTTTTGAATAGTGATACTGGAAAAGACTCTTGAGAGTCCCTTGGACAGCAAGGATATCAAACCCGTCAATCCTAAGAGAAATCAGCCCTGAATACTCATTGAAAAGACTGATGCTGAAGCTGAAGCTCCAATACTTTGGCCACCTGATGTGGAAAAGACCTTTCCAATGAAAAGGTGTTTCATTGGAAGAGACCCTGATGCTGAGGAAGAGTGAGGGCAGGAGAAGAGGGTGGCAGAGGATGAGATGGTTGGATAGCATTACCAATTCAATGGACATGATGGACAAACTTTGGGAGATAGGAGGGACAGGGAGGCCTGGCCTGTTACAGTCCATGGGGTCACAAAGAGTTGGAGTGACTGAATAACAACAATCTGGGAAGACCAACTGAGGGAGGTGATATTTTTACTGGCCCTTGACTTGCAACAGGATTTTGACAGCTGAATGTGACGAGGGGTGGTGTTGCAAGCAGGGAGGGTAAAATAAGCAGAGGCACAGAGGTGGAGAAAATGTGTACTACATTTGGTGACCATGGTAGGGTGGTGGTAGTGGTAGAGATATGAGAGGTTGAAGTTTGGGGCTTAGAATGTCCTGCTAAGGAATACAAACCTTAAAAAGCCTTGGCCATCACCCTGTTTCCTTTCACACTGCCATAGCTCTTCTTTTTTTTTTAATTAAAAAATTTTTTTTATTGTAGCGAAAGTCATATACCATAAAAGATACTATTTTAACCATATTTAACTGTACAGTTCAGTGGCATTAAGTACATTCATATTGTTGTGAAATTCTCACTATCATCCATCTCCTGAATTTTTCACTTTCCTAAACTGAAACTCTGTCCCCATTAAACACTAACTCCCCATTCCCCCTCCTCACTCCCCATTTCCCGGCCCCTGGCATCTACCAATGTGCTTTCTGACTCTTATGAATTTGACCATTCTAGGTATCTTGTACAAGTGGAAGCAGACAGTATTTGTCTACACCTAATGTATATTGGAATGCATTTTTAAGGTTAATATATGTCCTACAAATATGCCATATCTCTTCTTGATCAGCTCAAGTCACGTGTCAGTCAAGTGATAAAGAAACCAGAACAGCAAAAAACAGAAGTTGAAATCGGGTTGTCTTGATGTAGCCCAGTCCTACCTTTTTATTACAATCAACCACAAAATTCCCAAAGAAAAGAGTTAAACTTGTAGATTTAGGTAAGGTGAAACAGAATGTTTGAGGAATTTCAATAAGCTGCTGAATTAATGTCTACTTTTCTCCATTTTCAAACCATTTTCGAGTTATGTAAACAGTCAATACTTCACTGTCATGTCCTTCAACTGAGTCCTTTCAGTTTCAGAAAGAGACATTTAGAAGAAAATGACTCAAAAATTTCTTCCTTAAATCACCTTGTTGAAGTTTCTCCAGGGACCAAAGTCGATGATTTGTAAATTCCTTTACTCTTAAAATAAAAGGCATTTTCATAAAAGAGAAGGTGATGGACACACCGACACCTTCTCAGGAGGGAAAATAGTCAGAAGTAAGATGTCATTTATTTTCTTCTTCACAGTGTGACACTGTCTTACATTCAAAAGCATTCTAAGAGGAAGATGGCGTCCACAAGGAGAAAAATAAAAGCTTTTTTACAGTATTTTCTAAAAGGGGTAGGAATCAAGAATTTCACATAATGGTACCATCTTCTATTTGTATAGCTCTGTAAACTTATCAAGCTACCTTCCAACTCAGTATCTCGTTTGCCCTCATTACAGCCCCATGCAAGGAAGGAAGGCTTAGATTCTCAGTTCTGTTTTTTTTTTTTTTTTAATAATTTTATTTATTTATTCATTTCTGGCTGTGCTGGGTGTTCGTTGCTGTGCAGGCTTTTCTCTAGTTGTGGCAAGCAGAGACTACTATGTAGTGGAGGTGCTCAGGCTTTTCATTGTGGGGGCTTCTCCGATTTCAGACCACGGGTTCTGCAGCACCCCACCTTCAGTAGTGGCGGCTCCCAGGCTCTAGAGCATGGGTTCAGTAGTTGTGGCTCACGGGCTTAGGTGCTCCAAGGCCTGTGGGATATTTCCGGATCAGGATTGAACCCGTATCTCCTTCATTGGCAGGTGGATTCTTCACCACTGAGGAAGCTCCTCAGTTCTGTTTTACAGCTGAGAAAACCAAGGCCTGAAGAGGTAACAGATGTGGACCAGTGTGAGCAGAGAGAGGAGGCAGATGTGGCGATGGAGACTCTGCAAGCTCACCTGGGCACACTCTTCCCTCTTCTCTTCAGTGGTCCTGTCAGACTGTCACCCTGCTGGACCACAAAATTCCTGGGGGGCGGGGATTGTGTCTTAACCATCTTCTGCTCCTTCCACAGTGCCCTCCACCTAATAGGTATCCAATAAATGTTAATTAAATAAGTGCTCTAAAGCCTGAAGTCTAAATGGTTCTAAATTAGATTTTCAAAGCTTTCTGTGCCCTCACAGATTTTTATTAAAAAAAAGAAAACCCTTCGATTTCTTAATCTAGCAATGAAGAAAGAGACTATTAGTTCATTTTGTTCCCTGGGATATTCAGAGACAAATACTGAGAGCTACAAGGAGGCTGAGGGTGACTCTTAGAATAAACAGCAATAATGAATGAATCTAGAATACAATTCCGTCTCTTGTTTACATATGCCTGTTCCTTCTGGCTCATGGGTTTTCAAATGACCTTTCCTAGCAAGATCTGGAAATGAATAGTCTTTTCTTCTGTTCAACCAGTTCCTGTATTTCCTGAAGTCAGTTACCATGTGTCCTTTGACAAATGAGTTGCAGGAGTGTTGACCTTACCTTGAAGAACACTTTCTCCTGTATTTTCACTCCTCCCACATGATCACTTTTTTCGTCTTTGCCACGTTGGATGTAAATAAGACCCATCCCCTCAATAATCGTGAAGCAGAAAAGTTTTTTCTTTTTTTCAGGATATACATATCTTGCAAAATACCTGCGTGTGTGTATGTGCTCAGTTGCTCAGTCATGTCTGGTTCTTTGTAACCCCATGGACTGTAGCCTGCCAGGTTGCCCTGTCCATGGAATTCTCCAGGCAAGAATCTTGGAGTGGGTAGTTATTTCCTTCTCTGGGGTATCTTCCTGATGCAGGAGTTGAACCTGCATCTCCTGCATTGGTGGGTGGGTTCTTTACCACTGAGCCACCTGGTAAATATATATATGTCAACCCTCAAGGAAATACATCCTGAGTATTCATTGGAAGGACTGATTCTGAAGCTGAAATGACAATACTCTGGCCACCTGATGTGAAGAACTGACTCATTGGAAAAGACCTTGATGCTGAAAAGGGCTGAGGGCAAAAGGAGAAGAGGGTGGCTGAAGATGAGATGATTAGATAACATCACTGACTTAATGGACATGAGTTTGAGCAAGCTCTGGGAGTTGGTGATGGGCAGGGAAGACTGGCATGCTGCAGTCCATGAGGTCGCAAAGAGCTGGACACAACTTAGAGACTGAGCAACATATTCTTTGAGCATTTGTGGAGAAAGAGGAAGAGGGATTCATTGAGGAAGGAGCTTGTCCCAGTAGATGAGATAACTTGTGTACAGACTGCAAGATACCAGGAGGCTGCTTTTGGGGGATCAGTAGTTGAGGGGTGCTGGTTGTGAGGCTATCACTGTTTGAGACTCTTATTAGCCTTACCCTTTCACAGCTTTCCTGGACATCTGTCTATTGTCATACCCTGAAACCAAGCATCAACAAGCTCTCTACAATTTTTATAATCCTTCATTTATTTTTTGAAAATAGAACTGATCTTGCACATTATAGATAATTTGGGAAAAACAGAAAGAAGAAAACATTTATGCCAACCTCACCACCCCAAACAACCATCTGTAAGTACGTTTTTGTTCTCTTAATTTTCCCTTAGGCATAGATATTGAAGGGTTTCAGCCAATGTTATTGTCATACTGTGTAAATAATTTAGTTAATTGCTATTAGATGCCTGCATCTGGAGATAGAGTCCCAAGCAAAATAAAATCTTTGCTCTTTCTCTGCCTCCCTTGAAAATAGATTTCTAGGAAGGAAGTGATGAGGTCAAAGGGTATTTTAAAAGAGAGGCAAATTTAAGCTGGGATGTGGAGAGGAAGATTTGCCTTTGTACCCACGTAAGTTCAGTCAGTTCAGTCGCTCAGTCGTGTCTCTTTGCGACCCCATGAACTGCAGCACACCAGGCCTCGCTGTCCATTACCAACTCCTGGAGTCTACCCAATCCCACATCCATTGAGTCGGTGATGCCCTCCAACCATCTCATCCTCTGTCGTCCCCTTCTCCTCCAGCCCTCAATCTTTCCCAATATCAGGGTCTTTTCAAATGAGTCAGCTCTTTGCATCAGGTGGCCAAAGTATTGGAATTTCAGCTTCAACATCAGTCCTTCCAATGAACACCCAGGCCTGATTTCCTTTAGGATGGACTGGTTGGATCTCCTTGCAGCCCAAGGGACTCTCAAGAGTATTCTCCAACACCACAATTCAAAAGCATCAATTCTTCGGTGCTCAGCTTTCTTCACCATCCAACTCTCACCTCCATACATGACTACTGGAAAAACCATAGCCTTGACTAGATGGACCTTTGTTGGCAAAGTAATATCTCTGCTTTTAAATATGCTATCTAGGTTGATCATAACTTTCCTTCCCAGAAGTAAGGGTCTTTTAATTTCATGGCTGCAGTCACCATCTTCACTGATTTTGGAGCCCCCCAAAATAAAGTCTGACACTGTTTCCATTGTTTCCCCATCTATTTCCCATTGAAGTAATGGGACCAGATGCCATGATCTTACTTTTCTGAATGTTGAGCTTTAAGCCAACTTTTTCACTCTCCTCTTTCACTTTCATCAAGAGGCTCCTTAGTTATTCTTTGCTTTCTGCCATCTGCATATCTGAGGTTATTGACATTTCTCCTGGCAATCTTGATTCCAGCTTGTGTTTCTTCCAGCCCAGCATTTCTCATGATGTACTCTGTGTATAAGTTAAATAAGCAGGGTGACAATATACAGCCTTGACGTACTCCTTTTCCTATTTGGAACCAGTCTGTTGTTCCATGTCCAATTCTAACTATTGCTTCCTGACCTGCATACAGGTTTCTCAAGAGACGGGTCAGATGGTCTGGTATTCCCATCTCTTTCAGAATTTTCCACAGTTTATTATGATCCACACAGTCAAAGGCTTTGGCATAGTCAATAAAGCAGAAATAGATGTTTTTCTGGTACTCTCTTGCTTTTTTGATGATCCAGCAGATGTTGGCAATTTGATCTCTGGTACCTCTGCCTTTTCTAAAACCAGCTTAAACATCTGGAATTTCACGGTTCACATACTGTTGAAGCCTGGCCTGGAGAATTTTGAGCATTACTTTACTAGCATGTGAGATGAGTGGAATTGTGTGGTAGTTTGAGCATTCTTTGGCATTGCCTTTCTTTGGGATTGGAATGAAAACTGACCTTTTCCAGTGCTGTGGCCACTGCTGAGTTTTCCAAATTTGTTGGCATATTGAGTGTAGCACTTTCACAGAATCATCTTTGAGAATTTGAAATAGCTCAACTGTGATTCCATCACCTCCACTAGCTTTGTTTGTAGTGATGCTTTCTAAGGCCCACTTGACTTCACATTCCAGGATGTCTGACTGTAGGTGAGTGATCACACCATCATGATTATCTGGGTCGTGAAAATCTTTTTTATACAGTTCTTCTGTGTAGTCTTGCCACCTCTTCTTAATATCTTCTGCTTCTGTTAGGTCCATACCATTTCTGTCCTTTATTGAGCCCATCTTTGCATGAAATGTTCCCTTGGTGTCTCTAATCTTCTTGAAGAGATCTCTAGTCTTTCCCATTCTGTTGTTTTCCTCTATTCCTTTGCATTGATCGCTGAGGAAGGCTTCCTTATCTCTGCTTGCTATTCTTTGGAACTCTGCATTCAGATGGGAATACCTTTCCTTTTCTCCTTTGCTTTTCGCTTCTCTTCTTTTCCCAGGTATTTGTAAGGCCTCCTCAGACAGCCATTTTGCTTTTTTGCATTTCTTTTCCATGCGGATGGTCTTAATCCCTGTCTGCTGTATAATGTCACGAACCTCTGTCCATAGAACTGTTCTATGAAGACCCACAAGACCTTTTAGAACTAACACCCCCAAAAGATGTCCTTTTCATTATAGGGGACTGGAATGCAAAAGTACGAAGTCAGTAAAGACCTGGAATAACAGGCAAATTTGGCTTTGGAGTACAGAATGAAGCAGGGCAAAGGCTAATAGAGTTTTGCCAAGAGAAAGCACTGATCGTAGCCAACACCCTCTTCCAACAACACAAGAGAAGACTCTACACATGGACATCACCAGATGGTTGACACCAAAATCAGATTGGTTATATTCTTTGCAGCCAAAGATGGAGAAGCTATATACAGTCAGCAAAAACCAGGCCGGGAGCTGAATGTAGCTCAGATCATCAACTGCTTACTGCCAAATTCAGACTTAAATTGAAGAAAGTAGGGAAAACCACTAGACCATTCAGGTATAACCTAAATCAAATCCCTTTTTAATATAAATTAGCTTATTTTAAGGGTAAATTCTTGACCAGTTAGTCTCTGGCCAGGGAAGTTACCGTGAGACCTGGAAGGGAATGGGAACATGGAAGAAGATGTTTTTAACACTCAGAGGCAAAAGATAAGGGCATGATGAAGACATACTTGGCCTGCATCATTATTTGACCCATGACTAGGTTACCTTTGGCATGTATTCTCTGTGCCTTGACTTTTATGTAAGAAATGACAATTGCAGAAATTCTTGTTCAGGTAAGAAATTACTAAGATGGCAGGTCCATGGCACTTTTGGTTGATGACGTATGGCAGCAAGGACCTTCATTTTCTAAAATTCCAGGGAAGTCTCTCTCAAAGTGGTCTTGGTATCCACTTGTGAGAAGCAAGTCTCAGGTGAGACAGTGACAATAAGGGTCCTCCTGCATTTTCAAGAGCCTGTGGACCCATATCCCATTAACGGCCTACATTTGTGCAGGCCTCACAGACACTTTCACGCACATTCTTGCATGTATGCATGCTAAGTTGCTTCACTCGTGTCAGACTTTGTGTGACTCCATGGACTGTAGCCCGTCGGGCTCCTCTAACCATGGAATTCTCCAGGCAAGAATACTGGAATGGGTTGCCATGCCCTCTTCCAGGGGATCTTCCCAACCCAGATTATCTTCTTAGCCCTCTACAAAAATTCAAGGCAAAATAACTATAGCCAGCATCCATTTAGCACTTCCTCTGTGACAAGTTCTGTCCTAAGTGCTTTTTTTTAAAAAAAAATTATTGAAAACTGCATATGGTCTTCATTGCATCATGCAGGATCTTTCATTGCAGCCCACAGACTTTCTAGTTGTGGGCGGGCTTAACTGCTTTGTAGCAAGTGGGATCTTAGTTTCCTGACCAGGGATCGAATCCTGCATTGGCAGGAAGATTCTTAACCCCTGGATTACCAGGGAAGTCCCTCCATGGAAGATTGGCAGTTGGATGTGTAGCCATTTAGAGAATCCTGATGGATAAATATTTGGTCCACTTTTTATAGCTACTTTCTGGTTTCCAACTTCTGTTAATAAAAGGATATGTGAGAGAATGAATGCCTGGCCTCTGCTCAGTTCAGTCACATGTAGACTGGGTGTTTCGGTGCTATGTTTTCAGGTGAACTCAGCTCCCCTCCCCCCATGGAGTCAACTTGTCCAAAGTAAACTCTCAGAAGCGTGATAAACGGCTACGTTCCAGGTTTACAGACTCTGGGTCCTAAGGACTTCAGACAGCGTTTGATTGCTGCCGGGAGACGCCTACCAAGAGTCCCCAAGTGCTCCCCAGGAATGATGCCCCATCACTTAGGGAGATGCCCCATTAGAACCTTTGCCCTTTGCTCCCTTCATTAGTTTTTCTTTCTTTCTCTTCTGAAAAGAAGCTGAGGGAAGTTTTTCACATTCCTCCGCAGTGTTGCGTACCTGCATGCTGGTGGGGAGTGGGGGGAGTTAAATGGAAACAAATGTGAAGGTGACTGTTTGCCAGTGGTGCCGTGGAATGAAATTCCAGGAGGCAGACGGACGGTCCGGCCAGGGACAGAGAAATCCGCTGAGAGCAAGCATCAGCTCTGACGTCTGGATAAAGAATTGTTAGGATTTGCTTTTCTATTTTTTACCCCTCTGCCAGAATAGTGTTCATACTTTTATTCTCCAGGAAGCCCTTTGTTTCTAAACACCTACTGTGTGCAACCCAGGGCGGTGTGTTTGGTGGGAACCTTGTCTCTAGCCAACAGAAGCTTGAGTTCAAGGTTTTATTCTCTCTTTTAAAAAGTGTTGTGTGGTCTTGAGATGGAGTGAACAGTTCAGCTAATAAATTCCTGAGACCCTTCAACACAGAGGCGAAGCCCCCATCATTCACACGTGTCTCTGACTCTTGACCTGCGTAGCCCTTTGCCACACTGTAACAGAACCTCTTCATATTAATACCAATTTATCATTATTCCATTTAAATGCTCTTTTTTTTGTCCAAGAGAATGAGACAGAAAACATCTGCATATTGAGTAATATTAGCTACAGTTGGTGTCTCAAGTGAGAACCAATCTGACAGCCCCATTTATTATATCTCGATAGGTTTTACTATGGAGACTCTTACATTTGAACTTCTCCTCTGTAAGATATGAAAGAGTCTCTGATGTATTCCTATCTTGCTTTAAGAACAACACTTTGAAATACAGAGGAGATAGCAGCTATAGATAACATTTCAGTTGTAATAAGAGAGGCCAAACGTTAGCTGGATTTAAAACAATAACAACAATCAAGACACTTAGAAGTGTTATTAGTTATGAAACCATATGGTTCATGTTCCAGCCCTGCTTTTTGTTCCCTGCCTGTGTTGTCAGTGTTCATGTGATGGTTGTGATTTGTCATGTCTAGAGCATCACCCTTTTCAATACATTAGGCTGATAACTCTGATCTTTTAAAGAGCAGTGTCATGCTCTGCTTTCCTCTGAGTGGGGCTGGCCATCAATGTTGAAATGTGTCAATGTTAAAACACACCAAGTCAATACTACCACCGAAACCACACCCCCAACACAGACTCCTCTCTATCTATTTAGAAGTCAGCCATGTGGGCTTCGCAGGTTGCTCAGTGGTAAAGACTCTGCTTGCCAGTGCAAGAGATGCTGGTTCGATCCCTGGGTTGGGAAGATTCCCTGGAGGAGGGAGGGCATGGCAACCCACTCCAGTATTCTTGCCTGGAGAATCTCATGGACAGAGGAGCCTGGAGGGCTAAAGGAATGACAGCCCACTCCAGTATTCTTGCCTTGAGAATCTCAGGGACAGAGGAGCCTGGTGGGCTACAGTCCATGAGCAGGCTGCAGTCCATGGGGTTGCACGACTTAGCGACTAAACAACAGCAGCAACATGTGAAGCTAAGTTATACACTGGAGTGCTAAGTACATTGGGATAGTTATGGGGAACATTCAGAGAATTGACCTAACAGTTAATTTTGTTCATTGTGAGTTAATGAGAACTTACATGAAGCTCGTGTTAGTGTGTGTTACACATGTGTCTTGAACAGCAGTGATGTTTAATAGATACTGTTGATTCATCTCTAGTTCTTTGATCAGTAAAAGGATTCTGTTTCCCCTCTAACTCCCCTGGATCAGGTGACTCTGCAGGTGCTCTCAGTTACCCCGAATTTGGGACACCAGCCCTCCGCTGAGGCCTGACAGCCAAGCAGGGATCACACTGGTTATTTTCTCCTTGCCTTCCCTCCTTACTTGTACTATTTTTTAAATGAGTCCCAGTTCTCAACACCAGGAAACAGGAATTAAAACAGGGCTCCCGTTCAGCTGACTGGTGGTCAGTGTGCAATTGTTTATGTAAATCTGCGCAAATCCAATATGTTTATTTTTTTATGTCAGTGTGTCTTAACATTTCCTGTGTGAGAAAAAAGAATTTTTTTAAGGCAAACCATTTGCATGTTATAAACTTGATTTTTAAGACATTCTAAGGTCGCAGGCCTCATATTTCTATGTCAATTAAAATAAAAATGTGTAGAGAACATTCATGATCATGCCAATATTCATGGGCTTCTGTTAGTTGCAAACTAAGATGGTGTTCTTTTCCTGCTCCTCTATGGGTCTCTGCCAGATTTCTCTGGGTCTTCAACCATCTTTACCCAGCTCCCTCTGACCTACCCATGATTTTTTTTTTAATTTATTGAAGTATAGTTGATTTGCAATGCTGTGTTTATTTATTTTAAAAAATTTTGGCCACATCTTGCAGCATGTGGGACCTTAGTTCCTCACAGGGATTGAACCCTCACCCCTTGCATTGGAAAGTGAAGTCTTAACTACTGGACCATCAGGTAAGTCCCTGACTTACCCATTGTTGATCACCAGCATCTTTATTCTTTTGTTTATGATCTTTCTGTGCCTGGAGTCCCCATTTTTCCCTAATCCATTGTCTTCCTTGACTTTTGTTATTTGAAGACCCTTCACTTTATTAATTTTAATTCTTTTTTCACCCTCTCAGTTAAAACATACCTACAAAACACACACACACACACACAATTCAGGATATCCCTTACAACACACACACACACACACACACACACACAATTCAGGATGTCCCTTAGCCTAGAGGGGAGATTTAACATGTGTTGAATCAAAGATAATTATAAGGTAAAATGTGATAAACATTGCGGGGAAGATCAAAGCCCAGTGCATGTAAAGGTGGAGAGATCCATTTAAAGGAGTAAGGTGTCTTTTAAAAATATAGTTTATTTTTCCTATAAAAATAACATGTTTAGAGTGATGTCAGCAAGATGACTAAGAAAAGCGTCAGGCCCTTTTCTCCCCCAGAGACACAGAATTAACAACAGTATACAGGCTACAATACCTTTGCAGGAGCTCTGGAGATTAGTTGAGAAATTTCAGCACCTCGACCACCATGAAATCAAGAGTAGATCCCAGCGAAAGAGTTAGGAAAGTTCATTGCATTTTGCAAACTCATTCATGCTCCTCCTTATCTAGCCTGGTGTGGTGTCTCTTGCACTGGGGATCATTACTTATGACAGAAACAAATGAGGAGAACATGCAGCCAACATTTTGGCCAGTCTGGGGGCTGTCTGAGGGACTGGTGTCTGCCTCTCCTGAGTCAGAATGTTGATGGGACCAGCATCCTCTGTTGGAAGCTTGGAAAGGGGTTAACTGTCACAGCAACACATCAGAGTAGCAGTTCTGCAGGCAGCAGCCAGGGGGAGCACGAGATTACAGCCTTCTGAGAAGAACCAGGGGCATGCTGTCTAGGGAGTCTGAGAGGACACTGCACTTTCTCAGAGAAGATACAGCCTCAGAAGAGGTTTGAGAGATCCTGGAATCTCTATCTGGGTTGACTGGTGAAAGTCTTATCCTGTGTGAAGCCAGTCCAAACGGCATGAAATTTAGAAGCAGTGGTTGTTTCTTCTAATGCCTAAGGCTCAACAGCAACAAAAATATGGCACACAAAGATAAAAGGAAACATGGCCAAATCAGAAAAACAAAGCAAAACTCCAACAGTTGACCGTAAATAAACAGATCTCTGAGCTGCCTGACAAAGGATTTAAAATAACTGTGCTGAAGACGCTCAATGAACCCAAAGAGAACACAGACAATTTAACAAAATCAAGTAAATAATACATGAACAAAGTGACAATACCAATAAATATAGAGACACTATGAAAAAGAACCAAACAGGGACTTATTTCCCTGGGGGTCCAATGGGTGAAACTTCGCCTTATCCAGGGGGTACAGGTTCGATCCCTGATCCAAGAGCTAGGATCCCTTATGGCTTGAGGCCAACTGCAGAAGCAATATTGTAGCAAATTCAATAAAGACTTTAAAAATGGTCCACATAAAAAAAATCTTAAAAATATATAAAAGAACCCAAAAGATGGCTGATTCATGTTGATGTATGGCAGAAACCAACACAATATTGTAAAGCAATTATCCTCCAATTAAAAATAAATACATTAAAAACAAAAAAAAATCTAAAAAAGAACCAAACAGATTCTGGAGCTGAAAAATAAATGAACAACTGAAAGAATTTTACTAGATGGATTCAAAAACTGACTTGATGAGGCAGAAGAAAGAAATCAAAGCCAAGTCAGTTGAGTCAGAGGAGGAAAAAGAAAAAGAGCATGAAGAAAAGTGAAGAGTACCTAAGAAGCTTATGGGACACTACCAAGCGGTATGATAAAGACATTATGGGAGAAGCTCAACATATCCAACCAGGATAGATCACAGGAGGCCCACACCAAGACCCATACAAAAGGGTAAAGACAGCGCAGACAACGTTGACTCTTTATATCTTGGTAAAGAAGCGTTCCATTCTTATGAATCTCAATAGGAATTGAAAGACTGCATGCATGACACTGCCTTTCACAATAATATGTAAAGATGTACTTTGTGACATCAACAATATAAAGAAAAGGAAGGAGCTTACAGGAATAGAGTTTTTGTATGCTATTGAAATTAAGTTGTGATCAGATTAAAATAGAATATAACTTTAAGGTGTTTTATAAACTTGAAATGGTAGCTACAAAGAAAATATCTATCAAACAAACATAAAAGGAAATAAGAAGTATGTCACCACACACACACAAAAGAAAATCAGTGAAACACAATGGAAACTAGCAAGAGAGGGAAGTGTTAGTGAAAGTGTTTGTTGCTCAGTTGTGTTCAACTCTTAGCAAACCCATGGACTGTAGCCCGCCAGGCTCCTCTGTCCATGGGATTTTCCAGGCAAGAGTACTGGAGTGGGTTGCCATTTCCGCCTCCAGGGCATCTTCCCGACCCAGGGATCAAACCAAGGTGTTCAAACTCGAGTCTCCTGTATTGCACGTGGATTCTTTTTTTTTTTTGCACGGGATTCTTTACTATCTGAGCTACCAGGGAAACCCTGCAAGAGAGGAAAGGAGGGACAGAAAACTACAAGACATAGAAAACAATCAACAATGGCAATAGTAATTCCTGCCAAAGAAGTCATTGTTGTTTAGTCACTAAGTTGTGTCCAACTCTTTACAACCCCATGAACTATAGCCCGCCAGGCTCCTCTGTCCATGGGATTTCCCAGGCAAGAATACTGGAGTGGGTTGCCATTTCCTTCTCCAGGGAATTTTCCTTACCCAGGAATCGAATCCATGTCTCCTGCATTGGCAGGCAGTTCTTTACCATTGAGCCACCCCAATGTAACCTCTATAAAAACTCAAAAAGACAGGTTTTGGAGAATGTCCGGTTTGGTGAGCACATGGGAATTTGGGCACATTCAGGAAGCTCTGTTCCCTTCTCCTGTGTCTTGTCCTGGCATCTCTTCCATCTGGCTGTTCCTGAGTTACATCCTTTTATAATAATCCAGTGATCTGGTGAGTCAATGGGTTTCCTGAGTTCTTTGAGCTGCTCTAGCAAATGAATCAAAACCAAGGAGGAGGTCATGGAAGCCTCTGATTTACAGCCAGTCAGTCAGAGGTTCAGGTAACTACCTGGATTTGTGACTGGTGTCTGAAGTTCAAGGCGAGTGTAGTCTATAGCCAGCTTGTCAGAAGCACAGGGATGACTTGGGCTTGCGACTGGCTTCTGATGTGTATGAGGCAGCCCTGTAAGATTGAGCCTGTAATCTGTGGAATTTGATGCTGTCTTTGGGTGGACACTGTCAGAATTGAGTTGAATTCTCAGACACCCTCCAGGTGTCTTAAGAATTGTCACGGGCAGGCACTCTTACTCCCACTGGAATTGATCAGGACACCAAAAGAAAGGGTATTAAAATTTCTTTGTCTTTCTGTACACCAGCATTCATAGCAGCATTATTCACAATGGTCAAAAGGCAGAAATAACCCAGATGTCCATCAACAGAGAAATGGATCAACAAAATGTAGATTATATATACAATGTGATATTACTCAGAGATCCTGATACATGCTACAATATAGATGAACCTTGAAATCATCATGCCGTGTGAAATTAGTTGTAAATGGACAAATATTGTGATTCTGCTTTATGAGGTAACTAGGATAGGTAGACTTATAGAAACAGAAAATAGAATAGAGGTTTCCATGGGCTGGAGGGAGAAGGGAGAGGGGAGTTACTGTTGAATAGGTATAGAGTTCTTTTGGGGGTTGTGAAAACATTCCGGAGATAGATGTTGGTGATGGTCACACAATATTGTGATTGTTGTCAATGCCTCTGGAATAGACACTTAAAAATGGCTAGGGACTTCTGTGGCAGTTCAGTGGTTAAGATCTGCACTCCCAATGCAAAGGGGCATGGATTCAGTCCCTGGTGGGAGAACTAAGATCCTGCAAGCTGCCAGGCACGGCCTAAATAAATAAAAATTTAAGAAACTGGATCAGTTCAGTTCAGTCACTCAGTCGTGTCTGACTCTTTGCGACCCCATGAATCACAGCACACCAGGCCTCCCTGTCCATCACCAACTCCCGGAGTTTACCCAAACCCATGTCCATCGAGTCGGTGATGCCATCCAGCCATTTCATCCTTTGTTGTCCCCTTCTCCTCCTGCCCCCAATCCTTCCCAGCATCAGGGTCTTTTCCAATGAGTCAACTCTTCGCATGAGGTGGCCAAAGTACTGAAGTTTCAGCTTCAACATCAGTCCTTCCAATGAACACCCAGGAAAATGGATAAAATGGTAAATTTTTAAAGTGAATGTTTCACCACAATGGAAAAAAAAAAGTCTTTCTTCATCACAAACCAGCTGAGGCTCCAGTAATTGGAGGTATGGGAGCGTGTAGTAGAATGGGGAGCTAGCCATGGCTGAATGTCATGTCATTTCACCATGTGGCAAAGAAATGCACTGGATTTTCTCTTTCTAGCACTGTCTAGAGAAGGTTACCTGGAATATGAAACAAGGATTTCATGTGTGCTGAGTGCCTACTGTAGGCCTGCTGCATATACACCAGAAAGGGTGGATGACATAGAGGGTAGGTGGGCAGACTGTATAGCCGCTTGTCCAAGGTCAAATCCTTAATCCATCACAGACTAGCTTATATATATATATATATTATATATATATATATATATGCATATATATATACACATACATATATATAATTTTATGTATTTATATATTTATTTATGTATTTTTGGCTGTGCTGGGTCTTTGTTGTGGGCTTTTCTCTCGTTGCAGTGAGCGGGGGCTACTCTCTAGTTGGGGTGCATGGGCTTCTCTTTGTGGTGGCTTCTCTTGTTCTCTTGTGGAACACAGGCTCTAGGGCATGCGGGCTTTAATCACTGCAGGACATGGGCTCAGTAGTTGTGGTACACTGGCTTAGTTGCTCCAATGCATGTGGGATCTTCCCAGATTTAGGGATCAAACCAGCATCTCCTTCTTGGCAGGCAGGTTCTTAGCCACTGAGCCACTAGGAAAGACCCCACAGACTAGCTTTTTGACTCTTATGTGAGTTGCTTCCTTTCTTGTGTTTCCTTTCCTCCACTAGCACCACCTGGGAAGCCCTTTACTCTAAATACTACCACTCAGTTACAGGGGGGAAGCTCTCTAAAGCTCTATTCTCTGAGATGTTTTAGAGGAGCTAGCTAACAGAATAATAAAAATTCTATCATTTTTTTATTAATAGAAAGCAGGATGAGATAGGCTTATGCTTTTCTTCTCTGGGTAGTCAGACTCTTTCCTTTCTTTTCCCTTGTATGGGGACAGCAGAACCAAATACTTAATATTTCTCTACTCCTACCATTTCCTTTAGAACTAAGTTTTTTACTGACATTGTTTCCCAGCCTCTCTTTGGAATCAATCTGAAATGATAGGAGTTCTTCCATGCTTACTGTGCAGCCTCAACCATTTAATAGCCCAGAGTAAGTGTGAAACAGTGTACCACTGAATTGCTTTCAATCAAATATGTAAAGAGCTGGGACTTCCCTGGAAGTTGAAACATTGCCTTCCAACACAGGGGGCTGAGGGTTGGATCCCTGGTCAGGCAGCTAAGGTGGCACATGCTTCGTGGCCAAAAAACAAAACATAAAGCAGAGGCACTATTGTAATAGCTTCAGTAAAGACTCTAAAAATGATCCACATCAAAAAAAAATTCTTAAAAAAATATGTACAGAGCCAAGATACTTTTCATCATTTTACAGTTGGAGGAACCAAGGCAAAGAATGGGAGAGTGATTTAACTCAAGTGCAGGCTAAAGGCTAGGTATGCTAGGAATGAGCTTCCCAGGTGGCTCAGTGGTAAAGAATCCACCTTTCAATGCAGGAGATGCAGGTTCAATCCCTGGGTAGGGAAGATCCCCTGGAGAATGAAATGGCAACCCACTCCAGTATTCTTGTCTGGAGAATTTCATGGGCAGAGGAGCCTCACGGGGTACAGTCCATGGGGATGCAAAGAGTTGGACATGACCTAACGACTAAACCACCATCACTACCATGCTAGGAATGAAAGCCTTTCACCTCACAACCCACTCTACTGACCACGTGATGATGATGAGAGCCCCATGCAGGGTGTGAGGCTCAGATTTTGCCAGGGCCACCAGATAGGTTTGGAGGTCAAGGAGAAGAGACACATTTTGCTCTGCACATGTAATCAGCATTTACCACCACTCACTTACAATAAGAAACATTAAATAATTTCCCACATTTCCTCTAAATGAATGGGACTCCGCAGGAAAACCCTAAAGGGAAGTGTTTGAGAAATAGGTGGCAGAGGAATTCAACTATGAGGAGAATGAGCCAGTTTGTTGTGTTTGCTTATTAATAGGTTCTGTGTCGCCAGCTCCAGGGGGAACTGACTCTTGAATAGCTGGCAGGGAAACGCATTCATGGGCTCTGCTTGATGGAAATACAGAATAACAGGAAGGGAAAGGGAGGGAAATAACTTCAGAAAAGATTGGAGAGCTTGTCCTCGGGAATGAAAACCAGCACCCGGCTGCTAATTTGACTGTATTTCTTTCTTTATTTTTGGATCATTAATTTTTTAAAATTAATGTATTTTTTAATTTAAGAATAATTGCTTTACAGAATTTTGTTCTTTTCTGCCAAACATCAACATGAATAAGCCATAGGTATACATATATCCCCTCCCATCTCCCTCCCCATCCCACCCCTCTAGATTGATACAGAGCCCCTGTTTGAGTTTCCTGAGCCATACAGCATATTTCTGTTGGCTCTCTATTTTACATATGGTAATGTAGGTTTCCATGTTACTCTTTCCATATACCTCACCCTCTCCTCCCCTCTCCCCATATCCATAAGTCTATTCTCTATGTCTGTTTCTCCATTGCTGCCCTGTAAATAAATTCTTCAGTACCATTTTTCTAGATTCTGTATATATGTGTTAGAATACAATATTTATCTTTCCCTTTCTGATTTACTTCACTCTGTATAATTGGCTCTAGGTTCATCCACCTCATTATAACTGACTCAAAGGCGGTCCTTTTTATGGCTGAGTAATATTCCATTGTGTATATATACCACAACTTCTTTATCCATTCATCTGTTGATGGACATCTAGGTTGCTTCCATGTTCTAGCTATTGTAAATAGTGCTTCAATAAACATTGGGGTAAATGTGTTTTTTCAAGTTTGGTTTCCTCGGGGTATATGCCTAGGAGTGGGATTGCTGGGTCATATGGTGGTTTTATTCCTAGTTTTTTAAAGAATCTCTATACCATCTTCCATAGTGGCTGCATCAGTTTACATTCCCACCAGCAGTGCAAGAGGGTTCCCTTTTCTGTACACCCTCTCCAGCATTTATTGTTTGTAGACTTTTTGATGATAGCCATTCTGACCAGTGTGAGGTGATATCTCATTGTAGTTTTGATTTGCATTTCTCTAATAATGAGTGATGTTGAGCATCTTTTCATGTATTTGTTAGCCATCTGTATGTCTTTGGAAAAATGTCTGTTTAGGTCTTTTCCCCATTTTTGTTTGGGTTGTTTGTTTTTCTGGTATTGAGTTGTATGAGCTGCTTGTATATTTTGGGAATTAATCCTTTGTCAGTTGTTTCATTTGCTATTATTTTCTCCCATTCTGAGGGCTGTCTTTTCATCTTGCTTATAGTTTCCTTTGCTTAAAAGCTTTTAAGTTTAATCAGGTCCCACTTGTTTACTTTTGTTTTTATTTCCATTACTTTAGGAGTGGTCTTTGTCCCATTGTATATTCTTGCCTCCTTTATCAAAAATAAGGTACCCATAGGTGCATGGGTTTTTTTTCTGGACTTTATATCTTGTTCCATTGGTCTATATTTCTGTTTTTGTGCCAGTGTCATACTGTCTTGATGATTGTAGCTTTGTAGTATAATCTGAAGTCAGGAAGGTTGATTCCTCCAGCTCCATTCTTCTTTCTCAAGACTGCTTTTGCTATTCGGGGTCTTTTGTGTTTCCATATGAATTGTGAAATT
Organism: Okapia johnstoni; assembly: GCA_024291935.2. Classification (NCBI taxonomy): domain Eukaryota; kingdom Metazoa; phylum Chordata; class Mammalia; order Artiodactyla; family Giraffidae; genus Okapia; species Okapia johnstoni. The sequence continues at coordinate 35,954,424 of CM044314.1, read as the reverse complement.
TTTTTGTTCTAGTTCTGTGAAAAATGCCTTTGGTAATTTGATATGGATTGCACTGAATCTGTAAATTGGGTTTGGTAGTAGTCATTTTCACAATATTGATTCTTCCTACCCAGGAACATGGTATATATCTCTCCATTTGGTTATGTCGACTTTGATTTCTTTCATCAGTGTCTTATAATTTTCTGTGTACAGTTCTTTTGTCTCCTTAGGTAAATTTATTCCTGGATATTTCATTCTTTTTGTTGCAATAGTGAATGGGATTGATCCCTTAATTTCACTTTCTGATTTTTCATTGTTAGTATATAGAAATGCAAGTGATTTCTGTGTATTGATTTTATATCCTGCAACTTTGCTAAATTCACTGATTAGCTCTAGTAATTTTCTGATACTATCTTTAGGGTTTTCTATATACAGTATCATGTCATCTGCAAACAGTGAGAGCTTTACTGCTTCTTTTCCAATCTGGATTCCTTTTATTTCTTTTTCTTCTCTGATTGCTGTAGCTAGGACTTCCAGAACTATGTTGAATAGTAGTGGCGAAAATGGACACCCTTGTCTTGTTCCTGATCTTAGGGGGAATGCTTTCAGTTTTTCACCATTGAGAATAATGTTTGCTATAGGCTTATCATATATGGCCTTTACTGTGTTGAGGTAGGGTTCCTTCTATGCCCATTTTTTGAAGAGTTTTAATCATAAATGGGTACTGAATTTTGTCAAAGGCTTTTTCTGCATCTGTTAAGGTTACCATATGGTTTTTATCTTTCAATTTGTTAACATGGTGTGTCACATTGATTCATTTGCGTATACTGAAGAATCATTTCATCCTTGGAATAAACCCAACTTAATCATGGTGTGTGAGCTTTTTGATGTACTGCTGAATTCTGTTTGCTAAAATTCTGTTGAGGATTTTTGCACCTATGTTCATCAGTGATATTGGCCCATAATTTTCTTTTTTTGTGTTGTCTTCATCTAGTTTTGATATCAGGGTGATGGTGGCCTCATAGAATGAGTTTGGGTGTTCCTTCCTCTGAAATTTTTTGAAAGAGTTTTGAAGGATAGGCATTAGCTCTTCTCTAAATGTTTGATAGCATTCTTCTATGAAGCCATCTGGTCCCGGGCTTTTGTTTTTGGGGAGATATTTGATCACAGCTTCAATTTCAGTGTTTGTAATTGGGCTGTTCATAATTTCTGTTACCTTCTGGTTCAGTCTTGGAAGATTGAACGTTTCTGAGAATCTGTCCATTTCTTCCAGGTTATCCATTTTGTTGCCATGTAGTTGTTCATAATAGTCTCTTATAATCCTTTGTATTTCTGCATTGTCTGTTGTAACCTCTCCTTTTTCATTTCTAATTTTGTTGACTTGATTCTTCTCTCTTTTTTTCTTGATGAGTCTGGCTAAAGGTTTGTGAATTTTGTTTATCTTTCAAAGAACCAGCTTTTACTGTTTGCTGTTGTTTCTTTCATTTCTTTTTCATTTATTTCTGCTCAGATCATTATGATTTCTTTCCTTCTACTAATTTTGGTGTGTTTTTTTGTTCTTCTTTTTCCAGTTGTTTTAGGTGTAAAGTTAGGTTGTCTGTTCGATGTTGTTTCTTGAGGTAGGATTGTACTGCTATAAACTTCCCTCTTAGAACTACTTTTGCTGCATCCCATTGGTTTTGAGTTGTCATGTTTTCATTGTCATTTGTTTCTAGAAATTTTTTGATTTCCCTTTTTATTTCTTCGGTAACCTGTTGGTTATTTAGAAACGCATTTTTAATCTCCATGTGTTTGTGTTTTTTACCGTTTTTTTCTTGTAATTGATATCTAGTCTCATAGTGTTGTGGTTGGAGAAGATGCTTGATATGATTTCAGTTTTCTTAAATTTACTGAAATTTGATTTGTGACCCAAGATTTGTGACCTGGAGAATGTTCCATGTGCACTTGAGAAGAAGGTGTATTCTTCTCCATTTGGATGGAATGTCCTGAAGATATCAATGAGATCCATCTCATCTAATGTATCATTTAAGACTTGTGTTTCCTTATTAATTTTCTGTTTTGATGAACTGTCCATTGGTGTGAGTGGGGTGTTAAAGTCTCCTACTATTATTGTGTTACTGTCAGTTTCTCCTTTTATGTCTGTTAGTGTTTGTCTTATGTTTTGCTGCTGCTGCTGCTGCTGCTAAGTTGCTTCAGTCCTGTCCAACTCTGTGAGACCCCATAGATGGCAGCCCACCAGGCTCCTCTGTTCTTGAGATTCTCCAGGCAAGAGTACTGGAGTGGGTTGCCATTTCCTTCTCTGCTTATGTATTGAGGTGCTCCTATGTTGGGTGCATAAATATTTACAATTGTTATGTCTTCCTCTTGGATTGATCCCTTGATCATTATGTAATATCCTTCCTTATCTCTTGTAATATTTTTTATTTTAAGGTCTATTTTTTCTGATATGAGGATTGCTACTACAGCTTTCTTTTGCTTCCCATTTACATGGAATGTATTTTTCCATCCTCTCACTTTCAGTCTATATGTGTCTTGAGGTCTGAAGTGGGTTTCTTATAAACAGCATATATATGGGTCTTGTTTTTTTATCCATTCAGCCAGTCTGTGTCTTTTAGTTGGCACATTCAATCCATTTACATTTAAAGCAGTTATTGTTATATATGTTCCTATTGCCATTTCTTAATTGTTTTTGTTGATTTTGTAGATCTTTTTTTTTCTCTTGTATTTCTTGACTGTTTAAGTCTGTTTAACATTTGTTGTAAAGCTGGTTTGGTAGTACTGAATTCTCTTAACTTTTGTTTGTCTGAAAAGCTTTTTGTTTCTCCATCAATTTTGAATGAGGTCCTTGCCAGGTACAGTAATCTTGGTTGTAGATTTTTCCCTTTCAGTACTTTAAATATATCCTGCCATTCTGTTCTGGCCTGCAGAGATTGTGCTGAAAGATCAGCTGTTACACGTATGGGGTTTCCTTTGTATGTTACTTATTGCTTTTCCCTTGCTGCTTTTAATATTCTTTCTTTGTGTTTAGTCTTTGTTAGTTTGATTAGTATGTGTCTTGGCATGTTTCTGCTTGGGTTTATCCTGTATGTGGCTCTTTGTGCCTTTTGGACTTGATTGACATTTCCTTTTCCATATTGGGGTAATTTTCAAGTATAATCTCTTCAAAAATTTTCTCATACCCTTTCTTTTTCTCTTTTTCTTCTGGGACCCCTATAATTCAAATGTTGGTGAGTTTGATATTGTCCCAGAGGTCTCTGAGACTATCCTCAGTTCTTTTCATTCTTTTTACCTTATTCTGCTCTTCAGAAGTTATTTCCACCATTTTATCTTTCAGCTCACTGATTCGTTCTTCTGTTTCAGATATTCTGCTATTGATTCCTTCTAGAGTGTTTTTAATTTCAGTAATTGTGTTGTCTCTGTATGTTTAGTCTTTAATTCTTCTAGGTCTTCGTTAATTGATTCTTGCATTTTCTCCATTCTGTTTTCAAGGTTTTTGATCATCTTTACTGTCATTATTCTGAATTCTTTTTCAGGTAGTGTGCCTATTTCCTCTTCATTCATTTGGACTTCATTGTTTCTAGTTTGTTCCTTCATTTGTGTAGCATTTCTCTGCCTTTTCATAATTTTTTTTTAAGTTATTGTGTTTGAAGTTTCCTTTTCCCAGGCTTCAAGGTTGAATTCTTTCTTCCTTTTGGTTTCTGCCCTCCTAAGGTTGGTCCAGTGGTTTGTGTAAGCTTTGTATAGGGTGAGGTTTGTGCTGAGTTTTTGCTTTTCCTCTGACGGGCAGGGCTGAGGGGGGTGGTGACCCTGTCCGCTGATGACTGGGTTTCTGTTTTTGTTTTGTTTGTTGTTTAGATGAGGCGTCCTGCACAGGGTGCTCCTGGTGGTTGGGTGATGCCGGGTCTTGTATTCAAGGGATTTCCTTTGTGTTGTGCTCTCACTATTTGATACTCCCTAGGGTTAGTTCTCTGCTAGTCTAGGGTCTTGGAGTCAGTGCTCGCCCTCCAAAGGCTCAGGGCTTGATCTCTTCATCTAGGACTGATGAGATGAAAATAACCTCTTTGTTTTTCAGACCTCCTGTTGTAGTTATTTCAAAAATCTGGTCGACTGTATCTTCAGTTTCTCTGCAACCAGTGTGCCTCAGGAGCCACAGTCTGTCTGCATTTCTACTGAGGCTGGTGAAGGCTGAACCCAGGGCTGAGTCACATTGGATGTCAGAATCGTGCTTCTCAAGTGCCATATTTGCAACTTACATGTAGCATGTTTTATGTGTGATTCTTTGAGATAAGGCTGCATTTCAAACCTAGCATATTGCAAAAGATAATCTGCTAAGGCTTGGGTGTTGGGTGTATATACAGCCTGATCAGTTGTTGACACTGATTGTGGATTAATGAATACATGATAAGGATGTTTCTCTTTGTGAGGCATTATCTAGATACAACATAGGGCAATGTCACTTTCCTGCAGAAATGATCATACAGTCATCTGGTCAACAAATGTTTATGCCTGAACCAGTCCTTGCACTGTGCTAGGATATGAAGCCAATTGAGTGGTACACCCTGTTCTCAAAGATGATTGTGGGAAAGAGAGAAAACAGACAATCACCGTACACAGTGATATAGCATCAGGGTACAGATTTGTATGGGATTCCTCCATGGCTCAGCAGTAAGAACCCGCCTGCCAGTGCAGGAGGTGTGGGTTTCATTCCTGGGTCAGGAAAATCCCCTGGAGAAGGAAATGGCAACCCACTCCAGAGTTCTTGCCTGGGAAATCCCATGGACAGAGGAGCCTGGTGGCCTATAGTCCATTGGGTCGCCAAAGAATCAGACATGACTTAGCAACTGAACAACAACAACAACATTCGTATAGGGTCTTAAAGAAGGGGTGCCTATCTGAGTCTGGGTAGGATGGAGAGGTCAGGGCACAGCAAAAGCTGCCTGGAGGAAGAGGCTTTTGGAGGAGAATTAGTTAGTTGGCAGGTTTTTCTTCCTGAATAAAACATCTGTATTTTAAGTACTTCGGGACCTGCTGGCATTGTCTCCAAATTCTTTTCTGTATTATGTGAATCCGCCTTTCTTCAAAGGGCTCATAACTTTCATCCAGTTCTTAGGGATCTAAGACTATCTCTTTCCCTAGTGAGTTATTTAGATTAACTACACAGTGCTTTTGCATATTATGTTCAACTAGTAGACATTCTACTTCACCACGAATATTTCTATGTTCATGTGTCTATATTTGTGCATGTATATGAGGAACTATGGGCTTCCCACATGGCACTAGTGGTAAAGAACCCGACTGCCAATGCAGGAGATTTACGAGACCAGAGTTTTACCCCTGGGTCGGGAAGATCCTCTGGAGGAGGGTGTGGCAACCCACTCCAGTGTTCTTGTCTGGAGAATCCCCATGGACAGAGGAGCCTGGTGGGCTACTGTCCATAGGGTTGCCAAGAGTCGGACACAACTGAAGTGACTTAGCACATACACACACACGTAAAGAACTATAGAAGACATCAGTTGTACGTAAATCTTTGTGCACACAAATGAGCATTTTCCCAGAAGAGTTATTGCTTCACCAAAACATGTGAATGTTTGAAAACTTTTGCTCCATAGTGTCAAAATTCCCTCTTCATATTTGTACAGATTTACGCATTTATCAGCAGGGGCAGGACACCATTTTCCTAAACCCTCACCAACGCACTGTTTTTATTGCCTTTTAATTAAGACAAATTATCAAGGTAAAATGGTATAAAATATAGACACTTAAAAACTTAATTGCGGGCTTCCCTGGTGGCTCAGGGATAAAGAAGCTACCTGCCAATGCAGGAGACACAGGTTCAATCCCTAGTCCAGAAAGATCCTACATGCCTCGGAGCAACTAAGCCTGTGTGCTGTAACTATTGAGCCTGTGCTCTAGAGCCCATGCTCTGCAACAAGAAAAGCCACCCCAACGAGAAGCCCGCCCACCGCAGCTAGAGAGTAGCCCCTGCTCGCCACAACTGGAGAAAAGCCCGAGCAGCAGCAAAGACCCAAGACAGCCCTAACTACATAAGTAAATGAGATAATTTAATAATACGCATTTGCTCAGATTTCATAGATAGTGACAATTTGCCATAGCATTTCTGATCATTTAATGAAGAAACAGTGTGATAAATACAGCAGGAGCCCTCTCCCCCATTCAACTTCTTCCCACCCCCAGTATTTTTCAAGTGTGTGTTTTTATAATTTTACTTCTCACGGGTATTGAGTTGGCCAAAAAGTTTGTTCAGGTTTTTCCTAAGATCTTATGGAAAAAACACAAAACCCTTTTTGACCAACTCAGTATTTTCAACAACACATAATAATGCTTGTGCCTTGAAAATACATATGCATGGTATCATATGGGATATAGTTATTCTAATTTCTTTAAAAAATGTGTTTATGACCTCAACATGTTTTCACTTTTCCTTCACTTCTTTCCCCTCCTTTCCCAGCATCCTTGACTTGAACAGTTTTTTTAGTTCTCACTTTACTTCTGCTGGCTTAGAAATTATACAGATAATCTATCTCTTATACAGATAATCCTTATGTGCAAAGGATACCGGAGTGGGTTGTCATGCCTGCCTCCAGGGGATCTTCTCAACACAGGGATCAAACCCGCATCTCTTATATTTCCTGCATTGGCAGGTAGGTTCTTTACCACTAGAGCCACTTGGGGAGCCCCTACTTTACAATATTTTAAACAGTGTTAGTGAGATGTGATTCATCAGCTGAACAGTTCATCCATTTAATGCATGGGATTCAATGGTTTCTAATATATTCACAGAGCGGTGCAACCATCACCACAGCCTAACTTTACAACATTTTTGTCAACCCAGGAAGAAAACCCATCTCCTCTGTCAGTCACAGTATCAGTCCTTCTCCGTTCCCCTCTGCCCTTGGCAACCACTAATCTAGGTATGGTCTCTATGGATCTGTCTCTTCTGGATATCTCATATAAATGGAGTTGTACAATATGTAGTCTTTTGTAACTGACTTCTTACACTTAAAATAATTTTTTCAAGAAAAGTCTTTGCCTTTGTATTTTAAAGAACAGAAATAAAAATTAAAAAAATACTTCCATTTGAACCAAAGTGGGTAATAGCATTATAACAAGTGGTACAATTAAAATAGGTATTTTTTAAATCCTTTTTGCTATACATATAAGTTTTTTCAGAGAGAAATTTGTAGCTTTTAATTTTATTTTTTTATTGGAGTATAATTATTTTACAGTGTTGTGTTAGTTTCTGCTATACAACAAAGTGAATCAGCTATGAAAGTGAAAAGTGAAAGTGAAGTCCCTCAGTTGTATCTGACCTTTTGTGACCACATGGACTGTAGCCTACCAGGCTCCTCCATCCATGGGCTTTTCCTGGCAAGAGTATTGGAGTGGGTTGCCATTTCCTTCTCCGGGGGATCTTCCCAACCCAGGGATCTTACCCGGGTCTTCCGCATTGCAGGCAGATGCTTTACCTTCTGAGCCACCAGGGAATCAGCTATATTGCCCTCCTGCTTAGACCTCCCTCCTACCCTCCCCATCCCACCCCTCTAGGTCATCACAGAGAACCAAGCTGAGTCCCCTGTGGAATGGGGGAAGGGGAGGGTGGGATGAATTGAAAGAGTAGCATTGACATTTATACAATGTGTAAAAAACATAGCTAGTGGGAAGCTGCTATAAAATAGTGTTTTTAAGGTTCGTCCATGTTGTACTATGTATCAGTGCTTCATTCTTTTTTATGGCTGAGTAATAATCCATTGTATGCATCACCTGTATTTATTTTTCCATCCATCAGTTGGTGAACATTTGGATTGTTTCCACTTTCTGGTGATTATAAATAATTGTGCAGTGAACCTTTCATGTACAAGTTTTTGGGTAGACATATGTTTTCAATTGGCACCATTTTACATCCCACTAACAATGTATGAGGGTTCCAATTTCTCCACTTCCTTCCTAACATATGGGATGACATTAAAATATATATATATATATATAACCATCTTGATGGATGTGAAGTGGTACTTTGTTGTGGTTTTAATTTGCATTTTCCTAATGGCTAATAATGTTGAGAATTTTTCACATTCTTTTCAGTCATTTCTATGTCTTTTGGGGAGAAATGTCTATTCAGGCCTTTGGCTGTTGTTAAACTGGGTGGGTTATTTATCTTGTTGTTATTGACTTGTAAGAATTCTTTATATATTTTGGATACAAGTCTTGTATCACATGTATGATTTGCAAAATTTTCCCTGTTCTGTGGATTGTCTTTTACTCTCTTGATGGCATCACTTGTAGCACAAAAGCTTTTAATTTTCGTGAAGTCCAATTTATCTAATTTTCTTTTTGTCACTGTCTCTTTTCTTTCTTTTTTGTTTTTTAAATTATGAAAGTGTGATAATACATTTACAAGAAACTTGGAAAATACAGAACGAGGTTACCTATAGTTCCACTATACACTGCAAGAATTTCTTTAAGTAGATAAATCAAGATTTTTAGTTGGAGTTTCAATATCAAACTCTCAAAATTTAATAGAATGAATATACAGAGAAGTGGGAAGATATAGTAGACCTGAAAGCACTATGAACCAATTCAATTAATTAAGATTTATACAATTTTGACACAACAGTGGGATACAAATTCCATCACGTTTCTATAGACTGTCAACTAGAAGACACTGGAATATTTCCAGGGACATAAAACAAGGTACAAAACTTTCATGGTCTAAAAGTATTGCTGTCATTCAGAGTCTATTCTCTTATCACTGTGGAAATACGTTAGAAATCAATATCAACAGACATTTGAAAATAACCCATATATTTTCAGTGCAGTGTGACATTTACCAAGAGAGATCTTTGACTTAGCCATTGAAAGTCTCAATAGAGTTAAAAGGCTGAAAAAACACAGAGGATGATTGCAGAAAAGAAAGCATTTAAATTAGAAATTAGTATCAAAGATACTTTTAAAAATCTCATGTATTTGAAAATTAAATGTCCACTTTTAAATGATGGATGTATCTAAGAAGCCATAACAAGGAAAATTAGAAAATATTTGTAATAGAATAAAAATGAAAAGAGAATTTACCAGAATTTACCAGCTGAAGCTGCTCAATACAATTAAATACAATGTGGACTTTTGAAAAAGGTATGAAAACAAATAGCATAAAAAACACTAGCATAAAATCTTGTGTCACTTGTTTTTGGGATTGTGTCCAAGAAGACTTAACCCAAGTTCAGCATGTTTTTTTTTTCCCCCTGTATTTCATTGTTTCAGCCCTTATATGTATACCTGTCATCTATTTTTGAGTTAATTTCATGGTATGGTCTAAGGAAGGGATCCAAACTCACTCCTCCATGTAGATACTCAGTTGTACCAGCACTGATCCTTAAGTTTGTAACGTGCCTATTTAACTTAGGAAAACCTTAGGTTTGTTATTATGCCTCCTCACCTTCCAAAAAAATCAAAACTTCTACCACTTTCATCCTAATGGTCTCTCCCTCTTCCATGGTATTGAGACCTAGTATTTTTCCTCCACTTTGTTTTTAATGCTCCAAGAATTCTTACCATTAATGCTTATTTATTGTCCTTGCTCAGTGTCGTTTTTGCCTTCCACTTCTTTCTCCCTGGTTCTTTTTCCTTTTTAATGGAAGGCAACCATTGGTGGCAATTACAGCCTAGGTGAGTCTTTACCTAAAGATGTCAGGAAATTGGCTCTTAGTGTGAAAGTGAAGCAGATATCTCACTTTAAGGATACTTTATTGTCATCTGGCTTCCAGCATTGCTGCTGAAAGTTGGACAAGAAACCTGTCTTTTTAAAAATTAGCTGTAGCTAGCTGTGCTGTGCTCAGTCCTGTCTGACTCTTTGCGACCCCATGGACTGTAGCCCACCAGGCTCCTCTGTCCAAGGGATTTCCTAGGCAAGAATACTGGAGTGGGTTGCCATTTCCTTCTCCAGGGTATCTTCCTGACCCAGGGATCAAACTCATGTCTCCTGTGTCTCCAGCATGCGCAGGCAGATTTTTTACCACTAGCACTGCGTCTTTGTTGCTGCTCCTGAATTTTCTCTAGTTGTGGTGCGCGGGGGCTACTCTTCACTGTGATGCGAGGGCTTCTCATTGCAGTGGCTTCTCACTGTGGAGCACAGGCTCTAGGCACACAGTCTTCAGTAGTTGCAGCTCGTGGGCTCTAGAGCGCAAGCTTAGTAGTTGTGGTGTACAGGCTTAGTTGCTCTGTGGCATGTGGGATATTCTCGGATGAGGGATCGAACTCATGTCCCTTGCAGTGGCAGGCGGACAGGGAAGTTCTGTCTTTTCATACTGCTTTTTTAAAAGATTTGTTTAATCCTCCTCTATTTTTTTCTTTGTATTTCTCTGTAAAGTGTCTGAGGTGGAATTCTTTTCATTTGTCCTGTTTGGAGACTCATTGTTTCATGAAAAAGGAACTGTTAGAAGAAACCTCCAAGTTCTCAGAACCACATCTCTGTGCTTCCCTACGTCTCTGTCCACATGCACCACCTTCTCTTCTGTTGCTTTGGAAGAACTGACTCAAAGCCACCCCTCCACTGACACACTTGATGTCATCTCTGGTCTCCTCAAAGAACCATCCCAGGAACTCTACCCTCGCTCTCCTATGTATCCATCTCCATCTCCTGGACTTTCCATCAGAACACAAATATAATTTTATTTATCTTTCTTTGGACTTCCCTGGTGATCCAGTGGCTAAGACCCCGAGCTTCCAAGGCAGTGGGTCTGGGTTCCACCCCTGGTCAGGGAACTAGATCACACATGCCTCATCTAAAGATCCCGTGTGCTGCAGCTAAGACTGTGCTATAACCAAGTAAATAAGTAAACATTAAAAATAATAGTTAAATAATTTAACCCTTTCTTGACTTCATTTCCCCTCCAGCTGGCAGCCCATTCTTTTCCTTCCCTTCCCAATAAAACTCCTTGAAAGACTTGTCAGTGTTTTCTGACACCAATTACTCTTTTCCCCTTTCTCCTTGTACACGTGCTAATTAGGAGGTCATGAATGACTAGGCATGTTGTTAAATCAGTGGTCAGTTCTCAGTCCCCAGCTGACTTGAACCCTTGAACACTTGTCGGTGGTATTTGACACAGCTGATCCTAACTCAAAGCTCTCCTTCACCAGGTTTTCAGGCCACCACACTCTCCTAGCTCTCTTCCTGCTTCACTGCTCAACACTTTTCAGCCTACATGTTGGTTCCACACCATCTCCTTAACTCTAGCTTTGGAGTGTTCCCTGCTCAGGATGTGGATATCTTCTCTTTCCTGTTTGCACTCACTCACTTAGTGATCTCATCCGTACTTATGGGCTTAAAAATCCTTTGTAGCAAGGTCTGCAAACCTGCAGTCCAGGGGCCAAACCCCGCTTGCTACCGTGAGCTAAAGATGCCTTTCATTTTATATAAGAACATGCAAGCGGAATCACATGTGGCTTGCCAAACAAAAGGTATTTGCTGTCTGGCTTTTTATAGAAAAGGTTTGTCATCCCTTGATCTATGGTGCGGTGATGACTTCCAAATTTATATCTGTGGGCTGAACCTCTCCCCTGAATTCCAGATGAGCTTATTCAGCCGCTCACTAGATATCTCTGAGGGAATGTCTTAAATGTACCTCAGTATTGAGCTTTTGTGTTCTGTCTGTCTCTTCACGCTACAGTCTTCGTTGTCATAGCTGGTAGCAACTCAGTCCTTCCAACGGTCCAGGCAAAACCCCCGAGCATCATGATTGACTCCTTCATTTGTGCTTCATGTGCAGTCACGTTTAAAATGTGTTCAGATTTCAGCCACTTTTACTGCCTTCCCTTGACCCCATTCTCCCTCATCTGGGTATCACCATAGTCTCTTAATTGGTCCTCCTTGCTCCCCGTCAGCCCATTATCTGCACTCTGGTCAAGGTCAAATAGAAGCCAGATGATGCTTTTGGCTCAGAAGCATCCTTGCTCAAAGCTTTCCAGTGGTTTCCTATCTCATGCCAAGTGAAAACCAAGCCCTGCCATGGCCTTGGAGCCCTACACCTTCTGGCTCCTGTTATCTTTTTGACCTTTTCGCTTATCACTCTCCCTTACTTTCACTTCATGACAGTCACAGTGGCCTCTGAGACACTTGCTCCTTTACAAGGAAAAGCTATGACAAACCTAGACAGTATATTAAAAAGCAGAGACATCACTTTGCCAACAAAGGTCCATATAGTCCAAGCTATGGTTTTTCTGGTAGTCGTATATGGATGTGAGAGTTGGACCATAAAGAAGGCTGAGTGCCAAAGATTGTTGTTTTTGGACTGTGGTGTTGGAGAAGACTCTTGAGAGTCCCTTGGACTACAGGGAGATCAAACCAGTCAATCTTAAAGGAAATCAACCTGAATATTCATTTGAAGGACTGATGCTGAAGCTGAAGCGCCAGTACTTTGGCCATCTGATGCAAAGAGCTGACTCATTGGAAAGATGCTGGGAAAGATTGAGGGCAAGAGGAGAAGGGAGCGACAGAGGTTGAGATGGTTGGATGGCATCACTGACTAATGGACGTGAGTTTGAGCAAACTCCAGGAGATAATGAAGAACGGGGAAGCTTGGAGTGCTGCACCCCATGGGGTTGCAAAGAGTCAGACATGACTTAGCACTGAACAACAACAAAACACATCAAGCTTGCTCCTGACTCAGAGCTTTTGCATCTTCTATTTCCCTGCCTGAAACATTCTTCCCAAGACATCTGCATGGTCCACTCCTTGACACGCTTTATTTATTTAGCTGCATCATGTCTTAGCTTCGTCATGTGGGATCTTTCAGTGTGGTGCACAGACTCTCTAGTTGTTGCATGGGCTTAGTTGCTCAAAGGCATATGGGATCTGAGTTCTTTGACCAGGGATCGAATCCACATCCTCTGCACTGCAAGGTGAATTCTTAATCACTGGGCCGTTATAGTTCCCGTAACCTGTCTATTTAAAATTGTTGTTGTTCAGTCTCTAAATCATGTCTGATTGTTTGGGACCCCATGGACAGTAGCACACTAGGTTCCTCTGTCCTCCAGTGTCTCCTGGAGTTTAGAAAATTGCCCCGCCCCAGCAATCATTCCTGTTCTCATTCCTTGTTTTAGTTTTCTCCTTTCCAACCCCCATCACTGAACCTGTATGGTAGCCTACATTTTTGCTCGCATTATTTATTTTCTCCCGTCAGAGGATTACACACACTCTCTGTGGCCATGCCTGTCTCTAGTGCAGCAAACATCCTCATTCCAGGTTTGGGTATGTGGCTTGCTTTTGCCGGTAGAATGTGAGTGAACATGACACATGCCACTTGTAAGCAGTAGCTTTACATACAACAGCGTGATGAGCTTGGTGTTTTACCTTGTTGCCCTCTGCCTGTATAATCGAGTGTTCCAGATAGGGGCTTCTCCTTCAGCGTGTGTCCTGGAATGAAAGGACATGTTGAATTAGACCTACAGTCAACCCACAGCCTGGAGCCAAGCCCCAGGCAACTGCAGCCCTCCTAATATTAGCTACACATACATGTTATTGTAAACCACTGAGATTATGGGGTTGTTTTTTGCCCCAACAAAAGCTTAGTAATACACATAATCTATATTGCACTTAAAAATGATCCCTTTTGTGCTTGAAAGCATATGCCATGAAAGCAAGAATTTTTGTGTTTCATTCATTACTCTTTCCCTAGTATCTAAAAGCCCCTGGCACATGGTAAGACTTTATGAATATATATGGTGTGAACTAATAAGTGCTGGAAAATTCTTAGCCATTTTTCCTTTAAATATTGCCTCTTCCCATTTTCCCTAGTTTATTTTCCTGTAACTCATTAAATGTATGTTAGACATTGTCATTTCATCTTTCACATCTCTTAACAGCTCTTTTATTTTCCATTTCTTTACAACTGCATGGGTAATTACCTCAGAACTTCTTCCAGCTCTTTAATATTCTTTATCTGAGATTCACCTGCTGCTTAATTTATTCTTTGATGTTTTAGTTTAATGACTATTTTTATTTCTTTAAGTTCTATTTTATTCTTTTTTCAAATGTATCTATTCTGTTTTTTGTAATGTCTTTTTCTTTTGAAATGTTATAAAACATTTTTTTCTTTCGATGTGGTAAAAGTACAAAACTTTTTTGAATCATTTTGGTAATTTAAAACATGGCTGAGCTGGAGCCTCAGGAGTGAATGGGTGTTAGTTACTCAGTCGTGTCTGACTCTTTGCGACCCCATGGCCTGTAGCCCTCCAGGCTCCTCTGTCCATGGAATTCTACGGGCAAGAATACTGGCGTGAATATCCATTCCCTTCTCGGGAGATTTTCCCGACCCAGGGATCGAACCCGGGTCTCCTGCATTGCAGGCAGATTCTTTACCATCTGAGCCGTCAGAGAAGCCCAGAATTGAAAACATGTTTACTTTATATTCTTCAGTTGAAGAACTTCTATAATCTGAAGTTTTAAAGGGTGGTAAATAGCCACCTGTTTTGAGCTTGTGATTTTGCTCATGAAAGATTATTTCCTCTTGTGGTTTGTAATATTTTTGGAAGCTCATATCCAGTGAGCATTTTAAAAAATTCTTGTGAGATCCACATATGTTCTTTTAAAAAAATTCACTGACTTGGCTTTTCCTTTACCAAGAAAATAGTACTAATTTGTACTCTGTACCTGCATATGACATAGACTAGGGTTTCACCTTCTTTCAGATTTTTTTTTCCCCAGAAATCTTGTCAGATGCTTTTTCTTCCCTCAGGTACTGGATGGAATTTTTTAGCCCTCTCTTTAGAGGGACAGCCTTTAAAGGGCCCATCCCTGGTATGCTGAGTGTGAATTCCCCTTAACTCTTAGTTCTGCATCTTTAAGATCCCTTGAAGACCCCACCCTTTACCCCTCCCTATCCTCAGCTCTGAGGAATCAGCTTTCAGGCTTCCTGTTCTATCTTTAATTTTGTGTTTTCCAAAAAATACATAGAAAGTCTTTCTTGCTGTGAGATCCCTTAAAATAGCCATCTGTATTTTTTCTGTATTTTTTTTTTACTTAATTTACTTTACATAAAAAATTTCACTGGCATGAAATTTATTCTAATGTATGGTATAAGGTGTTTGGTATCTAACTTTACTTCTCTCTTCAAATGGTTAACCTATTGCCTAAACATAACTTACTGAATAATTCGTTCTTACTCTGTTTTTACTTTTATTATAAATTCTTATGTGAGCTTCAGGGCTTTCTGCTTCACTTTAATGATTTGCCTGTCATTCCTTGTGCTATTATCATATTCTTTCAAGTAGTGTATCTTTCTAATACATTTTCATATTGGGTAATTCAAACTAATTTGTAGTGCTATTTTTTCTTGCCTACTAATAGGTATTTATTCTTTTCAATGAATGGGATAACTGTTTTATTCAGCCACAAAATATATATTTGAGATTTGATTGAAATGAATCATATTTATAAATTAATGATAAAGGCATCCTAATGATATTGAGCCATGTCATGAAGTAACAGTTCATCTTTTTCATTCAGTAATTTTTTTCTCATATGTAATTCAATAAAGATTTCAGTTATTCCTCATAGAACATTTCTTGTAAAATTTATTATGAGTATTTCTTTTTGTTTTTCTTTTAAATGACTTAAATTTTTAAAATTGTGGTAAAATATACATAACATAAAATTTACCATCTTAACCATTTCTAAGTGTACAGTTCAGTAACCTTAAGTGCATTCACAGTGTTGTAAAACCAATATCCAGAACTGTTTTCACCTTGCAGAATGGGTGCTCTTTACACATTAAAACAAAGTCTCCCCTCTCTCCCATCCCCTAACCAACTGTCCCACTTTCTATCTCTCTGACTTTCTGTATTCCAGGAACCTCATATAGGTGGAATCATATGGTATTTGTATTTTTGTGACTGATTTATTTCACTAAGCATAGTGTCTTCAAGTTTCATCCATGTGGTAGCATATCTCAGAATTTCCTTTTATTTTAGGGCTGAATAATATAGGGCTGAATATTTTAGGGCTACAGTCCATGGGGTTGCAAAGAGTTCTGTTCATTTGACTAGTAAATTTAGCAAAAATATATGTTGACTTGTCAGTGTATGCTGAATTTTCTTCCCTCCTTCCCTGCTTCCTCCTTCTCCCCCCTGCTTTCCTTCCTTCTTTCTTTCCTTCACTTTTTATATTTATCATGTGATTCATCTTATTGGCCCAATTGATATTTGGGAGCATATTAATGGTTGCTAATATTGGAGCCATGGGTTAGTGATACTTTACAGAGATGCTGTCTCATTTCCCACTACTTGGATCTGTGACCCTCTGAATTGATGCTGAATACAGCTGCTCCGTTTGTAAAGATTCAGCCACCTTCTTTCTTCTTACCTCTGCCCCTACCTAAAGGGCCTTGTTTGCTGGAACTTGCCCTTCTGAGATAAAATGTGTTACCACCTTTCTCCATATTTCCTTTCCAGATGTTTTCTGGGTGTTGCTATATCTGAATGATTGTAAAACAGATGTTAGGTGAGAGTGTGTGACAGGAGAATGGTACTCTACCAAGACTTAAAGGCAGCACCCCTGATAGAGGGCCCGTCCCCAGTTTTCTGGGTTTTACAACTTCTGGGTCTCTGAGTCAGCAGGCAATGGTGAGGGAGGAATGACATATCTTCACCTTCCCTCTCTCTTTCCCTCTCTTCTTTCCAAATAATCACCCTTTTATTAGGCAAACAGTGATATTCATGATGCAATAATTGGGCAGGTTATACTCAATAAAACTCATTTCTTCATAGGTTCTGAAGATTCCTTCCAATTTTGATATTATTTTGTCTGGCAGATTTTCTTTCCATCTGGTTGTGAATTTTCATCACTCCCCACCACCCCCAAGAAGAGACTGGGAAACAAAAGGTCCATTTTCAGATACTACTTTAAACCAGAAATCTAATATCTTTGTGGATTTTAATCAGGAGAATAATGTGTAGATTTGGATTAAAAGGGAGACAAGAGAGGAAGCCCAGAGACTCATAATGAAGTTATACTGGCATATTAAACTCTTGGAGACACTTTAGTGCAGCATAAATTAAAGTACCAATCTGAATGTATTCAATAATTGGATATAACCAACTCATGTAGTAAAAAGATCACTAGGTCTGATATCAACAGATCTGAGCTTTAATCCTACTTTTAACTAACCCCAACTACCTGTGCAAACTTGAAAGTGAAAGTCGCTCAGTTGCGTCCGACTCTTTGCGACCCCATGGACTGTATAGTCCATGGAATTTTCCAGGCCAGAATGCTGGAGTGGGTAGCTTTTCCCTTCTCCAGGGGATCTCCCCAGCCCAGGGATCAAACCCAGGTCTCCAGCATTGCAGGTGGGTTCTTTACCAGCTGAGCCACATGGGAAGCCTGTGCAAACTTGAAGAACTCTCTTAAATTTCAATTTCCTTATGTGACCAGATCAAAGTAAGATTCTTGGCACTCTCCCAGCATTCTAGGTTTTGCTATTCCATATGTAAAAAATGAATGGGAGTGGATTCTTAGTGCAATCCAAGACTGCTGGAAGCAGATGGGACTTGTCATAAGCTGGGAAGAAGGTCCAGTTAGGACAGGGAGGGCTGCCAAGCCCCTGAGGGATTCCTATAGGGTCTCAGTTCAGTTTAGTTCACTCAGTAGTGTCCGACTCTTTGTGACCCCATGGACTGCAGCACGCCAGGCCTCCCTGTCTATCACCAACTTCCGGAGTTTACCCGAACTCATGTCCATTGAGTTGGTGATGCCATCTAACCATCTCATCCTCTGTTGTCCCCTTCTCCTCCTGCCCTCAATCTTTCCCAACATCAGGGTCTTTTCAAATCAGTCAGCTCTTCTCATCAGGTGGCCAAAATATTGGAGTTTCAGCTTCAACATCAGTCCTTCCAATGAACACCCAGGACTGATCTCCTTTAGGATGGACTGGCTGGATCTCCTTGCAGTCCAAGGGACTCTCAAGAGTCTTCTCCAACACCACAGTTCAAAAGCATCAATTCTTCAGCCCTCAGCTTTCTTTATAGTCCAACTCTCACATCCATATATGAGTACTGGAAGAACCATAGCCTTGACTAGGCAGACCTTTGTTGACAAAGTAATGTCTCTGCTTTTTAATATGCTGTCTAGGTTGGTCATAACTTTCCTTCCAAGGAGTAAGCGTCTTTTAATTGGAGCCCCCAAAAATAAAGTCAGCCACTGTTTCCACTGTTTCCCCATCTACTTCCCATGAAGTGATGGGACCAGATATCATGATCTTAGTTTTCTGAATGTTGAGCTCTAAGCCAACTTTTTCACCCTCCTCTTTCACTTTCATCAAGAGACCCTTTAGTTCTTCTTCACTTTCTGCCATAAGGGTGGTGTCATCTGCATATCTGAGATGATTGATATTTCTCCTGGCAATCTTGATTCTAGCTTGTGCTTCATCCAGCCCAGTGTTTCTCATGATGTACTCTGCATATAAGTTAAATAAGCAGGCTGACAATATACAACCTTGACGTACTCCTTTTCCTATTTGGAACCAGTCTGTTGTTCCATGTCCAGTTCTAACTGTTGCTCCCTGACCTGCATACAGGTTTCTCAAGAGACAGGTCAGGTGGTCTGGTATTCCTATCTCTTTCAGAATTTTCCACAGTTTATTGTGACCCACACAGTCAAAGGGTCTTAGTGTGTGCCATTTATGGTTAACATGTCAAGGTTGAGAAAACAGTTCATTTTCAGAGGAAGTAAACAAGGAGGAGACATTTTAGAATAGATTTTAAATTTGGATCTGGAATATTATTATCTGGGCTTCCTTGGTGGCTCAGTGTTAAAGAACCCATCTGCCAATCTTCGATCCCTGATCTGGGAAGATCTGCTGGAAAAGGAAATGGCAACCCACTCCGGTATTCTTGCCTGGGAAATCCCATGAACAGAGGAATCTGGTGGGCTACAGTCTATGGGGTCACAAAGAGTTGGACATAACTGAGAGACTAACACTTTCACTTCATTTTTTCATATTATTATCTGTGTGGACTGTCTGTGCAACAATTTTCAATGGGGAATTTTCTACGTAAAGTGTGATCTTCTCAGTGGGGTAGTGCCAACACTTGACATCCATTAGCTCATTCAGTTTGCACAGTTAACTCAACTGGATCAATACCATGATGCCTCACTGAGGTTATGTAATGTGGACAAACCTGCCTAGATGGTGAATGGACAGACTTCAGATTCTGTCTACATCTACATGACTCCAGAGCCTGTGGTTTCTCCACTGAGCTGAGCTGCCCTAACCCTCAGATCCTGTAGATGCAGTGGTGTCCTTGATCGCAGAATGAAGGAAATGTGATCCATTCTGCCTAAAACGCCATGTGCTCCTTGAGGTCAGCGGCTGCGTTATATCAGCTCTCTGAACCCAGTGACTAGCACAATTACCAGACACTACAGTAGACACGCAGTAAATATACTTAAGTGGAATTGAATTACACACGATACCAAGTGGCGATCTGATGCCCACTCTGTCTTTTTGGACGCTCTGTCTGAATTTGTCTGGGGGAGTCTTGGCCAGAATTTCTCGGCCCAGGTGCTTGTCAGGGAAGGAAGGGCACGGACTTGAAGAATTTGCTTACAAGTTAATTTGGAGATCAGCAAGACTGACGCTCAGCACCGAGGGGAAGGAGAGGGATGCCTTCAGGCTGGCATTTTGAAACCAAACAATTAAGTTCATTAACAGTAATGGAATGTGGAAGGGGAGCGGGCAGGAAAAAGCACATGTGTAATATGAATGATAACTCCCCCTCACCCTTCTCCCCCCTCCTCTCTTTCCCTCTCCTCTGCTCAAAGTGAAAGTTGCTGACCCTCTGGGCTTTGTTTACCCCTGTGAACTGTGAGACTGATGCGTGCCTGAATAATAGCAACTAATCGTGGGGGAAAAATCCTTTAAAAAAGGCCTAATTTAAAGCAGCTTGGTATAAAAGGGCAGATCTTGCATTTTGAAAATATAACTGGATGGATGCAGACTCTTAAGGTCTCTGAGGACCAGGAGCAAATCATATTTGTGTGTGTGTGTGTGTGTGTGTGTGTGTGTGTGTGTGTGTATGTGTGTGTTTCTAGTGCTATGGTATGCTTGGCACAGAACAGGTGCCCAGATGATGTTCATCAAATCACATTGAAGAAACAAGTCTTGAGCTGCAGTGTGAATTGACCTCTGTGTTAAAGCTCCCATTCGGGTCACAGTCATCAGCTGGGGGGCTTGGCAGAATGGAGGGCCCAGACAAAAAGCAGCCCACATCTTTTTCAAAGATTCACCAGTAAAGCTGATGTGGAACAGGGGACTGGACCGGAGAGTGGGAGGGAGGGGGGCTGAGAAGAAGGTAAACTGGTCCCCCATGATTGCTGTGCTTCTAATGCGTGAAATAAAATTGTAGTCACCCCTGTAAAAGATTTCTGCTGCAATTTATTAATCAGGGTCTGGGGAAATGGATGACACTGAATGATTATGTAGCGTTAGGCTAACCCCCTGGTCCTTTGGCAGAGCTGCTCTTTGGATGGGGTACAGATGCTCACATCTGCTTTTGTTCGCGACCCAAACTCCTGCGTCCTGGTGGGAAGTTAATGAAGTCCCTTGCATTATTCCCCACATTCCTTCAGCAAAGGAAACCCTCTCTGGCCATCCAGGAAATCCAATGAGTTAATTAAGGGAGAATTGTCTATGATTTCCTTGTACATTATAACTGCCCCCCTCAACCCTTACCCACCCCCACATGGACCTGGTCCCCCCCTCCTCCCTGCAAACCTAAGCAGTGAAACTGCCTCTTGCCCCATGTGCCAGAATGATTAATGGCGGGACTACAATGAGGTCAATTAGCCAGGGTCGGCTTGAAGCTGAAAGGTGGAGTGTGTTTCTTTATTGAACACTGCATTCACACTCTAAACAGTGACCCGCGCTGCAGTGATTTATTACGAGGGCAGTCCTCTGATCACTTACCTTCAGTGCTTATACCTTGGCTTTGAAAATCGGGCTTTCACTGTCAATTAATGCCAGACAAGGAGATCCATTCAAAATCTGAAATGCATACCTAATAACAGGGTGGGGGAAGGGGCGGTGCTGGGAAGCGCGGGGAGGGAGGTGGCCCCTACAGTGGCTCTGCGGTTCTCGGGACACCCAGGCTGCCGAGGGGCTGGGAACGTCTGGTCGGGCTTTCCAAGGGGAACAGAAATGCTTAGGTTTGAAAGCAGGTTACCTTGCCTAGCAACAGAGTCTCCGAGGTAGCTTGTCAGCCCCTAAGGGCAGGCTCTTCCACTCAATTTTGTAGACATCAGAGCGCTGCAGGAAAAACTTGGCAGTTCCTTCGTATTCTTAAAGCATTGTTTGTTTCTTGTCGGAGCGTTTGAAATGGGATTCCGAGGGGAGTCATTTGCATTTGGGGGCTTTTCAGACAGGGACTGTTAGCCTCTCTGTGTAAGACGATGGGTTGATATCTGTATTAAGAACGCTAGGGCAAGGGCCTTCCCTGGTGGTCCAGTGGTTGGGAATCTGCCTTCCAATGCAGAGGATGTGGGTTTGATCCCTGGTTGGGGAACCAAGATCCCACGTGCCATGGGGCAGCTAAGCCCACCGACCACAAGAGAGCCTGCATGCTGCAACTAAGACCCCACACAGCCAAAAAAAAAATAATTATTAAAAAAGACAAAGAATACTAGGGCAAGAAAAAAAAAAGCTTTCCAGGTGTGGTTGGGCATTTTAGTGGATGAACTGTGTTTCTTCCTATGACCACGCACCGCATCCTCAGAACAAGCCAGCGGTGTGAGCACACCCTCCGGACTGTCCCAGGACAGTAAGTGAATGGAGAAAAGCCAGGGCCTCATCCTTTGGTCTCAAGCATGCCCGGAAGGCTCTCCCCCAAAGTCAGCACTCATCACACTTTGTCACCTCCAAGGTGACAGTGTGGCGCCTTCTTAGAAAGACCTTCCCTCACCATGTATTCAATTTGCAGTTCCTCATCCCCTTTCCCACTGTGCTTTTCTCCTTAGCTTTTGTCATCATCTGACATACTCTGTTTTCCAATAAGGTATGTGTTCATCTCTATGTCCATCCCAGGAATGGAAGCTCCATCAGGGCACAGAGTTTGGGGACTTGCTTTGTTCATTATTGTGTCCTAGTGCCAAGAATAAAAGAACGAACACAGGAAACCTCCCTTAACTCTGCAGTATTTCCCCCAAAGATTGTGTGTTTTATTGGTTCCCCAAGCTGGTTTAATTTATGTTTTAAAGCTATGTTTTATTCAATATTTAATTCTTATTTTTTAGACACATCTAGAGTTGACAGAGCTAATGATAATAATAATGATAGTAATGCCTTTTATTTGATTATAGCTCCTTAAACCTGTCAAAGCACTTTGGCATGCCTCTTCCGTTCTCCAAGCCTCAGTTTCCTTCTGTAGGAGGGGGATAATAACTCCTCTCTGGTTGCACCTTTGCATGGATTAACTGGGCTGATGTATTTTTTTTAAAAAATTGAGTTATAGTTGCTTTGCTGACAAAGGTCCATATAGTCAAAGCTAAGGTTTTTCAAATAGTAATATATGGATGTGAGAGTTGGACCATAAAGAAGGCTGAGCGCTGAAGAACTGATGCTTTTGAAGTGTGGTGCTAGAGAAGACTCTTGAAAATTCCTTGGACAGCAAGGAGATCAAACCAGTCAATCCTAAAGGAAGTCAACCCTGAATATTCATTGGAAGGACTGATACTGAAGATGGATCTTTAGAAAAGACTCATTGGAAAAGACTCTGATGCTGGGAAAGATTGAGGGCAAGAGGAGAAGGGGACGACAGAGGATGAGGTGGTTGGATGGCATTACTGACTCAATGGACATGAGTTTGAACAAACTCTGAGAGATAGTGAAGGACAGGGAAGCCTGGAGTGCTGCAGTTTATAGGGTCGCAAAGAGTCGGACATGGCTTAGGGATTGAACAATAGTTGCTTTTCAATGTTGTGTTGGCTTCTGCCTCACAACAACATGAATCAGCCATATGTACTCATACATAGCTTTCCTCTTAGATCTCCCTCCTATCCTCCCACATCCCACCCCTGTAGGTCATCACAGAGCATGGAGCTGAGCTCCCTGCGCTATATACAGGTTCTCACTAGCTGTCTATTTTACACACAGTAGTGTGAATATGTCAATGCTACTCTCCCAATCCACCCCACCTTCCCCTTCTCCCACCTTGTCCACATAGCTGGTGTGCATTTTGGCTGATGTCCACTTTGCAAGTGCATCTATGATATGTGTGCTCAGTCTTTGTGACCCCATGGACTGTAGCCTGTCAGGCTCCTCTGTCCATAGAATTTTCTAGGCAAGAAATACTGGAGTGTGCTGCCATTTCCTTCTCCAGGTAAGTTACCTGATAACACTAACTCTTGTTACTTTTCATCTGCAAATCAGGGGACCCCATAACATATATGGAGGTGAATAATAAATTCCCCACACCTTGGAGGTGAAATATCTGTAATCAGAGGCATTAAATGACTGGCCCAGTGTCACCCCTTGAGTCCATGTGGGAAGTGGGTCTAAACTATTGCCTTTATGTCTTTATGTTTCTTGGCCATACATGGAAACTCCTACTCTTGGTTTTTATTTATTTAGGAATAAAGAAATTACACTAAAAGATAAGTTATATTCAGCTTCGGAAAACTAAAGAGAGGCTGCTGATGGCATTGAGGAAAGAGATAGTTTTAAGAATATATAAGACCTCACATGTTTTCCCATCTGGATAGAAGTGATATATTCACATTACCAACACAGGGCCATGGGCCGCTCCCACATCATTGACCTTGACTTCTTCACTCCTTTCTTTCCTTCCCATGAAAGCGTATTGGAATGAGAATGATGGGAAATTTTTGAGTTCTCTAAATTACAGGAAAAATTATTTGCAATAGCTGAAGGCCCAGCTACTATGTGAGCCCCAGGCCTAGGTGTGAGGCCTTCTCAGAAAGCCACATGGAAACAAATTAGGGGAAAGCGAAAGTTTGCGTTTTTGTCATCATAAAAATTGAGCAAACACTGGGGCCAGACAACGGGATGCCCTGATAGGCTACTATGATGCCAGGCTTTCTTTCCCACACTTGCAGGGTCTCATGGATCCTAAGAGTAAGGAGAGAAGATTTACCTTTGCCTACTGGCTATCATCCAAGAAGAAATGGGATCTACATCTTAAATAGATTAGGATAGAACAGAGAAGTCTAAAGCATCAAGTCCAAGCAAGAAGGCTGGGATTCAGGGGAACCCATTAAAGGGTCTACGAGGAAGGAAGGGGCTATGAAGACCATTGGCTGGCTCACAGGACTGATGATGAAAGCTTGGCCTCTGTGCACTGGTGCTGAATCAAATTTTGGAGACGAGTGTGGGTGAAGCAAAGAATAACTTTATTGTTTTGCCAGGCAAAGGGGGACACAGTGGATTCCTGCCCTGAAAAACTGTATATCCCCACCTGGGAGGATTTGAGGGGGAGTTTTATAGCAGTGGTTCAAGGGTGGGGATGCTGGTAAGATTAGGGTGTGCAAACCTGGTCTCAGATAATCTTCTTGATGAGCTTCTCTGATTCCTTTAATGTTGCCTCATATGATCTTTCTCTGATATGGAGAATGCTGACATCTTAAACAGCTTAAAAACAGTGTTATATGTATTTCTTGAAGTGGAAGAAAGTTAGACCTCATAGTCAAAGCTATGGTTTTTCCAGTAGTCATGTATGGATGTAAGAGTTGGGCCATAAAGAAAGCTGAGTACCAAAGAATTGATGCTTTTGAACTGTGGTGTTGGAGAAGACTCTTGAGAGTCCCTTGGACTGCAAGGAGATCCAACCAGTCCATCCTAAAGGAGATCAGTCCTGGGTGTTCATTGGAAGGACTGATGCTGAAGCTGAAACTCCAATACTTTGGCCACCTGATGCGAAGAGCTGACTCATTGGAAAAGACCCTGATGCTGGGAAAGATTGAGGGTAGGAGGAGAAGGGGACAACAGAGGGTGACATGGTTGGATGGCATCACTGACTTGATGGACACAGGTTTGGGTGGATTCAGGGAGTTAGTGATGGACAGGGAGGCCTGGCGTGCTGCGATTCATGGGGTTGCAAAGAGTCGGACATGACTGAGCGACTGAACTGAACTGAATCCAGGAAGGGAAGGGATGCAAAAACAGGGAGGGGCAGCCAGGAAACAATAGTGCAGCCTTGGGGCAGGGTCCTGGTTCCACCTCAGTTCAGTTCAGTTCAGTCCAGTTGCTCATTGTCCAACTCTCTGCGACCCCATGGACTGCATGCAGCACACCAGGCTTCCCTGTTCATCACCAACTCCCAGAGCTTGATCAAACTCATGTCCATCGAGTCGGTGATGCCATCCAACCATCTCATCCTCTGTTGTCCCCTTCTCCTCCTGCCTTCAATCTTTCCCAGCATCAGGATCTTTTCAAATAAGTCAGTTCTTCTCATCAGGTGGCCAGAGTATTAGAGTTTCAGCTTCAGCATCAGTCCTTCCAATGAATATTCAGGGTTGATTTCCTTTAGGATTGACTGGTTGGATCTCCTTGCAGTCCAAGGGACTCTCAAGAGTCTTCTCCAACACTACAGTTCAAAAGCATCAATTCTTCAGCCCTCAGCTTTCATTATAGTCCAAATCTCACATCCATACATGAGTACTGGAAAAACCACAGCCTTGACTAGACAGACCTTTGTTGACAAAGTAATGTCTCTGCTTTTTAATATGCTATCTAGGTTGGTCATAACTTTCCTTCCAAGGAGTAAGCGTCTTTTAATTTCATTGCTGCAATCACCATCTGCAGTGATCTGGGAGCCCAGAAAAATAAAGCCAGCCACTGTTTCCACTGTTTCCCCATCTATCTGCCATGAAGTGATGGGACCGGATGCCATGATCTTAGTTTTCTGAATGTTGAGCTTTAAGCCAACTTTTTCACTCTCCTCTTTCACTTTCATCAAAAGGCTCTTCAGTTCTTCTTCACTTTTTGCCATAAGGGTGGTGTCATCTGCATATCTGAGGTTATTGATATTTCTCCTGGCAATCTTGATTCCAGCTTGTGCTTCCTCCAGCCCAGCATTTGTCATGATGTACTCTGCATATAAGTTAAATAAGCAGAGTGACAATGTACAGCCTTGACATACTCCTTTTCCTATTTGGAGCCAGTCTGTTGTTCTATGTCCAGTTCTGTTGCTTCCTGACCTGCGTACAGGTTTCTCAAGAGGCAGGTCAGGTGGTCTGCTATTCCCATCTCTTTGAGAAGTTTCCCCAGTTTATTGTGATCCACACAGTCAAAGGCTTTGGCATAGTCAATAAAGCAGAAATAGATGTTTTTCTGGTACTCTCTTGCCTTTTTTATGATCCGTCCGATGTTGGCAATTTGATCTCTGGTTCCTCTGCCTTTTCTAAATCCAGCTTGAACATCTGGAAGTTCATGGTTCACATATTGCTGAAGCCTGGCTTGGAGAATTTTGAGCATTACTTTACTAGCATGTGAGATGAGTGCAATTGTGCGGTAGTTTGAGTGTTCTTTGGCATTGCCTTTCTTTGGGATTGGAATGAAAATTGATCTTTTCCAGTGCTGTGGCCACTGCTGAGTTTTCCAGATTTTCTGGCATATTGAGTGCAGCACTTGCACAGCGTCATCTTTCAGGATTCAAAATAGTTCAACTGGAATTCCATCACCTCCACTAGCTTTGTTCGTAGTGATGCTTCCTAAGGCCCACTTGACTTCACATTCCAGGATGTCTGGCTCTAGGTGAGTGATCACACCATCGTGATTATCTGGGTCATGAAGATCTTTTTTGTACAATTCTTCTGTGTATTCTTGCCACCTCTTCTTAATATCTTACGCTTCTGTTTGGTCCCTACCATTTCTGTCCTTTATTGAGCCCATCTTTGCATGAAATGTTCCCTTGATATCTCTAATTTTCTTGAAGAGATCTCTAGTCTTTCCCATTCTATTGTTTTCCTCTATTTCTTTGCATTGATTGCTGAGGAAGGCTTTCTTATCTCTCCTTGCTATTCTTTAGAACTCTGCATTCAAATGGGTATATCTTTCCTTTTCTCCTTTGCTTTTCGCTTCCCGTCTTTTCCCAGCTATTTGTAAGGCCTCCTCAGACAGCCATTTTGCTTTTTTGCATTTCTTTTTCTTGGGATGGTCTTGATCCCTGTCTCCTGTACAATGTCACGAACCTCCATCCATAGTTCTTCAGGCATTCTGTCTATCAGATCTAGTCCTTTAAATCTATTTCTCACTTCTACTGTATAGTCATAAGGGATTTGATTTAGGTCATACCTGAATGGTCTAGTGGTTTTCTCCACTTTCTTCAATTTCAATCTGAATTTGGCAATAAGGAGTTCATGAGCTGAGCCACAGTCAACTCCCGGTCTTGTTTTTGCTGACTGTATGAGCTTCTCCATCTTTGGCTGCAGAGAATATAATCAATCTGATTTCTGTGTCAACCATCTGGTGATGTCCATGTGTAGAGTCTTCTCTTGTGTTGTTGGAAGAGGTTGTTTGCTATGACAGTGTGTTCTCTTGGCAGAACTCTATTAGCCCTGCTTCATTCTGTACTCCAAGGCCAAATTTGCCTGTTACTCCAGGTGTTTCTTGACTTCCTACTTTTGCATTCCAGTCCCCTATAATGAAAAGGACATCTTTTTTGGGTGTTAGTTCTAGAAGGTCTTGTAGGTTTTCATAGAACTATTCAGCTTTTCTGGCATTACTGGTCGGGGCATAGACTTGAACTACCGTGATATTGAATGGATTAGCAACTCTTTGAATCTGCCCTTTGGAACTCAGGGAAGGTCATGGAGGCTGGAGTCAAGAAACAGGGAACAGAAAGACTTCTCCTCGGTTTCAAGACTAATGGGATTAGGCGTAGAACTGGACAGACACTTCTTCTCAGTGGTCCCCCCATTCACACTTATCTCTTCTTCCATCCTGCATTTGCAACAATTTAGGTCTAGGGCCAACTTCTATTAGCAAAATGTCCTTGTTCTTAAAAAGCCAGGTGACAACAAAGATGGAGTCTTGGGTGGTTTTTCTCCATTTATGTGCATAACATGTTCATTTAAAAAGGCTCTGTGTTCAACTAATTTGGAGAAATGTTGGGTTCCACAAAATTAGGCACATTTTCTTATGGGTGGATTTCTCAGGCTCTTTTATTGGGTTGGCCAAATAGTTCATTTGGATTTTTCCATAAGATGTTATGGATAAATTTGAACGAGTATTTGGCCAACCCGGTAGATGCTGCATCAAAAGCCATCATACCTCTTAGACCTTTCCCTGAGTTATGAAGAGTGGATTCAAGCAGTTACTAATTAGGGAAGTGAGTGCAGAAACAAAAGGAAAGCAGTGAAGAAATAATAGTTCAGGGATAAAGCAGAGTCCTAGTTCCTCTTGAAGGGACACACATAACAACCTGATCTATATATTTGAGTTCTGCCAGAACTAAAGCTCCTACTCAGGTGGAGGAGGGTAACTGTTGAGAGACTGAAACCCCAGCCTGGTTGGAACCAGAAGGCTGATGACTGAGATTCTTGGAATATCACTTTGTTACCTCACATCAACCAAACAGATTAAGTCATATAACTTGAAGACTTTCCCCCTAATGTTGCTTTTAAAAACTCTTTTCTGAAAACCACTGAACGTGAGGTACCCATTCTCCTTGCTTGGCTCGGCAATAAAACCTTTTTTGCTCCAAACTCCGATGTTTTGGTTTATTTGGCCTCACTATGTGTCAGGCACACAAACTTGAGTTCAACAACATAGACACAAAACTGTGTCGTCACCTAGGTACACAAGGTGACTATGCGCAGTGCACTCACAGACATTTGCAACCCCACTTTCTACAGTCATAGATACATGGAACAGTAACACATGTGTAGATATAGAACAGCCTATACTGAGACTTAAAAGCAATCCTACTGACAATTGGAACATAATCTCTCCTCAGTTTATAAAATGAAATGAAATGATCACAGACAAATAGTGAACTAGTCTCAGAATCAAAGTCCATATCAGCTGAGGGGAGAAATTTTACTGCTCGTCACGGGATTGGTCACAGATTGCTCCTTTTCTAATTTAAACCTGTAACTCTTAAAAGTTACAAATGAGAAATATGTGGAGGGAAGGAAAGTAGATTAAGAGTCAAGAGACCTGGGTTTTCATCCCAACTCTGTGGCTAATTAGCTGTGTGACCTTGTCAAGTGATTTAATGTCTCTGGATCTCCCTTTGTAAAAAGAAGGAGGCTGCAGCAGATAATCTCGAAGGTCCTTTTCAGTTCTAAAATGCTGCAAGTTTAATAACTAAATGAGCTCTTTAAGAGAACTTGATGGCTTCTAGAAATCTACAGCTTTTTCTTTACTGTATAACAAGCACCCATCAAGAGCCTATTTGCATATACCAACCAACATATAATTAGCATATTCACCTTCCAGTGAGGGAAGCTGACTGGCCTCTTCCAGGTTCTGGCCTCTCCTTGTGTGCATGCGTGCTCAGTCACTTCAGTCATGTCTGACTCTTAGGCTTCTGTGTCCATGGGATTCTCCAGGCAAAATCCTGGAGTGGATTACCATGCCCTCCTCCAGGGGATCTTCCCAACCCAGGGGTTGAACACAAGTCTCTTATGTCTCCTGCATTGGCAGGTAGATTCTTTACCATTGCACCACTGGGAAAGTCCTTTAAGTCCTCTGCCAACTATTTAATATTTATTTATTATTTTAAAATTTAAGATTTATTTTTGCTAATTTTAATTGTAGTAAAGTAACATAAAATTTACTGTCACTCCATTTTTAAGCATATAGTTCAGTGGCATCAAAGTACATTCACATTGTTATGTACCCATCACCCCCATCCATCTCAGAGGTCTTTCATCTTCCCAAACGAAAACTCTGTACCCACTAAACACTAGCTCTCCATTTTCTCCTCCTTGCAGCCCCAGACAGTCATCCTTCTACTTTCTGTCTCTATGAATTTGACTATTCTAGGTACTTTATATAAGTGGAATTATACAATATTTGCCTTTTCTTGTGACTAGTTTATTTCACTTGGCATGATGTCCTCAAGTTCATCCATGCTGTAGCATGTGTCAGAATTTCCTTCCTTTTTAAAGGCTGGGTAATATTCTACATGGGCTTCTCAGGCATCTCAGTGATAAAGAATCCTCCTGCCAGTGCAGGAGACTGAGGCTTAATCCCTGGGTCAGGAAGATCTGCTGGAGGAGGAAATGGCAACCCACTCCAGTATTCTTGTCTGGGGAATCCCATGGACAGAGGAGCCTGGCGGGATACAGTCCATGGGGTCTCAGAGAATTGGATGCAACTGAACAACTGAGCACGCACACACCCTAGTGAGTATGAAGTGGCAGTGCTTTTCCTTTAACATAATGCAGTGACTGTGATAGTGCCCGGTAATGTAGACTACAGTAGACCCAGGTAGAGGGTGATCATTTCTGAGGACTCATATGATATTTAGTTCTTGGCTGGATTCTGAACCTAGGCTTCCATTCCCTTCTGGATTTTAACCAAGTAACTCGATCTCTTTTTGTCTCTATTTCCTCTGAAAAAGATGGTGGTGGTGCAGTGGGAGTAGAGGTGAATAAAAATAGCTGCTTTCTCTCCACAGGGCTGATGAAACATCAGCTGGGATAATACATGTGAAAACACTATGAAATGAAAACATCTATTTAAATCCAAGAGGTTTGTTATTTACAGTCTTGAAATCCTATTTGCCCTGCTCTAGCTGCCTGCCTTTAGCACACTCCACAGGCGCGACGGGGACTAGAAGAACTACAGAAAGTGATGACTAAATTCAGAAACTCAATCTGACCCAATCTGTTTTGGTTGGCAATCTCCCGGTGCCGTAGTCTCCTTTCAGGCTGAAGAAGCTTTATAGATGGACTGTGAGGAGGAAGTCTGTTAGAGGCTGGTGGCAGGCTGGGCTTTCGGAGAGGGAAGCCTAGTTTTTGTTAAACCTGCTGACTGATTCCTTGTCATTTTCAGATGATTTAATGGCCATGCACTTGAACTGCCCCCTACCAAACACTCATCTGGGACTGTGTAGGAGAGAAGTGGTGAACTGTATATTGTCAGATGGAAGGGAACAGGGCAGACAGCAAAGAAATGTTTACCAAAGGCATGGACTCATTTTTAGGCATCAGTGCAACCCATTTATTGATGTATCTTATAGGAAGCCCTAAGCATAGGAGTTAAACATGTGGACTCTGGAGTCAGGCAGTTGTTCAATCGTGAAGTTGTGTCCGACTCTTTGCAACCCCATGGACTGCAGCACACCAGGCTCCTCTATCCTCCACTATCTCCCGGAGTTTGCTCAAATTCATGCTTATTGAGTCAGTGATGCTATCTAACCATCTCATCCTCTGCTGTCCCCTTCTCCTTTTGCTTTCAATCTTTCCCAGGATCAGGGTCTTTTCCAGTGAGTCAGCTCTTAACAATCAGGTGGTCAAAGTATCGGAGCTTCAGCTTCAGCATCAGTCCCTCCCATGAGTATTCAGGGTTGATTTCCTTTAGGATTGACTGGTTTGATGTCCTTCCAGTCCAAGGGACTCTCAAGAGTCTTCTCCAGCACCTCAGTTCAAAAGTGTCAATTCTTTGGCACTCAGCCTTTTTTATGGTCCAACTCTCACATCTGTACAGGACTACTGGAAAAACCATAGCTTTGACTATACGGACCTTTGTTGGTAAGGTGATGTCTCTGCTTTTTAATATGCTGTCCAGGTTTGTCATAACTTTCCTTCCAAGGAGCAAGCATCTTTCAATTTCATGACAGCAGACCGACTTGAGTTCCTGGAAACTCAGGAACCAGGAAAAATTCCTTTTCCTCTCTGTGACTAAGTTTCCTCATCAGCACAGTGATAATAAAGTACCTACCTCTAGTGATTATTGTGAGGATCAAATGAAACCTATGTAAGTGTTCAATAAATAATAGGTATTATCATTCTTATTAGATGTACAGTATCTCCTGTATTGGCTCAACTATTTTTGTTGTTTGATAGTCCTGGCACTTCTGAACAGCATGGTGAAATAGCAGTAGGTCATAAAGGTAGATAAGGGGACTGGATTCTTGCAGATCTGTCACTAAACAGCTCTGGGACCTCAGGCAGGTCACTTCTCTGGCCTTGCCTTGCTGGTCTGTAAAGTAAGGGTTGCACGTGTGTTCATGACACATAGATGGTACAGAGAAGTGGCAGCTGCAGCCATGGGCAAGCCGAGGGTTGGTGAGAAGACTGGCAGAGGCAGGGACTCCTTGTATGTAAAACCCTAGCGATGGGCAGCACGGCTATGGAGCAGGGTTGAGAGCTGTAAGCAGTTCCTCTGGTGGGTAGGAGGAAAGAGAAGAGGCAAGGCAGTTGTTTATTTGCTCAGTTGTGTCCAACTCTTTGCGACCTCATTGGCTTTACCCTGCCAGGCTCCTCTGTCCATGGGATTTCCTAAGCAAGAATACTGAAGTGGGTTACCGGCTTCCTCCTCTAGGGAATCCTCCCTACCCAGGGATCCTCTCCTTCATTGACAGGTGGATTCTTTACCACTGAGCCACCAGGGAAGCCCAGGGAGGGCAGTAGAAGTTGTTGAAGGTTGCTGAGTAAATGAGCACCGGAATGGCTGAGTCAACTATAAAATAGATGTTGTGAGCCAGAATCTGGACCAGGTGGACTCTGCTGATGGCTCCATGCTGGAGGTGAACACAAGAGTTACTCCTTTCAATTCTTTCCCTCCCGCCCCCAACTTCCAGAGGAAAAG
This sequence comes from Okapia johnstoni, assembly GCA_024291935.2. Classification (NCBI taxonomy): domain Eukaryota; kingdom Metazoa; phylum Chordata; class Mammalia; order Artiodactyla; family Giraffidae; genus Okapia; species Okapia johnstoni. Next base: position 35,921,662 of record CM044314.1, on the reverse strand, counting down.
GAGAGAAGACCAGACAGCATCCCTGCAATGACAGGGAGAGTCCCTAGACATCCAAATCAAGTGTATTGGAGGCACCACCGCACCCGCTAGGGGGATGCCAGGCCCAGGTTGCAGGGGTGTCCATGGCGCTCGATGATTGGCCAGTGGCGGGCCAGGTGCCCGGACCATAATTGCAGGGCCCTGGCCCAGCACTGGGTACTTGCCTTACTGGAGAGCTGATACCTGATGGGCCCCAAACCTCACACGGAGGTGGACCCCAGCTATTGAGTTTCTGGCTGGGCATCAGCAGTTAGACGACACACGCTTCCCACAGACTCGTTTTCCGGGAGGGACGTTGCTGAGGATGCTCTCACCACCCCCACCATGTTCTCCCCATTTCTCCCTCCCCTTCTTGATACCCTGCCCCCACCGGACATCATTTGCCCTTTCATTTCGCCCCATTCCCTCCCTGCCAGATACACCCTGGCTTAAAAAGAGGCGTCCTCTTAGGTTGACATCCTGGCATGAAGAGGCAGCGTGTGACCTTCCCGCATTACCATGCTGTCGATTCTCCTGGTGGGGGCAGGTGGCGGTGGGGCAGGGGCAGGAGGCTCTCTCACACTCCTTCTGTCTCTTAAAAAAAAAAATTACTCACCCCCCCTTCCAAATTAAAAAAAAAAAGAGAGAGAGAGAGAGAAAGAGACAGAGAGCGAGAGAGAATTTGACATTATTGTATAATTTAAAATTGCACAGCCTAGAGCCCACAAAACCGAGCATGTAATTACACACTTACTAGAGGTAACAGCGGTGCTGATAATTATTCTTTACACAGGAGAGACTCTGCTGATATCCCACAGTCAGAAAGTGGGAACTACAATATCTTTAATACCATCCTCAGAGACCCTCATAAGCAGAAGAAAAGTATGAGAAGGCTCACAGGGTCCAGAGCAATATCTTCATCGCGCCAGAATGTCAGGGGCTTTAGCACAACAGAAATCAATAGTTTCTAGTACGGTTTTTGGTATGATTTTTTTTTTTTAAATGCCCCAGCCTGAGAAAGTACAGGCAAGGTAGAGGTACTGAACAGTAGGAGACAAAACCTTCTTAAGGGAAGGCCTGTCTGTTTAGGCAGGTCATGCCAGGTCAGTTTGTGAGACACACGTCCTTTTTTTTTTTTTTTAATTTTTTATTTATTTAGTTATGGCTGTGCTAGGTTTTCATTGCTGTTCAGGCTTTTCTCTGGTTGCAGTGAGCGATGGCTATTCTCTAGTTGCAGTGTGCCGGCTCCTCATTACAGTGACTTCTCTTGTTGAGGAGCAGGGGCTCTAGGGCGTGTAGGTTTCCATAGTTGTGGTTCCCAGGCTCTAGAGCACAAGCTCAATAGTTGCGGTGCCCAGGCCCAGTTGCTCCGAGGCATGTGGGATCTTTCCAGATCAGGGATTGAACCCGTGTCATCTGTACTGGGAGGTGGGTTCTTTACCACTGAACCACCCGGGAAGCCTCGAGGCACATGGTCTTTATCAGCATAGCAAAACCATGCAGCTGGAGCAGGGCCCTCCTCCTGGAATGCATTTGGTCATTGGTAAAGTCTTTTCATAAATTGGTCACCTCTCCCCATGTTTCCTGATTAAGGCAGCATCTTTGATTACTATTGGCTATAAACCTACACAGTCTTACATCTTGAAAGATAGGAGATAAATAAATGGGTTCTTGTTTCTAGGCAGCCAACCCTCTTCTTGCCCTTTCTCCCTCTATATAGGAAAAGAGTTGATTGCATTGATGACCCTTATGGGTGAGATGGGGTGAGGGGATGGGAGGAAGGTCCAAGAGGGAGGGGGATGTATATATACACATATAACTGATTCACTTTGTTCTACAGCAGAAACTAACACAACATTGTAAAGCAATTATACTCCAATTAAAACATATAAATAAAGACCAAGCATTAGTTGAAATATTGAGAAGATTTAAAGCAACAGTCCGTGACTCAGCACAGGGGCAAAAGGGTTTTGGATAGAGAAATCTAAGTGCAAAGTCTAACACTGTACTTGTTTTCGAAAGGAGGCTCCTTTGATTTTAGCATCTCTGTGCTAACCACAGAAGCTGTGATGTGTGGCTACCTATTTCTACTCTATGACCATCACCAAGTCTCAAAGTATGTCATTTGTTCTTTAAAACGTGCTGCTTTGATTGCTCACAGGTTGTGCTGATTTTCTGCTTGACATGTGCATGATTTCAGTTGGGCTCAGAAACAATTTTAATTGAGTCCATTGCTCAGTAGGAATGACAGCCAGTGTTTGGTGGAGACTTAGGAGAAGAGCCCTCTTGATTACTCACTGTGTGCCAGTCATAGAGTTAGATGCACTTATGTGCATTAATAATCATTTAAGATACACTCACACTGTGCTACGTAGTAGCCTCCCATTTTACAGGTGAAAAAACTGAGACTCAAGCTAGTTAACTAGGCCAAGGTCACACAACTAATAAAGACTGGAGAGCTAAGTCTCAGTTTAAATCTATTGACTGTCGAGTAGCAGGTGTGGTAACATCATTTCATTTTGTAATTCAGGTGATAATGGCCAGAGTCTGAAAGGATATGCAGCCCAGAGCAGGGAGCTCCTTGGAGATGACTTTATAAAATGCCTTTTAGAAAAGGCTTCCCAGGCTTCCCAGGTGGCGCTAGTGGTAAAGAACTTGCCTGCCAACATAGGAGACAGAAGAGATGTGGGTTTGATCCTGGGTAGAAAGATCTCCTGGAGGAGGGAGACCCACTCCAGTATTCTTGCCTGGAGAATCCTGTGGACAGAGGAGCCTGGTAGACTACAGTTCATAGGGTTGCAAAGAGTTGGACACGACTTAATCAACTTAGCACACACACCCAAGGACATTGTAGCAACAAATAAAGAAACACAATGGCAGAAGACCCTTCAATAACTCCCCAGATATCCAGCTACAGATTCTTGGGGAGGCTGACTCCAGGCTAGCCTGCACCTGGTGCCCAAAAAAAGCAGCAGTTAAGTGTTGCTGACCTGAAGATGAGGAGTTGGAGAACAGGCAGATGATTGCAGTGAATGAGCGAAAAAAAAAAAAAGATATTGGTGAAAGTCCAAGAATCTGTGGTGATGAGCTGAGTTCTATCCACTGGAGGTCTTTAGGTTTGGATCTGTAAAACCAGACAGGCCATTTCTTTCTTTCTTTTTTAACTTTTTATTTTGCATTGGAGTATAGACAATTAACAATGTTGTGATAGTTTCAGATGAACAGCGAAGGGACTCAGCCATACATATACATGTATCTACTCTCAAAACTCCCTTTCCATTCAGGCTGCCACATGACATTGAGCAGAGTTCCCTGTGCTATACAGTAGGTGCTTGTTGGTTATCTGTTTTAAATATAGCAGTGTGTACATGTCCATCCCAAACTCCCTCTCCCATCCTGTTGGCAACTGTAAGTTCATTCTCGAAGTCTGTGAGTCTGTTTCTGTTTTGTAAGTTCATTTGTATCATTTCTTTTTTAGATTCCATGTATAAGGAATGTCATATGATATTTACCCTTCTCTTTCTGACTTACTTCACTTAGCATAACAATCTCTAGGTCCATCCATGTTGCTGCAAATGGCATTATTTCATTCTTTTTTATGGCTGAGTAATATTCCATTGCATATATGTACCATATCTTCTTTATCCATTCCTCTGTTGATGGACATTTAGGTTGCTTCCATGTCTTGGCTGTTGCAAACAATGCTGAATGAACATTGTGGTGCAGCCTTTTGGCCTATGTTTTTCCTGGGTATATGCCCAGGAGTGGGATTGTGGGGTTATATAGTATCTCTGCTTTTAGTTTTTTAAGGAACCTCCATACTGTTCTCCATAGTGACTGTACCAATTTATACCCTCACCAGTAGTATAGGAAGGTTCCCTTCTCTCCATACCCTCTCCAACATTTATTACTTATGGATTTTTTGAGGATAACCATTCTGGGCAAAACCATCTGTGCCATTTCTGGTGAATAGTTGGCAAGCCACCCAGCTGTGTTTCCTGGCTTTTCTGTAGGGTCGGAAGGAGGGCAGGGTGTGGACCTACCTGGGGCAGGTCCCCAACACTGCTGATTAAAGGGGCTGATACAGGCAACAGGTGAGAGAAGGCCTTGCCAGTTGCGACCATAGACCACTGGCTTTATGACTGTACTGCCTGCAGAGACTGGCTCCTCTGCAACTCCCACTGGTAGACAAAGTGCTTGGGTTACTGATTAGAGCTCATGTTGGAACCTCAGGACATGCTGGTAAAGAAATCAGAATTTGTCTTCTGGTTGGAATCTCTGCTTTCAGTCACTTCAGGAACCCCAGCTCGATCCTGGTGAACTAAGAACCTGGATGAAACCCTAAGGTGTAATCCGACTCACAGCTGGGACCGTGGATGTTACTAAAGGCTTCTAGTCTCAAACCAATGGCATGATGAGGGAAACATATAGACAGTGTGATTGATGTTTCAGGACAGAGACGGGGCCTTGCCCAGTGTCCTTGCCACTCAGATGATTGGTGTGCATGACCCAGCTGGCTTTTGGTATCCATCCCTATCTGTACGTTGAGGGCATGGTTTTCTGGAGAAAAAATGCAAGAGGGTTGTAAATGTCCATCAAAAGAGGAATGGATAAGGAAGACGTGGTGCATAGGTATGGTGGAATATTACTCAGCCATTAAAAAGAATGCAGTAATGCCATTTGCAGCAACATGAATAGACCTAGAGATTATCATACTAAGTGAAGTCAGATGCAGAAGAGAAATATCCTGTGATAACCCTTATATGAGGAATCTGAAAGAAATGATGCAAATGAACTTACTTATAAAACAGAAATAGACTCACAGACTTAGAGAATGAACTTATGGTTGCTGGGGGGGAAGGGAGGGAGGAAGAGATAGTTAGGGAGTTTGGACATGTCCACACTGCTATATTTAAGATGGATAGCCAACAAGGACCTACTGTATAGCACAGGAAGCTCTGATCAATGTTACGTGACAGCCTGGATAGGAGAGGGGTTTGGGGGAGAATGCATACCTGTATACATATGTCTGAGTCCGTTTGATGTTCCCCTGAAACTATCACAATATTGTTAATAGGCTGTACTCCAATATAAAATAAAAAGTTAAAAAAAAGGAAATACAGGAGGGTCGCCTACTTGGTAAAGGAGGGAGTATATGTTAGAGCCTTGTTATTGTTTAGTTGTTCAGTCTTTGCGACTCCATGGACTGTAGCCCACCAGGCTCCTCTGTCCATGGAATTTTCCAGGCAGGAATCCTGGAGTGGGTTGCCATTTCCTTCTCCAGGGTATCTTCCTGACCCAGGGATTGTACCCATGTCTCTTGCATCTCCTGCATTGGCAGGCAGATTTTTTATCACTGTGCCACCTGGGAAGTCTACCTGAAGGTAAATAGAAGCCATCATGAATGCAGGAAAATAGCGTGGAGCAGTAACATGCATTTGAAGAAATAAAACTGCTAATATATCTCTTTGCCTACCTCCAAGATAGAGAAGGTATATGGGGACAGGTTGGAGAAGGAAATGGCAACCCACTCCAGTATTCTTGCCTGGAGAATCCCATGGACAGAGGAGCCTGGTGGGCTACAGTCTACGGGGTTGCAAAGTGTCGGACACTACTGAGCTACTAAACAACAAATGGGGACAGGTAATCTTAGAATCATTCATTGCTTTTGGCATTGTTATTGGGTGTTGGTGCCCAGGTCTTTAGATTGTCTGAAGCTGCAAGCCACTTATTCACCATAAAGTGGAGGCAGTAAAGTTGCTTAGTTGTGTCCAACTCTTTGCAACCCCATGGACTGTAGCCTGCCAGACTCCTCTGTCCATAGAATTTTCCAGGCAAGAATACTGAAGTGGGTTACCATTTCCTCCTCCAGGGGATCTTCCCGATCTAGGGATCAAACCCAGGTCTCTTACATTGTAGGGGGGTTCTTAACTGTCAGAGGAAAGTGGAGGAAGTGAAGGTTATTTGTGGGCAGAACTACCCTGGGTGAATATCTCCTTTTTTCATTCATCGTTCAGAAAGGTGGTGCTTCTCCGGCCTCCTTGCAGCCTTCTTGTGCTTCCCTGTGGCAGTGGGCAGATTAGAGAACATTGTAAAACACTTGACTTTGCTACCAGCTCAGGTCTTGTCATCCTCTGTCCATCTCCCGCCCTGCCTACCCCGGAACCCTCTCTCCTTTGTGCAAATCTGTTTTCACCACAGGAACACATGCTGTGTCTTCTAGCTACAACACTACTTGCTAATTCAACGATTCATCTTTAATGAGGCCCCCTGCCAATGTTTAAATAGCATTCAGAACAAAGAGAAGGCAGTATTTCCAAAACAGCTGCTTCTGTAGCATTCTCATAGCTCGTCTCTTCAGAAAACCAAGAAAGGTACATTGATAGAGATAGATGTTAGAAAAATAGTTATTAAAGATAGGGATATCTATCTATATAAATTTATAGATGGATATAAATATAAAATACTTGCCTTTGTGATGCTGGAAATTTTAAATTTAAGCACTCTAAAAAGTTCTGTTGGCTTCAGATAGTACTGCAGTAGGCAATTTTTTAAAATATGGACTTTTTGCTTGTTTTTCAGAATGATATGGAATACATATGCAATAGTGGAAAGAGCATGGAATGTGGAATTAGATAAGTATGTATGTACTCAGTTGTGTCCAACTCTTTTGTGGCCCTGTGAACTGTAACTCACCAGATTCTCTGTCCATGAAATTCTCCAGGCAAGGATACTGGAGTGAGTTGCCGTCCCCGTCTCCAGGGGTCTTCCCCACCCAGGGGAAGATTAGAGGAATACTTATTATTTTATTGTTATCATTCAGCTACTTCTACCCTTGTCTATGTCTCTCATATTCTTTATTTCTTTTCCTCCAAATGCTGTTACCTCTTTCTTCTTAACCTCTTTTAAAACTTTATTGCCAACAGAAACCTTTATAGTTGCTCTTTATTCCAAAAATTAAAAAGAGTTTTGCTGAATAAGAAAAAATTAATGTTTTTGAAAAGGGAAAGTCAGGAGTACAGAAATAGAAGCAGGAAGTGAAAGTTCTCAACTGGTCAACCACCCTCACTCCCTGTGGTAACCACTTTTAGCAGTTTGGTATATATGTGCCTTAAGTTTTTGTTTTTTTATTTAACTAAAAAAGTGTATTTATGTAATTGACATGTGTGTGTGTGCATGTGTGCTCAGTCATGTCTGACTCTTTGTAGAGTCAGGCTGCCAGGCTCCTCTGACCATGGGATTTCCAGGCAAGGATACTGGACTGGGTTCCCATTTCCTCCTCCCTGGGATCTTCCTGACCCCAGGGATCAAACCTGTGTCTCCAGTATTGGCAGAGAGATTTCTTGACCAGTGAGCCACCTGGGAAGCCTAGATAAGTATAATCCCCTCTTTTCCCCATGTTACTTCCTAGCTGTGTAAGCAGGCATACCCCTTAAGCTCTCTGCCCATGTATTGTTTTCCTGATAAAATGGAGATAATATCTTCCTTTAAGGGTATGTATCAACGTGACTAGTTCAGTGTTGGGCAAATAGAAGACAGGAGATAAATACTAGTGTTATTTCTTGTTTAAATCCAGGCCCTTCTAGTATCATCATGCTTCCCCGGTGGCTCAGTGGTAAAGAATCCACCTGCAATACAGGAGACCTGGGTTCAGTCCTTGGCTGAGGAAGATCCCCTGAAGAAGGAAATGGCAACCCACTCCAGTATCAGAAACTGAACGCTCTGTCTGTGTTTCCAGAAGCTGCTTCAGTGGGCCCTCGCCTGTAAGTCTTCATGTTAGCCAGCCCTCAGGCGTATTAATACCCTTTCCATCTCACATCAGAGTAGTTCTTTGAGTTAGGGGGTGGAGAGTGGAGCATCATCTAAAGAAAATGCCTTGCAAACGTTGACTTGTGCCTTTGCTTGTTTTTAAAACAAAGATTGAAAATAACTGAGAATAGAGAGTTCCCTGGTCGTCCAGTGGCTAAGACTCTGCACTCCCAATGCAGGAGGTCCGGGTTCGATCCCTGATCAGGAAACTAGATTCCATATGCCAACTGAGAGTTTGCATGCCGCAGTGAAGATCTGGCATGCTGCAGCTAAGACCTGGCTCAGCCAAATAAATAAGAAATATGCTTTTTTAAAAAAGAAAATAACAGATTAGAAAATGAATAACAAAGTGATCTCAAGGAAACTAGAAGGAAGGAATAAATAAATTCTAGTAAGTGAATGAACTTTGTAACAGGAAAATAGGATTTATTTGAAACAATTCAAGAAATGGTTCTTTTGAATGGGGGAAAAGGACAAAGCTTGAAAAAAAAGAGTCAAGAAAATAGAAGTACTCAACCTTAGGCCTGAGATAGATATAAATACAAAGAAACTTTTTAATTCTTAGTGAAGGGTGGAGCAGATGTTCAGAGAGAATTGTGGAAAGATTCCAAGAAGGCAAAGAAAGGAGTGGAAGGAGGAAGAAGCCAGGCCCAGGGTCTCCCATACTGGCTCCCCTGCTCTAAAAATCTTCCAGTTTTCCTTCTTGATGCTTTACTTTCTTTTTTGCTTGAGCTGTTTTGAAGCTGATTTCTACTAACAATTAAGAGATCATTCCTAACAATAGCATAACTAAATAGAACATTACTAACATAGCAATTACAGAGTAGTTTGTGTAGTGTGATTCTGCTTCTGTTAAGTAAAATATGTGTAAATATCTATCAAATGGAGCCGGGGGAAGTACATACTCTAAAAATGGTAACAGTGGGTACAGTTGGGGAAGGGGATTATGGGTGCATTTTCTTTTCTGCTTTTTGTCTCTATTATTAATGACATGTGGGCTGCTCCTTTTCCACTGTCAGTAGCAGGTTAGTATGATATATGGTAGAGTATGGTATAGTATGATTAGTATGGAGAAGGAAATGGCAGCCCACTCCAATCTTCTTGCCTGGAGAATTCCATGGGCCAATGAGACTGGCAGGCTAAGTCCATAGGGTTGCAAAGAGCAGGATATGACTGAGCTGGAGCAACCATGATATAGCCAATCAGATTAGCTAGATATCAGTGATCTCCTTGGGAGTTTAGACCCTGGCCCTCGAGGGAGGGTATGCAGGGCAATGATGTTTCAACAGTAGGAGGACAGTGTGGCTCCAGAAAGAACCAGAGTGAGATTGGACAGAGGCCAGTAGGTGATGTTAATGGACAAGAGGTTAAGGGGCAAGAGGGAGGAACTGAGCAGGTGATTTCAATGTTCACTGAGAAATCTCGAGAGAACAGTCTTATTGCCAAGAAAAAAGTGATTGCCGCAGCAGCTGTTGTAATCAGGAATCATTTGGTTGCAAGGAACAGAAATTCCTTTATGCTTAAGCTTTACAAAGAAGGTCTCGTAAAAGGATATAGGGACATCTCGTTGAACTCCTGTGCACTAATGCAGCCTGCTATTCTCTCCATGTCTGTCCATCTGTCTGTCTCTTGGCCTGTTGGCCTCTCCTCACTTCCCTCTGCTCTTCCGTCCCTCATAGCCAGATGTCTCTGCAAGCTTTAAAACCACCCCATGCAGAAACCAGAACGAGCCAGCCTCTCCCACCCTGAGGTTTCCAAGCACATTCCATTGTGTTGCTGTTTTCTGGTTTTGTGTTTTGCTGCTCTATGAGTTCATTGATGTAGGAACCAACTTTTTTCCTTTCTCTTTTGTTCATCACCAGGACAAATGGTGAATCTATTTTCTTGTTTGGAAATCTATTTTCTTGTTTATGCTCAACTGATAAACATTAGTTTTGAGTAACAAATATAATGGTGTGCGTGGAAGTATTTTATAAATAGAAGTGCCACGTTACTGTAAAATATTCTGTTGTGTTCATTCAAGACAGCCTTTATTGTGCCCTTCCTATCGGCCTGTTTCTAGTAGAATGTTTGGGCCCGCCAGTAGCAGAACTTAAATTAATTTTATGCACTGAGAAATGTGAAAGTGCCTATACCATACCTGGCACATGAAAGAAGTGAAAGTGTTAATTGCTCAGTTGTGTCTGACTCTTTGCAACCCCATGGCCTGTAGCCTGCCAGGCTCCTCTGTCCATGGGATTCTCCAGGCAAGAATACTGGAGTGAGCAAGCCATTCTCTTCTCCAGAGGATCTTCCTAACCCAGGGGGGAACTGGATCTCCTGCATTGCAGTCATATTCTTTACCATCTGAGCCACTGGGGAAGTCCCGATAGTAGCCTCTTATGTGCTCAGTCACTTCAGTCTTGTCTGACTCTTGGTGACCCCATGGACGGTAGCCCGCCAGGCTCCTCTGTCCATGGAATTCTTCAGGCAAGAATACTGGAATGGGTTGCCATTTCCTCCTCCAGGGGGTCCTCCCAACCCAGGGATCAAACCCATATCTCTGGCATCTCCTGCAATGGCAGGTGGATTCTTTACCATGGCGCCTGGAAAGCCGGGAATTAGGTTAGGTGAGAATAAATCCCCATTTAAATAGCTATTCCACCACAGTCTTGCTCACTGGCTTAAATTTAATTAAAAATTTTTTTGGATGTGCTGCACAACCAAACAACAGGTGGGATATTAGTTCCCCGACCAGGGATCAAACCTGTGCCCCTGACATGGAAGCATGGTTTTAACCACTGGACTGCCAGGAAAGCCCCTCAGTGGCTTTTAAGAACATTTTCTGTTGAGCTAGACTTGTCCTGGCTATCACCTCTTACCTCTCAGGCCCTATTTTCCATCATTTTTTTCAGTGGGACATAATTGAACAAATATTTGTTCAGTAGTAGCATATCCCAGGTCTCTGGGTTTGCTTGTTTGGAGATGATTAAACCAGTGCTTTCCTCAGAATGTAGAAGAAAGACAGACAGGCAACATTAAAACCTGTTTCAATTCAGCTGTGGCAGGTATGGATGCTCATGTCCAGCCACTTCTCCTTTGTCTTTCTCTGGTTGAGAGTTTGGAACACTGAATGAATCATCCACGTTCCCTTGCAGCCAGGAGTGACCATGTCCTGGCTAGAGTTGTGGCTGATGAAACGTATGCAGAAGTGAAGCCTCCTCATTGACCATCCCCCTGCCTTGGATGAGTGTGGGGCCTGAGGTTTGGCAGTGATCCTTAGGGCTGGTGGAGAGGGAGAGCGAGAGCTCTCTCTCTCTCTTTTAGAAAGTAGTTTTTTTTTTAATTTATTTTTAATTAAGGGATAATTGCTTTACAATTACAATATTGTGTTGTTTTCTGCCATATATCAACATGAAGCAGCATGTGTGTGTTACTCGCTCAGTCGTGTCTGACTCTTTGTGACCTGGTGGACTGTAGCCCACCAGGCTCCTCTGTCCATGGGATTCTCCAGGCAAAAATATTGGAGTGGGTTGCCATTCCTTTCTCCAGGGGATCTTCCCAACCCAGGGATCAAACCCAGGTCTCCCGCATTGCAGGCAGATTTTTTACCACTGAGCCACCACGCACCCCTATCAGTCATAGGTGTACATATGTCCCCTCCCTCTTGACTCTCCCTCCCACTGCCCACCCCATCCCACCCATCTAGGTTGTCACATACACTCCCATGTGTGAAATAGATAGCTAGTGGGAATTTTCTGTATGATTCAGGGATCTCTCTCTCTCTCTCTTTTTTAAAAAAAGTATTTATTTATTTGGCTGCATCTGGTCTTAGTTGTGGCATACAGACTTAATGCAGCATGGACTCTAGCTGTGGCATGCTGGCTCTGTAGTTTTGGCTTGAGGGCTTAGTTTGCCCCCAAGGCACGTGGAATCTTAGTTGTCTGACTAAGATCAAACCAGTGCCCCCTGCATTGGAAGCTGGATTCTTAACCCCTGGACTGCCAGGGAAGTGCTGAGAGCTTGATCTCCTGATGGCACACAGCAGCCCTGGACTGCTGATGCTCATGTGTTGTTTGGTGAGACAGATCAACTCCTTACCATTTAAGCCATTGTTTGTTGGTGTCTGGGAGCTTGCAGGCCAGGGCAATCCCAGTGCACAGATCCACCTTTCTCACCAGAGCTTGGTTCCAGCTATCTCCCCGCACAGACAGAGTTTGGACTGTCCACTTTAACAGAGATCCTTCCGGATGGACTGGATGGACTTAGCCTAAATGAAGTGAGATGTCTGGAACCTAAACTCCTCACTCCCCTGGACCATTCAGAGTCCCCTAAACACACCACCCACGTGTATTTACATGCATTCTCTCTTCCACTTGGAACTTGCTGCTTCTCTTCTTGGTCCGGAAAAACAATCCTCTCTCTACCCTCCACGTCCCACTGTGAACATTAAATTCACTCCAAAGCTTTTTCTAACCCAACACCCCCACCCCCAGGAATAAGTCATTACTGCTTAATTCTGTTTTCTTGCACCTGATCCACATTTCTATGCAAGTGTCACACTTTGCCTCTTACCAGTTAGTTCTGTGCCCCAGGGAAAAAAAAGTAAAGCCGCCAGACCAGCATCAGGGAGACAGTTCATTGGGACAGGTGCCTCACGACTAGTAAAGGGCTTCTTCCAGAAGAGGGAGACAGGATTTCCTTGGTGGTCCCGTGATTAAAAATATGCCTTGCAATGCAGGAGACATGGGTTCAATCCCTGGTCAGGGAACTATGATCCCATGTGCTGCAGGGCAACTAAGCCCTCACTTGCTGAAACAAAAGATCTCGCATGACTCAATAGAGATTCCGATTGCAGAAACTAAGACCAAAGGCAGCCAAATAAATAAATTCTGAAGAGGATAAGGAGGTCTGGAAGAGGAAGCACAGGACCAGAGCAGATGAGATGGGAATGGTGTAGAGGACTGAGAAAAAGCAAGGACCCATGGCTAGTGAACTGTCTCCCTAGTGGTGGTCTGGTGGCTTTACTTTTACTACCTGGGTTACAGAGCTAACTGATAAGAAGAGACGAGATGTTTTATAGCGAAGTGAAGAAAGACCAATCAGGCAGCTATGGAAATAACCCTACACCAGAGATAACTGGAAGCTTGAACCAGGGTAGGAACAAAGAGAATGGAGAAGCGATAGAGATGAGAGATGTTTCAGGAACAGAGCCAGTAACAGAGGGTCAATAGGTATTCAAGTGAGTAGTGAAGAAATTTAAGAGAACACGAGAAATGTTTCAGTGATACAATGAATAAGACAGAGATGTTTCATAAATATAACCAGTAGAACCTGAAGAGAACCAACAGGGCATGGGATCAGTCAGATTAAATACAGCAGTTCTTGTCGTCAAATGTTGTGATCAGTCAAGGAGAAGCCAAATGGATAGAAATTGAGTGAGGAGGTCACAGGACCCAGAAGAGACTCTTTTCTCTAATAGTGGAGGCTTAAGCTAAATAAGGGGTTTCTCGGGTGGCTCAGTGGGTAAAGAATACTCCTGCAACACAAGAGACAGGGGTTCCATCTCCAGGTTGGGAAGATCCTCTGAAGGAGGGCATGGCAATCCACTCTAGTATTCTTGCCTGAAGAATCCCATGGACCTAGGAGTCTGGTGGGCTATAGTCCATGGGGTCGCAGAGAGTCGGACATGACTTAAGCGACTTAGCGTGCATGCATGCAAGCCAAATAAAAGTATTATGAAGAGGGAATGGAAGGGCTTCCCTGGTGGCTCAGTGGTAAAGAATCAGCCTGTCAATGCAGCAGACAATGGAGTTCAATCCCTGGTCCAGGAAGATCCTGCATGCTATGGAGCAGTGAAGCCCGTGGGCCACAACTACTGAGCCTGTGCTCTGGAGCCCGTGAAGCACAACTGCTGAAGCCTGTGTTCCCTAGAGCCTGGGCTCTGCAACCAAGAGAAGCCACCACAATGGGAAGACCATGCACCAACTAGAGAAAAGCCCGCACAGCCCGCACTCATACATATATATATACGTATGTACTCATAACTGGAAAATAAGAGTGGGGCCAGGAATACATGGAGCCTTGTTTCCAGGGAGTATGGTAAACAAGAGATCTGTGTGAACAGTTAAGTGGTAGGTGGGTGTTAAGGTTGAAGAAACAGTTTTTTTGAAGGATGGGGGACTTGAGCTTGTCCAGAAGGGAAAGTGAGGGAGGGGGGAAACCTTTAGAATAAGAGGGACAGGAGAATAATAATCCCTTCCATTTTTGAAGAATTTTATGATTTTATTCAGTGCTTTGCATTTTAGAAACTCATATGGTACAGAACGGCATCACAATCTATTGACCCTCAGAAAGATCAAGGGACTTTAGTCAAGAGGAGAGAAAGAGGGTGTGAGCTCAGGACATCTGAAACTCTTTTGGCTTTTGTTTTTTTCTGTTTTTATTCTTGACCAGAAAACAAATATTGAGGGGAAAGATGATTTTAGAAGTACTAGTGAGTAACCACAGAGAAGGCAATGGCACCCCACTCCAGTACTCTTGCCTGGAAAATCCCATGGATGGAGGAGCCTGGTAGGCTACAGTCCATGGGGTTGCTAAGAGTCGGACACGACTGAGTGACTTCACTTTCACTTTTCCCTTTCATGCACTGGAGAAGGAAATGGCAACCCACTCCAGTACTCTTGCCTGGAGAATCCCAGGGACGGAGGAGCCTGGTGGGCTGCCTGTCTATGGGGTCGCACAGAGTCGGACATGACTGAAGCGACTTAGCAGCAGCAGCAGCAGCAGTGAGTAACCAGGAAATTTTTTTGTGGAGAAACACATTCATTACCTAATTTAACCACTGAGGTATGAGGTTGATCATTATCAGCGTTCTTCTCATTACATTGATGAGCAAACTGAGGGTCCGACCAAGTGACTTCCATAAGGCTACATAGCTAAGAAATAGTCCAGAAGACCCTCAAACCCTTGTCTCCCTACTCCTAGGCCAGTGCTCTCTGTGGTGAGTCTTCTCATTGACAATACAATTTCCTCTTGCTTGCGGATAAGAAAGCCTGCATGGAGATTAGCAGTGCTTCTCCCCATATTTCTTATTCTCCTCTCCTTGGGACACTGGAATAGTGTTCATCTTCATCCTCTTGAATAGCCATGACCATGTGACTTGTTTTAAACAGCGTAGTATGAATGAGTGTGTAGTTCTCTCTACCTTGACAACCTTGCAAAGAGAGGGGATGGTAAGATGGAAGCTGCCTGAATGCGGCTAGAACTGTCTAGAAAATTCTCTAAAATTCTATAATTGTCTAGAGAATTGCTTGAACCCAGAGCCGACATAGAGTGATTGAGAAATAAACTTAAGTGCCTGATATTTGGGGATTGTTTATAGCTGCATAAGGCTTCCCAGATGGTGCTAGTGATAAAGAACCTACCTGCCAATGGAGGAGATGTAAGAGATGGGGGTTCAGTCCCTAAGTAGGGAAGATCCCCTGGAGGAGGGCATGGCAACCCACTCCAGTATTCTTGCTTGGAGAATCCCATGGACAGAGGAGCCTGGTGGGCTGCAGTCCATAGGGTCACAAATAAGCGAACTGAAGCGATTCACTACTACTACCACCTCCACAGCAGCATGATCTCGTCTATACAGTTGAAGACCAACAAAATCTTCCCCATGGAGAAAGAATGCCCTGGTGTCTCATAGATAACTCTATCCCAAAGAGGCAAGCATCTTCCCAGGATAACTAGGAAATTAAACATCCCCCTCGTAGTTAAAATGCCATCAGAACATTTATAAAAGAGGCTAGATTGGATGGTGAGTTTTTATTATGAGGTTCAGTTGTGGGCTTGAGGAGAAATTGTTTTTACAGATGTTCAGGGCGTGTTATGAGGAAATGGCCTTTTACAGGCGATTCGGATTGATGGGTTCCCTAGGGATGTCCTCTGACTACATGCACAGAGGAAGTAGGGAGGGGTCTGCAGAAGCCCAGAAGGACACAATGGAGTTTGAGGGAGACCATGAAAGGGCAGCAGCTGAATCCATGAGACAGAGCAAGATTTGGAGTCACGTAGATTTGGATATGATTCTCGGCTCTGCTGCTCATTACCCAGATTTCTTACTCTGTCAGAATGATGTTCTATAAAACGAGACCAATGATACTTCCATCTTAGAGTTATGATGAAACTTGATATTGTCATAATTGTTATCATTACTTTTGTTGTTATTCTTGTTGTTACCTTACAATGGGGACCCAATGGTTTAGAAGTTTACTTTTTCTTCCTAAGCTTCACAGGCTCTGGGCAAAGGGTAGAGTTGGGAGAGAGGATTATACTTCCCATCTATTTTTTTAAATTCTTGTTTTATGTTTGTTTTTGGCTGTGCTGCATCTTTGTTGCTACACTGGCTTTCCTCTGGTTGCTGCGATGGAGAGCTACTCTTCCTTGCGGAACTTGGGCTTCTCATTGCAGTGGCTTCTCTTGTTGGAGAGCACAAGCTCTAAGGAGGCAGACTTCATTAGTCGTGGCCCATGGGCTCTAGAGTAGTTGCTCCGCATGGACTTTGTTGCTCTGCAGCATGTGGGATCTTCCTGGACCAGGGGTCAAACCCATGTAACCTGCATTGGCAGGCAGATTCCTCACCACTGGACCACCAGGGAAGCCCTCCTATTTTTATTTCTTCCTTTGTGACAACACTTTGGGGTGGTGCGATCTTGGAAACCAGAGGAACCAGAGATTAAATTGCCAACATACATTGGATCATCGAAAAAGCAACAGAGTACCAGAAAAACACCTATTTCTGCTTTATTGACTATGCCAAAGCCTTTGACTATGTGGAGCACAACAAACTCTGGAAAACACTTCAAGAGATGGGAATACCAGACCACCTGACCTGCCTCTTGAGAAATCTGTATGCAGGTCAGGAAGCAACAGAACTGGACGTGGAACAACAGACTGTTTCCAAATAGGGAAAAGAGTACGTCAAGGCTGTATATTGTCACCCTGCTTATTTTACTTATATGCAGAGTACATCATGAGAAACACTGGGCTGGATGAAGCACAAGCTGGAATCAGGATTGCTGAGAGAAATATCAGTAACCTCATATGCAGATGACACCACCCTTATGGCAGAAAGCGAAGAAGAACTAAAGAGCCTCTTGATGAAAGTGAAAGAGAAAAGCAAAAAAGTTGGCTTAAAACTCAGCATTCAGAAAACTAAGATCATGGCAGATGGTCCCATCACTTCATGGCAAATAGATGGGGAAACAGTGGAAACAGTGAGAGACTTTATTTTGGGGGGCTCCAAAATCACTGCAGATGGTGACTGCAGCCATGAAATTAAAAGATGCTTGCTCCTTGGAAGAAAAGTTATGACCAACCTAGACAGCATATTAAAAACCAGAGACATTACTCTGCCAACAAAGGTCCGTCTAGTCAAAGCTATGGTATTTCCAGTAGTCATGTATGGATGTGAGAGTTGGACTATAAAGAAAGCTGAACACCAAAGAATTGATGCTTTTGAACTGTGGTATTGGAGAAGACTCTTGAGAGTCCCTTGGACTGCAAGGAGATCCAACCAGTCCATCCTAAAGGATATCAGTCCTGAGTATTCATCGGAAGGACTGATGCTAAAGCTGAAACTGCAATACTTTGGCCACCTGATGAGAAGAACTGATTCATTTGAAAAGACCCTGATGCTGGGAAAGGTTGAAGGTGGGAGGAGAAGGGGACGACAGAGGATGAGATGGTTGGATGGCATCACCGACTCAATGGACATGAGTTTGAATAAACTCCGGGAGTTGGCGATGGACAGGGAGGCCTGGCATGCTGCAGTCCATGGGGTCACAGAGTCGGACACAACTGAGTGACTGAACTGAACTGATCTTGGGAAATGCATTTGGAGGCTGGAGATGCCTTCTTTTTAGAAGTTGCATTTAAGTTTTAAAAGTTAAGAAGAGCCAAATGAGGCTGAGGGGAAAGGAGCAGACAGCTGGCTGCTTAGAACTGGCTCCATGTTAATGGTTCTAAGTGGGATGACAAAGAGGCCTTTCCACAAACTGACCTTCTGCATTGTCCAGCCTAGTTGGCCAGAGAACCCATCCAGGGTAGAATCCTGGTTAGTATTAAATAGGACTCAATGGACTGAAAGTCTTAACTGTCTCTTATCTGTCTCATCTCTAGGGATCCTCAACCAACTGCTAGGTGGAGACATTGGATACAATCAAAGAGATAGGAAGGAAGCCCCCAGTGCATTGATAGGCCAAAATGAAGAATGATCAGGTGAGTCCACATCTGATCCCATGGTCATGTCAGTAATTTTTTTTCTTCCTGTTTGAAAAGTTACTCAGTTTTGAGAGAGGACATTGGAATCTTTCCTTTCACTCAGATTTCCCAAACTTTGTTTACCGACGTAAATTTTCATGGTTGTGTGTATGTGTGTGTAATAGCTATGCAAAAGCTACCCAATTATTTACTTAATTCCTTATAATTGACTCATTTTTTTTAAACACCCACTTTCATTTGATGCCGAGCAGTAATATCCAAGGAATCACAGCTTTTGCAGGTTTTCTTTTCTAGCATGTTTTCTTTTCTAGCATGTATGACAATAAATATGCGACTCAAATTTTTTCAAGAGTATTGGCTCAGGGTCTACCTCCAGTCACCTGGCAGACTCTTAGGAGTGCACGGGCCACGTTTTGGGGTCCCCACTCTGGAAGCCAAGGGAAGCCACGTGGGGTGTCTTACCTGTGGGGTTGGTGGGGAGCACCGCCCAGAAGGGGGGCTCCATCTTGGTTCCTCTGCTGCCATCTGCTCCAAGCCAGCATCCTTTTGTGAAAAGCCCTGAATGGATCAGCCTGGCTGATTGGCTGGAGCTGTGCCCAGAATGCCCAGATGTACATGCGCTCGGAAGATGGGGCACAGCTGGGGTTTGCTGCCTCCCCTGAGGCCGGGCTTTGCTGGGGAGGCTTGACTGTGCCTCCCTCTCGACTGTGGGGCTTCCTGCAGGGTGGGCGGGCAGCGTGGGACAGATCCCCCCTTGTGCTGCAGCTCCCGGGCCGCCTCTGCCTGCCATGTGCTGCCACTGGGGACCCGGGGGTGCTTCCATGGCAACAGAACCGTGGATTGTGCTTCCAGAAAACGTCTCAATCTCCTGTGTGGAGCTGGGCTGGGTGTGTGGAGCGCTTGGCAGTCACCGAGGAGGGGCAAGAAGAGG
Organism: Okapia johnstoni; assembly: GCA_024291935.2. Taxonomy (NCBI): domain Eukaryota; kingdom Metazoa; phylum Chordata; class Mammalia; order Artiodactyla; family Giraffidae; genus Okapia; species Okapia johnstoni. The sequence continues at coordinate 35,902,653 of CM044314.1, read as the reverse complement.
AAAGGAGGAGTTTTCAGGGTTCCCCCCACTCCATTTTCCTGAGTTCTGAGGACTTCATTGTTTTGGATGCATGTCGGAAGTCGTGGAGACTGGGCTCATCAAGAGAAGAGGCGGTGTTTGGAAGGCCATCTCATTAACTGGACGAAGGTTCTCAGCAATAGTTGCATTCTGTTTGGCCTGGGTGGGTCTCTTTCTCCCGAGGTCACCCTCAGAAGAAGGAGGTGTACTGGCAGGGCAGAGAAGGCAATGGAAGGATGCGTGTGCCGAGCATGTCCCCAGGTCTCCATTCAGGACTGCAGCCACTGGGCTGAATCTCCGCCATGGCCCTTTTTCCTCTACCAGGCAGGGCAACGTGGCCTCAAAGATAAATATATTTTTGTGAACCCCTCTGGATTTCTTTCAACATCCCAATATGAAATCTTGGATTTTATGTCTGTGACGAAACAGCAGGTTAGACTCCTCACCAAACGGAGCCAAAGAGACAGAGTAGGTGGCACAGTGATGAGTGTTGCCAAAAAAAAAAAATGGGGCCAGAGAGGATGCTCAGGTATCTGTCAGGTGAGCCCCTGGAATGCTGTCCCGAAGGAGGGTCCTTGGCTTCACACCGAAGGAAGTCAAGAGGGAGGCATGGTAAAGTGAAACCAAGTTTATTTAGAGCCATATACACTCCATAGATCGGAGAAGGCAACGGCACTCCACTCCAGTACTCTTGCCTGGAAGATCCCATGGACGGAGGAGCCTAGTAGGCTACAGTCCATGGGGTCGCTAAGAGTCAGACACAACTGAGCGACTTCACTTTTACTTTTCCCTTTCATGCACTGGAGAAGGAAATGGCAACCCACTCCAGTGTTCTTGCCTGGAGAATCCTAGGGACGGCGGAGCCTGGTGGGCTGCCCTCTATAGGGTCGCACAGAGTCGGACATGACTGAAGCAACTTAGCAGCAGCAGCAGCAGCACACTCCATAGATAGAATGCATGAGTATCAGAAAGTGAGGTGATTAGCCTTTATGGCTGAGGAATTCCATAGGCTAATGAGCGAGAGGATTATTTCAACTGTTTTGGGCAAGGGGCAGAGATTTCCAGGAGTTGGGGCACTGCCCACTTTTTGACCTTTTATGGTTGGTTTTGGAACTGTCATGGTGCCTGTGGGTGTGTCATTTAGCACATGTGATGATATTGTAGTGAGCATATAATGAGGCTCAAGGTCTACTGGAAGTTGAATCATCCACCATCTTGGAACTAGTTGGTTCTAACCAGTATGTTCTCAAGGGCTATGTCATTCTTTTAAAGATTGTGCCTTGCCCCCTTCCTATCTTGAAAGTGGAGTTGCCTTATGCTGCCCTTCAGAAGCATAGCTGGTCAGAGAGAGAGAGATGAGAAAGAAACATCCAATGGGGAGAAAAATAGAAGGGTAGAGTTGCCACCATAGCTTGGGGATTCTTACCATTCTGAATTCTTAGCACTCTGGCTTAGAGGATGGAAGTGAACAAAGAAGAAAATGTATCAAAGCCTTGAACCTGGGACTCCTCACATAACTGTTGCACTGGGATGAAGATACAACATTTTTGTGTGCCCTATGAACTTTTGTTCCATCGGATGCTCCACCCAGTAAAATGGTGGTCCAAAAGAATGTTCTGGAATTGAAACAATCTAGTCTATCACTTCTCCTCCTTGGGAATGGACTGTCTTGCCTCCAGAGAGGAGAGAGTTCTTAACCAGAACTGGCTCTGATAAGGAAGCCAGTAAGGAAGGGAAATGGAGAGCTCTTCCCTGTAAGGAAGGGAAATGGAGAGCTTCTCCCATAGAGTGGTCAGACTTCTTTCTAGTATGTCTCTCTTTTTCCCTTCACGGACAATGACTTTGGGTTTGCCTGGTGTATGTAAAAGTTAGTTATGGTGCATCTGGGTCTCTATGGGTAGTAATAAAAGTAACTTCAACTGACTAGTATGAGATTCCTGGAGTCTTGCTCAAGGCTCTTACTATGCATTTAGAAGAACAGTGTCACACACATCTGTGCTCTGTAGTTGGATAGGTGTCTCAGACTACAGTTCTATGTCACCTCTTGTGTGCTAAGTTGCTTCAGTCATGTCTAACTCTTTGCAACTCTATGGACCATAGCCCACCAGGCTCCTCTGTCCGTGGGATTCTCCAGGCAAAAATACTGGAGTGAATATGCCCTCCTGCAGGGTATCTTCCTGACCCAGGGATTGAACTCTTACATCTCCTGCATTGGCAGGCAGGTTCTTCACCACTAGCACCACCTTCAAAACCCATGTCACCTCTTAAGAGACTGGAATCTGTCACCATGTGGCAGGAGGCTGAGCTTTTAGCAGTGTGCCAGGCCTTGGGGTGTGCCTTGGGGTGCTTGGCCCAAAGCAAGCAAGCGAATAATTGTTGAATAGCCAAATAGTTATTTTCCTTATTACATTCTAGGGTTAGAATTCCTTTAGGAGTAAAAAGAATTTGAACTACAATTTTACAGTGCTGAACTTTAAAATTTGGGATTATCACAATATCTTCAAAGAAAAATCATGAGTGGTCTTTGTACCATCTATCAGCTCCAGGCCACCCTCTCTCATTTCTGTACCTTGTTCCAGTCCTCTTCACTTGGAAAGTTCTTCTCCCTCTTCACCTTTCTAGTCATGTTTTGTTTCAAGACATCCTCAATGCTAACTTGTATGTATCTTCCCACCCCCTGAAGTTCTCATTGATCCCTCTCTCCATCGTCACATGGCTCTGCCGTTCTTCAGCCCCCATTGGGCACTTAACACATGCTAGATTGTGTCATCTTTTGCTTTTTGTGTGTGTGTGAGTTTTGCTTTCCTGACTAGATTAGAAATCAAGACTAATGTCATAACTCTATATCTTTCTTTGTGTTTCAGATGAATGTTTTGGAGTGTGGCTCAATTCATATTTTGGCATTGAATATCAACCTGAATGGGGACTTTCCTGGCAGTCCAATGGTTGAGAATGCACCTTCCAATGCAGGGGGCATGGGTTTGATTCCTGGTAGGGAAACTAGGATCCCACATGCCATGGGGGAACTGAGCCCTGATGCAATGAAGATCCCCAGTGCTAAAAATAAATAAATAATAAATATAAAAACTAATTTAAAAAATCAAACTGAGGAAATTTCCTCCCCGGTAAAGTGAGGATCATACCAAAATCTGTTCCCAGATGATGCTATGAGGACTAGATGGGATGCTGTCATAAAGCCCCTAGACCCTGGTGCATAGTACTGCCTCTATCGGTGTTGGTCTTCCCCCTTCCTTTGGGGCAAGGAGTCCAGCTTTGACTTACTGAATCATAAGCAAGTCATTTGTTAACCCTTGCTGCTGTGCTGTGCTTAGTTGCTCAGTTGTGTCCAACTCTTTGCGACCTCATGGACTGTAGCCTGCCAGGCTCCTCTGTCCATGGGGATTCTCCAGGCAAGAATACTGGAGAGGGTAGCCGTTTCCTTCTCCAGGGGATCTTCCCAACCCAGGGATTGAACCCAGGTCTCCCGCATTGCAGGCGGATTCTTTACTGTCTGAGCCACCAGGGAAGCCCTTATTAACCCTTATAAAAGAAAAATATGGTATTCCCTTACTCATTTTATTGCGGTTTTAAGGAAGCTCAAAAGACCTGTATTTGGTTCTACACTCTCTATGCCTTGAATTTCCTGTCTTTTTCAGAGCTATGGTTCTTTATACTGTTTTTGCTTCCTCCACCCCCTCACCTCCCCAATATTGCATGGCATGCATTTACTTCCCAAGTGAACCACATTTCAATTCTGTTTCAAGAGTTTCAGCATCTCCCTGCACGTCTCTGGAGACCCATGGGATGGCTCCCAGCCCCAGACTTCAGTGATTGCTGTGAAACATCAACCATCATTCAAGCCTGGCTCCGCAGAGCTGCCCGCTTCCAGCACGTCTGTGCTCCCCATTGGCACTGCCGGCCTGGCACTCACCCAATCCGGTCTGACACTTGCTGCTGAGGATGGGGAGGGGACCCAGGCAGGCTTCCAGCTCTTTCATGAGCTGGGTGCTGCCTGTAGCCAGCAACCATGCAGCACTGTTCCGAAGGCATCAGAGGTCCCCAGCATAGTGGACTGGGGCTCTGAGCCTCGGGAAGTGTATAAGCAGAGAGCGCTGAGGAAGGTAAATTAGCTCCTGGCATTGAGTCCTGCTGATGGAAGTGCTTGATTTTTTTTCACTCCTCGAGTACCACTTACCCCCCTGAGCCTGCTTCCTCGCAAACAATGGAGCCGAATGTTCATTTGTTTGCTTGGAGCGGCTTGGGTTTTCCCCCCGTCTCAGTTTCAAAGGCTTGCTCAGCTGTCCTCTTTTCAGAAACCTGCCCCCCTTGGCTTTAGTGTCTTCTGTGTTTAATTGCAAATTATTGATTTGAAGGGAATTAATTTTTAGCTCTTGCCAGATTCAGTCGCTCCTGGGTTGGACTCCCTGGCAGGATACTCTAGGGATCCTGGCTGGGGCAGGGGGAGGACTGCTCAGGGCTCGGCAGGACTGCACTGGGCTGGAGGCCACATGCCTTTTACAGGCTGATCAGATAGATGCTGGGGTTGACGTTGTCTAGTCCAGTGTTTGCCTCTATTTTACCAGAGAGGAAACTGAGGGCCAGAGAGTGCCACTGATAAGCAGAAGCACCTGGGAGTTTAAAAAATTACTAATGTTTGCATCCCATCCCCAGAAATTCTGATTTATTTGTGGGGTGCCCTGGACAATGGGACTTTGAGAACCTTCCCAGGTGTTTCGCCTGTTTAGAACATCAGTTTCATTAGGGAGTAATGAACTCCCTGAGCCTTCCTAAATTGTGCACAGATATGCATTCATTTGCATTGCTGTACCCTCATGCATGGGGCTTCCCTGGTGGCTCAGTTGGAAAGAATCTGCCTGCCAAGCCGGGAAACTTGGGTTTGATCCCTGGGTCTGGAAGAAACCCTGGAGAAGGAAAGGCAACCTATTCTAGTATTCTTGCCTGGAGAATCCCATGGGCAGAGGAACCCAGTGGGCTGTAGTCTATAGGATAATAGAGTCAGACACATCTGAGCAACTGAGCATACATACCCTGATACACACACACACGTGTACCTAATTTTCACATTGGTGATCTTAGAATCAAAGGAATCAAATAATTATTATAATAATATAATAATATTTTCCCTGAGCAACTACTCTGCACCTAGCATTTTACATGCATTATCTCACTTAATGTATCACAAAAACCCTGCAAGAAGATGATGCTTTAATGGCTAGGAAAGATCAGTTGATTCTAGTTATCATTCTTCTGTCAGGTTTGGCATAACCATGCCTACTCTATTCATGAAGCATCTGAGACTTAAAGGTCATTATTCCTGTGTGTCATGTGATGCCACTGCCCACCCAGGTGGGTGAGGAGGTGCTGAGTTCATTTTATGATTCTCAAGGTGGGGCCTCCTCCTGGGGAGTGACAGCAGCAGGAGCTGAAACATCTCGGACCAGAGGAAGCAGCTATGGCAACAGAGAGCAGGGAAGTGTTAAGCAAGTTGTGGCCCGATTTCATTGAGCTGATTCATGGGTATGGATGTCACAGTTGTGCAGAAAAGAACCTTTTTTTCTGTTGTCGTTTGGGCATCATGTGTGCACGTGTGTGTGGGCACTGGTGTGCCTTGGTCCTGTGCTGTGTCCCATTCCCCCCCTTCACAGGTCGCTGCAGAGGTCTCTGCATCATCTTTCTCTCGCCTGTGAGGTTCTACAAGTCCCCCAGCTGCTCAGAAGCAATTTGAGGAAGCATTTCCTGTGTATTGGACTCCATTATGAGCACTTTACTAATATGAACTTACTTAGTTCTCATAAAATCCTAAAAGGCAGGTATTATTATCATCTGCATTTTTACTGATGAAGACTCTGAGACAAAGAGGGGTTAAGTTACTTGCTCAAACTCACATGGTAGGAGCCATTATTCAAAGTGTCATTTTGGCTCTGAAACTCACACTCTTATTGATATCATTAATTTGAGATCCTGAATGTCCAGGAGGACTACTGCCCTAGTGAAGGGATTTGATTAGATGATTTCTTAATACTTTTCTTTTTAAAAAAATTTTATTGGAGTATAGTTGCTTTCCAATATTATGTTAGTTTCTGCTGTACAGCAAAGTGAATTAGTTATACATACATCCATCTTTTTTGGATTTCCTTCCTGTTTAGATCACCACAGAGCATTGAGTCGAGTTCCTTGTGTTGTACAGTAGTTCTCATTAGTTATCTATTTTATACATAGTATCAATAGTTATCTATTAGTTCTCATTAGTTATATGTTTTATACATAGTGTCAATAGTGTTTATATGTCAGCCCCAGCTCACAATTATCTTGTCCCTCCCTTTCCCCTGTGGTGTCCACAATTTGTTCTCTAGATAATTCCTTAATACTTTTCAACTCCGACTACATCTCCTCCCATCATATTGACCAATAGCGTCATAAAGAAATCTTCCACTATCCGTGGTCTGTACTTCCTCCTTTCTTGCACCATTGGGACCATGGATCTGTTCAGATCTGAGACACGTGGCTGTTTTCTCCTTATTACATCCTTTATGAGGACAGCATACTGTATTCCCCTTTGTAAATCTTCAATGCCTGACATATCATAGACCTGAGTGGCATTGAGGAATAGTAGCTCAAAGACTTCCCAGGTGGCCCTAGTTGTAAAGAACCCACCTGCCCAATACAGGAGCTGCAAGAGACCAGGGTTTGATCCCTGGGTTGAGAAGATCCCTGGAGGAGGGCATGGCAACCCACTCCAGTATTCTTGCCTGGAGAATCCCATAGACAGAGAAGCCTGGTGGGCTACAGTCCATAGGGTCAAAAAGAGTTGGGCACGACTGAACGACTTGGCACGCACACACAGCCGAAAGACTAAGTTTTCTTGATGAAAGCAATGGGAAGAGGAGGACAAGTGGAAGGGAGGTGACAGGCTGCATGGAGGACAACTCCAGGATCAAGTTCAGTGTTTTCCTTAAACTTGATTCATGTTAACCTTCTGATTTGTAATGCTTTGGAAGAAGTTTACTAGAAGAGTGTATTTAGAATTTGTCCATCATCACAACGGCTAGAGCTGTCTAAGCCAAGCTGCCACCTTGCACTCTGCTCCTTCTCTTTCAGTTTCCCAAAGTCGTGGAAGGAGCTCTGGACCCACCGCATCCTGAGCCAAAGAACGATTCATTTTACATGGGCTCTATCTCCCCAGCCCCTCCCTGCCACAATTAACACCTCAGGGAGGGAATCTAAAATCAAGTGCTCCTTTTTCAATTACCACTTAGAAAACTGTGTAATAAAACACCACGGCAAGACTGCTTGCTCTTTTAGAAAGTCTAATTAATTCATTCGCGGAGGTTGCGTCTTGCCTGGAACTGTGTCACTGGCTCATTTAGAAAGGTGCTAAGGCTTGGAATCTGTGGGTTACCACTTGAACAAATCCATTTTCATGTCCCGATTTTGGAGGCTGACAGAAGAGCAGTGGAGGCTGAGATTGCCTGGGGGACAACACAGATATCCTGTGATCCAACGAGAGTCTGCTTTTGGCTTTTCAAAGAATCCACCATCGGCCTCACTCTCTATCATGGGAGGCAGGAGGCCCGGGTCTAGGCCTGGCTTGGCCACTGAATGGTCCTGTGACCTTTAGCAGTTACCACTCTTCCTTTTCCTTTAAAAAAAAAGTTAATTCATAATTGACCTATTATATTAGTTTCAGGAATATAATATAAAGACTCAATAGTTGTATATATTGTGAAATGAACACCAACAGTAAGTCTAGGGGTCTTCCCTGGCAGTCCAGTGGCTGGGACACTGCCTTCCAGTGCCGGGGACGTGGGTTCAATCCTTGACTGGGGAGCTAAGATCCCACATGCCTCACAGCCAAAAAACCAAAAACATAAAACAGAAGCAATAATGTAACAAATTCAATAGAGTCTTTAAAAATGGTCCACATCAAAAAAAAAAAATCTTTAAAAGCCCCAGTAAATCTAATTGACATCCATCACTACACATAGTTAAAATTTTTTTTCTTGTAATGAGAAATTTTTGTTTTTGAGAACTTTTAAGATCTACTCTCTTAGCAACTTTTTAAAAAGTTTTTGTTGGAGTATAATTGATTTACAATGGTTCTTTGTTGTTGTTGTTTAGTTGATAAGTTCTGTCCAGCTCTGTGACCCTGTGGACTCTAGCCTGCCAGGCTCCTCTGTCCATGGGATTCTCCAGAAAATACTGGAGAAGGTTGCCATGTCCTCCTCTAGGGGATCTTCCCGACCCAGGGATTGAACCTGGGTCTCTTATGTCTCCTGCATTGCCAGGCATGTTCTTTACCATTAGCGTCACCTGGGAAGACTTTTCAAGGATTAAATGTGTAAAATACAGTATTGTCAGCCACCACACTTATCCTTTGGTTTTTTGAGCCTTCAGTTTCTTGAATTGTTCCCTCTAAACTCTAATCTTCAATTTCTTGAATCTTTCCCTCTAAACTCTAATATTATAAGTTAGACCTACCTCCAGCTATCACTTTGTTCACTGAACGTGCCTTTAGCTGATTAACCTAAAACCAACTGGATTCATTGCATTCATTTATAATGTGCCTCCTTCACAGATTTTTGGTGAAAGAATTTGTAGGGGGGACAAAGATGAAAAGAAGTCAGTTGATTCATGAAACTGACGTCTCCTTGCTTCCCCGAATAGTTTGTGTTTATTCAGAGAATTCTAGCCTACAAGGTGTTATCTGGGTGGGTTTTCTCTGGGGCTTTGATTTCTCTAACCTGGTCCTCATATTGCAATAAGAAACTAACCTGTGTATTGTTTAATTGTTTAGTTCCCTGTAATATCTTCTCATTAAAAAAATTTCCCACATTGCCAATCAAGCTCTTCTAAGTATTTTTTCTTCCTGATGAAGGGCACAGGATATTATAGCCATGTTCTGAGACTCACTGATCCTCAAGGGGATCTCTCAGACTCAGGGATCGAACCCCCATCTCTTGCGTCTCCTGTGTTGGCCTGTGATTCTTTACCACTAGCACCACCTGGGAAGCCCTGTGTTTTCTAAGGGAAAAAAAAAACATATCCTTACCCTGAGTTGAGCTGCACTAGGGTGGATAAAAAGTTCACATTGTTTGATGGATGCAGAGTTTCATTTTGTAGTGATGCGAAATTTTCGGAGATGGATGAAAGTGATGGTTGTACAGCAGTGTGAATGTGCTTAATGCCACTGAACTGTACACTTAAAAATAGTTAAAATGGTAAATTTTATGTGGTGTGTATTTTATTGCAATAAAAAGTGCACATAAGTTTGGAGTGTTAGTCAAGGAAACTGTCAACCTTATCCAGCCTTATCCTGAATCCAATAGTGAGAGAACAATGAACCATCAATTGCTGAGAAAATCAGATGGACCAGATATAGATGCAGGACAAACAGAGACCTCTGAGATTTGTCTCCCTGAGATTTGTCACTGTCCAGATATGGACTGTATCCACCATATGTCTTGCTGGGAGTAGTGACCTCAGCTGGATGCAGTGAGTCTAGAGACTGCCCAAGAAAGACCAGGTGGGATGAAGTTCATCTCCATGGATACTTGAGAAGAACAGAGGGAAGCTGTATGGATGAGCACCTTCCTCTGAATGTCATGTGCACTTAGCCCATCTAGAGCTGGTCCCTAGAGACGGGAAAGAGCAGATTCTTGAACTGGCTGGCAAAATCCTGACCTCACCACGGCAACACCATTCAGTAGAAATACAATGTGAAGTGCAGAAAGATTTTTACATTTTCTAACAGTCACATTAAGTAGAGTAAAAAGAAACAGGTAAAATTTATTTGAGTAATGTATTTCTCCAGTGTATCTAAAATATTTGCATTTCAACATGTCATCAATATTAAAAATGATTGAGATATTTTACATTCTTATTTGTACTGAGTCTAAAATCCAGTGTGTAATTTGTACTTCTGGCACATCTCAATTTGGACCAGCACATTTCAAGAGCTCCTCAGCTACGTGTGGTTAATTATGGATATATTGGAAAGTGAAAGAGTAGAGGTTAAGCCAGAAACAGCCAAACCAAAAAAAAAAAGTCATGAATATGACAAGACTTGCTTGGATGTGGTTACATTATGTTTTTTTTGGCTATGCTGTATGGCATATGGGATCTTAGTTCCCCAACCAGGGATCAAACCCAGGCCCACGGCAGTGAAAGCTCTGAGTCTTAATCACTGCACTGCCAGGGAATTCCTTCCATTATGTTCTTAATCAATGAAATGGAAGTGGGAGTGATGTGTGTTTTTGCTAAGGGGAGAAGCATTTAGTTGCCAGTGGGTACACAGCTGTTCTCTACAGTCATCTATGTGGTGAGTGTGAAAGCATTGAGCTCCATCAGACTGAGTCCCTGAGAGTGATTAAATGGCAGAGCCGAGCCACCTAACGACTCATATTGGACAGGTGACAAGAGAAAGCAGTTAAACTGTCCGAGATTCAGGAGATGTTTATTACTGTAGCGTACTTTAGTTTGTCCTGACTGATACCTGTGCTTTCGTACTGTTTTGACTAATTAAAATTCTAAATATAATAAATAATATAATATAATATGATATATAATAATAATATTATATTGTATAATAATATTATTATATTATATAATATAATATTATATTATATAATAATATCATATTATATTGTATAATAATATAATTATCATATTATATTATAATAATATAGTATAGTAAAAGGGCATGTTTTCTGTTTTAAATCTTTACAGCCTTTCTAGTTAAAAGATATGGGAAATATGCCACTTAAGAATACTGTGAACTCATGTCCCTAGGTATATTAATGAAAAATTGTATGAAGGGAGATATTACACAAACAGGTAGGATATGTATAATTGTTAAAGATAGCTCCCAAAGAGAATTTTATCTATCAGTGTTTGTTGGGGGATACTGGCAGGCAAACTAAAATTTTAATCCTTGAAATACCAAAAAATTACTTCTATTTCAAGCATTGTGATGTATAAAAGAAAAAATACCTGGCATTGGTGAGTGCTTTTCTCTAAAGAATTTCAAACATTTTCCATTTATTTAGAAACTGATGCTTTCAACACAAGAGATTGTAGCATCATGGACAATCTGAATATTCCATCCATTCTTAAATAAATGGAAATAATGAAGTCCAGTTTTTACCCACTTCCTCAGCATTTGTACTTGTCAGCACTAGTCATTTATGGAACATGTATGAGCTCATGTAAATTTATTTAAAGTGCTTTGAAACTATATATAGAATTGTAACATTGTAAAGACATTGTACAATTGGAATTTTTCATAATGAGTACTAAAAAAAAAAAAAACAACTCAATTCCCAAGCCTTTCTTCCACAGGTCAATTTTAAATTGTCTATCTCATTTTCTTTGAAACTCCCTCTGCATGAGTATGCTTCTTTTAGAACAGAGAATTACCTTTAATTATTTCTTATTATTCAGATAGATACAAAGAAATTAGTGCATTTCTGAAAACTTTACTTTCTCCATACTGAGTGCCTTTTTGCTTTATTTTTTTAAATTATTTTTTATTGGAGTATAATTGCTTTACAATGTTGTGTTAATTTCCATTGTACAGCAAAGTGAATTAGCTACACATATACATATATCCCCTCTTCTTTGGATTTCCTTCCCATTTAGGTTAAACACATGAAAAGATGCTCAACATCACTAATTATTAGAGCAATGCAAATCAAAACTACAATGAGGTACTACCTCACACTCATCAGAATGCTGCTGCTGCTGCTAAGTCGCTTCAGTCGTGTCCGACTCTGTGCAACCCCATAGACGGCAGCCCACCAGGCTCCCCCGTCCCTGGGATTCTCCAGGCAAGAACACTGGAGTGGGTTGCCATTTCCTTCTCCAATGCGTGAAAGTGAAAAGTGAAAGTAAAGTCGCTCAGTTGTGTCCCACTCTTCACGACCCCATGGACTGCAGCCTACCAGGCTCCTCCGTCCATGGGATTTTCCAGGCAAGAGTACTGGAGTGGGGTGCCATTGCCTTCTCCACTCATCAGAATGGCCATCATTAAAAAAATAATCTACAAACAATGAATGCTGGAGAGAGTGTGGAGAAAAATGAACACTCTTGCACTGTTGATGGGAATATAAATTGTAGGACCACTATGGAAAACAGTTAGGAGTTTCCTTAAAAAACTAAAATTAGAACTATCGTAATACCCAGAAATCCCACTACTAGACATATACCCAGAGAAAACTGCAATTCAAAAAGACACATGCATCCCAATGTTCACTGAGTACCTTTTTTTCAGTTGATTTTGGAAATAAATTCCATTTTGTTGAGTCTTTTTCAAATACTTTGTTGTTGTTCAGTCACCCAGTTGTGTCCAACTCTGCGACCTGATGGACTACAGCATGCCAGGCCTCCCTGTCCTTCACTATCTCCCAGAGCTTGCCCAAGTTCATATTCATTGCATTGGTGATGCCATCCAGCCATCTCTTCCTCTGATGCCTTCTTGTGCTTGGGCAGATGGTGAATCCAGCCATGAAATTAAAAGACCCTTCCTCCTTGGAAGGAAAGTTATAACTGACCTAGACAGCATATTAAAAAGCAGAAACATTACTTTGTCAGCAAAGGTCTATCTAGTCAAGGCTATGGTTTTTCCAGTAGTCATGTATGGATGTGAGAGTTGGATTATAAAGAAAGCTGAGTGCCGAAGAATTGATGTTTTTGAATTGTGGTGTTGGAGAAAACTCTTGAGAGTCCCTTGGACTGCAAGGAGATCTAACCAGTCCATCCTAAGGGAGATCAGTCCTGGGTGTTCATGGGAAGGACTGATGTTGAAGCTGAAACTCCAATCCTTTGGCCACCTCATGCGAAGAGCTGACTCATTTGAAAAGACCCTGATGCTGGGAAAGATTGAGGGCAGGAGAAGGGGATGACAGAGGATGAGATGGTTGGATGGCATCACCGACTCAGTGGACATGGGTTTGAGCAAACTCAGGGAGATAGTGAAGGACGGCAAAGCCTAGCATGCTGCAGTCCATGGGGTCACAAAGAGTCAGACATGACTGAGCATGCATACACAGACACACACACACACACCATGTGGGAGTGCCTCTGTAAATAGTAGCTCCTTAGAGAGGTGTGAAAACATTAAGGAGTTAATGCATTAGGGCCAGGACCACATCTCCTCATTGACTTAGATGAGACAGTGAAGAAAGAGGTAATTCTAATAGAGGAAATCAACAACTTTGAGCTTAAAAGAAACCTAAATCAGTGAATGTGATCTTTCAACAAGAAAGTTTTTTTTGGGAAATGAGCTAAACTGACAGAACGCCAGGTACAGCAACTTGATGAGTTGGTCAAGCAGGTTATTAATATGTAGCCAAACCAAGAAAGAAAGCTGAGCACTAAGAAATTGATGCTTTTGAACTGTGGTGTTGGAGAAGACTCTTGAGAGTCCCTTGGACTGCAGGAAGATCAAACCTAAAGGAAATCAGTCCTGAATATTCATTAGAAGGACTGATGCTGAAGCTGAAACTCCAATACTTTGGCCACCTAATGTGAAGAACTGACTCATTGGAAAAGACCCTGATGCTGGGAAAGATTGATGGCAGGAGGAGAAGGGGATGACAGAGGATGAGATGGTTGGATGGCATCACCGACTGGATGGACATGAGTTTGAGCAAGCTCCGGGAGTTGGTGATGGACAGGGAAGCCCGGCATGCTGCAGTCCATGGGGTCAGACATGACTGAGTGACTGAACTGAACTGAAACCAAGTCTCATGGTCAAGATCAAGTAATCTGTAACACTAACGATAGAGGACAAACGTGGATAGAACTACTCAGCTGCTACTATGCTCACATTTTCTCCAACACGGAGAAAGTGGAGTGGGGAATATCCACAAGAGATAAATAAAGACAGAGACGAAAACTAGCCAATTTCTCTTACATTTTAGATCTTTTATGTAGAAACGATTTTCATTGGCTCTCAGAGGAAAAGAAACCTGAAATCTTGTTCTCTGGATAGAAGGAAGAAAGAAAGGGAAAAAAAGAGGAGTGAATTGATACAGTATATACCAGCAACCGAGCAACCAACACACACACATGCCAGGAACTAATACTAGCTAGCTTCACATAAATTAGCTTACATTTGCATTTTAAAAAACCCGAAGAGTTAGCTTTTGTCTTTTCCATGTTTAACAAGAAAAATGACATATATTGTTATGCTTAAAGTAAACTAGCTATAAAGTGACAGAGATGGAATTTGACATGTCTCTGTGACTTCAAGTCAGTATCAGTTCAGTCACTCAGTCGTGTCCGACTCTTTGCGACCCCATGGACTGCAGCACGCCAGGCCTCCTTGTCCATTGCCAGCTCCTGGAGTTTACTCAAACTCTTGTCCATTTAGTCAGTGAAGCCATCCAACCATCTCATCCTCTGTTGTCGCCTTCTCCTCCCGCCTTCAATATTTCCCAGCATCAGGGTCTTTTCCAATGAGTCAGCTCTTCGCATCAGGTGGCCAAAGTATTGGAGTTTCAGCTTCAGCATCAGTCCTTCCAATGAATATTCAGGACTGATTTCCTTTAGGATGGACTGGTTGAATCTCCTTGCAGTCCAAGGGACTCTCAAGAGTCTTCTCCAATACCACACTTCAAAAGCATCAATTCTTCGGCACTCAGCTTTCTTTATAGTCCAACTCTCACATCCATACATGACTACTGGAAAAACCATAGCCTTGACTAGATGGACGTTTGTTGGCAAAATAATGTTTCTGCTTTTTAATATGCTGTCTAGGTTGGTCATAACTTTTCTTCCAAGGAGTAAGTGTCTTTTAATTTCTTGGCTACAGTCACCATCTGCAGTGATTTTGGAGCCCAGAAAAATAAAGTCTGCCACTGTTTCCACTGTTTCCTCATCTATTTGCCATGAAGTGATGGGACCAGATGCCATGATCTTAGTTTTCTGAATGTTGAGCTTTAAGCCAACTTTTTCACTCTCCTCTTTCACTTTCATCAAGAGGCTGTTTAGTTCCTCTTCACTTTCTGCATAAGGGTGGTGTCATCTGCATATCTGACGTTATTGATATTTCTCCCAGCAATCTTGATTCTAGCTTTGCTTCATCCAGCTCAGCATTTCTTGTGATGTACTGTGCGTATAAGTTAAATGAGCAGAGCTTTGACTGTGACTTCAAAGCCTATGTTTATTCTGTCATTGTTGTTGTTTAGTTGATAAGTTGTGTCTGACTCTGCGACCCCGTGGACTGTAGCCCACTAGGCTCCCCTGTCCATGGGATTTCCCAGGCAAAAATACTGGAGTGGGTTGCCATTTCCTTCTCCAGGGGATCTTCCAGGACTGGGGATTGAACCTGTGTCTCCTGCATTGGCAAGTGGATTCTTTACCGTGGAGATACCAGGGAAGCCCATGTTGATTCTACTTAATTGTAACATAGAGTTGTAAAACTGAACGTATGGCTGTGGACTAGCATGGGAAGGTCCATAAATGAATGGAATAAGGCTTCATAAAGGAGGGAAGTTTTGACCTGAGTCTTCAAATTTGTTGGATATGATTAAGCTAAGCAAAAAAGGAATTCATCAAAAGTGGTGCTTCAGGAAAACTGTATAGCCTGACATAATTTCGTTAGAAATAAAGATAGCTTTAAATGGATGACCTAAGTGTCCATCATAAGAAGTTATATAAATGAACAGTAGCGTGAACTCAAAGAAAGTAGAAAGTAATAATTCAAATAAGAGTAGAAATCAATGCAGTAAACATCAATAACAAAATGTCAAAGATAATCAACAAAGCCAAAAGTTGACCCTTTGACACAAAAACGCTAGACAAATCTTTGGAAAAGCTTTTCAAGAGAGTAAGAATACAAATAAATCATGTTATCAATTGCAAAAGAGTACATAACCACACATATAGTAAAAATACTGTAAACAACTATCTAGTAACATTTTGAAACTTCCTAAGACCATATGAAAAGCTTCTATACATCAATAAGACAAGCACAAGCAATCTAGTATAAAAATGGGCAAGAGACATGAACAGGCATTTGAGAATAGGAAGCCCATGTAGCTAATAAAAACTTGAAGATGTTTAACACAATTAGTAATCTAGGGAATGTGAATTGAGGTTACAATACCTATTGAATTGGCTAAAAATGACAATACCATGTGCTATAAAGGATGTGAATCCATAGGATTTCCTTTGCCTGGCTTGTTGGAGTAAAATGGCAAAACCACTTTGGAAAACAATTTGTTGTTATTTCCTGAAGTCGAACATTCACGTATCTTATGACCAATAATTTTATTCTTTGGTACACACCCAAGAGAAACTCCTGCACGTTTACAATAGGGAATATGTATAAGGATGTTCACATGTACTTGCCTGGTGGTCTAGTGGATAAGAATCTGCCTTCCTGTGCAGGGGATGCGGGTTCAGTCCCTGGTCAGGGAACGAAGCTCCAACGTGCCGTCGGTCAACTTAGCTCACATGCCGCAACTAGAGAAGCTTGCATTCGGCAAAAGACACCCAGTACAGCCAAAAAAAATGGGAAGAAAAGAATGTTCATAGGTGAACTAACTGTTCACAATAGCAAAAGCCTAGAGTAATCCAAAACACTCATCAACACCAGTATAGCCACACATGAATAGCGTATTATATATCAGAAAAACAAACTATTGCACCATCAACAGTATTAGGCTCAATTTTAACTCTTCCAAAATTTTATTTAACATATTTTCTAAAAGTTAAAAACCAACAGAGTTATGCACATGGACAATAATGTGAATATGTGAAAAGGAAATACATGAAGTTAATGAAAAGGAAAGTGAGGGTGTGAATCAACATAGGAACCACAATGGTAGTAATTTCAGGTGAGAGGAGACAGCAGAAGATAGGTACCATGGTAGGTGGAGGAGGACACGTGATCATATGTAAATTATTTTCAACGTCCTGACTCTAATTTTGAATTGTGGTTTCATGGATATTTATTACAGAATTAAAAGAAACAAATAAATACTGCATAGATCAATGATGAAAACTGTTATGAAATAAGATTACAATTGATCCATTTAATCATAATTAGAGCAGAACAAGGAACACTGGAAGTCTCTGGAGCAGCTCAGTCCATAGAACTCTTGAGATGTTGGAAATGTTCTGTGTCTATATTGTTTAGTGGCTTTCCAGGTGGCTCAGTGGCAAAGAATTTGCCTACCAATACAGTAGACATGGGTTCGATTCCTGTGTTGGGAAGATCCCCGGGAGGAGGAAATGGCAGCCCACTCCAGTATTCTTGCTTGGAAAATATCATGGACAGAGGAGCCTGGTGGGCTATATAGCCCATGGGGTCACAAAGAGCCTGACACGACTGAACACATTATCTAACACAGTAGCCACTAGCCTATGTTGAGTACTTGAAACATGACTAATGCAGCTGAGGAACTAAATTTTCAGTATTAATTTGAATTAATTTATATTTAAATGTATAAGCAGCCACAAAGTATGACTTTCAGTGGTGGGAGAAAATAAGTAAAGTTCGAATGTCAATGAGGAAGTTGGTGTGGCTTAAGTAAATGGTTCTTAATAGAAAGTGGCCCAGAATAAGGCTGGCAAAAGACTTAAGTTCCTTTCCTTGTGGAAAACCCAGTTCAACATCTCCAAAGTGTAGATAATGTACTTTTTCTTCCTTTTCTTGTCTTTCTGCTTTGAGGAGTATGAGAAGCCCTCTTTAATACCATAAAACTCAACTGCTTGTTACAGTATTCATTTTTCATGCATTCATTCATTCATCATTTAATTTTTATTTCTCCCTTCCCAAGCCTCTTGTTTTGGTAAACAAATAAGTCTCCCAAAGACATAAGTTGGTTATTATTTGAGGAAAGTCTAAGGCTGTGTGTGTAAATGTATTTACCTCCTTGTTAATGGCATCATTCAATCACAGTTTAGTAGCTTCCAAGTGAGAGGATTAGACGTGCCATGGGAATTGCTCACTCAAACCAGGAAACGTGGGGTTTTTAGTTCAAACAGTATCTGAAGGAAGCTGGTAAGCAACAGCTGAGAAGATGAAAGATCAGATCAACGCCTCCCTTTGAAGTAAAGACTACTCAGGCTGTGAGTATAACAATGTTCATTACTGCCAGAACTCCAAGTGGCTGTTCCTGATGCAAGCTTTAGAATGTATCATAAAATCTATAAAAATATCAACAAGATGCTTTCAAGTGACACAAAACAGCTAGAGTGTCCTATTTGCAGGGACACTGCTGTTTAAAGGCAATTTGCTGGATTGCTTTCCAGCTGGGACCCACGCAAATGCCTTCTAATCTTTTTCTCCCCACTCCCCCCGTCCTTCCTCACTCCCTCCTCCTATGCCCAGTTAGAAACTAAGATTTTTTTTTAATGTTTCATTTCTTCTTCCTTTGAGGGCCAGGAGGAGAAAATGAAGCTTTTCTTGGCTTGCGTCTCAACTCTCCTAAGAGATTTAGAGACAAAAAATTGCTTTGGGAAAATAATAATGCCAAATGAGCATTAAAATAATAAATGGGTTTTCTGGAAATTAGGTTCTCAGAGGTCATGCAATTAAAAGTTAGGAGGAAAACATACCTCAGGCTTGATTGGAGGAGACAGCCAAGAGCCAGGGCAGGTACTTCCACCACACTTAAAGTTCCATTCAAAGTTTTAAGCACGGAGCTGGTTGATTAATCTATTTGCATACTTCCAGGACTTGATAACAAGTCAGAGTGTAGTATAATTTCATAGGCACTGATTATTAATAATAATGAGGAGCGTGATT
Organism: Okapia johnstoni; assembly: GCA_024291935.2. NCBI lineage: Eukaryota > Metazoa > Chordata > Mammalia > Artiodactyla > Giraffidae > Okapia > Okapia johnstoni. Next base: position 35,883,857 of record CM044314.1, on the reverse strand, counting down.
AGAGCCCTGAATATCGAGAGGTCACAGCAGGGCACAAGGCAAACATGAGTCAGCAGCACATTATTTGAAAAACAACAAACAAAAGCTCTGAACTGCCTGAGGAGATGCACACATGCCTGTCCTTTATGAATGTTGATATATTAGACTTTGTCATGGCATAATTAAAATCAAGGAGCTTATTTCTCATGTACTCTCCTCAGAAATGGAGAAAGGAAATGGCCACCCACTCCAGTATTCTTACCTAGGAAATCCCATGGATAGATAAGCCTGGTGGGCTACAGTCTGTGGGGTCACAAAGAATTGGATACAACTGAACAACTGAGCATGCACCCATCTCCTTCAGGGAACGAAGTCCGGTCAGTTCTCCAAAATGTTTCTCACCTGTTCATTGAATTCTCATCCTCACTGCCATCTCAAAATTCTTCAGTGGCTGGTGGCTCCAGGATCAGGTTTCATGGATTAGTTTTGTGAATCTGTTGGGATGCTTTCAACTACAGGAAAAAAGAAGCTTGTACTGATTCATTTATTTATTTAGCTGCCTTGGGTCTTAGCTGTGGCACGTAGAACCGCCATTATGGTGCATAGACTCTCTAGTTGTGGTGCTCAGGTTCAGTAGTTGCCACGTAGAGGCTTAGTTGCCTCGTGGCATGTGGGATCTTAGGCCCACCCCCCTCCTCCTGCCAGGGATTGAACTTGTGTCCTCTGCATTGCAAGGTGGATTATTAAACACTGGACCACCAGGGAAGTCCCTGCACTGGTTTAAATAAGGAAATCTGGAGTTCATAAATGGGATCCAGTGGCTCAGGATATTAAGGATCTAGTTTGTTTCCATCTCTCCAGCACTGGTGTCATGCTGAGTCTGGTCTCTCTCATGATTTAGGGTGGCTGGTGATGGTATTGGGGTCACATGTGCCCTCAGTAACTCTTAATAGGAGTTTTACTCCTTGTGCCTTTTTTTAAGGATTCAGGAAAACTTTTCCAAGAGCATCCAGCAGATCTTTCCTTTCATTTCCTTATCACATTAAATTTGCCATGGCTTACAACAGGGGTTTATTTCTTGCTCATTACACATGTCCGATATGGCTTGAGTGCAGTTCTGCATCTTGTCATCCTCACTCTGGTATCCAGATTGAGGAACAGCTCTCATGTGGGATGTTTCCAGAACCACACCTGAGTTCACTTTTATTCATCAGAATGAGCCTCAGAACTAAGCATGACGTTGGTGGGGCCAGGGAATCAATGGAGTCCACAGAGAAGGCAGCGAGTATTATGAGTGATCATAGATCTACCACACAGGTTCAGTTCCTGGGTTGGGAAGATCCCCTGGAGAAGTAAATGGCAACCCACTACAGTATTCTTGCTTGGGAAATCTCATGTACAGAGGAGCTTGACGGGCTATTGTCCATGGCATCATCACAAAAGAATCGGACATGACTTAGCAGGTAAACAACAACTGGGGAAAGGAAGTTTGGGACTTGCCATTATATATACATTTTTTTTTCAAGGCTTTATTTCATTTTGTCTTGATTTTTGTGTATAGTCTAATACAGTAGTTTCATTCTTTTGCATGTAGCTATGGTGATTGCACCCATGAAATTAAAAGACGCTTTACTCCTTGGAAGGAAAGTTATGACCAACCTAGATAGCATATTAAAAAGCAGAGACATTACTTTGCTAACAAAGGTCCATGTAGTGAAGGCTATGGTTTTTCCAGTAGCACCGAAGAATTGATGCTTTTGAACTGTGGTGTTGGAGAAGACTCTTGAGAGTCCCTTGGACTGCAAGGAGATCCAACCAGTCCATCCTAAAGGAGATCAGTCCTGGGTGTTCATTGGAAGGACTGATGTTGAAGCTGAAACTCCAATACTTTGGCCACCTCATGCGAAGAGTTGACTCCCTGAAAAAGACCCTTATGCTGGGAAAGATTGAAGGCAGGAGGAGAAGGGGATGACAGAGGATGAGATGGGTGGATAGCATCACCGACCCGATGGACATGAGTTTGGGTAAACTCCGGGAGTTGGTGATGAACAGGGAGGCCTGGTGTGCAGTGATTCATGGGGTCACAAAGAGTCGGACACGACTGAGTGACTGAACTGAACTGAACTGAACTGATCCAGTTTTCCCAACACCACTTATTAAAGATATTATCCTTTCCCCATTGTATATTCTTGGCTTCTTTGTCTTAATTAATTGACATATATAACTCATTTTTTCTTGAGTTTATTCCTAAATGTTTTACATTTCTCTTACTAGTCTGGATAGAATCTGTTCTTTAAAGTAAAAAAAAAAATCTTTTTCTATTAATTAAAAAACTCATACATATTCATCACAAAAAATACAAAACAGTGCCAAATTAAAAAAAAAAAATCATAATCTCATCACTCAAAGATAATTCCTGAGAGTTACTGTATGTGTTTCTTTCCAGATAATTTCCTCTATGTGCATATATATACATACTTTTATTCCCCAATGGTAGTTTTATTCTCTGTATAAATTTTTGTAATTCTGTTGGTTTTACTTGCAATGTATAACCAGTATTTCTCCATGGGAAAACAATATTCACCTACAACATTATTCTTAAAAGACTATATTTTGTTTAATCAACTTACAGTTGCTCACATTTTTTACTTTTACTATTAGAAACAATATTGTTATTAATATTCTTGTAACAAAATTCTTTGTACACATTTTTAAATAATTCCCTTAGGAAAGATTTCCAAAAATTGAATTGCTGGTTATGGGGTATATTTTGCATTTAAGATTTAATATATAGTCTTACTAAACTGTCATTTGTATACAGATTGCTAAATTACCCCAAAGAAAGTTGAACCAAATTTATATTTGCATGAGAATAGTCAGTTGCCTTCACCATTGTTAGTCATTAGGTATTGTTCTTAAAGAAAAGAAAGTGAGCCACTTACAGAACAAAAGTATATAGGTTTTAAATTTTTTATTTATTTTTTGGACCTGCTCAGCATTTGGGATCGTAGTTCCCCAGCCAGGGATTGAGCCTGCACCCCCTGCAGTGGAAGCACCATGTCTTAACCACTGGACCATCAGGGAAGTCCCAAAAGTATATAGGTTTAATTAAAATTTATTAGTTACAAAAAAGCTCAAATATTTACAGTTATTTTGTTTACCATTTATATTCCTTTCTGTGAGCCACTTTTTCATGTCTTTTATTTTAAAATTAGGTTATCTTTTTTCCCTCTTATTCATAGAAGTATTTTGTGCCTTAAGGACATTAATCTACATCAGCCAGGTATATTAGAAATATTTCTAGTATTTTTTGTTATTGTTTGCCTTAATTTTGTCATTCAGAAATTTCACACTTTCTAGCTTTATCAAGATATCACTGACAAATAACATTGTGTATATCTAAGGTGTATAACATGATTTGATATATGTACATATTATGAAATGATTACCACCTTAAGGTTAGTTAACACATCCATCACCTTACATAGTTAGCTTTTGTTGTGTGTGTGTGTTGACACACACATTTAAGATCTACTCTATACCTGACTGAGTACTCCAGCCTTTCTCACTGATTTGAAATACTACCTCTGAACTTTTGATTAAACATGCCAAATTGAACACACAGTTCAATTTGTGTGTTCACACAAAGACGTGAATACACAGTTATCTCCTCGTTCTCCTAAAAGCCCAATTAAAATGTCAATAAAAGAATATAGGGCTTAATGCCCCCAAAAATTGAAAGGGCAAATTTATAGGAGTTGAAAGATGTCAACCAGAAAAGCTCATAATTTACACGTGCATATGGAGCTTCCAGTTAGCATTTCTGAAAAATCAGGTTCATTGAAGTATAATGTAACATGAAGTGTAATGTAACATACAATAAAATACACCCTTTTATTTATTAAATGTTTATTTATTTGGCTGCGTCAGGTATTACTTGCAGCATGCCAACTCTTAGTTGTGGCATGTGGGATCTAGTTCCCCGGCCAGGGATTAAACCCAGGCCGTCTGGATTGGGAGCACAGAGTCCTAGCCACTGGACCACTAGGGAAGTCCCACTGATAGTTGTTACTTAATCTGATGGCTCTTCTTTCTTCTTGGATGAAGATAAAAATAATACCTACCTCACAGCATTGTTATGTATGAGATAAAATTAGTTAATGTATGTAATGCACTTACATACCTTGAAGCTGAAACTCCAATATTTTGGCCACCTGATTAGAAGAACTGACTCATTGGAAAAGACCCTGATGCTTGGAAAGATTGAAGGCAGGAGGAGAAGGGGATGACAGAGGATGAGATGGTTGGATGGCATCACTGACTGGATGGACATGATTTTGAGTAAACTCCAGGAGTTGTTGATGGACAGGGAGGCCTGGCGTGCTGCAGTTCAAGGGGTCACAAAGAGTCGGACATGACTGAGCGACTGAACTGAACTGAATACACTTAACAGTGCATGTAACAAAAGGAAACAACTAATAAATGCTGGCTTCCCTGGTGGCGCAGAGGGTAAAGTGTCTGTCTGCAATGCAGGAGACTGGGGTTCAATTCCTGGGTAGGGAAGATCCCCCTGGAGAAGGAAATGGCAACCCACTCCAGTACCCTTGCCTGGAAAATCCCACGGATGGAGAAGCCTGGTAGGCTACAGTCCATGGGGTTGCAAACAGTCGGACACGACTGAGCGATTCCACTATTATCTTATTCCAGGAGGAGTGCCTTGGGTTTCACATAGTACAGCTTGTATTTACCTAATACAAGTTGGATGAATTAGCTGTCATTATTCTTCTATTTTTTGTGCAAAATTTCATGAGTTTTTTTCTTCTAAATAAATTGAAGAATCATTTTATATTCCCCACAAGAAATATATTTTGTTTCTGAACTTATTTAAGCCTTTTGTCCAAGAGCAAAGACAAAGACTTTCTTTATCAAGGTTTGCACATTTCTTGTTCAGTTTAAGATCATGCCACTAAGATCAAGGCATCTGGTCCCATCACTTCATGGCAAATAGATGGGGAAACAATGGGAACAGTGACAGACTTTATTTTCTTGGGCTCCAAAATCACTGCAGATGGTGACTGCAGCCATCAAATTAAAAGACGCTTGCTCCTTGGAAGAAAAGCTATGACCAACCTAGACAGCATATTAAAAAGCAGAGACATTACTTTGCCAGCAAAGGTCCAGCTAGTCAAGGCTATGGTTTTTCCAGTAGTCATGAATGGATATGAGAGTTGGACTGTAAAGAAAGCTGAGCACTGAAGAATTGTGGTGTTGGAGAAGACTCGTGAGAGTCCCTTGGTCTGCAAGGAGATCCAACCAGTCCATCCTAAAGGAAATCAGTCCTGAATATTCATTGGAAGGACTGATGCTGAAGCTGAAACTGCAGTACTTTGGCCACCTGATTCAAAGAACTGACTCCTTTGAAAAGACTGATGCTGGGCAAGATTGAAGGCAGGAGGAGCAGGAGATGACAGAAGGTGAGATGGTTGGATGGCATCACCAACTGGATGGACATGAGTTTGAGCAAGCTCCGGGAGTTGGTGATGGACAGGGAGGCCCAATGTGCTGCAGTTCATGGGGTCACAAAGAGTCTAACACGACTGAGCAACTGCACTGACTGAACTGTTCAGTTTATTCCAAGACAGCATGAGTGAATCAGTAAATGTACATTTTTATCTCTAACTTTTATCCTTGCTCTATCTAGTTCTATTTTATATACTATGGTATATGAGATCTTCTTTCTTTACATGTTCTTTATGTATCTTTGTATATAGAAACAATCTTTATTTTTGCCATCTTATTTTTTAACTTTTCTGAAATTACTAGTCAGTTTTAATAATATCTTAGTTGATACTCTCGTGTGTTCCTATTGTCCAATCATACTGTTTGCAAATTACATTTTCTCCTTTCTAACATGAGATTAATTTTTTTTTCTTTTTTCTTGTACTTTCTGTTTTTAATTTATGGTATATAGTTATTTTGTATGGAAGTTGAACTTTTGTCTTGCTTATTGTTACTTTGATCTTGTTTTTCAATTGTCTTCTTGTTTTCTGTCTTTTCATTTATGATATCTTTTCTTTGTTTTTATTCTTTAATGTTTTAATTATGTTTGTGTCCCATTTTTATTTAAATAGTAATAACAATGGTAGCAATAACTCTATTATTGTCATGAGTGTACGCTCAGTTGCTAAATCATGTTCAACTCTTCGTGATACCATGGACCATAGCCAGCCAGGCTCCTCTGTCCGTGGGATTCTCCAGCCGAGAATACTGGAGTGGGTTGCCATTTCCTATTCCACTTTTACTGTCATAGTAGTCATTTATTAAAAACTTACGTGCACCTAGCAATATTTGGTACTTTACAGACGTTTCAATAATCCTAGTATTACTGCTAACAACATAAACAACGGTGATAGTTGCTGACATTGAACTTTCTGTGTTCCAGATATGTTTCTAGTAGTTTATTTATTCATCAACTCACTTAGTTCTGACAACACTTTATGAAAAAATTGGTATTATATTAGTCTGGCAAAATCCCACGGAGATTGTGTACAATTACCTCTATTTTATAATGAGAGCACGTGGTGCTCGGGTATGACACCAACACCTAACAATAATCCATGGTCTCTCATACTTATCTTTAAGATTAGTATAAGATTAGTATCTTTAAGATAAGTATCTCTCATAATTATCTTTAAGCATCAGAAATGCTTTTCTCTTTTTACCGTTTTTTTTCTGAATCCCGTCGCTGCCTCTTCCTCTCCCTCTTCTTCCTCTTTTTGTCCTCCTCCTCCTCTGTATTTTTCATCTGTAGTCACTTTCTCATCTTCTTTCCCCTCTATCACAAGCAGTTCCACTCAACATTTCCTTCTTTTTCTTCTTCAAGGACCAGCAGTTCAACATCTATTTTAAAAAGAAAAGAAGGAAGAAAAGGCAAGGAGAAAGATAAGAAAGGAAAAGAAGGGAAATGTTAGAGAAGAGAACCTTTTCAAGGCTGTGACTTCAAGTTATTCCCGGTAACAATCTTCCTTATTTCAAGATCAAGAATCCTCACCCTTGTAAAGGTTCTGCCCAGGCAGTGGAGACAGCACACACTCAGTACACAGCGTGTGATGGTTCCTACAGAGGTTGGATCCTCCTGGGTTCAGGTGCCTGAAAACAACCACAGATGGTACAAGCCATTACTCACTACCCTAAGGCAGTGCAGCCCAACCCTCACTGTTCACGGATGTAACAAAGTACTAAGATCAAGCCAGTGACAAAGGCATTCTCTCTGAGCACTAATTAGCCTCTGAGTAATTTCTCTCTGACTCCAATTTCAACCATATGTATATACAGATGCACTGTACTTTGCACTTCTTGTCTGTTTTTCCCCCATCATTCTTAGATCCTCTTGCTATCCTCCTCCCCTTTCTGCATCTTTTTGATTCTGTTCATCAATTTTCTTCTATGAGATATTTAAACATTTAACTTGGGACTTGAAGGCTGATGACTTCGGGGAGCCTACATATTCTTCCATACAACTGTGAGGGGCTCTTAGGAACCAATTGCTAGAGAATTCCTTTTCTTTCCAAAGTAACAATCCACAGGCATAGATGCAACGAGGCAGGGGTTGTGTCTGCTGACTGTGACATTATTATTTATTTTCTTATATTTCATGTTCTTTATATTTTTTAATGTTTCCCCAAAGTTACCTATAAAAAGACCATTTTGTTATCTTGAGTACGTTTATTTCTTCAGTGAAAACATGCCCAAGGTTCTTAGAGAGACCTTCCTCCTCATTTGCTCCTTTTCTTTTAATATCAGAGACTTTCTTGGGTTATGAATTTCTTTAGATGATCGCATGTATATTTCTATCTGACATTAGCTATGATTGTATTGTCACAACTTTACTTTAGGAACTTGTAGTTTTTTTCTCTGTCCCATGGGTTGACTCCTTTATTTTTTCCTTTTTTATTTTCTGTTTTCAAAAATCTGCTTCTCAAATTGCATGGCACATACTAACGATGCCTTTCATTGGCTTCCTGATTGGCATGAATTCCAAGAAGACAGTGGCATTCTGCTGTAGGTTCTCCTTGCTTCCATGTCCACTCCAAATTTGTCTTAACTAAGGTCAGTGTGGTTATTAACTCTGCCAGGAAGTTGCATGGAGCTATGAAAAGGGATTGCTTTAGAAAGAGGTAAGCCTGTTAAAATCTTGGCTCTACGCTTTCCTAGCCATGTGATGTTGAGAAAGTTTCTTAGCCTACCTGAACCTCAGTCTCCTGATGTTTAAAAATGAGGAGAACAACACCTACATTGTAATATTGTTGTGAGCATTGAAGGTCATGTAAATTGCCTGGTATGTGATAAGGATGCAATTAATGAAAATTATTTTCATTTTGAGTCAGTTAAGTATGGGATTCAAATCCCAATTCTTCTGCCTCTGTTGCTGCTGCTGCTGCTGCTGCTAAGTCGCGTCAGTCGTGTCCGACTCTGTGCGACCCCAGAGACGGCAGCCCACCAGGCTCCGCCCTCCCTGGGATTCTCCAGGCAAGAACACTGGAGTGGGTTGCCATTTCCTTCTCCAATGCATGAAAGTGAAAAGTGAAAGAGAAGTCACTCAGTCGTGTCTGACTCTTCGCGACCCCATGGACTGCAGCCCACCAGGCTCCTTCGTCCATGGGATTCTCCAGGCAAAAGTACTGGAGTAGGTTGCCATTGCCTTCTCCGCTTCTACCTCTAGGACTTTTTAAAAGGAAGTTTTTGTGTATGCTGAGTCATTTCAGTTGTGTCTGACTCTGCGACCCTGTGGACTGTAGCCCACCAAAGTCCTCTGTTTATGGGATTCACCAAGGCAAGAATATTGGAATAGATTGCCATGCCCTCCTCTAGGAGATCTTTCCAACCCAGGGACTGAGCCAGCATCTCTTATGTCTCTTGCATTGGGAGATATGTTCTTTACCATTAGCATCACCTGGGAAGCCCCAAAGGAGGTTTACTGAACCAGTTTTTAGCTTTTCTGTAGGCTCAGATGAGAATAAAGGTCCCTATTTTTTAAGAGTCCTGGGAAGACTGCAGCATCAGACAAGCTATAAGACAGTTGCAGATACTCTCAATGAACTTTCATTCTCTTCTATCTTCTGGACAAAGACATACTCTGATGGACTTGTCTGAACTTTACCTGGCACATTTTTTTTTTTCACAGAGCAAAATTTCTAATAGGTATTACCCTAGTGTGAAGGACTCTTGTTTAGCTCAAAAGAATGCTTGTTTTGATCTTTTGGAAAAGTGGATCCATTTTCTCCTTCTGGTCAATGGGAATGTTTTCATAAAAATAGTACTTTTGATTTTCTCTTTTTACAAATAGGTACATCTTTTAACTCCAGAGCACCATGCGAATGAAACAGAAAGAACAAGAGAGAGAAGAACCACAATTTAGTGAAGGTGGTATGTTCAGATAGTATGTAAAACAAAAGATTTGGGACTTCCCAGGTGGCTCAGTGGTTAAGAATCTGCCTGCCAAGCAGGAGACTCAAGTCCAATCCCTGGGTCATGAAGATCCTGTGGAGAAGGAAATGGCAACCCTCTCCAGTATTCTTGCCTGAAAAATCCCATAGAGAGAGGAGCCCGGTGGGCCACAGTCCATAGGTCACAGAGTCGGATGCAACTTAGTGACTGTTAAACAACTATGACAAAACAAAAGATTTAGAGAAAATCCCATTGCAGCCAAGAAATATCCGTGCATTTTGATGAATTTATTTTTCACTGGAAGATGAATTTTTATTCATTTTTCAAGGATTTGGAAAATGCTAAATAAAAGAGAACCAATAAATTGGAGGAAACATTGCTCTCTTTAGACTACACACAGATTCTTTGCTTCTCACAGGACTCTTAAAAAAGAAATGCTCTTCAAATGCAGACTGCCTCCCATCTTTTGTAATCCCGAAGGAACACCTCCGTCTCTGATGAACTGGAGTGTGTGGGCTTTGAAGTTTGACATTACCCTGATTTTAATCCTAGCTCTGCCGCATACCATATGCAATGCATTTAACTTCCGCAAACCTCACTTTCCTATGTTATGTTGTTTAGTTGCTAGGTCATGTCCCTTTTGTGATCCTATGGACTGTAGCCTGCCAGGTTCCTCTGTCCCTCGGATTTCCTAGGCAACAATACTGCAATGGGTTCCCATTGCCTTCTCCAGGGGATCTTCCCGACCCAGGGATCAAACCAGTGTCTCGGGTTTGACAGGTGGATTCTTTACCAATGAGCCACCAGGGAAGCCTCTCATATTCCTTTAGGTGTTAATAATAAAATGGGCAGCTTAGTTCTTCCTTTTTGTAGTTTTTAGTAGGAACAAATAGCACAATTGATGTGTGCTGAAGCATGTAGCCCAGTGCCTTGTATAGAGTAGAAAATAAATGTCAGAGCCCCTTCTGTTTTTCCTTTAGGCCTATCCAACAGTGTGAACTTGATAATCATAGATGATCAATACAAGCAAATAATGGAACCTTTTGGAAGAATGTATCAGTGGAATTAATCTTATTTTCAATCATTGAGGAAGCATCTAGTCAAGAGAAGCAAAATTGACTGAATCGTTCTAATACTTGGTGTAACTTGGTTTTAATTTTGATGAACAAAATAAGGATCCCACCTGTGTTATGATGATTAATTATATCATTATTGATAAAAATAAATGCTATCATTTGTCGACTTAGTGTGAATCAGGTGCTTATGCCTTAAGGAAGTTAAGATTCATCTTACAACTGAGAAGACAAAGGCTCAGATTTAAGAAACTGTTTCCTCAAGGTTGGGGCTTCCCTGGTGGCTCAGACAGTAAAGTATCCGCCTGCCATGCAGGAGACCTGGGTTCAATACCTGGGTCAGGAAGATCCCCTGGAGAAGGAAATGGCAACCCACTCCAATATACTTGCCTGGAGAATCCCATGGACATAGGAGCCTGGTGGGCTACAGTCCATGGGGTCACAAAGAATCGGACATGGCTGAGCAACTAATGCTTTCACTTTCCTCAAGGTTACAAAGCTAATGAGTAGAACCAGAGCATGTGAACCTAGGTCCCCCCCCTCCACAAATGTTTAATGTTTTTGTATCGTATAGTGCCAGAAAGAGACTATGTGCTGCAAATAGGCACTTTGTTCGGTTCACACTGTAATTGAATCCATGATCAGATCTTTATTTTTTTATTTTCATTTATTCTCTGGAAGAAGCATCAGCAACCTAGGGGCATAATTTCATTTTCTTCCACTTTTGGCATCTAAATCTATTTTATTGAGTTTATCTAAGTAAGTGATTGCAATTTTCTACCATTAGATATAAGGTGTCATCTTACTGGCAAATGAGGCTAGCCCGTGGCTGAGGCATCAGTACTACATATTTACTGACAAGTCAGGGAAGTAAGGTATGGTACTAGTGGTAAAGAGCTTGCCTGCAAATGCAGGAGACAGAAGAGATGCAGGTTTGACCCCTGGGTTGGGAAGAACTCGAGAGCATGGCACCCACTCCAGTATTCTTGCCTGGAGAATCCCAGGGACAGAGGAGCCTGGCAGGCTACAAACCATGGGTCGCAAAGAGTCAGACATGACTGAAGCTACTTAGCAACCACACACACAGGGAAGTAAGAGATTTATGTGCATTTTTTCCTTTGGAGTTTTGACTTTCAGAGTTTAGGGAAGTGAATTAACATTCAAAGTGTATTGTGGCTGGAAGTGTAGGTAGAGACATTGCATGTGTTCTTTCATTTAATACTCATAACAGTGGGTGAAATAGACGTCATCAACTCCATCTTAGAGCTGGGGAGTGGAGGCTTTGTGAGCTTAAGTAACTTATGTAAAGTAGGAAGTATAACTAGGTTTTGAGCCCTGGGAAACACTCTTATATTGTGGATCTCATTCCATGATGATGCTAGTAAATAAAGTGTTAGAATTCTCCGTCCTAATTTCCTGTTTACCTTGACAAGAAAAGTATCCATTACTTTCCCTGATGTCCTGCCTCATCCCAGAGTCAGGCTTTCTTTCAACTGAATAATATACAATTGGAGAAGCACACATGACTGGACCATATTCTGAAAACTCAGGGAGGTGGGGGGATATGGAGGAGAGATGATGGATGGGAATGAAGGAAATGATATAATGTTGTGGAAATTTAGATTTGGAAATGATTTTTAATCAAGTTTGACCAGAAGAGCCTCTCTCTAGGTGTAACCTAGATGTAATCAATAACCGACATTCCCAGCCCTCTTGTCTCCCATGTGATTTTATTGAACGCAGGTTTAATTGACCTCAGAAAGAACTTACTTGTTTGAAAAGCCATGTGCACTGCCAGCAAAATAAACTTTCCTCAGTTCTTGCCATGTGGGGAGCTTTGCTGGACTATTTCACATGGTCATTTCTGAGTAGAAAGCTGTCAGGTCATCAGGCTATAAATGTTTGGGAAACAAGTCTATGAGGCCACTTTGATAATGAGAGAAACTATAAAATGTGGTAAGGATTTCCTTTCGCTGGGCTTTCTTGTAGCAGAACTGGAATTGGATAGGTTACCGTGGAAGGATTCCATTACAGCCATGCTCAAGACAGGCAAGGTGACACAGGACCAGATTCATGCGGGAAAAAAATCTTACCTCCCTTTTATTGTATAATCTATGAAGACCCTACCCCGAAGGAGTGGACTAGAAGTGACTGCTCAAGGGAAAATTTCATTTCTTTGTTGAATCAGACTATGCACTTTGTCTTGATGAACCCTAATTTCTGTGCCTCAGAAGGTAAAAAATCTGCCTGAAATGCAGGATACCCAGGTTTGATCCCTGGTCTGGAGAGATCCCCTGGAGGAGGGCTTGGAAACCCACTCCAGTGTTCTTGCCTGGAGAACTCCATGGACAGAGGAGCCTGGTGGGCTGCGGTCCATGGTGTTGCAAAAAGTCAGACATGACTGAACGACTAACACTTTCACTCTTCAAGATAAACTAGATCCTACCTTGTCAGAATGATACAAAGACTTCTGGACCTCAGCAGGTGAAGAAAGTTTAAGCTAAGCTTTCTACTGATGAAATTCTTCCCCTGTCCACTTAATATGTTGGTGGCCTGAAAAGTCTTTTCTGAGCTTCACATTACTTAAATGTACAATGAGAGGGTTGAGCTAGATTATCTGCAAGGTCCTTCCCTTCTGTAATGCCAAATACCTGCATTTCCACTAATACTCTAAGAATAAGGCAGCCTTGTATTTACAAAATACCTTAGGCTCAGAGAACTGCTTTAGAAGGCAGCCACAGCACAGAGGAAGGACCTGAGTCAGAAGACCTGCGGTCCCATCTCACTTTGGCCACATCCTTGCATATGAACTTGATTGTTTTTTTTTAATTTACTTATTTGGCTGTGCCAGGTCATAGTTGCACCTGTGGGATCTTCAGTCTTCTTTATGACATGCAGAGCATGCTGGACCTTTAGTCGCAGCCTGTGGGATCTTCAGTTGTGGCATGTGAACTCTTAGTTGTGGCATGTGGGATCTGACCAGGGATGGAACCCAGACCCCCTGCATTGGGAGTTTGGAGTCTTAGTCACTGGACCACTAGGGAAGTCCCGAGTGTGGACTTTGACAAAGCATTTCACATCCCTAAACCTGAATTTCTTAGTCTATAAAATGAGGGTGATAACAACCTATCACAGGGAAAAGTTGGTAGAATTTTGTCAGATTGTGTATGTGAAAGTAAACTTTTTACACTAAGAAATCATGTATTTTGACTGTCATCTGGTGAAGCCCTCTCACTTATTTTTTCCTCCAACCAAGAGCTTTTCAAATCCAGATTTTTAAAAAAATGTAGTTTTAATCAAAGTTACGTATGCTCATAGTTTAAAGTATCAACCATCTCTACAGAATGAATTATGTAACACATACGTCCATGCCCCTTCTCCATACTGTTGCTGATACCCTGTTTCCCAGAGATGACCACTTTCAACTCTAAGTTTTGCGTTTTTTTTTTTTTAAGAGTATTTACCTCCCTGGGAATCTTGTGATGAACTTCACCTTCCGGTGCAGGGGCTGTGGGTCAATGCCTGGTCATGGAGCTAAGATACCATGTGCCTTGCAGCCAAAAAAATGTGAAAATTAAAACAGAAACTATATTGTAACAAATTCTATAAAGACTAAAAATGATCCACATTAAAAATCGTCTTAAAAAATATTTACCACCATGTATCTAAATAATCTGTGCATAGTACCGTTATTGATTTTTCAGTTTTACACATAAAGTGTGCTTAGTCACTCAGTCATGTCCGACTCTTTGTGACCCCATGGACTGCAGCCCGCCGGGCTCCTCTGTCCATGGGGATTCTCCAGACAAGAATACTGGAGTGGGTTGCCATGCCCTCCTCCAGAGGATCTTCCCAACCCAGGGATCGAACCCAGCTCTCCTGCATTGCAGGTGGATTCTTTACCAACAGAGCCACCAGGGAAGCCTACACATTATAATAATCTGCCACTTATAGAAGATGTAGATTTTCATCCCTGTCACTCTTCTACCAGCAAATACATGCACAATATTAATATTTCCATTCTCCTAAAACAAACATATAATTTTGGTTAGATCTATCATCAGTCTTTAAATGAATGTGAGTTTGTAAATCCTATTCATGGCTGAGTCACATAGAGTACTGTAATTTTCTTCTTTCCTCACACAAATATGTATATTTCTGAGATTTAACCATCGTTTTGTTTATCTGCTACATTTTTATTTTTTTAATTAATTAATTTATTTTAATTGGAGGCTGATTACTTTACAATATTGTAGTATTTTCTTTTGAGAAGCTTTTATAAGCCTCTCTTTCCCGTGGTGTTCTGGAACTTCATGGTGACGTACCTGGGTCTATTTTCACTTATTGTGCTGGTCCTTAGGTTGTCTAGCCCTGAGCTTTAGTGAGCCTCTTCTTCTTGGCTGTTTTCAACTGAGTGCTTTAATGTCCCTATTGTACAGCTTCACAGGCACACTTCTATGACAGTTCTTATTACATTATCTTATAGTTAGTTATAAGTTCCAAAGAATAGGAAGGAGAGATAAGACAGCCTTCCTCAGTAATCAGTACAAAGAAATAGAGGAAAACAATAGAATGGGAAAGACTAGAGATCTCTTCAAGAAAATTAGAGATACCAAGGGAACATTTCATGCAAAGATGGTCTCAATAAAGGACAGAAATGGTATGGACCTAACAGAAGCAGAAGATATTAAGAGGTGGCAAGAATACACAAAAGAACTGTACAAAAAAGATCATCGCGACCCAGATAACCACAGTGGTGTGATCACTCACCTAGAGCCAGACATCCTGGAATGTGAAGTCAAGTGGGCTTTAGGAAGCATCACTACGCACAAAGCTAGTGGAGGTGATGGAATTCCAGTTGAGCTATTTCAAATCCTGAAAGATGATGCTGTGAAAGTGCTGTACTCAATATGCCAGCAAATTTGGAAAACTCAGCAGTGGCCACGCGACTGAATGAAAAGGTCAGTTTTCATTCCATTCCCAAAGTAAGGCAATGACAAAGAATGCTCAAACTACCGCACAATTGCATTCATCTCACGCACTAGCAAAGTAATATTCAAAATTCTCCAAGCCAGGCTTCAGCAATAGGTGAACTGTGAACTTCCAGATGTTCAAACTGGATTTAGAAAAGGCAGAGGAACCAGAGATCAAATTGCCAACATCTGCTGAATCACTGAAAAAGCAAGAGAGTTCCAGAAAACATATATTTCTGCTTTATTGACTATGCCAAAGACTTTGACTGTGTGGATCACAATAAACTGTGGAAAATTCTGAAAGAGATGGGAATACCAGACAACCTGACCTGACTCTTGAGAAATCTGTATGCAGGTCAGGAAGCAATAGTTAGAACTGAACATGGAACAACAGACTGGTTCCAAATAGTAAAAGGAGTATGTCAAGTCTGTATATTGTCACCCTGCTTATTTAACTTATATACAGAGTACATTGTGAGAAACACTGGGCTGGATGAAACACAATCTGGAATCAAGATTGCTGGGAGAAATATCAATAACCTCAAATATGCAGATGATACCACCCTTATGGCAGAAAGTGAAGAAGAACTAAAGAGCCTCTTGATGAAAGTGAAAGAGGAGAGTGAAAAAGTTGGCTTAGAGCTCAACATTCAGAAAACTAAGATCATGGCATCTGGTCCCATCACTTCATGGCAAATAGATGGGGAAACAGTGGCTGACTTTATTTTTCTGGGCTCCCAAATCACTGCAGATGGTGACTGCAGTCATGAAATTAAAAGACTCTTACTCCTTGATGATCAACCTAGACAGTATATTAAAAAGGCAGAGACATTACTTTGCCAACAAAGGTCTGTCTAGTCAAGGCTATGGTTTTTCCAGTGGTCATGTATGGATGTGAGAGTTGGACTATAAAGAAGGCTGAGCACCGAAGAATTGATGCTTTTGAACTGTGGTGTTGGAGAAAACTCTTGCGAGTATCTTGGACTACAAGGAGATCCAACCAGTCCATTCTGAAGAAGATCAGTCCTAAATATTCATTGGAAGGACTGATGTTGAAGCCAAAACTCCAGTACTTTGGCCACCTGATGCAAAGAGCTGACTCATTTGAAAAGACCCTGATTCTGAGAAAGATTGAGGGCAGGAGGAAAAGGCGACAACAGAGGATGAGATTGTTGGATGGCATCACCAACTCAATGGACATGGGTTTGGGCAGACTCCAGGAGTTGGTGATGGACAGGGAGGCCTTGCGTGCTGTGGTTCATGGGGTCGCAAAGAGTCAGACACCACTGAGCAACTGAACTGATAGTTAGTTATGAACATCCATAGAATAAACCTACCATGGCCCATTATGGAAGATCAACTGATTTTTATTGTATAAATTTAAAAAATTATTCATGATTGGGAATTCCCTGGTGATCCAATGGCTAAGACTGTGCATACCCAATGCAGGGGGCCTGAGTTTGGTCTCTGTTCAGGGAACTAGATCCCATATGCTTCAAACTGAGTTCACATGCCACAACTAAGAGTTCACATGCCACAACTAAAGTTCTTACATGCTGCAGTGAAGATCGAAGATCCCATGCTGCAGCTAAGACCTGGTACAGCCAAATAGATACATAAAATATTTTAAAAAATACTTGTTATCTTCTGGCAGTATGGACGTAGAAGCATAGTATGTTATATGGATTTGAAAAATTAATAGTGGCTAGAATTGTGCTAGTTTTCTGAAAATATACCTGTACTTTGGAGATTTTACAGTTTGCCATACATTTTGTAACTCTTTGTAATGAGTGGCTTTGTTATTAACCTGAACAAATTCTAGACTGCTCTCCACAATGACTTGAAACTTGAAGGGAGAGAAATAAAAATAGTTTGATATTCCTGAGGTTTCTAAGGACCTTTAAACACCCATTGTTAGTTATAGCCAGTATGTTTATGACCCAGGAAAAGGAAAAGTTGTGGAAACAGGCCCTCCTTTAGTATTTGTGGGGCCCAAGACAAGAATATAAATGGTGGCCCACATACATATGTCTAAATATTTAAAATTTATAACTCAGCCTTTAAAAATGTTGAATAAAATATGCTCTAGTTTCATACTTTAACAAGTACATTTTTAGCAGGACATGGAAGGCTAGATTGTATTTAAATTCTGGGATTCCTTAGCAGCCTAGAAGGAGCCAGACTTCAGCTTGTCTCTCATCTTCTTGTGTGTGTGTGTGTGCTCAGTCATTCAGTCATGTCCGACTCTTTGTGACCCCATGAACTGTAGTCTACCAGTCTCCTCTGTCCTTGGGATTTCCCAGGGAAGAATACTGGAGTGGGTTGCCATGCCCTCCTCCAGGGGATCTTCCTGACCCAGGGATTGAACCTAGGTGTCCTGAATTGCAGGTGAGTTCTTTACCACTTAGCCACCTGCAAAGTCCCCTGTCATCTTCTTACCTTTAAGCAGATCTATCTCATCTTTGAGACATTCAACTGGCACACATATTGTTACATAGACACAACCCATGAGCAAGCTCCAGTCACATACTCTGATTACAGATATCCTTTGCTCGGTGGTTGGGAAATTGGTAACCATATTTATGGTTCAATCAACATTTGGGAGGAGAGTCTTGGAAGAAAACTATGCAAGACGTGAAAGTGGACTCAGGGGCATTTGTGCCAGAAATTCCAGGGTTCCATGAAGAAATGTCTAGAGGGCAGGCATGGGTTCCAGGTGGGCATATTCCCCTTGACCCTATGTCCTCCTCCTCAGTGGTAGGCTCAGAACATGGCCCTCTGAGTGCAAGGTCCAAGGCAGAGTCTCCTCCTGACTGGAGCTGAAGGTAGGGACTCTGAGAGAGTAAGAGGAATCTGACTGTGGTCATTTTACGTGTATGTGTGTGCATACTGAGTTGTGTCCCACTCTTTGTGACCCTATGGACTACAGTCCACCAGGCTCTTCTGTCCGTGGGATTTCCCAGGCAAGAATACTGGAGTGTGTAGCCATTTCTTCCTCCAGAAGATCTTCCTGACCCAGGCATCAAACCTGCATCTCCTGCATTGGCAGGCGAATTCTTTATCACTGTGCCGCCTGGGAAGTGTGATCATTTTGCAATTGTGGGCAAATCTGAGAAGGAAACATAAGTTGTGCTGGTCTGTTCCTTTGACCTCCAGCTACCTTTGCCAGCTCCACAATCTATTCCATTAACCAGGCAGGTTCAGTCCTTTGACTTTTACTTTACATTTATAAAAACAGGGATGGAACATGAGACTTCTTGATAGCTTGTGCTGATCCAGCCTACATCATAAATCAGAATTTAAGTGTCTCGTGGTTTGAGGTAAGTCCTAAGCTGACGTTATCCTCATACTTTATGAAGCTTTGGAGGCTTATAAACCCAGATTCAGACTTGGTGGTTTGGGTATTAAAAACTGGTTCCTTTCCCTGGGTTTTATGTTACCACTTCAAATTCCACCAAGCAAGGAGTGACGGATACAGCGGGAAAGCTCAGTAGAGAAAGAATGCTCACCAAGGGCTCAGAGAAGGGTCCTCAAGGAGAATTTGGAAACTCAGAATCTCTTTGCTCCTAATTAGGCTGACTGATGAACCTGGAAAAGGCCAAATCTTAAATTTCAAAAACTATAAATAACTGATGTCTTGAAAACATGTCTTGAACCCACCCCACCTCCCACCAGCTGCCTTTGTTATGCTCCAGTATTTATAAAGCACCTGTAATTGCTTTCACTTCTTCTACTCTTTTTGCCAGGCTACAGGAGTGCAAAGGAAAGATAAACCAAAATAACTAAGCCATGGGGTAATTTTCAAATAGGAATTGTCCTTTCAGTGCACAATAGGGTTTGGTTGTTCAATAAATATTATTTTTTCTCTCTCTCTCAATCTCTGTTCCAGCTCATCCCCATATACTCTTCATCAAGATGGGGAAAAATTAAGTGCTAACTGTTTAGTTCACAGGGTGAGATGCTGAGTCCAGGAAGTTCTAGGTGTACAGCTAGCTAAAGCAGAGGGAGAGCTGGACAACAGCCTAGTGTAAGTGTTGGCTTCTTTGTCTTTTTCTAGTGGTTCAGATCTCGAATTGGATCCTAGAATCTGGTTCTCCTAGTTGCTCCAGTTTAAACTGGGCATTGTACACTGACTAACTCTTTCTGATCTCAGCCTTCACTGCTTTTACCTACTCAGCTCTGCTTTCCCACCTGTTTTCATCCTGTTAATTTACTTTGGTGATCATTGCAGTAGGACAGCCTGCAGGAACACTCTTAGATTTCTGCCTAAGATAGGACACTATCCACCTTTAGATTAGAATAGGGAAATACTCTCACCTCTCAATTCATTACCTCCAGGGTCGTTTCACACCTATCAGTTCTTTTTTAAAAATTATTTATTTATTTGGCTGCATTGGGTCTTAGTTGCCTCATGGAAGATCTTTCTTTGCAGCATACAGACTAGCTAGTTGTGGCGCATGGGCTTTGTTGCTCTGAACCACATGGGAACTTAGTTCCCCAGCCAGGCATAGAACCTGTTTCCCCTGTATTGGAAGACAGATTCTTAACCATTGGACCACCAGGGAAGTCCCTCATACCTATCAATTCTCACTGCTTCCTTCAGAGTTGCGTTCTTTTTGTAAAAGTTGGCTGTTCCCTGAAGCTTTTTGAAAAGCAAATATAGCGGTACTTACACATACCTATTGACTTGGTTCCTTGGTGTACTTTTCGCTGAGAAGCCCAGGGCTCCCTTCCCTGGTGCTGCTTTGCTCAGCACTTTTTCGGAGTTACTTCTTTTGGGGCACTGCCTCAAGAACTAGTTTTTTATTGTTATTTCTAAGCAACTGAAATTCCTTGAAAGAAAAAAAAACAAAACATTTTCACTGTGCTTCAGGAAGGAATATTGAAAAAAAATGTCTATCAGGCATGATATTACCTAGGTTGACATTTTATTCTTTTCACAGAATTTGTTTCTGCAGGACTTTACCAATTTGAAAAAAAACCCATCCATAAAAGCATAAACTGCGCAGCTACAAATAACAATATTAAAAATAACATGCAGAGTTCTGCTTCTGGGTAGCATGTTGATACACACGGGAAGACCTGCTAAAACAACAGGAAATCACAAGATAATACAAAAAGTATAGTCTTATTTAACATCATTAAAGAGCTATGGACACAAGGAAATCTAAAAGAACTAAATTCTAGAGGGGTGAGCTCCTCCAAGGTGATCACGGGAGGAAAGATGTTCTGTATTTGGGTCCATTTGCTGGAGATGGAGGTAGAGTGAGTGGAGAGGCAAGCTGCCAGAAAAGGGCTGGTGTAAAATTCTTGTATTATAAGGGAAGTAGGATGTCATTAATTTAAAATGGACTGTGACAAGTTAAGGATGAGTAATGTAATCTCTAAAACAACAGCTATAAAAAATACAAAGGAGGATAGCTGGAAAGCCAGTAGAAGTGATAGAATAGAACACCAAAATACAGTTGGTTAGCCCAGAAGAAGATAGAAAAGGATGAGAAAAGGCACAAAGAACAGAAAGGACAAATAAAACCAATTAGAATAATTATGGAATTAAGCCTAGCCATATCGATAAATGCATTAAATAAAATATTTTCAGACTGGTTAAAGAAATAAGGCCCAACTATATTGTTTTCATAAGAGACACTTTAAATATAAAGACACAGAGGCTAAATGTAAAGGTTGATAAAAGATACACCATGCAAATGCTAAGGATAAGAAAGTTGGTTTGGCTATATGAATATCAAATAAAATAGACTTAAAGACAAGGATTGTTACCAGAGACAAGAGAGGGTAATTTTGTAAAGAAAAAAAGACCCAATCCTAGCACAACTATGTGAATATACTAAAACCCATTAAATTTTATACTTTAAATATGAAAACTATATGGTAGATAAATTATATCTCAATAAAGCTATTAAAAAGTTTATTGAAATGATTAATACACTATATCATTGTAGAATTCCAGCTGAGCTGGAATTATTGTATATAATTAATACACTATATCATTGTGGAATTCCATCAATCCTGAAAGATGATGGTGTTAAAGTGCTCTACTCAATATGCCTGCAAATTTGGAAAACTCAGCAATGGCCACAGGACTGGAAAAGGTCAGTTTTCACTCCAACCCAAAGAAGGGAAATGCCAAAGAATGTTCAAACTACTACACAATTGCATCATTTCACATGCTACTAAAATCATGCTCAAAATCCTCCAAGCTGGACTTCAACAGTGTGGGAACAGAGAACTTGCAGATGTACAAGCTAGACTTAGAAAAGGCAGAGGAACCAGAGATCAAATTGCCAACATCCGTTGGATCATAGAAAAAGCAAGAGGATTCCAGAAGAACATCTACTTCTACTTCTGCTTCATTGACTATGCTGAAGCGACTGTGTGGATCACAACAAACTGTGGAAAATTCTTAAAGAGATGGAAATACCAGACCACCTTTCCTGCCTCCTGAGAAATCTGTAGGCAGGTCAGGAAGCAACAGTTAGAACTGAACATGGAACAACAGACTGGTTCAAAATTGGGACAGGAGTGTGTCAAGACTGTATATTGTCACCCTGCTTATTTAACTTATATGCAGAGTACATCAGGCAGAATTCTGGGCTGAATAAATCACAAGCTAGAATCAAGATTGCCAGGAGAAACATCAATAACCATAGATATGCAGATGACACCACCCTTATAGCAGAAAGTGAAGAGGAACTAAGGAGCCTCTTGATGAAGGTAAAAGACGAGAGTGAAAAAGCTGGCTTAAGACTCAACATTCAGAAAACTAAGATCATGGCATCCTGTCCCATCACTTCATGACATACAGATGGGGAAACAATGGAAACAGTGAAAGACTTTATTTTCTTCAGCTCCAGAATCACTGCAGATGGTGACTGCAGCCATGAAATTAAAAGACGCATGCTCCTTGGAAGAAAAGCTATGACAAACTTAGACAGCATATTAAAAGGTAGAGACATTACTTTAATGACAAAAGTCTGTATAGTCAAAGCTATGGTTTTTCCAGTAGTCATGTATGGATATGAGAGTTGGACCATAAATAAGGCTAAACACCAAAGAATTAGTGCTTTCAAACTGTGGTGTTGGAGAAGACTCTTGAGAGTCCCTTGAACTGCAAGGAGATCAAAACTGTCAATCCTAAAGGATATCAACCCTGAATATTCATTGGAAGGACCGATACTAAAGCTGAAGCTCCAGCAGTTTGGCCACCTGATGCGAAGAGCTGACTCTTTGCTAAAGACTCTGATGCTGGGAAAGATAGAAGGCAGGAAGAGAAAGGGACAACAGAGGATGAGATGGTTGGATGGCATCACCAACTCAATGGACATGAGTTTGAGCAAGCTCCTGGAAATAGTGAAGGACGGGGAAGCCTGGCCTGCTACAGTCCACAGGGTTGCAAAGAGTCAGACATGAATGAATGACTGAAAAATGAACAACAACAAAATGATACACTGTATCACTGATTAATACACTATATCACAGTCTTATTAGTTCAGGCATTTTTTTCTGTTAGTCATGGAATGTGTTGAAGTAAATTAATTAAGAGCTCATATATTTAATGTTATTCGTGTTAAATGTTTGTTTCTAAAGACATCAGTCTTTAAGAGATGACCATGCTAGTGGTAATGTGGCTGAGAGGTCTAAGGCTTTGGATTAAGGCTCCAGTCTCTTTGAGGGCGTGGGTTCAAATCCCATCGCTGCCAATCCTTTTAGGACTTCTCTGTAGCTCAAACAGTAAAGAACCTGCCTGCGATGCAGGAGACCAGCGTTCGATCCCTGGGTTGGATCGAACCTGGGTCTCCCGCATTGTAGACAGACGCTTTACCGTCTGAGCCACCAGAGATGTCTCTCCTCTGGAGAAGGGAATGGCAATCCACTCCAGTATTCTCGCCTGGAGAATCCCATAGACAGAGAAGCCTGGCGGGCCACAGTCAGTGGGGTCACAAAGAGTCGGACATGACTAAGCGACTAGCACACACACGCGTGCTAATGTTACGTGTCTATTCATCTGTTCATTTTTTCATTCATCTCTTTATCTACATTATACTATATATGGTGTTTTAAAGTTTTGTTTATATAATATCCAGTTAACTTTTATAGTATGTTTGAAAGGTAACAAAAACATGCTTGTCTTTATATTTTGTCATATTATAATCTTGATAAAAATTAAAAACTTCTCACCATAGGAGGAAAAAAGACATAACAATCCTAGTATGTACACACTTTATAACAAAGTTTTAAAACAGAAATAAAAGTTGACAGAACTAAGAGAAAAAATTGAAAATGTTACAATTATAGTTAAATTAATATTTTAATATCTATCAGTAATTGCTAGAACAAGTAGGAAAAAAATCAGTGAGGGTATGGGAAATTTGAACAATATCAACCATCTTGGTCTAATTGAAATTTATAGGTTATTATATCCAGTAACCACATAATACACATTCTTTTTCAAGTGTGTATGGAATTCTCAGTAATAGAACATATACAGGGCCATAATGTCTAATACATTTTTATGGATTAATTATACAGAGTTTTTCTAGAACATGACATAATTAAACTAGAAATCCATGACAAAAAGCTGTCGAGAAAATTCATCAAAATTTGAAAAATGAAACAGTTCATTTCATAAATTCTTAAAATCTGTTTTTAAAAGAAAAAATTAAAACAAATTAGAAAATATTTTGAATGAAATAATAATGAAAATATATCAAAATATGTGGAATGCTACTAAAATAATCCTGAAGGGAAATATACAGCTTGAATGCTGGTGGATTAGTCACTAATTTGTGTCTGACTCTTTCAACTCCATGGCATGGGCTGTAGCCCACTAGGTTCCTCTGGTCATGGGATTTTCCAAGCAAAAATACTGGAATGGCTTGCCATTTCTTTCTCCAGGGGATCTTCCCAACCCAGGGATGGAACCTGTGTTTCCTGTGTTGCAGGCAGATTCTTCACCACTGAGCCACCAGGGAAGCCCTATAGCCTAAATATATACTCATATTAGAGATGAATGAGATAAAAATCAATTACCTAAGCTTCTGCCATGAGTAACTGGATAAAAAAAGAACAAATCAAAATAAGTAGAAAAAAGCAATTGAGATGAAAACATATAAATAAAGTGGGAAAAAATAATAGAGTAAATACATAATACCAAAGTTACCTTTTAGAAATAAACTGATAAAACTGATAGGCTTTTAGTTAGACTGATGAATAAAAAAATAGAAAAGTACCAGGAATTTTAAAAGAAAAATTTAATTTTGACTGTTCTGGGTCTTCATTGCTCTGTGGGCTTTTCTCTAGTTGCGCCAAGTGGGGGCTACTTTCTACTTGCAGTGTGTGGGCTTCTCACTGCAGTGGCTTCTCTTGTTGCGCGGAGCACGTGGTCTAGGGCTCATGGGCTTCAGTGGTCATGGTTCCCAGGCTCTAGAACATAGGCTCAATAATTGTACCACATGGTCTTAGTTGCCTTGTGACATGTGGAATCAAGGGATCATGCCCATGTCTCCTGCATTGGCAGGTTTATTCATTGCTACTGAGCCATCAGGGAAACCCTAGAAAAATACTAGAATTTTTTTAAATGGGATAGATTTACAGACCCTCAAATTGCAAAATAAAGGGATACTGTATGTGTCAAAAATTGTGATGACTTAGATGAAATTTATAAATTGTTTAGAATCAGAATGTTCTACAAAGATGCTTCAGGGACAGATGGTTTCTCTGGAAAATTCTATAAACACTTGAGAAATATAATATCAGGCTCTTTCCAAAAATAGAGGACAGAACTTATTTATTGAGTCCAGGATTATCTTAATATCAAATCCAAACAAGGCACAAGAAAGAAAATTGCAGACCAGTGTGCCCCATGACTGGATGGACAAATCCATTAAAAAATGTTAGCAAATCTAATCCACTAATATATAAAAGTGATAACGCATTATAAAACAGTGGGAATTACCTCACAAATGTTAGTTGGGTTCAACCATTTAAAAATTCTGTTGATAATACAACTTACTACATTAGCAGAATATAGGAGAAAATTATGTAATAATTTAAATTCATGGAGAAACGCACCCATCCATGATAAATGCTCTCAGAAATCTAGAGAGGGAAATAAATGTTCTCAATCTGATCAAGGGCACCTACGAAATCTATGAAAAGCCTGTTGTTGTTGTTCAGTCACTAAGTTGTGTTCAACTCTGTGACCCCATGGACTGCAGCACGCCAGTCTCCTGTCCCTTCACTTTCTCCTGGAGTTTGCTCAGATTCATGTCCATTGAGTTGGTGATGCTGTCTAACCATCTCATCCTCTCTACCCACTTCTCCTTTTGCCTTCAATCTTTCCCAGCATCAGGGTCTTTTCCAATGAGTCAGCTCTTCGCATCAGGTGGCCAAAGTATTGGAGCTTCAGCTTTGGCATCAGTCCTTCCAAGGAGTACTCAGGGTTGATTTCCTTTAGGATTGACTGGTATAATTAACACATACTTGATGTTGTACTGAATGTTTCTAACACCTCAGATTGGGAACAAAGCCAGAATGTATGACCTCAGTACTTCTTTTCAAAATTGTTCTGGAGGTCACAGCCAATGCATGAAGAATGAGATAGAAATAAACAGCATGTGCATTAGCACAGGAGATATAAAACTGTATTTATTTGTCTATGAAGAAAATAAACTGTGTAGAAAATTCTTAAAAAGCTAAAAGAAATGAATATAATTAAAAAGAGTTTATCACATTCTCAGGATACAAATGCAATATACAGAAATTGTCTTTTTCATATGTAAGCAACAAAAATTGGAAGATAAAGTATTTTAAAAATCACTTTCAATAGCATGGAAGAAAACACAAAATACTTAAGAATAAATTTAATGAAGAGGGTACAAGACCTCCTTATTGAAAACAAAAACAACAACAAAAAAGAAATTTACAGAGAGAGATAAAAAGAAGCCTAACTGAATGGGAAGATTCATTTATAAATTGGGAGATTCAGTTTTGTTACAATTTCAAACCTTTCCAAATTGATCGTACAGATTTAGCATACTTCCAGTGAAGTCTTAACAATATTTTTGTGTGGAAGTAGTCAGTCTGAACCTGAAATTTATATGAAGATGTAAAGGTCTAAACATGTCAAACCATCTTTGGGGAAAAAAGTTCTGAGATTTACTCTACCTGATTTTAAGACCTACTACTTTTTTTTTGTTTTTTTTTTAAAGTCACTCAGTTGTGTCTAACTTTTTGTGGCCCTGTGGACTGTAGCCCACCAGGCTCTTCTGTCCATGGGGTTCTCCAGGCAAGAATACTGGAGTAGGTAGACATTCCCTTCTCCTGGGGATCTTCCTGACCCAGGGATTGAAGCCGGGTCTCCCTCAATGCAAGCAGATTCGTTATTGTCTGAACCACCAGGGAAGCCCCATGCCAAAACATCTTTGAAAAAACAGTTCCAAGATTTACTCTACCTGATTTTAAAACCTACTATAGGACTACAATAATCAAGACAGTGTGGTATTGGCAGGAGGACAGATAAACAGATCGGTGGAAATGAATAGAGAGTCAGGAAGTAGGTCTACAGACATACAGGCAATTTGATTTCTGACAAAGTTGACAGGTTAATTGAATGAGGGAAGGACAGTCTTTTCAACAAACTGTGTTGGATCAATTGAATACCATATGAAAAAAATCTTAACTTCGATCTCTTCTTCACACAGTACACAAAAATTAATTCAAGGTAGTTCATAGAACCTAAACATAAAAGTGAAACTTATAAAACTTCTAGAAAAAAAAAACTTTGACCTTGGGACAGGCAAAATATTTTTGAGTTAACACAAAAAGCATTTACCAGGAATAAAAATTAATAAATAGGACTTCAGCAAAATTCAAAATTGTTTTTCAAAATGTGGTTGGCTGTTTTCCTCTCATGCTAATACGTCTACCCCTTTGCAGTGTGACTTTGCCATTCATCACTTTCAGAGAAAGAGCCTTTTTCTCAGCCCCTTGAATAAACCCTGGTCTTGGGACTTGCTTGGGCCAAGAGAATGTGGTAGAAGTGATGTTTGCAAGTAGCAGAGCCAACTTCCACACATGTGAGTGAGGACATCTTGAACCTTCCAGCCCAGTCAACCCTCCAGCTGAATCAAGCCTCATGAATAATCCCAGACCAAAGAGGAGATGCTCAGACAAACCATGCAATTGTGAGAAAGAATAAATAATCTTTTTAAGCCATGAACTGTTGGGTGTGCTTTGTAATACAGCAAAGGCTAAATGAAAGAAAAATTGCTACGTGGAGGTGGTTAACAGAAACCTTAACCATGCGCCAGTAGCTTGGGGATCAGGTGGAAGATGCAAGCAGAAAGGATGTAGGAAGGAACAGATGATGAAGATGATGAAGACTGAGCCATCACAGGAAAGTTCTGTTGGAGGCTGGAGAAATCAACATTAGGTAATGTTGGAAAGACTGGCAAACTTCATGAAAGTATTAAGTTCTCAGTCATGTCCAACTCTTTGTGGACCCATGGACTGTAGCCCACCAGACTCTTCTGTCCATGGAATTCGCCAGGAAAGAATAGTTGAGTGGGTTGCCATGACCTCCTCCAGGAGATCTTCCCAGCCCAGGGATAGAACCCAGCTCTCCTGCACTACAGGCAGATTCTTTACCATCTGAGCCACAAAGGAAACCCAAGCTTCATACCCATAGCAATTTAAAAGTTAGAAATATATTTAACTAACTTATGGCTATGCACAAGCAGATTTCCAGGCAGAATGTGGAAAGTATTGATGCCAATTTTTAGCTGTATATAAGATACCTGGAGTGATAAATGAACTGAGGAAAGAGCTGCTTGGCTTTCAAGGAGAAATTAGAATATCTAATGGAAAATTAGGCTCAGTAGTGGAAAGTTAAGTTAACTTGGAAATGAAACTTAGAAAATGAAAGTATTTCTTATTCCCAGTCTTTCCCAGGAAAAAATTCTTAAAGTAGGAAATTGGGTAAAGATCGAACTATGAGTGTGGCTATAAGATAGCTTTTTAAGAGCACAGGACAATTCAAAATGATGCCTTGAAGACGCTCTTGCCTTGACAAAGGACTTTGAAGAACCATGAGAGCCTTGTCCCTAAGGAGCCCAACAGTGGCCCTAAATACAGAGAGATCTCTCAAAAATTACAGATGTAGCTTTAGGAGCACTTAATGAATTCCAATCAAATTCATAGGAAGCCATAGCTTTTTTAACAAGTTATATTAGAAAGAACACCACCAACTTTACCGACAATGCGACTCTTCTTTTTATTTTATTATTGGAGTATAATTGCTTTGCAGTGTTGTGTTCATTTCTGCTGTACAACAGAGTGAATCAGCTATCTGTATTTATCCTCTCTCTCTTGAGCCTCCCTACCATCCCCACCCCACCCCTCTAGGTCATCACAGAGCACCAAGCTGGGCTCCCTGTGCTATACAGCAGCTATCTATTTTATAACATGTGGCTCTTCTGCTTCCTCATATTCATCATTTTGTCTCCTTAAACATGATTTCTGCAACTGTCAGTATAGAGAAACTGCTCTCTTACTGCATGATAGTCAGTGCCCTCCTAATTGCACATCAAATAAACTTTTACTATTTCCTTGTTCACCTTGAACTTTTGGGAGTATCTCACATTGTGTCTTGTTTCCCTTTTCCTGAAGTTCTTCTCTCAGTTTGACTGTTACACAAATCTAGTTCTCATTTTATTTTTCCAGTTACTTCTTCTCTGACCCCTTAATGATTTTGCTTCCTCTTGCTCACTACATAAATGTAGTTCTTGGCCATCTTTTCTTCTTTCTGTATATTCACTTCCAGGCTAATCTCATATATAATCCCCTGACCTAAACTATCATTTCTACATAGAAATTTTAATCTACATCTTCACATCTTGCCCTCATTCTAACAGAACTCTAGCCTTGCCATTTCAATCACTTTTAGATCAGTAAGTCTACACTTGAAGCCCACCATTTAAAGATAATTTTATCTGCAAAACAGAAGTGTAGACACAGACTTAGAGGACAAATGTATGGATACCAAGGGGGGAAGGGGGTGTGTGGGAGGAACTGGGAGATTGGGATTGATACATATACATTATTGATACTATGTGTAAAACAGACAACTAATGAGAAAATACAGTATAACATGGGAACTATACTTAATGCACTGTGGTGACCTGAATGGGAAGGAAATCCAGAAACGAGGGGATTTATGTATATGTATAGCTGATTCACTTTGCTGTATGGTAAAAATGAACACACCATTGTGAAGCAGCTATACCCCATTAAAAAAAAACTGATTGCTGATTGCTATATAATATATATATCCCCAAAAGGGAGGGGATATATATATTAATATCTGTATGGCTGATTCATTTTGCTGTAGAGAAAAAACTAACACAACATTGTAAAGCAACTAAACTCCAATAAAAATTAATCTTACTAGGAGGCAATAAACTTTACCATTGTATCACCAAGAGCTTAGCACAGTGCCAGACATAGTGTCTCGTATATGGTGAGTGTGAAATTTGGTGATTTATTGGATGTTATTTGCAGGTAAGTACAAGGGTGACCCCAACTAGAAATTTTAGCTACTGCAGAGATGGTGGTTGTTAGACAGGGAATGGAGAAGGAAGAGAATGTGGAAGAGGAGGAAGAAAGAAAAGAAAAATAATTACTAATGCAATTTTAAGCATGTTGAGTTTGAAATCCCAGTTGTATGCTGATGCCAGAGTAAACTTCCTGAAACACAGTTTGATCATGACATGACTTCCTTGTTCAAAAACCTTCAAGAGTTTGTACTGTAGACCAAATCTGTATCAAATACTCTATCCTGGAATTTAAGGTCCTCTACAATCTGGCCATCTTTGCAAGAAATGTTCCCTTAGTATCTCTAATTTTCTTGAAGTGATCTCTAGTCTTTGCCATTCTGTTGTTTTCCTCTATTACTTTGCATTGATTGCTGAGGAAGGCTTTCTTATCTCTCTTTGCTATTCTTTGGAACTCTGCATTCAAATGAGAATATCTTTCCTTTTCTCCTTTGCTTTTTGCTTCTCTTCTTTTCACAGCTATTTGTAAGGCCTCCTCAGACAGCCATTTTGCTTTTTTTGTATTTTTTTCCATGGGGATTGTCTTGATCCCTGTCTCCTGTACAATGTCACAAACCTCTGTCCATAGTTCATCAGGTACTCTATCAGATCTAGTCCCTTAAATCTATTTCTCACTTCCACTGTATAATCATAAGGGATTTGATTTAGGTCATAGCTGAATGGTCTAGTGGTTTTCCATACTTTCTTTAATTTAAGTCTGAATTTGGCAATAAGGAGTTCATGATCTGAGCCACAGTCAGCTCCTGGTCCTGTTTTTGCTGACTTGAATTTTGGATTCAAGATTGCTGGGAGAAATATCAATAACCTCAAATATGCAGATGACACCACCCTTATGGCAGAAAGTGAAGAGGAACTAAAAAGCCTCTTGATGAAAGTGAAAGAGGAGAGTGAACAAGTTGGCTTAAAGCTCAACATTCAGAAAACAAAGATCATGGCATCTGGTCCCATCACTTCATGGCAAATAGATGGGGAAACAGTGGAAACAGTGAGAGACTTTATTTTTCTGGGCTCCAAAATCACTGCAGATGGTGATTGCAGCCATGAAATTAAAAGACGCTCACTCCTTGGAAGGAAAGTTATGACCAACCTAGATAGCATATTAAAAAGCAGAAACATTACTTTGCCAACAAAGGTCCATCTAGTCAAGGCTATGGTTTTTCCGTTAGTCACGTATGGATGTGAGAGTTAGACTATAAAGAAAGCTGAGCGCCGAAGAATTGATGCATTTGAACTTTGGTGTTGGAGAGGTCTCTTGAGAGTCCCTTGGACTGCAAGGAGATCCAACCAGTCCATCCTAAAGGAGATCAGTCCTGGGTGTTCATTGGAAGGACTGATGTTGAAACTGAAACTCCAATACTTTGGCCACCTCATACGAAGTGTTGACTCATTGGAAAAGACCCTGATGCTGGGAAGGATTGGGGGCAGGAGGAGAAGGGGATGACAAAGGATGAGATGGCTGGATGGCATCACTGACTCGATGGACATGAGTTTGGGTAAACTCCAGGAGTTGGTGATGTACAGGGAGGCCTGGTGTGCTGAGATTCATGGGGTCGCAAAGAGTCGGACACGACTGAGCGACTAAACTAAACTGAACAATCTGCCCATGGCTTAGCTTTCCAAAGTGATCTCACACCCTCCTGTTTTCCCAAACATCTGCTATTCATCTCCTGGCCATGCCCCAGACAGTCCCACCTACTGAGCCGTTCCTTCTATCTGGAATGTAATGTCCTTCACCATTCTACTGGTCAAAACCCCATCAATGCTTTAAGACTCAACTCAAATAGCATTTTATACAATTCAAATTATTTCTCCAATTACCCAGGCAGAAAGACTTGTACCTCTGAGTATGTATCAATCTTATTATACGTACTGATTATATAACTTGCCTTCTTACTTGTGGTGTAGCTAGTCACTCATATGTTTTATGACACCTAGGAGAGTTAAAGCTTGAAGAGGGTAGAAATTGTGTTTCACTTATTTTCAATGCTTCCATGTTCCAAGCCCATCACATGACATATAATAAATGCTTAATAAATTATTATAAAATGAAACAATAAAACAGGGATGAATGAATAACTGAAGACTAGAAGAAACGAATAGATGAAGTTGAGAATGACTTTTCCTCCATTACTTTTATATATATCAGTCAGTTCAGTCACTCAGTCATGACAAACCCTTTGTGACCCCATGGACTACAGCACACCAGGTCTCCCTGTCCATCACCAACTCCCAGAGTTTACTCAAACTCATGTCCATTGAGTTGGTGATGCCATCCAACCATCTCATCCTTTATCATCCCCGTTTCCTCCCACTTTCAATCTTTCCCAGCATCAGGGTCTTTTCAAATGAGTCAGTTCTTCGCATTAGGTGGCCAAAGTATTGGAGTTTCAGCTTCAGCATCAGTCCCTCCAATGAATATTCACGACTGATTTCCTTTAGGATGGACTGGTTGGATCTCCTTGTAGTCCAAGGGACTCGCAAGAGTCTTCTCCAATGCCACAGTTTAAAAGCATCAATTCTTTGGCGCTCAGCTTTCTTTATAGTCCAACTCTCACATCCATACATGACCACTGAAAAAACCATAGCCTTGACTAGATGGACCTTTGTCGGCAAAGTAATGTTTCTGCTTTTTAATATGCTGTCTAGGTTGATCATAACTTCTCTTCCAAGGAGCAAGCGTCTTTTAAGTTCATTGCTGCAGTCACCATCTGCAGTGATTTTGGAGCCCAGAAAAATAAAGTCTCTCACTATTTCCACTGTTTCCCCATCTATTTGCCATGAAGTGATGGGACCAGATGCCGTGGTCTTAGTTTTCTGAATGTTGAGTTTTAAGCCAACTTTTTCACTCTCCTCTTTCACTTTCATCGAGAGGCTGTTTAGTTCCTCTTCACTTTCTGCCATAAGGGTGGTGTCATCTACATATCTGAGGTTACTGATATTCCTCCCAGCAATCTTGATTCCAGATTGTGTTTCATACAGCCCAGTGTTTCTCACAATGTGCTCTGTATATAAGTTAAATAAGCGGGGTGACAATATACATACAGCCTTGACGTACTCCTTTTCCTATTTGGAACCAGTCTGTGTTCCATGTCCAGTTCTAACTGTTGCTTCCTGACCTGCATACAGATTTCTCAAGAAGCAGGTCAGGTGGTCTGGTATTCCCATCTCTTTAAGAATTTTCCACAGTTTATATACCTTTCAGCAAGTCCTAATAACTATCTGAGCTTGCCAACACTGAATGAAGCATGTGTTCAAGAGAAAAGATATCAGGCCAAGAAATCAGTTAGTCTAAAGGACCATGAAAGTTTTGGCTAATTGATCCATATCTTGGAGTCTGTGGTTGTTGGTCCCATGTAGAACTTCTGTGCCAATTAGTAGAGTAGACAGTAAAAACAGAAGCCAAGTGAAATGCTTATAGTACTTCTCCAGGCTCACTACATATAAATTATTAATGCCTCCTGATACTACATTTCCCTGAATATATTTAAATGTGAATTGATGGATGGAAGTGTATGTAAAAGAAAAATACATTTATATTTCCACTGCTCCGTGTAATCTATAGAACTAACATTTATTACATATTTCTGATTACAAAATAAATACGTGTTCATTCTAGAAAATTTGTGAAGTGCAGAAAGCATGAAGGCAAAACTAAAATCACCTATAACTTCCTTTCATGGTATAAATCTGTTAATATATTGGTGTATATTCTTATGGGCTCTTTTTCCTAACTGCGGGACAATGGGCAGTGGTAAAGAACCACTGGTGGCTCAGTGGTAAAGAACCTTCCTGCCCATGTAGGAGACGCAGGTTTGATCCCTGGGTCAAAAGATCCCCTGGAGGAGGAAATGGCAACCTACTCCAGTATTCTTGCCTGGAAAATTCCATGGACAGAGGAGCCTGGCAGGCTACAATCCATGGGGTCACAAAAGAGTCAGACATGACTAAGGGACTGAGCATACAGCACGTGGGACAATACCATCTTTAATTTGGTTCCTTTCTCTTAATATACTCCGAATATTTTCTGTGTAATTAAGTATTCTTAATAGAACATAAGTTTTTTTTTTCTTAATAGAACATAAGTTTTGATGGTTATACATCTTTCATATCCATGTATCAGGAAACAATATGTTACTTTTGGACATTTATCTTATATTGAATATTTCATAGTTATAGATGACTCTGTGATAAACATCCCTATAGCCAAAGCTTTAGCATCTTTCTTATTACAGTTTGATAAATTCCAGCCTTGGAATTCGGGCTTCCCTGGTGGCTTAGATGGTAAAGAATCTGCCTGCAATGCAGGAGACCCAGACTCGATCCCTGGGTTGGAAAAATCTCCTGGAGCAAAGAATGGCTACCCACTCCAATAGTCTTACCTGGAGAATCCTGTGGACAGAGCAGCTTGGCAGTCCATGGCATTTCAAAGAGTCAGACACAACTGAGTGACTAACATTTTCACTTTACTTTTTTACACTCTTCAAAACTGTACGCACTCTTCAAAATTGCACATGGGGTTACCATTGATACATACTTTTGCCAAAAACTCAATGTAATCAGATTTCTTTGGTGTTTACAAATCAGCTTAGTAAAAAACAGCATCTCAGTTTGTCTTAGTTTGCATTTCCCTGGTTACAACAAGGGTTGAACATCTCTTTACTTTTTTATTAGCCATATGATTTCCTCTTTGATGAAATTCAGAAAACCATTTTCCCCTTATTGAGTTATTTATTTGTTTCTTATTGATGTGTAGAAATTTAAAAATATATTCTCGTTTGGAATATTTTGTTGGTTGTGTAAGTATTTTCTACCAGTTCATAGTTTGATTTTTCACTTTTTTGAAGTGTCTTTTTCTGAGCAGAAGTTTTAACAGTCTTAATGTAGTTGAATCTATCAACCTTTTCTTTTTAAAGCTGGTGCTTTCAGTGTATTATTTAAGAAATCCTACCCTGCCACAAGGCCATAAAGACATTCATCCACACATTTTTTTTCTGGAGTTGTAAAGGTTCACTTTTGACATTTATATTCTTATAAATTTTATTTTTGGATGATACAGCTTCATTGGAACATTATTTTCTTTGTTTTGCTCAGTACTGAAGTGAAAGTCACTCAGTTGTGTCCAACTCTTTGCGACCCCATGGACTACAGAGTCCATGGAATTCCCCATGGAATTCTCCAGGCCAGAATACTGGAGTGGGTGTCCTTTTCCCTTCTCCAGGGGATCTTCCCAACCCAGAGTCAAATACAATCTCCCACATTGCAGGCAGATTCTTTGCAAGCTGAGCCACCAGGGAAGCCCTTTGCTCAATATTGGCACATACTTATAATCAAGGGACTCGTGTCTCTCTTCATCGCTGGAAAACTATCAACAGTTGGGTTTTTTTTGAATGTTACTTCTCCGTCTGTATCTCTGATTTCTCCTTACAGAACTATTTGATGGAAGTTGAGAATTCTCAACGTATTATCTTTCAACAGTTCATTCTAAAATTTCTCTATTTCTCTATGTGTATTTAGAGAAAATATTTTTGTGCTTTATTTCAATTTATTATTTTTCATTTAATTATGCACTATAGAGAGATTATCCTGTAACTGAATTTATTGACAACTGTATTTTTCAACTTAATGATTTTACTTTTAAGAATCCACTTGTTTTTCCATTTCATAATTTTGTTCTTATTTATAGATATTATACCTTCATTTCTCTCTCTGAAGACACTAAACATACTTATTTTGAAATCTATTTCAGATTTTCCTGTTATTTATTTCTACCTGTAGTGAATTCATATTCTGATTATTGGTTTTGTTGACTTTTTCATATCTTTTGTGGACTTTTTTGGAAATTTATATTTTCAGGGTCATTGTGAATGGGTGGATATTTCTCTCACTCTTTTTCTTTGGACTTATTCTCCATTTAGTGGCCTTGAAATAATTGTCCCTAGGCCAGCCAGGAAAGCTTGGAAAAGACCTGGATGCTTGGAAAGATTGATGGCAGGAGGAGACAGGGGCAACAGAGGATGAGATGGTTGGATGGCATCATCAACTTAATCAAGCAAGCTCCGGGAGATAGTGAAGGATGGGGAACCCTGGTGTGCTGCAGTCAATGGGGTCGCAAAGAGTCTTAGCGACTGAACAGTAACATGGCCAGCCAAAACCATGTCTTATATTGGAGGTCTAGGACTCCAGCTCTGCAGTGAAATTGGAGATGTTATAACTTCAGCCTGGCTTTTTTTTCCCCCTTGGTCTCAAAGCTCTACTTTCTCCTACCTTCCTTAGCCCAAGAAACATTTGGCAACAATAGTTAGGAGGCCTGAAAGTCAACCCCAAAGTATATTTTATTTTATATTTTCTTATATGTTAAAGTCAAAAGTGAAATATGATCACTTGTCTCCTCCCACTTTAGATGAGGAATTTAGCATATAAATTCCTCCTTCATTTTTACTTCTTGGTTTTGCTGGTATGATTTTGGATTTTAAATCTAGATTATTGCTCTCAATTTATTGTTTTAAATAGCCCATTTCCTTCTTAAACTGGAGTGCTCCAGTGTAATAGAATAGGAACACCCATGATTTTCTAGATTGCCTTAAATGGAACACTGATGATTATGAAGAAGATGAAGAAAATAGGGGACTGCCAATTTTTTCCTACCTGGATGACAATTACAAAAAAAAAAAAAAAAAAAGGAAAAGTAGCATAACTAAAATAGGTGCTTTTTATAGGTCATTCTAACAGTCCTAATTTCTTTTCAGAGACGCTTTCAATTTATATCTTTATTGTAAATAGCTTACCCAGTAAGGGCTGGAAACACTTGTGAAGATGTGGAGATACTTAAATGTAAAGTATTTGCAGGCACTGAAAATAAACACCAAAACCTAATGGTTTACACCATCATGGAATTTGTGGTCTAGGTGAACAAACTTAGTCATCTATATTTCATATTCAAGTTCACTTTCAGCACATTTTTTTCTCTTTCATCTCCATTGAAAAAGTGAAAGTGACTCAGTTGTGTCTAATTCTTTGTGACCCCATGGACTGTACCCCTCCAGGCTCCTCTGTCCATGGAATTCTCCAGGCCAGACTATTAGAGTGGGTAGCCATTCCCTTCTCCAGGGGACCTTCCCAACCCAGGGATCAAACCCAGGTCTGCCACATTACAGGCAGATTCCTTACCATCTGAGCCATCAGGGAAGCCCTTCATTCTCATAGATCTTGTCAAAGACCCTCATGACCTTCATGTTGCCAGACCCTATAGACTAGCACCCCTTGAGGAGGTAGGGCGTAGCTCCTCAATCCTCAGATGTGAGCTGCATGTAGTGACGTCCTTCCAAAGAGTAAAGTATGGAAAACTTTACAACAGAGAAATCTGATAAAGAAACTTGTAGCCAGGTGATCAGGGTCAACCTTGAGAGTGAAGAGTCAGGGACTTCCCTGGTGGTCCACTGGTTAAGAATCTGTTTTTCAATTCACGGGACACAAGTTCAATCCTTGGTCTGGAGACGGTGATCCCACATGCTGGGGGCTGGGTAGGGGAGGGAAGAAAGGTGGAAAAGGAGGCAGGCAGCTCAGCCTGTGTATCACAGCTAGTTGCATGCTGCAACTAGAGAAAAGCCCGTGCACTACAATGAAGAGCTCCCCCACACAACAAAGACCCAGTACAGAAAAAAAAAAAAAAAAGAATTTTAAGTCATATTGATAGCATGTACCCTTGAGAAGATGTGATGAGAATTCCTCACCCAATCCCATAACGCAGTCTAGCCATGGTTCAAACATCAGGCACACTCAGGTTAAAGAATAGTTTATGAAATATCTAACGAGTTTTATCCTCAAAACTATCAAAGTCCTGAACCACGAGGAAATTCTGAAAAACTGTCGGAGTCCAGAGGAACTTAAGGAAACATGATGACCAAATGTAATACGGTTTCACAGATGGTATTCTAGGAGAGAAGAGGGGTATTAGGTAAAAATTAAGAAAATATGAATAAAATACAACATATGCAGATTACTCTAGGAATAGAATAAGTGGTATTTGATTTAGTCTGGTGAGTGGGAGCGGAAAGATTTCTTTGACAAACCAGTATATAAACTAAAACCTGAGAGGCCACTAAAAACCACCACAAGAGTGGGATGATCCACATGCTACCAGAAAAAAAGCATATTCTGTTGAAGAAAAGTAAGCCAGCCCAATATATCATATGCCCATCATCCCACTGCTTCTCCAGGGCAGCCTCTTAAGAGGCTGTGATTAATCCCAGTTTATGGATGAGGAAATGAAGACTATGTTCCCAATGCCACACAGATGAGGAAATAGCAATCATGTTCCCAGTGGCACACAGCTGATTGGTGGTTAAAACAGAATTGGGATCCCATCAGACTCTAAAACCTAAATCCTTTCCTCTTGTGCTCCTTTCCACTTGCCTATAAAAGTAGGCTGTGGTCAGGCATTTTCTCACTTCTGAAAATGAGAACACATGGTGTTAACATGCAGATCAGCAGGAATTCTGGGAATGGCTGGCCGGAGCACCGTGAATTCTCACTAAGTTGCTCTCACAAGAAGCCTTCTCGTACTTGCCAGGAACCAGAGCTCTCTGAATCCAGAGGTCACATTCCAACCTATGAACCCGAGGGGAATTATGTATCATGAAAATATGGCCTGGGAGCTGGAACCAAGGGGAAAAAAAAAAGCCTATTATGGAAACAGGAATTAGAGCAGTGGAAAGAAGGATGAGGCTGGAGACAGGCTGTCCTTGGGTGGAGGAGAGGTGGACAAGGTGAAGAATTCAGTCTTAGCTTGGAAGGTGCCACCCAGTAGAGTCATGAGTCAGCCCACGATCGTTAACTTAAAGGGCCCACTTCCACTTCCACCTCCAGCTTTGTTCCTCATTACCACTTTAACAAGCCATTCAACCACCAGGAGGAACTGTCCAAACCTAGCACCTACCTGAGAAGTTTTCCTGTGTGTTCTCGTCAGCTGAGCCTGGGAATAGAGCAGTGTTTCTGGAGCAGGATAGGGAAAGGGAGATACCTAACAGAAAAACTCAAATGCTGGACGGAGGCATTACAATACTGGTCACAAAGGGAGTGATATAAAAGTCCTTAAAATGCCAAAAAAAAAAAAATCTCTGTAACATCCATACCAATGCAAAAAACACTCAGAGCGGGTAGACTATTAAGCAGGCTGGTTATATAATGGATTATTAGATCAACTGCTTTTAAGTTAAAGGTCTGGGGATATGTTTAGTAATGAACAGGGCTGGAAATGTAACACTGTTCAGTATTATTGGTCAAGTGAACATGGGGCTGGGAAGGGAACAGGGAAAAGCTGGCATTCTTTTTGTTTTTGTCACAGTTCCCAGGTGAAGCCCTTAATGTGAGTAACCCCTAAGTTTAGGAGAGTGGCATCTTTCAGGTGCTCTGGAGCCCACCTAGTCAGACCCTGGGGCTTGGACTGTTTTCTCCTGGGTCCCATCCACCTATAGGATGGCCTTTCAGAGGCTGATCCGTGGTCCGTGTGCTCATCTGATAGACAGCCAGAATTTTCTCTAGGGCTCCCCTGATGACTTGGATGGTAAAGAATCTGCCTGCAGTGCAGGAGACCTGGGGTTTGATCCCTGGGTTGGGAAGATCCCCTGGAGAAGGGAATAACTATCCACTCCAGTATTCTTGCCTGGAGAATTCTATGACCTGTGGTCTGTGTGGTCGTTTGATAGATGGTCAGAATTTTCTCTAGGGTGAATTATATTGCAGGGATCCAGATTTGGGGCACGCCTAGTACCTCCTAACAACTTCGCTAGAGAGACTCAGTTTTGCCACACAGATGGATTCAGGCATGTTGTTCACTTTCCAAGCAGGCTCGAATCAAAGGGAGGTGTGGTAGAAATTCAGAACTTTGAAGCTGGAAGCAATTGACATTTGGATCCTGGAGGAGGAAGGGGAAGTATTTGTGGTTGGGTGTTTATATTGGCTCGGATAACAGGGCTCAAGCAGTTGTGGTCTTACTTTCTCATCATCACGCCCTCGGCATCAGTGCCCTGAGCTGGCTACGTGGGGTCCTAGGGACATTCCTCACTAGGTGACCTTTGTCCTGGCTGTTTCTAACACAAGCACCATTAGCTGTCCTGAGCTCGGGATATTAAATGTCGAGGAGCTGGGGGTAGGGTGGGAGTTCACCGGGTCAGCCTGCTGCTCTGGCTCTGAGCATAGCTTACTGTTGATCGTTTGGCAAGAAGTTTGGTACCAGAAGGTAGCATGACTCTGAATTATTAACGGGCCTACATGGAGACAACTATATGAAGTATGTATATTAAGTACTATGAAGTCTTTTTATAAAAAAAAAAAACAGAAGATTTTGATTGCATACCACTGACTTCGATGTTCTTACTCCCAGGAGGCCAGCTATACGCTGATGCCATCTTGCTCTTAACACTGACCATGCTTGGTGTTGGAACTCATATTGGGAAATGGTCTTGGGGGACTTGTCACATTCCTTTGCATATCACCAGTGGCGAGTCTTCATTCTTGGAGGATGTCTTGGGTTTGAGGAAAGAGCCAAAAGTCAGATGACCTCAGTCATGAATGTTAGGTGATTTGGCAGAGAATTCTAATTGTTGGAGAAAATAATTATTAAACACTCCCCCCTCCCACCGTAGCTCCCATCATTTCTCTGACTTACATCATAGAGTCCAAGAATTTTAGTTTTTGGAAGGGTAAGGAGAAATAATGGAAGGCATTCCAAAAGAACTTTATGCTGAATGATATTTGGACAATCTAAACTCAGTTCTGAATTTGGAGTATCAATATCATTTTATTTGGGGACTATTAAAAAGGACTGGTATTTCAAGCCAATAAAATTAGTAATACTAACATTTGTGCAACGCTTTTAACTTTTTCAGAGGGCCTTTGGAACCCACATGCAGTGGTTACCAAGTTCCAATGAGGCAATATTTGATTGCAGTGATTTTTAACCCCTTCAGGTATCATTAAAACAAAGAGGGGGCTTAAACTAACGTTGGAGATATTTTCTTGGTGCCTTGATTGGCTGAGAACTGGTCAAGAAACTCTTGATCTTTTAAAAATATACTATCATATTTTATGGTTAACAGTTAAGAACCTGGGCTTGGCAGCCAGCCTGCCTGCATTCAAATGTCTCCATTGCTTACTTAGCTCAAGTTAGCTTCTTGGAACCTGTTTCTTTATTTGTAAAATGGGGATAATAATAGTACCCACGTCATAGGGATTTTTTTTTTGAGGATCAGATGAATTTAAGATATATACATTGCACATAGCCAGCACTCAACAAATGTTAACTGTAACTATTATTAGTATCATTATTTCCCAAACCACACTATAAAATAGGTTGGGCAGGTATTCTGAATTTCAAGTTTATTTAATTGGCACAATAATCTTGATTGTTAGATGTGAAAAGACCCAGAGAATAAAGTATAAGAGGGTAAAATTTTTAAAACTCCCTGTATACAAGCTGGATTATAACAATAATACTTGTTTTTTCTTTTCAGTGATTCTAGTAAATGATACTCACTCAATTTTAGAACACCATGCTCAAACTGGAATTTGTGAACTCTGTTTAGTCTGTTACTTTTTTCTGCTCAGAGCATTTCTGAAAAAGTAAAAGGTTTAATATACATGAATTTTTACAAGTTATCGTAGAGGTATCGCGGAAAATGCATTTCAGTTTCATTTGAAACTGAAGCAAATGATTGCAAAATTCCTTTTCCAGAGAACATTCTAGAAAACTTTGTGGATTTTTGCAATATGTGAAAAGGTCTTCCTCAAACAGTGTTGTTAATTTGGGGTTTACGTGGTAGAGTTTGAGTGTTTGGTGATATACGACTTCCTCCATTCACCCAAAATACTATGATACATTCATGTCCTGTGATCAAGGACAAGTCACTTCTTTTATCTGGATAATGTTTGGTCAAGTTATTCAATCTCTCTAAACTTAAATTTTTTCATCAATAAAAGTAGGTTAATAAAATGCTTAGCATTGGACTGAGAAAGGGTGCTCAGGTGTGATGTATAAACAGCCTGCAGTCATTTGCCTAGTTGTCTCTGTTAGGCAGCTGCTTGTTCTGAGAAATAAGAGATGACACGTTGAAAATACTTAGCACCATGCTTGGTGCTAAGCTTTATTTAAGCTCTCAGTAAAGATGAGCTACTGATACTAAGATTAATATTATTGTTTCTACCACCATGGTGACAACTCTTGCATTGACTACTGTCCTTCAAGATCTTATATGAGCTCACTGTCCCTTTCCAGGCCCAAGAGATTGGTTCACGTATCACATGATGCTATATTTTAAAAAAATTTTTTAAATTTGTAACTGGAAGATAATTGCTTTACAATGTTGTGTTGGTATCTGCCGTACAATATGAATCAGCCATAGGTATACATATGTTCCCTCCTTCTTGAACCTTGCTCCCACTCCCTCCACCCCCATCCCACACCTCTAGGTTGTTGTCACTGGGTTGAGCTCTCTGCATCATACAGCAGTATTTTTAAAAAATATACATATATTTAGCTGCGTTGGGTCTTAGTTCCGGCACACTGAATCTTCACTGGGTCAGGCGGTATCTTTTGTTGTGATGTACAGATTTTCTAGTTGTGATGCGTAGGTTCATTAGTTG
Organism: Okapia johnstoni; assembly: GCA_024291935.2. Classification (NCBI taxonomy): domain Eukaryota; kingdom Metazoa; phylum Chordata; class Mammalia; order Artiodactyla; family Giraffidae; genus Okapia; species Okapia johnstoni. The sequence goes on along the minus strand of CM044314.1, from coordinate 35,841,116 downwards.
TCTTTTGTGGGCTTAGTTATTCCAGGGCATGTGGGATCTTAATTCCCCAATCAGAGATTCTTAACCACTGTACCACCAGGGAAGTCCCACATGATGCTGTATTTTATTGTACATGTGCAAAACCCAGGAGCTTGACAGGACGTACACCCTTAAGAGGACTCCCTCTACTGCTCCAAGCATTAGGAGTTATATATACTTGTGAATGTAGCTAAGAAGGGCTGCTTGAGCTGGAAAGGGGAGTATGGAGAGATTATCATGTGTGCATGACTTGGGACATGGCAGGGAGCTGTAGAAAAAATTCGAGAGAGAGGATAATACTGCTGGCAGAGTGCTTAAGATTATGGTGCTGTGAGTAGTGTGGCTAGTGTGGGCAGCCTTACCCCCTTGCGCTGGGGTTAGTAAAGGCTCTTGCAGAGAGAATGAGGGTTGCACCCCTCTTGTTGAGGGGACCCAAGGCACAAGGCCTTGGGAGTTGGGAAAGAAGAGGGTCTGACAGATCCATGCAGATTGCCCTGAGCCAAACACTTTGGGGTCTGAGCACTGTCAGCGATCCTATGTAGCCTCCCCAAGCATCCTATGTACCTTCCTCTGCATCCTCCAGTGCCTTGTGCATTGCTGTTAGTACAACTGTTCAACTGTGTTCCAGGCAGTTTCTTTACCATCTGAGCCACCGGGGAAGCCCCAGTATAACTGTTCAACAAAGTAAGCTCTTCCACCTGAGAGGAGATGTAACACGATGTTACCTCTTCCCCATTTGCTGCTCTCAAATATTCTGTATTGAAAGTCCATGCCCCTGCTCACTGGGAAATGGGTCCTTAAATGACATTTTGTTCATTTTAAAAATCTAATAATTTAATGATTTTTAGTTATAAAGACTTGGTCTTGTTTCATATAAAACTTTAGCCTCAGGGACTTCCCTGATGGTGCAGTGGTTAAGACTTCACCTTCCAGTGCAGGGGATCTGCAGGTTTGATCCCTGGTTAGGGAACTAAGATCCCACTTGCCTCGAGGCTGAAAAACCAAAAACATCAGAACATAAACAGCAGAAGCAATATTGTAACAAATCCAATAAAGTAAAGAGTCCACAACAACAACAACAACAACAAATCTTAAAAAAATAATTAGCCTCATATATGATACACAATAAACTGTGGAAAATTCTGAAAGAGATGGGAATACCAGACCACCTGACCTGCCTCTTGAGAAACCTGTATGCAGGTTGGGAAGCAACAGTTAGAACTGGACATGAAACAACAGACTGGTTCCAAATAGGAAAAGGAGTACGTCAAGGCTGTATATTGTCAGCTTGCATATATATAACTTATATGCAGAGTACATCATGAGAAATGCTAGGCTGGAGGAAGCACAAGCTGGAATCAAAATTGCCAGGAGAAATGTCAATAACCTCAGATACGCAGATGACACCACCCTTATGGCAGAAAGTGAAGAAGAACTAAGATCCTCTTGATGAAAGTGAAAGAGGAGAGTGAAAAAGTTGGCTTAAAGCTCAACATTCAGAAAACTAAGATCATGGCATCTGGTCCCATCATTTCATGGCAAATAGATGGGGAAACAGTGGAAACAGTGAGAAACTTTATTTTGGGGGGCTCCAAAATCACTGCAGATGGTGATTGCAGCTGTGAAATTAAAAGAAGCTTACTCCTTGGAAGGAAAGTTATGACCAACCTAGACAGCATATTTAAAAGCAGAGACATTACTTTGCCGACAAAGCTCTGTCTAGTCAAGGCTATGGTTTTTCCAGTAGTCATGTATGGATGTGAGAGTTGGACTATAAAGAAAACTGAGCACCAAAGAATTGATACTTTTGAACTGTGGTGTTGGAGAAGACTCTTGAGAGTCCCTTGGACTGCAAGGAGATCCAACCAGTCCATCCTAAAGGAGATCAGTTTTGGGTGTTCATTGGAAGGTCTGATGTTGAAGCTGAAATTCCACTTTGGCCACCTAATGCGAAGAGCTGAGTCATTTGAAAAGACCCTGATGTTGGGAAAGATTGAGGGCAGGAGGAGAAGGGGACGACAGAGGATGAGATGGTTGGATGGAATCACCGACTCAATGGACATGAGTTTGGGTGGGCTCCGGGAGTTGGTGTTGGACAGGGAGGCCTGGCGTGCTGCAGCTCATGGGGTCTCAAAGAGTCAGACACGACTGAATGACTGAACTGAACTGAACTGATGATCCAAATCTCCTCCTGTATCCCTCTCCCTCCTTTCCCCATGCAGAGGTGAGGCTTGTGGCTTGGGGACCAAGAACGAGAACAAGACTGATCTTTACTCTCCCTCTGCACTTATCAAGGTGTGTTTTCTCTGACACTGGGGCCAATGGAGGAAGAAAGAGGGAGCAGGCTGCTCTTGGCTGTGGTTGCAGTTGTGCCCCTGCCTCACTCTGCTTTCATCTGCTTCTGTCTCTTACACACCTCTGCTGCAGTTGTGCTCTTGGAATAGGTGGATGGCAACATTTCTTTTCTGAGGGATGCTCACCCAAGTCCCCCTCCATTGCTGAGGACATCCCTGGTGGGGCACCCATGTTGGCTGTCAGCCCTCCAAGTATAGTGCATCCTACCTGTCCTCTGGGTTGGCCCAATAGGGCCTGGACTGCCCATCACTTCTGCCTCTCTGCTAAGCTCTCAGCTTCTTCACCCAGCGCTGTTCCTGTGTGCCCTCTTCCTCATCCTCCCAGGTCTCTATGAGAACTGGAAGGAGGAGGAGTTTTCTCCATGTTCTTTATGGGCACATGACATCACACTGCCTTTAAACCCTGACAGCTCAGGTGTTGAAGGGACCTCCTATCTTCAGAATTTCAGGGTGAGAAGCAGGCAGCACCTCATACATTTCCATATGCTCTAAACTTTAGAGAACCCAGGTACAGTTCTCTCCATGTTTTGTTCGCATGGCAGCTCCATAGAGGACCTGCCAATCCCTCATTTCAGTGGGTACCCAGGTGGGTTGAAAGAGGCAGGACTCCTTTTCTTTGGCAAGTTCCCTCACTGTATATATCTGATGCTCTTCAGGATCAGGAAGGTGTTAACCTACAGGAGAGCAAGCCCCTCTTTCTTCTCCAAAGGGGAGGGAAGAGCTTCTATGCACAGACACCACCCTCCTCACTGTCCACTGCTCCTCCCCTCTCCCCAACAGGAGTGGGGTGGGAGGGGATCCAGGTGAGTTCTTCTGACACCTCTTGGTGAGCTCCATGGTGTAGTGTCTGCTCCCAGCCACTGACCTCTTCCCTTGGGTTTCTTTAAGGTCTGAGAGTCCTGGTGCCTTTAATTTTGGCTAGCCCACAATCCTAGGATGTTAGAAAGTTCCTCTCCTACCAACTTGTTACTCCATCTTATTGGAATTTCCTGGTTTTTTTTTCTGTCTCCTCTATCATAAACTTCTCAAGGACATAGCTTGTATCTTACCATATGTTTATGACTATAGACTTCTTCAATTTTTACAATTGTGGTAAAATGCACATCACATAAAATTTACCATCTCAACCACTTCAAGTGCACAGTTCACTGGCATTATTAAGTATGTTCACCTTGTTGTGCAACCATCACCATCATCCATCTCCAGAACTCTTTTCACCTTCTCAACTGAAACTGTACTATTAAACAAATTTTTCCTCTCCAGGTGGCTTGGTGGGAAAGAATCTGCCTACAATGCAGGAGACATGGGTTCTATCCCTGGGTTGGGAAGATACCCTGGAGAAGGAAATGGCAACCCACTCCAGTATTCTTGCCTGGGAAATTTCATGGACAGGGGAACCTGGCGGGGTACAGTCCATGGAGTCACAAAGAGTCAGACACTAGTGAGTGACTGAGTACATACACACATTTCTTCTTCCTATAGTCCCTGGAAAACACCATTCTATTTTCCGTCTCTATGAATTTGACTGCTCTACCTCATGTTAGTGGAATCGTGCAGTGTCTGTCTTTCTGCAATGGGCTTATTAATTCATTTAGCATAACGACCTCAAGGGTCATCTATGTTGCATCATGTGTAAGAATTTCCTTATTTTTAAAGGTGGAACAATATTCCATTGTTTGTATATAACTCATATTGTTGAACTGTTCATCCAGTGATGGATACCTGGGTTGCTTCTACCTTTTGGCCTTTGTTAATAATGCTGCTATAAATATGGGTGTACAAATATTTCTTTAAGACCCTACTTTCAATTCTTCTCAATTCTGGTATATACTAGAAGTTGAATTGCTAGATCATATGGTAATTCTGTGTTTAATGAATTGAGGAATTGCTGTAGTATTTTCAGTAGCAGCTGTACCACTTTACATTTCTACCATCAGTGCACAAAGACTTCAAGTTTTCCAAATTCTTTCCAGCATTTACTTTTCTGATGTTTTTTGTAGTAGCCATTTTAATTGTGAGAGGTGGTATCTCACTGTTGTTTGGATTTGCATTTCACTGTTAATTAGTGATATTGAACATCTTTTCATTTTGTTATTGGCTATTTGTGTATCTTCTTTGGAGAAATGTCTATTCAAGTCCTTTGTCCATTTTTAATCAAACTATTTGATTTTTCATTGCTTAGTTACATACATATTCTAAATATTAACCGTTTATTAGATGTATGGTTTGCAAATATTTCCTCCCATCCTGAAGATTCCTTTTATACTTGATTGATTGTGTCCACTGTTGCACGGAAGTTTTTGAAGTTTGATATCATTTCATTTCTCTATTTTTCTTTTGCTGCCTGTGCTTTTGGTGTTATATCCAAGAAATTGTTGCCAAATCTCATGTTATGACATTTATATCTTTGTTTTCTTCTGGGAGCTTTATAGTGTTGGGTCTTACAGTTGGGTCTTAAACCCATTTTGAGTTCGTTTTAGTATATGGTGTAAGATAAGGTTCTAACTTCATTCTTTTGCATGTAAATAGCTTGTTTTTCAAATATCATTTGCTTAAGAGACTGGCCTTTTCCCACTGAATGGTCTTGGCATCCTTGAAATCATTTGATCATATATGCAAGTGTTTATTTCTGCACTCTGTTCTGTTCCATTGGTGCATGCATGCATGGGTGGATGTGTGCTAAGTCGCTGGAGTTGTGTCCAACTCTTTGTGACCCCATGGACTGTAGCTTACCAGGCTCCTTTGTCCATGGGATTTCCTAGACAAGAATACCAGAATGGGTTGCCATTTCCTCCTCCAGGGGATCTTCCTGACCCAGGAATCGAACCACATCTCCTACAGCCTCTGCATTTTGGGTGAATTCTTTACTGCTGAGCCACCAGAGAAGCCCCTCCAGTGGTCCATATGTTTGTCTTTATATCAGTAACATACTATTTTGATTGCTATAGCTTTGTAATAAGTTTTGATATCAGGAAGTGTGAGACCTCCAGCTCTGTTCTGTTTTCAAATTAGGTTATTCATGGTTCCTTGAAATCCTATGTAAATTTTAGGAAGGATTTTTCTATTTCTGCAAAAATTACCAGGAGTTTTTGATAGGGATTGCATTAAATCTATAGATAACTTGGGTAGTATTGACATTTTAACCACACTGAGTCTTTTAATCCATGAATATGTGAGGTCTTTCCATTTATTTGTGATTTCTTTAAGTTTTTAAGCAATGTTTTGTAGTTTTCAATATATAAGTATTTTGCCTCCTTGGTTGAGTTTATTCCTAATCATTTTATTATTTTAATGTTATTGGAAATTTAATTGTTTTCTTAATTTTCTTTTTGGATTATTCATTGTGAACATATAGAAACTGATTTTTTATATTGATTGTATATCCTCTGTTTGTGTGTGTAATGTTGAGAGTTTATTACATATAAGACTATGTCATCTGAAAATAGAGATAATTTTACTCCTTCTTTTCCTATTTGGATGCTTATAATTTCTTTTTCATGTCTAATTGCTCTAAGACTTCTAGTACTATGTGAAAAGAAGGCATCCTTGTCTTGTTTCATATCTTAAAGGGAAAGCTTTCAGAATTTCCCCACTGAGTATAATGTTAGCTTTCTGCTTCTCATATGTGATCTTTATTATGTTGACATAGTTTCCTTCTAGTTTTAGTCTGTTGAGTATTTTTATCACAAAAAGTGTTGAATTTTGCCATGTGTTTTTTTCCTATGTTAATTGTAGTTATCAAGTAATTTTTTTACCTTCATTCTGTTAATTTGGTTGTTAAATTATATTGACTGGTTAAACCATCCTTCCATCCCAGGAATAAATCCCACTTAGTCTTGGTTATGTTCCTTTTAATGTGCTGATTGAATTCTATCTTTTAGCATTTTGTTGAAGATTTTTTGTATCAATATTCATCTATTTGGATATTGATCTATAGTTTTCTTTTCTTTGTTTGACTTTTGTATCAGGGTAATGGGTAATGCTGACCTTATGGAATGAATGTAAATATTGGTTCTTCCTCTTTATATTTTTGGGAGAGTTTGAGGAAAATTGATGTTAATTATTGTTTCAGTGCTTAGTAGAAGTCACTAGTGAAGCCACCTGGTTCTGGGCTTTTCTTTGTTAGGTGGTTTTCATTATTACTGGTTCAGTCTTACTGATTATTGGTTTGTTTAAATTTTCTATTTCTTCATGATTCAGTCTTGGTAGAGTGTGCATTTCTAGGAATTTGTCCATTTCATCTAGAAGATCCAGTTTGTACTTTTTAATAGTACCCTCTGATAATCCTTCTTATTTCTGTAAAATTAGTTGTAATGTCCATTACTCATTATATTTTTATGTTTAACCTATCCAATGCTTATCCATGTTGAGATACCCAGAAATGATTTATTAAACTGAATACAAAAGAGAAAAACACTGGACTCTTTCAACCATGTTTCCAAACCCGTCATGGGTAAGTTCACTGAGAAGGAATGGACCTGGAGAAGGAAGCAGCCTTAGTAAGCCCTTCAAATCAGAATTTGGGTCACTGGGGTAATGTTTCCAGGGCTGGCCCTGGATGCTAGGTAGTGTGATACCTTGTGAGATGTGATGGGTCTTTAGGCATGCTGTGAGTCAGAGAGACACAGTGGTCTTCCCATTATGCAGCCCAGAACCCATAGAATGAGTTTAACCTGGCCTAGGGAGCCAGCATCTCCCAGATCCTACCTTGGACAGCTCTTTCCATGCTGCTGTGGAGACCAGTGGAGGTGCAGTGGATCAATCCACATGGAAAGTTGCCTGCCAGGGACAACTGCTCTTGAAAAAGCTGAGTCCAGGCTAGGAGTCAGTCAGTGAGCTTCTTCAGGACAGAATAGAGTACCCCTGTTTCTTCCTTTTTGTAGTTATGACCAGGAAGAGCCTACAGAGAACCATAGGTCATCCATGTATGTGGGGAGGGCAGGTTCTTGTCACAGTGCCTCCCCTCACCAACTTTGATCTGCTTTCACAGAAGCAACCTCGTAACCTGAAGGGGCATGCCTCATCCCCGCCATGGACAGCCAAAGTGGGCAGACTGCTGTTTTCACATAAAAAGCCTCTCTTTCTGCTTGCCTGGTGGCTCAGTGGTAAAGAATCCACCTGCCAATGAAGGAGACCATCTGCAGTGTAGGAGACCTGAGTTTGATCCCTGGGTTGGGAAGATCCCTTGGAGAAGGGAATGACTACCCACTCCAGTATTCTTGCCTGGAGAATCCCATGGACAGAAAAGCCTGGTGGGCTACAGTTGGAAAGAGTCGGACATGACTGAGCGACTAAACCACTACCATCACAGAATGGTTTCAGACTCTTATTTGCAACTCTGCCTCTCCTGCCTACCCCTTGCCCCACCAGCAATCTTTCTGTACCATCTTGCACCAGTCAACTTTTGCACAGTTTCCACCATTAACACAGTGCCTGGCACCTAGGTAGGTGCTGGATTCTTTCTATTAATATTACTGTCACCTTTCCAGAGTGTGCCAGTTGAGAGATGATGAAAGAGAGGTGTATTCTCTACTGTGATCACAGAGACCAAAGGGAAATGTGTGTGTCAATAAGTTTTCCCTCTATTTCATTCCTCTTATTTTTATTCAACTACCTAGAGACCAGCATTCTCATTTGAGGCTTTTCGAGAAGGAAGCAAACACAGCAGATGACAGGCAATGCTAGCTAGCAATTTTCTCCCGCTTCAAAGCAGGTTAGCAGGTTCAAATAAAACAGTGAAGAGGAATTACGTGAAACCAAAACGGAAACTGTGAAGTGCAAGCTGATATTTTTAGAAGTTTGCATAATGACAGGTTAGATTCCTGAAGATTAGCCAAAGTGGCAAATCTAACACCACTTATTCAAAACGGGGGCAAAAGATAGAGCAGGCAGTTACAGTTTATCGGCGGTTGTGGGGTCGGGGGATCAACTCTACTTAAACTTATTGAAGGGACAGCTTGGAAAGTGTAACTTAAATATAGATGGCCAACCAGAAGGGCTTCTACAGGGAGAGGCATGGGAAGCTGGTGGAAAGGGAAGAGAAAAGGAGGGATTTGGCCAGGAGTTTATTATTTTCATATTTTAAAGCTCTGAATAGTTTGAAAGGATGATTGCCAGAGGGGACCAGGAAAAATTAGTGGTTGTTTGATTCAGGATCAATTTTCAAATCTGCCCAGTTTATAATTGTGCGACTCTCACTGTCATCACTCATGTGGTTCAAGCGCCAGATGTTCAGGTTTGCAATGTCCCCAGGGCTCACTATGTCCCTGGTATGCCTCCAAGCTCTCTTTTTTCCCCCACCAAATAGTTTTCCCCGGGACTTATTTATTGATATTCAGAATGCCCCCATAGGGACTGAAAAATAAAAAAGGTGAAAACGAAACCCTGAAAATGCAGGTCTCTGGCTTAATGGGTATTTCTGGAAGAAGTGATGTAGATTAAATCCATACTCAGACTTAAAGAAGGGCAAGGTTCTTCTCTTTTGTAGGAGCAGGTTTTAGTGAGGACAGAGTTCTGAGATCTCTGGGAGTGAGGAAGATACAGGCATTACAGGAGGAGGGGAGCACAGATGATAAATTTGGATAACCTGAGGGTGAATGGCTCACTTGTTGTTTAGGTTGATGTTTCTCCTTCCTGACGTTTAGAATAATGGGGGAGTGTCAGAGTTGAAACGGATCTTTAAGATCATCTGGTCCAACTTTACTCAATCTGGGTTCAGCAGACTCTTGAGGTCCACAAACATATTTTTAGTCCACAAGTGTCTTAGGAGATTAAAAATCGTGTCTTCTCATTTTGATGATGATGTAAATATATCAGCAAAATAATCAGGGCATCTGAATGCAGACCTGGAATCAAGTGATCCTAGAAGTGTGTTTACATTTGCAGAGTGGAGGATGAGGGGACCACCCAAAGGGAACTTGTACTTGGTCTTCTCTGGTTGAGAGTAGCTTAAGTCTTAATGTCACAAAGACAGCCACCAAGCAGGGTCCCCTCTGTCCTCACACTAAATCTTTTACCAGTAATAAATACAAGGCTTATTTTCCAATGATAATTTACCACTGAATGACACTTTCAGTGATTCTGGTTCTAAGGATTTTTAATAAATTAAGACTTTGACTTGACATCACGGAAATGACATATTGAAATAGATGGCTAATGAAAAAGAACAGAGTTGGGTTTAATAGATGAATTTATGCATTTCATAAAGCTAAGATGAAATACTATCATGGCACACTGAATGAATAAGAATTTCCAGTAATTTAAAAAGAGAGAAGTGATATAAGAATTTGATCATCACATAATATAAGGAAGTATAGACATCTCAAACTCCAAAGCAAGTGGATTGTAGCCTTCGTCACTCTATTCATGGGGGAGATAGCAATTTAGTTTCTGCCAGACAATACTGCTTATAATTTTGAATTAATGAATTTTATTTCCTTTTGAGTTTTGTGTCTATTTACCTTGTGAATATAAATTTATAGGTTTTTTTATTCATTTATTTATTTATTTTTAATTAGTTTATTTTCTATTTTTTAACTTTACAATATTGTATTTGTTTTGCCATACATTGACATGAATCCACCATGGGTGTACATGTGGTTATACCTAATTTAATGTTTGCACAAAACATAATAAAAATATGTTAAGTCAACACTGTGGGTCTGCAAAAAAAATTTTCCCACTACAAAGAGTCTGTATCTCTAACTTAACCTTTGTGTAACACTAATCCAGGCTCTCCAGGTGGCTCAGTGGTAAAAGAATTCACCTGCCAATGCAGGAGACACAGATTGTATCCCTAGATCAGGAGGATCCCCTGGAGGAGGGCATGGCAACCCACTGCAGTATTCTTGCCTGGAGAATTCCGGACAGAGGAGCGTGGCAGACCATAGTCCACAGGGTCACAAAGAGTTGGATGCGACTTAGCCACTAAACAACAGCAACACTAATTTAGTCCATTGTTCTCAAAGAGATGATTCTTCAGTGTTTGAGTCTGTCTCAGTGTTGGAACTTCCAGTCTTTCCAAAGAAAACTCAACCATCTTGTTCACCTAAATATAGTCTGTAATATAGTCTCTGTGGTGTCATTACACTTTCTCACTTTTTACGTCTGCTTCTCCACTCCTCAGCTTCCCTCAGTGGTCTTACATTCACCAGAGCAAATTTTTGCTTATGTTTCAAGCCCAGCTCTTTGAACTGTGCCTATTCTGTGAAGCTCTGATGTGTTTTTTTTTCCCTGTGTGACTAAGCAGTCCTCCAGTCCTCATCAGACACTGTCTGGGTATCCCACAAATTTAACTCAATTCTGATACTGTCTACCTGGAAACGGCATTAGATTCCGCAGGTTAAGAGCTCAAGTCCAAGACTGTCCTCACTCCAGATGTCATCACAAGTCCAGGATTTCACTTGTGCTTCTGACTAACTGGCTGCAGATCTGAGGTTTCCATGATCCTCTCCTCAGATTTGATTAAATTGCTACAGTGGTACACAGAACTCAGAAAGCCAGTCTGTTTTTTTGTTTTGTCTTTTTTTTTTTTGTTTGTAATATTTGGGATCTTAGTTTTCTGACCAGGGATCAAACCTGTGTCCCCTGTATTGGGAGCACGGAATCTCAACCACTGAGCCACCAGGGCAGTCCCAGAAAGCTAGTTTACTTACTAGGTTATTGCCAATTTATTACACAGAGGATATGAATATTGCAATATTCATTTAAAATTTTTTAATTACAATAAAGGATGTGAATGAACAGCTAGATGAAGAGATACACAAGGTGTGATCTAGAAGGATCCTCCACACAAGAGTTTCTGTCCACATGGAGTTTGGAGTACATCACCTTCCTGGCACATGATATACTCTGGTTTACCAACCTGGAAGTTCTCCGAACATGTTCCTTTGGGTTTTTATGGGGACTTCATTTTTTGTTGTTTAGTCATTCATTCATGTCCAGGTCTTTGTGACCCCATGGACTGTAGCCCACCAGGCTCCTTTGTCCGGGATTCTCCAGGCAAGAACACTGGAGCGGGTTGCCATTTCCTCCTCCAGAAGATCTTCCCAACCCAGGGATCAAACGTGTTTCCTGCGTCTCCTGCATTGCAGGTGGATTCTTTACCGCTGCACCACCAGGGAAGACTTCATTACATAGTCATAATTGACTAAATCTTTGATCGCTGGTGATTGAACACTATCTCCAGGGCCTCTTCCCTGCCTAGAGATCAAGGAGGGGGTTGCAAGTTCCAACTTTTTCATCAACGTTGGCTTCCCTGGCAACCAGCCCTCATCCTCAGTGACTTTCTGAAAGTTATCTCAGTACCATGAACTCTAGTGTGGTTGAAAGGGGTTTGTTGTCGATAATAACACATTCCTTTCACCTTTATGGCTCTGGAGCTATTTCAAGAAACAAGGACAAAAGTCTAAAACAGAAGATGCTCCCATTGTTCTTGTTGCTTAGGAAATCCCAAGAGATATGCAAGCCAAAAAGGGGAGGAAGACCAAATGTTACATTTCTTTTTATGCATCACAACATCACAGGAGCTTTTCTTCTTTTCCTCATGCAGTGAGTGGCTCTCTCCTTTGTCTCCTAGAGCTGGAAGTTTCTACCTCTCCTGCAGCTCTCTCCATGGGATGCTGAACCTGTATTGTTACTCTCCAGACTTTTTTAAAAAACCTTTTTATTTTATATTGGAGTACAGCCAATTAATAATGTTGTGATAGTTTCAGGTGGACAGCAAAGGGACTCAGCTATATGTATAACATATATACATTATAATCCATTCTAATTTGAACTTCTCAAAGGCATGGACCTAGCTTTATTCATCTTCTCTCTAGTCTGTGACTCTGTCAGTTCTTAATATAAATCTATTAAGTAACTTAGATCTCTCTATATCAAAATATTGCATTGTAATGAAATTAATCAGCACACTATGCTTTCTTAGGCACAGCCTCTAATGTTATCCTTGCAAGGTTCTCAGGAGACATTTATTAAGCTGCTAGAATTTTTTTTAAACCAAATTAGAGCATGAGAGAAATAAAACAGAAACAGAGGAAAAAATTCATCAGCAAGACATTATAAAAATCCCTGGAATTTATATGCTGAAGTGGGCAGGAGGCTGTCTTTAGGGTTTACTTTTGACCTTCCCATGTATGTTTGAGGCATAAGGGTTGGAAGCTAATTCATGTGTGAATCTGGCCTTGGAATTGGTTGCAAATGGAAAGACTTTTCTCTGCAGCAAATGATGCCGTCACATGGAGAGTTGTTTTGGGGACCAGCAAATGTAAAATGTTCTTAATGAAAGCACAGAATAATGTGCTGGGGAGAAGCACTGGGAGGGAAAGAGAGAAAGAATCCATATTAAATAGATGTGTCTACCAGCATATTGATGAAGAGAGGCATTTAGAGGTTATTTTAGGAGAAAAAAAACTCTTTAAAGTTATTATCCTAATGCTTTTTTGTAGCTTAAAAAGTGAATCCATGGTATGGGCCACAAGTAGAAGGAAAATGTCCGTCGGTGGTCCCTAAGACAGAGATAGGGTTGTCATTGTCTGGACCATGGTCAAGTCTAATATTCTGGCCTGCCACCCTGTCCAAGCCTTTGATGCATCTTTACTTGTCAGACTGTTTGTCCAAAGCTTTGTTTGGAAAATATGGTCACTAAGATATTAGGCATACGTCACAATCACCATAGTGGCTCTCCCATTTACCAAGCTCTGAGAAAGTGTTTTTAAGTGCTCACTCAGTCATGTCAGACTCTGTGACCCCATGGACTGTAGCCCGCCAGGCTCCTCTGTCCCTGGGATTCTCCAGGCAAGAACACTGGAGTGGGTTGTCATTCTCTTCTCCAGGGGATGTTCCTGACTGAGGGATCGAACCAGAGTCTCCTGCATGGGCAGGTGGATTCTTTACCACTGAGCCACCAGGGAAGCCCAAATACTTCCATACCATGTGCACATTTACCTATTGTGGGATTGGTGATGAGCTCATGTCTTCTGACCAGCTCATAGTCTCAAGTGGAGCTGAAGTTCTGATATTCTTGGAGAATGCAATAGATGGATGATATGGAAGTGGGGATAAAGCAGCCCTAGAAATGGTATGAATCCCATGGTGGGGGTGGGGGTGGCTTGTCACATCCTCAGTGTTCTCCCAGTCTACACTACCCATATTGCATGACAATACAGACTCTAGCTGGGAGTTCTTGGAATTCTTCCCATTGTCCTAGAAATTCCAGTCTGAAGACCCAGAATCATCTCTATCAATATTTAAACCAGACTGAAGAACTGTCATCCAACCACAGCCCATTAGAAGAGGCCTTGGATTGCATAGCCAGACCCTTGGAATGCCTCCACAATTTCAGACTGGTCCATGTGCAAAGTCTACACAGTCATTACATTAACTGTGGGCTAATGAGGGACCACACTTCACACTATTGGATTTTTTTTTACATCAACTACCATGTTATTGTGAGTTTTATCATCTAGGCTGAATATCAGTTGTGTGGAGGCTTATGTTAAGTGCTTGGGACTCAGAAACAAAAAATACAATCCCGATTTTGTGAGTGCATATGGTTCAGTGGGGAGCCAATCCAATAAATAAGCATTTACAATATAGGGTGAGAAGCGCTGCCTCAGTGGGCAGAAAAGAGTGCCCTGGGACTGCAGGAAAGACAGTCTGTTTCCTGGAGGAGGAACTGGAAGATAGGAACGGCATGCAGGCAGGGGGAGCAGCTTGTACACTGGCCTGGAGGACTCATGGCCTGTCCCCAGAAGAGGAGAGGAGGAGCATGAGAATGTGGTATGAGTCTGACAAGGGAAGACTGAGTCATGAAGGAGCCTAAAAGCCATGACAAGGAGCTTGAACTTTGCTATATATGAAAAATTCTTAACCCTACCTGGGATGCAAATGACAGTGGACTCTATGGTTATTGTTTTTTATGGGAAAATAAAAGTACAGTGACACACACATTCACACACATTTTTATATTTTACATTCAATTCAGGGATCTTCATGGCCGCACCCCCTGGCACCCAGCTAAACTCCCCCCCTCCCCCCCACCTAAAAGGAGTAGAGATCAATGAAAGATTTTAGGTTGAGCAGGGATGTGTTCATCAAATGACTGGCCATATAACCACTGGAAAGGGAGCACAGAGAATGATGGAAGAAATACAGACTGAAGACAGGAAAACAGGAGCACAGTGAGGAGCCTGTTGTAAAAATTCACCCACAAAAATTTCATTCAGTCTCATCCATCTCTAAAACCTTTGTTGAGTGATGGGCAAGATACAGAATCTATTTGTTGGACTCAGCATTTTCTGCCCCACCCCATCCTTTCTGAGGAGGATGCCAATAGCCTTAAACTCAGCTGTAAGGGAAGGCAAGGGGAGGGTAAGAAGCAAACCTGTAGCATACAGATGGTGTCACCAGCCCCTAGGGTGTGATCACAGAGGGTTGAACCCCAGAAGTTCATCTCTGGGCACGTGTTCCTGGAGGAAATCGTCTACACAATTGTGGTTGTGTCGGGAAGACCCTCTGGAGAAGGGATAGGCTACCCACTCCATTGTTCTTAGGCTACACTTGTGGTTCAGCTGGTTAAGAATATGCCTGCAATGCAGGAGACCTGGGTTCGATCCCTGGGTTGGAAAGGTTCCCTGAGAAGGGAATGGCTACCCACTCTAGTATTTTGGCATGGAGAATTCCATGGACTGTATAGTCCAAGGGGTCACAAAGAGTCAGACACAACTGAATGACTTGCACTAACAACCACGGAGGTACCTCGCTGGAAGAGGAAATCTCTGTGTAGCAGGACCCTCCTGGTTCTTCTGTGTTTTGGGAGGGGGCAGGGACACGGAGAGGAAAGAGAACATTTGGTTTAGAGGTGGAAGAGGGATTTAGGGATCTGAACTTAATCCTGACTCTTCCTGTGAGAGCCTGGGAAAGTGTCCCTGTACCTTTTTCCTTCATCTATTAAATGGGAATAACAGTAAAAATGCTAACATGCTTTAGGAGGAGTACAGAGGAGGAGATTAGAAGGCTTTTGTAAATACGGGAAGAAGGTGATGCAACAGTGATTGATAGCAGCATTCACTGGAAGAAACAGCAAGATTATAGCCATCCTTGACTTTCTGGCAGACTTTTGATTTCTGCCCTCAGCAAATTCCCTCCTAGAAGCTCTGAGAAGGGATGGAGCTCTGCATCCCTTTCTTGTTCTGCAATGCTGTTGCATGTGACATTACTACTGTGGGAGTCAGAGAAGGGAGAGTGTGGTCAGAGTGTGGGAAGGTTGCACAATTGAGTCAGCCTGATCACCTCTCTGATATAGCTGCCTGAGAAAGCCAGGGCTGGTTACTTTGTGGGTGTTTGTAA
Source organism: Okapia johnstoni (assembly GCA_024291935.2). Taxonomy (NCBI): domain Eukaryota; kingdom Metazoa; phylum Chordata; class Mammalia; order Artiodactyla; family Giraffidae; genus Okapia; species Okapia johnstoni. Next base: position 35,825,394 of record CM044314.1, on the reverse strand, counting down.
CAAGTTTAACTGAGTTTTTTCAAAGCCAGAAGGGCTCTAATTGTCCTCCACAAAGTGGACAGGAACTGCTCAGAATGGCTTAGGGTTCCTAAAGTCACATCATGACAGACCCATTATCCATCCATTCAGTTCCACGCTCCCTGATTTTTCTTTTGAACCATCCTTACACCTGAAGATGTGGGAATAACGGGCCCAGTCAGAATCTAACCAATCCGACCTTCCCTTCAGGCTCCCAAGTGATTGTTCCACAGCATAATGTCTTGTTGGATTTAGGGGGTTTTTTTCAACAGTCAGGTTTTGGCAACAATCTAAGAGGAGGGTACTGTACCAGCCCCCTCCCCCAGTGCCTCCTGTGAACACATACATCCAGCCATGAATATTTCAATACATCTCAGGCTTTCAGATCAATATGGGCAACTCTCAAGCCCTATTGATTTTCAGAGGTTTGACTCACAAGGGTGATAAAATATTTCTCAACTTATGAAACCTGAGTTAAAGAGGCTTTGCTGGCCCTTCAACTTTTACCAGACATCTTTGTCTTCTTTTCTTTCCTCCTCCCCTATTCCTTCTGCTGGTTGTCTCTCCCTGTCTCTCCCCAGCAACGCCCCCCTCCACCCCTCCCTGTTCAGTTTCCCCCTCCCACCCCCACACTCACAGCCCTGAGATGGAGATTTATGACTAAGCAATAAGTCCTGGAGTAGTAGGCACTATTTTCCCACTGGGTCCACTTCGGGTCAGAGGGAGAAGAGGCTAAGGGAACATGGGGAACCATGAGCACGATTCGGCCCCCATCCATCTCGCCTGCAGGGACTCTGCCAGCTTTCCTCCTGTCTCTCTGATTCATTTATCAGCACAGCCGACTCCTCCTCCTGCGTGCCTCTGAAGATGTAATCCCAGAAGGCGACCCTAGCAGCATACGAGGAATTCCCCACTGAGGCGCAGGAGCTGAGCTGCTCCATATGGGTAGGAAATAAGCTAATTATACAGTCAGCCATGTCCAATGCCAGGATGTATGTTATTATAAGTTTATCCAGCCTCGTTATGAAGCAGTGAGCCCAAGATTCTTGGACAGTTTTTACCAAACCTTTTGGTAGTTGATCCACTGTGATGTGCACTGAATTAGGTATTCGGAGACATGAATATGCATTTCTGCAACTAGCCCTGGGATGCTGGTCAAATCAAATCACTTTCCTTCTTGGGCCTCTCTTTCCTCATTTGTAAAGAATACTTGTTCATTCATTCATTCATTTAAGAAATCTTAATTGAGTTCTTCCTATGTGTAATGGACAGGAAATAAAATGGCAAACAAGACAGATACAGGCTCCTGCTCTCTCGAAGCTTAATGTCTAGCCACTACCAGGAACATATGAATGTTTTATCCTCCTCTGAACTCCCATACCACAAGCCTCTAGATTTCCCAGTGTACCTTATATATAAATATATATTGATGTTATTATCATGTTTATAATTGAATCCCTTGCAAAGGCGTGTGCTGCTTGTTGGTGTCAATGGTGCCTAGAACTTGGAGATGTTTGTTCACTGGACATTAGTTGAATACATTGGTTCTTTATAGTCTGTGTCCTGCCCAACATCAAGTAGAATTTAGATAGCAATCCTATGTGTGGAGTCTCAGGGGAAGCACCTCAGTAGTCATGGATCCTGCCCCAGTGGTTCTTCTCAAATCTTTGGTAAGGAAAGGAAAAGCAGGCAAAAGGACTTACAGAAAGCAAGGTATAAGGTATCAATAAATTGTAGGTACCCTTGTAATGGAGTTTATTCGTCCATTCAATTGTTAACTTATATCCGACTCTTTGTGATCCCATGGACTGTAGCCTGCCAGGTTCCTCTGTACTTGGGATTTCCCAGGCAAGAATACTAGAGTGGGTTGTCATTTCCTTCTCCAGGGGATCTTCCTGACCCAGGTATCGAACCCACATCTCCTACACTGGCAGGAAGATTCTTTACCACTGAGCCACCTGGGAAGCCCAAAGACAAGTTAAAGATGATCAAAATGACCCCATGACAGACAGACAGACAGACAAACAGGCAAAAAATCTCTTTCTTGAAGCACAATCACATTTTGAATAAAAGTATAGTAGGATATGTTGGTGAGGAGATAACTCATTTCTCATGGCAGGGTGATGTATTTTTGCATTTGAACCTTTAAAAATTTTTTAATTTATGTTTATTTTTAAATTAAAAAATTTTCAGCTTTATTGAGATATAATTAACATAACAATATGTAAGTTGAAGGTGTACACTGTAATGATTTGATATACATGTATGTATATTACAAAATGATTACAATAAGTACTTGTCAGTGGATGAATGGATAAAGAGTAGTGGTACACACACACACACACACACACACACACACACACACATATATATAGTGGAATATTATTCAGTCAAAAAAGAAGGAAATCTTGCCATTTGTGACAACATGGATGAAACTTGAGGGCATTGTGCTAAGTAAAATAATTAAAGTAGACAGAGAAAGATGAATATATTATGAGCTCACTTATATTGGAATCTAAAGAAGCAGAACTCATAGAAACAGTGAGTAGATTGGTGGTTACCAGGGGTGGGGGTGGAGGGAAGATGGGAGAAGGGGTGTAGAAATGGGTCAAATTGGTCAAAGGGTACAAACTTTGAATCTTTTAATTGAAATCAGGTTTGCTGCTATGTGACCTTGAGCAGCTTACAAGCAGACTCAGTGGCTTGATTTAGAAAAGATGCAGAAAGCTCTTTTCAGCATTGACATTGCCTGATTCTACATGGTAATGTCTGTCATTTATGTTAGCTCAGAAGTCCCACCCCCACCCCCTTTTCTCTTCTATTCCCCCCACAAGTCACACAGTGCGATCATTCCTTTCTCCAGGAAGCCCCCCCTGGGAGTTTCCTTCACCCAAGACCAAAGGAAATGCTTCTCCCACACTTATCTCTGTTGCAATGATATGTTATCTTAATTGTCCAGCACTAAACTTATGGTATGAAATTATGTTTAATTCTTTGTTACCCTCCAAACAACTTCCTAGCACATTGCTGACACAAAACGGACACCAATAAATGTTTACTTTGAATAAAATTGAGGCACCTAGATTAAGTACTCTACTTAATGTGCTTCATAAATAAATATTGATCACAGATCTGGAAATGTACAGGGCAGGGGGAGTAGGGGCTGTCAGTGTTACTCCTCCTTGCTCTTGAACCCTCAACCAGCCTGTAGGAAAGGAATTAGGAACCATTGCCTTCTGTTTCCATTTTGCTGGAAGCAGATGATGACCACTGTGGTATCACAGAAGGATATTTGGTGTTTGTCCTCAGTTCTGGCACCAACCCTCTAAAATCCTTGGGATTTCCTAAGTGATTGGATTGAAAACAGTCTTTTCTTCTAATGAAGCAACTCCTTCAAGTCCCTAGGTAGCTTCAAGATGGGAGCTGGTCATCAGAAAGACCAAGCCTTGATTAGAAAATGTATGCTTTCAGCTCCACATCCAACCTCCAGGGAGAAGAGAGGTGCTGGAGATTGAGTTAATAGCCAATCGTCAATGATTTCATCAGTCATGCCTGCATAATGAAACCTCCATTAAGTCTCTGTACTGTTGGGCTTAAGATCTTCTGGGTTGTTGGACACATTGAGATGCTGGGAGAGTGGGGCACCTGGAGAGGCCATGGAACCTCCACACATCCTACTCTCAATACCTTTCCCTTTGCATTTGTCACATTGTCTATTTTTGAGTTGTGTCCTTTATAATAAAATGGTAATAGCAGCTGAAGTGCTTTCCTGAATTCTGTGAGTCACTCTATAATAGTAAATTATCAAACCTAAGGGAGGATGATGGTGAAACAGGAGGGAAGAGGGCAGCGCACAACATTTAAAAGAATGACATAGCCCAAGGACACTACATAAACTGATTAGAACGATATAGATCCAAGATGGTGGAAGATGGTGAATAGCCAACTTCCAGTAGACCTCGAGCCTCATCATATACTCACTGTAATACTGTGATACACGCACCAGGGCCATGACAGTTCTGAGGCTAACCATAAAAGGCCAGAAAGTGGGCGTAGGCCCAATTCCTGGAAATCCCCGTCGCTTCTGTGAAATAATTGGAATAATCTTCCCAACTCATTAGCCTATGAAATTACCCAGCCCATAAAAACTAACCACACAGTATTTGGGGGCTTTCTTATCTTCTGATGGCCCACAGTCTGTCTGTGGAGTGCGTTTCTCTCTTCTTAATTATCACTTCATTTCTGAATTCCTTTGTGACGAAGCAAGAACCTCAGATTCACTGGGAACAACGGGGACCTCAAATTTGTTTCCAAGTCAGACAGAAGTGTTTTTTAAATTAATTAATTAATTTTTGGCTGTGCTGGGTCTTCATTGCTACATGGGCTTTCTCTAATGGCGAGTGGGGGCTACTCTTCATTGCGGTACATGGACTTCTCATTGTGGTGGCTTCTCTTATTGTGGAGCACAGACTCTACAGGGCATGCAGCTCCAGTAGTTGCAGCTCTGATGTGTGCATGGTGACAGGTGTTCAGATCATACTCTCAATGCCCCTGTCGTGTTGACGATGTTGTAGTAGTTTTTCGTCATACTTTGCAGCCTACAGGGTCTTAGCAGGGGTGGAACTTGGGCACTCTGCAGTGGAAGCCTGGAGTCTTAACCACTGGACCACCAGGAAAGTCCCACGTGTTTCAGTTCTTTGATAGAAAAATTTGAAACACAGGGTTACAAGAATCCCGAGAGCTTACTGTAATGGAGCTACAACTTTCTAAAGAAACTGTAAAAATGTCAAAGTGTTTTAAGGCATTAACCATGAACTTTAATTTCTTTTTCTATTTCCGAGAAGGAGAGAGGGGGCAGATCGCTTTATTAGTTCAGTTTGCAAGCAGCATTTGTTCATCGGCTTCCCATGCAGTGATATGCCCTCCATGGCCCCCTACCTATCCCAGCATCGCTTGGGAGAATGAGAGAGACTATCATGAATAAAGCCCAGACTTCACCAGATAGAGTTGCTTGTGTCAGAAGTACTTCCATGGCATATCAACCCAGAGCATATGCCTTGGACATTTCTGACTTGGGACTCATTACTTGAAACTTCCTTTTCTCTTTCTATGGAATCACAACATGGAGATTAGAAGTTACAGAGACGTCTCAAGTGAACTTAGTTTCAGATGCCCTGGAGGGGAGCTGTCCCTCCCTTTGAGGTGCCTCCGAAGACACCAAAGTAATCACCAACTTTACATAGCTTAGAGTTTAAACCAGACCATCCTGTGTATACTCTCAAAATTTAGCAAAAAAATTCATCCATGTGTTTACATGGGATGTAGTTAGACACGAACAGACAACAACTTGATTTTTTTTTTAATTTCAGATTAACTGTGCTCGCATACCATATCTTCTTTGGAAAATGTCCTCCAAGGTAATCCACCAGAGATTAGGATTTTAGGACTCAAAGACACTTTGAATATCACCTTGTTGAGATCTCTTACGTTAATAGTATAAAAACTGAGGCCCAAGCTTCAGTGGTGGCTCAGTGGTAAAGGATCCACCTGCCAATGCAGAAGACACAGATTCCATCCCTGATCTGGGAAGATCCCACATGCCTCAGGGCAGCTAAGCCTGTGTGCCACAACTACTGAGCCTGTGCTCTAGAGTCCAGGAGCTGCAACTACTGAAAGCCACTTGCCTCAAGACTGTGGTCCGCAACAAGAGAAGCCACTGCAATGAGAAGCCCACACACTGCAATGAAGAGTAGGCCCCACTCACTGCAACTAGAGAAAGCCCATGCAGCAACAAAGACCCAGCACAGCCAAAAATTAATTAATTAATTATTTTAAAAACCTGAAGTCCCAAGTTGTCAAGTGATTTTCCAAAAGTCACATGATTAGCTAATAGTAAAACTGAAGTAGGACAGAGGTCCCCTGCCTTCAATCTTTGTGCTCTCTCTTTTGTTCCAAATACCACACCATCTTGTCCATGTAGTCATGGTAGAAGTTTTTTAACTATTATGTTTTAAATGAGTAGCACAGTAGCACACCTCTGCTCAGATAATGTCAGTTGGTCACTTTTCCTTGAAAACAGGGGACACATGACTTATGATACAAACCGAGAAGTGGGAAATGAGTAGAAGTCCTCATGCCGTTGATGGACTTAGCCATATGACTTGTGTGGCCAGAGAAATATGACCAGATATGAAAAGTCCACATCTAAAGAGGGGTATGCTGTTGTGTTCTGGGTTCCCTGTACCTCCCCTTTGCCCTGAGAAGAACATGCTCCAACTGCCTATTGCTCCTTCATCCTGGGTCCTAAAATAGAAAGACATGAGGTAGCCCTGAACTCAGCCTGGAGCAGGGCTGTTGAAATGCTGACCCACCATCTCACAGGCAAGGATATAAGTTTGCTTTTGGAAACCATGGAGATTTGGGGAACATTGTTTATCATTCAGCACAAGCTAATGCACTCGAAAAGACCTTTCCTTAGGTATTCACATCTTGCACTCCCTCTTCACGTTGCAGTGTGTAAGTTCAGAGAGTTGTTCCATGTTTTAAGATGAGAAAACCACATCCCAGTAGATTAAATGCTTTCTACTGGGAAAACAAAGAGGCATAGCCCGAGTTAAAATCTATATATCCTTTCTGACTTTCATAATTCTGTTTTCTGTGATATTTAAGCATGAATCTCTCACTGCTTTTGAGGATGAAAAAAAATGGCAAGTTGGTTTTGCCAATTTATTATCTACTAATATCTAAGAATTGTTATCATCTATCTCTATCCATCCATTTATTCATCCAACTCTACATTTGTTTGAACTGGAGAAAGATAGTCTGAAAGTTCCATTGTGCTTACTGTGGTGGGGTTGACATTTTAGTGACTGAAAAATCAGCTGAGTTGATAATGTTTAGGTTTATCAGTCTGCATCTGATTATGTTTGCTTCCAGATCCAAGCAGTTGTTAATGAAACAGTTGCTGTTTTGTTGACAGAACATTAATTACTTGATCTTAGGACTCAGTAATTGCACCAGCCCCCTCTGTATACATTACTAATTACATTAGCAATTATATGGCATTTTAAAGACAAAGAAATGACTGGAGCTATTGCAGTGTCACAGGTAACCTGCTGTTAGATTTCAATCACATTCTTAATGTGTCCATGATGTGCTGAAACAAGTTCTAGGGCATATTATGACACCAACTTGAAGAAATGACCCAAGACTTCTTACCCATGAGCCCACTACCCAGCGGTTAGCCCATCATGTAGGCAGAGATAATGTGAGTCAAGTCTTTCACCTCTCAAAGCCTCATTTTCTTCATCCAAAATAATTAGAAAAAGGTTGGATTAAAAAAAAAATCAGTTCACATATTTAACAAATATTTATTGAATATTACTACAACACATGATAAGTTACAGGCCTCATCTATGACTTTGTGAAGTTTATAATCTCACGGAGGAGACAGATGGTAAGCAATAAAAACTAAAATAAATCTGTAATAGTCAGGATAATGCTTATTAGCTGCTGTAACAAATAGGCCCCCAAATTACACCATCTATCCACACACCTAACCAGGATTGGACTGTATGGTGTCCCTCCAAGCCCTGTGCCTTTGTTTTGCTTATTTTGGCTGTACTGGGTCTTCATTGGTGCACATGGGCTTTCTCTAGTTGTGGTACGTGGGCTTCTCATTGTAATGACTTTTCTTGTTGCAGAGCACAGACTCTAGGCATGCATGGACTTCAGTAGCTGTGGCACATGGCCTTAGTACTTGTGGCTCTTGGGCTCTAGAGCATAAGCTCAGTAGTTGTGGCACACGGACTTAGTTGTTCCTAGGCATGTGGCATCTTCCTGGACCAGCGATTGAACCTGTGTCCCCTGCATTGGCAGGTGGATTCCTGTCCACTGTACCACCAGGGAAGTCTAAGCCCTGTGCTTTTAAACATACCAGCCTGTCCTGCGCTAATTATCTAGGACACGTTAGAATGGCGCTCTCAGTTTCCTAAACTTGGCCCAAACTCACTCCCAAGTTATTTTCCCTCACCCTTCACATCCCCGGCCTGTTTTCTGCATAAAGCAACCCCTCGCCCACCTCCCAAACCTGAAGTCCATTGTGTTCCTCTGGTCCTCTCCCTCGATGGCTCCCACTGGTCCTGTTATTTATTTCTGTCCTTTATTTCTGCTTCTTTACCTGATCCAGGCTGACCCCTGAGGTGCTCCCCTGGGTTAGTTCCAGCCTTCAAGGAATAACACCAGTCCCCTATCCAACTTCATAGCATCCTGGCCATTGGCCTGACCGCAGCTTTCTGGAGAGCTGAGGGAATGGATAAAATAAGGAGAGAGTAGCAGACGCTGGATCCTGGGAAACCAGCCTGGCAACCTGAAACTGGAGAAGTTCCCCAGACGGTGCGAGCGGGCTTGTTCCCCTGACCTTTCACCTCCCCACAGCCCCAGGTCACCCTCCTCTGTTTACTGAGAACACGCACTGAGAGAAACAGGGGCTGCCTGGGCCAGCGAGTTGTGTAGGAGAGAATTTGAACTTTATAGGTCCTGACATTTCTGCCTTGGTATGTGCGACTGTTCTGACACATATGGATTGGATCAAATGAGATAATTTATGCGAAGGCGCTTTGAAATTTTCAGAGGGCTACCCAAGGTATTGCTTGTTGTTATTATTACCGTTACACAGGAAAGGCTTGCCTCTTCAACACCACCCCAGGATTTGATTAAAATTAGGTGGCAAATTGGCAGGCCTATTACGTGCCCTCTTGTGTAGCCTGTCACCTATAGCCATGGTGACCATATGGTCTATGTTTTCCAAGATGGCCCAGATTTCACGTGATTTTATTCTTTACAGCAGAAGTTATTTGTTACATTCTTTTTCAAATTTATTTATTTTTAATTGAAAGATAATTGCTTTACAATGTTGTGTTAGTTTCTGCCATACATCAAAATGAATCAGCCGTAAGTATACATACGTTCCCTCCCTCTTTAAGCTACCTCCCACTCCATCCCACCTCTCTAGGTTGTCACAGAGCACCGGATTTGAGCTACCTGAGTCGTACAGCAAATTCCCACTATCTATCTATTTTACATATGGTAATGTATGTTTCAGTGCTACTCTCTCAATTTATACCACCCTTTCCTTCCCCCTCTGTGTTCAAAAGTCTATTCTCTATGTCTGCATCTCCTTTGCTGTCCTGCAAATAGGATCCTCAGTACCATCTTTCTAGATTCCATATATATGTGTTAATATATGATATTTGTTTTTCTCTTTCTGACTTACTTCACTCTGTATAATAGCCTGTAGGTTCATCCATGTCATTAGAACTGATTCACATACGTTCCTTTTTATAGCTGAGTAATATTCCACTGTATGTATGCACTACATCTTCTTTATCCATGATGGACATGTAGGTTGCTTCCATGTCCTAACTATTGTATTAATAAATAGTGCTGTGATGAACACTGAGGTACATATGTCTTTTTCAATTATGGTTTTCACGTTCACTTTCAGGCTATATGCTCAGTAGAGGGATTGTTGATTTGTTACATTCTTACCTGTCAGTTGATTATTAAGCCTCTGTCATAGTTTTCTCAAAAATAAATTCCATAAAATAAAAAACTTTGGTCAGAACCAAAGGTTAACATCTGGAGAGGTACATACCTCCATATTTATTAGTGTTATCTGTGTAGAATGGGGGTAAGAACTCAGGGCACCCCTTTTCTCTCGGGTGTCCACCTGGCTGGAGAGGGAAAAGAGAGGGCAATCAGTTCTTGCCCCTTTTCAAGTGTGTCCACTCAAGCCAGAGTGATCATGAGGACAGTGCCCTGGAATTTAGCTGAATCTCAGTGGAAGGTGAAGAGAATGTCAGGAAGATCTGGCAGGACCTTAGTCCCTTATTAGTTCTTTGGTCCCTCTTTGGTCATTCTGTGCTGTCCATCCTGAAGGGCTGGCGGTATCCTGAAGGGCTAGCCGGCTGAAGATGCCCGTCCTCTGTCACGTCAAGCTGCCAGCTTAGGGCTCCCTTTTACCTAGTGGAGGGAGTGGCTTGTTGCTATGGTTAGGGGGGCAGGGCAGAGGCTGGGTGGGGCTTTTGACACAGCCCTTCCAGTTCTCATCATCTGCCTATTTTCCACTCCCATGGTTTGGGGAGTGAGTCCCATGATTTGGGGAATAAGTTGTGATCAGAAACTAAGGGAGTACAGTGGAACCTGTATTGTCTACAGGTCGAGTCCTTAGTGACAAGAAAGGAGGTTTGTGGGTTGCTTCCCTGAGACATCACTTCTTGACCTATTCTGAAGTAGCTGCCGTCCCAGGCACCTGAGAGATGTTTCACAAACTGCAGCCCCCTCCTCGCTACTTCCCCCTCTCCCATCCAGAACACACTCTCTTCTGACCAACCTTCTCTTAAAACCGTACCACGGGAGCTTGGTTGGTTTTGCCCCACAAGAGAGTCAATGGAAAGGGCACACTTTTCATCTTAAAGTCAAGAGAATTTCCATGAGTAAGAGGCCTATTTCTAGAGGACTGTATGACAGGATTTTTATTTGAGCCTCAGTTAAATCCTGTCCTGACTTCACCACCCACAGGCACTCTAAGCCAGGACTGGCCAGTGATCTCATCAGGCTTTACTTTCCTGAATTGTGGTAGGAAGGAATGGGCCTCCCTGTTCCATGGAACAGTTCATGAACAGATCGCCTTTTGTCCAGACAGCCTTCACAGAAATTCACGATGTAAGCTTCTGTACTCAGTTCTTCCATCAGGTCCTCTGGCAACCATTCCCCTGCTTGCATAAATCAAGTTTGATGAATGTTGGAACAAACACCTGCTAGGTGCATGGCACTTGGGCTCACCATTTTTATCCCAGAAGCTCCTCTTCCAAACAACAGGATGGGGATGAGATGACATGGACAAAAGCCCAAGAAAGAAGGAGGACTCCGCATCTCCCAGAGCTCATGCTCCTTGCCTGAGGTCACCCAGATGAGAAGCGGCAGAATTTAGTCCTGGTGTCGTGGTTCCAAGACCAGGGGTCTTCCCAACACATCACAACAATTGCTTGAAAAATTGATATTCTTTAAAAGAACCCTGAAATTAAAATTCTATAGCCCAATAAACACCATGTCTCCTAAAATTAAAGGATAGAGGAAAGTATAAGTCATTTTCAAAAGGAATTCAACACAGCATTGCCTGGCCAGGAAAACATTTGAAAGGAAACCAATAACCAAGATATAACTGTGACCATTCTGATCTTTGATAATACTATAGATTATTTTGCTTCAAACAAGTGAGCAGTTTATTCTTCAACATTCAGGCTGGCTTTGGGGACTCTGCTAGTATAAACTTACAGAAAATAACTCTGGTTTCTACAAAAGGCCTTAGGTAGGACATTTGGAACAACTCATTCTGGGCCAAAAGTCACATTTCTACTACATGGATCAAAATACAGGAAGGGTCATAGGGATACACAGGGCAATATTTTGAAGGGTAGAAAGAGAGAGAACTACTATTTTTAATCCTCTAATACATGCCAGAAAGTAAGAGGTGTGCTTTCACCTGCCATACCTCATTTAATGACCACAGCGCCACCATGAGGCAGGTAATGGGATCCTAGTTTAACTAGAGAGGAAATTGAAGCTAGTACTAGGATGCTGTTGTTTAATTGCTGAGTCACATCCAACACTTTTGCGATGCCATGGACTGTAGCCCACCAGGCTTCTCTGTCCATGGGATTTCCCAGGCAAGAATACTGGAGTGGGTTGTCATTTCCTTCTCCAGGGGATCTTCCCGACCCAGGGATCGAACCCTCATCTCTTGCATTGCAGGCAGATTCTTTACTGCTAAGCCACTCGGGAAGACTTAGTACTAGGATCGTGACTTGCTTACGGTTATTAAGCTAATGAAGAAAATGGAAAAACCCATATGGAGCCCAGCTTTCTAGGTTGAACAAATGGGTGCATGGTCTTACCATTTTGCTGATGTGAAAAACTTGGATTGGAGTTAATTTTAGATATGTTGAATTGAGCTTTCTGTGAGATATTCAAGTAGGCATCTGTCTGAACTTCAAAAGGAAAAGTACAAATGAGAGGGACGCTAGCATAGAAGCAGGCTTGCTGCTTATCCTCCAAACCAGACATTTGAGAGCAAGCATTATTATTACTGATAATGACACTTAGGCAGTGCCCTTGACGAACTAGAGCAATTAGGCCGTCTCTCTGTAGGAGGTAACCTGGTAATATCTGAAAATGTCAAAAGCACATGTTCACTCACCCACTTCGGGGACGGTATCCTTCACACATACTACAAATATTCTCACAAATGTGCAAAAGGACAAATTTATTAAACATTGATTGTAGCTCAGTTGGTAAAGAATCCGCCTGCAATGCAGGAGACCTGGGTTCAATTCCTGGGTCGGGAAAATCCCCTGGAGAAGGAAATGGCAACCCATTCCAGTATTCTTGCTGGAGAATCCTATGGACAGAGGAACCTGGCAGGCTATGGTCCATGGGGTCGCAAGAGTCGGACGTGACTGAGCAACTTCACTTCACTTATATCGTTAATAATAGCAAAAATATTAAAATGTCAATAAATAGGGAAATGACCAAATAATATGTTTACATTTAAAAAATGAAATATGATGCAGTGATTAAAAACAGGTTCCTCATTATGAATTATGTAGTAGTAGTAGTAGCTAAGACGCTAAGTCGTGTCTGACTCTTGCGACCCCATGGACTGTAGCCTGCCAGGCTCCTCTGTCCATGGGATTCTCCAGGCAAGAATACTGGAGTGGGTTGCCATTTCCTTCTCCAGGGGATCTTCCCGACCCAGGAATAGAACCCGGGTCTCCTGCATTGCAGGCAGATTCTTTACCGACTGAGCTAAGAGGGAAGCCCATTATGAATTATGGAAATCTTCAAACTGTATAATTGTATATTTTTTAAAAACCCATGAGATCCAAAACAGTGTGTAGTATGTGTTATTGTTTGTGGCAAATTTTACCAAGGGATTATAGTTATATTATGTACATATTATATACAGAGAGAGAGAGTGAGAGAGAGACAGATGGACAGATGACCTCTGGAAAAATGCACAAGGAATTGGTAGTATTGGTTTCTTCCAGAGAAGGAAATTGGGTGGCTACGAGACAGTTGTATGAGGGAAATTTTTCATTGAACCTTTTGTCTATCTTGAATTTTAAAGTGTTGTCTCTTCAAGGGAAAAAAAAGACACATTAACTTAAAAATAATTCAATAAGGCAAAGTCAGACTGAACTTTAACCCATAGAGGAAATGTATTTATTGTGAGGCTTTCTGTGTTTTGTGCATTGTTTCATACAAGGCAAGGGCTGCAAATACATTAGATTATGCAAGAAGAACTCTACTTCTCATGTATGATAACCAAGATACCTGGCTCTCAGACCAATAGACTGACACTAAATGAAAAATGACAAAGGACCATGAACTGGCATTCCAGATGACTACCTGGAAAGGAACAATAATAGCATCCAGATGGACACTGAAGATTAGTGTAAAGATGCTTGGGCTTCCCTGGTGGCTCAGTGGTGAAAACTCCACCTGCCAATGCAGAAGACATGGGATAGATCTCTGATCTGGGAAGATCCCACATACCTTGGAGCAACTAAGCCTGTGCGCCACAGCTGTTGAACCTGTGCTCTAGAGCCTGGGAGCTGTACTACTGAGTCCGTAAGCTGCAATTACTGAAGTCCACACACTAGAGCCCATGCTTTGCAAGAAGAAGCCACCACAATGAGAAACCCATACACCACAATTAGAGAGTAGCTGCTGCTGTCTGCAACTAGTGAAAACCCTGCAAAGACCCAGCAGAAATCAATCAATCAATCAATAAAATTATATTTAAAAGATGCTCTATGCATACTTTTACCTGGCAGACACAAGACCAGGAGGATCCCTTCCTGCTTATGAATGAGTGAATAGAAAATGACCACCTGGATCTGTACAAATGTTCTGGGTATGTAAACATAAAGAATCGAGAGCCCACTGAGTCAGAGAAACAGCATATAGTTTCAAAAAAAGGGTTTTTAAAATTTTATATATGTTCATTATAATCTTTAAGCTTCCTGAAAATGTGGAGTCAATGAAGCAATACATAAATTATTTAGAGAAAAAAAGAAACTGCTAAAATGTTAGGCCGAAATTTTTTAAAAAGTGACGTGAAATAACAAGAAAAAGTGTATATGTATATAACTGTAGATCGAAAATCAAAATTAAAAGTTGTAAAACATTTCAGCCCCAGTGGTATAGGCTAACCCTTCCTCCTTAAACAGCAAGAGACCTGGACACAATATATGCAGTAACTCTTTGCAGACATTAGAAGAAAGCAGAGCAGGACTGTGACAGTGAGAGAAAGAAAACAAAAATAGTGAACCCTACGATTGCTGTGGCTTTCTGCCTGGAGGCACTTTCTGTACCTCAGCACGAGGAGGAGGAACTCAAGCAGAGCGTGGCAATCTTGCTGAGTTGGGGATGAGTTGAGGAAACAAACTGAAGTTTGTGAAATGAACTACTGGAGACAAAGAAGCAATGGGAAGGGGGCAGGGAGAGAGATGTCCAGAAGTCTGCATAAGGGCCTCCTAGAGACTGATATTGAGATTAAGCCATATGTATTTGGATGCAATTCCATGAGGCTGTACAAAATCTACTGATGGGGATTGTAAAGCTGAACAATTGGCAGAGCTCTCCAAGACTTGAGAAATGTCCAAGTTCCAGTCAGCCAAAGTGGAGAGATATTGTTGAGCGCTTAGGTACTCAGGAGACCCCATAAAGGTCATATCTTAATGGGAGGACTGTATTAACCCTAGAGTAAAGGCTATATTCATGCTTCCCTGGTGGCTCAGATGGTAAACAATCTGCCTGCAATGTGGGAGACCAGGGTTTACTCCCTGGGTAGGGAAGATCCCCTGGAGAAGGGGATGGCAACCCACTCCAGTATTCTTGCCTAGAGAATTCCATGGACAGAGGAGCCTTGCAGGCTACAGTCCATGGGTTTACAGAGAGTCGGACACAACTGAGCAACTAATGCTGTCTAAAGACTACTCTAGATTTTCTCTTAATATTTTTTTGCATCTGTCTCCTAAAGAAAAGGTCATAAAAGCAAAAAAGGAACAAATGGGACTTAATTAAATTTAAAAGCTTTTTCACAGTAAAGGAAACCATCGACAAAATGAAAAGACAATCTACTGAATGGGAGAAAATATTTCTAAGTGTTATGACCATTAAGGGATTAATATCCAACATGTACAAATGGCTCATACAACTTAATATCAAAAAAAACATACAAATCAATTTACAAATGGACAGAAGAACTGAATAGACATTTTTCCAAAGAGGACATGCAGATAGCCAACAAGCACATGAAAAGATGCTTAACATTCCTAATAGTCAGAGAAATGCATATAAAAACACAACGAGCTATCACCTTGTGCTGGTCAGAATGGCTGTTATCAAAAAGAACACAGATAACAAATGTTGGTGAGGATGTAGAGTAAAGGGAACCATCATATACTGTTGGTGGGAGTGTAAATTGGTGCAGTCAGTCACTGTGGAAAACAGTATGGGTGTTTCTTAAAAAACTAAAAATAGAGTATGCTCCAGCAATCCCAAGATGGGTGGATCTAGAGGGTATTATGCTAAGTGAAATGAATCAGACAGAGGGAGACATATACCATATGATCTCACTTACATGTGAAATCTAAAAAAAATCAAACAAATGAACAAACAAACAGATACAGACTCACAGATACAGAGAACAAATGGATGGTTGCCAGAGGGAAGGGGAGCAAAATAAGTGAAGGGGATTAAGAGATACAGGCCTCGGGTTATAATGTAAATAAGTCACAGTGATGTAATGTACAGCATATGAAATATGGCCAATCATATTTTAATAGCTTTGTATGGAGACAGACGATTACTGGACTTATTGTGGTGATCCTCATAATGTATACAAACTTCAAATCACTGCGTAGTACACCTGAAACTAGCATAATATTGTATGTCAACTATGTTTCAATTTAAAATAATAAATGATAAAAATAATATAATAAAAAGAGGGGGCCTTCCCTGGTGGTCCAGTGGTTAAGACTTTCCCTTCTAACAAGGGGGTGCTGGTTCAATCCCTGTTTGGGGAGCTAAGATCCCACATGCCTTGGGCTGAAAAACCAAAACATAAAGTAGAAGCAAGATTGTAACAAATTCAATGAAGACTTTTAAAAATGGTCCACATCAAAAAAATCTTAAAAAAAAAAAAGAAAGAAAGAAAAATAGAGATTAATGACTAGGTTATGTAGTAAAAATCCCCATTGCTTAGAAATTAGAATAGAACTAGTAAGCACACTAAATAATCCTTTGGTCAAAAATGCAAAACCAAGATTAAGAATACTGTCAGCTCCGTGGTTGGTTAAGTAAAACAAAAAACAAAACAGACAAACAAGACTGATCCCATTAAGCAAAATAGAAAGGTGTACTGAAAGGATCCTGTTGTAATTGAACAGTGATGTGAACAAAGAAATCCCAGGAAATCCCAACCACCGTTGTTCCAGGACCTCACAGTGGGGCCTAATGATTAGCCACTCAGTTGTGTCCACCTGTTTGCGACCCTATGCACTCTAGCCCACCAGGCTCCTCTGTCCATGGAATTCTCCAAGCAAGAATACTGGATTGGGTTGCCATTCCCTTCTCCAGGGGATCTTCCTGACCCAGGGATCGAACCCAGGTCTCCTGCATTGCAGGCAGATTCTTTACCATATGGGCCACCAGGGAAGATAAAAAGGTTAGTTAACTTTATGTAAGTTAAAAAAGAAAACATATCACCACACTATTACCCCAAAGGAAAGAAATAAGGAGAAAATGATAAAGGTAAACTTCGACATTTTAGTGGAGAATTAGTAATAAATGCATGGAGAAGGCAATGGCAACCCACTCCAGTACTCTTGCCTGGAAAATTCCATGAACGGAGGAGCCTGTAGGCTGCAGTCCGTGGGGTCACTAAGAGTCGGACACAACTGAGTGACTTCACTTTCACTTTTCACTTTCATGCATTGGAGAAGGAAATGGCAGCCCACTCCAGTGTTCTTGCCTGGAGAATCCCAGGGATGGAGGAGCCTGGTGGGCTGCCGTGTATGGGGTCGCACAGAGTCGGACACGACTGAAGCGACTTAGCGGCAGCAGCAGCAGCAGTAATAAATCCAAGAATTGGTTCTTTGAAAGAAATAATAAAGTACCAAATTGCTAAAAGTTTAGCCCTCCTCAAAAAATACTAATTAGACCACAAAAAATAGGAATTATGCATAATTCTGTACTAATCAGTTTGAAATTCTCAATGTAATGGTCATTCCTATAGAAAAATTTTAAGTAAGAAAATTGACACAGGATGAAATAAAAATCCTTAATTAATCAGTAATCATGGGTAAAACAGAGAAAACTATCACAGAATTATCTCCAACAAAAGCTCCAAGTCCAGAAGTTTTTATGAGCAAGTTTTAAATTTTTTTCAAGAAAAATAATTCTCTCTTGTTATGTAAGCTAAAAAAATAATGAAAGTATTCCAGTTTATTTTATGATTCTGCATTTCCCCCAAGAACGCGAGCATGGTACTTCTAAAGATGACAAATATAAACCAATCTTACTTTTGACTCTACTACAAATCAAATCCAGCCACTTATTTAAATGAAGAACACAGCAGAATCTGGAATGCAAAAATGGTCTAATGACAGAAGATCTATTGATATAATTCATCATCCTTATAAATCAAATGAGGAGTCAAATGATTATCTTACTGGATGCCAAAATATGTTTGATAATTTTCAATACCATTCTTGATTTTTAATAAAAAAAAATAAAGAAAAAATTTCTTAGTAATATAGAAAACTTCCTTAACTAGATAAAGAATATTGATGTCAAATTGGGTGATATTATATTTAATGAGGAAACCTGGATATCAAAGTCAGACATGTGAGCATGCTATCATCACGACTTTTTAATATTTTCCTGGAACTCTTGGTCAAGAGTACATCAACAAAAAGAAATATGAGGTATAAATATTGGATAGAAGAGAAAAATAGTTATTTGCTTCAGAGTTGACTTGAATAATATCCTTGATGGGTTTGAGCTTTTGGAAACCAAATTCTCCTTATTTTCTGCTTTTTGCCCTGTCTCATTTCTCCCCTGAGGCAACGAGCATACTGCTTTCTATCTGCCTAAAGTAGGGAGAGAAAAAAAGGGAAATATAGAGGAAAGAAAGAACAGAAAAACTGGACTATCTCCAAAATACTACACAGACACACATCCACAAAGATAGAAAACAAATTTGGAGAAAATTATAACAGGGCTTATTTCTCTATGACAAAATAACAATTGTCTTTTTTCCCTTGTGCTTTTCACCTATTTCCAGATTTTCTACAGTCAACATTATTATCCAGGTGCTAGTGGGGGAAAGCATTATTTTTTTCAAAGTAAAAGGCAAATAGGGAGGAAAAGTTTCCAGATTGCAATGGAGAGGTGACTGTTTGGGAACTGGCAGAACCAGAGGGGAGTGGGCATTGGGATGTATTGGAAGAAGTGTGGCTTTGCCACCAGAAGACCTGGATGCATGCATCACTTCTAGGCATTTTAGCTGTTGTTTAGTTGCTTAGTTGTGTCCAACTCTCTTGTGACCCATGGACTGTAGCCTGCCAGGGCCCTCTGTCCATGAGATTTCCCAGGCGTGATACTGGATGGGTTGTCATCTCCTCCTCCAGGGGATCTTACCGACCCAGGGAGGGAACCTGAGTCTTTTGCATTGGCAGGCGGGTTCTTTACCACAGCACCACCAGGGAAGTCCCAAGCATGTTAGTTAACTCCTGGCAAATCCCTTCACTCTCTGAGCTTGACTTTCTTTCGGGGGAGACTCCTATTCCCCGCTGAGAAGCAGTTCCCACTTGGAGGGGCTTCCCTGGAGCAATAAGGTTTTCACCTTGTGTGACATTGGAGCTTATGGCTCGAGTAAATCATGCATCACAGTTTGCCCAAGACGGTTGATGCTTTTTGTCTCAGTATTTATTCATCTCTTGCTTTTCACTCTTAGAAGTGTCCTCTTTTAAACAAGAAATTGATGTGGTCAGCTCACTCCTGGTGGCTTTGTCCATGGGAAAATGGCTATTTTTAGACTGTTTTAATTAAAAGTGGACTTCAGCAGACTTTGGCTGCCAGACTTGAATGAGTAGGCTGCCGGGGTTTCAGTGAAGCCCAGTTTCCCATGTGGTGACTGAAGCTTCCCTTGGACCCACCCAGGCACCACAGGGCATTGGCAGTATTAGGCATTGGCAGGCAGCACTGTGCTTACAGCTTTTGACTGTGGATTGGAGTCAAGCCTGCAGGCCAAAAGTTTAAATCATGTGGACAGCACACGATCTGCAGAGCATGAAGGGGTCTTATGCCAGGCGTAGGTAAAAGCAGGACTAGACCAGAGGTCCCAGAGCCTTTGGGTTGCTTTGGTCTCATTTGGCATGAGGGAGGAAATAAAAATCTAGTTGGATTCACATGGCTTGTTCACACATTCCAGAATTCAGCCCCAAGTGGCTCTGAATTTTTTAGAACACATAAGCGCTGACCGTGACTTTAAATTTCAGGACCCAGTTTGTGGCTTCACACACAGATCTTTCTCCTTTCACCCAATATTCCTGGGCCACTGGCAGCACTCAGTACTAAAGACTTGTGCTCAGATTAACGTCTCTGGTGACTGGAGATTTCTCATGGCTCCAAATTTTGTGCAATAGGGGGCTGATACGACACTCATCTTATGTGTTCCGTTAACTCCTTGAACTCTTAAACACGGGGCTCCTGAGACACCAGAAGGGAACCACACCCATTCCCATGGCTGGAAGCCTGCTCTGCAGCTGCTAAAGGTGGAGACCCTCTGGGTGAGACTGAGCAGAATTGGAAACTGCAACATGAAATCTGGACCTGAATTTCTTTGCATATCAAATCATAGGAAAAATGAAAAAAATTTTTTTCATTTTAATTTCTTGGACTTTTAGCTCCACAAGTTGAGGAAATTTAGTTTTGGACTTTCAGTGCTTTTGGACTGAAACTTCCTTGGACTCTTCTTGGATGAGGATTATTTAATTTTTGGAGCCCAGTATCTTCCTTGGAATTTCCTAATTGGAGGGAGTTTATATTCAGACTTGGTTCCCTTTATGCTGCTGGTTTATATAATTGAGTGTCTTTATTTATTTATTTTATTTGGCTATTCTGAGTCTTAGTTGAGTCATGTGGGGTCTAGTTTCCTAACCAGGGGTCTAACCCGCATGTCCTGCATTGGGAGCTCAGAGTTTTACGTACTGTACCACCAGGGAAGTCCCTAATTGAGTATCTTTATATTGTTATTTAACCATAATGTCAAACCTGTGAAAAGCATGGTATTAGAGAACATGGCTGAATAGTTTTTAAGGTAGGGGGAGCAGAGTGAATTTGCACTTAGTTAAATTAGTGTACTAATTTATTGGACACTAATTCCATCTGGGCTCCCATGGTTGCTCAGATGGTAAAGAATCTGCCTGCAATGCAGGAGACCCGGGTTCGATCCCTGCATTGGGAAGATCCCCTGGAGAATGGAATGGCAACCCACTCCAGTGTTTTTGTCTGGAGAATTCCATGGACAGATGAGCCTAATGGGCTACAGTTCATGGGATCGCAAAGAGTCAGACACAACTGAAGCAAGTTAGCATGCACACAACCATCACCTATGTTCTGCAACTCAGTTGTGGCACATGGGATCTAGTTCCCTAACCAGGGATGGAACCAAGGCTTCCCTGGTGGTCCAGTGGCTGAGATCCTGAGCTCCCAATGCAGGAGGCTCAGGTTCCATCCCTGGTTAGGGGACTAGATCCCATGTGCCACGACTGAGAATTTGCATGCCACAACTAAAGATCCTGCATGCCACAACGAAGATCAGAGATCCCATGTGCCACAACTAAGACCCGGCACAGACAAATAAATAGGTACAAATATATAAGCATTTTTTAAAAAATAAAATAAAAGGGCACTGCCCACTGCAGTGTATTAAAAGCAAAGAGTCACCACTTACTGACTGTGCTGGGTGCTAAAGATAGCTGCCCATGATGAGTGGTTCTTGCTTAATTGACATCGTGACTTTCCTAAGTGTTGAAAAAAATAAGTGCCTGCAATGGTGGTGGGGATGGCTGCAACATAGAGAAGACTGAGTATATGCCACAAAGAGGTGCTGGGTGTCATTTCTCATAAATACAGAAAAGGGGTGATATTGGATGTGGAGACCGCCTTATGCAGGGAGAGTTATGAACACTCTTTTCTCCCTCAAGGTTGGAGAGGGGCATAGGTTACCCTCTTCCTCTCATTTAAGTTGATATCTCTGTGTGTCAACTTCCCATTAGCTATTCTGTCTGCACCCGTACAGCCCCAGCTGTCTGGGGAAACCTTGTCCCCCAAGCAGAGATAATGAGACAGTGCTACTTATATAACCTGGTCTGATTAGAGTCTCAGATCTTTGCACCTCAACAGCTGTGTGTTGTCACCAATGGAAATTTTTAACTCGTCTGCCAATTCCCTGGTTGCCCAAATAAGTGGCTGAAAGAGTGACTGCTGTTTCATCGTTTATTAGACCGGAATTTAAGTTCTGATAAACCCTAATGCTGAAAATTAGCTCCAAGGAAACTACCGAGGCAGTTCTTGGTTTCTGGCTGATAGGAACAGGGTAGAATTTATTCAGGTGGGGTTTATATATATATATATATATATATATATATATATATATATATATATGTATCCTAAAGACAGTTCAGCACACAAATTACTTCAGAGCTATTTTTAAAAATGTAATAGGACCAATACTTAGGAGAGCAAGATGCAGTGTGAGGAGGATCCAAAAGCATCTATTATGGGCTTGACATTTGGCTCTTCTGCAAAGCCTCAAAAGATATTGAAAAATCTCTTCCCAAGCTTTCTGGTGGCTGAGCCAATATTGCTGGAATCCTCTGGGTGCTGGCAGGGCTTGTCATGGCTGGAGAAGCCATGGTAGCCTGCACAGTCATGTTGGAATTAGCCTTTTCTTATGGGCAAAGTTGAGGGCATCCTTCTTGATTCAGACTGTGAGTCCCATAGAAAGGTCACCCCAGGACTACATTCATTCAGTTCAGTTCAGTTCAGTTGCTCAGAAGTGTCCGACTCTTTGCAACCCCATGAATTGCAGCACGCCAGGCCTCCCTGTCCATCACCAACTCCTGGAGTTTACCCAAACCCATGTCCATCGAGTCAGTGATGCCATCCAACCATCTCATCCTCTGTCTTCCTCTTCTCCTCCTGCCCCCAATCCTACCCAGCATTCATTCAAGACCTGGGCAATTAAATGTTTTTTTGAGGTCTGCAGAAAAAGACATTTTGCATCCTTGGGTGGTGTGTTCAAGTGTCTCACATTTATTTCAGATGGAAAAAGACAGTTATTTATTTTTAAAGAGGGTATTTTTAAACTTACAGTACACTATCTTGAAAAGTACAGTAGCATAGTACAGCAGATGGCATATGGGGGCATGATTGCATCTTTGAAAGTTCAAATCTTGAGGGTTCATGTGTAGGGGACTTACTATAGTTGATTGAGGGATGCTTAAGATGTAGGCCTAACTTCACTCTCTAGCTACAGGAATTTATGGACAGGAATTTATCTAATTTAGTCTAACCAAAGTGAAGTTTAGAAACTTTAGTTGGTAGAATGAGGTCATCCTTTTACTGAATTTGAATAAAAACTGAATATCATCTTATTGCTGCCACCAATGCCACTTCCTTTGGCAGCGAAGGAAAATAGTAGTTCTATGAAGATGTCAATGGGATAGAAAATGGAGTCAACATATGGAAAGAGATTTAATCCTTGGTAATAGCCTGGTCCTGGAGCACTTGGTATCATAAACCTTCGAGTTATACGAGTCAGTGTTGTTCATCTAGTTGCCAACTTGTGTCCAACTCCTTGTGATCTCAAGGACTGTAGCCTGCCAGGCTCCTCTGTCCATGGGATTCTCCA
The DNA here is from genome assembly GCA_024291935.2 of Okapia johnstoni. Taxonomy (NCBI): domain Eukaryota; kingdom Metazoa; phylum Chordata; class Mammalia; order Artiodactyla; family Giraffidae; genus Okapia; species Okapia johnstoni. The sequence continues at coordinate 35,802,326 of CM044314.1, read as the reverse complement.
GGCAAGAATACCGGAGTGGGTTGCCATTTCCTTCTCCATGGGATCTTCCCAATCCAGGGACCAGACCCAAGTCTCGTGCATTGGCAGGTGGATTCTTTACCACTGAGCCACCAAGGAAGCCCATGTATGAGTCAGTATCTTCTCTTTATTGTTTAATCAAGTTTAAGCTGGTATTCTGTTATTTGTTTTTAAGTACATTGAAGGGACAAGACAGTGATTGTGTAGAATTTTCCTTCTTGTCCTGCTGTCATGGAGCATAAACCTTCTTTATGTTACCACTCCCCTCTGATTCTTTTACACCCGGTCCTTGGTGGTTTTAATGTACTTCCTGCCCCTCCCGTGACCTTTCCTGTTTCAAACTGAAATGATCACTAGATCAACCAGAAAATGCTACATTCCCAGCTGGAAACCTCAAAGGGACAGGAGGAGGCCACTGAGCAGAGTTATAAAATAGAGTTGCTGGTCTCACTGGAACTTACCATCTTGTGAACAAATTCTCTAATTTTTTTTTTCAAGAAAAGTTTTCTTGTTTCTCTCCCAAGCTTTTGTCCATCTTGGCCATGTCCTTCCCAAACATTTCCAAGTTCTCCCAATTCCTTCTCTGTTTCCAAGGCCCAGCTTGAATCTTGTACGGGAAAACAATAATCTTATTTTAAAAGATTTTTAAATTAAAGAAAAAGTATGACATCTTGCTTATATTATCTAAAAATTCAAATGGGAAATCAGGAGAATTAGAGGCAGGACTGGAGTCTGGCTCTGCCTGGCTGTCAGACTTCTGGCAAGGTCCCTAACGTTTCTCAGCCTCAGTTGAGTCACTTCTAAAATGTGGGATGCAACAGTCATTTCAGGCTTGGAGCGGGAGAGTATTAGACACTAAATGTAGAACCTCATGGGTTTCCCAGGTGGCGCTAATGGTACAGAATCCACTTATCAGCACAGGAGACTATGAGACACGGGTTCAATCCCTGAGTCGGGGAGATCCCCTGGAGTACATGGCAACCCACTCCCATATTCTTGCCTTGAGAATTCCATGGACAGTGGACCCTGGCGAGTTGCAGTCCACAGGGGTCACAAAAAGTCAGATACACCTGACGTGACTTAGCATAAATGCATGGAACATTGTGCTGATTTCTTAAAGTGAAAATTTTTAAGTATCTGAATCTGTAGGACATATATTAAGTTAACCTTAAAAATGCATCCAGTATACATTAGGCACAGACAAATACTGTTGAGGATGGGGGTGTGGGATAGGGGGTGGGGTGTTGGTGTTTCATGGGGACAGTTTCCATTTAGGGAGGTGAAAAATTTAGGAGATGGATGATGGTGAAAGTTGCACAACAATGTGAGTGTCCTTAGTGCCACTGAACTCTACAGTTTAATATGGTTAAAATGTGTGTGTGTGTGTGTGTGTGTGTGTGTGTGTGCGCGCGCGCATGTTCAGTTGCATTTAAGTTTTTTTAATCCTTGGACTGTAGCCCACCAGGCTCCTCTTTCCATGAAATTTACCAAGTAAGAATACTAGAGCGGGTTGCATTTCCTCCTCCTGGGAATCTTCCCGACCCAGGAATCAAACCCGCATCTCTTGTATCTCCTGCATTGACAGGCAGATTCTTTACCACTGTGCCACCTGGGAAGCCTCAGGTTAAAATGGTATGTTTTATATTATGTGACTTTCATCACAATAAAAAAAAGGTATTTAAAAAAATATCTGAATCCTATCCCCTTTATATGGATTCAGACAGGCCTGTGGTTCAAGCTGTGTGTCTATGAACCTGCCCCTTTGCGGGCAGTGAGGTCGTCCAGGAACTGCAGAGCATCAGTTCACCTGCTCATCCCCAGAGCATTGATACTTGTCTCTCAATTTATAAATCACTTTCACATATATTCTCACATCATCTCATTTAATCCTCTTGACAATCCCAAGAGCTAGTTGTTTGAGCTCATTTCACAGATGATAAAATATACTCAGAAAAAAACAAGAGGTTTTTCTATTGTTGTTGTTGTTCAATCGCTAAGTTGTGTCTGACTCTTTGCCACTGTATGGACTGCGGCACGCCAGGCTTCCCTGTCCTTCACCGTCTCCTGGGGTTTGCTCAAGTTCATGCCTGTTGAATCGGTGATGCTATCTAAACATCTCATTAATTTTTATATTAATACCATCAAAATGCTCATGAACAAAGCAACTTGAAAGTGAATCTTGGTCTTTTTGACGGTTTATTTTGGGTCTGTTTGGCATCTCTGTACTATTCTGGGGTTCTCTGTTTCCTGCTTTCGGTACTTCTCATACGCTCAACATGCTTCTCTGGGCCTGGAGGTTAAACTACCCCCAAGTAGGCTAAAGGCTCAAGTAACCGCCAGGCTTGGGACTTCCAGGAACCTCCAAATTGCCAGGTATAATCTGATGGAGGAATGGGCTTGTGACCAGTAAAAGCCCAGAGGGCATCCGGCTGTTCCAGGAGCAGCTCAGCTTATTCTATGCACCAGAATCTTGCTTGAAACAATTCTGCAGTATCTACAAAGATTCCTTGAGTAGTTTGAAACTCCAGTCATCACTGTTGTTGTTCAGTTGCTCAGTCGTGTCTGATTCTTTGCGACCCCATGGACTGCAGCACGCCAGGCTTCCCTGTCCTTCACTATCTCCTGGAGTTTGCTCAAACTCATATCCATAGAATTGGTGATGCCAGGCATCATGGGGAAAAAATGGTGTAGCTGAGAATGGTTGAAACCACACAGTTGAGCAGATTCATAGTCAGTAGCTATAAATATGGCAGTTTTTGATCTTAAGTTCTGCTTCCTTTTCACCAAAATGATTAGCAAGTTCTTTTCCTGTGTTCACTGTTCACTGTTCCTGTGTTCACTGTTCGCTCTTGTCTACCCTGGGGCACGCCCAGTGTTCTGCCAGGTACTTGCTCAAGGCTCTATCTGAGCAGAAGTTTGGTCCATCCCCAAGTGCTGATCAATGTGTTTCTTCCTTTCAGGGAGAAGGAAACAGCTTGTTCTGTTTCCTTGACCCTATAGTTTTACATCTCTGTTGATTCTGGAAGCTCTATATCCTCTGACCAATTGTGGTTGTGCTATAGTGAAGGGGATGGATGTTCCACTCTTTTAAAACATTTTTTAAAAATGTTTAATTGGAGGATAATTGCTTTACAATTTTGTGCTGGTTTCTGCCATGTAACAATGTGAATCAGCCATAAGTATACACATATTGCCTCCCTCTTGAGCCTCCCTCCCACCCACCCCACCCCACCCCTCTAGGCTATTACAAAGCACTGAGCTGAACTCTCTGTGCTATACAGTAGGTTCCCACTAGCTATCTCTTTTACATATTGTAATATATATAATTATGTGTTCTGTGTGTGTGTGTGTGTGTGTGTGTGTGTGTGTGTGAGTTGCTCAGTCATGTCCGACTCTTTGCAACCCCATTGGCTTTAGCCCACCAGGCTCCTCTGTTCATGGAATTTTCCAGACAAGAATACTGGAATGGATAGCCATTCCCTTCTCTAGGGGATCTTCCTGATCCAGGGATCGAAGCTGGGTCTCCTGCATCGTGGGCAAATTCCTTACCATCTGAGCCACCAGGGAAGCCCCAGTTCAGGGCTACTGTTTCAATTTGTCCCACCCTCTCCTTCCCCTGCTGTGTCTACAAGTCCATTCTTCTATGTCTCTCTATTCCTGCCCTGTATATAGTTTCATTAGTACCATTTTTTTCTATAATGATTATTAATAGATTGCATATACCTATGTTAATGTACAGTATTTATCTTTGTCTTTCTAACTTACTTCACTCCATATAACAGGCCCTAGGGTCATCCACTTCAGTTCAACTCCACTCTTTTTAGACAAACCATGGGTTCCAAGATAAAAATTGATCCCCTAGTAGACAAAACCAAGGTCACCAGGACATGTTACCAACATTCCTTCTGTTACAACAGATGGAACTTTTACACTTTTTCTATGTTTATCTCCAGTCGTGGATGGACTTACGTGTTCAAAGAGCAGATCTTGGCGGGCATCTTCACCTGAATTGGAAGAGGAATGGGAGGCCTCTAGAGTCCTCAAGAGTCGGGGAGCAATGTTCATTGTCATTCCCTTTGTTCTTTGTACAGCCTGAGTGTGCCAAGGTGGGGGCAAGATGAAGGGGAACAAAAGAGGCAATGTCTGTTGCTGTTGCTCAGTTGCTAAGTTGTATCTAACTCTTGTGACCCCATGGACTGCAGCAACGCCAGGCTCCCCTGCTCTTCACTGTCTCCCAGAGTTGCTCAAATTCCTGTCCATTGAGATCGCATGGAGATGCTATCTAACCATCTCATCCTCTGCCATTTGCTTCTCCTTTTGTCTTCAATCTTTCCCAGCATCAGGGTCTTTTCCGGTGAGTCAGCTCTTCTCATCAGGTGGCCAAAGTATCGGAGCTTCAGCATCAGTCCTTCCTATGAATATTCAGGGTTGATTTCCTTTAGGATTGGCTGGTTTGATCTCCTTGCTGACCAAGGGACTCTCAAGAGTCTTCTCCAGACCACAATTCGAAAACATCAGTTCTTCAGTGCTCAGCCTTCTTTAATGGCCCAACTTTCACATCCATACATGACTACTGGAAAAACCATAGTTTTGTCAAGAGAGACTGTCCCCCTCTGCTCTAAGCCTTAGACTTTTCCTCCCCTTTTGGATTGATCTTTCTGTGTCTCTTTTTGTCTCTCTGTCTCTCTTTTTTGAAACCATTTTGTGAATGTGTAATTCAGTTCAGTTCAGTCGCTCAGTCATGTACGACTTTTTGCAGCCCCGTGGACTGCAGCACGCCAGGCTTCCCTGTCCATCACCAACTTCCGGAGCTTGCTCAAACCCATGTCCATCCAGTCAGCGATGCCATCCAATCAACTCATCCTCTGTCATCCCCTTCTCCTCTGACCTTCAGTCTTTCCCAGCATCAGGGTCTTTTCCAATGAGTCAGTTCTTCGCATCAGGTGGCCAAAGTATTGGAGTTTCAGCTTTAGCTTCAGTCCTTCCAATGAATATTTAGAACTAATTTCCTTTAGGATTGACTGGTTTGATCTCCTTGCAGTCAAAGAGATTCTCAAGAGTCTTCTCCAACACCACAGTTCAAAAGCATCAATTCTTCAACACTCAGCTTTCTTTATGGTCCAACTCTCACATCCATACATGACTAATGGAAAAGTCATAGCTTTGACTAGATGGACCTTTGTTGGCAAAGTAATGTCTCTGCTTTTTAATATGCTGTCTAGGTTTGTCATAGCCTTTCTTCCAAGAAGCAAGCGTCTTTTAATTTGATGGCTGCAGTCACCATCTGCAGTGATTTTGGAGCCCAAGAAAACAAAGTCTGTCACTGTTTCCATTGTTTCCCCATCTATTTGCCATGAAGTGATGGGACCATCTGCCATGATCTTTGTTTTTTCAATGTTGAGTTTTAAGCCAGCTTTTAGTACAGAAATTCCATGTATTTAAAGCATATTCTTTGAAAGTTTTGACATATGTAAACCCCTATGAAACCATCACTAATCAAACAAATGAATACACCCAGCCTCCTCCAAAGTTCCCCCACACTCATTTATAATCTTCCTGAGACCCCTCAGCAGCCACTGGTTTGCTTTGTGTCACTGTTAGGTGAGTTTGCAGTTTCTAGAATTTTATAAAAAGGGGATAATAAAATAATGTTGTTTTGAAAGAAAAATAATTCATTGAGATATAATTTATATACAATAAAATTCACTAGTTTTAAGTGTAGTATTAGTCAAGATTCTCTTGAGAAACAGAATGTATACCTATATGTGAGAGAGATTTAAGAAGTTGGCTCATGTAATTGTGGGACTGTCCAGTCTGAAATCTGTAGGGTGGACCAGTAGGCTGGAAACTGACAGAAGTTGATGTGACAGTCTGAAGGCAGAATTTCTTTACCTGAAAATCTGAGTTTTCTCTTAAGATCTTACAACTGATTGCAGGAGGCTCATCCACGTTATCAAGGGTAATCCCCTTTACTTCAAGTCAACTGACTGTAGGTGTTAACCATCCTTACAGAATATCTTCACAGCAACAGTAGATTAGTGTTTGATTCAATAAATAGAGACTTTGGTCGGCAAATTGACTCTCAGAATTAACCATCACAAGGTACAGCTCAATATTTTTAGTGTCTTTATTTAATAAAGTTCTGCTCCATCAGCAAGCCTAGTTCTAGAACAGTTCCATCACCCAACGTCTTCAATACTTTTCCCCTTGGATTTATATTTCTTGTCTTCTTTTGTCATCAAAGTCATCAGTGGCAAAGGAACCAAAGTGAAGCGCTCAGTCATGTCCAACTCTTTGTTACTCCATGGACTGCCAGGCTCCTCTATCCATGGGAATCTCCAGGCAAGGATACTGGAGTGGGTTGCCATTTCCATCTCCAGGGGATCTTCCCAATCCAAGGATTGAACCTGGGTCTCCCACACTGCAGGCAGACTCTTTACCATCTGAGCCCCCAGGGGTCCTAAAGGAACCAAAACCATGTCTAATCTAATTCTTCAGATCTTCTGATCTAACTGAGTTTAGGAAGGATTTCCCATAGTTATTTACTGATTATCTTTGATTTATCAATCTCCTGGAATTGTTAGTAATCACATTCTAATAAGGGCTGATTCTTTGATTATACTCAAGGGCACTGAATTCCACTGGTGCGTACGGACTAGTGCTCCATGCTGGGTACATTCACAGGAGTCAGCTCATTTGATTCTTACCACAATCCCACAAGGTATTCAGGATTCATCCCATTTTGCAGAACAGAGAATGGAGTCTCAGAAAGGCCAAGAGCTCACACAAACAATCCACCGACACACTTGAGATTTGAAAAGACCCTCTGATTCTAAGTCCTCCCATGCAGCCCAAGAGCCCACGTTAGACATTGCTTCCTCTGTGTTCTTTAAAGAGCATCACATGAACATGAATAGACTTTGTCAGGATAAAGAAATACCTTGTGAGGGTCCTGAAGGCAGGGAGCTTGGTTAGGACCCAAGAATACAGCTTCACCAGGTATTTCCATCCACACCCAAAAAGGCCACCATAAAAGGGCACTAGCATATTTATCAGCTTTCTTCATTACAACCGTTGAAGTTCTTGGTTTTGATGAAATAGAGCATGTTGGAGAAATAATCCTTCCTAGACTGATTCCCTCTGGTCTTTATGTTACCAACAGAGTCCTCTCTTAGACAGCAAAAACCCAGTGCTTATAGGAAGGACCTGGGGCTTTTGGCCTAAAGCTTTCTGTCTCCTTTGGCTTCTTCTCTGTCACTCTGAGGAGTGTCAAGGTGATGCTCCACATTTTTCTCTCACTTCCCAGGAATGGATGCCATCAGTCAGTTCGCCTATACTCTCACAAAGGAACACCTCTGCCCCCTTTACTCCCCAACATCAGAATATGTCCTACAGGACAGAGTCTGGGTGTTACTTCCTGTTTCTCTTCTACTTGTGCCTAAGACCTCTGAGCATTTTACTGAACGGAACTTTTCTTCAGCGTGGTGCTCAGTTCCTTACCAGTATACACTGCCATGCTAGAAAGTTCTTCCATTCTTTAAGATCAAATCCATAAGCTGTCGCATATTTGCTGTGGCTGATTCATGTTGATATATGGCAGAAACCATCACAATATTGTAAAGTAATTATCCTTCAGTTAAAATAAAAAAGAAAGTTGCTAAGAGAGGAAATCTTAAAAGTTCTCATCACAAGCAAAAGGAATTGTCATAACTATGTAGGGTGACAGATGTTAACTAGACTTAATGTTGCAGTGATCATTTCAGAATAAATACACATACCAAATCATTCCATTGTACACCTGAAAGTAACATAATGTTATATGCCAGTGATACCTCATCTTAAAAAGATCAAATACATACCATGTCCTCTCTTTGTTTTATCTCTTCTTCCACTTCCTGACATTCCTACTCACACAAAACCAAACAAAACAGTCAAACAATTGAGAAGGAAAGAGAGTGGTAACTAGATTGGAAACTATACACCATGCAGATTAGCATAGGCTTACAAACAGGGGCCCACAGTCAGTACGGTTTGATGCAACCCAGAAGAAAAATCTAGCCTCATACAAGAACACTTCCCTGGGCTTCCAGGCACACCATTGTCTCTATCATCAGTATACCTACCCTGCAAAGCATGCTGAAAGGGTTGATTTTCAGAAGGCTTATTAAACAGGAAGAAATTTCTTTTTGGTTTTCTTGCAAAATTTGGGTAAGTTTCCCAGAAGAGCTGGTTTGATTTCTGTTCTCACCTCTTACACACTCAGTGAACTCCAGAAAGTGATATATTCTTGGGTCTGAGCCCACACATACATAAGGATGGTGGAGACAGAACCAGTTGCTTGAAGTTCTCAAAAATAAGAAAATGAAGGCACCAGAGCATCACTTAGTAGGTGATTTTGTGGCTTATGCCATAGAACCCTGTACATCCTGGATTTTTTAGGGCAGCCCCGTTTTAGATACACTTATAGCTGTCAAGCCATGAGTTCTGATTTTTGGCTTAAAAAATATGATTGCTTTGGTTATAGGTGAGCCTATGCTTTGTGAGGTCATTTTGGGAACTCATTTTTCTTGGGCGGCGTCAAAGATGACTCCGAGTTCTACCGAACTATATGCTAAATGAGTCATATTGAGATGATACAATGCAGTTACCAGGTGGTTCTGCTAATAATTAGAAACACATTTCTATATCTCATAGAACCAAAGAAAGGAAAACATCACCAGGAAAATGTTACATGTGGGGACAATTATTCAATAGGTCCTTGGCTGGGATTTGTAGATATGAACATAATTCAGAAGCAAAAGTGAAATACTGGAATAATACATGGAGATTTCTTTTTTTTTTATCATTGCTGAATTACAAAACACAGGAATTAGCATTCAGCCAAGTCTTGATTACTCAAGGAATGATGACCAATTTGTAGTTTACTTTTCCTTCCCATTCTCATTACTACAGTCCAGTATGTCTCAAATTCAAGTAATGTACTTAAAAGAAAATCTTTAAAAGGTCACACGTGTGCTAAGTCGCTTCAGTTGTGTCCAACTCCTTGTGACCCTGTGGACTATAGCCTGCCAGGCTCCTCTGTACATGGAATTCTCCAAGCAATAATACTGGAGTGGAGATCTTCATGCCATGCCCTCCTCCAGGGGATCTTCCTGACCCAGGGGTTGAACCCCTGCCTCCTGCATTGGCAGGTAGGTTCTTTACCACTATTTGCAGCATCCGGGAAGCCCCTTAAAAGGTCACAGTGTTTCTTAAATGCCTTATATGATAATTGTATTAAAATTTACACAGAACTGTGAAATGTAATATTAAATTTCTTATACTAAACTAAAATTTAAGTTTATAGATGCTGTTTTATATAAAAATTATTCATAAAGTAAAAGCAATCAAAACTGTGAAATCAATAAGTGAAATGTTAACAATATTAATTCCCAGTAATGGCTGGGTGTTTAGCTGATATCTTCCCTTCTGACCAGGTGCAGACTTGAACCAAATATTAGAGATTAGTGGTAGAGATTTTCAACTCCCACTTCATCTTGTAAGACAGAACAGTTCTCTCCCAGGAATTTATATATCCAGCTTGAGATGTGTGTTCAGTCATGTCCAACTCTTTGTGACCCCAAGGACCGAAGCCCATCAAGCTCCTCTGTCCATGGGATTTTCTAGGCAAAGATACTGGAGTGGGCTACCACTTTCTACTCCAGGGGATCTTCCCGATCCAGGAATCAAACTACTGTCTCTTATGTCTCCTGCATTGGCAGACAAATTCTTTACCATTGCGCCACCTAGGAAGCCCCAAGCTTGAGGAATACTGCTTTTGTCCCTGGTGGCTCAGACAGTAAAGAATCTGCCTGCCATGCGGGTTTGATGCCTTGGTAGGGAAGATCCCCTGGAAAAGGGAATGGCAACCCACTCCAGTATTCTTGTTTGGGAAACCCCATGGACAGAGGAGCCTGGCAGGCTACAGTCCATGGGGTCACAAAGAGTCAGACATGCCTGAGTGACTAAACCTTCCATCCCTATTTTCCTAGATCTGCAAGGGCGAAGAAGCGATGTGAAACCAAAATGACTCAGATATCCTTCATGTTGATAAAAATTGTCACTAAAGGGAATGCAGGGTAATTTGTAGATTTCCGTTAAATAAAGTTTTGACCTCTTTCCATTTGTTTTTCGTCATGTGGCTATTAGATTATCTGTAACACTCCTCTCCAGAAATGCCTGCCAACTGCACAGAACTGACTGCAGCATGGCAGGCAGACACATGTCTTTCTCCAAAGACACCCACATTGATTTTCGAATGACAGGAACACATCTATTAGGACTCACACTGTAAGTAGATCCACTTGAAGGAGCAGCTAACTCATGTATTGTGATGTAAATGGTGCTGTACCACACCCAGCATTTTCATCGTCTAAGTATTTCATAAACACTGACTAATTAATAATCCTTCTTTCCAGGCTGCCAGGGAGGAGTTGTAAGGAAGGGGTGATGGTGGGTTTCTAGATAAACACATGTTAACTTTTATTGGAAATGGCAACCCACTCCAGTATTCTTGCCTGGAAAATTCCATGGACAGAGGAGCCTGGTGGGCTACAGTCCATTGGATCACAAGAACCGGACACGACTTAGCGACTATCACCACCAAGCAGAAAGAAGCAAAAATGTTTAGAGCTGACACTTCTATAATCACTATTTTATTTAAACCTCAGCCTTGGCAGGAAAAGAATCTTGGTATAAAAGTCTTCTTATCACTATTTTTACAGAGGGAGAAGATAAAACTCCTTAAGATAATTTTCTGATAATTATACAGTTTAGTAAGGGATGGAGATGCAATTTGAACTCAGGTCTGCTCATTTCCAGCGCTCCCACTCTTTCTGTTTCTCCACAGTGTCTAGAATGGACTTTTAGCATTGTCACTGTATTAGTCATTATCATTATTATCGCTGACACCAAGTGTTATTAATCTTTGATGACTTTAATATTTCAGATTTATGTAGTCATAGTCTTTGAGGCACTTGGAGCTCTATGCAACTCTTTTGCTCTTGTTCGGTGCAGAAATGGTAAATATTTATTTGGATTTGATATTGGAAGTCATTCTGGTCTCATTCCTGTCTTAAAAGCAATTTTTCATGGGTTCAGACTCTGGACTTGAGAAAATCTGGAATGGAAAACAATGCTTGCTTTGTCCTCAGAAGTCACATTCATGACACACCAGATGTTCTGGTCTATGATAAAAAATTCGTCTTAACTTTTAATGGAAGAAAACATAGACCAGTGATTGGGCCACACATCCTTGACTTTCTTTTTTTATTACTAATATTGATTAAAGAGAACTGGGACTGTGGCTCCTCTTGGGTGTACTCCCAGGGACACAAAGTGCTGGAGAACTATTTCTTGGGCATAGGGCCTATTGTCCTACACTAATTTTTACCATTGGCTCAAATGGTATCCATGGCCAAATAATGGTCTCATTGCTATTCACTCTTTTATCTCCAAAACAGACCAGAGTGAACTCTGTGCTCTGACTGCTTCCCTTCTTAGCTCCTGTCTGAGAAGCAGCTGGAACCATGTAAGAGGAAGATGTTAACTGATTTCAAGGCAGGACTAGGTGCCATAGTTTTGCTCTTTCAAAGATGATGAACCAGGGAGTGCTGAGTTTCCATGTGAATTCTATCATTGTGCAAGCAAGTGGGAGAGCTGGGATACAAACCTGAGTCTGTAAAGCCCATGATGAAACTGTGGTTTTAAGTCATTGAGCCTCTGTCACATGTACACATGTTACATATTAATTTAATTGTTAATTTTTTTACTGAGTGCTGCTTGCTCAGTACTAAGTACTGTTTTATGTGCGGGGTATAGAGTAATAAACAGACCAAAACCAGGAAATTATCCCTTATGGAGCTTAAACATCCTTTAATGTACATATATGCTTTCTTTTAATCATAATAACAATGACACACACACACACACACACATATATATATATACACATATTGATATAGATCCTTAGCTGTGCATGTCCTTAGTTATATAATCTCGAATAAATTGCTGCATTGAGTCTTAGTCTTCTCAACTGCAAGACAAGGACAAAAGCAACTCTCTCTATATATATATGTATGTGTATAATATACATATGATATCCATGTGTGTGTATATATATATATATGTCTATGTATACACATATACATAAAGATGTATAGTTGTTCTTGGTTTGCATTTGAGAAGAATAAGTCTTAATGTAGTGATTTGCTCAAGTTTATGTAGTTGAAGATGGTAGAATTTGAATCAGGATCTCTGAATTCTAGCCATTTCCATTTTATCATACTACCTCTTATGCATATAATTTATAAAAATAGAATTTTTTTGAATAACCAAAAGCATGGATGGCATGACAGGTTATGTGCCATTTTATTATATTTCCAAGAGTTAAGGCCCTTTTTGTGTTTTATTCATTGTAACAAATTTCAGCTGGACAACCACTTTTAGTAGTAGTTTGGGGAATTACTTGTACCTTATTATTTGTATTTGGCAGAGTCTAACAGGAAAAGTGAAAAACGTAGCCAATGAGCTGGTGCCCCAAGAGCTTGTTATCAAGGGTAATCTACAAGGTCCAAGGCAGAAGGGTGGTAGAATGAAAGAGTTCATAGCCCTGTGCAGCAATCCCTTTATTTGTGAATTACCAAAATGCAGAGGATATGAAGACATCAGATGAAAATGCTGTCATAAGACCTTTTCCATTAATTCCCACTCAAAAGAAAATAAAGAAATGAGAACAAGAAGCATGAATTTCACCTTCAATGAATTTAGGAAAATTGGTTACCCCAAAACACAATTAATGAGGAAGGAAGGCAATGGCAGTGAAAGTCAAACAGGAATGTGGGTGGAGACTGAGAAAGGATGCTTCAGATGCTGATGTCAGACAAAGCCTGTGAGATAAATGTCACTGTCCTGAGAGTCAAAACCAACAGTCTCTTGTTGAAACAACTGGAACAAACATAGAGTCTGATTGTAGACATATCTCTGGATTGTATTTGACAAAGACAGGAAGCACAGTAGGCAACACTGATGAGGGAATTACCCAGACAAACCAGATGTGTCAGAAGCAGCCAGCTGGGGCTTCCCTGGTGGCTCAGTGGTAAAGAATCTGCCTGCCAATGCAGGAAACATAGGTTCTATCCCTGGTCTGGGAAGATCCCACATGCTGACGAAAAACTAAGCCCATGTGCCATGACACAACTACTGAAGCCCACATGCCCTAGAGCCCGTGCTCCACAACAAGAGAAGCCACCACAGTGAGAAGCCCATGCACCACAATGAAGAGTAGTTCCTGCTTGTGGCGACTAGAGAAAGCCTACACAGAAGACCCAGCACAGCCAAAAATAAATAAATACAATTATTTTTTAAAAAAGAAGCATCCAGTTGGTGAGGAAGGGTAGTATGCATTGTGAGCAACTGTACAAACACTGATTTATTTGGCCCACAAGAAGAAGTAAAGCCTAGAAGAAGTTTTCCTACCCCCACCACCACTATTCTTGTGTACAAACACATGCACATTTTTGAAATAAGAATTCCTGTTGGCCTAGTGCATTGTCCTAGTCACCCTGCTCTCAGACTTCTGGCAAATAGCTGATCCAGGAAAAACTCACCTCAATCAAAGATGAATCTTCTCAAAGAGGTATCTAAATATGATTTATACACATCGACCATGAACAGGAAAAAATAGTAAAAAATGGTAGGTAAGGATACTTACCTGAAAAAAAAATCAATTTTCATGGAACAGATGGTATTTCTGATCAAGTTCTTTGTCATAATAATAATAATTATAAAATAATTTCTATATAAAACAATAGCTCAAAACAGAGATGCAATTGCTCAAAGAAAAATAAGTAACAATACAAAACAATGATATAAGCTGGCAGTTTATGAAAATTATATCAAAGAGAAAAATAAAATCATCTGAGAAATTAAGGCCACATGAGAAGGAATACAGAGGACAAAAGTGAGAAAAGCAAGCACATATATGCTCTAAGTGTCAAGAGAGGCTGGAGAGAATGGGATAGAGATGAATGATGGACACTGAGGTCTAGCATATGCATAATTGGTGTCTCTAGCAACAATAGCCTTAATGAAGGAACAGAGAATATATTCAATGGTGTAATTAAAGGAAAGCTTCCAGAAATAAAAGAACACTTGAATCTACATGTTGAGAGGGAATGCTACATCCCAGGAGAAAATGAATTACACAGAACCGTCAATACCAAGACATATCCCAGTAAAGGTACTGGACTTCAGTACCTTTAAGAAAAACTCCTTTGGGCAGGCAGGCAAAAATGCCAAGTAATTCATAAGTAGAGGGACCAAGTACCAGTCTACTTCTGTTTTCCAGGCAAAATTATTGTGCCCCTTCGGCTCTCAAAAGTGTCCTGACTTAGAAAACAAATTCCAGGATTGCCCTGGGCAATAAAAAAAAAGAAGAGAATGAGAAAAGGAGCCACGCTTCAGATATTATCACAGAAACATTCAGCACCAGAAGATACTTTTTATAAACTCCTATGAAGTCCTCAAAGAAAGAGAATTTAACTCAGGAAATTTTTAAACCTAACTAAACAGCCAGTCTGGCTCAGATGGTAAAAAAAATCCACCTGCAGTGTGGGAGACCTGGGTTCGATCCCTGGGTTGGGAAGATCCCCTGGAGGAGGGCACAGCAACCCACTCCAGTATTCTTGCCTGGAGAATCCCCATGGACAGGGAAGCCTGGTGGACTGCAGTCCACGGGGTCACAAAGAATCAGACACGACTGAGCAACTGAGCACAAACAACCAGTCAAATAAAAACAGAACAATCATTTCTTTTTTGGATATGCATAAACCAATTAGTATAATTCTTCCAAGTGCTTCCTGAATAAACTGTAGAAAGCAATCTTCAGCTAACCAAGAAAGAGAAGGTGAAACTGTAACAGATGTGCCCAAACTTAAAATCATCATATCTTTCCATTCTGTGCAATATGTTTCTTTTTCCCTACTTCAGCTAATGTTATCACAAAATTCAGTAGTCTAACTAGCAAATTGGGAGTTATCCTAATCACCCTAGTCCCCTCATTCTCACTTCTAATCAATCATTAAGTCATATCAAACTGCAAAGCTTTCTTTCAAATCTCTCCTCTACTTTCCATCTCTACTGCCAAGCGTTAGTTCAAGTATGACTCACTCTCATCTGGATTATTGCCATATTCTCCTAGGTTTCAGGAGTAATTTTAAAACATTTATCAATTGGCATGGCACAGACAGAAGCTACAGGGTCTTCCCTGGTGGCTCAGCTGGTACAGAATCTGCCTGCAATGTGGGAGACCGGTGTTCGATCCCTGGGTTGGGAAGATCCCCTGCAGAAGGGAGCGGCTACCCATTCGAGTATTCTGGCCTGGAGTATTCCATGGACTGTATAGTTCATGGGGTCACAAAGAGTCAACTCAACTGAGCAATTTTCACTCACTCACTCATGGTACAGACACTGACCAACCAAAAGGATACCAGTCACAGTGATGGTCCAGCACACTGGTCCTTGTCAGCTGTCTTTTATCCCTTGCCTAATTAGTCTCCTTGCCTCCAACCATCCACTTGCTCCAATCCATCATCTGCACTGCAGTTATGATGATTTTCTACAGCATCAAGTGGATCATGTCAACTCCTTGATTCAAGTTCTTTTAATAGTTTCCCATTACGTACCTTGTAGTCCTATGGATGAAGACTAAACTCTCTGATATGATGAAGAAGTTCTTTTGGAACCTGATCCCCACCTGGTTCTTTAAGTTTCAAATCTTATCCCTGTCTCACATTTAGTGCCCTCAGCCATACTGAACCTATAAGCTCTTCAAGATTCATGAGTGCAGTCAACAAATCAAGTGGACTATCTGAAATAGGAATTCCTCTGAAAGGCCCTGATTCTAGTTCTGGAATGACATCTGAGCATCAACAGAATCTACAGTGTTCCAGGGCCAAGGGGCAAAGTGACTTACTCAACAGGATACAAGCAAGAGATCTCTTATTCCTCACTTCCCTCTCATTTTGAGTTTCCTATGTTTATTAAACAGCCAGTCACTTTATATTATATACACATTTCATCACTTTTTTGGATTAGTTAACTGACAGTCCCTAAGGAGTGGATTCTCAAAGAGAGGCTGTTTCCTATCATTTGTAACACATCAGCTACCTGTCCCACACACTAAAGCAAGGCTGCCTCTAGGGACCAGAATTCTGTCTCTCATTTGCTGATTTAACAAGTATTCATTGGGCATCTCAAGTGCTGGGTATTTGTTGGGCATCTCAGATGTGGCTGGATGTTCCACATCCAGGATTGAGACAGATATGGGCTCTATTCTTTTGAGCCTTCAGTCTAAAGTGGCTCACAAATGACCACAAATTACAACAAGGACACAGAGTCCAGCTAAAGAGACTAGGTGGGAAATATCCATGGTCAGAGATTAGCAAAGTCCTCCCTGAGGAGATGCTACTTAAACTATGACCTGAAGGCTGAGAAGGCACCAGGCAAAGAGGCACAGTGGTGAAGAATCTGCCTGCCAATGCAGGAGACATAAGAGATGCAGGTTTGATCCCTGGGTAGGGAAGATCCCATGGAGAAGGAAATGGCAACCTGCTTTAGTATTCTTGCCTGGGAAATTATATGGACAAAGGAGCCTGGTGGGCTACAGTCCATGGGATCGCAAAGAGTTGGACACAACTGAACAACTGAGCATACACACACACACAAGCACAGTCTAGGCAGAGAGCTAGTCTTTGAGGAGAAAAGCAAAACTACAGTAGCTTTCTTTGAATAGTGCTTAGAAACAGCATCTCATCTGGGACTTCCCTGGCAGTCCAGTGGTTATGACTTTGCCTTCCATTGCGGTGGTTGTGGGTTAGATCCCTCGTCAGGGAGCTAAGATTCCACATGCCTCATGGCCAAAAGCCAAAACATAAAACATAAGCACTATTGTAACAAATTCATTAAAGACCTTAATAAATAGTCTGCATTTGAAAAGAATCTTTAAAAAAACAACAAAAAAAATAGCATCTCATTCACTTATGCAAGGAACAGTTTCTATGGTTTGCAGATTTCTAATCCTTGTAGAAAGAAATCAAACCATCCTATTATGAGTAGACTTGTGAATAGTTTGGTGGAAAAACCACATTCAGAATCCCATTCTCCTAAATGTGCTATGTCAATTTCCCTTTACTCATCTTTGTCCACGACAGCCTTCCCCTCTGCAGTGCCCACTGACAACCCCTACTGCAACATTTCCACCATCCTTTGAAGGACCATCCAGCTCCAGCTCCCCCATGGGAACTTCTCTGACCACTCCACCTCTCTGTGATCACTGTCTTCTCTGGGCTCTATCAGTACTTCTGTCTTCTTAGACGAGCTATTTTCCATGAATTATTTCCTCCTAGAGGCATGAGACTTGCTCTCTTCCCGTGATCTAAAACTAAACATCACGTCTCTGTCCAGCCTCCAGTTCTTCACCCTGTACCTGATGGATCAGCTATAACATCTGTTCAGTTTAGCAGTTTCAAATCTAAATAGACTACTCTAATGACCCTAAGAATTCTGTATAGCCAAAGTTCAACATTGGAAGTAGGATCATTTGAGTTTTTATGAAGGGATTTGACTGGATGGATACATAAAGATATACAGAAAAATACTTAGAGTCATATGTACTCTCTCCTCCAATTCAGCACCACAGAACATTTACCAAGTAAGCAAAAGCTGTAGTAAAATTCCCCAACAAGAGTTCAGGGACTAGCAGCCATGAGAAAATCCCCAAATTTAGGTATAAATTCTGCCCCCCCACACCAAAGAAAGAATAAATCCCAAACTCGATTTTTTCCCACTTGGAAAAAAGAGAGACAAGTTCCAAATTATTTTTACAGTACAAAAATTTTATTTTTTGTTAGGATAATTTAAAGTTTAAAACTGAAGTAGACATATTCATTTTACAAACAAGATATTCTTTCATAAGTAAGACCATTAAAAACAGTAAACAAAAAAGCTGTCTTTACAAAAAGCTCTGTGCATAGCAACTTTATACTGTATATAACTGACAAAGCAGAAGTGATAAAATGAAACTATACAGTTTGAAAATGAGACCTTGCTGTACAAAAGTTAGAGAAGGGGATGGTTTTTAAACCATGCATATTGGAATGTGCAAAGAAAAACTGGGGGAGAATACAATGCTGTAACAAAAAAAAAGAGATAAATAATGCAGTAAAGTGTCCCTTTAAATGAAAAATCTTAACACAGCTCCTTTTACAAAGATAGGATAGAATTTGTAGTTACCTATAGAAATACTTATTTCAAGTGGCACAGAAATAACCTGGAACCAGAATGATTTAACAGCAATGACTAAAGAGGACAGAGTAGCTTTGTTTTTAATTTATTAGTACACTAAACATTATCCTTACACACATTTGTACACTTAAATAGATCTGTCGCTGCTGAGGTTCTAGCTGAATGGTCAAAGATGTCTGGTATTTAGTTACACACATTTTTCGGTGTAAAGCTACCGAGAAACTCTACAATCATTTTGAAGACAGTACTGCACTCATCTTCATGCAAGAGCAAAATTCACAGATTCTAAAAGCAATGCTACTTAAAAAAACATTTCCTTATGTTGGATTGGCTGGAATCCAGGTCTAAACATGCTTAATTTCATTCTGCCTTCACTTTTGGATGGTGGTGTTTGTCATCCACACTCTTCCTCTTCCATCAGATTTTTCACTGGGGAACGTTCTCCTGTGTGTTTCCCTGTTTTGTTTTTTTGGTTTTTTTGGTGCTTTAGGCCCTGACTGTGAAGGACAGTCAGCAGGATTACAAGCATGCCACGTTTCCAAACTTTTGGATTATCATGTGCGTAGAAATAATATTTGGGTCATATTGGGTAAGTTCTGGAATAAAGGCAGATAAGACCATTGACGGTTGAATAGATGTGGGCAAATGGAAGGGAGGGAGAATTTATGATGTCATCTAAACTTGGCTCAGCTGCACTGAAGATGTTTTTCCAGGAGAGCTGCATCAATTTCTAATTGGAATCCTAACCTGATCCCCCAAACTGAAGTCTGTGTATAGCCTGTACTGTGGTGTCACTTAGTCAACAAGGAGAACCCTGGCCTGGAAACAAATGGCATCCTTATTGGCCATTGAGATAAGTCTGGATATATCTCCAAGACCACACAGACTTTCAAGACTTAGCCCCATGTTAGCAGCTCCTTCAAGATTTCTCCCGCTAAGAGCTAGTCACAGAACTTATGAGAGCCTGTCACAGGCCTAGGGAAATGTGCTATTTGGAACACGGGTGCCTCTACCCTCTGACTTTGCTAAAAATCTAGGTTTCCATTTCTTCAAATATCAGAGGAGAGAGTTAGGGCTTATAACCTGCCTCTTCAGCATCCTATCACATTCTTGCCTGGAAATTGTGTCAAGCAGGATTCATAGTTTGTTTGTTTTTTTTTCAGGTGAGTTTAATGCCATGAAAGGGGAAATCTGCAGTGATAAGGAAAGATGTGGACATCCTAATATTGATAAGGAGGAGTCTGAGAGACAGAGTCACTTTCTTCAAATCTGCTTCTGAAGTTCTATGGGGCTTACATCTCTATGCTGAAGCAGATCACTAAAGAGGAGGGAACGTGGGGCTCTGAACAGGAAGATTCCACAGGGGCAGTTGGTTGGGGAAGTCGTGTGACTTTGGCTGTCATTAAGGTGAGCCCCGCCTTTTCCTGGGAGTTGCAAAGCCAGGGATGCACTGAGACAGGGAAATTCTCTGCACTTCTCAGGGGAGAATGTCGGGAGCTAATGTGAATTCTTAAAAATTATATATTCACAAAGAGTGAATACCAAAAGGGACATGTAGGCTATTAGAAAGCAGACGGAGCTGGGAATGGATGGATGGGTTTGAGTATTTGTGTACGTGCAAGGACTTGCATCTTTGTCTCTGCACTGGGTTGTTCTATGTAAGGTACATATTCTTGCCTGTGTGGGTCAATAAAATGATGGAAAAAGAGTGGGGTGCGGGACAAGGGATAAGAGTCTAGTAAGTAACTGCAGGAATAATCACACACCTTTTAAACTTGTTACTACCTGTTTCCATCACTTCCATTTTACATCAGGAAGAGAAATTCCTCTCTCTTCCAAAAAGGTCTGAATTTCTACCTCTACTTACAATAAGTTACACATTTATTTATTTAAATAATTGTAAAACATTTTAAAATTTTTCCCTTTTTTTGTTTTTTTGTTTGTTTTTTAAGGAGATTAAACTATAAGCAAACACACATACAACCACATTTCATCATTCAATTCAGGTTTCGTTTTAACAAAGTCTTTCATGCTGGTACCCTGTTTTGTTCAATTTTTTTTTCTGCATAAACTAAATTGGTATCTGAAAGGCTTCATAGAAAATAGAAACTTTCAACTTTTTTTTCCTACAAAGAAAAACAAATAGTATCCAAAATATTAAGCATGAATCGTTTGCCAATTTTTTTCTTAAATATTTTACAAACATAGGAAGGTGGTTCTCATAATGTTCATAACAAAGAATTGCATTTCTGCTCTTAGCACTGACTACGTCAATGACATCTTTTGTCCTTGTTCCCAAGAGGGTCAGTTTGTGTAGCTACCATCAGAGCTACATGAGAAACAGGAGACCAGGTTAAGAGGTGGCTCCTTGCAAAGCCAGATCAGTCCATCATGTTCACTTGGGGGCACAATTCTCCCCAGAGAGCTCCTAGTACTTTCTTTGTTATTGGTCCATCAGAGTAAGTAGTTTTGTGCTATAAGAAAGCAGTTCTTCCTCTTCTTTACATTGGGGGCACGACAAGTCCAGTCATGGCTGCAAGGAAAGAGTGGACACAAGCGTGAGACTTAGAGACTCTTTACATTAAAGTCTAGAACCCAGAGAGAGGGGTAGCGGATGGGATGGACAGTCTGGAACAATCCAGGGTAATGGTACCTTCAGCTGATATGGGAACCCACTGTCTTCAGGTCCCAGGTGGTGCAGTGGTAAAGAACCTGTCTGCCAATGCAGGAGATGCAAGAGACTCAGTTCGATCCCTGGGTCAAGAAGAGACCCTAGAGGAGGAAATGGCAACCCACTCCAGTATTCTTGCCTGGTGGGCTGTGGTCCAAGAGGTCACAAAGAGTCAGGGACACGACTGAAGTGCCTGAGCACTGTACTGGTCTAGCAGACAGCCAGCAAGAGGCAATGAAGCCTTAATCACTTAACGTAACACAAAGTTTTCTGCCTTACTGAATCACTGAACGTAACACAAAGCTTGCTGAAATTTTGCTTCAGAGGCCAAGAATCATGTTGTGTTTTATATTAATGGGTTGTATAAGTGACATATAAACATGTACTGAATTGTAATATGATATATGTGTAAGATAGTTTTCATTATTAGACTAAAATAATTTCTAGATTATAGAGTTTCAAATCACTTAGCTGGAAGAGGAAAATAAATCCCGGTACCAAGCCTATTGAGTTACTTACAAGGCATCATTTATAACAAATCAGACTTTCTACCCATCCTGGGTTTCTATCCATTCTAGCTGAAATTTGATGAGTTTTCTAACTGGTTCATCTTCCTTTGAGGTGCACCACTATCTGGACTTCCCTCATAGCTCATTTGGTAAAGAATCTGCCTGCATTGCGGGGGACCCCAGTTCTATTCCTGGGTTGGAAAGATCCGCTGGAGAAGGGAAAGGCTACCCACTGCAGTATTCTGGCCTGGAGAATTCCATGGACTGTATAGTCCCATGGGGTCGCAAAGGGTCGGACACGACTGAGCGACTTGCACTTTCACTATCTGTGATGCCCATTCACTAAGGGATGCTGATTCACTGGAACAGAAGGCTTAATTTAGCCCTAATTTAGGAGTCACCCCAATCTCTACTCTTAACCCCCAATCCAAGTGCAGTGTCCAGTGCCCTAGTCCATCCATCCATCCTAGTCCCTAGCGCAGTATCCATCTGGTCAAGTGGAAAATGCCTGTCTGGGCGGTATCAGGTTCAAGGTGTCTCCTTGATATGAGAAATAAAGCAGCATCAGCACAATGTAGAAAAATCACACACCAAAATGCACCCCTCTGGCTTTGGCTTTCAGGGGATGAACCCACCGAACTTGCACATTCTTGGAACCTGGCAGAGTAGTTTCCTTGTGTCCAAATGTCACACTGTATCTAGAATTTGATCCTTTGAGTTTTATTGTCAAAGCCTCATCTAGAGGGCTTATCAAACATCATAGAAGTGTTTGGCCGAATGGTGTTCACTAGGCTTATAAGCAAATGGCCAAAATTCTTCCTGCTTCTTCCCAACATCTCTCTCCATCCCCTTCCTTCCTTCCTTCTTTTTTCCTACCCCTCCCCTCCTCACTCCTCCTCCCTCTCTCTCTACCCCTTCTCTCTATGCCAGCTCGTCTTCTCGGCAAGATTGTCAGCCGTCTATTTCCCTGCCCATACAGCCTTTATTGAATGTTTGTGAGATCTGGATTAAGGTCTTACACAGCTAGCGAAGTCTTAATTATTTTTGCCTGTATTACTATATATTGAATCGATGTAACTTTTCAATAAAGGCAGTTCAATTCTGGACACTCCCCAATGATTTGGAGATATAGGAACTCTGGTAATTATCCCAGAGTGTAGGAGGGTTTTGTTTTTTTTTATTATTCTATTTTTTTTTCTCCTGGAGGGAGCTGGAAAATGAATCTGGCACGTAGTGCATAATATTATCTTGACAATCTATACTCATCAACTGTGAATGCCTGATAAATGAAGTGGAAGGTGGGGGAAATGAATAGGCCACGCTGAGCTCCCCGGCAGTAGGTCTGGGGCTCACGTTTTCAACTTTAACTTGCCTATTACACTTCAGCCTCATCAGCCCCTTCCTTTTCCTGCATCCTCAAGAGAGTTATCTAAAGAGCTTATTAAAAGGGCAGAGCCTCTCTGAGAACAAGATCCTCTGTGTGTCTGGAGAACAACATATTTCACAGATTTTGCTTCTTCCTGGTGTCGTGTTGGGCACTTGGGTGGGCTAGACTCTGCTCCGTGGTGACCCTGACTTCTTGCTTGCAGAAACCGTTGCCAGTGTGTACATGTCCATCACACTGCTATATTTAAAATGGATAACCAATAAAGGCCTACTGTATAGCACAGGGAACTCTGCTCAATGTCATGTGGCAGGCTGGATGCGAGGGGAGTTTGGGGGGAAACGGACACCTGTATATGTATGGCTGAGGCCCTTTGATGTTCGCCTGAAACTATCACAACATTGTTAATCAGGTACACCCCAATGCAAAATAAGAAGTTTTTTAAAAAAGAAACTGTCGCCAACAGACAGAAAGCAAAAGGTAATTGGGAGAATGTATAACTGCACATTGTCCAATTTCTTTTTACCTTTGACATTTTATGGGAATGTAACAGTTACTCTTCAGTTCAGGTAGAAAGTAGGTATGGATGAATGCTGAAGAGAGGAACTACTATAATATTTCTGTCCCCGGAGAGACAAAGGGCTGCCAGAACTCAAGCTCTGGGGTCAAAATGTCTGAGTTCAAGTTCTTCAGTCACTGGCTGTGTGGTCCTGGGTGAGCTCCTTAACTAGACATGGTGATAACTGTATGACCTTTGCCTTTGGCTCTCAGGATGCTGGAACAAGATAATTCGTGTAAAGTGCTCGGTCCAGCATCTTACACGTGGGGTCCAGGCACGGTCCACAAGTCTTGGAGAGTGTTGGCTGTGCAATCTTCCTGCAGGCGACTGAGACCACCTCACCTTACAGCAGGAGAAGAGAAGAACCTCCCTCTTAGCCTGTGATTTTCAGGCTCCACCTCAGACCACCTTTTCACTCTCCCACTGTCTGTCCCTAAAGAGATGGAGCATCCTGCCGTTCAGCTGCCGCCACCCCAGGATCCCTTCATTCAGTGGCTGTGGGCAGCACGTTCGAGGGCAGCTCAGCTCTCTCTGTCTCTGCACCAACAGGACACCTGGTGTTGCTGGACATTGAACTGCTGGTCACTTGGTCCAAAGGAGGAAGAACAGGAGTGAAGGCTTCTGGAAGGCATCCTTTGTCAGCCCCAGCCTCTCTCTGCCGGGCATGTCCTTCACTTTTCCTAGTTCTTCACACATGTAACTTCTCAACAACCTTGAGAGAGAGCAATCAGCTCTCCTATTGAACAGGCTAGGAACCCAAGGTTCTTGGATGACAGTGACTAGTATGGATGCCCCAGCATGTGGGAGGCTGAGCTCCAATTCTAGCAACATCTGATGAAGTCAAGTTCATATACAAGGACCTACTGTGTAGCACAGGGAACTCTGGTTAATGTCACACTCCATTGTTCCAACGTTCTTCCCACTGTGGGTTGTCTTTGAGGTTCTCCGAAGAATTCTCTCTTAGTTCTCCATACACAACTTTATATTTTCATAGTTCTAAGTTTTTTAGTCTCCAATTCCTAATTTAAGTATCCTTTTTGTTCTTTTCTCCTTCTCTTCCACCTTTTCCTTCTCCAGCCCCTCCCCATCCTCTTCCTCCTTCTTAAGGTTCAAATCACCAAGGGAATTTGGAGGGAGTTATAAGACTCAAACCTGGAGGAGGGAAGGACAACCCACTCCAGTTTTCTTGCCTGGAGAACCCCATGGACAGAGAAGCCTGGTGGGCTATGGTCCATAGAGTCACACAACTCCATTCTGACCGGTGGATCACAGAGGGCCTTGGGCATGCAGCCATCAGCACAGTGGGGATTCCAGGCCATGGCAGCCAGTGAAAAATTTGTCCTGGCCTCTCTGAGGGCCAAGAGCCAGGTAGAACCCCTAGGTGGGTCACCCTGGATACCAAAGGCCCAAAAAATCTGAGTCAATTAGCTCTGCTCCCCAACTCAGTCCCTGCATGAGAGAGGGGTGGCAGGTGGCAGTCAAGTTATACTTTTCTTCTTCCAGTGAAGCTGAAAATATTGGCAAGATTTGCCTGGAGGGAGGGAAAAGCCATACCCGTACCCTCCCTTTCCTCCTCTGACACTTGCGCTCACCCTTAGTCCTTCTTGGGCCTCTCACTCTGCATTTCCCTGAAGAGACCTGTGTGGCCCCCACCAGACTTAAGGGACATAACTAAAACCACAAGACTTGGAAAGGGGAGACATCATTGCTGAAGAGGTGGTAGGGAAGGGGAAAATGTGGGAAAAATTCATCAATTGTTATACTTAAAATGGATAACCAACAGGGACCTAGTGTACAGCACAGGGAACTCTGCTCAATGTTATGTGGCAGCCTGGATGGGAGGGGAGTTTGGGAGGAGAATGGATATATGTACATGTATGGCTGAGTTCCTTCACTAGTCACCTAAAACTAATTGTTAATCAGCTATGTTGTTTAGTTGCTAAGTCCCATCTGACTCTTTGCGACTCCATGGACTGCAGTCCGCCAGGCTTCTCTGTCCATGTTATTTCCCAGGCAAGAATACTGGAGTGGGTTGCCATGCCCCACTTCAGGGGATCTTCCCGACCCAGGGATTGAACCCACATCTCTTGCATTGGCAGGCAGATTCTTTACCACTGAGTCATCCCCTATACTCCAATACAAAATATGGAAATATATATACTACCATATATAAAATAGATAGCCAGTGGGAATTTGCTGTATGACTCAGGGAACTCAAACTGGAGCTCTGTGACAACTTAGAGGGATGGGTGGGAGGGGACATATGTATAGGTACGGCTGATTCATGTTCATGTATGGCAGAAACCAACATAATATTTTAAAGCAATTATCCTTCAATTAAAAATAAATAAATTTAAAAAAATTCAGCAACGGTTCTCTTATTCTAGTCTGGAGGTAAGGCCATCATGGGGAAAGTTCTGGGCATGTCCCCTCATGCTAGGCTAGAAACCACTGGCCTTTGATGAGAGATGGCGCAGTGGAGATGCTTAGCTACAGGCTCAGCCTGCTTCTCACTGAATCTGACATCTGGATGAAAAGCAAAATATATATATATATATATATTTTTCCCCCTTCAAATATACAGATGTTTCCAACTATTCCCACACTGGGTGGCATGTAGACCCAGCTGCTTTGTCTCATTAGAAGCAAAAGAATTTTCAGGGGCTCTTCTGAGGGCTGGGTTTTCAAATCTTATTTCACAGTTTGTCTATCAAGTCACTTGACTTCGAGGAGGCACCATCACTCTAATAGTAGAAACGTGGCAGGAACATGCCATACCTCCCAGAGCCGTGCTTAGCCCCAGCTAGCGAAGACACCCTCACAAGTATCCCCCTGACAAGGCTCGGGATCCCCTGTGCAATGACAAAGCCACCAGGCAGATGCTGTTCTAAGGTCAACACAGTCCATCAAGGTTGTGCTGACCTCAGAGGCTTTGATCCACGAGGGGTTACCCGAACTTTTGCCCTCTTTGGTTTTATCCAACACCACCTGTCGTGAATGTTTGCATGTCAAGACGCAAGGAGCAGCCTAAAAATAATGTGGGGCGTCAGGCTCCCCCAGCGCTCGGCAGTTTCCAATTTGCTCTCATGCCATCAGCTGCATGTGCTCATCATATGCATGCTACATCATGTCATATTAAATTTTAGGACATCACTGAAGAACAGGTCTCATGGGTGATATTAATGCTTGTTCTTAGACACAGTATATCTTTTTTCCTTTCTTCTCTACCCCACCCCTGATCAGGCACCTGCTATCAATTTCACCAGCATGAAACCAGAATTCTCAGAACTCGCTGGTTGCTTTGATGGATCTTGTCCATTGGTGCCACTAGACTAGGAATGCAGTGTGGGTGGCAAGCCGATTCATGTGGCACCTGCTGTGGTGGTCAGGTACCTTAAGGGAAATAGTGACATGGTCTTGTGAAAAGCAAGGCCTGGAGGGCTTCCCTGGCAGCTCAGTGGTGAAGAATTCGCCTGCCAATGCAGCAGACACAGGTTTGATCCCTGATCAGGAAGATCCCACGTACCATGGAGGAACTAAGTCCATGCGCCACAACTACTGAGCCTGTGCTCCAGAAACTGGGACCCTCAACTACTGAAGCCTGATGCTCTAGAGCTTGTGCTCAGCAACAAGAAAAGCCCTCGAACCACAACTAGAGAGCAGCCCTCACTTGCTGCAACTAGAGAAAAGTGCACAGCAATGAAGACCCAGTAGAGCTTAAAAAAAAAAAAAGGGCAACATCTGGAGAGTCCAGAAGCTCCTGGAGGGTCCATATGGCTCTGTTCTTAGTTGTTCAGTCGTGTCTGACTCTTTGCAACCCTGTGGACTGTAGCCCACTAAGCTTCTCTGTCCCTGGGGATTCTCCAGGCAAGAATATCAGAGAGGGTTGCCATTCCCTCCTCCAGGGGATCTTCTCAACCCAGGGATTGAACCCAGGTCTCCCACATTGCAGGTGGATTCTTTACCATCTAAGCCACCACCCTACCATAGTTAGTTCTGTGTCCTTGCAGAGTTGTCTGACTCCTCTATTATTCCCCCATCTTGCCCTAGGATAGAGAACTAGCCCAGTTCTACAAGCCATGCTGGTCCTGCGATGAAAACACCAAAGCATCTCCTCGTACGGAAATGGCTAGAGACACAGAAGGATGCAGGGCTGTTTGCTCTCAGATCTAGGAGTTACGTTCTTTCTTCAGTACATACAACTAGTACATACTGATTGCAAAATTACGACCCTGCCCTGTCCCTTGGGAGGAATAGACAAACGAAACAATGAGCAGGGTCATCATCCTATTGGAGGAGCCAATGTGATGCTAAGGAGATACCTTCGGGCAGGGTGCTTTTCTGCCTGAAGAGTCAGGGAGGCGTCAGCAGGAGATCATATTGTGATAGGACTTAATCCACAAGTACTGGGTTGGCTAAAACGTTTGTTCAGATTTTTCTGAAAGGTATTGTAGAAAAACCCAAACAAACTTTTTGGCCAACCCAATAGAAATTCAACATGAGAAGGCTAAGACCAACCTCTGAAAAATGATCAAGTCTACTAAAAAACAGAAACCTCTTTTTTTTTTTTAATCCTAAAATGTAATCCTGTCTGGGAGCCATGTACCTCCCTGGCAGTTCTCAGGGCGCCAGAGATTTGCTCTGTAGGGTAAGCATCTTCTCGGAGCGCACCATCTCTATGGGCCACTTCCTCATTAAATGTAAAAGTTTATTAACATTGAAGAGATTACCTCCCTTCTCCCTCTACTTTCAGAGCTCCTGGGAAATAAAGCTGCAAGTCAGCCTCCTCTGATGTAATGTGTAGGAAAAAAACACACCAGTGTTAACATTAAAATGACTTCAAGGAAGCCAAAAGCTAACTGTCGTGATTTCCAAGAAAAATAAAGGCAACTTACACAACAAAGTACCCCACCTCTTAATGTCAAGATATTCCACCAACTTACATCATACAAGAAGATAATTTTCTTCCAGGTTCAATTTGCTTGAGAAAGAGGTAAACTTGAGTTCACACACTTAAAATTGTTAGAGATAGCATTTTATAGTATATGGTCAAGTTTCAGAGACTCATTCTAGCACAATGTCCAAAATTCTGAACTGTCCCGTCATATGACTTAGAATTACTGGAACATAATGGCAAAGGCCATAATAAAGGCTAAGAGTGCTGACTTCTACTTCATATCATCAGTGGTCCAGATAGTCTACAAGTAAATCTGAAACTGAGGACATGAAAGTGAGTTAATATTTCAAGTATAAGGTGAATTTTGGAGGTCCATTGTTCTGATGGCCTTTGCAATACTCCATCCTCGTTTTTCCCCTCTCCCTATAAACATAGACATTCGGCTGTGTTCACACAGTTGCGTATATAAAGCAATATTATGGCATGCCTCCCATGCAATGTCTTTTACAACTGAACTACAAACCAAAGACTTAAAAAAAAAGAAAAAAAAGCTTTATCTAAAAACTGCTCATCCTGAAGTGATCCTGATTTAAAGGGTGATATAAAAGGAAGCACTGGAATACATCCCAGTCTTCAAAAGAAAAAAATTGGTGGTATTTGTAGCGCTAGTGGTAAAGAATCCGCCTGCCAATGCATGAGACATAAGAGACAGGGATTCGATCCCTGGGTCAGGAAGATCCCCTGGAGGAGGGCATAGTAACTTACTCCAGTATTCTTGGCTAGAGAATCCCATGGACAGAGGAGCCTAGTGGGGTCGCAGTCCACAGGGTGGCAAAGAGTCAGGTATGACTGAAGCAACTTAGCATGCATGCTCATGGGAGAGGATACAGGGTTAAGCCTGGAGAATGGATTTTATTCACTGGTCCAAGTCAGTCTCCTTTCTAGCCTTGGTTTTAGCATCAGTGAAATGTGTGTGTGCGCACAGGGTGAGTGGCTGGGACCTCTCCTCTTTCTGTAAGGCACAGAATTAGAGGCCAAAGGGAAGCTGATATGTGGAAACCCCTGATTCTGACCACCATCCAGTCTCTGCCATACCGTGTGATCCATGTGGGTACCAAAATGGCACCTTGGTTTCTGGGTCTGCAATAGCAGAATCTCCTCTCATACATCATGAGAGAGGAGGATTTTTATAATGTGAATTAGACACATACACACACACATGCATACATATACTTAATTCCATTTATATTCGGCATATGAGTCATTTCTAGTAACAGATCCTAAAGCATGCTTATTAGCGTGGCCACCTCTCAGCGGGAAAGGAGTCATCTCAGACTTCACCAAGTGACATAAAATTGCTGCAGAGTTGAACAAACACAGAGCTGTAAAGTGCCCATTTAAAATATTATCAACAAAATTTTTGTAAAATGTCAGATTATATACAAATTTAAAATTTAATACTTTTATAATAAAAATCCTAAAAGGAATTTTAATATGCATATGTTAGCAAACATAATTTCTATGTTTATTTTAAAAAATGCTGTAAGAGCCAGAAGTTTCATTAACATTTTTTAAAGACGTCTTAATATCTTAGCAGACATTAAAACTTATTGTAAATCTACACCAATGAAATCAGTGTTATACCAGCATAGAAATAGGCAAGCAAATCCTTGGAGAAAATAGAGTCCAGAAATAGACCTGGATATATAGGAGAATTAAAACTTAATAAAGGTGAAATTTCAAATTAGTGGGGAAATAAACATAGGAACAATACACTAGCCATTTGGAGACAAAATTTAGAGTGCTTCCTCATATTAAACACAAAAGTAAATCTAAATAGATTAAAGGGTTATTTTTAAAAACAAAATTATAAAGGAGCTAGTAGAAAAATGAGGAAGTTATATAAGTTAACTCATCCTTTCCACCCCAAAGCCTAAACAGAACATCATAAGATAGATTTGTCATGTAACAAAAAATTTCTATAACACATACAGAAAAGGCAAATGACAAATTAGGAAAAATATTTTTCATAATTTATTTAAATATATTCAGATCCTCAGTAGCTAATAGCTTTTTATAAACTAATCAGAAAACATCCCAATAGAAAAATAGGCAAAGGACATGAAAAGGAATGTCACAGAAGGAAAAGTGAAAATAACCAAAAGGCCTTTATAGACCTATAAATGGTCAGACCAATTAGTAATCAGATGCAAATTAAAACAGTAATGAGATGTTATTTTCCACTTGGCCAAATTGATAAAGATTAAGAAAAAATTAAGAGGGCAGGGAAACAGATACTCTCCTTTTCTAAGGGGAGTGCTAACCTCTCTGGAGGAACTTTGGTAATATGTATCAAAGTATTTGAAAACGTCCATGTGTTTTAACCCAGTAATTTAATTTCCAGAAATTAATTCCAAGGAGGTAATCATAAATGTGCAAAAAAAAAAAAAAAACCCAAGGACATTTTCATAATGATGAAAAACTGGGAAATAAGTGAAATGACTAGCAATAGGATAAACTATATTAAATCCATAAAATGAAACACTATGCAAATGTTAAAACTAAGATTAGAGAAGAATATTTAATGGCATGGAAAGATATGCATCCTCAGATGAGTAAAGCAGAATACATAATAATATAGACAATGAACCCACTTTTACTTTTTAAAAACACATACAAAGCAAAAGTGTAATAAGATGTGATAGGCATCCAATTTTTCTTTCTTTTTTTTTTTTTGGCTGCACCATGTGGCTTGTTGGATCTTGGTTCCATGATCAGGGACTGAACCTGGGCCCTCCACAGTGAGAGACTGGAGTCCTAACCACTGGACTGCCAGGGAATTCCCACATCCAAATTTTTAACAACATTATCTAGCAGACAGGATTGTGAAAATTCTTGAATTTCTTTCTTTTACTCATCCATATTTTCAAAATTTTCTATAATGAATGTGTATTACTTTTGATGTAGCAGAAAACAGTAAAAGCTGTTAAACAAATGGAAAAATCTCATTTCTTTGGGAAAAAATAATACAGTCCTTAGAAATAGACATAATAGCTTTCCTGCCATTAACATTTCTCTTCGATCTGAGGCTTAACTGCCTGTAAGCAAGGTTACCCGTTAACCTTTCTGCTACAAAAAAAGCAAAGCACCAATAAATTTACAAATTCCTGGGAAAACCTTGTTGATTGTAGTTAACTTTGCAATGTAAACGTCACTCCTAATATCTGTTTTCCATTCTTAGGACACAGGTCTATATCACTGATGAATTTTATGGAGCCTAGCTTCATATCTGTGACTTTGAGAATTTTGTCATTTTTCTTCTACTCTCTTTTTCACTGATCTTATGGCAGAAGCCCATTAGCTGTGCATCAGAGCAGACGCTGCAGTTTTCAAAATATATCTATCCATAACTGCAAGGCTTACTTTAAAAGTTGCCACTGGTTACCTCTGCAAAGAAATAAAGTGTGTCATTTTGTTTTATTTTTTATCTAGAAATGCTTTTCAAAGCGTCTATCATGAGGTTACAATTGTCATTTTGTTCAGTTGCCAAGTCATGTTCAACTCCTTGTCATATTACTTTTTCCCCCTTTCTGAAGAAAAAGACAATAGAAACACACCAAAGTATTAACAAGGTGTTTTTGTTGTTTGGTTGGTTTGTTTTGTTTTAATGACAGGAGTAATGCTTTCTTTTAAAAGCTATTGTCAGGACTTCCCTGGTGGTCAAGTGGATAAGAATGCACTAGCCAATGCTTGGGACACAGGCTGGATCCCTGATCCAGGAGCTATGATCCCACATGCCTTGGAGCAGCTAAGCCCCATGAGCCACCATTACTACAGCCTGCACTCTAGAGCCCTTGGTCCACAGCAAGAGAAGTCACTGCAATGAGAAGCCTGTGCACCACAACTAAAGAGTAGCCCCTGCTCATCACAACTAGAGAAAGCCCAAGCAGCAACACAGACCCAATGCAGCAAAAATAAATGAATAAATATTTTTAAATAATAATAAAATAAAAACTATCATCATCTGTATTCTAAATGTTCTACATAATCATTTAATACTCTACAATAGAAAAAATGTCTTGATATTTATTTTTGAAAATATGAAAACCCTGAGGCCTGGGGCATAGTCCAAGACTATGTATGTAAGTGCAGTAAGAGTCCCTGCGGAGCTCAAACTGGGTGCTCTGTGGTGACCTAGAGGGGTGGGATGGGGTGGGACTTGGGGAGGAGGTTCAAGAGGGAGGGGACATGTATATACTTAGGGCTGATTCATGTTGATGTATGGCAGAAGCCAACACAATATTGTAAAGCAATTATCCTCCAATTAAAAATAAATAAATTTTTTAAAAAAAGAATCCCTGCGGACAGGTTGGATTCTGTCTGTATGGATCCTGTTTCAAACTTGGCACTGCTTGATAACTATTCAACTTTGGAAGAAGTGGTTCCCTTGGGAGTTACAAGTTTGTTGAGTAGAACATCTTTGGGGACATCAGTGTGTACTGTTTTAGGAAAGTTGATCACGCATACTTGAAAATTTCTCTGGACACCTCTCTCTGCGGATAGAGACCAAAGGAAAGGCCAGTGCTTCTGGCCCAGAAATCTCTTGTGAACATGGGGAGTTCAGGAAAAACCACTTTTCTGCTTCTTAGGATTGATTGGCTCACACGGTTCCAGCTGGAACTCACTGGGCACACATCCTTCTTTGCATCGAGCCATTGCATTTGTTGGCGTGAAGGGGTCTGTCAGCATTTTATTATAACCCCCTATTGTCAGGGGTTTAGAATTCAGCCATAAAAACTTTCACTGAGCTGGAACTTGGCACACACCGCTACCGCCAGGAAGTGAAGTTTGTATGTGAAATTGAAAAAACATCTGTTTGGCCATTTTTGAAGTGGTGTGAGAGCAAAAGCAGTGAAGATGCAGGGTTTTGATATGCTGCGTTGGCCGCAAAAGCAAGTCAACTTGACCAAGAGGCTTGACTTTATTTCTTTTTTAACATCTCTGGCAAGTGATTGCTCCATGGCATGCCCTGGACACATCAGACTAGTTTAAAAAATGAAATGAAAAATCAGAGAAGGGTATTTTCAGACACAAGCAACTGAACAGATGAAATGGTATCCCCTGAGCCTTTTATTTTCTTTTTTGTATTTCCCAGAGAATTTGAGACTTAGGTAGGTAGAAATACAGGTCATGTGCTATTGTAATGGACTCCATGGGGTATTCGGTTTTTTCGAAGAATGGAATTTTATTATAATAGAATGCACTGTTTGGAATCCCATTCCAAGTCTGCAATTCCTTCAGACCTTCCCTCAAAAAAGGAAGGTGAAAGGGGTCTCACAGACCCAGTAGGAAATAAAAGAGGACCTTATCTAATGTGTTTCCCTCCCTCTGGGCAGGGCGCCTTCCTCTTTCTATTTGTGGATGCTCTCTTGTTTTAATGGGTGATTTGAAGACTTGGGGTGTTACCATTTTCTTGTAGCAGTGGGATTGAGTGATCAAGAAAGGACAGTGGACGAAGTTGTCACTGGCTGGGATGGGAAGGGTCCCTTCCTATTGAGTGAATTATCTAGTAAGAAACATCATACCATCAACATCTGATGGGCAATTTTATTCATCCATTCACTCTCTCTCTCTCTCTCTCTCTGTCCATCCACACCCCTTCCTGTCTTACTTTCCTCTTTCTCCCTCCCTCATCACCACACTTAACCCTACATTGTTATATTAACCTTTTTTTTTTTCGGCCATGCCATGCTGCATGTGGGATCTTAGTTCCCTGACCAGGGATTGAACCCATGATCCCTGCATTGGGAGCATGCAGTCTTAACCCTGGGCCACCAGGAAAGTCCCTATATTAACTATTTTTGATCTACAAAAATTACAGTTTCACATAGTTCAATCTAACACACACATTTTATTCATAAATGTATGAACATAATGAAATTGCACATTTTGGGCCATCAAAAAGAGAGAGATTCCTATGGCTCAGCCCAATATTATGCTATAAATACATGAAATATCCTTAATATGATTGAATAATTTAAAAACATGATATCCTGGATCTGATGACACATGTTCTAGCCCCATTTTTTACTGTTTATTGGCCATGAGCCCTTGAGTAATTCAGTTAGGAACCCTTCATATCTTAGATAGGAAAATGATGATACTAGTAAAATAAATTATATTAGTGAATATAATTATATAAATATGTTAATTATATACACATAATACATTATTATATCCATGTGTCCATGCTCAGTCACTTCAGTTATGTCTGACTCTTTGCGACCCTATGGACTGTAGCCCACTAGGCTCCACTGTCCTTGGGATTCTCCAGTTAAGAATACTGGAGTGGGTTCCCATGTCCTCCGCCAGGGGATCTTCCCAACCCAGGGATCAAACCCATGTCTCTTGCATCTCCTGCATTGCAGGTGGATTCTTTACCACTAGCACCACCTGGGAAGCCCCTTTCATAAGGTTATTGTAAAGATCTGATTGGACTCATGTGTGAGCATGCTTGTTAGGCTGTAAGGTTGAATGTAATTGTAAATTACTTGTACTGTTGTGACCGTTATCATGGGACATTATTTACACAGTGGCTCTTCTGCCCTGCATCCCTTGTAGGGGCTATTAAGATGTGGTCCCTTCTGCACATGGGGTCCGCTCTCCACATGGATGCATGGGACAATCTCTCCAAGGTCTCAGCCACTGAAAAATGAAGTTTGTCCTGAGCTTTGACTACTACTATTACTACTAATGTGTGGACGTAGAATTTTATAACAAATAGTGTTTCTCTCTTTGCTTTACCATCTTTTAAGCCAGGCGTCCCCAATCCCCAGGACCAGTACTGGTCCATGGCCTGTTAGGAACCGGGCTGCACAGCAGGAGATGAGCAACGGCAAGGGACGAAAGCTTCTCTGTATTTACAACCGCTCCCCATCGCTCGCCTTACCACCTGAGCTCTGCCTCCTCCGTCAGATCAGCGACGGCATTAGACTCTCATAGGAGTGTGAACCCTAACCCTAAAATCAAAGTGAAATATCCTGAAATTGCTGCAAGATAGAAATAAAGTGCACAATAAGTATAATGTGCTTGGATCATCCCGAAAACATTCCCTGCCCCCCAATCCATGGAAAAATTGTCTTCCACGAAATTGGTCCCTCGTGCCAAAAAGGTTGGGGACCACTGTTGTAAGTCTCTGAACCAAGTTAATGACTCCCTTGAACAGACCCAAAGGCATCCACACTAACCCTTGGATTCATCTAATTTTCCTATCCATGTTTTTCTCTTATCTGTTTCTTATAGTTTCCATTTTATACTTTCATACTGCTCATATGACTATTAATATTCCCCCCATACATTTTTGGAACAAGAGAAGGTGAAAACAAGTAAGGAAATAAATGAAGCAAGCAACCATTTGTTTTCCTCAGTCCCTCTGATCTGATTGACCTGGACCATCTGACAGGTCACAACGCAGAACGCATGTCTTTGTGAAACAGCCCATGTCCTCTGCCTGCCTTTTTGTCTGTGAAAAACTTTAGTCAAAGAATAAGTTTAATCAGAGAAATGTGGAAACAAAGGAAAATAGAGGACACTAAATAATAATAATGTAGTCATTAAGCATAGTCAAGAACTTTCAGTTCTTTCTCAAGGGCCATAGATAATATTCTGAGCCATATCCTGTGAGCTGTCTTATACATACTGAAACACCAGATGGAGAAGTTTACTACATGATGACCAGACTGTACCCAGGACATGAGTTGCTGCAATGCTGAGAACTGGCCACAGAGAAATGGGAACAAATGGGCCCTAGAACTAAAGATTAACTGTACCTGAAACAATCAAGATGATGCTGGTCAGCCCGTCAATGACCAGTCTGAAGATAACTTGTCAGAGCTGACTACTGTTTCTAGGTTTAGTCCTGCCCCCCCACCCTGCCCACCTTCTGTCTATAAAAGCTCTTGACCCAATGCTTGTCAGTGGGAGGAGGGGTGGTGGAGTCAGCCTTTGGACAGACGTGTGCCACCCTCCCCCCACCCCACCCGGTTGCTGACATGTGAAACAAAGCAAATTTTCCTTTCCACCAACCTGGCCTGTTTATCGGCTTCTGAGCGGTGAGCAGCCACACCCCCCCACACACAGTCTTTCGGTAACATCTGCAATAACAAGAGTTTCCTTGTCCTGGAAGAACCAACCTCTGCTACCTCTGCGACTTGTTACTGTAGCTTCACCACACAGAGCAGAGTGCTGAGTGTAATGAATCAGACAGATAATCCAGAAATACCTCCTGGGCGAGTGTCCTCAGGGAACCAGAGGCCCAAAAACTGAGAGCGGCGGCCTCCAGACCTGAGCACGTTATTTCCCGAGCTGCACTAGAAACGGACTTGACTCGCCCTTGTTCCCCTAGAAACGGCCTTGACTCGCCCTTGTTCCTGGCATGAAAGAACCACTCTGGGCGAACCAGAGGACTCTCAGCAGAGCCTTGCAATCAGGTGTGGCATTTCACGGACACGCCACTCAAAACTTTAGACTCTATAGGATGTCTTATCCTCTGCCCTGAAGTGGCCCCTATGTGGGCTATGAAAAGCATCTTCTCTCAGCCTCCTGGGACCATTCTACAAGGTCCCAGCTTGGCCTCAGTGCCATGCAAATGAGTTTTAATAACTTCCTAGAACATCTTAGGCTTCCCAGGTGTCACTAGTGGTAAAGAACCCGCCTGCCAATGCACGAGATGTAAAAACCACAAGTTCGATTCCTGAGTCAGGAAGATCCCCTAGAGGGAGAGCATGGCAACCCACTCCAGTATTCTTGCCTGGAGAATCCCACAGACAGAGAAGCCTGGTGGGCTCCAGTCCATGGGGTCACCAAGAGTTGGACACGAGTGAAGCAACTTAGCATGCACACAGAACATCTAGCTTGCAGTTAACCCACAGATTAGGACTAAGAGCTTCTGCCCCCATATGTTACACAGTCACCAGCAGTGAAGTTCCATCTCTCTGGAGGTACATAAGGGAGGTAAGAGCCTTACAACAAAGTGAGAAGGGAGATGATGTGTTACACAGAAAAACTGAAGCTATCTGCTCTGTCCAGATTCTTGCCCTGCTGTATCCTAGCTGTGTGATCTTGGAAATTGAGTTAACTGCTGGGTACCTTATCTTCCTTGCCAATGACAAGAAGGTAATACTGACCTCAGAGAGTTCTTGTGAAGATTAAATAAAATGCTATATCTGAAAGTGCCTAATGAAGAGTATACAGAAGGACTTTCCTAGTGGTCCAGTGGCTAAGACTCCACGGTCCCAATGGAGAGGGCCCAGGCTCAATGATCCCTGGTCAGGGAACTGAAGATCTCGTGTGCCACAACTAAGACCTGGCACGGCCAAATAAATTTTTTAAAAGTATACAGTATGTTACCTGAAATGGAGTCTTAATTCCTTGTTCCTATCCACATAAATCACATCTACTGGTTCTCTGTAAAAATGGAATAAATAGTTTCACTCCTTTTCTTTCTCTTGAAAGGCTTTGAGTAAGCGGTGCTAGTGGTAAAGAACCCTCTGCCAATGCAGGAGACGCAGGTTCGATCCTTGGGTTGGGAAGATCCTCTGGAAGAGGGCATGGCAACCCACTCTAGTATTCTTGCCTAGAGAATCCCATGGACAGAGGAGCCTGCTGGGCTACAGTCCATGGGATCACAAAGACTCAGATATGACTGAAGAGACTTAGGTCAAGTCACTTCAATAAAACCAATAAGCCCAAGTCCAGCACAAACCAATAAGCCCAAGTCTACTAAAAGAGAAGGACAAATGGCAGGAAGGATGTTTCATCAGGAAATGGGACCACTCCTCTGTGAGTCTAAAATGTAGATATGCTACTCTCTCTCAAAAGGCTAGACAGTAAAACCCAGGGACAGAGAGGCAGGGAGAGCTGGCTTGAGGAACAAGGCACTTACTTCCATAAGGGGAGCCGGTGGGGGAGCCGTTGAGAAATCCCGGGGAACCTGGGACACCCAGGTTGGCCATGGGGACGTTGCTGTAGCCATTCATGCTGTTACTGGAGGTGCTGTAGTTAGACTGCTGGGGGGTGGAGCTGGAAGAGTAGCCCCGCGGAGAGATGCTGCTCGTGTTGCGGATGTATCCTAGACAACAAAGAAAAGCTCAGATAAATAAGCCTGTATGCACAGGTGCACTCACACAAACAGCAGAGACCAATATGGCGGCATAGGTGCACAAAGCTTCCAGTCTATAGAATTCCACCAGGCTGACTGTGGGCTGTAGGGGGAAGTCTGCAGTTTGTCTTCTGACTTTTCATACCTTCCTATCTCTTCCCCATTCTGCACAAAACCTTCCTCCTCTTTCCCATTTGCAGTCAACATCTCCAGCTCACACTAAGGAGTGGGTGACTAAGGGGCAGTGTGCAGTGACATCTCCCAAATCATATTTCATGTAACACTAAAGCCCTCTGAGACACTGATGGGTGTCACTGAGAAAAGCATTCTCTGGTCAAATGAAGCTTGGCAGATGGTGCATACTGTGGCCATTCACTGAAGATTCATACATAATGCTGAAGCTCCAATAATTTGGCCACCTGATGGGAAGAGCTGACTCATTGGAAAAGACTGATGCTTTGAAAGATTGAAGGCAGAAGGAGATGGGGGTGGGAGAGATGAGATGGTTAGATAGCATCACCGACTCAATGGACATGAATTTGAGCAAACTCCAGGAGATGGTGAAGAACAGAAGAGCCTGTTGTGCTGCAGTCCATGGGGTTGCAAAGAGTCGGCTATGACTTAGCGACTGAGCAACAACAGAGAATAAATAAACTGGTTTAACTTTGCTAACCTACTGTTTCCCAAATTTCACACTCCAGAGCATCTTTTCTGGGTGTGGTAAGGAAAAGGCATTCTAGTAACATCGCAAGGGCCACTAGCATTCTACTGATCACAGCTATAGAAGTTTGAAGTTGTTACCATGCCCTTTTGGGTGAGGTGGGGAGTGTTTTCATTCAAAATGCATTGACAAGTTTATTTAAATGGGCTGTCCTTTGACCAAAGACTTGGAAGCATCAGCAATTCCATAAGTGGAATTGCTTCTCCCCATATTTCTGAAACCCCAGCAGAGACATCACCTAATCTAGCCTGAAATAACCTACGTTGGATAACTGTCTCTAAAGGTATTAAAGAAATGACCCAAATTTGGGGGGACAAAAGATAATAATGTCCCACTCACACTTCTGTAAGAAGAACTTGCCCTAGGCATGAGAGTGAGGAATTCCCTTGTAATGGATGGATAAAATTAGAAATAAAATGATCCCAAGGCTAGGGATATCAGCAGAAACATTTACTCCTTTTAAAAAATGACTTATGGTAAATATAGCACCTTAATGAAATCAATCTCAATGACAAAAATCTTTACACAATATGCTTTACATATGAAAGCACAGCTAGCTGTGTTGCTTTCTATACTTATTTGTATGTATGTGTATGTGTGTGCTCAGCCGCTAAGTTGTGTCCGACTCTGTGACCCCTTGGACTGAAGCTGCCAGGCTTCTTTGCCCATAGAATTTCCCAGGCAAAAATACTGGATTGGGTTGCCATTTCCTCCTCCAGCGGATCTTTCCCAACCCAGGGGTCGAACCTTCATCTCCTACATCTCCTACATTGGCAGGCGGATTCTTTACCACTGAGCCACCTGAGTTTCCCATATATTTGCATACATTTGTATATATTCATATAATATACAAAAAGAGGTTACCAAACAAATCTAAGCCATTCACCCTTGGTACTAGTAATTTGGGTGCAGTTAACAATAATGGCAATAACTCTGCTTCTTTCCATTATTCACTTTGATGATTACAATAGCAGAATTGTACATTTTATTTAAACAATACCTGTACATCTGGTTGCAGTAAGCCTAAACTCTTCTAAATTCATAATACTTCATCATATCCTTAAATATTTCCATTGAAGGATTCTACCTGGTACTTAAAAAGCTGAAAATCTAACAGTACATCTAATGTTGAGATAATCCAATGACTGCATTGCTTATCTGGGACACATTTTTTTTTTTTGAGTAGTGAGACAGTAAAGTGTTTATTAGGAGGAAAACAAGTATGGATAGATACACAGGCGAGTTCAGAGAGAGAGCTGCACCATCTCTGGTACTCTGTCACTTTGATGGAGCATTTTTTCTGGGTTCCCTTCAGGCAATCATTTTGATTTGCCTGGTTGTGAGTAGGACACACTCTTTCATGACATAAGAATAAAACTTTCACTTCTTTCAACTCCAGCAGAGCCAATCTTTTAAATGTATAAGATGTTTGTATTTTGAGTCTGAGAAAGGCAGTACCTTGATTGTTTCCCTGTGTTGACTCTGAGATGCTGACCCCGAGCTGGCTGCCATATGAATTGATGCCCATCATGCCACTGTGAGCTGGGGAGCTGGAGAGAGCTGGGATCTGGCTGGGATTCCTGGGGACACTGTAGAGGGCTTCAGCGATGTCCGCAGCTCGCTTCAAAATGATGTCCTAAAAAATGGCAGGTGGAGGTGAGTGTTTGTGTTGAGCAATAGGAGTCAAACTATACTCAATATTTTGTAATAACCTAGAAGGAAAAATAATCTGAAAAAAGATATGTATGTGTGTGTATAACTGAATCACTTTTCTGTACACTGAAAACTAACACAACATTGTAAATCAACTGTGCTGGCAGGTGTGTGTTCAGTTGTGTCCAACTCTTTCTGACCCCATGGACTGTAGCCACCAGGCTCCTCAGTCAAGGGATTTCCCAGGCAAGGATGAGTGGGTTGCCACACTCTCCTCCAGGGGCTCTTCCCCACCCAGGGATCGAACCCATGTCTCCTGTGTCTCCTGCACTGGCAGGTGGATTCTTTACCATTTGAGCTACCAAGTGAGGAATTGGGCTTAATCAACTATATAAACTATGTGAAAAAAGTGAGTTGCTCAGTTGTGTCTGACTCTTTACAACCCCATGGACTGTAACCCTCCAGGCTCCTCTGTCCATGGAATTCTCTAGGCAAGAATACTCGAGTAGGTAGCCATTCCCTTTTCCAGGGGATCTTCCCAGCCCAGGGATCAGTATATTCAATTAAAAAAAAGAAAAGAATCAAACTCAAGAGAGTGTAAGATGTGAACTTCTAACCTGGTTATTGTGTGGTGTTCCATAGAGTGCCTCCACCAGATCTGCAGCTCTTTTCAATAGCATTTCCTGGAAAAAGAAAAGAAAGATGGATATCAGCAAAGGTAAAACCTCAACTGGCCAACACAAAGGAAAATTACCTATAAAAATCAAAAGTCCAGGTATCCCCCTAAAATATAAGTAACTAGCCAAGATGTCTTCTATTCACTTTGACAGGTAGAAAATAAATAATTACACACATAAACTCCTCTATAAATATGTGTCTGCATGAAATTCATCTCACTGAAAAGGCTCCATAAATAGCTAGGCTACCAAGACAAAAAGCAACCAGATTAAGGGTGGAGTCGGTTAACATTAGTAATGTCATGGGAGTTCCATTAAAAACTACTTTCAGACTATTCCATTAAAAAAAAATGTGGTATTCTAATTAACCAATATTCCCAAAATGATTGATTGACCTGAGTTAAACCACTTGCCAAGGAGTTGTCCAGAGTCCTGAAATGATATTGGCAATGCCTTCTGCAAAATTTTACTCTAATAAAGATGAATTCTTTCAATAATATTTCCCCCTGTTCACTTTAACCAGAGAGAATTAGTAATCAGTAATCCCTTTCCTCTCATTGTGTCTTTTCCACCTCCTGTTTTTAACAGCCTTTTAAATTGCTATTAACCTACTTTCCAGATATCATCTAATTTAATGGGGGGGCTGGGGATTTTTCTGAGAGGAAAATAAAGGTGCAATGGAGCAGAAACTGCAGTACTTGAATTTCACTCACTACAGGAGAGAGAACATGGCATTTTGTAATGTTTGTGCTTAAAGGGCAAATGTAAATGTTGAAACTTCATAATTTCTCATTAATCAATACCTAATAAATTGATGTGATTTTAAATAAAAAAGTGAAAATAATGGGCCAGATTTACAATAGAATTTTTGTGACCAAGTTCATTTAAAAGGGATACATTTCATAGCAATTTATTAACATATGGGCGTTTTTCACTTCCAAGAATATCTGTGTATGTACTGGGCCCTCAGTGAATACTTGATTGTGGATTAATATGTCCCTGTAATTATGGGTAAATAAAATTACATTTAAATACAAAGGAATGGGAACTTACACTTTCAGACAATTATTCAATTATTTATTTTTCATGAAGTTGGCAGTGTTTTATAAGTTGAATACTCACAGGTCCAAGTTTTCAGATTTTGTATTTGCTCAGAGATTCATCATAACATATTTCATAGTTAGTAGATACTTTATGAGCATCTTGTACCTCAAGCTTAGCCCAATTTCAAGGCCTAATTTAATTTTTATTATAATATATTTTATTTAACCCAATACATGCAAAATATTATCATTTCAGCATGTAATTAATGAGACAGATTGTATTATTTTTTTTTCATACTAAGTCTGTTCAATCTGGTGCGTGTGTTATAGTACATCCCAATTTGGCTAGCCTCATCTTACAGGCCCAACAGCCCAAGCAAGCTGGGAGTTACTGTATTGGACATTGAACATGTAGTTTTTCTTGTGAAAAACATTATATAGTAATATTATAATATTTATAGAGCTATACACCTCCAGAAATTACATACTCCTTTATTTACTGACTCCCCCCAGCTTTTTTGAGATATTATTGACATACAACATGTGTAAGTTGATGCTATAAAGCATGATGATTTGAGCTACATGTATATTGTGAAATGATTACTACAATAATGTTAGTTACCACCTCCATTCCCTTCACAGTAATTACCTTTTTTGTTTTCATTTTGCAGTGATAATTGTTAAGAGCTATTC
The DNA here is from genome assembly GCA_024291935.2 of Okapia johnstoni. Lineage (NCBI taxonomy): Eukaryota > Metazoa > Chordata > Mammalia > Artiodactyla > Giraffidae > Okapia > Okapia johnstoni. Next base: position 35,759,000 of record CM044314.1, on the reverse strand, counting down.
AAGTATACAATACAGGATTATTAACTATAGTTACCATGCTGTACATTAGATCCCCAGAAATCACTCATCTTACAACTGGAAGTTTGTATGTTGGACAAGGGATACCTAATTTAATTTTAAAGAGACCTAAGTCTCTAGGTTTATCTAAGTTTACTGAAATTTTACAAGAAGGTTTTCACATGTCATTTTCCAAAGTGTATTACCTTAGCTAATCTCTCAGGATCTCCGGGATGTCTTGGGATGACCTTCTGCAGTCTCTGAAAGCCATAGTCTATGGTGGGTTCATTTAATGCTGAAAAAACAAAAGTCCTCTTCTTGAGTATGTAAACTGGCTAGACAGCAAGGCATCTGATTAAGTCTGCCACGGATAATAGAAAGGTTCTGATATTATCTTTCTAAGAATTGACACAGTGGTTTCAATCAGTTAAGGATTTTTGCTATTGACATTGGTTAATTCACATTTATAAGTTTAGAATTAATAGTAATTTAGTCATTAGAATGATGTCTCCAAATGTCAAATTATTATAATTACTGTATCATTTCTGCCTTCAGTGCACACACTTATCATTCTTTTCTCACTTTCAACTACTCAGAAACGTTACACAATCAATCATATCCCATCCCAGTTTCTTATGAAGACAATAAAGTATTAATACCTTTCCATGCCTTTTCCTTATTCCCCCCTTGCCTTTTCCCCAGTGTCTTCTCCATCTAGTAATTCTTCTCCTAAATATCACTTTTTCTTAATTATGCTCTTAAATATTTATATTTGTGCATATATAAATCTTATGTGAGTTTACAAAACTCTGTTCTTATGCATAATATGATTCCAGAATTTTCTATTATATTTTGTTACACATACATTCACTTCATGTCAGGCTCCATCAGATACTGCAAGTTCCATAAGCGCAGAACTCACACTTATTTTGCTCCTGTGTTCGCACTGTTAAAGACAGTGCCTGGTACATAATTGGCACTTAACGTCAGCAACTGTGAAATGAGTGAGGGAGTGAATGAATGAATGAAGGACTTATTTCAGCACTTCTACTATGCTAAAGAGTTTTGGGAGATTGATTCCCTTATCCTTTGTCTTTATTCCTCTTTTTCTTTACTTTTTAAAAGTTTGGTTGCTTAAACTTTATGGTTTTAAAATTAATACATGATCAAAGTAAAGGAAAAAGATACAAAGGATAAAGTAATAATCATCTGCACTCCCATTAGGCAGCAGTAAACACAGGAGGGGGTACTTTCTTTTTAGTCTTCCTTTTTGCATATATGTTTTATGAATATTTGTTGCTATTATTTGAATTCTCAAAGCAACACCTTTTATTTAAAGAAATTATTAAAATTTTTAAATATAGAAGGAAAAATAAAATCATCCATAATCTCATCATTTTAGAGACGATCTGGGTTAACATTTTTGTATATATCCTCCAAGATGTAAACACACACACATACTAAAAATTATTCAGAGACATACTATTCACACTGTTACATAACCTACTTTTTATTCATTTAACAATATATCAAACTTTTCCCCAGGTTATTAAATATTCTTTTATAACATTATTTAAAATTCCTGCATATTTTTTCCATGACATGGTCTGTAATTTATTTAAATAGCTTCCTAATGCTTGATATTTAACATGGTCCTAATTTCTCACTATTATAAAAATCAGAGCAATAATTATCCTTTGTGCATAACTTTAACTATTTCAATTGGAAAATTCCAAGAACTAGAATTACTGGACCAAAAAGTATGATTCATATTTAAGGCCTTTTACACATACTGTCAAGTCACTCCTTAGAAGAATATATAAATTTACACTCCCTGCAGCAGGGCATGTGGTCATTTTAACTTATTTCTTTATTCATCAGTGAGATTGAAGTGTTTTTTCTTATACTTGCTGAACATTTCGATCTCTTCTTTTATAAGCTGCTTACTAATACTTTCTGCACTCTTTTCTTTTGAGAAATAGGCCTTTTTTAACTTGTAAAAACACTATACATATTAATATTTTTAACATTCTATCACGTTACAATAACATATCCAAATTTGTTCTTAGGTATTATAGGTAAAAGACAATCCCAGCTCCAAGATCTGGCAAATACACACACATGGGTCAGCGGGTGTTTGCATATACATACCTATAAATATATGAAATCTTTAGGTATACCAGTAAAATGTGTACTGCTCACTATTTAGGTAGTAAGTTGTTTTTTTTTTTTTTGCTATGTATTTCATCGTCTGTCGATTTTATTGTGAATATGATTACTCCCTCATCACATTTTCTACGAGTTTTACTAGCACCTAGAAAAACTTGGGTTTTTATGTGTCTGCACAGGCAGTGTGTGTGAGGGTAGTGTGTGGCATATACAGTATAGTCATTAAAAGAATCAGCTTTAGAGTCAAGTGGATCTTGGGTTTGAATTCAGCTCTACCATTACTTTCTGTGAGCTTCTGTTTAAAATCTAGCTCATGGGGTTGCTGTCAAAATTAAATGGAACAGTGTATATCATGTTCCCAGTACAGTTCTTTGCAATAAAAGATCTTAACCAATAGTAACCCCTGACAGATGTATTTTTTTCCTGTTTATTCTTAGGCTTGAACATTCAGAGCATCTACACTTCATGATCAGCTTGTCTTCTTTTGATAAGTATATTAATTCCATTTAGTTTCTTAATCTCATCCTTGTAATGGCTGAAACTTCCCAAAAAGTATCTGAAAAAAGGATGATAGTGGATATTCTTGCTTTTTGTCACCTTTAAATGGGAATGACACACTTCCATACCAAATATGATATTAGCTATTTGAGATATATATTAGTTATCATTTTTTAATTTTATTTATAAATATTATATATCATGGGCTTCCCTGGTGGCTCAGACAGTAAAGAATCTGCCTGCGATGCAGGAGAACTGGGTTCAGTCCCTGAGTCGGGAAGATCCCTTGGAGAAGGGAATGGCTACCCACTCCAGTATTCTTGCCTGGAGAATTCCATGGACAAGAGGAGCCAGACAAGCTATAGTCCATGAAGTTGCAAAGAGTTGGACATGACCAAGTGACTAACACTTTCACTTTAGTTATCATGCTTTGATAAGGGCTTTTATCAGAAATTCTTAGAATTATAGAAAATTACAATCATGAAATTTTCGTCCTGGACCAATTTAAATTGTATTTTAGAATATATTTCTCAGTATTTCACAATTAAATATCAACTCATGGATGCAGTATATAATTTGCTTAGTACATTTCTGAATTCAAATCATTAATATATTCTTATGATTTCTGGTGTGGGGATGAAATCAATTACATCACTGAGAATGGCACCTGGCACATTCTGAGCCCTCAACAAGCATTTGTTGCTGTTATTATTGCTGGGATTTGTGTGCCCATATTAATAACTGGAATACTGTTCATGGTGTTGTTGGCTTCTGATTTATTTTTATTTTACACCCACTTTGAAAAATAAATTGAGAAGCTTTCTATATTTTATCCTATGTACTATAAAATATATATAGTATGGGTAGTATCTCTTGACTAAAAGTTAGAAAGAACCCCAGTGAAATTGTTCTTTTCAAAGTCACCAATAACATCTTAGCCAAACCAAGAGGAACTTTTCAATTCTGACCTTAAACTCAAGTTAGCATTTGACACCACTCTCCTGCTGGCAATATGTCCACTCACTGACTTTCCTGAATGCACATTGCCCTGTTTCACCCCTGCCCCTCTAGTCATGCCATCTCAGCCTACCTTGAGGACTGCTCTTCCTCTGTCCATCTGATGCTTCTTATTGCCAAAGCAACAAGAAATGCTGCTGTTTCTTGTGGCCAAGGCAGTCTTCTGCTTGCCTGTACCTTCTTCCTCAGCAACCTCATGAGTGCCCACATGATTCCCATGTCAAACTACATCCTGTCACAAATCTTTATCTGCAGTTCAGGTAACTTGCCCAAGATTCAGCCTTATTTTTCCAAGTATTGGCTGAAAGTGTCCACATGGATGGCCCATAGACTCCTCCCATTCAAGATACTGCAACCTCATGCTACTCACACCACATAGCCATCAGCCATCTAAAAGTCATGCATTTCAGGCTTCCCTGGTGGCTCAGTGGTAAAGAATCCACCTGCCAGTGCAAGAGGCACAGGTTCAATCCCTCATCTGGGAATCCCACATGCCACAGAGCAACTAAGCCTGTGCACCACAACTATTGAGCCTGTGCTCTGGAGCCTGGGAGCTGCAACTGCTGAGCCCCTGTGCCACAGTTACTGAAGCCTGTGTGCCCTAGAGCCCATCCTCTGCAATAAGAGAAGCCATCGCAATGAGAAGTCCGTGCACTGCAACTAGAGAGTAGCCCCCACTCACCGCAACTAGAGAAAATCCCGTGCAGCAGTGAAGACCCAGCACAGCCAAAACCAAAATATAATAAATAAAATTATTTATAAAAAAGAAATCATGCATTTCGTTAAGGTTTTAAATGTTTTAGCATAAATTTTAATATAGTATTTGCTTAAAATTCTAATCTCCTATTTATGACTCTCCACACGGTAACCCCACCACCGACACCAACTTTGTTACACTTTCTGAACAGTCCTATTTCTAATTTTGTCTTCCTTTAGTTCCAAAGAGAATATCCTAAAATTTCTAGGTGATTGAGTATTAAATTGTTAATTATTTATTCTAATTAATTGCACTGGATTCAAAAAGGTGGTGTACAGAATATCTGCCTTTTGGAATTTATTAAGTTTTTTTGTGAATTCATATTAGTCTCGTCTGTGTTCCATGGGAAATGCTTTAAATGTATTATTTAATGTATCTTTTTGATCATATTATTTAACATCTTTTCTACATAATTGCTGCTATAAATTTACCCTTCCACATGCTCCTCGTATGTCTAATAGATTTTTAATGTATATATATTTTCTCTAGTGACTAGGAAGATGCACACTCTGTTTTAATTTAGAATAGTACCTCTGACTTTCTCTGAAAATATTTTGCTTTTCCTAATTGCTTGAGTCTATGGAGCCCCTCCACATATACAAAATGGTGCTTACCTTTAATTCCCCCACCTCATTCTGTCTACCTTTACATATTTGTTGATGGTTTATCCTCCTCAGCTAATATTCCTATTACTAGATTTTCTATGATCTGTCTCTTTTAGACATTAACTTCCATATTTCTGTTAAACCATGTCCTTGTATTAACAATAATTCAGATACTGTATGTTTAACCGCTTTTTCTGCTAACCAGTGGTCCTGTGGAACCATAACTTTTCCATTCTTGACTGATCCAATTCTCCAGCAGTCAGGTTATTTTAATAGGAATAAGAATTGAATTCTGTCAGGATCCTTGAAATAAGGGAATATCTTTCTGTCTTCCTCACACATTAATGACACCTTCTCTGGACACAGAATTGTTGAGTATTCTCTTTGCATTCCAGATCAAGTTTTTGCTATGTCACTTGTCCTCACTCTGAGGGGGGCACCTGGGAGGTTTTGTCAGGGTTCTCCCTGGTTTCCTGGCTCGCCTCATCTGTTCCCATGAGCAGAATGTCACATCCTCCAACACAACCCCGTCTGCACACATCAGCACAGGGACACAGAATCTCTGGCATCGTGATGAGACCAGTTTAGCTTCACACACGAATACCAGGTCTCCCTTATTGTTATGCTTTCTTGAAAATATCCTTCCATATATCTGTGGATGGGGGCCGATTAAACACTTGTACTCATGTTACTGGGGCTTCCCAGCTGGTGCTAGTGGTAAAGAACCTGCCTGCCAATGCAGGAGACATAAGAGACACAGGTTGATCACTGGGTCCAGGAGATCCCCTGGAGGGGGGCATGGCAACCCACTCCAGTTTTCTTGCCTGGAGAATCCCACGGACAGAGGAGCCTGGCGGGCTACAGTCCATAGAGTTGCAAAAGAGTCAGACACGACTGAAGCAACTGAGCACAGACGAACGCACTCATATTACCATCTTACCCAGAAACACATGTAAGAATAGCTGTGGGTGTAATTGGAATCATTCCGTAAACTGTTTTTTTCCCCCACTTAACACTATAATGTCAGCAATTTCTGAAGACTTTTTCTTTAATAATAGGATTTTTAGTGGCTATAATATTCAACAATGAAAATTGTTATGATAGCTGTTAGAATGTACTGAAGGCTTACTGTGTTACAGGCATTATGCTAATGCCTTTTACATATATTAGCTCATTTAATCCTCATTACAACCCTATGACATGCATTTTATCCCTATTTTAAATGCAGCTCCAAGGTGGTGCTAGTGGTAAGGAATCTACCTGCCAATACAGGGGACACAGGTTCTATCCCTGGGTTGGGAAGATCCCCTAGAGAAGGGAATGGCAACCCTCTCCAGTGTTCTTGCCTGGAGAATTCCATGGACAGAGTAACCTGGTGAGCTACAGTCCATGGGGTCGCAAAGAGTCAGACATGACTGAGTAGCTAACAACAATAACATGCTTACACCACGCTCACCATAAAGTAAGGGAATAACACATAAGATAGAGAATCTAGCCACCCCCAACCAAGGTCCCCACTGTCTCCATGACTGTCCTTGTCCCTTCCCTCCCATCTTCATTGTTACCAGATTCTCGCCCCCTCTCAGTGGAGCCCTAGAGGTCTATCCTCAGCCTGCCAGCCCTAGATGTCTATCCTCAGCCTGCCACTAATATCCTTATTTCTAGGTCCTTCCTGCTGCTCACAGAGTAATCTGCTAAAGCTGGGCTCTAATTAGCACACAGAATGCTTTCTCTTTCATAGACTCTATTTTTATATAACTTTTTTTATTTATTTTTGGCTGTGTTGGATCTTCGTTGCTGCATGGGCTTTTCTCTAGTTGTGACGAGCGGGGACTACTCTCCAGTTGAGGTGCTCGGGCTTCTCATTGTGGTGACTTCTCTTGTTTCAGAGCACGGGCTGGAGGGCATGAGGGCTTCGGTAGTTGCAGCTCCTGGCCTCTAGAGCAAAGGCTCAGTAGCTGTGGCACACGGGCTTAGTTGCCCCGAGGTGTGTGGGATCCTCCTGGACCAGGAATTGAACCTGCATCTGCTGCACTGGCAGGCAAGTTCTTTACCACTGAGCCACCAGGGAAGCCCTCTCTTTTGTAAACTTTATCACACGGTTGTACCCATTGTTGTCCCTGTTAGATGAAAACCACCAGGACACCAGGGTGATGTCTGGTTTATCTCATCTGCCTGCTCATCCAGGCTCCTCATCTACATCAGAAACAGCAGGTGCTCCTGACCACATGGAATTAGCCATTCACATTTTAAGCTGATGAAGCAAAATAGACAAACTCATCTGTCTCTCATGTTGAGTGTTTTCTGGAGGCCCCTGCCAGACTTCCTCGGAGAAGGCTATGGCACCCCACTCCAGTACTATTGCCTGGAAAATCCCATGGACACAGGAGCCTGGTAGGCTGCATTTCCATGGGGTCACGAAGAGTTGGACATGACTAAGTGACGTCACTTTCACTTTTCACTTTCATACACTGGAGAAGGAAATGGCAACCCACTCCAGTGTTCTTGCCTGGAGAATCCCAGGGACGGGGAAGCCTGGTAGGCTGCCGTCTATGGGGTTGCACAGAGTCGGACATGACTGAAGCGACTTAGCAGCAGCAGCAGCAGCAGCCAGACTTCCTAGGCATATGCTGTGGATGTGTTCTGTGTGTTTATCTAAGATGAGAAAGATGGTGAAATACACTGTTGTGTATATCTATATGGACAGGGAATAATCACATGGATGTGTGCGTGACCACACACACAGCATGCCACTTAAGTGAAATTTTGAAGTAAAAATCATGAAGCCCAAACTGTTTAGTCAACACCGAAGTGTGAGAAGAAAAATCAGTCAATCCCTCAGGAGTTCAGCCTTCAAAACCTCAGGGTTGGGAACCTCCCTGGTGGTCCAGTGGTTAAGACCATGCCTTCCAATGCAGGGGGTGTGGGTTCGATCCCTGGTCAGAGAACTAAGATCCTACATGCCTCTGGGCCAAAAATCCAAAATATAAGACAGAAACAATATTGTAACAAATTCGATAAAGACTTTAAAAATGGTCCACATCTTAAAAAAAATCAGGGTTGCATCGAACAGTTTTCACTCTGGGTCCAAACTCACTTCCCATTGGACCAGCTTTTTTGCATCCTATCACTTCAGCCTCACCTTGAGTCCCAGCTCTCCCCGCTCCCCACCTCCCTGGGTGTTCTCTGACTTTTCAGGCCTGATGTGAGCCAAGTAAACCTCAATTAGCTAATGAGGTGCCCGAGACCAGCCCCAAGACTGTCTCTAAGGGCCAACAGATCATTAACCGCCATCATCAGTGTGAATTTACAGCCTCTGCTACCACATGGAGTGCGGGGGTGGTGTGAAGTCCTGCCAACCTCTTGGCTGAGAGGGACACAGAGAAAAGCTGGCAAGGCAAAAACAGAGTAAATTAAAAATAGGCTTCGATCTATAGGCTCTATTTATCTACGTCTTTCTTTGGTAACATTAACATTAAGGTAAAAGGTCAAATCCCCACTGAAATATAATTTATATTTACCTTTTATTAAATAATTATGGCATGGCATGAAGTTAAATATTACAGAAGCTAATCAAGGGGGAATTCAATAGAGAAAACTCAGACATGAGAATTTCGTCTTTGCTATACATAGAATGTCTTAATCCTCCACTGGGAGTCATTCGGGTTTGCTTAAGGAGTTTAATAATACACATTTCAACTGCCACAGAATCTAAATCCCATTTGGATCAGCCTTGGAAAAACTTTCATCAATACCTTGAGATTTCATAATATTTCTCCTGAGAGCCTGGATCTTATGTGTCATTTCTCATTTTGATTGCGGGTATAATATATGAGGTTGCTTACATATCTTTGACCCAATGAATAGATATAAACCATAAGCAATGTGCGAAGGGTTTCTTTTAAAAGTAAATAGTATTTAACTAAAAATAGCTACTGGGAACCACTCATTTAAAAAAAAAACTGGCTGTTGCTCAATATTAATTTTCCCAAAGGGTTAGTGAGACGGATAAATTCTATATGATTGGTTTTTTCCTTAAGAGGAGGCATGGAGAGTAGATAATGCTTACCCCAGTTTTTGCCTCTACTTCTGTTTCCCAGAAATAGAGGTTCTTTCCATGGCCAACATGGAAAGGGGACTCCTGGTTAGAGTTCTGGTCTACCCTCAATAAAGACAGCATTGACTTTGCAGGCAGCTGGTCATTTCTGCCTTTGACCAACAGAAGTACTGACCACCAAGATGGCAATAGCAAGGGCTGATCGAGTTCCTTTGCAGAAATTTGAGAGGAGACAAGTAAAATGAGGGCGTGAGGAGATCTGAGTACTCTGTCAGGCTGTGACTCTGGGATGTTGATCTCGGTTGTAGCTTTCTTCATTAGTAAGTCTTCAGTTGGCACCTAGGATCATCATGGAGCCTGCAGATGGCCAATAAGAGCCTGACAAAAGTCTAGAAAGTCTGAGCCTAGTTGTCTGTCTGCATCTGTGTGCATCCACCTGCAGCAGAGGGTCTTCACTTTCATCACAGAGCCCATGGGCCCCTGAGGAGTCCAGGCCACAGAATTAGAGGATCCTTCCAGCCCTGACTCTAAATTTCAACCTTCTCCAAGAATTAAAGAAAGCAATGGAAAAAGAATCCTGCTCAAGAAACCTCAAATCTATGTAATGTGGCTGCCAGGCGAGTACCAGATCAGAAAATGGATTTTGAGATGCAGGCACAGGAGAAAACATGCTTGAGGAACATCTCTCCATGGATAACCAACAAGGACCTACTGGATAGCACATGGAACTCTGTTTGCTGTTATGTTGCAGCCTGGATGGGAGGGGAGTTTGGGGGAGAATGGATTCATGATTATGTATCACTATGTCCCTTTACTGTTCACCTGAAACTGTTATAACATTGTTAATCAGCTATACCCCAATATAAAATTAAAAGTTTAAAAAAATAAAAAGAATACCTCTCCATATGGTCCTGGTCTAAGACAGTTACTCTCCACTGACAGGACAGGAAGGCATAAAACTCTTGCTTGGGGAGGAATTTACATGTATGCAAACTAGCCCCTGCCTTCAAGCCCCCTTTAGGAAGTCTCTGTTATGGTCTTCCCTCAGTGAATATGTCTTCAAAGTGCTTTGATCTTATGTATTGATTCCTGTGAGGCTTCCCAAGTGGCACTAGTGGTAAAGAACCTGCCTGCCAGTGCAAGAGATGTAAGAGAATTGGGTTCGATCCCTGAGTCAGGAAGATCCTCTGGAGGAGAGCATGGCAACCCACTCCATACTCTTGCCTGGAGAATCCCATGGACAGAGGAGCCTGGAGGGCTACAGGCCATGGGGTCAAAAACAGTTGGACACAGCTGAAGTGATTTACCATACACGCACACCTGTGTGTTTATTTCTGTGAGGTCTGCCTTGTTTGTGCTATGATTTTGGTTTCTCTCTCTCGCTCCCAATCCTCCCAATTTTCTCATCCATTCATCTATCATCTACCTTACTCCTCAGGTGTCCAACATTCAAGGCTATCTGCTCCCAAGGTCAATTTTTTCATAGCATTTGATGGTGTGATAGAGATAAAGGTGTCCCTTGTCTGGGATCTGCCCTAATTCCTAAACTTGACCAACTCTACCACCTTCAAAGGCAGGTGGACTTTGGTTTATCTCTCTGCAAAACAAAAAGTTGGATTAAATGTTTTCTAAGACCCCTTGTAAGTTCTTACATTATGATCCTAAGACTATTACTTATTTGTTGCTATTGTTCAGTCATTAAGTCATGTCTGACTCTTTGCGGCTCCATGGACTATAGCCCACCAGGCTCCTCTGTCCATAGGATTTCCCAGGCAAGAATACCTGAGTGGGTTGCCATCTCCTTCTCCAGGGGATTTTCCTGACCCAGGGATCAAACCTGAGTCTCTTACATCTCCTGCATTGGCAGGCAGATTCTTTACCACTGAGCTACCTGGGAAGCCCATTATTTATTTATTTGGTGAAAGTGAAATTCTTTGAGAAGTAGAGATGGGTGGAGTTGAAGCCATGGGTTGTTGAATTGTCTTTAACTTTTCCTACACTGAAATCTCTCCCTATATCCATCTGTTTCAATGTAGCAAAGGTTCAATGTCACCAATTTTTAAAAAAAGAACAAAGATAATATAGGAACACATTATTAAGAAGTGGTACCTGTCTTTGTGGATATAGGAACAAGAACACGAGGTGAGAACCAGCAATGCACAAGTGAAAGATTAGATGGAAGCCTCTGATATTTAATTTTAAATGAAATATTAATTTAATATTTAATTACGCTTTGGTTTCAAGAAAAACTGCAGCAGCAAGACAGATTGTTTGAAGAAGGGAGTAATATACATGGTTAAGGAGACAACTGTAAAAATTAAAGATAAATTTCAAGGGTAAATCTAAATGCCACCACGGAGCAGTTATGAATATGCTCTGCTCTCTGTAATATGTATTTAGAATATTATAGCTGAGAGCACCAGGCCATTAAGAGACTGGGACGTCTCTAGCAAAACAACGGCCCCCTATTCTGGGGCTTCCAACGGAGACATCATTCCTCAGGCTCAGCTGAATGATGGATCCAAGTTTTATAGGCGATGGGGGTGGAGGCAACTTCAGTAAAACTGCAGGCTACCAGGAGGGCTATTCATACAACCTGTTTCTAGTGCAAACAGGGAACAATTGTACTCGGGCCAGTTTTTGATATCTGAATTGGGTATTTTTAACTAAAAATCAGATTAATTTCTTAAATGAGAATTTTTTTTCCAGGATAATGCTATAGGAAAAAAAAAAAGAAGAAATGTGATGTGGGTGAGCAATTAACATCTGAATCCACTGTGCACATCTGTGCAGTGTGGCTCAGTAGAATCCCATGCCCAGCCCCAGGGAGGAAACTGTGCAGGGTATGATTTGGGGGGGCCGTGGAATAACCTAGGCTTTTTGTTTCTCCACCCAACTGCTGCTTGATTTTGTTACTTTCTTGTTGATTAACACCTGCTCCCAAATAATAAACAGAGTAATCAAATACCTTTGTTTGCGCAAAAGTATTGGGTTGGCCAAAAAGTCCATTCAGGTGTTTCCATAAGCTATTTTTCCATGGTATCTTATGAAAAAACCCAGAAGAACTTTTTGGCAAACCAGTAAAAGATAAGGATTGTTTTGGGGAGGAGGTGAGTTAACGTGAATTCTTTGGTTTCTATGGGTGCCTCCATAGCCAGGGTGTTTTGACAGCTTCTAAATTCAACCACACACCTTGGGAAGCAGTTCTTGGGCCTGCACCTGAGCCAGCTGGGCCCAGTTGGCTCTTCCTTTGAAAACTCATTTCCCTTCAAACCACTTGCAGAGAGCACTTCTCTGTCACCTAAAACCCTGATTTCTAATCCAGACCCAGATATTAAAGGCATGGTATGGTGGGTCTTTCAAGAATTCACCTTCTACAGTAGAGAACACATGCAAAAAAGTCTGCTGTTGTTTAGTTGCTCAGTCGTGTCCGACTCTTTGTGACCCCATGGGCTGGAGCCCGCCAGGCTCCTCTGTCCATGGGATTCTCCAGGCAAGAATACTGGAGTGGGTTGCCATTTCCTTCTCCAAGGGATCTTCCCAAACCAGGGATCGAACCCGTGTCTCCTGCATTGGCAGGCGGATTCTTTACCACTGAGCCACCTGGGAAGCCAGCAAAAAATCCACCCTTTATCAAACAGCAGTGAGGAAGGAAGCCAAAGAGAACTCGTCATAGAAATTATGTATCCCACAGCCAAACACTTACAATAGTAAATTTTGTTCATATCTGTGTATTTCTATACAAAATATACTTGCATATCTACATTTCATATTCTCAGTGAGATAAATATCTTCCAATTTTTAGGTTAGAAAACTAAGGTGAGGGACTTCCTAAGAATCCACCTGTCAGTGCAGGGGACATGGGTTTGATCCCTGGTCCAGGAAGATTCCACACTCTATGGGAAACTAAAGCCCATGCACCGCAACTACTGAGCCTGTGCTCCTAGAGCCCGTGCTCCACAACAAGAAGCCTGCACACCACAACTATCAAAGACCCAGTGCAACCAAAAATAAATAAATAAATAATTTTCAAAAAGAAAACTAAGGCAAAGAACTGTTAGGGGATTTGTCATAAAATTCGGACTCAAATCCAGACCTCTAAACTCTGTCACTGATGGTCTTCCACTCCAGTGCTAAGTTCTCTCAAGTTTAATGACAAAGTGGAGTTCCATTCTCAAATGCCTTGCTACAGACCTCCTCTCCCTGCATCCTTAAGATGAAGTAACCATGGTTACCTGAAAAACGAGTAACCGTGGACTCACTGGGTGCCCCTACCAGGATTATTTTTCTGCACTGCTAGTTTTCTGCAGCAAAGTCACCCAGTGGAGTAGGGGACCTCTCCCTGCTCACAAGCCTTGGCTGATACCACCTCTAGGTCTCAAAGCAGACAGGCAGTGGGACGTTTCCTGATGAGCTGGATGCTCGTGTGGAGCTCTTGACTCTGCAGCAGCAAGCTGCACTTCAGTAAATCATGGTGGTTGGAGGAAAATAGACCTTCCTACATGTGTGAAGAAAATGTGTTGTTTTTCAGAGCCCTGATGTTGTTTATATGGTACTTGGCAGCAACAACCGTGGGGAGCTGATTACTGCATTTTGCCGAATTATACCAGCCAAGTCCCATCTAATAGGCTTGGGTTTATTGTGGTGGTGTGTCCTTGGATACGGAAACCATCAACAGTTGGGCCATGATCCATAAGATGTGAGTTGTGGGGTGGGGCCTGAGGGAGGGGAGGTTTGCTGGAAATTTCCTCCCCACCTCCTGCTTTTGGAGTCTCTTTCTAGAAAGTTCCACATATGAGTAAATACTATTGTGTTTATGGGGTAATGATTCAGTCTGAAAAGAACTGCCCCATGTTGTCGAATACTTTACAAGCCAAGAAGTCACTGCAGCAGCTTGATGACCAGGACTCAGCATTCCCAAACTCATTTCTTTGTTTAAAATACAGATTCTCAGACCCTCTCAAAAGATTAGAGTGTAATATGCCTGGAACAGGGTCCAGCATGATTGGGGTGTGTGTGTGTGTGTGCGCGCATGTATGCATGCACACGTGTGCTCAGTCGTGTCTGACTCTTTGTGACCCCATGGACTGTAGCTCACCAGGCTCCTTTGTCCATGGGATTCTCCAGACAAGAATACTGGAGTGGGCTGCCATTTCCTTCTCCAGGGAATCTTCCCAACCCAGTGATCAAATTCAACTCTCTTGCATCTCCGGAGACCACATTGTACATACAGTTTTTAAGCTTTTTTTTTAATATATCACCAATGTCTCTCATGTAATTAAATATCCATCCACAGCATTGCTGTTGGAGAAGGAAATGGAAACTCACTCCAGTATTCTTGCCTAGGAAATCCCATGGATAGAAGATCCTGGTGGGCTACAATTCATGGGGTTGCAAAGAGTTGGACACGACTGAGCGACTGAGCACCCACAGCATTACTTTTAATATCTAAGATGTTTTTCAGTATAAGGATGTTTTGTTATTAATGATTGTTTACAGTTTTTCACTCCTATTAACAGTGCTTCAGCAGTGCTTATTAACAGTGCTTCAGAATGAACAACCTTCAGGCAAACTCAATTATTTCCCAAGTATATATTCCTAAAAGTAGAATTGTTGGGTTAAAGGGTACATACATTTTTTTTTAAGTCTAGTACCATCAGAGTACTCTCCTGAGAGTGGAGAACTGTGTGTTAGAAAACCACCACTTTCTTCTAATTTTGTCAACGTAGATATTTTCATTTGTTTAAAAAAAATCTTTGCCACCTTGATAGGAAAAAAAATGTTATCCTGTAGTTGCCTCAATTTGCTTTTATTTGATTATTAATGTGGTTGGGATTTTTACAAACATGTTTATTGCTTGATTATATTCCTTCCTGAATTAACTCCTGATGTTCCTTGCTAGCTTTTAGGGAGTTTTTCCCCCTTAATTTATAAGACCTCTAACATTCACTTGTTTATCCATAATGTATAACATAGTGGCTGACAAAGAGTAGACATAAAATGAACTTTGCTCAACAAGTAAATGAATATTTTTATATGTAGGATATTATGTCATAGATAACAAACATTGTTTTAGTTTGTCCTTATCCTTTTGATTTAATAACTGAAACTTAGACATGCAAACATTTTCTTTTCATGTAATCACATATTTATGCTCAGTGGTTTCTGTCTTTGGTTTCAAGCTTTTAGCAAGGCTCAAGTGTAATAATTTTTTGAAATGCCTACATTTTTTAAAATTAATTAATGCCTACATTTAATTAAAATATTTAATTCAAGTATGCTTCATTTCATGATATGAAATTAGATATATAACTTTTTTTAAATGCTTAATTAGTTGGCCCCACACCATTTGTTAAAAATTCCATATTTTCCATGTTGACTTGAGATGTCTCCTCACCCATACAAATACTTCTCTTTTATACTAGTTGTGTGTACAAAAACTGTTTATTTTTAAGTGTTTTCTTCTGTTGCATGACATTTCTATGTGTTCCTGCAAAATCCCATATTCTTCTAATTACCGAAACTTAACATAGGTTTTAAAGTCTGGAGGGCAAAGCCCTCTCATTTTTCAAAATGAGGGGTCCTATTTTAGCACCTTTATTTTTGCAGGTGAACTTTTGTAAAGTTTTCCCCAAACATTTTGTTGGTCCTTTGATTGGCATTGTGTTAAATTTATTCATTAATCGACATCTTTACAATATTAAATCTTCCCACCTCTCCACCAGCTGGAAGTATTTTGTCCTTCCTCTGAACTCCCTCAGCACTTTATACCTTTTTTAAAAATCACTTTCTAAGCTATACCCACCCAATTTTTCAAACCTGAAACCTGAGTCATTCCCTCCCTTTCCTTCCCCAACCTTCACCCCATCCAATCAATCATCAAGTCCCGTCAATGCTACCTCCTAAATTTCATACACTTCTGCCTGTCCCCACCACAGGCACTCCAGTCCACGCTGCCATCATTTCTGGCTGGGGCCACCACACTGGCCTCAAACTGACCTCCCTGAATCTATCCTAGGTTCCAAACCATTCTCTCTGCTGCAGCCAAAAGTCTCTTTGAAGAGGCAAATCTGATCATGGTACTCCCAGCTTTAAACTATTCCAATAGCTCCCCATGGCACTTGGGATGCAGCCAAACAAGCAGGTTCAACCTCTCTTCCAGTTTGAACCCAACCTCTCTTTCACATTTTTTCTTCCCTGTTCCCAGTTACCGTCAAATACATCCCACATTCTTTCCTACCCCAGGGCCTTTACACATACTGTTTCCTATGTTTGAACTGTCCTTAACCTTCTCCATTGGCTTAAGATTCCTCTGATATATATCCCCAGCATCCTCTATCACTCATCACATTTGTAATTCCTTGTTCAAGTCAACCTCCATGATGATAACACTATTAATAATATTAATAATATACACCTTTTCAATAATAAGCTATAGCTGCTCTCAATTTCAAATGCTTCCCATGCACAGGTGTTCTAGACCTGGCTTGTACCATTTTATGAGAGCAGGTTGTTGAATTTTCAGGAATGCTGTGAGCCAGCTGATGTCATATTGGTGGTTTGAAATCAGCCCTGGTGACAGTACCTGCACCATGGAAATCAGCAAATACAACAAACCAACGTGGGGCATGTTCAATTGATACTTACTTCAGGAATAAGTCAACCATGTCTCAGCACATCAGGAAAACAGAACTATTTGCTGATGTGAGTGCATGTTAAGTCACTTCAGTCGTGTCCTACTCCTTGCTACCCTATGATTTGCCAACACTGCACTGCTAAACATAAGTCAGCAGGCAGGATAGCCAGAGACCTGAGTCCTTGTTCTGACTCCACCTTGAATTGAGTCATTTCTCCCTGGGTCTTCGCTTTCTCATCTGCAACAGATGGAGTTTGATCCAATGTTCTTTGATGTCTTGTTATCTTTAAAATTCTTAGATTTACAGGTAACATAAAATCTATTATCTTTACTAGTCTGTGGGCTGCTTTTCTTTTTTTTAAACCAGGCACTGTGTTTTCCATCATCTGTGAATCATTTAGACTCCTCTATTCTGTCTGGAAATTTCCTCCTTTACTTTTGAAATGTCACTCTATGGTCAGCTCCTCCAGAAAGCCTTCCTTGGTTTCCCAAAGTGAGCCACCCCTGCTCAGTGTTCCTATAGCCCCTTTTGCATTTATATCTCTTTTAGGACTCAGCGTGATTATTATAATCTACAAGTGTCTCTCTCTCTATCTAGAACTGTAAGCTGCTAGAGGAATACTGATATTACTGACTTTGTGCCTTGAGCGATAATTTAGAGCTGATGTTTGTTTATTGAATATATAGATTACATGGTTACCTGGGTCCTATCTTCAGAACTTCAGACTTAATTAGTCTGGAATCCAGCCTGAGCGTTGATGCATTAAAGCGTGGCCAAGGATGAGAACCTCTGCTTTTGAAGGAACTTTATACATTTACACAGACACACATATATGCACATGTAAACATATATGCACACAACACCTGGCTCCAAACATCTATAGCCCCACTGAGTATTGCTTGTTTGTTACTTCGGAAGAGAAATGAAGATTAATTGCAATGCAGTTTTTATTCAT
Organism: Okapia johnstoni; assembly: GCA_024291935.2. Lineage (NCBI taxonomy): Eukaryota > Metazoa > Chordata > Mammalia > Artiodactyla > Giraffidae > Okapia > Okapia johnstoni. The sequence continues at coordinate 35,741,308 of CM044314.1, read as the reverse complement.
CCTACCTATCACCTTACAGGGAAGACCTGTCATCCATATTACAGTGGGTGCATTTGAGAAAGCAGAACTCTATGTGTGAAGTGAAACCCATTCCTCACCTGACTCCAGGGACAGTCCAAGCTCCTGTTTCCTCCTACCCACTGACCACTCCATTTCTGTGTCCTTCACAGGCTCCTCCTTGTTTTCCTGAGCCCTACACTTAGCGCTTCTGATGCACCTGCCATCTTTAGACCTCTTCCATCTTGTAGCTATACTCCCTTCCACGGCCTCTCATCCAGCCCAGTGGCTATAAATCCCATCTGGATGCTGACTACTCCCTTGTTTGGCATCCTCAAAGTTTTCCCATACAAACCCCTTGTCCTACCTGCCTTTCCCACCTCATCTCCCATTGACTCTACTCCAGCCACACTGGCATTCTTGCTCTTCCCCAATGATACCAGGCTTATCCCTGCCTCTCAGATCTTTTCCTGTCTGAGACATTTGCCCCAAACCGATTGACTGCCAGGTGCTATTCTAGCTAACAATGGTGAACCACACAGAAAACACAACCCTGAAGAGGCCTAGGGACAGAGGAAATGTGAATGGACAGGAGAGGAGGTCAAAGAGGTAAGGGGGGTGGGGACAGATTGCCACACCTGCAATACATATCTTGGGATTCCCTGGTGGCTCAGATGGTAAAAGAGTCTGCCTGCAATGCAGGAAACCTGGATACGATCCCTGGGTCTGGAAGATCCCCTGGAGAAGGAAATGGCAACCTACTCCAGTATTCTTGCTTGGAAAATCCCATAGGTGGAGGAGCCGGGCAGGCTACAGTCCGTGGGGTCACAAAGAGTTGGACACGACAGAGAGACTTCACTTCACTTCACTTCAGTACACATCTCTGCTCAATGTTCCTTTCTCAGAGAGACCCTCCCTCATTCTCTATCCCTTCCTTATCACTGTCTGAAATTATGTCATGTATGTTCTGTGTTGACTGTCTCTGCCCATAGTATGCAAGGTTTATTAAGATGGGGGCTTTATCTTGCCCATTTTTATATCCCGGAGCCTAGAGCTGTGCTAGCCCATGGTAGGCATGTAATAAATGTTCATCTGAATGACTGAAAAAGCTGTATCCCTTTGGGAGCTAGAATAGTAAATATTTTATTGCAACTGCAATAGAATAGATCCACAAAAAAGTAACCCAACCAAGACATGCCTATCTCAAGAGAGAAAACTCAATGACAAAATGTTAAACATATACCTAAAATCATCCTTTTCCTTCTACTCCTAATGATTGCTAATCAGACAATTTATGCTTAAATAATAATAGGAGGCTAAGTCCAAATGAGGAAGAAAACACTATAAAATAATATTATTAGAAATTTATAACAGGTCTGATATATTTTCTTGATTTTTATACTTCTTTCCCTATACCTCTTATTTTCTTGTTCAGAGTAACAATATTCGGACTTCCCTGGTGGCTCAGTGGTAAAGAATCTGTCTGCCAATGCACAAAACGCAAGTTCAATCCCAGGGTCAGGAAGATCCCCTGGAGGAGGAAATGGCAACCCACTCCAGTATTCTTTGCCTGGAGAATCCCATAGACAGAGGAGCCTGATGGGCTACAGTCGATGGGGTCGCAAAAGAGTCAGACACGACTTAGGGACTAAACAACAATATTCTCATGGGTCTCCCTGCCCTCAGCTGTTCCCCAACTAACTCAGGTTTCCTCTCCTTCCATGCCTAGCTAAGTTCAAGTCTAAGTTCCATCTAACGGATCCCCACAGCTGTTGAACCAGCTTTTTCTCTCCTCCAGACATGAACTCACCTCATCCTCTGCGTCTTTGCACTAAAGACTCCCATAGGAGGAACACGCTTCCTTTTTCTCTTTGCCTATCCAAATCCTCCCATCCTTAAAAATGGTCTTCAGTATCATCTCCTCCTTGAACCCCATCCCTCTACTCTAGTTCATAGTAAACTCCCTTTTTGTGAAATTCATATTCCATTCTTTGGCAATACTAAACATTTTGAACACTCTTAATTCTCCAGCTGCTCTGTTGCCTTCTCCAATAGTTTCTAAATTTCCAAATAGGGACCATGTCTTCTATGTTATTGTACCTTCCACCTGGAAAAAAGTAGTAGATACAATGTAGGCATTCAATAAATATTGAACCAATTAGATCATTTCTACTTTCATAAAGTTTTAATATAATTTGAATCCCTCTGCAGCATCATTAGGCAACTTTCTTGAATCCTTTTCAAGAAAATTTCATTATAGCCAGCAACTCTGTCAAATATTTTATCTGATTTGTTTGGATAAAAGTCTATGCTAGCATGGTTCCAGCTGAGTTAAATTCATAAGGATGGAATCCTGAAATGAGCTGCCATGACCATTTCCCAGACTGTGTAGAAACTGCTTACATAAAACACAAAATTAGATCAACACATCCCCTTTCAATGCCTATGACCCAGTCCACTCTTGCCACACCAGTAGAAAGACCTATAAAAGTTAGAATGATTATAAAGTGGATAGACTAGGAACCAGAGCAAAAGTGAACCAGGAACCAGTCTCCCTTGGAATAATTTTCTTACCCACCTGTGTAAATGAATCTCCCTGGAGCTCCTTTGCAGAACTGTTTGGATTTATAAGACAATGTCACTTCTACGACCCCCGGGATGTGCCGAGGAGGAGTCTGCACTCGGATGGCATGAGGAGTTATTAGCTGAGGAATGAACAGGCAGGGAAATAAAGTATTTATTATACATTATCACAGATATACTGAACACAGAAGCATCGTCCACTGCTATCTCCCAGGGCAAACTGGTGCACTCATGGTGTGCCATGTGCCATGAACGCCCTGTCCCTGTGTCTCAAGTGTTTCTGTCTCTCACCCTGGAATTACCTTTCAACCCAACCTGTCTATCCTTCCCTTCCTATTAGCCCAGCTCAAGTATCCCCCCACCTCCTGTGTCCACCTAACCCCCATCCCTGTAGTCATTCCCTTCCCCAATTCCTTCACTGCCGTGACCTCACAGATTGATTTGGCAATTTTCATATCCAACTTAGCACTGTTATATATCTTTTTGTAACTTGTCTTGTTTTTTTCTCATCACAGTAGAAAAATTGGAAACCAGAGAAAAATTAAAAAATGTTACCATTGCATAACCCAGAGACAGCCATTATTCATCTTTGGCACATTTCCAGTACTTTTCTAAGGATGTGTTATATAATTACATTTTACATCCATAGATACTGTTGTCCTGATTTTTTTTTCATTTAGCATTATAGTGTAAGCATGTTCCCTTTTCCTGTGTCATTAGAAATCTTTCAAATATAATTTTTAAGTAAATGATGATACTTCATCATTTATTTAACCATTCTCCTAGTACCCAATGTCTAGCCAATTTCTAATTTTTCACAATTATAAATAATACTTATTACACTGAATATTTCTTTTTAAGGAATCCATGCCTGCAGGAAATTGTGGCTTAGATGTGTTTTAATCCTGGTGACCCACTTATAATAGGTACTCAATTGTGTGTGTGTGTGTGTGTGTGTGTGTGTGTGTGTGTTCATGTTGCTGACATTGCAGAATTACTAGTTTCCCCAGATCAAAACAAAGGAAATCATGGAAGTGAGTTGTCTTTGCCTACCTCACTCCATACAAGCATGGTCCCAAACACCACTTGGAGGCCATCAAAAAAGTTGTCCCCAATAATGATGACCATGGCTCCTCCAGTGGTCCAGCCTTCACTTGGGCTAATGGCTTTGATGCATGGAGTCGCTAAAAAGATAGGAAAGAAAAAGTCAAGTCTGTCTTTTGGTGGTTGAAGTTTGGAGTTTGGGGACTGACTGCTCTTGAAAGCTCTTGGTTATCTAAGAAGTTCCAGTTGAGCTTTGCTGACTTGCCATCATTCCCTAATTGGTTGTTGGTTTTCACCAGGTCATTAAAGCCTAATGAGTTGACCACTATATATGAAAACACTTAGCTAATTGTGCAAAGGGTGTTTTTAAAACTCTGTTGTTTTTCCCCATATTTTATAAGTTGATCACACTGGAAATGTGTAAATCCCTTTTCTCTCCCCACCTCCTCTGCCCCAAGATGTTAAGATTTACAAGGTCTGTTAATGTGCTAGAGAAAGAAGGAGAAAGTAAAATCTACCATAGTTGAAGACTTTTTTTTTTTCATGGCTGTATCAAGAGACAATTTCTAATCACTCCTAACTTTGTAGAAAGGATTTTCTCTCCCTTCTTCCATATGTTCGAGGCCTCTGGACTTTACATCCCAACAGGAACCCAATATGGTTTTCAGGCCATAACTAAAGTCAATCCATCACTCCATTTCCAGAGCTGACAGGGTCAGAGGTGGAGGAGAACTTTGGCAGGACTCCAAAAACATGAGCCCCCTTTGAACAGCCAGTCAATCACATCCAATCAGTCAAAAGAAACTGGATGGGTTCCTAGTTCTGAACCCTGGGATTTTCTTCTCCCCTTTCAGTGCCCGCTGCGGGAGAATTAACACCACTCCAAATTCTTTACTGATTCAATCATTTTCTTTCAGTTCATTAATTCCTATTTGAAATGATACAAGACACATTTTAAGGGCTGAGTTGGGGTGGGGGCTGGTGGGCAGTATACAGCAAGACAATACACAAAACTAGAAGCCTCACTTAACCACTCATTCTGTATTATAAGAGCTTCTTACACCAATGAGTTGGGGAGCGTGCACAGAAAAGAACTTGGATGGGATTTGCTTAGGTTTGTCAGTTATCTTCCTTGATATACTTTAATTTTTTGGACAACTTGAAGTTTAACTGTTACTGGTATTCCTAATTACTTTAATGCACTTGGAAAAATTACCCAGAGCAGACCATGATTTTTTCTTGTCCAAGCAAACAAAAATCAATTAGTGTCAGTTTCATTCTGCACATTGTTTTGTTTTGCCCACAATCTGTTTAAGCGCACATCTGACACTTATTCATACATGTCTGGCATGGTAATGTTCCTGTTTAACTAAGATGTCATAGCACTACATTTGCCTGAAATGCCCATCTAGCAAAAAAAAAAAAAAAAAGAGAGAAAGAAAAACTGACAGAACTGAATGAAAGAGCCAGAGAGTTGCAAGGGCCTGAACATTGGCTGGGCGATGTGTGGGGGTCATAACAGAGCAGGCAGAAGTCAATGTTTACAGCTTCATTTTAAAATCCACACAGTCTTGCGGACATTCTCCACTCCTACTCAGAGACATCAATTTCAAATTCAAACCAGGAAAAATTTGTGAAGAGTGTCATTTGTCTGCCAGCCTTAGCCCCTCCGGAAAGCACAGCCCTACCTTCTGATGGGTCCAGCCTTCTGGCTCTCCGTCCATGCTTCGAGTTGTTGTGAACAAACATGTTGTCGGAAACAGCCAGCACATGTCCATCCACATTCACTGTTGTTGACAATACGACCTGCAGATTTCAAGGAAAAAGGATGGGGGGGAGGGTGTTGAGTTAATTTCTCAGTAAGTCATAAAAGTCACAAAACTGGTTTGTCAGACTTCTGTGTGGCTAATGAGAGATGGACCAGAATTTAGGGACGAGCCATGCTCTTGGCATCTGAATGGGTTCTCCTCCTCCTGTAACAATGGCAGAGCATTATGGAAAAAGAGGCCACCGTTCAACCATGTGTTGTCACCTATTTGTGCTCAAACTATGCCCAGGTGAGGCAGTGAGGAAGTTGGTGATCTGCCCATGGGTTCTAGAAACTTCATCTCGATCAAAGGACTTGGACCATCATTCCCAGGTGACCCTCGGGCTGGAGTCACAACAAGGAGCTGATTGTGTCTGATCGGGAAGCTAAGATGGAAACACCAGCTGGGAGGTCATTTCTCAGGAGTGGGTTCTTAAACATCTGACGTGTGCTAAAGTAGTGCTGGGCATGCATGTACTGCCTGATGAGTTGTATCTGGTTTCTACTACACCAGAGAGCAGCGACTAAGATGCTCAGACTTCGGGCGAGAAGGTAAAGTTGCGGAATTCAGCGTTGAAAATGTAGGACGTTTAGTATCTAACCAGATGAAAGGGAAGAGATGGGTGTGGCATAGTGGAAGGGCGTGGATTTGAAGTCAGAGAGAACTGAACCCAAATCTCACGCCTGCTCCTTCCTAATTGAGAACCTCTGATGGATTACCTGGGCTTCCCTCGTGGCTCAGACAGCAAAGCATCTGTCTGCAATGTGGTAGACCTGGGTTTGATCCCTAGGTTGGGAAGATCCCCTGGAGAAGGGTATGGCAACCCACTCTAGTACTCTGACCTGGAGAATTCCATGGACTGTATAGATGGATTATTTAACCTTTTTGGATCTCCACTTCCCTAGTCTGTAAAACATACACAACATTGCCTATCTTGAGGGCTGAATGAGATAAAAGAAGAATAAAATGAGAAAATACATGTAAAACATTCAGGCATGAGTTTCCATCCTCGTGGCCTCACTCCCGCCTTGTTTGACCAGTCAACAGGACAGAGGACTTTACTCATGGAGCCCTCCAATAGTCTAAGCTCTGGGGCAAGAGAAGGCTCCAGTAGGGGGAATTAACCCCCACATGTTACAAGGCATGGTCCCTACGCTCAAAGAGCTTACTTTCAGGCTGGAGGAGCATGGAGAACAAGTGAAACAAGCAGCACATAGAATGAGGTCGGACTGAGTTCTATGTGTGTGCCGCAGGAAGGGAAGGTGCAAGGGAAGTTCAAAGAGGTGGTGATCAGTCAAGGCTGGAGCAGTGGGAAAACACAGCAGAAATGCATGGACTTGGGCATATCCACCACCTACTTACTGACCCAGGAAGGTGAGTCACTTGTTAGTTACATGTGGCAATTTTTTTTGTTTGAGAAAGGGACTTCTTATATACATACTCAAGTATATGTATAGACCTGAGGAAAGGCATTGAATAGATATGTCCACTCCCAAATTAAACTTGCTGATACTCTACTTGGAATTTTTTGGCCACCCTTGAAGAGTTTGCCTGTAATGCCTGAGACACAGGAGACCCAGGTTCAATCCCTGGGTCGGGAAGATCCTCTGGAGAAGGGGATGGCAACCCACCCCAGTATTCTTGCCTGGAGAATCCCATGGACAGAGGAGCCTAGCAGGCTACAGTTCACAGGGTCACAAAGAGTTGGACACAACTGAAGCAACTTAGCACACACTTCCTTACTCATTAAATAAAGAGGGGACAAACCTGGACCTTGCCTTACCTCATAAGAGGTAGTATTTTATATTAATACAAAACAAGATTCACTCAATGGCATGTCACATCTCTTTACCATGGATTATGTCAAATGAACAAAATAAACATAATGAATCTCCTTTTTTTAAGTGAAATTTATATGTAATTACTGTACAATTTTGATAAATGGATATACCCAGGTAATCCACACCATATCACAATATAAAACATTTCTGTCTCCCCAGAAAGTTATTTAGGCCTCCTATCAGTCCATCCTACCCAATGCACTTTTCCAAAGCAATACTCTCCTGATTATTTTTTTTAACCTCAAATAGGATTTCAGATGGCATCTTTTTTATTTTTTCAATTGAGGTATAGTTGCTTGCAATATTGTGTTAGTTTCTGATGTACAATGAAGTAAAAAAATTTTATATATATTGTAATATAATAAGGATTTGGAAGAACCCTTAAAACTATGAGCCCACAAATTATGTCACCTAGCCTGGTTCCATGAGCATGACAGCGGCATTCAGGAGTTTTTACACGGACACAGTGGGCTGCAGTTTTTAACTCAGACGCAGTCACTGAGTGTCTGCTATGTATCAGGTATTATTACATCAGGCCTCGGAGACTCTAAGACCACAGAACGATGTGTTCCTAGTCGACGAGTGTGTCTCCCACACTTCAGCTCCTCCACTAGTGAATTCACTACCTGTTTCATGTCCCTGCTCACTGTGAAATCAGAATGAACTTAAAGGAGCCTCCATAGTCATTCAGAAAATTACTATCAGTGTAATTGCTCACAATTCAGGGATGCAGCCGTCTAGCTCCAAGTCTGTTTTCAATTGTGTCCTTGTTAACATATTAAGGGTCTGGGGAAAGGCCTTACAGAAAGTTCCTATCATGCAGTGGCCACCATAAGGCAGAGACCTGCATCACTTTCTGCCAGGACATAAGGCACATACTCTTACAGGGCCTCTCAGCAGAGCAGAGGGTGGCATCGCAGTCAAAGGGAAGGAGGAGCCGAGGGTCTCCTGGTTCCCAGAGTTAAGATGAGCACGGAGGCTGAAAACAACCACTTCTGTCTCTGTTTACCCTCTGAAAATAATAGAAGGTGGAGGGAAAAAATGAGGAATTGGATCAATTTTATAAATTGTGTGCGTGAATGGACATGGCTCTAATCCGTGGGGAAAAAAAAAAAACAACAGAGGGTGCTTCAGGCTTTCACTGCTAATGAGCTGTGCTGGGCACAAGCAGGGGAACCCCAGCCCAGGTGAGGATTATGTGGACATGAAGAGCGTTCTCCTCGAGACCGCTTTAATTCATTCCACAGGCTCCTTGTTATACTGTACGTTCATGCTCCTTGTGCATTCCTGCCACAAAATATGGGGCTTTCTTGAGCCAGCTGATTTCATCATTGTCCATTTGGGTGGAGTGAGACTCAGTTCCAAAGAGAACATTTCCCGAATGACATACCCTGATGGTTCAGATGCACTTCATTATTTTCTATTAACAATGGAAATAAATTTTAATCTCTTGCTGGCTAGCTCTGGCCTCTCCTGACAGCAAGGGAATTAACCTGAATTATTTCAGTGTCTGCAAAATTTATTACAAGATTTTAAATTATGTCCAAATGTATGTGCGTGTGGCTGTATATATATCGATACGAGGCAAGTCCCCGTTTTTAATATTCCAAATATCTTAAGACAGTGAGGTATCTAGGAAGCGCTGCCAATTTAACTGAATTTGCAAAATGTAAAGGAGTTGATACACAAACTCCATCATGTGAAACCAGACATATTTGGTGGTTGTTCTTTTTTTTTTCTTTCAAGGAATGGTTGTTGTTCTTGTATGTGGAGACACACACAAACACTGACTTTTCCATGCATTCATTCTCCTTCTGAAAGAACGAAATACATGAGGGAGGCGAAGATACATTTGGTACACTCAAAGCTTCCAATTTAACTTCCTTCACTGTTTTCTGATGAACGATGACAACACTGATATTATTCTATTCAGAGAAGTTAAAGTTTCTGAATGTTTGAAGACTGAAGGAAGTGGGCTGTGCATTCCAGCATCGTCTCCCTCCCAGGCCTTCCCCTTCCACAAGCCAACTTCTTTCCCCCAGTGAGTATTTCCTGGGTCATGAAGGCTGACCTTTCCCATCTGGAATCAATCAGTCAACCCCTGACAACTTCCTGAAACACCTCACTCCATTTCCTGTTCTCTCCCCCTTCTCCCTTTCCCCCTGGTTTGCTTCACTCTTCAAAACTGCAGGCCACAGCAGCTTAATGTTAGAGGGTCAGACACAGTTAGACTCCAAAACACTACACAAGGACACCTTTGACCTTCAAAAATCTTTACATCTTAGCCAAACAAATCAAGGTCAACATTTCTTACCATTACCTTGTTAACTATTTGTAGGCATCTTTGCCAATGCTCTTCTGATCCTGGAATCATCCATACCACTTGTTCTTCTAAGATCATAAACTGATCTGTCTTAGAAGTAGCAAGTAGAGTATTGACAAAGCGTGCCATTAGGAGATACCTGAAACTAGAAAATCTCAAGTATTTCAACAGATATATGGAGAGTATTCCTTCCAAAAGGACTTCTCGGTCTCGTCAATGTCTCCTATCATCTAAACCTGATACCTCGTTTTTCTAAAACTCTCAGACTTTCTTGGCATTGCTGTTTCACTGGCACGGTCCAAAAGGATGACAATTAGAAATACAGATGTCCATAATTTGTGTGGGATGGACCCTTGGCTTTTGCTGTTGACACTGGTGACAGCTTTCATTTGTTTCTCAGAGTCAGTGTATCTGTATTTCAACTCAAAGCTCCAGTAGGAAGGCCTGCAGATCTGAAAACTAAGCATTGTAGGTGATGGCTGTCCTCCACTGGCATACTTCAATGCAACACATAACAATAACTAATGATGGTCACACAAACGGTTTTCCTGGGTGGCTCAGTGGTAAAGAACCTGCCTGCCAATGCAGGAGACTCGGATTCGATCCCTGGGTCGGGAAGATCCCCTGGAGAAGGAAACAGCAACTCACTCCAGTATTCTTGCCTGGGAAATCCCATGGACAGAGGGGCTGGGCAGGCTACGGTCCATGAGGTTGCAAAAGTGTCGGACACGACTTAGTGACTAAACAGCAACATTCACACAAATATCATTTATGACTCAGTTGCTTTCAGTCAGGGTGCTGAGAAAGAGAAATAGGGATCAACAGAAATCACTTTCATTTTTTTAAACAAGAGTAGCTTTCCACATTTTGCCATTCCTCAGTTTTGCTTAGCGCCATCTCTCATTTTTGGTAAGACCAGATCAATAAATAGGAACCAACTGGAGCAGTTGGCGCAGTGACAGTGCAGATTCCATTTTGAATCATCCAATTAAATGGGAGTTTTAGCTGAATATACAGAAATGGAAACATCAGTAAAACGTTTGTGTCACCCCTTAAAAAAAAAAAGAAAGTAATGTAAGAACAAAAGCTATAACTGTGTTAGCAGTCCACTCAAAGTCCTCAAGAAAATGGATGGCTTTCTCACATTATATTTTTCTTCTCATCACCCAAAAGCAATCCCATGACCCCCACTCTAATAATTTATGCAAAGCAGGAGCTGAGTTGTAAAGAGCTCCTTCCTGCCTATAAAAGGCCATGGTGGGAGTTACCCTTTTGGTGGACACATCTGTTAATCTGCCTGTACAACCAGTTTTCCAATAGAAGAGCTGTTCCTTTGGTATCAGAAATGATATCACATGACAGGAGGATTTTTACCACCCTGATTTACTCCCACCCTTGGGTTATTTTGGAGACTCCCAGGTGGTGCAGAACCCACCTGGCAATGCAGGAGACTCAAAAGACCCAGTTCGATCTCTGGATGAGGAAGATCCCCTGGAAGAGGAAATGGCAACCCACTCCAGTATTCCTGCCTGAAAAAAATCCCATGGACAGAGGAGCCTGGCAGGCTGCAGTCCATGGGGTCACAAAGAGAGTTATTTTTACACCTCACTCTGAAATGTCTATGGATTTTTGGAACATCACACTTAAAAAAAAAATCTATGCTTCTCAAAACTCTGTAACTGTATGATTGAGTTGAGTCAGAGATCAGCTTGAATCCTATTCCCAGCCAAGCATTCTCAGCTCATACCCAGGTGTTCCTACAAAGACCCTAAGTCTCACACAAGAGGGTAAAAGAAAAAGAGAAGTCAAAATGAAAAATGTGTGGAATGATTAACTGGTCTGCTCTTTGAAACAGACGAGAAACCCAGTGTCTATCTCTGTAAGTCACTGGAGAATCATCACGTTGACTGGAAACCTCCCTGAATGGATCAGAGCTCTGGCTTTGAAAATACACCCAATTCTACCATTAGTCAGACACATTTCCCCTCCATTTCAATGAGGGCATGGACAGAGGAGCCTGGCGGGCTACAGTTCATGGGGTCGCAAAGAGTCAGACATGACTTAGCAACTGAACAATAATACCAACATGTACCTTGTAGCTGAAGGTGGGGGCCTATGGTAGTTTAATCTCTGTAAAGTTACAATATGTAGCATTGATAGCCCACTCGAAGTGGAAGGCTCTGATACCTACTTATAAACATGCACCCACCAAGCTAAATAAAATGGCCTCAAAAATTCCTGTTATTTTGCCAAGTATGGAAAAAAATTCTTTATGACATTTTACATCTGGAAATGGAATTAAATTCATGATGTGCTTTTCCCTTATAACTGTTCAGTTGCTCTATATGTTATTTCAGCTTTCCCAAAGCATAACTATTATGTGGGATTTTATTTTCCACCTGTGGAAGGAGGAAAGAGACACGGAGACCATTAAAGGGACAGAGAAAATCAAGACAAGCTTCTGGTTGTGGTGGGCAATCAGATTTGGGAGTCCACACTGTGAGAAGAAATACTCCATTGATGTTTTTATACCCTGGCGAATTCTCACATTCGACCAGGGGAATCTGAAGAAACAATTTTGTCTAAGCCTCCATAATTCAACCCAGGCAAAGAACAAACAAATTGGCTACTGCAAGTTGTTTCCCTCTACCTTTTATTCTTGGCACACATCATATTTTCAAGCCAGATTTAAAGCCCGGATTCTTCTTTGTTACTAGACTCCAGAGTCTCCAAAATTACCTTTAAACACCTACATACCCCGTAAGTATGGATTCTGTCATCTTTTTTTTTTAAAGGAATTCCCAGAATTCTTAGCAATTGCTGTTGTTTCATATTCCCCGAGGCTACATTTTCTGTTCAGTTGAGTATCAAGTAGCAATCGAGAAAACGCCAAGTTGATTGCTGTTGAGACAGATGTGGGGCGTTCTGGAGTTGCTCACAGCCAGGGAGGGGGGCCATGGCATTCATGACCTAAGTACCGAGAAGGTACTTTCTGAAGTCACCAGACAGCTCTGTGTTTCAATGAGTCAGAGGCATTTTGTGACCTTCCAGGTACTGTGCCACATGCAATGCAGGCCTACAGAAAACATTGTCACTGCCTCACAGTGCTTACTATGCAATTGATCCATATGTGTCAGTCGCTCAGTCATGTCCAACTCATTGTGACCCCATGGAGCCTGCCAGGCTCCACTGTCCATGGAATTCTGCAGGCAAGAATACTGGAGTGGGTAGCCATTCCTTTCTCCAGGGGATCTTCTCGACCCAGGGGTTGAACCCAGGTCTCCTGCATTGCAGGCAGATTCTTTACCATCTCAGCCACCAGGGAAGCTTTCAACCAATAAAGCAGAACAAATGCCACACTGAGACTGCCCTGTGGTCCAGTGGCTGAAACTCCAAGTTCCCAAAGCAAGGAGCCTGGGTTCGATCCCTGGTTGGGAAACAAAGATCCCACAGGCTGCAACTAAGACTCAGTGTAGCCAAATAAATAAATATTTTTTTAAAAAAAAAAGAACATACAGTACACGTAATCAGGAGGTATTACTATATGGTAATACATAATTGAGGACTGAATTGTGTGGCCACTGCATCCTCTAGGAGTCCAAAGGTAAGAAAATTAACCTGCACTGAAGGCAGTGTAACCAACATTTTCATCAAGGAAATGAGAGCTGAGACGGGCCTTGAAGAGTTGAAAAACTTGTTATGCAATTCAAGGTTGCTGAAACGATTATTCTGGCAAAAAAAAATTCTAATTGGCATTAAGTGGGGCAATATGCCAAAGAACGTTTCTGCTGGCATATTTTGGCAAACTTGGCTTAGGATGGACACCTTTTAGAGCTTGCTTGTAAAAAAAAAAAAAACAGTTGAATATGTACAGAAATCAAGTGGCAGTTTTTTAAACATTTTTTTTCTTTTTTTTTTTTGACATCTACACACTGCTTTATTTATTTATTTACTTTAGGCTGTGCTGAGTCTTCATTGCTTCTCTTGGGCTTTCTCTAGTTGTGGAAAGCAGGGGCTCTTTCTAGTTGTGGTGCTTGGGCTTCTCTCCGTGAAACACAGGATCTTGGCAGGTGGGCTTCAGTAGTTGCAGCACGAAGGCTCAGTAGTTGTGGCTCATGGGCTCTAGGGTGTGCAGGCTCAGTAGCTGTGACGCACCGGCTTAGTTGCTGCACAGCATGTGGGATCTTTCCAGACCAAGGATCAAACCTGTATCCCTGCTTTGGCAGTAGATTCTTATCCACTGCACCACCAATGAAGTCCTCAACCTGCCTTTTAGGTCATCAGGAAGCCTGAAGGTTGTTAACCTGCTTTACAACTAAATTTCCCTTCATCCCAAAGGCCAGAGATATTGATACTTGCTACATCCACCTCACCTCATTGTATTCCATCAAGGTCATTGCTTTTCCCATCTGAAAGGTGCACCGAGTGGAATGGTTATGGTCAAGGGCAGTGTTTCACTGGCAAACATTTTGAGGGCCACAGAGGAGCCTTAACACATTTGATGCAGTTCTTGATTTGGCTGGGCCAGTCTTTTTCCCCCAAATGCTGTCCTCAGGGACCTTGTGTATCACCTGTTATCCATCAAAATCCACGAACACGTAGGCTCCATGAGCAGCTTAAGAATCTATGCACTCTTACTGCAAAACTAAGAAAACTTTCCTCTCCAAGAAGTTCTGCATCTGATGGTCCTGAAATAAGTTCAAGGGTTGGTTTTAGTGCCCAAATTTGAGTCTCTTAATATGTTGGGAAGATCCCCTGGAGAAGGAAATGGCAACCCACCCCAGTATTCTTGCCTGGGAAATCCCATGGACAGAGGAGCCTGGCAGGCTACAGTCCATGGGGTCGTAGAGTCAGACACAACAGAGCAACTAAGCACAGCACAGCTCAAGTCTGACATGGAATTTCCCAAGAGTTATAGAGGCAACAACCTGCTTTTGTTTCTCTCCATTTTCTCCCACAAATAATTCAAAACCCATTTCTTATGTGAACTGGTCAAAATTCTTAAACCCTAATTCCTGTCCCCATTTGAGATATCAAAAGCAGGGGATGATGAGTGGACAGATACGTTCCACAGATAAGAGCTTGAAGTAACCCACAAAAGCTTTCCCTAAGCTTAAAGCATTAGGCTGAGCAAAAGATCCCTGAACCCTCAGAGGTGGTGGGGTTTTTTTTCTCCCTGACTCCAAATAGATAATTATTCTTTCTTAACTTGGACTCTCTGGTTTGTTCTCCCACCAGATAATGGACTCACCTGTTGATCAGAGAGGCTGTAAGTCAAGTGGTTTTCATTATGTGCTTGAAAAGTGTGGCTCGGTAGCCCCGCAGCCTTCCCATGGTGGGTGAGATCACAGAGCAGCTGGGGTGGCTCCTGCTCTGAGAGATTTTGAACTGAAGAAACCTGCAGGCAGCTGGCGCTGTATTAAATTTTTACCATTTGGAGTTAATTTAAACTCTGGTTTCCCTCTTCCACGGGTGTGAGCGAAACATTCACCATTTTTTTACTTAAGGAAAATAGATGGTGGTGCTATGAAAAGGTTTTATATAAAAACTGGGGTTTAGAAAATCATACGGGTTTGTTGGATGGAGCCTGGCCCTGTTCCAAGACATGAGCAGCCGTGCCCTTTGCTCTCACGTCCATCAGTCAAATAGACGAATAGCCGCCACCCAGCTGTGCGGACTAAGGGTCTCTGCCATCTATCCATACGAACTTCCCCATTGTTCCTATGTGGTGGGTGCATCCAGCACGTTGCAGTCACAGGCTCTAGGCTTCCCAGATGATCCAGCTATTCCAGTGATGTCAGTCCACCCTCACACGCCTTGCTTCCATTCTCCGTGCTGATGGAGAAGACTGTAGTGTCTTCTGACCACCATGCATTCCTGCTCTCTTTCTCAGAGGTCTCCCAGACCTGCACAGTGTGTCCTGACAAAGCACCAAGCCTTCCCCAGCTCCTCCAGGAACCCCCCAGTAAGGGTCCTTCCAACAGGCCCGGGGTTGTGTACAGATTCCCAGAACCAGACAGGCATCAATTCAGCCCTGATATCTTTCCCAATTTGGGCCCGGACATGACTTCTTTTTTTTTTTAATAATTTTATTTATTTTTTACTTCACTGGGTCTTTGTTGCTACGCAGGCTTTTCTCTGCTTGTGGCGAGCAGGGTTTTGGTATTCAGACTTCTCACTGCCGTGGCTTCTCTTGTTGTGGAGCGTGGGCTCTGGGGCAAGAGGACTTCAGTAGTTGTGGTTCCCAAGCTCCAGAGCACAGGCTCAGCAGATGTGGTGCACAGGCTTAGTTGCTTCGCAGCATGTGGGATCTTTCTAGCTGAGGGATCAAACCCACATCTCCTGAGTTGGCAGGCAGATTCTTTACCACTGAGCCCTCAGGAAGGCCATGACTTTTCTTTCACCTGAAATGTATGCCCCCACCCACAACTTTTGACCTCTTATCTCTTGAAGCAAGGGATGGCAAGACCTGTATATGTATCTCTGTTCTCTCCCTGATATAGCTATATAAGAAAATGATTACTTTGGTGGGCATCTTCTATTATTAAAAAGGGAATAATGTAGGGGTAGGGGCTTCCCTGGTGGCTCAGACGGTAAAGAATCCGCCTGTAGTGTTGGAGACCTGGGTTTGATCCCTGGGTTGGGAAGATCCCCTGGAGAAGAAAATGGCAACCCACTCCAGTATTCTTGCCTGGAGAATCCCTATGGACAGAGGAGCCTGGCGGGCTACAGTCCACAGGGTCACAAAGAGTCCGACATGACTGAGCAGCTAAGCACAATGTAGGGGTGAACTCGAGACATTCGAGAGTCACCCAGAAAAATTCAGCAAATGACAGTAAGAATCTTTATCCCAGTAATAAAGCTACAAGTGGGAAGAAAGGGATTCATTTTAAATGATTCTGGAGTTGGAGATCCAAGGAACTGGCTACCAACTCCAAAGTAAGTAATGTACCAGTTGGTGCTGCCCATATGATGGGAAGGTCTTCCCAAGTGGCACTAGTGGTAAAGATCCACCTGCCAATGCAGGAGATATAAGAGATGCGAGTTTGATCTCTGGGTTGGGAACATCCCCTGGAGAAGGAAATGGCAACCTAATCCAGTATTCTTGCCTGGGAAATCCCACGGACAGAAGAGCCTGGAGGGCTACAGTCCATGGGCTTGCAAAAGAAATAGACATGACTTATCGACCAAACACACACACATGTCCTTCCAGCACCTAGGATAGTGTCAGGCACATAGAATTTCCTCAACAGCATTGGTTGGGTGAATGAATCAATGAAAGAGGGCATCTGTGTTTTCACTATGACTTGGAGCAGAACCAGGCAGCCTGTCTATGAGAGTGAATTGGCAACAAAAGCCCTGATTGTTGTCAACTTCTACCGTGTTTTAGGACTTGAATGTGGAAAATGACAACATGCCTGAGTCTTCCAAGAAAATGGCTTGATTTTTCTTCTGGGTTTTCCAGCTGCCCACTCTCAACTCACCATTTGGAGAAATAAAGAATGGAGTTTATTATGTCTTAACAGGCCTGTCAGCTTAAACTAGACATAAATTTCTTTACCTTTCCTTCACCGAGCTGTTAATCTGTGTGTTTCACCTAATTGTTCCATTTCAAGGAGGGCGGAAGTGATTTTCTGCCTTCATGGTCCATGGATTTAGATATACTTTGGGGGCCCTTTTCTTTTTTTCCTTCCTCTGCTCCTTCCTTCCTTTTCTTTCTTTATTTCTCTCAAAATTCATTTAATGACCATTTTTGGAGCTCCAAAGAGTGACTGGCATTGGGGAGAAATACAAAAATAAATAAAACATGCCGATTACCCTCAAGCAGCACATAGCCTCTCAGACAAATAATAATTGCAAGGCAATGTGATCAATGGCATTAGTAGAAGCTTGTAGAAAAGTATGTTGGCACAGAAGCAAGAACCAATAGGTCTGCCAGGAAAAGTCCAAAAGTGCCTCACTGTGGGGGAGGGGGATGAATTGGGAGTTTGGGCTTAGCAGATGCAAACTATTACAAATAGGATGGATCAAAAACAAGATCCAACTGTATAGCACAGGGAACTATATTCAATATCCTGTGATAAACTGTAATGGAGGGACTTCCCTGGTGGTCCAGTGATTAAGAATTTACCTTCCAATGCAGGGGCCTCAGGTTGGATCCCTGGTCAGGGAATTGCAATCCCATGTGCCTCAGAGCAACTAAGCCCAAGTGCCAGCCATAACAAAAACCCAGTGCAACCAAAAAAAACAACCTGCAATGGAAAAGAATATGAAAAGCATATATATGTATGTATGTATGTATGTATGTATGTATGTATGTATGTATGTATGTATACTGAACTGGGAGCTCTCTGGTGGCTCAGTGGTAAAGAATCTCCTGCAATGCAAGAGGCACAGGTTCAGTTCTGGGGTTGGAAAATTCCCTGGAGAAGGGAATGGCTACCCACTGCAGTATTCTTTTTTTTTTTAATTTAATTTTTTTATTGTTGTTGTTGTTCTTCACTCCAGTATTCTTGCCTGGTGAATTCCATGGACAGAGGAACCTGGTGCCTACAGTCCCTGGGGTTTTGAAGAGTTGGACACAACTGAGCAACTAACATATACACACACACTCATATCTGAAACACTTTGCTCTACAGCAAAAACTAACAACATTATAATCAACTATATTTCAATAAAATAAAGTTATTTTTAAAAGTGCCTCGATGAAGAGGTGACGGGTATAGTCTTGAAAAATAAGCAGAAGCCACAGATTGGAGAGGAGTTAAGGCTTCCCAGGCAGAGGGGTGAACACATGGAAGTCTCCAAGCAGTCTTGCATGGAACAGAAATCAGTGAGGTGTGCCTGATGGGTGGGGGGCATATGGAAGCATTAGGTGGGGTGCATGGCAGAAGCCTGCCTGGTATGAAGCTATTTCTCACCCATGCCCTTTTATATCCAAGCTTTTGTCCATAGACAGGAGATATTTATAACATACTTAAGCAGAGGAGTGACATGTTTTAAAAGATCACTTTGGCAGCTGTGTTGAGGATAGATTAGACAAAGAAGGAGGAGAGACAAGGGTCTGTGGCAGTTTTTCAGGAGATGGAGGTGGATTTTATAGATACTTAGCAGAAGGGAGTGACGCTTTAACAATAATTGAGAAAGCCTGGATCAGGGAGGTAGGACGGAGTTCTGCCTTGAACATGAGCTCATTAGTCATCCAAGAGAAGATGCCCAGGAGGGAGGTAAAGCTGGATTTCTGCAGCTCCAGAGAAGGGAGAGAAGTCTGATGATATGGATCCAGGAGGCATCTGGGAACAGGTGGTCTTTAAAGCCAAGAGAATGGAAATACCATCAGGATAAGTCCTAAGTGGACAGGTCCCCATCGTAAGGGTTAAATTACATGGAGGATGTCCACTGGGTATTAGATAAATTTCATTTATTCAGATCAAGGGTCCATGCACTTCTCAGAGATGTTTTAAGAGGTTTGGGAACCCTTGAAATTTTAAATATAACTGTGTTGAAACGTAGCTTTTTATTGGGACAAAACTATAGCTTATATGAAATTCTCAAAGGGGTCTGAGCCCAAAAAAGAATTAAAACTCTTATGTTTCAATAAATATTTTATATACCCACAATAGTTAGGACTTGAATGGAAGAGAGGTTTGGTTCAGGTTGGAAAATGTGTGATATAATGATTTTGTTATTTGATGTTTTTGGAAAAGGAACCTAGGTTCCACCAGTGTTTGGGGGAGAGTCGGAAGAGGAGAGAGGAGAGAGAGTTTGGTTGGATCCATGATTTGGTTAGAAATATTTTGTATTTTTATTCTGCTCAGGTCAAAATCTCTACCAAAAACAAAATACTTTAGATTGAATCTATGTTTGATCATATACCAGAGGTAGAGAATTGAAGATATTTGTCCATATGTTTTAAAATTATTACATCTGTCATTCTGGATTATATATATATATATAAGTATAAATTTATAATACGTAGATTACATTTACATATATTTATAAAATTCAGACTACATATATATATATATATATATATATATATATATATATATATACACATATATATATATATTCTAAGAAGGCCTAAGCTACCATTCCTTCAGTGCATTCTCATAATTATCTACTATCTCTGGTTTTATTTCATATACTGAACTTGATCCAAGTTTCTTACTTGACCTTCAGAGCATATAAGCAAGCCTTTCTCCACTTTAAAGATCTTTCATAGAAGGCTATACTCATAAGAGAATCTGAGTACAGTATAAAACTTTCCAATTCTTTGATGACTCAAAGGATACTGTCAAGAATGTAAAAAGCCAGTGATAAAATGAGAAAAATATTTGCAAATCATTTATCTGAGGGCCTAGTATTCTGAATATATAAAGAACACTTGCTAAGTTGCCTCAGTCATGTCTGACTCTATTCGACCCTAAGGACTGCAGCCTGCCAAGCTCCTGGTCCATGAGATTCTCCAGGCAAGAACACAGGAGTGGGTTGCCATGCCCTCCTTAGGGGATCTTCCCCACCCAGGGATCGACTTGTGTTTCTTACATCTCCTGTACTGGCAGGTGGGTTCTTTACCAGTAGCACCACCTTGGAAGCCCATCAAGAACTCCTGAAACTCAATGATAAAAAGGTAACCTAATTTGAAAATGGGCAATACCTCAGTTGGTAAAGAATCCACCTGAAATGCAGGAGACCCAGATTCGATTCCTGGGTTGGGAAGATCCACTGGAGAAGGGACAGGCTACCCACTCCAGTATTCTTGGGCTTCCCTTGTGGCTCAGCTGGTAAAGAATCCGCCTGCAATGTGGGAGACCTGGGTTCGATCCCTGGGTTGGGAAGATCCCCTGGAGAAGGGAAAGGCTATCCACTCCATTATTCTGGCCTGGAGAATTCCATGGACTGTATAGTCCATGGGGTCACAAAGAGTCAGACACGACCGAGTGACTTTCACTTCACTTCATTTAAAGGATTTGAATTAGAAATTTGGGCTTCTCTGGTGGCTCAGATGGTGGCTCACATGGTAAAGAATCTGCCTGCAATGCAGGAGACCTAGGTTAAATCCCTGGGTTGGGAAGATCTCCTGGAGAAAGGAATGGCAACCCACTACAGTATTCTTGCCTGGAAAATTCCATGGACAGAGGAGCCTGGCAGGCTATAGTCCATGGAGTCGCAAAGAGTCGGCCACGACTGAACGACTAACACTTTTAGAAAGAAAGTGAAATCACGCAGTTTTAGACTTTTCATTAAAGAAGATATGCAAGTGGCCAAAAAGTATATGAAAAGATGATCAAATCATTAGTCATTAGGGAAAAAAACAAATCAAAACCATAATGAGATACCAGTTCACACTTATAGGATGGTTAGGATTTTTTCTTTTTAAACAGAAAACAAGTAGTGGCAACTATATCAAGAAATTGAGACCTTTATATATTACTGATGGGGATGTAAAATGGTGCAGCCACTGTGGAAAACAACTGGTCAGTTCCTCAAACACTTAAAGCTGAAGTTATCATATGACCCAGAAATTCTACTCTTAGGTATATACTCAAGATATCAAAAAACATGTCCACAAAAAAAACACTTATACATGAATGTTCACAACAGCATTATTTATAAAAGCCAAAAACCAGAAACAACCCAAGTGTCCATCAACTGATGTACAGATTTTTAAAATGTGGTATATTTTACAATAGAATATTATTCAGCCATAAAAAAGGAATGAAATACACATGCTGCAACATGGATGGACCTTGAAAGCATTATGCTAAGTGAAAGAAACCAGAGACTAAAGGCCACATATTGTATGATTCTATTTATAGGAAATGTCCAGAACAGACAAATCTGTAGAGACAGAAAGCAGATGTGTGGTTGTCAGTGAGTGGAGAGAAAAAGGAATTGAGAAGTATGGGGTTTCCTTCTGTGATGATGGAAATGTTCAGGAATGATATGGTGGTGGTGGTTACACAACATTGTGAATATACCAAAACCTACTGTATTGCACACTTTAAAATGGTTTAACTGGTGAATATGTTATATGAATTATATCTCAGTAAAAAAATGCAAAAGATCTTTTTCCTGTTGACTTTACCTGTACCCCAGAAATGAGACAATCATAGAATCCACAAGCTTATAAAAAACTTTTTCATTGTCTTTGCAAAAGTCAAGTACATTCTCATAGGATAAGAATTTCTCATATTTTGAGATGAACAATATCTGTTCTAACCCTGTTAAAAATTCAGGCTCATTGAGTGTATTTGTACCTATATTACCAAGAAAGCTTTTGTGCCCAAATAATGACTCATAAAATCCACTTAAAAGTTTTTTTTTAATTCAGGCTCATTAAAAACTTCACTTAGAGAAGTTTTAGAGAAGTAGAGGAAATATTAGGTGCATTTGCTTAGTGAGTACATTTCTAAAATCAGGGATAAATAAAGGTAAAATAATAAAATGATAATGCATTCTATTAAAAGCTTCTTAGAAGTGTCTTCTCAAATTTAAAGCTCTTTGGAAGGGATGATAGAGAATAAGGGTGGATACGAATCTAAGCTGCCAGCTTCTTTCCCTGCCTCTCCTTCTGGACATGAAAGCTAAGCTTAGATCATCTGGGCACTTTGGAATTCCACTCTTTTTGGACAGAAATTATTTATGTTTCCGTTTGGAAACTGAGTACCATAAGCTTCCACTATGCACAATGCTCCTGCTTGACCCCCAAGAAAATCTTCTTGTTTCTATTTGTCTTCATATCATACAGCAAGGAAAAGAGTCTATAGGATGAAGAAGTGAGGTTTAACTTTTTAGAAGAGGCTGGTATTAGTGTTAAACAAGGAATCAGAAAACATCCCTGTCACCAGAAGGTTGTTCAATACTCACGATTCGGTGAAAAAAAATTAGAGGAACTTTTGGTTTTCAAGGTTGTGCTCACTGGCCTTGCCCATACCCATCTCCCCTGTTAACTCTTTAATAACGCCACAGCTAAACCACAGAAGCTCTCTGAATGCCAGACAGGAGCAGCCACATCCTTTGTAGGGTCCAGTGTAACAAGAATATGGGCCCCTTGTTCAGAAATTATTAAGACTCTCCACAAAGGCAATAGCAAGCATAAGCCTAACAGATGCACATGCTGCAAACTCAGGATCCAGTGCAAGGAGTTTGATCAGACACTGGCTCCCAGCTCCACCGTCTCCTTCCTGGGGTAACAGGTGAGTTATTTAAACTCCCAGAACCTTGCTTTCCCCACCTGAAATGTGAGGCTAAGCATCCCCTTCTCCCACATTGCTGCCAGGATTTTAATGTCTCAAGCTGGAATATCATTGTTTAACATGTTTCCCATTTTCCTATGGGCAAAGGAGTGGGAGGTATTTCGACGGCGCAAATGGCAGGAAAGCCGTTTGGTGGATGAAATGTGGGTCCATCAAAGATGAAGGAAGGGGGCCAATCGGGCTGCCCTGCCTCACATCTCCAACCTGACACACTTTGACTCGCTCTGTGTTTTTATTAGCTTGTATCCTCGGTACATCAGTGGCAGGGGTGATGAAACTGGTGGCAGATTTAACTGCCAGGCAGCTGGGTTACTGTCCCGTGGGTCTTGTTGTCATGCTGAGATCTTAAAGTGACCACGGCTGCTTAGGCGGCTGCTCTCCCAGACACTCCGAGAGAGACCACTGAATAGTTAATCGGTGGCAAAGGAAAGGAAGAGGCTGTTGCTTGCAGAAAGCACAGAGAAGCTGCTTTGAAAAATCCCAAGGTGGCTGAATATCAAGATCATGGTTCCTGCTGTGGGCAGCTGTGTGTGCACAGGGCAGCCTGAGGGCTTAAAATCAAATCTCCAGCCTGGGTTGGTGCCCTTCCCCTGGGGCTCTGGCAGTGGACACAGAAGTCCTAAACATTACAAAATGAAGAAACCTTCAGTACTATCTGAAGAGGGTGATCATTTAGAGTAATCTTTTTTTATTGTTAGCAGCATCCATGAATTGAAAAAAAAGGAAAAGGAAAAAAGAAAGTGCTAAGGAGAGAAGAAATAGGATGACTTATTTACCAGGCAAGAACTGCAGGTCCCTTACCTGAAACCTTCTCATGTCCCTTGGGTTTCCTGCTGTTTTCAAACAATTCTGATTGCACTTGAGGAAAAATTTTAAAAAGAATCTGTGAAGAGAAAGCAATGTGTTACCTTTTTAAGTAAACATTTTTTAAGAGAGACTATATCTGCATTATATTAGATTTGATTGGAAAGTGATTGGATTTCAGGTCTGGGGAATTTCAGCCAGCCCTGCCTGGGAAGGAACGCTAGCTGACCGTCTGCAATTTGCAAATTTGGATGTTTTGGGTCGCAAGTTGGCTCCATCACTGCTGAGTGTTGTGGAGTGGTTCACAAGCTGGGTTCTGGTTTGTACACTGGCCCCGAGTGGCTAGGGTGTGCTCTCTCTCAAATAACAAAAGAGAGAGAGGAAGAAGAAGAAGACAGGCTTCACAAACAGGAGTAATTCCTGCTGTACAAAAATATCTCTCTCCAGAGGGTTAAAAATGACACAACTTAGCTCAGAATCCCAGGGTTCCTCACATATGTCGCTTTCTGCTGGCCACACACATTTGCACATGCACACACCTCACACGTAAACCCTCGCACACAAAGGGGTCTGATATTTTCAACCAATAGATATGAAATCAGAAAACAATGTTACTCTCCTAAGACAGTCAGTCTGTGCAGGTATATGCTGGGGTTTTTATATTAATAACAAGTGTGAATGTCCTTTCAGACCTTCTATAGGGTATCCAGAAAAATACAAAGGTGCAGAATACCGGTATGAGGTTACCATTCGTAAGACATATTTTTAAGCCAATATTATTCTAGATAACCCTTCTGTGCACTTTTAGAATTGGGCTTCTTTGATCAGATGAGGACAGAAACCAAAAAAAATGGCAGAAGTTGGTCTTTTCAGCCATTTACCTGTTTAATGTTTGGAATTTTGTTTTGAAATACAATAAGTTTTTCATTTATTTCACTTGCAGAGTCCTTTTCCTTAAAAAAAAAATCAGCTTTTGCAGTGTTAAAGTCCCAGGTGAGCAAGGCCTATTTCCCTTTCTGTTACTATGACAACGAAATTTTACCGCAGTCCCAAAGTCCCTTCAGAACTCTCACATCCATGCCTTGAATTAGAACTTTAAAGGAAAAGATATACATTTTCCCCAGGATTTACCAACAAAAATAAGTAGAAATCAACAATGCTTCCCAAAATTCTATTTTTTAAAGCAACGGTTGGTGAGATGCTCCCATGGTGACCTTCTGTTTATTTTTCTTTCTTTCACGATCACACAAAAGAATTAGAGAGCGCTCCAATTAATTGTATTTAGCACTTAAAAAAAAACACTGATGGGAAGATAAACAGTAAATGATGAAAGAGGAGAGAAGAGGAATTGCACTCTTTAGAGCATTTTCTCTAGATTTACTAAAAATATTTGACCAAGTGCTCCTGACCCCTATGTATGAATAAGGTTGGGTGTGAATTTGGAAAGAATAGCTAAATATTATTTTCAAATTTTATAGCATCTGCTTTTCATTTCTCTTTTTGAATCTTTTCTGGGGTGGGGAGGTTAGGCATCACTTCCTGGGCCATGAAGGTGTCCAGAGCCTTTATCTGAGGTACCAGGCAGAGAATGACACGGCAGAAGAGATGCCCCTTGATGCTTTCTGCAGTGTTCAAGCTCACAACCTGCCTCTGCTTTCGAAAGTGCAATAGGGTGTTTGTCTAGAGCAGCCGGAGCATGTTAGAAAAGAAAGTTGCCTTGTATTTAATAACAGGTTAATCAGAATTCAAACATTTTCTTTTTTAAGGGGGAGTATATTTTCACTTGTGCCTTCCGAGCAGGGTCACCAACAGCCACTTAAAATGCCTGGAGATGCTGTCACGAAGGCCTTAAAACCAGCCATTTTCTCACTTGAATCCCTTTCCAAACAACAACCCCTGACCTCACACGGAATTTGCTCTCCAACACCCACTCACTCCCAAGTGGTAAAGAATTCGCCTGCCAATGCAGGAGACGCAAGTTCGATCCCTGGGTCAGGAAGATCCCCTGGAGAAGGAAATGGCAACCCACTCCAGTATTCTTCCTTGGACAAACTCATAGAGAAAGGAACCTTGCAAGCAACAGTCCATGGGGTTGAAAAGAGCTGGACACGACTTAGCAACTGAGCACTATCACTCACACCCCTCCTCAAGTGATCAGTAATTTGTATCTTTTCCCCTACTAAAACCAAATTTTCTCTTTCTCACAAATTCCTTGGTTTTTGGAAAGTTTCACCGCCACTGGGCTCCTTATAATGCATTCTCTTTGTTATACTTCCCCTCATCTACCCAATCCCCTCTTTCTCCAAAATGTACCTGCTGAAAACATTAATGTTCACCAAGGCAGTATTAGATGCATGGTATGGAAGTGCAAAGGAGATAAATGTTTACATAAAATCAAATTGATTTAGGGAAAGAGGGGGCCTGCTGAAAGGCTTTATTCATTTTAAATTAGGACCCTTAACAGTTCTTTGGTTAGAAAACCCCTCCCCATTTTGACTCTTTTGCCTGCCTAGGGTCTGAGTTTGTAACCTACCCAGCACCCAGCACAATAAGGATATAACATCCTGTTCACAAAAGGGAAGTGAAGGGCAGAGGAGGGAGGGAGGAGGTGAGAGAGAGAGGGAAAAAAATTCTCTTACATTGTATAGTACTTACTAAAAGAAAGTATAACTACTTCTAAATGGGGCTTCCCTGGTGGCTCAGATGGTAAAGTGTCTGCCTGCAATGCGGGAGACCCGGGTTCGATCCCTGGGTTGGAAAGATCCCCTGGAGAAGGAAATGGTAACCCACTCCAGTATTCTTGCCTGGAAAATTCCATGGACAGAGGAGCCTTGTAGGCTACAGTCCATGGGGTCGCAAAGAGTCGGACATGACTGAGCCACTTCACTTCACTTCACTTCTAAATGGCTAGCACCAAAAATTATGGTCTGTGAATTTCAGATGTGGGCCTAGAAATCAATTTAAATGAATTCTGGGACTTCCCAGGTGGCTCAGCAGTAAAGAATCTGCCTACCAATGTAGGAGACACAGGTTCGATCCCTGGGTTGGGAAGATCCCCTAGAGGAGGGCATGGCAACCTGCTTCAGTCTTTTTGCCTGAAGAATCCCATGGACAGAGAGCCTGGCAGGCTACAATCCAGGGGATCACAAAATGTCGGACATGACTGAGTGTGCAACACACATACACATGGAGCTTACTGACCTCTCCAGTTTTCTTCTCTTCCTTTCACTGATGTCTCCCCCTTTCCTCCCCTCCACCCGCCATGCTCAGGGGCTTGGTACAGAACCCCCTACTCACCGTCTCACCCATTAACCATGGGGTAACTCGCAGAGAACAAATCCCCTGCATCTAGATCCCTGTGAAGCCTGGAAAACGTCAGCTCTTTCCACTCAGAAATGGGAAACCAAAGTGAACCACAGGATGCAGACCAAACACGCAGAGACTCATCAGGCTGGAAGTTGTAATTTTCACTTTCTCCAAACAATGTTGACTTCAGAAATATTCTAACCACTTATCGCAGTACTTCTGGCTAGGCTTCTGATCTCATTCCTTATAAGTGCAGGCTAATGGCAACAGGTTTATCCTTGTTTTATTAGAGAAAGGGAGCAGAGAGTGGAATCCAAACCCAAACTCAAGCTCTCAGCTTTCAATCTGATTCCTGGGTCCAGTGAGGCACGAGAACAGACCCCAAGGCATTCATTCCTTTGCTACACTGATATCTATTAAATGCTGACAGTGTACAAGTCTTGAGTTCCTACCAATTATGTAAGCAGGTCACTTCACTCCTCTGGGCCTCAGTTTCTATGACTGTTAAAAGGAGGGTTTAACTGGATTATCTCCAGTGTTTCTTTCAACCTTAATATTCTGTGATTGCAAAGAAAAATGCATAGAGTTGACAACCCTCCAGAAATGGAAACATTGGGAGAAGAAACTTCTGAAGACAAAAGTCTATGACTTATTGAAGTCCAGGAGGAGGTGTGTGCAGGGGTTTTCTGAGAGAGGACAACCCTCCTGATCAGAGATTATTAAAGAAGAATCACCAAGATCAGCTGATGGGTAGAAAGTGAGGCATCTTGGTTGATACCTTGGCCAGAGGTTGATGGGCCAGTTATTGAGTAAGAGGCTATTCTCTTAGGATCCTTTCTCTGTGCTTTGGCAGCAGGAGAAAGTAGCCAGGAATATCACAGACAACAGCCATCTCTACCCCTGCCTACCATCTTGTGTGGCCCAGTAGCTTAATGGAGGGGGGAAGAAGGTTTGCCAAATGTCAGCTCTGTGCCATACTCCAAGCTATG
Source organism: Okapia johnstoni (assembly GCA_024291935.2). NCBI lineage: Eukaryota > Metazoa > Chordata > Mammalia > Artiodactyla > Giraffidae > Okapia > Okapia johnstoni. Next base: position 35,713,351 of record CM044314.1, on the reverse strand, counting down.
TGCTTGATATCCATTGCCTCATTTATTTACCACAACAACTGTATGAGTGACGAATCATCTCACAGCTAGGAAAAACAAAGGTGCCAAGAATTTATGAAATTTGCCCCAAGATCACACTGCTTGTCAGCAACAGAAACAAGGATTTGAACTGGTGGATCTTTCTGGCTGCAAGCCCCATCTGAAGTTCTATGCTTCCTGCACCAGTAAGATCATGGTGATGGTTACACAACTCGGTCAATATACAAAAACCATTGAATTGTACACTTTGGATGGGTGAACTTTATAGTATGTAAACTATATCTCAATATCACTGCTTAACTTTGTATAGGTAAATCAAGAGAAATGCTAGATAATTCCTCCTTATTTACTGGTTTTTATAGTTATGAATTGGTTCTCTAGTATACTCCAAAAGCAAACTATAAAGAGTTTTTTAAAAGTTAAAATATATATGAGTATACATGTGTGTGCTCATTCATCTCTAACTCTTTGCAACTCCATGGACTGCAGCCCACATGACTCCTCTGTCCATGGGATTCTCCAGGCAAGAATACTGGAGTGGGTTGCCATTTCCTACTCCAGGGGATCTTCCTGAGGCAGGGATCAAACCTGCATCTCTTGCATTAGCAGGCAGATTCTTTACCACTTGAGCCACCTGGGAAGCCCAAATATATGTATATATAATTGTTTAAAGAGAAATTTCAGAAAACATAGTCTGAAAAAAAATTTTAAAACAACAACAACAAAAAACTTGTGAAGGATTCTGGTTTCTTGGAGTGAGAGAGAGATTATAGCACTCCAAAAGGAAATATTAGGTCAATGATAGTTGCACAGAAGTAAATGCTTATGACTAAAAGCCCTGCTGAATTCATTCCTTTACTCATCTGGCCAATTATTAAGTGTAGAGTGTGCCATGAAGGTTCAGCAGAGTGCCAAACAAGACAGACAAAATCCTTGCCTCCATGGTGCATACAACCAAATTGTGCAAAATGTCCTCCTTCGGTTTCTGAGATGAGCCTGGAGACCTCTGAATACCGGTCTGAAAAAGATCCTAAAAAGCTTCCCTGGTGGTTCAGTGGTAAAGGATCTACTTGAAATGCAAGAGCCACAGGAGACACAGGTTCGATCCCTGGGTTGGGAAGACCCTCTGGAGGACGGTATGGCAACCCACTCCAGTATTCTTGCCTAGAGAAACCCTATGGACAAAGGAGTCTGGCGGGTTACAGTCCATAATGTTGCAAAGAGTTGGACACGACTGAAGTGACCTAGCACACACGCAAAATCCTAAGATTACCTAGTACCCAAGAAATCTCTTCTCCCAATCTCTGGAATATTAAAGCACAAAGCCCTGTTCAAGAACATAATAAAATCTCCTAGGTGGCTTTAGACATGTCCTGAACCCATCCCAAGTAAAAACTGAGACTCAAACTAGATGTACAAATAAGATATAAAGTTCAGGTATGGTGGTGGGGGCAGTGGGAAATCTCTAAATTACAGGAAGAGTAACTACTTAATATTCACTCCAGACCAGAGATTATAGCCAATGATCTGATTGATGCAAAACCCAGGGCTTCCCTGGTGGCTCAGTGGTAAAGAATCTGCCTGCCAATGCAAGAGTTGCAGGTTCGATCACTGAGTCTGGAAGATCCCCTGGAGAAGGAAATGGTAACACACTCCTGTATTCTTGCCTGGAAAATCCTATGGACAGAGGAGCCTGGCGGGTTGCATGGGATTGGATACAGTCCATGGGGTTGCCAAGAGTTGGACATGACTGAGCAACTAAACAACAGGGCAAAATCCAGCATACTATTTCCCCAGATTTGTGGAAGAGGCCATTCAGTATACTTCCAATTAAAAAAAAAAAAAAAAACTTTTCAGAAAGCACTGAGGAAGGCACAGAGGCTTCTTTCAAGGAAAAGATTAACTGCGTGCTCAGTCGCTTCAGTCTTTGCAACTGAATGGACTGTAGCCCTCCAGGCTTCCCTGTCCATGGGTTCTCCAGCCAAGAATACTGGAGTGGGTTGTCATGCCTGCCTCCAGGGGATCTTCCTGTCCCAGGCGTCGAACCCAAGACTCCTGCATCTCCTGCATTGCAAGTGGATTCTTTACCACTGAGCCACTGGGGAAGGCCCCAAGAAAAAGATTAGACAGGGCTATATAGCCAAATAAAGTGAATTTGGCACTACTAATAGCTACCATTATGCAGAGCCTTTGTCTATGCAAAATAATATGTTAAATGCCTTTCACTTTGAAATTTCATTCCTTATTCCCTTAAAAAAATTCTAATTCCATCTACCCTGGAAACAGCACCTGTGATGACATGGCCACGTCTTACACACTGTGAAGATGGGGAACTCCCACCCTCTCCAAAGTTCAAGAGCTGGGATGCTGTATCTGGTTCTCTCTCAGCCACAATGGCCACATACGCAGGTTGGATCACTAAAGTCTGAGCCACATATAAGGTTGATAAACTATGTAGGTGCTTAAAGGTCTATGTCTATTGATTTTTGAGGAAGACACATTTCATCTGGATTAACTGCTGAACTTTGTTTTCCAGCGTCCAATAAGTTAGGATATAATTGGCTTCCTCTGTTTGAACATACTTCTGAAAAGAAAATAATTCTGATCTCTTAGAATACCTTTATATCATTTTTGAGAACTATATTGGGATGCACTGAATCATAGAAGCATATTTGAAATAAATGGGCAGTCGCCTCTCTTCTGCCAGGATTCTTTCAAGCTTACATTCTTTACAGGACCAGGCAGAGAGAGAAGCCATGATGGATGGACGTATCCATGGGGCTATTTTCTTACTCTAAGAACTGCCCATATAGCAGCTCACTCTGCTTTATCTGGTAAGAGAATCCCTAAGTGATTGATTTCTGCTTAAGACCAGTGTAAAACACAGTGATAATGTTCTAGCTTTAATTTAGGTCTTAACTGTAATATCCTCTTTGAGCCTTCTGACAATAGAGAAAACACATTTTTCTCCCTTGAAAGCCTCCAACAGAATACAAAATCAGGCAGCCCAAACAAGGAGAAGGATAGCAGTGGACCTCTTCCTTGGCCTAATGATGATGTGACCTTCATCAACCTATTGATTGTTGAGGTGTTGATGAGAAAGGGACCTGGAGCTCTAAAGGCCTTGTGACGACTCTCACACAAGTCTATAAAAGTGAGGAGGCTTTGGGAAGTCTCCGATGGCTCAGTGGTAAAGAATCCACCTGCCAATGCAGGAGATGGGGGTTCCATCCCTAGGTTGGGAACATCCCCTGGAGAAGGAAATGGCATCCCATTCCAGTATTCTTGCCTGAAAAATCCCACGGACAGAGGAGTCTGGTGGGCTATAAGCCAAAAAGTCACAAAGAGTCAGACATGACTGAACAACTAAGCACTAAGCACTGGGAAGTCAAACTTCCAGTTGACTCTTGCTATACCCTAACAAAAGTGGCAATGGGACATCTGAGGATGGTTGGTTGGTACTTGAGATCTGCTTGGTAAGAGGGCGGCTGGTACAAAGACCCAAAAAGATCCGTGGAAAGAGGAGACAATTTAAAATTTTTGACTGGCTTATTTAAGTTCAAATCAAATACTCCTTTTTATAAGCCGATTTTCTATGCAATCCACTTATTTAAATGGCTCCTTAAAAATGTAAATATAAATACACAAATAGAGTAGGTACAGAATCTTTAATCTCCACAGACATTCCTAAAGGGTTGTATTACCATTAAGGCTTTTGTATTACCATTAAGGCTTAATCACCTGCATGATTTCAATGAACTGAAACCATTCAGATCTGAAAGATATAAGTTTAAAGAAATATTTTAAGGAATATATTTTTTTACATCTGATTACATTTTTTCTTTTTACTTCTTGGCCACACCATGTGGCATGTGGGATCTTAGTTCCCTGACCAGAGATTGAACCTGTGCCCCCTGCAGTGGAAGCATGGAGTCTTAACGACTGGACTGCCAGGGAAGTCCCTACTTCTGTTTACATTTACTCTGTCTTAACTCCCCTTGGCTAAAAGTCTAATTTTTATAATAATTATATTAATAATAATAAATAAATAGCCCCTAATCATTGACTTAATACTATTCACGATGTATGATTTCATTTAATCCCCTCAACTCTGAGAGGAAGAGAATTAACATTCCCATTTTACAGAGGAGATAATCAAGACTCAGGTTAGATTACTTGCCCAAAAGCAAGCAGCTAGTAAGTGGAAGAGCCAGGAGTGGACCTCAGGTTTGTCTGACTCAGAAAAACTTTGTTAAGGTGGGAGCTTGGCCAAGTTTCTTTGGAAGGAAAAGATGGAACACATAGCCAAGCAGTTCTTTTTTTAGGGGATCAGTACCTCATTGATCTACACAGGAGATCACATCACTTCCTTCATCTTTGTAGATAAGAATGAAGTCATTCTACATGTTATAAAACAAGACAAGAAAACTAACAACAATGTCTATCATTCCTATCAGGGACTGTGTTCTCTAGAAATTCTGTGGCAGTACTAGAAGCTGCAGAAGAAGATAAGCAAGCCTATCAGATATTCGAGAAACAAGACATCTCAAGAACCCACGTGGTCCAAAGGAGGCATGGCCCAAATAGCTGTAGCACCTGCAAAAAGAATGTGAAATGTTGCTCAAGTGGATGAGGAAAATACAAAGTCATTTGTCCATCAAGACTATGGAGGGAAAAGAAAAAAAAAGCCGGAAGTCAAACATGTAACATAAGAAGTTGAAATAAGTCTTGGAAAGATTTTTTGTGAATAAGTCACCAAAGCTAAATTTTGAAAAGCATTACCCAGGGGACAGAGGAGAGCCTTCTACACTGGAGATGTTTAAATAGACCAGCAAGCAAACTCTTGGCGACAGACAGTTTCAGTCCTATATGTGGCAGCTCACTGAGGTGTCCCTATGAAGCCATTTCCAGATGATGTCAAGGCTTTTGCAGTTATTATTATTATTGCTGTTGTTGTTGCTTGCTTGCTTAATATTTATCATAAAAAGAAAAAAAAAAATAGGGACCTTTAGTTTCATCCTCTGTAACATGACCTCCCAGGTCAGTAGTGAGGATTAGTTATCCATGCAAAGTATTTAGATAAATGCCTGGTACCTGGTGGCTTGGTGGTAAAGAATCTGCCTGCCAATGCAGGAGACTCAAGTTCAATCCCTGGGTCAGGGATAGTCCTGGAGGAGGAAATGGCAACCCACTCCAGTATTCTTGCTGGGAAATCCAATGGACAGAGAAGCCGGAAGTCAACTGGTACCTTTACCATTTGATACACCCCCCTCCTCTGAATTACCCCTTCTCACCAGCCACACTTGAAAATGGCCCATTTTACAAACAAACCTATACCAGAGGGGAGTTGCCACAAATTCAAACCTGCTTCTCTCTGCACTGTTTCTCTCTCAATATTGGTATATTCTCTGCTTGAAGAACTTCCCTTAATCTTTAGGGAGGGGTACTTTAAAAAGAAAAAAAAAAGAAGAACATGTAATTAATCCATGCCAACAGATTGCAGGAAAAGCACAACAACAGCGAAAAAGATGGTAGGTCAAAATTCTCATGGCGGTTTCCAATAACCCGTGGTCAGGCAAAAGAATTCAGAGCTGCCTACACCCGCTGACTGGCAGCGCGCCCCGTCAAATCATTTTCTATTTGGCATTCACTCCCAATTATAAGCTCCTGGAAGTGGCATTTCGGTTTGGCAATGGACCCTTCGTTACCAAACACACTGCCTCCTGAGCGGAAGCCGCTGCGTTCACTCAGGCACCAGAAGGGAGCGACTCCTCCGCTTATGCTATTCCAACACCATATCTACAGGCTTCATCTCAAAGCCATCTCGTGATTTCTCTGGAAGTGAATGTCTCCTATAGCTCAAGTGGCAAGCAATCGACTGTAAACAGCTGCCAAGGTGCAAAAAACAGGGGCTTCTTTGATTCGCCACTTATTTCTGACCAGCGACATGCTATAGTGTCTTGAGGACCTGAGGTTACATGTAGGGATTTGTTTTTTCCTTCTGTATTCAGACATGTCTTCACTCTCCTGAATTCCATTACTTGGCACCAGGAGGCTTGTAGGGAGAAAAATCTCTAAGGAGAAGAGCTTGTTTTTGCACTTGGATGAAAATCTGACACCATTAATGAAAATAATAATTGAACTCTCTGGGCTTGAATTGGAATGAAACACAGCACTAAGAGCATGTTTGTAATTCCAATTGTTCTCGTAAACTGTCTTTGGAGGGCTCTTTGCAACACTCACGGTTCCATCTTTTCCTTTTCTGTTGTTTTTAACCGGTATCCTCTTCTTCACCCTGTCCCTTCCTCTCTTTTCTCATCAAGAAAGAAAAAAGAAATCTGAGCAACACTGGACATGCTACAGACTGACTTCAGAAAACATCTTTCAGTGAGACTTCAGAACTAGAATACAAATCTATTTCCCATTCCAATGCCAGGACGACTTGGGTGAAAGAAATGTAGTTATTAGCCAGCCATCAGCTTAGTGGGTCTTTACCATCCTATTTCCTGAGCGCCCCCGTCTCCCCCTCTGCAGCCTTCTCCTCCCCCTCCCACCTTTCTGCCCTCCCCATGAAGCTCATCTATGCTAGGCTGAGCAGTGAACACCAATTACACCAAGAGCCCTTTGCTGCTGCCTGGTCCGCTGGTTTTACTGTTTTGCCAGATGGTTGAGGCCAATGTGTAAAACTCTCTACCATACCATTAATTCATACCTCGGTAATAACTTTCCCACGGCTCCAGGAAATTGAAACGAAGTGCAAATGTGAGTATTTGGAAAGGGAATCAAGGTTGGACCACTGTTTACACCTGACAGAATAGATACCAAAAAGATGCCCCTTTTCACAGGGAATGGAGTGTTAACTTTCCTGAAAAGAAGGCTGACTGTCTCCATATGCAATGTTTGATTATGTAGCAAAAAGCTCAGAGAGTTTGCATCCCTCTGATCACTGCTTCTCTCTGCAGTTTTCAGCTTGCTACCTATTGCACCTATGGGTCCATTCACTAATGACCTTGAGTTTGAGCATCTATGTAATGTTATATTCTGATGACAGAATTGTAGATTAGCAGATATGAATGCATTCTCTTGCTAAGACAGGACACCATCCAATGTTTGTTAGCATCATTAAACTAAAACTGACTTTTCACCTGCTCCCATACCATATGCAGCTGCAAATTTTTAAATTAAACTATGAAGCCATGCATAAATTTACATATATTACAGACTAGCCTCTCCATTTAACATGCAAATGTACTCCAATGTTTCAGAACACCTTCTGTCGCTAATTAATTTGCTGAATTATAATTAGACTAATCCTGCATAATTAATAAGCACAGATTTTTTTTTAATTTGTAAGCAGCTTGAGGAGATCATTCACTTCCTTCTATAAACTGCTAAGTAAGTGTTAAAAAAAATCTGGAAAGAACATGTGCGAAAAGGTATGTTTGATGTCGCATACAAACTCAAACTAGCGTGGAGGATACAGAAGTCAGTATTGATAAAGGTACATATTTGAAGCCAACATTCAAACAATCAAAAAAAGTCGCATTCAGAGGATGGGGACTAATTCTCCCTTTGTCTCCTCATATATAGTGTTTTATTCTTTGCTTTCTATCTGTCGGATCTTCCAAGATCACAGAGGCGGGAGAGGATTAAAGTAACCGTATGTTGTATTAGAAGAGATAATGATATTAACACTCCACTGTATATCAAAACACTCTGTGCATGCTGGGTGCTTATAAGCCCCTTTGATGGTATTTGGAGTCATTTTCATTTTGGCTGCCAAAAACACCCGAGATCCGTCTAGTGGAAACAATTAAGTTCCATTAGTACTGTATCCATTCGGTAATGATTACAATGAAGGGCCCCTCTTTCATGCTGAAGAGTAGAGTCTCAAAGAAACGTATGCGTCCGTGTGCTTGACAATGTGAAACTAGACAGTATTATAACCAACCGTGAAGCTTAATTCTCCCCCAAATAAACCAGGATCCGGAGAGCGCAAGGTATGGGTCAATGATCGGGGTAGAAAATTTAAAACGAGATTGGAATCTAGAAGGTCAAGGTAAACTTAATAGATGTGTGTGTGTGCTCAGTCGTGTCTAACTCTTTGGGACTCCATAGACTGGAGCCCACCAGGCTCCTCTGCCCATAGGATTCTCCAGGCAAGATACTGGAGTAGGTTACCATTTCCTCCTACAAGAGATCTTTCCGACCCAGGGATTGAACTTGAGTCTCTTGCATCTCCTGCATTGGCAGGCAGATTCTTTACCCATAGCCATGCAAATTGAGATTCTAAAAAGACAAAGTGGGAAACATGTTTTCTAGCAGGGAAGATATTAAACCTTCAAAGAGGGAGGAAATGTAATTTCAGAAAAAATAGACAGCTCCTTGGTCCTTTACTCAGTGAAATCACTAATATCAACCAGCCAGAAGATTTTTAAGCCAGGGACTTCCCTATGGTCCAGTGGTTAAGACTTCACTTTCCAATGCAGAGAGTGCTAGTTCAATCCTGATTGGGGAGCTAAGATCCCACCCACATGCTTTGTGGCCCAAAAATCAAAACATAACACAGGAACGATACTATAAAAAATTCAATAATGACGTTAAAATGGTCCACATCAAAAAAGAAAGAAAGAAAGAAAAGGATTGTTAAGCCAAAAGGATGGAATGAAATGAGCTTGGCTTTCTATCATTGCAATTTCATTTTTTACAGTGACTCTATACACAATAGCGAAGAAGGCAATGGCACCCCACTCCCGTATTCTTGCCTGGGGAATCCCAGGGGCGGGGGAGCCTGGTGGGCTGCCGTCTATGGGGTCGCACAGAGTCAGACACGACTGAAGCAACTTAGCAGCAGCAGCAGCAGCATACACAATACAAACTCCTGAAAAGTGGGAAACAGTTTTCCCAGGTTCATTACCAAACCAAATATATCTTCTCCCTTACTAGCCAGCCAACATTTTTTTTTTTTTGACAAAGCTTCCCTTGTGGCTCAGTGGTAAAGCATCGGCCTGCCAATGTAGGAAATGCCAGTTTGATCCCTGGGTCAGGAAGTTCCCCTGGAGTAGGAAATAGCAACCCACTCCAGTATTCTTGCCTGGGAAATACCATGGACAGGGGAGCCTGGAGGGCTACAGTCCATGGGCTTGCAAAAGATTCGGACACGACTGAGCAACTAAACAACAACAAAGACATAAGCTAGCTTGGGACTTTGAGAAGAAAGTGAAACAGTGCACTAATCTCTCAGCAGCCTGTGGCCACATCCAGGAGCAGATACCAGGTGTCGGAATGGAGGGGTTTCTGCTTCTGTCCTGAGAGGCATTTATTAGACAATTAAGTTCGTATCCCCTCATCTGGAAGGGGAACCCAGAACAGCTACCTTCAGGGGCTAGTGCGATGGCTAACCAAAGTGAGAAAAATATTTTGAAAGCACCTGGAAAAAGCTGCTGCAATTTTTCTGAGCAAAGCAACATTATTGCTTGAATCATGAAGACACATAACACATTTGGACAGTTTTTCTGAGCCAAACCATAGCCTTTGCTGTTGGTTCCCATCTGAAGAGATTAAATGGTTCGGGAAGATATTTAAAAGCCCAAAAGAAAGGGAGCTTTCTGTGCTTTTTCTGAGTTACTCAGAAGGAACATAACAACAGCTGGAATAATAATATTAATAAGAGGCTAAAATTATTTCCTTTCAAAAAAATAAAGGCATGGTAGTGGAAATCTTTAATAATGTCTTCACCCTTCAAGAAAAGTCATTTTTAACATCTTGTGCTTGTCTTTCAGACTCCCCATACACCATTTCGAGTGGTTATAAGAGGAAATCTGGTTGCTCAGTAGTCAAGAACCTGTGCGGGTCTATTTTTCTAAAGCAAAAAAGTGTTTAATGGTTAAACTCAGGGTGAAAGGGGGGTCTCCCTACTTCCTTCCGTAACATGTTGGACCAAATATTGTACCAACTTTCTGGGGGCAGATCTTAGAGATGGTAAGAGTCAGACAGGTCACCCAGACTAGATTCCTGTATGGACAGGCAAGTAGTTTGGCTTTGCTGTTTGGAGGATATTTTCTTCAACTTTGTCCAGCCCATTGCTAAATAGGTGTCAGTGGGAGAGAGCAAAAGAGAAGCAATTGTGATCCATGTAGAGTTAGCTTTTCTGAAACTCTTTAAGAGGAGGAAAGAGAAATGACTTAGGGGCATTTAAACACGAAGGTGTAAAGCAATTAGTGAACAAATCCACATCTCTGGTGGATGACTTTTCCCCTCATAGATACATTCCAGGAAATTTCTCTAATTTTATTTTTTGGCAGGAGGATTTTCCTCCATGAACATCATTCTAGTTTATGCCTGTGATTCATTCTCTCTCCTTCCCTTTCTCTTCTCGCTCTTAATGATTTCCAAATTTGAGATGGTGGGTTGTAGCTTTTAAGTGCAATATCGAAGTCAATGGGAGGTGGGGATGTTGAGTTGGGAAGAAGGAGTGACTCAGAAACGAAACCAAGATGATAATTATATCAAAGCTCGATTTCATCTGAAAAATATGATGGCTTGCCTCCACTCCAGCCATGAAGACTCATATTCACAGTTAATGTAACCTTCATGCCAAAAGAGGGAAAAAGAAAGAACGTGTAACCTGACAGGTAGCAGGTGGTACATATGGAATTATCATTGGCTATTAACACCAGGTCGGGTATCATATTAGCCACTTTCAGACTGCATTTGCCAAACCCACATAAAAATATAAAACCAGGTATTTCAATATTCCGTCACTCTCTTAGCAAAACAGATTTTCTTATATTACTCATAGTGGAGTCAGCCGGCTTTCATTAGAATCTTTTTAAACTTTTCTTTTTCTTAAAGGAAGAACTAAACCTAGTTGATAGAAAAGAGAAACTGGGACAAAAATCAGGTCAAGAATTTTATACAAAAGGCATTCAGATAAAGCTAATAATATTCCAGAGTGTTTTCAGTTTAAGCAGACTATGATTATATTAGTCTAATCTCAACCCGACCCCTATGTAATCCAAACGAGGTTCCAGGTATTAGATATTATTTTCATTTTTTTTCATTGAAGCTTTATTGATTCTAAGTGCTCTATGCACTTTGTGGGATATCACTAACATTTTGGAGATTTCCAAATCTTAGCACCAAAAATGAAACCTTGCTTTTAAATGCCATTGGAGAGTTCTATGTGTTCCCCTTGCCTTCATCATTTGGAATACCATTGCATTTTCTGTCATCTCAGAAAGACCAGTCACTAGTCAGTGAGTGGTTCTTCACTAGTCATTTTTCACGTTGCCTGTGAGTAGAGAACAAGAATCTCTTCTTTTACTTCCTCTTTAAAAAAAAAAAAACTAAGGCTCTTGCTATACAGCATGTCCTCACTGTTGTTGTTTAGTCACTAAGTCATGTCCAACTCTTTTGAGACCCCATGGACTGTAGCCTCCCAGACTCTTCTGTCCATAGGATTCCCCGGGCAAAAATACTGGAGTGGGTTGCCATTTCCTTCTCCAGGGAATCTTCCTGACCCAGGGATCGAACCATGTCTTCTGCATGAGAGGTGAATTCTTTACCACTCAGCCACCATGGAAGCCTGTATGTCCTCATTAATTATCCATTTTATACACAGTATCAATAGTGTATATATGTCAATCCCAATCTCCCAATACCTCCCACCCTCTCTACTCTCCTTGGTATCCATACATTTGTTCTGTGTCTCTATGCTTTGCAAATAAGATCGTCTATACCATTTTTCTAGATTGCACATACATGCATTAATATACGATATTTGTTTCTCTCTTTCTTACTTTACTTTGTATGACTATCTCTAGGTCCATCTGCAAATGACCCAATGGGAAGGAAATCCAAAAGGGAGGAGATATATGTATACGCATGGCTAATTCATTTTGCTGTATAGTAGAGACTAACACAACACTGTAAAGCAGCTGTACTCTAATAAAAATTAATTTTAAAAAACTAAGGCTCTGGTGAAAAGTCTAATGATGAAACCTGAACCCATCTAGAGCCCGACCTCTCCACAGGAAGCAGAAGTAGTCCCTAGATACTTTTTCTGGATCATCCCACATTTCCAACGTTTCTCTTCTATACCGTAGGATCAATACACTGGATTACCAAAACTAAGCCACCCTATTTCAAAAATGGGGGCTATGCATAAAGCCCTTCACTCCATTTGACCTACTGGGATTTCTCACCCCAGGTTCACAGGGAGGTTAGATGTGAAGCGGGCAGATTCACATGTTGCCCATCAGTCAGCCCCAGTTCGCTTAAAATAAGACCCTGAGTTCATTTTCAGGGTTCAAAAGTCCTTGACTGGGTCTCACCAAACTCCAGCTTTCCAAATAACGTCCCAACTGATAAAATTTTATCTTTTTCTAACCTGGTTTTATGTTACAGCATGTTGTACAAATCCAGACCTTTTCTAAAGATTGAAGGTGATTTTCAGTGCTTATTTCTACCCTTCGTTAAATGAGACCTGTTCTCAAAGCCTGCTGCAGTACGTAGCGTATTCACTTGAGACCATATAATCAGGGTGACTCAAATAAATAAAACTATTCTGGAGAAACTGATGGTGGGGGTATTTGATATCTACAAAGTTCTTACACTTTCAAATGGTTTCAACTACTCACTTCCCCTGCCAGAACAGATAGCATTATTGCATCATCACACACACACATGAGACAGGGTAGAAAAATATATGTTTCATCTAGTCCCCAAACCTCAGTGCCTCACTCAGTGTGACTCTCAGTGCCACTGGCTTCCTCACCCTCCAAAATGCCTTTGAAAGAAGTCCTGATAAGTCAAAAGAACCACTGCAAGTTCTTTTTAGGATGTGGCAGAGAATTAAACTACTACAATTTTAACATTGTGAAGGAAAAAGGAAGTCACGGATAACCTACATGCATGCATGCGTGCTGAGTTACTGCAGTCGCGTTCAACTCCTTACAACCCCATGGACAGCAGCCCGCCAGGCACCTCTCTCCATGGGATTCTCCAGGCAAGAATACTGGAGTGGGTTGCTGTGTCCTCCTCCTGGGTATCTTCCCAACCCAGGGACGGAACCCATGCCTCTTGTGTCTCCCACGTTGGCAAACGGGTTCTTTACCACTAGCACCACCTGGGAAGCCTGGATAACCTACATGCTCAATATTAAATAATCTGCAAAAGCCTGAGGCTGGGTTTTACCCAAAGGAGGCTTCCCCTGCCCTGGAGTTTGGAGTTGGGTTCACAGTCTCTCCTCACCCAATGGATAACTCAACACAGCCATTAACAATAACAACAACAAAAAATGACTTTCCCTGGGGAGACAGACAGCTGACCTGGAAGTAAAACCTCTCAGCCCTTCGCTCAGGCCACAAAGCCTGTTCAGCATTCTCAGTGAGAAGCAGGACTGGGTCCAGGAGCATGGGAAAATGATGGCCAAAGCTCCCTGGGGAAGACGCACAGAAGGTCGTGCGGCCGGGCTGGGAGAAAGGCGACTCTCTCAGCCCGGGGTTCTCTGCTGACTTGGACATCAGTGATCCGAAGCCAGCTTTCCCCTCACAAACCCATGGGCAGGATAGCCACCCCTAGAAGTGGCCCAGACAAGCCTCTGGCCCAACACCATCCCAGGGAAGTCATCTTATTTCATGCGTGAGTCAGAAGGTATTGTGTGTTCATTTGACCTGAACTGAAGCTACAAAATTCCTCTACTCCTCCTGAAAGAATCCTGCCTTGAAATACAGCAGAGCCCAAAAAGCAGCCCATTTCTTTCACCAGCCCTCAGCTTGCCAAGGTGATTACAAAAAACCACACTGAGCAAAGGGTTAGGGCATCTAGTCTGCACCTAAATTTCTTTATTTTTTAAGAAAAAAGAAAAGAGAGATTTCACCATTCCTGGTAACATGCCTGCCTCATTTTTTTTAAACAATACAGGTTCTAAGCTGATCAAAATGTATTCCTGTCTCTCTACTTCATTATCCAAGGTCTTATGTTGGAGGTGAGGGGGGCATTTTTAATTCAAGTGTGATATAATTCAGAAGGAAAGGCTCATTGAAGTCTTACTTACAGTCTTTCACAGTTTGTCCTAATCCTTATTATTTTGTTAGTAACATATTCTATCTCTGAGCTGGCCAAGATTATAATACTGCCTTTTTTTTGGCAAACGAAATTAGGCAGATAGACTTTCATATCATAATTTAGAAAGACAATAACAACAACAGCAACAAAAAAAACCCACAAGAGATAAAGTTGTTCATGGACCAAGTTTGTTCTTAACTCTTTTAACCTGGGTTGAATGTTCACCCTTCCCCAGTGAGATGATTCACTGAAAAGTGAAGATAAATGTCATCTCCATTCCCTGTGATCTATAAAATTAATCTCCCATGCTTATGTTAATACCAATCAGGTAATGTAGGAGGCAGTGTGACCTACAGGATAAAACGTAAGTGGGAGGAGATCACGTTCAATTACTGTCTGTATCGCCGACAATATTTTCACCTCTCTGCATTTCACTTGCCTGTCTCACCTCTCATACGTGTTCCCTCACATAGCTTCTCCGTAAAATTGGGCAATACCTCTGGAGCTGCTGGAGAATTACTTAGATGTTTTGCGAAACAACTTAAAACACCTTCTAGAACTTTCCTGTGAAGTCACATGTCTTTCCCGTCTCTACCATAGCCTCAGCCTTCTGGTGAAGCACCATGACACATTGGGCAAACTGTCCTTCTACTCAGTGAAAACGGTCTCAGGCAGGTGACCCTCCCCAAAAGGGTCCCATTTATTTCCCAAAAATAAATTACACGGAAGGAAGAGCACAATGGCTAGAAAGTAAGTCACCAGGTGAAGACAGGATCAATGCTTACACTTTAGGGGTTAAACCCACAGCCGATGACTCCAGGAAGGAATTCATGTTCTGAACTCAGCTGTAAAATAAACTGGGAGTTCCGTGTCTGGTGTCTGAAACATCTTTCGAAACACTAAATCAATTTAATATCAATAATTGCCAGATAGATGCTCGATTAAATGAACCAACGCAGACAGCTTTGTTCACAGAGAAAACAGGGCCAAATGGCTTTCATTAGCATGACTAATTCCGAAGTTGTGTGGTTCGATCATCAGACGTCTGAGCCTGAATTCTGACTCTTGCAAGACAGAGTTTGGCACCAGGCATTCTAAATCCAGCAATCCCACACATTCAACATACACGCCGGAGATCAGAAAATCAAGGTGACATTTGAAGCACCCATATCAGCTACCTCGGTGCCCATTGGAGCTCGGAAAAATACCAGATGCATGGAAAATAAGGGACTTGCCCTTCAATGGGGGACTGAGGCTTTCCCCAGACCTGTTTCTGGGGTGCTTTGAAAACACCTGCTTTGGCCTTTGGGGGACAATCTCAACAGTGGTTTCGAAAAACAGGCCTCTTTTTTCATAGCCCTCTAGCAGCCTCGTAATGCCAGGCATCTTCCCTAGACCAAATGGGGCCCCACCACGTGGAGGGTTGCTAGCATTTTCACCTCAAGCCCTGAGAATATTTCCTTTTTTTTTTTTTTGGAAATTCTGATACATCTCTTTTCCTGGTAATACTCTCGATTTTGAAAAGTTATGATAAATCTTATCCCTAAACCACCTTGTGAATTTCAGACTCTCTCCCAGGCTTTTTTAACTGGAAAAGAATAGACTTTTCAGGAAAGCAGACAAAAAGAACCCAGGGAAGCTGAGTACTGTGATTAATGATGATGGAAACAGGGGAATGGTCAGGCCCTGGGCCCCACCTCGGACTGGGGGCCCTGGTACAGGGTGTCCTGCGGACATGCAGTGTCGGTTGAGCATGGGGGACCTTGCAGAAGGGCCCTGTGCATGTTGTCATTTGTCTCTCATCCCCAAATCCACCCCCACCCCTGACCGCCATGACATCACTCTGGCTAGTCCTTGTGACTACACTTCATCAGTTGCCTTTTGGTGTGTATGTGTGTGAACTGCCAGAAACATAGAATAGCTCTTCAGGGCCTAATCACGGGGCGGCCAAACCTCTGGACAGTCTCCTTCGGAGGTCTGTGGGGGCCTTGGGTCAGAGCAGCTGCCTCTGAGTCACAGTGGGCTGTGGGGCCCCGAACCCCTTCATGGGCCATCTGGGGAAAGGCAGAGAGTACTCAACTTTTCATTTCCATGATAGGAAAGTTTTGTGTTTGTTTGTTTGTTTTTTCTTTTGCAAAATCCTTATAACCACTGCAAGGAATGCATTTTATTTTTTTTTTAATTTTTTTAAAAGATGTGCAATTTTTATTTTTTGTGTTTTGTTGTTTTGTTTTTTGGCTATGCTGGGTCTTCATTGCTGTACTCGGCCTTTCTCTATTTGCAGTGAGGAAGGGGGCTACTTTCTACTGCGGTGTGCAGGATTCTCACTGCAGTAGCTTCTCTTGTTGTGGGGTATAGGCTCTAGGGCATGTAGGCTCAGTAGTTGCAGCTCCCAGGCTCTAGAGTGTGGGATCAGTAGTTGCGGCTCACTGGCTTAGCTGCCCTGTGGCATGTGGAATCTTCCCAGACTAGGGATGGAACCCACGTCCCCTGCATTGGCAAGCAGATTCTTAACCACTGGACCACCAGGATAGTCCAGGGAATGCATTTTAAAATCAAGCATGATTATCTCTATATTTTGGATTGTAGTTCACAGACACTGATTGAAAACCTTTCTGAAGTATAACTGATTTCTGCAGAGATCAGCCAGTTTCTTGCAGGCTCTACTCTCTTCTGTTGAGTGTGAGTGTGTGTGTGTGTGTGTGTGTGTGTGTGTGTGTGTGTGTGTGTGTGTGTGTGTGTGTGTGTGTGTTGATCATAATGCTTCCCTTACTTTCCCTATTTACATGCCAGCAAACTGTTTCTCAGCCCTCCCTAACCCAGCAGGTATCCTAAGGACTCAGATGTGCGGTCAGCTCAGAGGAATCAAGAGGTGTCAGTCCCTCTGCTGTGAGGCAGGACCACTAGGTGAGGGCTTCCCATCCCCAGGTACTGAGAGGCCACACCAGGATGTGAGAGGAAGACCTCTTGGTCCCCTCCCTGTGGGGTCCTGGTTGAGAAATTAAGGGTTTCTGTGAATTCTCTGGGACTGAATCAAAGGCTCACCCACTGAAGATGAAGGAGGGTGCTTAGGAAACATCATGTCTGGCCCATGACTCTCCCCTCCCATCCACAGCTTTCCTGTCTTTCTAATGCTTTTCCCAAGTCTTGCTTGGAAATAATACATGACTGCTTGGATTGGATGGCGATCAAGTCTCTTAGGAAACAGGCTGGAGAGGTGGAGAGGACTCCTCTGTGAGATGAACCTCAGTCTTTATACCTCCACTTGGACACAATGGATCCATCTTTTTCTCCAGGCATCACCCTCTCTTTCACTCACCCTCATCATGCACTCTGCACCCTATTGAGGGTTTTCACCTTGTCAGAGAATCTGCATGGGTCCCAGTTTCCATGAGGCTCATGGATCCCTCCCACATGTTTTACTTTGTAAAGGAGTGAAGGCAAGTTCCCAGAGGCCCAAGTCCTTTCCACATTTCCAAGCTATTTTCTACAAGGTTTCATCACCATTGAAACCAAACAACAGTTTATTATTTCAGAGCAAGACTTGAGACATCCACTAAAAAGTTCTATGCATCACCTTTGAAGCAATTGAAATTCACTAAACTACGTGTAAGGTATGAGAAGACAATCTCCAACAGGTGAGATAATCTCTTGGGCTCAAGCAGGAAGTCCCTCTGATCTCTGGGGGCCAGCAAGAGGATTTAGAAGTCCCAAGATTCAGGAAACAGAAGATAGTTTCAGGACTGTGATGGTTGGGTTTTTGTTTTTTAACATATACTTATTTGGCTGCACTGGGTTTTAGTGGTGGCATGTAGGATCTAGTTCCCTGACAAGGTATCAAACCTGGACCTGCTTCATTGGGAGCAAGAAATCTTAGCAACTGGACTGTCAGGGAAATCCCTGGGATGGTCAGGTTTGAATGCCAACTTGACTCGGCTAGAAGACCCAGTTATTCAATTAAACACAGATCTAGGTATTATGGGGAGGGCATTTTGTGAATGCAGTTCACATCTATCATCAGTGGACTTTCAGTAAAGGAGATGATCCTCCTAATGTAGGTGGGCCTCATCCAATTGGTTGAAGGCATCTAGAGAGCAAAAACTGACATTTCCCAGAAATCCTGCCTCAAGATTACAGCAGCAACTCTAGCTTAAGTATCTGGGCTGCCAGACTGCACTATGTATTTTGGACTTGCCAATGCAACTGCATAAACCAATCCCCTAAAATAAATTAATACATAGATGTATATTTAAATTTATTTATTTTAAGATGTTACATATACAATTTATTTAATTACATATGTAATATATTTATATATCACAATACACATTTATTTAGAAATATGTATATTTTCATATGTTTATATATGTTTATATTATATATATTTATATGCTGTGCTCAGCTGATTCAGTTGTGTCTGACTCTTTGCAACCCCATGGACTGTAGCCGGCCAGGCTCCTCTGTCCAAGGGATTCTCCAGATAAAAACACTGGAGTGGGTTGCCACGCCTTCCTCCAGGGGATCTTCCTGACCAGAGATGGAACCTGCATCTCTTAAATCTCCTGCATTGGCAGGTGGTTCTTTACCACCGGTGCCACCTAGGAAGCCATATCTATCTATCTATTTATCCATGTTATCTCCTACTGGTTCCTCTCCAGAGAGAACTTGCATCATATTAATAGAAACTTAAAAAAAACCTTACAGTACCAAATAGTGGGCACTTTTTCACCTGGGTGGATAACTCCTGGGTGAGCTGTCCTGTTCTTGGTGCTCATGAAACCTTCCTTCTGAGTCTAGAAGATGGAGTGGGGGAGGGGAAGAGGGACCATCACTGTGATTTGTGCTGCTTTACAACACTGTATTTCTACATACCAGACTGAAAAGTACTCATTTGGAACTTAACTCCGAAACAGAGAGTTTACATGATCTTGTTATTATTGTGGTCCAGCTAAAGCATGTCAAGTATTGTGGGGTTTTTTTTTTTCTTCTCTGAGAAATCCTCTCCTTCTCCAGAAGGGTTACATAACTAATAAGAAAATCTTGTCAGGAATAAAACCTGGCCTGCATGGCCTGAGGAAAAGCCCAGAATGTATTTACTCCATTCAGTGAAAACAGACATACAAGGAAGCAGGCCCATAGTGTAAAGATACAAGGCTTGTCCCCTTTCCTCCATACAACTGTGGGCAAACTTTCAGAAACGGTCAGAAATGGGTTTCCCTTAATGAGTAGGGAAAAGAAATGGTTGAAAATTTGGCAAAGTTAATGTTTTCCTTTAGGATAAATTCATTCAGGGGGAAAAGGTACAGCTAGCATGGATTCCTGAAACATTTACTCTGCTTTCTTGGGGCTGTTTGGAATCTACAAGGAACATGCTGAATTTCCACATGCTGCTGAAGAGAAGAACCTCTTAGAAACCTGGTCTTTACAACCTTGAGTCTTACCCGTGTTGACTGCAAAAGACTAAGAAGCCCACAGATCTTTTATTTGTTTTTACCTGCGGAGAAGTGATCCATTCCACCTTGGCAACAGAGGGTGGATATGAACCAGAGGACCTCCTCCTCCCTTTTCCACTGGGAACTGGGTCAGACTTGGTGAAGCTACAAACTGATGAGGAAATTTTCCATTTTTCAAGAAGAACCTTCTACATGGGAGGTTCCTACCCTACAGAGACACTTAGTGAGATGTCTCCATGTCAACACTCTATATATGGTGGTTGTTGACATTACAGTTATGAGTTCAAAAAGAACTGTGCAGAGAGAGGCGTATGACTGCATGGACTGTAGTCCACCACGTTCCTCTGTCCATAGGATTCTCCAGGCAAGAATACTGGAGCGGGTTGCCATTTCCTTCTCCAAGGGATCTTCCCTAGGCAGGGATTGAACCTGCGTCTCCTGCATTAGAGGCAGATTCTTTACCATTGAGCCACCAGGGAAGCCCCCTTCTATTGGGTACTTTTTCCTTTTCTGCTTTGGAAACCCAAGTTCTACCCATCTTTTGGGACACACGCAAAAGTCATCTCCTTTGTAAAGCTTGATCCTTCGGTCCACGGGGTTACTCCCTCTTTGGCATATCTGCACACATGTGTGAGAAAGGATGTACTGGTCCTGAGGGAGACTTTATGACTCTTTTCTCCACCCCTACTTCCCACCCTATCACCAAGTTGCAGGCCTTAGTGCAACTTAGTACAATATATCTACCCAGATGCAGATAACTAGTGGTAAGATGAGTAATAAGGAATTGTATTAGAAAGGGCTAAGGTTTACAAGAGACAGACAGACAGGGAGAGAGAAGGAGAAAGAGTGAGAGGGTGAGAACTTAAGAATGGAGAATGAGGAGTGGGGATACAGCCTTCATGGCAGCTGAGGATGGGAGAAGAATGGAGAACAAAATCATGGCGCAAAAATCTAAACAAGCTGCGTTCCCATCACTTACATTACTTCTTGAAAGATGTCTAAGAAGAAAACCAGAATTACTTTCAATTCCTTCCAAAAGGCTTGGATGTGATACTGAGATGAGCACACACAGGCTTTAGGTTTTATTCAGCTCACATCCCCCAAGGCTCATCCAAGATCGTGTATACTTCTTGATGTACTACTGACTTGGTCCTTAGTCCAAGTGGTAGAGAAGACAATTTCTGGGAGAGCTAGTTTAGAGGCCACAACCTGTGTGACTTCAAGGAAGTCACTGAGCCACTCTGAGCCTCACTAATATCTGCCTCTAAAAAGCAAGTAAGACAACCTATGCGAAAGAGTGCTAGGAACCACAAAATTCTGCATAAATATTACCACAGGTCAGTGCCTAGCAGGGACTCATTAAATTCTTGTTAACTGATTGAGTAATTGATCAACTGTGGCCAGCCTCCTTAAAACTTTCCTCATTTAACTGAGAAGTGAGACAGTTCAGGAAGACAAGCAACATCCAAGAAAATCCATTTGGCTTTAGAGTGGCCTAGTCCAACGGGTTTTGAAGTTTATGAATTTACTTGCAAACAAACCACTTTCTGTTGTTCAACAAATTTCATTTTGGTTGGGCTGATGAGATTTGTCAAAAGAAACGAGAATATCATTTTGGCTAAATGCACAGTTGAAGTTGAAAGGACCCGGATTTCCAAAATCGAAGTGGAGAACATGGAGACCCCCAACCCCTGGGACCAGTTCTGGACACATAGTAGGCCTTTCTGAAAACACTGGGGGTTGAACTATGCTAAGTCGCTTCAGTCGCATCTGACCCTTTGTGACCCTGTGGACTGTAGCCTAACAGGCTCTTCTGTCCAAGGGAGTTGGACTGGATCCATCCATATCTGAGTATGCTAGCCTGCCTGGTAAGGTTTTTTGTGAAACACCTCAGCACTTCTGTGACCTCATGCAAACAAAAACGACGTGAAGCTGAATAGAGTTTAAGCAAAGGAAACTTCAAACTAAATTTTTATTGAAATTCTCCCCATTGTCAGCCGACATTTTCAATTTTCATTTCCCTGCCTCAGCCCATTTCGCCATAGAAACTTGGATGTTTTCATTGAACAGCAGCCAGTGAACATTGGACTGAAGGGGCACACTATAAATTTGGAAAAATAAATAAATGCTTCAGAACTTCCACTTGAAAACCACAGCTAAAAATGAAATCAAATCTGACCCACCCCTTTTCTTTTAAATTGTGGGAACAGACTCAGTCTGCCTCAATTTTTAAACCCATATTAAATTTTATATAAGCACCTTGGAGATCCATGCATGGCCTGGTCGAAAGCAGTCGTGGAACCTTTGACTCACACATAAATGACTGGAATGAGAAGGTATCATCCCTCCTACACTATGTTCCTTAATAAACATGTGTGCTTAAGAAATAAAAAGGGAAGAAAAATCGGTTCATGGGCATAGAGAGAATAACTCACTCCAAATTGCTCCTTTGATGAATGTGGACAAAAGAATAAAATTTGTCACCCAGCTAATATTACCATCAATATTTTGTCCAGCTACATTCCTTCCAATTTAAAAACAGTTCAATATCCTTTTTACCTTCAAGTAGCAGCACTTAATAAACAGTGATGGATGGTTTTTATTTTTGTTCGCATTTCAGTCTTCCCTGCTTCTGTTACAAGGGCACTATTTTGCTTGGGGGGAATGTAGATCTTCCGTCTTTCTTGCATTGACAAGCATCCCTCAAGGAAAGACGGCCATATTTAATTCATAACCCCCATCGGCTACACAAACATACAACTTCCCATCAATTAGGCAACACAGAGATGTTGTTAAAAATCAATGAGCTTATTATTAAATATATTTTTTTCATGTAGCAATAATAGTTATTGCCGTACTATTGTTATTACTGCACTGTCAGCTGTTTAGGCAGCTTTTCAGAGAGTTTGATAGGTTTTGATGTTGCTAGCAAGGCAGTCTATGAAACGAGGCATCCCGGTGAGACTTTCCTCTTCTGTCTCCTGCCACATCTAGAAGCCATCAAGAGAAGGGGGGAAATGAATGCTGTAGAGAAAGGATCCTTGGACTGGAGGCAGAAGACCCAGCTCTGCACTTAACTAGCTATGTGACCTTGGGTAAGTCCCTTCTCCATTCTGAGCCTCATTTCTAAAACTGAGAGGGTTAGCCCCACAGGATTTGGGGGTTCCCTACCTCCTGAAATGTGAGATTTTTCTAGTCACTGTTGTTTTACTAGCCACAGAAACAGGGAGAAATCGGTTCCGTTTAGCAACCCTCAGTTGTTCTTTACAAAAGACTCCTGATTTAAAAAAAAAAAAAAAGTGAGTAGAGCAGGGGAAATGCTACCAAATCTGAAACAGACGTTCAATTGATCCGAAAACCAAATATGCCCATATTTGTGTTTGCATCCTCATTGTGTTTATTAAAAATAATTTTGATATTTTGACACATGCCACTACTGTGGGAGCCTCCTGCCTACAAACAGAGATGTTAAAACTGTGCCAGCACATGCAAAGGTTAAAAACAACATTGCACAGATTTTGGCAACTACATCATATGCTGTCTGGACACAGCTGATCTGAACTGAGTCCCCCATAATTACAGGAGAAGGTGGAACAGGTTTGCTGCTAATTGGAAAATTCTGCAAATGGCAGCACCGAAGTAAATTGACAGTCGTTAGAATATTAACAAAATGAGAGTACTGATTAGTAAAAAGCTCAGATGCAGACTTTTTTTTTTTTTTACTGCCGATTCTACTGGCAAATTGATAATAAAAGCTGAACTTAATAATAACAGCTGTTATTTGACCCGGTAATATTTTTTTTAATCTGTTGCTGTTCCCAGACCAATAACACATAAAGAAGGTCTGTATCCACTGTTGCAAAATTATTTTGAATCCCAAAAGGTATATTCAGAGTCAGTGAAGGAAAACGGTGCTTAAAGGGGCAGGCCATCAATAGTCACGTTCTAATGAAAGTATGGTCACCGCAAAGCTTTGAGTTGTCTTGCTCTCACCGGCCACCTTCCAACAGGCCTGGGTGGAGGTGCTGGGTGTTAAGGGCTCCTTTTCGGAACAGGGCCTGAATTCTATTTCCAGTTCACTTTAAATCTGTGACTGGTAAAAATGTCAAGGTTAACTTATTCTTCACTTTAAAGTGGACAGGAAGGAAAGCTGGCCCTTGCCAGATTCTGAGGTTTCTATCAACACTTAGCTGTTTGTACTTATTATTTTTCAGCCAGATGGGAAGAGATTTGGGAATGGACATATTAATTAGAAATGCTGCCATGAATCTATGGAAAAGGGACTGTCACTTCGCCACCCATAGTTTTACATTATGCACACACACACAAACATGCCCAGGAGACTTGCATTTGGGGGTGAATCTCACCTGATTCTCTACTGTGGGAGTGTAAGTTAATCCAATCTTTCTAGCTGTATAGTAATATGGATCAAAAAAATTTTTTTAACGCATATAGCCTTTGACCCAGCAATTCTATTTTAAGGGTTTGGCCCAAAGAAAGCCATGAAAATGCCTAAAAGGTACCTAGCTTTACCTACAAAAGTATTCCTTGCAGCACTGTTTATAATGAATATAAGAGCAGAAGCCACATTTGTCCCGAAATGAATAACTGACTGTGATAGGCAAAAGAATACTACATAATTATGTAAAATTTACTGTAGAATATTTAAATGATATAGGAAGATAGTCTAGTAAGTGGAAAAAACAGACTACCAAAGAATAAACATAGGATATTCACTCTTTTTAACTATACTGACAGAGACAAGACTGGAAGAAGGTAACCAAGGAGATTAATGGTTCTTCCTGAGTGGTGGTCTAATAAATGGGTATTTTCTTTTGCTAGTCCACATTTTCTAAATTTTCTCAAGTGAGCCTGTACTGTTTCAGTCAGAAGAGAATACACAAATTATTTTTAGAATTAAAAAGTCTCTAGAGGGTTCCTATTGTTGTTGCAAATGAAAATTCAATCTATAGCAGTGGGCACAACCACATTCCCCGAAAGCAAGTTTGGTTCCTTGACTTAAAGTCCACCTTCTGTTCAGGGAAGGAAAAGAATCAGCTTAAAGCAAATCCCAAAACTCTGGGTAAAGAACCAGCCTGTGGATTATGGTTAACACACACACATGCAGAAACACACACACAGAAATACAAACACACACACACACACATGAACCCTCCTTTTGACATCTGTCCTCTGAAAATACAGGTCAGCAACCACTTCAGGCTCTTATAGAAAAGAATTTCCTTTTCTAACATTGGACCTCATATACTCTGGTAATGTTGTCATTTTCTTTGACCTTATTATGATAACACAGACCCTCGCTGATTCTTAATCTGTGCAAGAAGGGGTCATTGCCATTTTCAGAGTTTGCCGATCCACTAGTTGACTATAAGGGTGTGGGGTGAGAGTTGCACCCAGACAAATGTAGATCCAACCCATGACCCCACAGAATACACCCCGTCTGTGTATTTTCATGAGTAAAATTCACTCCTAACGAGATGCAGTCATGTGCCTGGGCCCCACTGACAGATCTCTGCATATTTAACCTCAGCCTCAAAATGTTAGTCCTTGAGCTCTCAAGTCACCCCCTGTAGTTGAACATCAGCCAGGAAGTAGAGCCAGGCTGCAGCGTTGCAGAGCTGGCCTTAGATCGCGTGTACGGTCACTGGGGCGAAGATGGATGCATGGCGTTTCTTCACAGGTCTGCTTTTAAAAAACTGTGTATTAACATCCTACGGCACCATTGCCAAAAACATAAAATTCCAAAGGCAAATCCCCTCAGTTCCAGCCCTGCCAGGACTGGGCTGACGAGGCTCCGCCAGGGGACCGTAAATGGCCACAGTTGCTTCTAGCAAGGAGCACAAAGCCCACCCCGATAGTTTCAGTCACAGGACCGACCAAGTGACTCTCAATCTGCTTCTCGCCGGGAGTGTGGGTGGGCAGCAGGCAGGCTCCCAATGCGACAACTAGGCTCAATTGACTGTAACCCAGAATTTTTTTTAAGTGGCATTTTTGGACGATGGTACCCAGGTCCCCATCCTTCATCCTTTCTAACAGTTCTGCATCAGGAAAACAAAGCGATGGGGAGGGTGGGTGCTGCTGCAGCCAGCGTGTGCCAAATACAGTTAAGGGTGGAGAGGGAGGTAGGATTGGAAAGGGGGTAAAAATCAAGTCACTTTCAATCAAGTGTCACACCTTTAAATAGTGGTTAAATCTTTGCATTATGCAGCTCATCCCTTTACAACATGGGGTTCCCCTTAGAGAATTCCCTGTTTACACTGGGAATTCCTCCAGGGCCGCATCAATAAAGCTGAACAGATGTCAGGGTGGAATGCCAGCGGCAGTGGCTGTTGTCAGGGGTACTGGGGAGGAAGGCACAGAACAATGAGAGAGACAGCTGGTACACAAAGCCTCACGCGTGGGTCAGGTTCTGCCAGTGTGTAGAGATTCCACCCTACCCTTTGTCCGGGCACATTGCCTTTCTTGTTTCTCGATGACAAGGGTTGACACATGTCACCCGACCCTATCAGAAGTGTTATTTGCTTCCCACTTGCATATGCACCGGTGTTCCTGACCTCCTCAGCCCGCATCTCCCAACCAAAAGCATTGAACGTCAATGCGCAGAAAACTCTCCAACGCTGCCCCAATCTAGGATTTCATTATGCACTTTTGAGTCGAAAGTTGGATGGAGATGTCCTTCTTTTTAATTAAAAACATGATTGATGAGACTTAACTGACAGTAGGAAATGCGATGGAAATATTCCTTAAAGAGGCACTAACCCCGTTTGCGGGGCGAGCATGGTGTGAGTCTCCGAAGTTGCAAGCAGCGGGAGAAAGGAAATTAAAATAAAAGCCCGTTAGAGTCCGCTGGCGGTGGAAGGGTGGTAACGTGACACGGCATCTGCAGCCGTGTAACCAGAAACTTATGCGCATTAAGAGCTAACGTGAGGTGTTACTCGGTAATGGGGATGTTCACAGTGATGAAAGGCGGCAGATGAGTGGGGGAGAATACGAGAGACAGAGACGAGCGTGTGGAAGCAAAAAACAACTAATTCACCGTATTTCTAAGGAGCGATTGGCTTCAGAAGACCTATGCCCAAACTCCCCATTTGCCTGCTCTGCAGAAGTGCTTGTTCCTGCCATGTTGCTGAATTTCTCCGACCTCGGCCCTTTGCCTACACCGTCCCTTTAAAATCCTCATTGTAAGAAAAGTCCTCGTGCCTGGGACGGTCCATGTGCAGCCTGTACTGAGGGTGCGGGTGTAAGGCAAACAGGAAAACGTTCACAATTTTTTTTTAAAGGCCTTCTCAGATTTATTCCCTGGGTGACTGCTAAGTTATCAGGAAAAATAATGCGAACCAGGGGATGCAGTAATATACAATCATGGGAACCCCCAAAATGACCACTCAGAGGCAAGAGTAAGTTTTCCTAATAGTGGGACCTTGGCTTCAGTGTTTTCAATCTAGAAATAATAGATGAAGCTGAATCTGGGTCTGTATTAAAATAGCATAACTTAAATACCAAAAATCATAGCAGTTTGAAATTTATTTTCAAAACAAATCTCCCTTTCTCTTTCTTGATATCATTTACAAAGGGACTTTTTTTTTTTTTGGTGGTTGTTTCAGGATAGTTTGTTTTGTTTTCCATGGAAATAGTTATTTTCTGAGAAATAGCAACTTTGAATTAAAAAGAGAATAATACCTTCCTAAAAGGACACCCAAGAATAGCCAAGTCCACACTCTGTAAGCCTGCTCACAGCAGAACCTTCATATGTTTTTCATACCTAAAGATTTTATTCTAGGTTTTTAAAAATCCCCTAAAGAGCAGTGGATACCACACAGTCTAACTCTTTTCCACTTAATCCCTAATTAAAGACTGACAAAAAAAGAAAAGCTTTTATTGAAATGCTCAGATTAAAGGAAAGGAGGTTACAATTGGAGTTGATTTTTGGTGAGTATTTAACTAACAAAGGTTAATTAGAATTGTAGCAATGCGATGTAAAATAACTGATTCTGATCAATTGATTAATGAGATGTCATAAGGTACAAGAATCCACCTTTGAGGGAAACATATTAAAAATGAAATATATTTGCAAAGCCATCATGTCTTCCCTCTTATTTAGTTCATTAACGCTAGCAGCAGCTGTAGATGGTTTTTCCATCTATGACAATCTGCAGAAAATGACAGCCCCCAAATCCACCAAAAAGTAACACAAAAATGTTACACAATGTCTCCAAACACCCGTAAAAGTTCACAAAGTCTCTAGGAAGAGGCCAAAATCTTCAGCGGTTCCTTTCGGTCCTCTCTCTACATTCCTTCTGTATTCGAGATTCAGATTCATTTAAAAAATAAGTGGTTTTGAGATTCTGAAATTATTAAAATCAGGCACATTATGCCCATCCTGAATTTATCAATTCACTAGGCCTGTATCAATTTCACTGTTGATGTGGAGGAGTGGGGGGCAAGGGTCTGGGGGATGTTTTTCCTTTCTCATGCCAGTGGTCCTGGTGAACAAACAGATCCCCCTGTTTGTGGCCTAGATGTTCTTTGTCACAATAACCTGCAGTATATTGTGTTTATATATGTCCTTCAGGCATGTCACAACAGTTTGGCATTCTGAGCGGCTCTACCACAGTGTACATTAAATAGTCATGTAGTTACATTAAACAGTGGGGAGTTCACACTTCACAGCCACTCAGTGTTTTAAAACAGATGTGGGCTGTCTGTTGTCAGACTCTAGTGCAAAAGCTCAGAAGGATCTGGGTGGGAACAGACTCTGCAAATGATGGAGGGCTCCCCAAATTTTCCACGCAAGTTCCTTCATTCTCCAACCACCCCCCTCCATGCTAGAGGTTGAGGGTGAGAGAGATTTGGGGGAAAAGCAGAGAAAAAAAGAGGGGAGCCAGGAACCAACAACTTTTATGTCTTATAGAACAGAGATCTGAAAAAAAGAATTCAGAATTCAGAATAGTTTGTGGCATGGAATATTCTGAGCGGGGTGGGCTTGCTGCGGTATCGTGGGATTTACTGACAGGAGAATTTTTGACAGTTGATGGACAGATGAATTCCGTCATGGAAGCGTTAGTCGAAAGCGGCAAGGCCAGATGGAAACTCACAGCTTGTCTTTAATATTAATTTTCTTTTTTTTCAGGAGATCAGAATTCCCTAATTCCCTAAAATGTTTCAATGCATCTTGAGGTATTATTTTTCAGATGCCTTTCTCCACCTACTCTTAATAAGAGTGTTCCTTTGTGTTTATGTTATGTTTCCTCCCTTACTTTGGAAAAAAAAAAAGATTAGTTTGTTCTTTGCCTTCCTTCCTTTTCTTCCCTCTTTTCCTTCTTTCTTTCTTTCTTTTTTCCTTCCTTCCTTCCCTTTTCTTTCTTTCTCTCTCTCCTTTCCTTCCTTCTTTTTTTCTTTCTGTTTCTTTCTTTCTTCCTTTCTTTCCTTTTCTCCTCCAGTTGTACAGCTGTTAACATCTTCTCTTCATTTCCCTAACACAGAAAGATAAATATAGTATGCCTGTAAGATACTAACTCTAAGTTTGAGAAATTCGTCCGAAGCAATTGTGACTTACAACTGTGGTAAGGGTACTAACAATAAGATTGTCTGTGTGGCTGAATGAAAGGCATAACTCTTCATGCTTTCCAGAGGATGGAGGGGCGATTGTTTTCAGGGTGTCCCTCTTCTGGACAGTGAGAATTAAGTCATATACTCTGCTCAGTGATGCACTGGGGAAAACACTGGGCTCAGACTCAGGGCCAGACCTCTGGTGTTGGCTCCGCCTAGTTTTCTGCGTGGTGTTACACAAGTCCCTACCATTGCCTGGCCTCAGTTTCTTTCCTTATAAATTATGGTTGGTATCACAAGCAGGCAATGAGTCCCCAGAGATCTTCATGGCTCCCTTCAGGGTACCATGAAACTAAAAGAAAAGCTGACTGTTCATATCAAGAAGTCGCAACTGTGGGACTTCCCTGGTGGCCCAGTGGTTAAGACTTCGCCTTCCAATGCAGGGGGTGCGAGTTCGAGCTCTGGTCAGGGAGCTAAGATCCCACTTGCCTCGTGGCCAAAATAGGAAAACGTAAAACAGAAACAATATTGTAACATATTCGATAAAGACTTTAAAGATGGTCTATATCCAAAAATAAAAATCAAAAAAAAGAAGGCACAACTGCTCCCTTCCTCACCTCACCCCTGAGCTCCTTAGAGACCTAGGTAACCCCTCCACAGCAACTTAGGTAACGGAAGGGAACCCCACCTTTATTCTCAGTCTTATTGCCACTGTTCCACATAAAACATAACTACTGCACGTTCTTCTGGTGTGGAGACCTCACTCATAAGACAAATATCTTCCCAAGTCCCTTTATTTTATATCACTGGGGCCACTCAAGTTGAGAGTGGTTCTTTAAAACTCGGAGATCTTTCTTCTGTGTCTGTATATTATCTATTTCCCTAATTTCTTTCAAGTTTAATATAAAAATATTAATATAAGACAGTGCTCCCCAGTTTCCTGATGCACCACTTTGGTTATAGATTGGTTCCCTGTATGTGGGTGTGTGCATGCCTCTATGTTAGTGAGTTTGTCTTGGTCAATCAGGAAAACCTTTTACAGTTTATGTAGGTGCTGCGTGAGTGCTAAGTAGCTACAGTCGTGTCCGACTCTTTATGACCCCATGAACCACAGCCCACCAGGCTCCTCTGTCCATGGATTCTCCAGGCAAGAATAGTGGAGTGAGTTGCCATTTCCTCCTCCAGGGGATCATCCGAACCTAGGGATCGAACTCAGGCCTCCTGTGTCTCTCGCATTGCAGGTGGATTCTTTACTGCTGAGCCACCAGGGAAACCCTGCTAAAGTATAACACTGCTCAGAATCAAAATTGGCTCCCTAGTTGGGCAAGATTTCCCCATCATGATAACTAACCCATTGTCCAAGGATGCTATAACGAGAATTGTTGTGTGACCTATCTGGTTGGACTAGATGACATCTAAGCCCCTTTGAATTGAAAATATATGCATATTTGATGACTCTAAGATACAATGTGAGTCAAGAGGGTGTTTACAAAATAGTTGGAAATATCATCACAGAAGAATAGAATATTAGAACTGGGGAAAGCCTTGGGAGGAGAAAGCTCTGAACAGTCCCTACATTCCTCTGAAACTGGTGGCAGAGCCATGGTTAGCAGTGACTTATATCTAAACAGTAGTTTATGAAATAGTTTTCTATATACCTCTACTGAGCCTCATTTCAGTCGTAAAGAATCCTCCTGCAATGCAGGAGACATGCGTTCGATCCCTGGTTTGGGAAGATCCCCTAAAGAAGAAAATGGCAACCCACTCCAGTATTCTGCCTGGGAAATCCCATGGACAGAAGATCCTGGAGGGCTGTAGTCCAGGGGATCACAAAAGAGTTGAACACGACTTAGTGACTAAACAACAACAAATTGAGCCTCATAGCAGCCTTCTGAGGTGGGACCTACCAGCCATACGTCTCGCTGACATAGACGTCAAGGCCAGGGAGGTTCTGTGACTTGCCTAAGTCTGGGCAGTTAGTGAGTGGGAGAGTCAGGGCTGGGACTCCAGACAGGGACCATCCCTAAGCTTCTCCCTTGTCTCCTGGGCACTTTTCTTTCCAAGATCTCCAAGCACTTCTCTCTGAGTCTGCTTATTCCTGCAACATCCCAGAGATACGAGTGAGTATTACCAGTCACAGGCACTCATCAATTACCAGAGATGGAGAGGAACCTCTAAGGTCATTCCCCTCCATTCTTTCATTTTCCAGAAAAAGGAAACTGAGGCTTGCAGAAGTCATCGTTATAGTGAGCCCTCTGAAACGAAAACCTGGATTTCTGCTGGGTTCCTCTAAGACCTTAAAATAGGCACCCACCCCCTCGACCACGCAAGTGATGATTTAAACCAGGTGAGCACAAGAATGACTTCATTCACTGCGTTTTCCATGTGCCTCTTGAGGGAAAGCATGTGGAACATGTACATGTAGAGAGAGACCCCCAACCACCGTCGCCTCCCCTTTCTCCTGCACGTGGCAGACTGGTAACTGTTTGCCAGCTATTTGTAAGGCTGACAGTGGGGATTATTTTCCCCATGTGCCAAACAACTTCATCCTAAAGGAAATATTTTACTCTGGCAAGATTTAATAACGATTATAATGATACCTTATACAGCACTCTAGTTTGAAAATATTATTTCCAAGCATTATTTCATTGGTTAGTTGATATGGTGAGACATCAAACCTCAAGGGTGTGAAAAGTGGGGTGAAGGAGTGGGAGGGGTAGAGTCCAGTGGTTAAGACACCATGCTTCCACTACAGGGGGCATGGGAACTAAGATCCTGAGTGCCAGGTAGTATAGCCAAAAAAAATTAATTAATTAAAATTTGTATTTTTAAAAACTCAAAAATAAGTAAATAAAGTGTCATAGAAGTCTCCAAAGCAAACCATGTCCATTCACAAGCTGGCCTGGGGTTTTGGTCCATCTTGGGCCACATCATGGCTAAATTATGACTTCCCAGGTAGTGCTAGTGGTAAAGAACCCGCCTGTCAATACAGGAGATGCAAGAGACATAAGTTTGATCTCTGGGTCGGGAAGATCCCCTGGAGAAGGGAATGGCAACCCACTCCAGTATTCTTGCTTGGGAAATCTCATGGACAGAGAAGCCTAGTGGGCTACCGTCCCTGGGGCCACAAAGAGTCGGGCACAACTGAGCAACTGAACACACACATATGGCTAAATTATGGATCACAAGTTCATTCAACAAATATTTATCAAGTGTTGATTACTTGCTAAGCACTGTGCTAGAGGCTGGAAAGAGAAAAGCATGTTCTTGCCCTCAGGGAATTCATGATCCGGTACAGGAGATGGATGCTAGAGAGAAAATTGTGAGATGCAGTGATGAGACCTAGGACAGAGGTGAGCCCAGGATGGAAACTCAGGAAAAACAATGAACCCCATCAGGGGACACAGAATGAGTCTCAAGCATAGCTGCCAGTTTGGAAATATGTAAAGTCCACCTTCAGCCACCTGTGTTCTAATATAACCTTTTCCCAGTTGACACTGGTGTGTGTTTTAGAGGATGGAAGTATGGTTAGATCATAAGCTAAAATCAGGCAACTTTTTTTTTTTTGGAAGAATGTACAATTCAGTTGCCCTCGGTATGATATTGGTCCATGTCAGTCCTCAATCTGTGGAATAAATAGGGCCCCCAAGAAAAGGGGGTATTTCCAGGTAAACTGAAAATACACAGATTGGACATAAATCCTACTATGTTGTCAAGCATTTGATTTCTTTAACCTTTTTATGATTTGTAATTTATGTTTGGTTCATTTGTAGGGGATTCTTTTGGAGAGGTTCATAATTGACAATTTTGAAAACTGGTTAAAAAAAAAAAGAAATCTTCATTTTGGAAAACAGATAACTAAAAAGCCTTCTACATGGGCCTGGGGGCTGACCACTAGGTCCTGGCAGAATGTCTGTTTGTGGATTCACTGCTGTGCAATCACTCTGGGCCCTCACTCAGGTGTATGCACATGATGCAATCTGACACTACGTGTGGGTCTGTCGGTGTGCACTCACTTCAATCATGGGAAATGTTGAAGGATTCGTCTGAGGGATTTACTATGTCCTGGTACCTGACATGAGAAAAAAAATGTAGATATATTATCTATATAAATATACATTATATATGACGTATGTCACATATAATGAATAATATGTAAGATGTATAGTATATTAAACTCCATAAATGTCTGTTGGATTAATACATTTACCAATATGTTCATTAATTACAGCAGTCTTTGGATTTGGGCAGCAGCTCTGACATGGTAGGGTTATTTTTTTAATTAATTTTCATTGGAGTAATAGCTGATTTACAATGTCATGTTGCTTTCTGCCATATAGCAAAGTGAATCAGCTATGCATATACATGTATCCCCTCTTTTTTAGATTTCCTTACCAATGGTAGGAGGATTTAAAATCTCCCCCCTCCCCCGCTTTGCTTTCTTTCTTGTATTCTCAATCCTCCCCAAAACCCTGCTCTAAATTCTTCTCCTCCTTCCAGAGCTGAGCACTTTGTCACCCAGAAGATCCTGGATCCTTAAACGGTCTGAAAACCAGTGTACCTAAGTCTGGTTCAGGAGTGTGAAAAACTGCAAGTTCTTCCACCCAGCAAAGAGAAAATCTTTTAGGCTGCAGCGTCCTGGAAATACACTGTTTTGCTTTGCTGGGAGCAGCATTCCTCCGGTTCTTGGGGGTTTCTGAAGCCTTTTACAGTCATTAGGAAACTGACACAGCATCCCTTTGGGGCTTAGCCCCCTTTTAGAGAGACTCCACAGAGATTAAGAGCTGTCTAGGGTCACCCAGAGCAGAGTGGAAGCCCAAGCCCCCTCCCCAGGCGCCTGCAGACATACATATATGGTAAAATCGCTCTAGAGCTAGAAACCAAAAGCCTTTTTCTAACTTGACCTAAGCCTAAATTGGAGATTCTACACATATCTCCTTTCCTTGCTAATTAAGTGAGGAGCTTGGGGCTTAGAGGCCCAGAGCAACTGTGAAAGCTGAATCGGCCCCCTGTCCCTGCCCCCAGCCAGCCTAGGGCCTGCTCCCTTCGGAGCCACAGAATTTAATAAACTACTAGATGTGTGTGTGTGTGTGTGTGTGTGTGTGTGTGTGTGTGTGTGTGTTAGTCGCTCAGTCATGTCTGACTGTTTGTGACCCCATTGACTGTAGCCCACCAGGCTCCTCTGTTTGTGGAACTCTCCAGGCAAGAATCCTAGAGTAGGTAGCCATTCCCTTCCCCAGGGCATCTTCCCAACCTAGGGATCGAACGTGGGTCTCCTTCATTGCAGGCAGATTCTTTACTGTCTGAGCCACCAGGGAAGCCCAGTGACTACGGATATGCTCTTCCACTGGTCAAGGTTGCTTTTGGACTTGGCATAAATGGGCTGGAGGAGATTTTGTAAGTGTGTATGTGGTATTTGTACACGTTTGACATCAGCGAGGGGGTAAGTTCCTTGAGCACAGGATTTTTCTCCATGAAACTTGTCTGAAAACTAGAGTTGATCTTTCTTTTTTGGCCACCCCAGGCAGCACGTGGAACTTCCCCAACCAGGGATCAAACCCACACTCCCTGCAGTGGAAGTGCCGAGTCTTCACCACTGGACCATCAAGGAAGTCCTAGAGTTGACCTTCATAAGGGACTTCATAGGGCTCTTTACTCTTCAAGCCTGATCTCCCTGTCTCCACTATATAGGGACTGAATCGGACTAATAATCAAATATTTGTTTCTTCCATGGAATAAAATTGTTAAACTAGACTCCAGAAGCCACCTGGTGGAAAGTGAAAGTCGCTCAGTTGTGTCTGACTGTTTGCGACCCCATGGACTATACAGTCCATGGAATTCTACAGGCCAGAATACAGGAATGGGTAGCCGTTCCCTTCTCCAGGGGATCTTCCCAACCCAGGGATCGAACCCAGGTCTCCTGCATTGCAAGCAGATTCTTTACCAGCTGAGCCACAAAGGAAACCCATCTGGTGGAAACATCATATTTAAAAGTGAGTTAGGGGAGGGATGGGGTGGGGTGCGCACATATGTATACCCATGGCTGATTCATGTTGATGTATGGCAGGAACCACAATATTGTAAAGCAATTATCCTCTAATTTAAAATAAATATTTTTTTAGTGAGTTTTCCCAACTCCTAGTTCTCCATCCCTTCCTCTCTGGTATCTTGCTAGCATAGCATCTTGTACCTGTTTGTCTTCAAAAAACTACATGGTGACTAGTTCTGGACATCTGGCTTGTAGGTTCAGTGATCACCCTCTACCTCATAAAACAGGACCTTCTGGATTGAGCTGCAAAGCCTCAGAAAAATTCTTCCCAGTATAATTCCCAGTCTTCCCAGTATAATTCCCAACCAAAACACTGTGAAAGAGACCTCTTTTGATCTGGAACATTCTTCTCCTCCTCTCCCATTCCTAGAGTAGAGTAAGAGGCCAGAGAATTACCCCAACTGTCTTGATATCCTAAAGGATCACCAATGTGCCTATCAGCTTTCAGCCAGAGGAAGACACCCTAGAGAAGAATGGGGCCCCGGTGTGGTCCAGACTCGTGACCCCCAGCCATATCCCAAACAGACTCATGTTTGCCCTTGGAAAGTGCCTGCCTGAACACATGAGCTTAAAAAAGAGGACATCTCATCATCAACAGATGAATGGATAAGGAACTTTGGGTACATATACACAATGGAATACTACTCATCCATAAAAAGGAATGCATTTGAGTCAATTCTAATGAAGTGGATGAACCTAGAGCCTATTATACAGAGTGAAATCAGAAAGAGAAAAACAAATATCATATATTAAGGCACATATATGGAATCTAGAAAGATGGTACTGATGAACCTATTATTAGGGCAGCAATGGAAACGCAGACATAAAGAACAGACTTATGGACACAGTGGGGAAAGGAGAGGGTGGGATGAATTGAGAGAGTAGCGCTGAAACATATACGTTACCATGTGCAAAATAGATAGCCAGTGAGAATTTGCTGTATGGTGCAGTGAGCTCAAGCCCGGTGCTCTGTGACAACCTAGAGGGGTGGGATGGGGAAAGAGGTGGGAGAGAGGTTCTAGAGGGCAGGGACATATGTACATTTATGGCTGATTCACATTGATATATGGAAGAAACCAACACAATATTGTAAAATAACTATCCTCCAATTAAAAATAAATTAATTTTTAAAAAAGAAGATGCACACAGGGCTTCAAAAAAAAGAGGACATCTGCGTAAAAAATTCATCACCTTAAAATTCCACTTTTTATTTGCTCGGTTCATATCAAATGCTCTATGGGGATAAGTGAAAAACATAAGCAGAGTTCCAGCTCTTCAAGAAGCCACAAGTTAATGTGAGGAAGACGCAGATTGAAAGAGCTAGCAAGAAACTTACAACTTAGCATTTATAGATAACTCCATAACCTGGATGAAGTCATCTTTCTCATCTCTAAACTCCTAAGAACACCTACAACCCCATTTCTCTTTAGTCCTCTTGTCTTGCCTGGTAAATCTCATGGACAGAGGAGCCTGGTAGGCTACAGTCCATGGGGTCACAAAGAGTCGGACACGAATGAGCACACACACAAGGACAGAGACTTCCCCTCTCTAACCCTGTGCGTTGCTAACTTCAGAGGCAGGTATGCCAAGGGAACCCTGGCAAAGGTGACTTTCCTGCATTTTATTCTCAGTTTATTCAAGCTTCTGCTCTGAATGAATCTTCTTGCATCCCTTGGTTAGAGGAGCAGAAAGAATCTGCCCAGGTTCACACAACTCTGGGTCTGTTGTCCCAAAAATCAAGATATGGGGAGAGTGGTATCATTTACAGAGAATCAACAATATTTTTTTCTTCTCCTGTGTTATGTCTTTTTCAACTTAAGCTGTGTTTGGCTTCTGGGGTATAGTGAAAGCCTGTGGAGTTTGTTTCTGATAATGCAATCCTTTGAGAGCCCCTGAATAATGGGTCTATAACTCAGATTATGGGGGAAAAATACAGAGAGTTGGAAGGAAGGTGGTTCTGATTCCAGCTCTGTTAAATTTTTAATGCTGCTGGAGGGTAACCAAATTGATTAGGGGAAAGGGAATTTATAATCCTGGTGTTATATAAGAATTCAGGACTCCTAAACCTCCTAAAATGGTCTTTCTTTTATACCAAAGGCAGGAGAGCTTTTTACTATTAGTAAAGAATACTGTTGTGTGGTCTCAGAATGAGCAAGGGTATAGAACTGGAAGGTCGGTCCATGGTGACAGCAGAGAAGCCACCATCTTTGTGGTTTGCCTGCCAAAGCACCAGGAAGTCCCCCAGACCAAAAGCATCTCTCCCACTGTCTAGCATGATGGGAAAATGCTACCAAGAGAATGCACCATTTCTGATAAGGAGTTCTTCCATTTCCAGAATCTCCTATCAAAGTGCACCCTTTAGAACAGCCAAATCTCCTCCTAAGCCTTTATCAGCAGTGTATTTGGAATGGTTGTGATAGTGGTAAAGAACCTGCCTGCCAACGCAGGAGATATAAGAGACATGAGTTCGATCCCTGGGTCAGGAAGATTCTCTGGAGGAGGGCATGGCAAGCCACTCCAGTATTCTTGCCTGGAGAATCCCATGGACAGAAGAGCCTGGTGGGCTGCAGTCCATGGGATGGCAGAAGAGTCAGACACAACTGAAGTGACTTAGCACGCATGCACAATAGCTAACTGAGAACAAATTCCCACTGGGAGTGAGACACAGTGAATTCCAGCATCAACTGGAGGGCAGGCCAAGGAGAGTGGATACAAAAGAGACCAGTGTGTAAATACCTTGGGAAAAGGACTGGTGCCTTATTCATGACTGTATCTCCAAGGCCTAACACAGTATCTTATGTCATATATAAATACGCCTGCTGAGAGAGAAGTGAGTGAAAAGAAAATGGAAAAGTACGAAAGACCTCCCAGTTCTCCAAAGTCATCTGGGCTAGTGGTGAAGGGCCACTGTCACTAATGGGAAAGATTTCTTCTTCTGGATTCTACAGAGATGGCATCATTTTCACCCTTCTGTGCCCTCCACCCACTCCATCTCCATCACCTAAATCAGCACCTACTCCCAGACAACCTTCAGGATGACACTTTCCTCTATATGCAGCCTGTCAACAAAAGGGAGAAACCCAAAGGCAGCCCAGACTTCTCCTCACTTTCACATCTGATCAAATCCTGCTGCTTCTGCTTCCAGCAATAGCTTTTAAGCGTGTCCCCCACTCTCCGTACCCATGGCTATGCCTTCATTCAAGCGTCCATCACTTCCTGACTGAATTAGCCAATAATCCCCTAGTTGGTTGTCCTGTGTCCAGGGCTCTCTACCCCCCATACACAATCCTGGCTCCATACTCCACCTTCAATCAAAGACAAATTCAATCAGGTCATACCTCCCACCTCCCCCCTTCAAAATTTTTTAATTCTTGTCCAGCTGTGCCCCACACCCCCATTGCATTTAGATCAGAGTCCATCCTTGGCCTTAGAGTCCCTTGATAACTGACCCTTCCCGCCCTCCCCAGCTTTACCATGAGCCCTACTGGAAGTTCTGCAGTGTGCACACCCCCCAGTCTGTTTTGCACATGTTGCTGTCCCTTCTCCCTGATGCTTTTCCCTCCTTCCCTGCCCTAGGAACCCTTCATCCTTCCTCACCCAATCTGAGCATCACACACTTGGGAAATTATCCATGATTCTACTCTTTTCCAAGGCAGAGGTAGTAGGTACCCTTCCTATCAATTTGGCACAGACCTTTGATAAACACTCACATGCTCTTCTGTCATTCTTGGCTTCCTCATCTGTTTCCCTAGCTGCACTGAGTCCCTCTGGAGAACAGGGACTGTGACACTCAACTCAGCCCACAGAGCAGAAAGTCTGTTTCATGAAAGATGCGTAATAAATGTTTCTTAAGGGCATGAATCATGCCAGAAAGTTCTTCCGAAGAGCTTAGTTGGTCAAGCATTCTTTTTTCCCTTCCATCCTTTCCCCCTCCGTCTTTCTTTCTTGCTTCTTTCTTTCCTTCCTTCTTTTTTTCCTTCCTTCCTTTCCTTATTTCTTCCTTTCATAGAGTCATTCTTCAAGCCTCCTCTACTTTGGAGGTAGAATCTGATTGGAGGTTAATCCTAAGGGAACTGGTTTTCTCAGAGATTTGAATTCTCCCTGCCCCTGTCTTGAAAAGACCAAAACGACAGTGCGCAGTGTCTCTCCTGCTATACACGTTCGCCCTAGCTCAGGGGTTCTGCGGACGAAAGAAAACTCGCAATGTGTCATTTCTTTCTCTAGAGAGCAGGCATGCTACTCTGCGGAAACAAACCAATTCTAAGACTGTGAGTAAGCAATCATGTAGATGATCTACATGATCAGCCTAGAAGAAGATGGATGAAAGTCACTCCTATTCAAGATACCCATCTGCTTTCTTCCAGAGGAAGCAAACCAGCTCACTGCTTTCCCTTCCCCAGTTGCAGTGTCTTGTGAGGGATGGGCCCAGAGTCCCACTCTAATTATACCCTGTTTGACTAGGAGACGAAGCTCCTGATCACACTTCTAAATCTCAGACTGACACAACATTTATAACTACATTAAAAAGGAAATGCTCTATGCTGTGTGCCTTCATTCGAGATAATTGTACCAAGGTAACCCTCAATAGGGGCCGGAGGACCTTCCCAAAATCACAGAACAGAACCATGACTCATAAAGCAGAGGAAATAGTAGTTCCCGCCTGGAGCCCTGAACACAAGGGAAATAAAAAGAGCCTTAAGTGAAAGATGACCGCATCTCATTGAACTCCTGAGTCTGGGAACTAGGGGAGTTTCAAAGTCTAAACTTGCATCCATATTCACTGCCTTGGCCTTTTCTTATCTCTGCAGAGGAGGCCAGCCAGGGTGTGCCTTTAATACAGACTCCGACTATGGGTACAGACTTCTGGGCATCTGGGGGTTACTGCAAATGATCTCGGAATCCAAACAGGCATCAGACATCACAACTAAATAAAAAATAGGTCTTGCACGATATATATTTCTATTTTCAAGTGTTTTCAGTCATCCTCACTATTGTCATCATTGTTACCATTTATTGAGGGCTTACAACATGCCCAGTACCTTCCAATACTCTCTAAACACTAACTGAATCCACACGCATGCTCAGTTGCACAGTCGCATCCGACTTTGTGACTCCCTGGACTGTAGCCTGCCAGGCTCCTCTGTGCGTGGAATTTTCCAGGCAGGAATTCTGGAGTGGGTTGCCATTTCCTACTCCAAGGGATACAACCACCCAATGAGATTCATTAGCATTATTGTTCCTCTTTCACAGATGAACAAATGGAGGTACAGAGAGGTCAAGTAACTTCCCCGTGGTCACACAGCTAAAAGGTGGAGTTGCAATTCAAGCCAGATAAGCTGGTTCCAGCATGCCTTATAATTACTATACTATGCTGCCTCCTCTATTTCTCAACTAATGGTTATTAAAACTATGCTTATAAGCATGTTGGGAATCTGATGATGCATTTATATGTTTTCTGTTTAACAAGGGTCCTCACATAATTTGGAACCACTGAGTGGGCTACATAAAAATATTGTAAAAGCTTTGTTGTTGCTGCTGGTCAGTCGCTAAGTTGTGTCCAACTCTCTGCAACCTCATGGACTGTAGCCCGCCAGGCTCCTCTTTTCTATGGGATTTCCTAGGCAAGAATACTGGAGTGGGTTGCCATTTCCTTCTCCAGGGGATCTTCCTGAACCAGAGACTGAACCCAAGTCTCCTGCATTTGCAGGCAGATTCTTTACCACTGAGCCACCAAGGAAGCCCACTGCAAGAGTTACTCCCTGATAAAATATTCCTCCTAACACCTGAAATTGGCCATCAGAGATCCCTTCCGTGGAGTTTAAAGGTGACCCTCTTCATTTCCTTACAAGGTGCAAGCACCCTAACAAGAGTGATAAGAGAAGTCACTAGTACCTTAGCATGAGTGAGGTTTCTGGATCATTTCTTCATTAGCAGCAAAGAAAAAAAAAAAAAAAATCCAGGACATTGGAAGGATATTTTGAGCAGTTGAGGAAGGGGAGCTTGGGAGTAGGGGAAAAGGAAAAAAGGGAAATGGTCCTAAAAGCAGAAGCAGCCAGGGAAGTCTAGAATAAACTTGGCCTACTTCACAGTTTTGCCTAGAGGTGGCCTCAGGGTATTCATCAGTACCACACAGGATGACATTTTTGGTGACATGTTTTTAAATCAGTGAAGGGCTAAAATCATTATTTCTAGAACTATTAACCTCATCACCTTCTGAAATAAACACTGAAGCAATAAGCAGAAGGTAAAACAGATCTGAGCTGTTACTTGAGGAAGACAACAGGGCCTAACTTCTCAGGCTAGAAATGGATTAATGTACATTGTCTGATGAACAACTTTGATAAAGGGCAGCCTCCTTAATCAGAGCAGCTGAAACGTTCTGTCTCGCTCAGCTGACTGTTTTCCCCTTTTATCACTGATGAATCATGGAAAGCCAGGTTCCTTTACTTTTGCAAAGACCCCTTTTCCATCAAGCTCAGACAATGGCCTCTCAAATTCCATAGCTTGCTAAAACAAGATGGCTGCCACCACCAATGCCCACCCCATAACAGACTTGTACATACAGTAAAGAGAATAATAGAAATGATTCAATGGACATGAACTTGGGCAAACTCTGGGAGATGGTGAGGGACAGAGAGGCCTGGCATGCCGCAGTCCATGGGGTTGCAAAGCGTCAGACATGACTTGGGGGCTGAAAAACAACAACAGTAAACTTGGTCTCGTTTTTCAATTACTATAAAAGGCTGGAAAACTCAGGCAGAGTCTCTGCATGAAGATGTATTTGCAACACACAGGTCCTCAGAATCTACATGCTCCTGTGTTCCAGAAGGCTCCTGAGGGCTAAGACAAGTAGTCAAACCACCTTTGGCCACTGCTCTGAATATCTCATTTCATTTGGTCAAAGAGGGACAATATGGGAGGGGGAGATGAATTGAGAGAGTAGCATTGACACATATATACTACCGTGTGTAAAACAGATCGCTAGTGGGAAGCTGCTGTGTAGCACAGGGAGCTCAGCTCGGTGCTCTGTGATGACCAAGAGGGGTGGGATGGGGGGTGAGGGAGGCTCAAGAGGGAGGAGATATAGGTATACATATGGCTGATTCACATTGTTGTATGGCAGAAACAAGATTGTAAAGCAATTATATTCCAATAAAAAATAAATTTTAAAAAAGAACACCTTATTGGATTTCCCTGGGGGTCCAATTGTTAAGACTCCACACTTCCACTGCGGAGGGCAGGGCTTTGATTCCTGGTTGGGGAAGTTGTGCATGCCACAGGATGCAGCCAAAAAGGGGGAAAAGAAAAACCTCACCTTATCCATTGCTGCATTTGAGTATCGATGCTCGAGAGTAAGACTTATTACAGCTCGATGAAGAACAAAAAGATTGGGCCTTCTTTGGGGAGGAACGCATTAAAGTCTCTTAAACCATTAACCCAGGGTCAAAGGTGTCACCAGAATTGTTCATCATCTGCCTCAGGCATAGAACCACAGTCTTCGGATCTGGGCCACTTTTGAGCAATTTTTTTTCATGCCTCAGTGCTCCAAATTATAGCAGAAATGCATAAATCACAGGCCAGTTAACAAATGAGGCTAATCCTCCACAATTTTAACACAAATAGATATAAAGAATCCAGA
The DNA here is from genome assembly GCA_024291935.2 of Okapia johnstoni. Lineage (NCBI taxonomy): Eukaryota > Metazoa > Chordata > Mammalia > Artiodactyla > Giraffidae > Okapia > Okapia johnstoni. The sequence goes on along the minus strand of CM044314.1, from coordinate 35,670,552 downwards.
ATTAAAATAACTGCAACTTAGAAATGAAAGTAAATTTTTTTTTTTTTTTTTTTTTTTTTTCCCGCCATCCTTTCCCTGAGCTGATACCCCAGCCTGGGACAAAGTAGTTTTCATAGATTTTCAAAGGAAAAAAATGCTGTATGTCTCTCTCCCCAAATGAAAACCAAAAATAGATGCTGCTTCTCTAATCTATCTGATTTGGAAATTATTTGGCATTTTTAGAAATTGATTTTTCCAGTCAATTAAATTAGCCAGTAATTTGATATTGCCATCTTATTTCATTATATAGAACACATGCTGAAATGGCACACAACCTCATTTTCATTTATTATTTTTGCAAATTTAGTACTCATAAAAAGGTGTCGGATTGATAGTGCCAGCAGCTAGACTCTTCCATGCTGGCTGGGAGTGAGCCTGAGCTGCAGTTACAATAACTGGAGCCGAGGCCCATGCAGGCTGGGTTTACCAGCTGTGAGAACAAGATCAAATCCCACATCGTACAGCCCTTTATTCTCTGCTCCAGAATCCATCCAATTGAACATGATAAATGGCGCCACCACTGGATGGAGTCCACCCCCTCACTTCTCAATGGCCACCTGGTATTTCTATGATGCCTCTGTCCAAAGAATTTTTAAACACTTTCCAAGTCATCCAACTCAGTTCTCCAAACCTTTTAGACAAAGACAGATCTTTGAAAGCCTGCAAATTCACTTGGGAGGAGAGAGGACACACACACTTTGCTGGAGCAGAGATTACGGAGTTTTTTGCCTCTCTGCAGCTTCTAAGGATGTACTGCTATGTTCTACTATGGGGAGAACGAGGTTGGAGATTTCTCTGGCCTCCATAGGTTCCTAGGAAGAAATGAAAGTACCAAGTGTTTCCTGCATGAACAAAGGCACAGAAAGAAGGAGTAACGGCTTCAAGCATGCACCCTAAGACAAAAAGGCAAGGTCAAGATGAACATTCAGGCTTTGTTAACAATGATACTTTGTCTAATCATTTTTAATACGAACACTTTGAGGAGTGATCAAAGGAGGCTCTGTTAATAATTACACCATAAAAACAGGCATGTAAACCAGGACCGTCTGGGGCTACCTGGGGCATATGCTCACCCTGTGTATGTTAGAATTTACAAACCACCTGGGCAATCGTTAGGTGAAGAACTATTACAAATCATTTCAGCCTTCTGGCTCGTCCCCAACATGCCATGTTCACTCCTTAAAGACTTTGTTAATTTCTCCCAACCCTTACACCAAAGCACCCTTCCTAAACCTTGCCCTTCATCTAGGCAAATCCTACACTTTAGCTAAAACCCAAATGAATGTCCATCTCATCCCCCGCCGCTCTTTTTGCCTCCTCCAACTCATTCTATTCTTTCCCCTTTCTGATTTTTTTCTCTTCGTATTTATTATGTGTATCATATAGCACAGCCCTGACCTACAGAATGCTTTGGAATTTTTCCTATTTGTTGTGTGAGTATGAAGTTCTTTTCCCAATTAGGTTGTAAGCCCCTGGAGGCCTGGGATCTGTCTTATGCTTCTCTTGCATCCTTCACAGGACAGCCTCACACCTTATTCAAGATGTTCAGACAGGAAAACAAACAAGCACACCAACCTCACAGAGACCACCTAGTCAAGCTGCAGATCAAGAACCTGAGGCCCAGAGAAAAGCAGCCTTCCCCAAGACCCCCCAGCTCTAACACAGCCTGGGTTCCTTGCTCCATGCCTCCAGGGGGCCTTGTGTACTTCACTGAATGGCACATACCACTGCAGTAGTTCTTTACCGTAATAAGTGAACCATAATGACTTGTTTGGCTTCCCTGATGGCTCAGATGGTATAGAATCTGTGCACAATGCAAGAGACCTGGGTTTGACCCCTAGGTTGGGAAGATCCCCTGGAGAAAGAAATGGCAACCCACTCCAATAGTCTTACCTGGAAAGTCTTGCCTCCTCTGGAGCCTGGCAGGCTACAGTCTATGGGATGGCAAAGAGTAGGACACAACTGAGCGACTTAGCACAATAATACAGGCACTAACTGGAGTTACTCGGATTACTAAAATTTAGGCAGGAGAGGTGAGGATTCTTCTCTTCCCTAGACAAGTCACAGAAAGCAGCCTGGGGAAGCTGATTCCAGGCTTCTGCTTGCTTTCTAGACCAGCTGGCACTGACTTTGCATTGGCCTTCCAGCTCCCTGCCATGTAGCAGAAAACACACTGAATTCAAAGTCAGAGCAAGTGCTCTAGGGCTCGCCCTCCACTAGGTCTGTACAGCCACCAGCAAGACACTGCTTTGATGGTTTCCTTGCTCAGATGTGTCCAACTCTGGCGACCCCATGCACCGTAGCCCACCAGGCTCCTCTGTCCATGGGATTCTCCAGGCAAGAATGCTGGAGTGGGTTGCCATTTCCTTCTCCAGGGGATCTTCCTGACCCAGGGATCAAACCCGGATCACCTGCATTGCAGGCCGTCTCCTGCATTGCAGGCAGATTCTTTACTGACTGAGCCACCAGGAAGCACATACGCTGCTTTGGGCTTCAGATTTTCCATCAGAAATAGAGGAACCCTGGCCCCAAGGACTGGAGAGGCCCTTTCAACGCCAGTGCTTGCTGCACCAAACCTCAACTCACAGAACATTCCTGTAGGTGAATGAGGGTCCCTGGTCCAGGCAACACACCCCTGCGGGGCTGGATGTACCAGGGCTTGTGCTCTCGGCACTCAGGGATTGACAGTTTAACAGACAGAGCCTCGGATTCTCCCTTCAGCTGCTTCCCGGTGGGAAAGTGAGCTTCACGGTAGCACATTAGGTTACATATTAAACAGATGGGACACAGATTTCAGATCTCTTAAAGGTTGGGGTTTTTCCCTTTTTTTTTTTTCTTTTTCCATAAGCTGCTGTCAAGGTGTGTTCATATCTCTTTATTTAAACAGCCTCCTTAGTCTTGGTACACAGAGCTGGGACTCAAAAAAAATTTTTAGTGGAATAAATAATCTATCATGCTAGCAACATAATTATAAGAACATATGTTAGCTCGAACCAGCTATATTCTAGTCATATTAAGGGTATGTGGGGGAGAGAGAAGGATGGCAGGAGAGTCCCAAAATAGTTCAGGCAGAGGAAGAGTGACACTGGGCTACATGGGAGTCCAAACCACTCTCCCAGAGCCTCCACGCCAGCATCCCCAGGGCCCCAAAGGATGGCCCTAGGCGGCTGCGAGCTGTGAAAGGCAGTCACCCGGGTCTGGAACTCCAGCTGGCATCTTGCTGCTCGATGACCCCACCTGAGTGCACTGGCTAAGAAGGCGGTGTTCTGTTTCACCCAGTCACTCTCTGCCAGGTGTAGGGACATCACAGGTTCAGGAATACTGAGTTCCAAGAGACAAGGGCAAATAACGGGCCTTGGTTCTCCCACATGCTGTATGCTCCCAGGCACTAAAGAAGAAATATCCACATATTTGATCAGCCTTCATCAAAGGAGCCAATTGGGTCTATATGTATGTGTGTGTATATATGTGTGTATGTGTATATGTGTGTGTATTTATATGTGTGTGCATGTGTATATGTGTACATGTGTGTACACATATGTGTATATGTGTGTGTGTGTGTGTGTGTGAGTGTGTGTGTATATACATATAGGCTTCCCTGGTGGCTCAGTGGTAAAGAGTCTGCCTGCTAATGCAAGGGACATTTAGATCCCTAGGTTAGGAAGATCCCATGGAGAAGGAAATGGCAACCCACTCCAGTAGTCTTGCCTGGGAAATCCCATGGAGAGAGGAGCCTGGTGGGCTACAGTCCATGCTGCTGCTGCTGCTGCTGCTGCTGCTGCTGCTGCTGCTAGGTTGCTTCAGTCATGTCCGACTCTTTGCAATCCCATGGACACCAGCCTGCCAGGCTCCTCTGTCCATGGGATTCTCTAGGCAAGAATACTGGAGTGGGTTGCCATGCCCTCCTCCACGGGATCTTCCAGACCCAGTGATCAAACCTGTTTCCTCTCATATGTCTCCTGAGTTGGCAGGCAGATTCTTTACCACTGTGCCAGCTGGGAAGCCCAAGTACAGAAGGTCACAAATGAATCGGATACAACCTAGTGACTAAACAACAACAAATATATATATATATATATATACATACATAGTTTCAGCTGTCCCTTTGTCTCTGCTCATTTAAATGTTACCCACACCATTCAAGGTCCTACTCAGATCTCCCTTCTCATCCCCACCCACTGCCAGCTTCACCCATCCCTCCCCCTGGGGAACTCCCACACTTCTTCGGGCCTCCTGTCCCCATGTCCCTCCCCACAGGAAGCCCTTCCCGCTCCCTACAGTTTGGATCCCTGGTTATTTGCTGCCATAGCACCCTGCAGTTCTGGATGATACTTATATTCATTGCATTTTTAATTATGCCAAGTCTGTCTTCCCCATATGGATTGCTGCCTTTGCAAAAGTGGAAGCTGTGCCTAATTTGTGCACCATGGTGATTTCTGCGTGGGCTCTGGGGTCTGGGGTCTTCGTTCTGAGGATGCAGATGCCACATGCTGGCTTGGGACATAGCTGTAAACAAGGTGCCCCAAGAACCATCCTATGCTGGGAGGATCAGAGAAGAGTATCTAGTGCATATCCCTGAACACAGCTGGGGGCTGCAGCAGAGTGCAGCAACCACGTACATCACCATGATCAGGGAGCCTCCGCTCGGTCCTAGCCTGGTGTGCGGGCACTAGAAGGTGCTGCTGGGTCCTCAGGCAGAGGTGCAAATGCCATCAAGTTTGTGCTCTAGGAAGTTCATTCTGGGCTAGAAGAAGTGCCTGGAGACAGGAAACCAGCTGTGAGGCCATTATATTTGCCATGGTGAAAGATAAGGGGCTAAATTAATGTGGGGACCATGGGAACAGAGAGGAGGGAAAAGCTCCAGAGATATTTTATGGGTAGGATTATTATTTATATTATGAGACTCTTACACATTTGGAGGGCTTAAAAAGTTATTGGCATAATAGAGATTTAATAAATACTTGCCAACCTGTAAAATATATACACTCCTGTGTTTAGGAACATATATAAAAACAAAAACAAGATTTTTAGAGGCATATTTTAAATATTGTTTTTTTACAACTTTTCTATGTTTTTAGGTAGTCTATAGATGTTTTTAAAAGGAGAAGAAATAAAGGGCATGAAGGAAGGAAGAAGGAGAGTGCTTTTGGAAAGTCTACTGTTTATACTCTTATAACTTGCATTCACACACCACCTTCAAGGGCACTTTCATCAACTGCTCCCATCCAGGTTGCAACCCTTTGAAGGCTCTCATTTTGGCCATGTGCTACCTTCTGAATAGATAAGTGAGAATAGATAAGAAATCGAAGCTTTAATATACATTTTCTAATCCCTCAAAAAAGCGTGGTAGGATATACAGATAGGTCTGCAGATGGGTGGGGAAGGGAGGCCATGACTTTTGCTCCCGGAACATCAGAGAAAGTGTAAAGTCAAGGATGGGGCCCTCCAGGAGGGCAAGTGGCACTGCTGAGACAAAAAAGTCTTCATGGTCACCCACCCTTCAATTTTTGTCCAATTTTCACTTTTAAATGCTAACGTTTAAACAGTATGCTTTCCCAACTTGACACACAATCAGAATTGAATGTGATCCAGATGATTATGTCAGCAGGGTTGATATAGAACACATGACATTTGTGCTTATCCCCAAGGAAACGCTGCTCATCAAGTGGAGGAAAGCAGGAAGTCCATATTGATATATTACCCACCACTGTGTCTTTGCCAATATCCATATTGATAGATTGGAAATCTTGGCCAGGACCACATTTATCGCTACATCTTCCACTGCTCTTAAAAACACGAGCCAGAGAGGCCACAAGGCACACCCCAAAGCACTTGTTTTCACTCTTTGGAAGAAAGATGGCTGTGGGATTCATGTGTCCAGACTGACCTCTGCCTCGTGACACCTCACCTCTTGGCTAAAACTGCCATCAGCCCATTCCACCCACAGATGATGAAGATGATGGCACCTTGCATAAGAAAGTATAGGATATTCTTCAGGACTTTTTCATACAGACATGCTCACAAGCATCTCACTGAACAAACAAATGCTCTAAAATACATTGGGCAGTTACAGTTAGTCCTGTTGGGAAAATGAGAAATGGATACTTAAGGATGGCAAAGTGGAGTGGGAGGTAAGAGGGAGGTTCAAGAGGGAGGGACATAGGCATACCTGTGACTGATTTATGTTGATATATGGCAGAAATCAACTCAATATTGTACAGTAATCATCCTTTAACTAAAAATTAGTAAATCAAAAAAAACAACAAAGGATGGCAAAATGACTTCATCCCACGTCACCCTCCTAGTTCAGAATCTGAGGTTTCCACCTCCCCGCCCCCACTCCATGGGCTGCCTCCACCACACGCATTGTCTCCCAGCCCCACTGCCTGTGCAGCACTAGTATGTGGCAGGATTGTTTACAATATTTGGGCTTCCCTGATAGCTCAGATGGTAAAAGCATCTGCCTGCAATGAAGGAGATCCTGGTGCGATCCCTGGATTGGGAAGATCTCCTGATCCCCTGGAGAAGGGAATGGCTACCCACTCCAGTATTCCTGTCTAGGGAATTCCATGGACAGGCCATGGGGTCACAGAGTCGGACACGACTCAGCGATTTTCAGTGCGCTTTACATTATTTAGTTCTGCCCAGGAACAGTCAAAAAAGAGAAAGGACCAGAGTACAATGCAGAGGCCAACATCAGTCCTCCTGTTCGTTAAGCCAAATAAGACAATTTTTAAACTCCAGGACTGTCCTGTAACTCTGCCAAAGAGTTCAACCTGGCACCTCCAGATGGGGATGAGACAGAGGAGTGGGGAGGGGCAGAACCAAAACGATCTCGTGCTCCCCTCCACAGCCAACCGAGAGGGTGCCCACTTAGAGAAGGTCGGACCCCTGTGAGCTCCCCGACACGGACAAGGAACCCGCCCAGTGATGCAAGCTCTGCGGAGATGTCCCTCCCATTTCTAGCTAAAAAGATGCTGATGGATGGAGTTTCTGAGCCGACCCCAACAGCCACTCACACCTGGATCCAGCCTGCCCAGCCCCACTGGGAGCCTCCTGACAGAAACAGCCCAGTCGGCCCAGAGCAGGAAAAGGTAAAAGTAAATAAACGCTGCCTTAATCTCTCTCGTCGATTGGAACAATCTGAACCAACCTGTAATTTCATCCAGACACACGGGGAGAATAATTTTTAGAGCTTTGCAAAACAGAAATGCACTTCCACTCATTACGATTTCCTGGGCATTTTTTTTTCCCCTTCCTACCCCCTTCCCCATCTGTACTTTATTCAATGAACACATCTGCATTCCTTCTCTCTCTCTTTTTTTTTTTTTTTTGGCCAGAAACTCTATACAACCTTATCACTGACACCTCTCTGCAGTTTCAAATTCCAACTTTGTGCCAAATCCCCATTTCCTGCTGCTTAATTTCCATTCATTTACTCTTGTTTTTGCTTCTTCTGCCATTCCCAGCATGGACCAGCTCCAACCCAGCTTCTTCTAATTTTTTAAGGAAGGCTCCCCATCGAGTGCTATTGGAATCTGAGCCTCCACTCCATGCCAGTGACTGGCCGTTGTTTATACTACCTAACAACAGTTGCCAATAGGACTGCTCCTTTCCCTCTCTTTGTTTCTCTCCCTGAGTGTGTACACTAAGGCCCCAGAGAACTAACTCCCCCCTCCAGCATATGGTGACCCACGGGGCTTGGTTTTATTATGACTTCAGTAGAATCTGAAGTAGCCTCTTTCCATCTCTTTTTCCAGAGAAAAAAGAAAAGAAAATTGAGACTGAAAGCTTTGTTTATCCTAACCTCGCTCTTAGTGGCAAGATCAGCCTCATGTATACATGCGTCCTGAGTCACATATGTGCTCAGTCGTGTCCAACTCTTTGCAATCTCATGGACCGTAACCCACCAGACACCTCTGTCCATGGGATTTCCCAGGCAAGAATACTGGAGTGCGTTGCCATTTTCTTCTCTAGGGCATCTTCCTGACTCAGGGATCAGACCCATGTCTCCTGCATTGACAGGTGGGTTCTTTACCACGGAGCCACCTCAGAAGCCCATAATCAGCCTCAGCCCTTGCTTAACTGCCCTAAGGACTGGGCATCTCATCAAGTTAGCACAGTGGAAGGACAAGGAGAAAGGCACTGGGGGAGGATACATTGAGGCCAAGCTTTATAGAGAGGTAGGGGAATGACCACTCAGGAGTTCTTGGGCTCAAGGATGTCTTAGATGGGTTGAACTCATTTTTAAAAACAGAAACAAACTCACAGACACAGAGAAAAAACTTTGCCAGGGGAGAAAGGATGGGGGGAAGGGATAGTTAGGGAATTTGGGATGGACATGTATACACTGCTATATTTAGAATGGATAACCAACAAGGACCTGCTGTCTAGCATAGGGAACTCTGCTCCATGTTAAGCGGCAGCCTGGATGGGAGGGGAGTTCGGGAGAGAATGGATACATGTATATGTGTGGCTGAGTCCCTTCACTGTTCACCTGAAACTATTACAACATTATTTGTTAACTGCCTATACCCCAATGCAAAATAAAAAGTTAAAAGATGTCTTAGATTTGGTAAGACTTGTCCTGCAAAGATTGGAGCAACATAGGGTTGGTTTTTTGGCTTCCAGGGCAGGCTGGAGGGTGGCGAGGAGGGGAACAACTCATGTTTTAAATGTGTTTTTACAAGCAAATGAGTTGTGGTATGAAAAGTTAACCAAGATTTTTCTTCCCACAGTGGGACCGATTCTAGTCTGTTGTTTCAGGAAGTTTGTTTTGTTTTTTATTTTGTTCTTCCTAAAAAGCCACAGCTTGCTGCAGTCTTGGTCCTTCACACCACAGCCATTTGCCATCCCTCCAAACACCTCTACCTCCAAGTTCTGCCCCTCTTGCTCTCCCTCTGGCTTTCATCACCAAGAATTCCATCTCTGCTTGTCATTGTTCAGTCACGCAGTCATGTCCGACCCTTTGCAATGCCATGGACTGCAGCACACCAGGCCTCCCTGTCCCTTCCTATCTCCCGGAGTTTGCTCAAACTCATGTTCATTGAGTTGGTGATGCCATCCAACCAACTCATCCTCTGCAGTCCATCTCTGCAGTCCCATCTAAAACATGGTATCCAAAATAGAAGGGTTGAAAGTCAGAAGTGGGGACGCCTCAGAAGCAAATGTCATCAGGGAGTGAGGAAAGAAGACCATGCATCATCACAAATGTTCCTGGTCATCTTTCCTCCCATCCATCTCGGAGGCAGCCCCTAAACTACAGAGCAGCTCCTCCTAAAATCTTGTTGCATCCAGGTTTCTTTGTCCATCTGGCCTCTGGTCTCCCGATATCAGGTTCTCCTCCGCTGTGTTCCTTCTCTGAAGCTGTACTTAAAACACGTTGTGTCCAAGAGGAAACTTTCATCTGACAAAGTCTGAAATGTTCTGGGACACTTTCTTTCTCCCATTTGCATAGCAATAATATCCCTTCTCAGGAGAGCAAAGGGAAGGCACCTTCTTGCATGGTTTTATGATGCAAATGTGTCTCCAAAAGGGCTTCCCAGGTGTCACTAGTGGTAAAGAATCTGCCTGCCAACATAGAAGACACAAGAAACCCAGGTTCGATCCTGAGTTTGGGAAGATCCCCTGGAGATGGAAATGGAAACCCACTCCAGCATTCTTGCCTGGAAAATTCGATGGACAGAGGACACTGGCGTGCTACAGTCCGTGGGGTCACAAAGAGTCAGACATGACTGAAGTGACTGAGCACATACACAACTCATCTGTTACCCTGAAGCAATGATCTTCAAGAATTTAAGGTGGGAGGATCAAGGAGAACTTCACTGCCAACTCAAGAGTATGAACACCCCACCCTTACTTTGTTTCTCTAACCCAGAGGTCTCAGCACCACGAGGGCAGATTCAGCCCTTGCTCAGTGATGTAGGAATACTCAGTATCATGACCTCATTTGAGTTTCTGAGTGAAGGAGTCTCAGATGGACAGTCTATTTTTTTTTAATGATTTTATTTTATCACTGTGTTTTTGGCTGTGCCACATGGCATGTTAGTTACCTGAGCAGGGATTGAACCCGAGCCCCCTGCAGCAGACGCGTGGAGTCTTGACAACTGGACCACCAGGGAAGTGCCTAGATAGCCTATTTAAAAGAAGTGGGAGTGCTTCACTGACAGTCCAGTGGTTAAGAATCTGCCTTGCTACGCAGGGGACACCAGTTCAATCCCTGGTCTGGGAAGATCCCATATGCCATGGGGTGGCTAAGCCAGCGCACCAAAACTAGAAAGTAGCCCCTGATTGCCACAACGAGAGAAAACCCATGCATAGCAATGAAGACCCAGTGCAGCCAAACATAAATAAAGAAGTTGGAGTCCAGTTGAAAGGACCAGTTCCATACCCCACGGCCAGCTAGGGCTCTCTGCACACAGCTTGGCAGAGGGTCCCTAAAACCAGCTTGTACAATAGGCAGTGATGCCAGTTGTTCCAACAATGAAAGACAGAGCAAAACCACTGCCCCTGAAAACTAACCTCACATACAAATAAACAAACTGATGGTCAGAATAAACAGTCATCAGATCTCACCGGTGTCATCAATGAATGAGGGGTTAAAATTATGGGGTTGTCATCAATCAGGATGAACCCCACTGGAAAGGTTCAATTTACTTCAAATTTTCTGCTTTGTTAGGGATATCCGTAGATCTTTCTCACATGAGATGACTCCATAAAAGAAGAAATGGTCCTCTGAAAATACTCGACATAGTTAAGAGCCTTTGCTCTTTGACATTGTTCATTCCCTCAAGCATCATTTAAAGATCTCCTGAGAGCCGGTGTTGTTGGGTTGGTCAGGATTCTTTATACCAGTAAAGAATCACTGGTAGACTCTTCAGAAGGCCAGAATATAATATGCAATTAATTAAATCCACTTAAAGATATCTTTGGCTTCTCAGGTAGCTCAGTGGTAAAGAATCCACCTGCCCTGCCCTGGGTCAGGAAGATCCCCTGGAGAAGGAAATGGCAACCCACTCCAGTATTGTTGACTGGGAAATCCCATGGACAGAGGAGCCTGCAGGCTACAGTTCATGGGGTCACAAAGAGTGGGACACAACTTAGCAACTAAACAACAAAAACAAAAAGGTATCTTTCACTACCTCTCTCAATTTCTCAATTTTAGACTCTGAAAACTAAGAATGAGAATAACGTTATTGGAATATAAGTATATACATATATGTTCTTTAAATGTTAAATGTGTATTCATAAATACCTATATCAATCAATATAAACATTCAACCCAAAGTCTTCTTTCATTGTATGCATGGCACGTGGTGGGAAAAGAGGCAAAAGATGTATACTGTGTTGTGTTGTACAGATGAAAAAAGAGAAATAGCAGAAAGTTACAACTAAAATTCAAAAAGAACATTAGAATATATATGAAACAAGCTTGGGTGATAGGATATATGAATATTCATTATATTATTCTCCCCACCTTTATGTGTTTGAAATTTTCTGAAAGAGAAAGTTTACAATGCAAAGTTATCAAAAGTTAGGAATTCGACTTCCCTGCAGCAATTTAAATGAATTTTATAATTTATTTATCAGACATTTTGAGTCATCAACAACATGGACACTCTTTCTCATTTCACTGGCTTTCCTAAATTGCTCTAAACTCTGAACAGAAAAGAATAATGAGTCCTTTCAGAAGGGCTCCATGCACCAGGGGAGCCCACAGTTGAGAATGGGTTGAAGGTAAACCAAATGGTAGTGTACGTGCTCCCTGAGATGGATAACACACTCACCATTACCCCTATCGAGTTGAAAGCTCCCTTTTTGTTAACTTTCTATAGATTACAATCTATCCAAACTGTCTTTAGAAAATGTATAAGCCAACCATGTTTTGCATAATTCTAAAATGTCCTTTCAGGGACTTCCCTGGTGGTCCAGTGGCTAAGAGTCTGCACTTAAACTGCAGGGGGCGCAAGTTCGATTCCTGGTCAGGGAACTAAGAACTCGCATGCTGTGCTGTCCCCTCCCACACACAAAAAAGGGTCCTTCCACCCACTGCCTAATTGGTCTGGACATAAGGAATAGTCAACATTTAAACACAAATAATTAACAGAGGTGGGAAAGGATGTACATTTTAAAGGCCAAATACAAATCCTATTTGTTTCTTGCTCCATTCAAACCATATTGTGAGTTAGTGTATCCCCACACATGAAGGTAAAACAGAAAAATGAGAGAGGGGGTGAATTTTTTATTCCAAATCCTACCCAAGATCCACTCTCTTGATGGTTGGGAGCAATATGAGTACAGGGTGCTCTTGGTAGTAGCCTCTGATGCACCCAGTATCCAGGTACCCAGTTGCCTCAGATATCAAGTTAGTCTCAAAATAACAGGCTCCTTCAGAAGGAAGAAGCATTGACCCCCATGTAAATATGCCAAGTCCCAAGAGATGGCAACCCCTTTGGACCACTTCTATTTTCCTGACATATCTGAAGCTGGCCCCTGAACCCAAAGCCATCCATCCATCACAGGGAACGCCATGCACTTTCCTGGATCCACACAGCCTGACCGAAAAAAAAGAAACATCTGCAAGTGTGTGACATCAACATGTTTTCCTCAGCTAACAAGCTTCTCTATTCTCCAGGAGCCAAAAACTTTAAGTGACTCTTAAACAAAGACAGCCCCACGAAGAATAATGATGTCAAACCCAAGCCCTCGTTCCGTGGTGTGAACACAAAATCTACAGAACCCAAGTTCAAAATGATTTACAGACGGTTTGATCAGAGTCAGATGTAAAATGGTGTCTCACTGGAGACAGGCCAGGGGCTATCAATCTGAATCCCCTACAACAAGTGATGTCATTAGTCAGAATCGATACATTATGGAGACAATTTTCTCTTTTGTCTCTCGGCCCCCAGAGGTTTTCTGAGTTGCATTTCATCACTAGATTGCAAGGCACTCGTCTTACAAAGTGGCTGATAGGAATCACAACCAGGACTCCGTCACTTGGCTCGTGGGAGAAGCAGGGGGAAAGTTGAAGGATTAAACCCAATTACACGTGGGAAACTGAGACTAATCCAAGGTCTTTGCTGGCAGGTCGATGTTGAACTTGTCTAACCCATTCCTATTGTTTATACAACTTTAAAGGGCAGGACTTTGGACTCTCAAGTGTAAGAACAGTATGGGAGGAGATGCTTAGTTCCAGGTAACCCCCTGGGAGAAATCACCTGGTCAGCTTGGCTTAACCAAGACCTAGGGAAATGACTCGCTACTGAAGGTCAAGACTTTCTCCTCCTTGACACTAGATAGCCCCATTTACCTCTAAGATCTTCATGTCCCTGCTGTCTTCCTAAATCCCTAAAGAATGGCCAGGGTGTGCCCATTCATTATGAGGGCAGGTCTGTAAGAACATCCCCAAGTACCAATATGTGGACAATATTTCTTCTATCATCAATGTTATCAAGGATATCTTGCATCATACACAGTCTGGTAGTGTCTTTTAGGTTCTTCCAAAGCTCTATTGAGGGGTATGATAGAAAATAGGAACGAAAAAAGGAAAAAATTTTTAAATGAGACTCTCATTTTCTTACTGCCTTCCAGATCTTCCTAGAGAAAAATCCTCTATTCAGTCCCATGTGCATCTCCAATACAGGGTATTTTTCCAGCTCACTGGTGTTTCATAAACACCATTTGTTGTCATGTGGTTAAATTAAAACTGAGTATATCAAACATCAAACAGTATGTTAATGTCAAGTATGCTTGAATAAATAGTAAGAGTTCAACTGAATGGAATATGTGGATTGCTAGCTAATTAATCAAGAAGCAGGTGTGAAAAAAATCTAATTTAGGCAATTTTTTATAATTAATAATGTTTACTTGTAGTACCCTTCTAATGGGGCTCTAGTTTAGCCTCTTGTGAATTGCTAGGAGTTTACTCCAGTATTTTAAAATTATAATTGAATGGAGAATTTTCCGAGATATCAGGTTTCCTCGCTGATGATGAAGAAAGCAAGTGCTACATACCTAGGAAAGTCCTGCCAGTACTTTATATCAAGAGGATCAATTAACAAATCACTCCCCCATCAATTAAAACTTAAAGCACACACCAGCAGACCTCCACACTCAAAAGTTCTCTTGTAAACCCCAGCACCCACGGAGGTAGAAGTGAACTTGGATGAACCAACCTGAATGAGAATATTGCTGTGTTCAAACCAATCGCTGGACATGGATGATGAAGGCTTTGGTGAGTGTCTGCAAAGAGCAGTGACAGAGAACATTCTGTTGCAATTAGGAACCAAAAAAAAAAAAATTAAGATCCTATCTAAACTGTCCTGGAAAATTGCATAGCACCCATCAATTAATCCAAGTATACATTTAAATTTGGTTTTCTTTCCAAGAAGCCAAATGGAAGGAGAGGAGGAGAAAATGTCCACAGATGTGAAAACAGACCTGGATTATTTCATAGATGTGACATATCTACTGCATTTAATTAAAAGGAGAATGTATGAGAACAATGTATCCTTCTCAATTGGGTCGAGGGAACAAAACAGGACTGGATTAGATAGGACAACTGTAATCGCAAGAGACAGCCCCGTGTTTAATGGGAGCAGCACATGTTTGATATGCAGGGAAGTAAGTGGGTGTCCTGGACACAGTCCACTATTCATCATAATACCACAGCCCTGTTCATTCCCAGAGAAGAGACTGGAAACCATGAAACCATATGTAGAATATTAAAAATCATTTAACGTTAAAATGCACATTAGGAAAGCATGCACTCTGGGCAAGGCTGCAGTCCAAGAGAGCTCTGAGAAATCTCCAGTTCAGTAGATAATGGTTGTAAAGGTAAACTGAGTTGTACACACACACACAGAGAAACTCGGTCCTTAGCTTTGCAATGCTGATTTTTCTCCCTCTCTTTTTCTTACTGATTTCTGTAGTGAGGTCAGTATTAATAATTGATGGAGAAATGATACCTAGAGCATCAGTACATTAATTTATAATTGAATATGAGAAGCACTAATTCCTTCCCCACCACCCATCATTTGGAATTAAATTATATGGGCTTCCCTGGTAGCTCAGATGGTAAAGAATCCTCCTGCAATGCAGGAGGCCTGTGTTTGATTCCTGGGTTGGAAAGATCCCCTGGAGGAGGAAATGGCAACCATTCTAGTATTCTTGCCTGGGAAATATCAAGGACAGAGGAGCCTGGCAGGCTACAGTCCATGGGGTTGCAAAGAGTTGGACATGACTGAATGACTAACGCTTTCACTTTCACTATATATAAATCTATACACACACACAGACATTATATACATGTGTGTATGTATGGCAGATATCACATTGTTTTGCAGACAGAGTCAAAAACCTTACTCTATTTCCATGGTCTTTTCATTGCCACTGAATTAATCACAGCCCTGCCCCTAACCACGTGGAATTTTATTTCTCATAAGAGCGATGTTTACTTTGGTTTACTTTGTTGGAACTCGGAGTACTTACTCAGTCTATAAAGATCCAGTGTAACATGTTTGGTTCAGCAACATTAAAAGCATGCACTGATAGACCCCATCTTCAATGGCTTTGTGTCGATGAAGATTCTGCATGGTTTCCATCTTATCTTGCCCCCCTCCCCACCCAGCAAGGACAATGCTGAAAACAGCTCCAGGGTGTGTGGAAAGGCGTACGTCTTTGGAAACTGAGAATTCTATTTATTTTCCTCAGTTGCCAAAAGTAATATATGGAGTGAAAAGGGAATGCCTCAAAGCTGAGCCTGCACTGGGGGAGAAATCCTATTCATCAGGAGATGACAGACATCAGCGAGGGTACCGACTCAAAAAGTGTCAGTAGTTTGATTCTTACCATTCTAACTAAAAACACAGGACAGAGGACTGCTATTAAGGCCACAGAGGACATTAGAGTCCTATGCTGAAGGGGATCCACTTCCCTCTCCATCCCATCCATAAGCTCACTGTGGGGCCTAAAAGTCACTTCTTCTGTCCACCGTCCCACCTGAGCAGGTGGGGATGGGAGGGCATTAACTTGAAATTTATTTGAATGGCAAACAGACAAATCAGATCAGACGAAGCAGAGGGAACCCCAGAGGTCTATCCCGGACCGAGAGTGGCATGGCTGTGATGCTCTCTGACAGGCTTTAGCGAAGTATTTCCTGTCCTTAGCTATACTAACTGCAACTGACACAGCGAGACTCATTCGAAAGTGACTAATTGTGGGGACTTCCCTGGCGGTCCAGCGGTTAAGACTCTGAGCTTCCCAGGGACTTCCCTGGTGGCTCACTGGTGAAGAATCCGCCTGTCAATGCAGGAGACACGGGTGTGATCCCTGGTCCGGGAAGATCCCACATGCTGCAGAGCAACTAAGCCTGGGAGCCACAACTGTTAAGCCCAAGCTCTAGAGCCCATGCCCTGCAACAAGAGAAACCACTGCAATGAATAGCCCCTGCTCATCACAACTAGAGAAAAGCCCTTGCAGCAACTAAGACCCAGGACAAACAAAACTTAAAAAAAAAAAAAAAAAAGACTCTGAGTTTCCAATACAGGGGACTCGGGTTTGATCTCTGGTCAGGGAACTAAGATCCCACATGCCACAAAGTGTGGCCAAAGAAATGAATGACTAATTGTGGAGGAGCCCTGCCACCTCCCTAACTGATCATTTGGGGAGGAGGTTGAAACAGTGCAAGGCAAAAGAAGCCAAAGGGAAATAACGGTGGGGAACTCCTTCAACCCAGACATGGGTACCCATTCTACCTCACTCCAAGTTGGGCTTGCTCCTTCTCAAAGGGAAAGAGGGCTTTTGGTCAAAGACTGAGGCATGAGGGGCAGCAACATCTTTGCAAGGCGGATTCTGGAGGGTTTTATGCATGGCCTGGCAAGATGAGAACTGGCATATCTGACATAATTTTTTGCCATTCAAATAAACTGAAAACAAATGGAGAAATCCAAGTGTAGAACTGTGGTGTAGGCACTGCTTTCCCTCCACTCGAGTTTTGCTGCATACTACAAGAGGGTTATATTCCATTATGTAAACTATGAGGTGGAGATTTCTGAGCTGTCCTTGTGAACAAACAGAATTCTTTCTCATCATCTTTTTTTTTTTTAATTTAGGCAGAGCTGGGTCTTCATTGCAGCATTCAGGCTTTCTCTAGTTGCAGTACGTGGGCTTCGTTGCCCGAGGCATGTGGGATTTACTTTCCTAACCAAGGATCAAACTTGTGTCCCCTGCATTGGAAGGCAGATTCTTAACCACTGAACCACCAGGGAAGTCCCCTTTCTCCACATCTTGATGAGAAATTGCCTTGGCCCATCTCCTCCCTCTGTGCGTGAGAAAAGACCTATTACTCTCCTTCCTGTGCCTTCACCCTTCTTGACTCCTGCGTGATGAGAACGTTGATAAAGCAAGGCCAACCCAGACAGTCAGCATGCTGCAGTGCACAAGAAGACAAAGAGGAGTTTTCCAGGAGAAGATAGCGAAGCTACCAGGAGCCTGGGGCCCTTCCTGGCATGTGGTTGGCCAGAGATGTTTTCCTGTGGTCTGTCAGTAGAGGACCTGCCCAGACACCACCCCTGCATATATACAATTTCTTAAGTCAATATCAACAGCAGATGGGAGAAGTGATCATGGACAAGCTGCAGTGGATAGCTACATAAATGGGTGTGTGCTTAGTCACTCAGTTGTGTACATGCTTAGTCGTTCAGTTGTGTCAGACCCTGTGACCCTATGGACTGCATGGGGATTCTCCAGGCAAGAATACTGGTGGGTTGCCATGCCCTCCTCCAGTGGACCTTCCTGGACCTTCCAGGACTCGAACTCCAGTCTCTTACATCTACCAGCATTGGCAGGCGGGTTCTTTACCACTAGCATCACCTGGGATAAATATATATATGGTTTGGCCAAAAAGTTAATTCAGGTTTTCCTGTACCACACTTAGAGGAAAAACCCAAATGAATTTTTTGGCCAATCCAATATGTAGGCTGCAGGTGGTAATTTTCCTGGACACTGGTGGGCTATTTAGTGAAAGACAGGGTGCCTGAGAGCTACTTATGAATCTCAATAAGTCACATGATCCCAAATGTCCCCTTTCAATAGAGATTATGGTCACTGGCCCCTGGATTCTCCCTGAAGATATCCCAAAATCAAACCTTCAAGAATAAAGAATTGTCTAAAAAGATGTAGGTTCAAGTCTGATTAACAACAAAATCTGTCACTGAAAGTTGACAAATTCTTCTCTGCCCCATATGTGAATGGCTTCCCTGTCATCTAAAAGTAGCTCTGTTTCTGCTGGGCATCCTAGGAATCAGAAATGTTTAAAAAAAAAACAAACAGAAAACATCAACAGTGTGAGCTAGGAAGGAGACTCTGAAACCAATCACCTGTGCTTCTGAAGGCAGGTGAGGGGCCTATGGACCCCTCTCAATCCCACCAGGCCTGGGGCTCATTTATGACTGGCAGGAAATACAGTATCAGTTGTGTGGGGCCCCCATTCTGGGAAGACAGTTTCTAAACAGAGACTGTCAGGAGCAAAGGACATCTTAAATGAGAACCAGAGAACATCTCAGGACACAGCAAATGTGTGTCACTGCCGTGTTATTTGGAAGATCTTTTTTCCCACGAATCTCATCGCTTCTTGGCCTTTTGGCTAAGATCAAGTGTAGTATGGGGGCTTCCCAGGTGGCGCTAGTTGTAAAGAACCCACCTGCCAATGCAGGAGATGCAAGAGATGTAGGTTCGATCCCTGGGTGGGGAAAATATCCTGCAGGAGGGCATGCGGTAAAAATCCAACCGGGTGATGTGTAAAACAGGCTTAGTCTGGTGCCTAATATGTAGCAAATGCTCAATGAATGTGGGCCGTTATTATTTATTATTCCCACAACAAGCCTTTGAAACAGATTTTATTCTCTTCCCATTATCAAGAAGGAAGTGACCACACAGAGGCAAGTGACATGGGTAAGACATCCCTTCCAGATCACTCTCTCTTCTGGTTCCATCCTTTCTGGCCAGGCTTTCCAAACAGAAGATCCCTTTGGGTCCCTGGTCAGGCCAGGCCTGAGGCCCAGGTTTCCAGGTAAAGCAGGAAGCTGCTTCTGGGCTGGTCTCTGACTCTCCCATCCTGAACTGGAGCCAATGCGTAAGTGAAACGCAGTGCCGGGCTCTTCCATCCTCCCCCCACCCAACACAGGAGCCTTCATCTGCTCCGCCTCTGGGAGCGAGTGTGGCTCTTGGAGCCTGGCGCTGAAGCAGGTGCGGGCATATTTTAAGCTCCAGCAAATAACTTTAATTGAGCTCTCCTTAGACATATGAACCCACAGAGCAGGTTTTTTTTCCTCCCTTCTAATAAAAAAAGACCCACAACAAACCAGATGGGTCTTGGTCCCTCCCCAACACCCCCCTCCCCACTCTTCAGGCTCCCCTAATAAATCTAACTCTGAAGAAATTACCTTGCTGGAAGCGGGTATTTTATTTGGTTGCCTGTGTGGACCCGAGCTGCCTCTGTGGGCCGAAATGTGGGTCAGGAGATACCCACACAGGCTGCAAAACTGAAGCCTGGGGGTTCAGGCTGGGTTGGTACTTGGGTTCATATTCTCATCCAGAACTTTCTATTACTGATCACTTCCCTGTGTTTCCTGACCACCATCGTGGTTCCCCCCAACTCACACCTCTCCTAAAATTAAAAACCTTTACCTTCCACTGTCCTCAACATAAGTAAAATCTCCATCTTGGTGTGGACCTTCCATGCCGCCGTGTAACATGGAAGGATCTGGAAAGAATCCTCTCCACTAGGAGCCAGTCTGACTCCTGGATCATGAGTCCAGAAAGAGCGATGAAAAAGGAAGCCGGAGCCTCCTGTCACCAGAACAAGGCCGCGTGGGGCATGGGGTTCTGTCTCATTTTGCAGACGTGAGCTCCCTCTTAATGCCCCATACGAAGACGGCCACAGAGAAGGAGGGAAATGCGATGTGAATGGATTCCAGATTCCCCCCTAGAAAAAAAGACGTCAAGAATCGCCCAGGGCAAGAGAGAGAGAAGCAACGCACTCTGGGTCCTGATTTATGAGCACTGAATTATTGGTAGGAGGGCCCAGAAGGAGTCGTTTACAACAGAAATTATTGCAGGCAAATGTTGGTTGGTATTTTAAATCACTCACTAATATTGATAGGTTAATGCCTGTCACACTTGCTTAAGGGTCACCAGAAAAAAAGAAAAAAAAAAAAAACTTATCTTCGACTTGTTACCGGCTAAGTATAATGTAGATACACCTTTTTCTGGTTTTGCGGTTTGTTTTTTTTTCTTGAGGAAAGCCTGCTGTATTATTTATGGTTTTCTGAGTCACTAACTGTAGCCTGTATCTGGATTTTAAAAGGTTGATTTGCAAAAAAACAAAAACAGGGCACCCGTCTAGCAAGGCTGGTGGGAAGGCAGTCGCCGCTCACAGCGGCCCCTCAGAGGACCCTCGGCTATTCGGGGCGCCTCGGGCAGCCGGGCCAGATGGCGAGTGCGTATTGTTCCCTTTTTGGTGATAGTCCTGCTGTGGCAAATAAAGTTAAATCAAAAGGTTAGTGCTCTGCAAGAGAGTGGCCGAGCTGGCTGCAGCTGACAAGGGCCAAGGATGCTGACTGAGTAGTGAAGAGGCAGAAGTTGTTCCCTCAAAAGGGAACGCAAAGGGAAAAATTCGGCTGCACAATAAAGAGGGGAGAGTCATGGGTCTCGAGTCCCTTCTTTCTTGGGGCCTGAGGATGAGCTGAAAAATACAAACTTGATCCACCCACGACCAGGATCAGGGGGAGGGGCAATCGCTCTCCATCAGTCTGAGGTCAAAAGATCTCCCCCGACATCCCACTCCAACTTGACTTTCCCCAATAAGCAGTGCATTCCTTTGTGAGGCGATGAGGTGGTATCTGTGGAGTGGGGGGAGCACAGTCTGGGAGGGTCAGATGCCCACGTCTGTCATGAGTGGAATAAAACTTTGGAATCTAGGCGAGCAGCTGATGGGTGCATAAGATTTTCAGCCTGGACACAGAATTCATGGATTACTTCATAGGATGTCAGAGCTAGAAAAGATTTAAGAAACTATGGAAACTTCTCCACACAACCCACCTCTTACTTTACATATGGACCAAAAAAAAGCCAGAGAGGAAAAGTGATGCGCTCAAGGCTCAAGGTCACACAAGGGAGGAGGTAGATCTGGCACCAGGGTCCAGCCTTCTTTGGCACCCCTTGGGTGACCACCAACAGGATATGTGGCGGGGGAGGGGGCCAAGGGTGCCAGGGATGTGCAAAAATCACAGAATCCACAAAGTATGCGAGTTTTAAACAATGATTAGGAGAGGCTATTCCCAGGTGACTCAGAGGGAAAGTATCTGCCTGCCAATGCAGGAGACATAGGTTCAATCCCTGGGCCCATAAGATCCCCTTATATGGAGAAGGAAATGGTGACCCACTCCAGTACTCTCGCCTGGAAAATCCCATGGACAGAGGAGTCTGGTGGGCTACAGTCCATGGAGCTGCAGAGTCCGACATGACTGAGCACACACACACACATAGTCTTATAAAAAATAAACATATACACTATGTAACAGAATGCAGTTTGAGTCTTGTTTTTCACATCACCTTTTTCATAAATCATGTCTGACCTTGCCTTACACTTCAAAATCTGCCCCCTGTGCCCCCAGCTCCAAGAGTGGGGGTTTCTGGTTCCCTCTCCTCTGCAGGCTCCACCCTGTGCTCTAACTTGGAGGCACATCTTCATACTCCTTTCTTCTGTGAGCTTCTAAAGCACACCATTTACCCAGAGGCCTGCCGTTTCCAGAATATGGAACACAATTAGGCGGGCGATTTGCAGAGTGTTTGTTATTTACCTGGGAGACTGAGGCCATGCTTTGGTACCAATTGGTCTCGCAGGTAAATATGAACCTGGGCAGACTTTAAAAGGAAAAAAACAAAAAGTAAACACTAAAATAGGTATTTAAGGAGTTTTAAATGATGATTCCATTCTTTTTGGTTAAGTACTTTTCTTTCCCCTGCCCCACTTTGGTCCTCCAAACAGAATATTATTTATGCCATTTCAGTGCTTTTTGACGGTGTTCTAATTTAGACCATATTTACCGGCTGAATCTTGTTTCCTACCACATTCTATGGGCTTGACTGCATAGCAGACCCTGTTTCTGTTAAGCAGTGTTTTGACTTCCCTTTGAAAATTTACTTAGGAGAAGGTGGTATTTCCAATGGTATGTAAAATCACTGAGGAAACAAGTTTAACTTCAAAAAAAAAAAAAGTGGGAGCTCTATTTCCATTCAAGCAGATTAAAAAAAAAAAATACTCTCAAATCTCTCCATCTCCATCCTCATATCTGTCCGTGTGGTTAGATCGTTTTACCTCCTAGAAGCTCACAGAAGTTTCTCACTTGCATTAGGAGATGGACAGAGCTCTTTTCCTTTCCCAGGAAGATGAGGTCTGAGTACCTTATCCCTGTCTCTTTATTAGAGTTCCAAAGAGAAAGTATTTGAGAGATTCTAAATTCTTGCTAGAGATGAGAACTTCAGAGAAGGAAAAGGCAGGTGAGATCATGTTGTTCGACTCTGATTTTGCAGATAAGCTCACTGAATGCCCAGGTAAACTGGCACAGGCCCCAGATGGAGTGGGCAAGACCCATTACCTGAATTCCTCATCGAGTGCTCTTGCCAGCACCTCCCACTGATTGTCCGTCACCCCACCTGTGGTTTGAGTAACCAGAGACTTCATTCTGCAGGCCTGACCATCACCAGAAAACAAGCATACATAAGAAATGTGATCAAAGCCCGTTGCATCCCCTTGTACTTGCTTCAAGCTGAGATAAGTAGGAGAAATACCCTAGTTATCAAAGTGAACACCTCCACCCTTATCCCTGTTTGGGAAGATCTCTGATTTGGAGAATAGCTAGTGGCTAGAGCCAAAAACTGAGTGAGATCTTAGTTTGACCTCTGAAGATTGTGTGAACTAAGCAAACAACTGGCTTAGAAATCTGCTATTCAACGGAACACCTTTAAATATGCATTTTAATTAATATTTTAGAAATATGTATCTAACAACACACATGTATCTGAACAGTAAAGTAAGCAGGACCTGAGCTGTAAAATATTGTAAGCCCCTGCTTCTCTCTCTCCGCCCCTCCACTCTCTGCTCCCACCCCAGCCAAAAACTACAGTTTTCCAAGAGCTACATTTTTCTGACATCTTGTGCATTTTGAGGTCCAGGGAGACTTCCCATTTTCCACACTCAGCACTTTGAGGGCCAGCAGGGTCACGGCACCAGTATTCCCCAAAGATCCCTGAGCAATCACGCTACCGGGCGCTCTGCCCCGCTCGTTACTAGCTGACATCCATTTCTCAAGGAAGCGATACCTTTCTGTTGTTGTTTTCTATCAGACACACAAAGCCCGAAGATTAATCAGAGACACGACCAAATGACAGCAGTCCTAAACTCGGCTCTAAGTCCTCTCTGCCTTAAACATCACGTGCCCAGGTTAGAAAACATAAAAATGAAACTTTACATCATGGTCTCGGAAGCTTATGTTAACACAGGAACTACTGGGCTGAACTGAAATTCACATCTTCTGCTCAACTCTGCAAGCAGGGACTACAGGGGAAAATGAAAGAGACGATACATGTTTCAAATTTTACAGCAGGTTATATCATGCAAAACTGAAAGGGCCTTAGAGGTTTCCTTCTCACTGAAGTAGAGTTGGTACAGACTCAGTCAGGTCCCAGAAAACACGCCATGGGCATATAAGGTTATGTAGGCAAACATGGAAGCAATATCAGATAGCTTTCCCACTGCTTCTTTATGATAAAATTCAGATGCAAATATTTTACTGGTTCAATAATGTGACAGCGTTATAATAGACACCCAAGTATTCATAAGTTAAGTAATATGCTGTACAGAGTATTAATAGGCAATCATATACACTGGCTTTATTAAATGAAATATTTGAAACACAGTCTGGTTTTTATTTCATTTTTTAAAATTGTGCTCTATATTTTTATGTAAACAAGACATATATTTTTGTCTTATATATATATATATTTATATCAGCAAGATTCTAAGATGCCTTCATTTTTTTCTTACCTAAGCCAAAATTGCAGGATTAGGTTAAATGAGTAGAGTATTTACATTTCCAAGCATCATTTAAAGAAAAAAAGTTTTCTTTTCATTTCCACAGTAATTCAAACTTATCTTGATTCATGAAAACTGGCATTGTATACACAATGACCGAAGAGGGTTAATAGGCAGAAAGTCATCACAGAATCTGAAAATTCTGTTTGAGCAGAGCTGGTGACTGGTGATTTCAGTCCTGAATTTGCACAGCTGCCAAAGGAAAGTTAAAAATTACATCTAAAGGATGAACAGCTGTGGTCAAAATTATGCTGCAGTGTTAATCTTTATGAGCTCCTTCGATAGGATTGAAACCAATGCCAAAATTATCCAGAGAATTCCTTCCACAGAATGAGTCAGAGTTACCATGTTCTTAGGTTTGGGTCTTCTTGCAAATAAAACAATAGTAAATTCAATTACATGAAAACTCTTCTCAGATGAAAATTAAAACTGCAACCCTGTTGCATCATGATTTTTATGAAAATGAATTAAAATGTCTTCAGTGCTTTTAAAGGATGTGGTTAAAATTATTAAATTATTATTAAATCTAGTTCTCAAAAACCACTTGCAACTTTTTTCCCATGTTCTTTTTCATGTTATAATGGAGATTCCTGCAATTTTGCCAATTTGGCACCAGGTCCCATAGATGGTTATTAAGCAGTGCTCAACTGTTAAGCTTTCTAACTTTCATAATATTTTGTGAGTCCCTTACAGAACGCAAACTACCATTCACCATCTTTAGAATAATTTGTAATGTTCTGGGCAAAACCTTAGGAAAATGACACAGAGTTTGAGTTAGCTGCCAAGATACAATATATTTCTACTGAAGACTAATAATATTTGGAAACGATTTCCTGTATTTCTTCTCTACTTATTTGTTAATCTGATACAGTTTCCAGGGTTTGGAATGTTCATGCCTTTTGTGTGCTAAAAAGAGATTAGGGGCTTCCTGGACAAAAAAAAAGTCAACTTTTAGCCTGAGTCTCACTTTGTGCTGAAGGTCTTTTAAACTTTCCAAGTAAACATAACTGTGCATACATTAGTGGTGCTTGCTTTGAAAAAAAAAAGAGAGAGAAAAGACCAAAAAAAAAAGAAGAAGATTGGCCTTTTCCCTGTAAATATGGACTCTTAAGCCTCTAAATGATTTGCCAGACCGAATCGGATAATAAAGGGTTTAAACTTTGCCACTTTGGGGTTAATGTGAAAGGCTTGTCAACATCAGATTGTTTAGACATTAAAAGGAACGCGCTGTGTGCCTCCTTTTAAACCCCATGTTCACTTGAGTTGCAGCTCCCAGTGAATTTACCCAGCTGTAAGTGATTCCAGATGCGCCGCAGTGACAAGCTTCAGTCTCAGGGTACTTATTCATTTCACATTAAAATCTCATGTTCCCAGGTCTGAGCTGTTATCTGACTGAGATCTGATTAGGGAATACAGCAAAGAGGCATTTCCAAACCCAGAGCCTGCCCTGGCTCCCTGGCATGAATCTCTGACCATCAGGCACCTCTGCACAAGGGAGAAAGCACCCGAGGTGATGGCTCGGGGGAGGGTGCACACTCAGGTCTAGCATTCTTAGACACACGGCCCATGCCAAGGCCTTCCACGAGGCTATCTTATTTAATCCTGGACAGAGCACTGACATCTCAGCTTGGCTAATTTCTCACTTCTACAGAAGCTTTCTCCCCCCAATAAAAGGGCAGGGCGTGTGATTCTGTACATTGTCTGGGGCAGCACCCACATGCAGAAGGGCACTCAATCAATGCAGAATGAGTGATGATGGATTTGCCAGGTCCCCAAGCCTTCAGTTCTCTCTCTGGCCACCAGCTATGTTTGGACCACAACAGAAAAGGGGAAAGAAGGAAAAAGAAAGGAGATCATGGGCTTGGAGGAAGCACCTAACTCCACCTAGCTGGTTATGCCTTTGTTCCCGTACAAGGGAGCCATAGTCCTTCCCCACCTCTGGCACAGACAGGGTCCTTCGATCTGAGTCCGTCTTTCACTTCTTTACCCAAAGTGCAGAAGTACAAACGCTACTGGCCGACAGCTTCCTTCATGACACATGTCAAAGACACATTTTTCGGGGATACAGAAATATAAGGTGAGATGAGGATGGTGGACAGAGATGGAAGATAATGGAGACCATGTGGGGAGGATGCTACCTCTGTGATGCTCACGGGAGGGAATGAAATTGAGGATAATTTTTTTAAAATTTTCCCCTCCAGCTAGGTTTTTGGTTTGGTTTGGCTTTTCCTGTCTTGTGTTGTTTTGCCACTTTGAAGAGGTAGAGAGAGAGTACCGGGAGCCCCCAGCTGATCAACTGTGGTCACAGGCCACTGGGCAGCCCCCGAGCCCATCAGGAGCTCCTGTCACCGGACTCTCGTCACACTGGAAGCCACAGAAAACACACACTGAATGCTGCAGCCCCTAGCCCACACGCTCAGCCTCCCTCAAGAGGGGAAGAAAAGCACTCAAACCCCCAGGTTAAGCATGGAGAGGATTAAAAAGTTGGGGGACACCCCCCAACCCACCTTGGTGGTTGTGGGGGGAGGCCTCGCAGGAGGAAAATGAGACGGCCACATGGAAGGCGAGGGGCGGCATTTGGTCTTTGTGAAAGGCAGCTTTTCTTTTATGACTGCTAAACGCCTGCCTTTCTCCCCAAGCAATTACAGCGCTGTTTCCCATCAAGATGGCTGTTAGCAGCAAGCGGATCTTCAAGTTGCTGCAAATAAATCAAGAACGCTATTGGCAGCTGTCACCGAGAGTGGTCAGGATCCTCCTGGTCACTCCATGATGGAGGTGAGGGGTAACACAGCCATGGTAGGAGCTGAGCCATATCTTGTTGCTAAAGAAAAGAGGGCGGCAGCCTTCTGAGGCCCAAGTGGGTCAAAGAGAAACACACACTGAAAGTTCAGAATCGGTGGGCACCTATGAACTTGAACTCCCCCCCTCCCATGGCAAGGTTTTGCCCAAGGACACACAGCCAGGGCACCTCCCTTCTGCACAGGGTGTAGCAGCGAATGCTGTCATTACAGTTAATTAGCAGCAACACCAAGGGGGCGATCCAGTGCACAGTGGACACAATTCATGTAGTAACGAAAGCTTTTAGAAGATGATGCTGAGGATGCTTGTTAGACACTGAAGGTAGATACCAGGTCTGAGGCCGGGAGGCTGATTTCACTCTAACACTTGCGGTACCTTCCGGCTGGAAAACAGGCTGCTCAAACCTTGCGGCACCTTTGATCTTGTGCCGTGGACGATTCTTGGAGTATCCATTCTGAACCTGTCTTTGTGTGGATGCACACACACCACCACCAAGGATCCACCGAGAGAGTGATGGTGAGTTCCCTGGGTCATGGCACAAACCTCTCCACTCGTCCTGTCAATTTCACACCCACATCCCACAAAACCGTGACCAGCCACTGTCTGCCTCTATCCCTCAGAGGCACAAGTCATCTTCTCCATGACAGCAATTCAGGGTAAAACGAGAGTAAATGATTCGGGAAAGCTGCCGGGGGTCGGGGGGTGGGGGTAGGTGGCTGGAGGCCAGGTGGGCCATGTCCTAAGAGGGAAAGGCGTGTTGGACTAAGGAGCGGTCCCCGGGCCGGACAGGCTCCGGATGCCAGCTGCAGACCCCAGCCTCGCCCCTAGCCCCCGAGTCACATTGTGTCCTGCCACGTGGTGTTTGGATCAGGAGACGGCCGTGGCGTGCTGCGTCATATTTCTAAAAGTCCCATTTTCCCGTTCAAGGGGGAAGCAGGTGGAAAGCAGAACCCCTGAAGGGCAGATACTTTGAAAGGCCCCACAGGCAATTCTCCAATAAAAGAGCGAGCAAAGCTGGCATATATCCCAAACTTTCAAATTGACCTTCTCCCTTGATCTGGGACTTAATGCCTGCAAACCAAACTAATTCCAAAAGTCACCTTCTCAACTTCTCTGCACAATTTTTTTTTTAAATAAATGAAAGCTCAGGTACAGGCTCCCCTCGAAGCCCTTCTGACGTCCTTAGCCGCTTAAATTAAATCTGAATGGTTCGTCTCTTTTTATGATACGATGGGCCATATGCCACCAAAATAAAAACCCAGCTGAAATCCCAGTACAGATAAAGGGCATGAAAGGCTGTTCCGGCCACAAAACAGAGACCCTGTGTAAATCTTATTAAACAATAACACCCACCCAAGCATTCCCTCCCCCTCTGGAAAAAAAAATTCAGGAAGGAAATTGTGGTTAAATCATCTCATAGTTTGGCAAAAACTTCTACCTCTAAAAAAATGAAAAAGAAAAAAAAAAACTTCGTTCTGGGTTGGACTCACACAGGCTAATAAAAAGCAGGACTGTATCGCTTTGCACTGTAGCTGTCAAATTCTCAGCAATGAAATACAGACCCTGACTCTCCCTGTCCCCGGAGTCCTACCCCTCAGACCACCAAAAAAGGAACAACTGGGCTTGGGGGGGCATCACTGATGCTCTCCCACTCCAGAGTGAACCTTGTTTGTTGCTTTATTTTTAATTCTTTGTGTTTTTGGCTTGCACTTTTCTTTTCTGGAATCAAGTTTATATGGTTCTCATAAACAGAGTTAGATGGATATAGAAGAGGGGGTGTCTGGGGCTGTGGCTTTAAAGTGCTGTGATTCTGCTTTCTTACAAAGATCCTACACACTTAGTACATTCAGGGAAGTTTAGGCCCTGCCACCATGGTATGTGTGTCTTTAAATTAAGAAAAGAAAGAGAGTGAGTGAGGGAGAGAGAGATCAAAAAGAAAAAACATTTCCATTTCACAAGGTCCCCCAGTGGCCTCAAACGCTCCTCCTCCACCATCAAAAATTCATAAAGGGGATCAGCATTCTTTACCGAATGGATCCCAGTGGCACCATAGACCTTGTTGGGGAGAGAGGCAATAAATATCGAATTATACACCTCATGGGAAGAAAGGACTGAAGACTCGCCTTCAAGCCCTCCCCATGGTCCCTGGGGGAGCAGGGTCCAGACTCAAGGTCCAGGGCAGAAAGGAAATGGGTCAAGTGTGTCAATTTCTAGACCAGTGACCTCTGACCTGCTTAATGACACTGGGAGGCCACTACTAAAAAATACAGAAGAAAAAGATGGCAAATGCCTTGGAGGAAAGATGTGGGGGGAGGGGTGCGTTGGGGGCCATAAGAACACTGCAACAACAGCATTGCAGTGGGGGGGTGATCCCTGGACCCCCTTGTTAACTATGATTTGTCTTTGCGATGATTGTCTAGCTGAGTGGTAGCATGTCCCAGAGCAGAGAACTTCATTTAGGTCCCCACTACTTGGGGTTCTCGGAGCCAGAAATGGCTTGCCTTCTGCCTGAAACTTTAAGGACATTCCTCATTCATTCCACCTCCAGGCCTTGCCCTCAGCAGAGCCCTCCCCTCTGCTTATGATGCTCTCCGAGCTGGTTTTCTCACCCCGTCCTGTTGACCCTGGCTTCCAGCTACCACCGTCCTGTGTGCAGGCACACACGTGGCCTCAGTGCTCAGGTCCAGCACGGGTCCCTCTGCATGTGCATCATCTCCCTACTTCTGTCTCCCAACCAGCAGAAGCTGCCGGCCACCCACCCCAACCCCTTCACCTCACACCATCACGGATGCCCAGCTGATGCCCTGTCACCCATGTCAATTGCTGCAAAGCAAAAGTAAGAGTCTAGGTTCCACAGTGAAATGTACAGGGCAACAAAATTGGGGTTGGGGGAGAAGCATAAACAAGCATGTGCAGAGAGTACCTTTCTGCATCTTTCCAGTTTAAAAATGTGAGCAGTTATCCATTCAATAAACAGTATGTGGAATAGGTACCCATACATGTAACCAGGGGGTTTCCCCAGTGGATCAGCTGGTAGAGACCCCGTCTGCCAATACAGGGGACACAAGAGACATGGGTTCAATCCCTGGTCAGGAAGATCACCTCAAGTAGGAAATGGCAACCCACTTCAGTATTCTTGCCTGGAAAATCCCATGGACAGAGGAGCCTGGTGGGCTACAGCCCATGGAGTCTCAAAGAGTCAGACATGACTGAGCACACACACATGCATGCACACATACAGAACAGGTAACCAGTCCTCCCTGCCTTAAATCAAAGGATCTAGATTTTCAAGATAATCTCACAACTAAATCCAAGTTAGGAGTCTCACAACTGGTTAATACAAGTTTCTATGGACCAGGACACTTTCGAATAGTCTGACACTTGACTCAAGCTCACAAACTCAGCTTGAAAAATAAATAAATAAAAAGCACTTGGCTGCACCAGTCCCAGGGGGCGTTCTCAGCAACTCCAACCCCTCATATTAATATATCAAGCTGACCCAATTAGAGCTGGGATTCGGATGGGCAATTTTAGCTCCTGCTCTCAGAGACCTGTGCTGTAGTTTCCATTTATGCTTCAAAAACAGTTAAAGCTCTTCTTCAAAATCTATGCTTTCTGAACTCAACAGCCAGTTCCGTGAGCTAGTGCTGCAGACATCTGCTAAATGGTCAGTGGTGAGAAAACTGCACAGAACACCCACACACAACTGTTCTTTCTCCCTGTTCCCAGAACACAGGCTGGGTGGCACAGAGCCTAAGCCCTCTTCAGCTGGACTCCATAGCAAAAGTCCCCACCCAATTAGCTGGTGAGTCCCCATATTTATCCTCATCCTCACTCCTGGCCCCTTCCCCAGTGCACCTGGGTGTGCTTAGTCAGTTGTGTCCAACTCTTTGCAACCCTTTGGACTGTAGTCCGCCAGGCTCCTCTGTCCATGGATTCTCCAGGCAACAAATGAGTGGGTTGCCATTTCCTCCTCCAGGAGATCTTCCACACCCAGAGATCAAACCTAAGTCTCCTGCATTGCAGGAAGAGTCTTTATCCACTTAACCATCCAGGAAGCCCTCCATGCATCTAATGCTTCACAAAAAGTGGATATGAGAAGTACAAGGTGAAACTCAGATCAGTGCCTGGGGAAGGGTTTTAGTGTCAGGCCCCATAAGGAGGGCTGAGCACTGAAGAATTGATGCTTTTGAACTGTGGCCCTGGAGAAGACTCTTGAGAGTCCCTTGGACTACAAGGAGATCAAACCATTCAATCCTAAAGGAAATCAACCCTGAAAATTCATTGGAAGGATTGATGCTGAAGCTGAAGCTCCAATAATTTGGCCACCTGATGCAAAGAGCCAACTCATTGGAAAAGACTCTGATGCTGGGAAAGATTGAGGGCAGGAGAAGAAGGAGTGACAGAGGATGAGATGGTTGGATGGCATTATTGACTCAACGGACTTGAGTTTGAGCAAATTCCAGGAGATAGTGAAGGACAGGGAAGCCTGGAAGGCTGCAGTTCATGGGGTCACAAAGAGTCGGATGTGACTGACTAAACAACAACCATGGGGAAAGAGCCTGAGACTAGCATCTAAA
Organism: Okapia johnstoni; assembly: GCA_024291935.2. Lineage (NCBI taxonomy): Eukaryota > Metazoa > Chordata > Mammalia > Artiodactyla > Giraffidae > Okapia > Okapia johnstoni. The sequence continues at coordinate 35,638,980 of CM044314.1, read as the reverse complement.
AGGAGGCTGGAGAAGTGTGTGTGGATTTCACTGATCTCTGTTCATACTGCCCTCAAAGACCATTAAGAGTCCACTTGGTGGCTCCTAATCTCTTGAGAATGGTAACCCCCTAACGCTGTTAGATTTTACCAGCCACTCTCCTTTCACTATGGAGGGAAACAGTGTTCTGTTCTTACAGAAATTTTTTAGTTAATGTTGGTTTAAATTATTTTGGTTTTCAGAATATGGAACCAGTCATTAAATTGAACAGAAACATACAAGGATGACATATGCACCAAATTTTTTGTTACTGTATATCATGTTTTTATATATATAAAACACTGTATACAAATGTATCATTATATAATCATACATTACATTTATATATTATTAATGTTATATTTGTTGTTGTTCGGTCACTAAGTTGTGTCCAACTCTGCACCAATGGACTACAGCACACTAGGCTTCCCTGTCCTTTACTATCTCCTTGGAGTTTGCTCCAATTTATGTCCATTTAGTTGGTGATACTATCCAAATATTATATTTATATATTTCTATAAGATCGATCTAATAATCTTGATTCTATGGCAAAAAAAAATTGAGACTCAAAGTAGTCCAACGGCTCCTTGTCCTTTACTATCTCCTTGGAGTTTGCTCCAATTTATGTCCATTTAGTTGGTGATACTATCCAAATATTATATTTATATATTTCTATAAGATCGATCTAATAATCTTGATTCTATGGCAAAAAAAAATTGAGACTCAAAGTAGTCCAACGGCTCCTTATAAATCACCTAGCTAATACGTAGCAGAACAAGGACTCATGCCTTCATCTCCTCCATATGCATGAATATATTCATTCCAGAATTTTTAGAAGTAAAAAATTTAGAACTTCTAGATCTCAAAAATAACACTGAAAGGGTTAAGTATATCATGTCATATTCATCTGTTCAATGAAAGAATATGTACTCACTAGAAAAAGCACAGAGACTATGTCCGAGCCTGGAAAACACTTCACTTAATGTGAAAGTTGTAATAACAGAATACAAAATTATGTGCATTCTAGCAGGCGTCAAAAAAGTGTTAGTTGCTCAGTCGTGTCAGATTCTTTGCGACCCCATGGACTGTAACCTGGCAGGCTCTTCTGTTCATGGAATTCTCTCCAGGCAAGAATACTGGAGTGGAAAGCCATTCCCTTTTTCAGGAAATCTTTCCAACCCAAGAATTGACCCAGGTCTCCTGTACTGCAGGCAGATTCTTTACCATCTGAGCCCCCAGGGAAGTCCAATACACCCCTAAAAAAAGACTGAAGAGAATACACAAAAGTAAAAATCATTATGCTCAAATAACACAGTGTTAAAGTGACTTTCTTTTCCTTTTATTTTCCAGACTTTTATTTTGATTTGCTATTCCATTTTCTAATTGAAAAGAAGACTGATCCAAGCTTGGTGCTGCCTCCAATGGAAAGATGTCTTTCACTCCTCTGTCTTCTCCCCTGCCACCTTCTCCCCTGGATGCCCAGAGGCACCCCATTTGGAAACTGGGCTTTGGGTTCCCAACACTATCTGAGAAGCTGAAGGCAAGGAACAGCCAGGACTCTGAAGTTCTAGTCTCCAGGGTCACCCCCTCTGCCCCTGCTTCCCCAGTCCTGTGCTCAGCTCTGGCTGTGTATAAGCTGTTCATCAGGGGCCTCTGGGCTTATGAATTATGAAAGCTCTCTGGGTGTGCCCACTGGTGCATATGGATCAGCTGAGACCCCAGGGCTGGAGACATAACAAAGGATTCTCCCCCGCTTGGTATCAGTGTCAATTTAAAAACCAAAAACTTGGCTTTGTGAACTTTATCCTTCCCCGTTGTTGGAGCGTTGTTTAAAAGATACCTAAGGATAACTGTCCAATGATTGCTTTAAAAATATAGAATAAAATTCAAGCAGTTGTTCAATGTGAATTCTTTTTTTATCTCCACCTTTGCCACGCTGCCATATGCTGGGCTCTCTCCTCCGATAGCACATGGTGATGGGTCCCAAGGTCAAGGAGAGGTGTGGGGTTACTTTGTGGGAGTATTTAAGTACTTGGATGCAAACTGGAATGCCCCCAAAAAAGATCTATTTCTGAAATGTGAAACCGAGGAGTTAGGTCTTCAAATTTTTGAAGACTATAAGAACTTGAGCATTTCACAGAACAGTACAAAAAAAAGTCTGGTTTTTTTTTTTTAAGTCTGTTTTGATGGAACAATCTTGGCCGACTAAATTTGAGTGTCAGATTCACATACAGTTGCATTCACCATATAATTAAAAGCGTATGTAAATAGACTCCAAAATCCAGGTTTGCCGACATTTACAAGCAAGCAAGGCACAGAGCCTGGGAAAATTCAGCGGGCTCCACCAAGATCGCTCGCACCTCAGAACATCCCCAGCTTCCAGGCGATGACATCCGCCCAGTGTTCCTTGATGCCTAGATTTTTGGGAGCAGCCCAGGGTTCTCTCTTCGGGTAGAGGCTGTTAGATTTTTATAGAATGAGGTGTCCAAAGCTCAGATCTGGAGCTATCCATCCTGGGTGTTCTCAAAGATTATCCACCCACTCCCTAAAACTGAGAAACGTCTCAAGAAATGAGACTTCTGCCAAAAAAGCCCACGCCTCTATAAAAAGTAAAGGGAAAGGTATCTTTCTTCTGCCTCCAGATCTCAGGAACAGTCAATTCTCCTCTTAAGGGAGAGAACTGTTTAATATTTGAAAAGCAATGAAACAGAACTAAGCAAAGCATGGGCTGCCATTGGGAGGAAAATTACCAAGATGGGAATTCACCAGAACCATTCAAACCACCAATGAGTTCTCCGGGGCTCTGTGCAGAAGGCCCCCTCTTTTCTGCCAACACCATAAAAAGACATACCCTTTAAATTGGCTGGGAATTTAGTTGCTGTCTTCTCTGAAATACCCAGTGGCTGTATATAAAATACATGGTACCCCAGCAGCTTTCTTCACACTTGACATACACATAAAATTTCAGCCTACTCCATCAGTAAACCCAGGTGGTAGGCCTCTGGAGAGCAAGGCAGGATACAGGGTCCAGGGGACTGGAGAAGTTTCCTGAGTCAACGTGGCCCTAATGAGAAAGCCAGGCACTCACTTGAGATGCCAGATTTCTGAACAGAAAACAATGCTATAGTGCTACCACTAACTAGCTGTGTGATCCTGGGTAAGTCACATAACTTCTCTGGGCTTTGGTTTCCCCCTCTGTAAAGGTACATGCTAAAGGTCATTTTCAAGTCCCTGATGTTCAGGGAAAGATCCAGAAAGAGAGCAGTTAAGGAGCGCAGGAAGTCATGGGAATCTTGCTATCAAAAAACAAAGTGTGGCTCAGAGAAAACCATAATTCAAGAAGACTCATGCACCCAAATGTTCACCGCAGCACTATTTACAGTAGCCAGGACATGCAAGCCACTTAATAGTCATCAGCAGAGGAATGGTTAAAGAAGATATAGTATATATATGTATACATATTTATGGCTCTGCCGAAGCCAAAATGGGAAGCCCAGGTCCTTGCCTGGGCAGCCTGTGCTCACCCCCATCAGCTCTGTGGCACTTCTCTTGGACTCTCAATGTTATACTAAGTGGGACCCCAAAACCCCAACTCTAGACTTTACCCCCAATTTTTAAAAATCCATAATAATTTTCATCTTTCTCATTAAAGTAGAAGAGGAGAAGGTGAAAGTGGTGTGAGGGGGCAAGGATATAGAAATGATGTGAGCATCTGATTTACTAAAGGTTCATATTCATTGATAACGATCTAAATGATATATATCATAATATGATATGTATAAGTACATCACATGTGTGTTTCATATTAAAACATAGATTGAGACCTTACTTGTGTCTTCAACTGTGTGTATCGTTTGCCCCCACTTTACAGATGAGGAAACTGAGGCACAGAGGGGTTCAGTAACTTGCCCGAGGTCACACAATTGGCAATCGGTAGAGCTGGGAGTTGATCCCACACAGTCCCAAGAGTCCTCTTAATCACTCCACCACAGTTGTCTCCACAGGTCATTCAATTCAAAAACCAACCATCAAACCACCTTTTATTTGCTCTACACGGTAGAGTTTTCTAAGAACTTGTAGGCATGGTGTCCAGTCTGAGCCATTCAACTATTATTTATGAGGATCACTGCTTCAATTCTTCAGCTGGGCCCACTGAGGCTCACAAAGGTTCAGTTTGATCCACATAACACAGCCAAACCAAAGCCCAGGTCTCCTGACCCCTAAGTTCAGTGCTTCCACATCAGATGACTCTTCCCTAAATCAAACCTCACCAGGATCCCACACCCAGTTAATGCCCCTCCGCACCTGCTCAGTCACTCAGTCGTGTCAACTCTTTTAGACCCCATGGACTGTAGGTCCTCTGTGTGTGGAATTTCCCAGGCCAGGATACAGGAGTGGGGTGCCATTTCCTACTCCAGGGGATCTTCTCAACCCAGGGATCAAACTCATGTCTCCTGCATTCGCAAGTGGATCCTTTACCACTAGCACCACCTGGGAAGCCCAATGCCCCTCCAGAAAGCCTCTAAAACATTCCCCAGAAGCCTCTCTTCCCAGAGGGCTCCACCTACTCACATGGGCTCTGGGTGGTAACCGGGTGTCTACTCACACATCACCAGCCTCTCAAGTATTTGTTATAGTAATACACAAAAAATAATAATTAAAAAATTTCTTGAGGACATTTACTAATTTGCCAGGGCTTTCTTTTCCTTTTCCAGAGAATCTTACAATTCACTGGCTTCTTTCACAGGTACATTCCGTGAACAGCCAAATTAGGGTATGTAATTGCTCCTAACCCAGCACTGCCTGCCCCTCCCAGCCTGGCATTTCTTGTCTGTAGATCCATTGGGCCAGCCATTGGATGAAAGGCTGGGAGTGCAGGTAGGTGGGAAAATAGGAGGTTGGAGCATATACTCCCACCCCGAGGTCCCCTGACATGGTCTGGGGGCCCTGGACACATCAAAGAGGTGCCCTCGGAGCTGCAATAAGCAGAGACCATCAGACAAGCTTTGATCCAGCAAAGGCTCCATTAGCCCCTATGCATCAGCTGTTAGTGACCCTCTGCTAACGGTGAACTCCCCACACATGCAGAAATGTTCTACATGATCATTGTTTATTTTGTTTGCTTGTTAGTCACTCAGTCATGTCTGACTCTCTTCAACCCCATGGGCTATAGCCCACCACGCTCCTCTGTCCATGGGATTCTCCAGGCAAGAACACTAGAGTGAGTTGCCATTCCCTTCTCCAGGGGATCTTCCCGACCCAGGGATTAAACTCGGGTCTCTCGCATTGCAGGCAGATTCTTTGCTATCTGAGCCACGAGGGAAGTCTACATGATCATACATGCACACATTTAAACAAATTTTATAAGCACCTGTATACACATAGGAATGTTGACATATATATATGTATCAGGGATCATTTTTCAATCTGCCAAAAATTATCTCTTGGGTGTCACTATTTGAATGGAGACACATGATGCACTGGGAAAAAGAAAAGAATGGGAAGGCATGATCTCAGCTTAAATCAATCAACAAATCAATCAGTTTATATCTATTGAGTAACTTCTATGTAGCTGTCACTATGCTACATTCTAGAAATAGAAAAGTAATGTGATGTAGTCCAGCAAGGAATGTATGATTTAGTTGGAAAAAGAATTGTAATAATAACCTTTGTCTTTTGCATAGTCATTTCTATTTTACAAAATGCTTTTTCAAACACTGTCCCCCGTGCTTCACATCTGCTACCAGCCCCATTTTGCCATTGAGAAAACAGAGGCTCAAAACTCATTTGCCCCAAATCGCATAACTAAAGTGTGAAAGAACAAGAACTTTGACTCAGTTCTTCAAGCTCCAAATCCATGTCTCTTTCCAAAGAAACATGCTGGCTTTGCAAAGCAAGACCAATCCATGAAAACTGAAATAGCAGCATCGTATGATCCAATTATATTAGATTAATGAACAAGATCCGACTATGAGGGACAGGGGCTGCTAAAGAGGAAGCAACACTGGACCTAGAGGCAGCCCACTGAGCCTCCATCACTTGCTGGTGAAACATAACACATCTAACATTATATGGAAAAACATGAACAAACTTTTTGGCCAACCTAATATGATGACATCGTGCAAACCCTTTAGCGAATCTGAGTCCCAGTTTTCTCTAGAATGGTGATAACAGCAGCCATTCCAGAGGGCTGTTGTCAGGAATAAGAGAAATAATGTGTGTGAAGATGCTCTACAGACAGAAGAGGAACAAAGGAGTATAACTTGTTAGGTATGGGTGATGGCGTAGCAGGAAGGGGGTCCCCTCAGCTGGGGAGGCTGGCAGATTAAACGACGCCTGGGCCAGTGCCACCTTCAAGCAGGTCTCTCCCAGTTCACATCCCTGGGCCAGGTGCATGGCTCCCAGGGCATTCAAATTTGGGTTCTAAAGATTTACGTTGTAGCAAACTTGTGGAAGAGCAAGACCTCTTCTGATCCACTCTGGAAGATGAAAATATAACACGATTTGCAAAGCACATTATTTGGCATAGGAAACTAAGATTCTTTAAAGAAATAACCATCTAACCAGAGGCTTCAGAGAGCACAGGCATTGTACCACTCAGCCTCATATGTCGGAAGCACTTGGGAGTAAAAATGATTCTGACATATGACAATGCAGATTTTTGCAGAAAACTCTCCCCACATGCCTGAGTCAGTCTCTTTCCAGCACTCTTGCAATAGAAAGAACCTATGTGTCCTTATGAATAATGAGAAGAGCCAGAGGGGCTCCTTTTCACAAGTCCGGTTGACTTGGTTTCTGGATTAAAGGGCTGGTGGGCTGCCCTGTTCCTTCGCTTACCAGTAAGTCCACGTGATCTGCAGGCGCGCACTTGCCAGGAAGCCTTCCACTGAGGGCTAATGGTTTCCCTCTCCGCCAGTGCCCTTGGCCTCGGGGTCAACTGTTAGAGCCTTGAGCTATATTACACTCAGGGAATTCAGCCGCAGGGCCTCTGTCCTGTCACCTCCTCTTCCCAGCCCCAGTTGCAGATAGAAAAGGAAGCCCCAGGTCAAGAAGGAAGGTCTACATTTGTCTATACGCAGTAGGTGCACAATCATATCTCATCCAAACCATGGCTTTACATAATCAGTCCTATTATGGAAATAAGCATCTCTATACACACGTGTGAGTCTGTCCTGAGAGATTCCTAGGTTTGAAGACCCATGGCAGCTGATGCCCTCAGATGTGTGTTCTCATGATGCTTATCCATTTACATCTTTCCCAACATTTCATTTTGGAAATTTATTTAAGATATAACACAGTTCCAAGAATTTATAGGTCAGTGTCCAAATCCTTATCACCTAGATTCTGCCATTAACATGTCATCCAGGGACTTCCCTGGTGGTCCAGTGGGTAAGAATCCACCTTGCATTTCAGGGGATGGTGTTTGATCCTTGGTCGGGGAACTAGGATCCCACATGCCACAGAACAACTAAGCCCATGCTCCACAATGAAGATCCCATGTCCTACAATTAAGAACTGATGCAGCCAAAGAAATAAATAAATGAAAACCATGTTATCCATTCATTCTTATACACACACACACACACACACACACACACACACACACACACACACACACACACACACATTGTTTGGGCTTCCCTGGTGGCTCGGTGGTGAAGAATCCTCCTGCAATGCAGAGAGACACGAGTTTGATCCCTGGATCAAAAAGATCCTCGGGAGATGGGAATGTCAACCCACTCCAGTATTCTTGCCTGGAAAAATCCCATGTACAGAGGAGCCCCGAAGGCTACAGTCCATGGGGTTGCAAAAGAGTCAGACATGACTTAGCTACTAAACAACAAACAAGATACACAAACATGCATATAACACAGTGCTCTGGGCGTCCACACACACCTACTCATCAGATCCATTCCTACAATGGCACATCTTTCTGCTGAGTTTAAAAGATCTTATTTAAATATGCATTGAATCACTTTGCTGCACACCAGAAACTAACACCACATTGTAAATCAACTGTACTGCAAAAATACAGAAAAATAAATTAACAAAATCAAGGGAAAAATAAAATAAATAGGCATTATGATATTAATAATAAAAAGGTCTAAAAACAGAACTTCACAAGATCAGAGAGCAAACTGTCTTTAGCACAGGGTTTCTTTTTTGTTTTTATTTTGGCTTTTTGGCTGTGCCTGGCAATCGAACCTGTGCCCCCAACAGTGGAAGCATGGAGTCTTAACCACTGGACCACCAGGGACGTCCAATAGCATACTGTATTAAACAGAAAGCTTAAGATACACAATGCTGAGAATAATCTAAGAACCCTTCTCCATGTCAACCTGTAATGAAAAAGCAAAAGCTTGATTCAGTCAGCTTGGGGACAAGCCCTCCTGTTCAGGTTCTTGCAGACAGTGTTGGGAAAAAATAGCCAGTTCTTCTTATTCCAACAAAATCTGCCATCCCCAGAACTGAATTCAAATCTTCTAAATTTTCAGGCCAAGAAAAGGGAAAAGGTTGTCACCACAACAACACACTAGCCTGGAAATATTAAATTGACTCAACCCATGTTTTATTAGACACAGCTTAACAACTCTGAGTTTACAAAACTCAGCCAAACAGCATCAGGCTTCAGCATAAACTTTTGCTAACTAGCCCACATAGTTCCCATATGCTATGAGAGGTTGTTTGAGCCAACTGGGTACCTTATAATTATAAACACACGTCTTTCAGCTCTTCTGTGTATTCTTCCCAGGCAGAACGGAAATATGTCACTTAAATTAGCACTTGGAGTACAGAGTGGGTGCCAAATTTGGGTTAGCACAAACAGGGTAAATAAAGCAGCACCAAATTAAAACGGTAAAATAAACTTCTTTATGCTCCACTGGAAACTGCTAAGTCCTAACTGAATGGCAGCTAATGGGTCTGGGAAAAGGAGAGCCCTCAAACTGTAGCTCTTGGCTTTTGAATTAGGTTTTCTCATCCAAGGATCTCGAGGCAATTTCTTGCAAAACTTGTGTAGTGTGAAAAAAAAAAAAGTAGACACGATTTCTCTTGCAAACTTCTTTGCCATCATTTTTCTTCATCATCCCCTTTCTATAATACTGGGAAGGTTTATATTTTTATCTTTATGTAACTCAGGGGGAAAGGAAAAGATGTTAGAGAAATAAATGAAAGCAGATCGAGGTGATATATATAAATTGGCAAAATTGGAGAGCTAGAAAATGAGGCAGAAATCTTATCATAAAAAGTCTTCCAAAGAGAAGCCTGTGTAGCTACCTTGTTTAATCATAACTAGCACTTCTTTTAAAGAGATTTTTTTTTAATGTGGACCATTTTTAAACTCTTGACTGAATTTGTTACAAGATTGTTTATGTTTTGGTGTTTTTGGCCACAAGGCATCTGGGATCTCAGCTTCCCGACCAAGGATTGAACCCACACTCCCTGCACTGAAAGAAGAAAGCAATTAGTGAGTGCCTACTGTGTGCTTGGGGTAGACCTAAGAGACAGGAATTATTTTCTTTATTTTACTCATGCATCCTGATTGAACTCTGGAACCCAAAAAGATGGCAGGAGTAGCAGGACAGAAAATGGAAGGGTAGCAAAAACAAAAGGGAGAATTCATAACAACTTCATTCACGATGGCAAACAAGAGAAGAGCTGATTCTTCCTATAACAGAGTACTACTTGGCAGTAAAGAAGAAACAACTACTGACAGCTGGGCAAATCTTAGAAATATTTTGCTGCCCTGAAAGAAGCCTTCCAGAAAATAGTACACACTGTTGAGTTCCATTTTTTTTAGGAAGTTCTAGAACAGGCTGATCCATAGTGGTAAATTCTCACAACAGTAGTTGTCTCTCAAGGGATGAGTAGGGACAGGAACTGACTGAGAAGGGACATCAAGGAACTGTCTCAGGGACTTACCTGGGTCCAGTGGCTAAGACTCAAACTCTCAATGCAGGGGGCCCAGGTGTGATCCCTGGCTGGGGAACTAGATCCCACATGCCACAACTAAAGATCCCAAATACTGCAATTAAGACCTCGTGCAGTCAAATAAAAAAATAAATTTAAAAAAAAAAGGAACTGTCTTAGGTGATTGGAAGTTTCCCTGTCTTGATAGGGCTTTGGGTTACTCAAGTGTATTCATCTGTCAAAACTCATCCAATGGTACACTTAGGATTTGTGCTGCTTATTGTGTATACATTTTCCCCATCAGAGAAAAACAGGAACAGTAAACAAATACTGAATTCCAGTTAATGATATGCCAGAAGTACTTAGGGAGAATCTACTGTTGATTGACAACTCAAATTTACTTTGAGATCATCCAAAAAATATAGAGATTGTTGGTTGGGTAGAGAGATAAATAGATATGTGATAAGGCAAGCTTCATAAAATGTTTAATAATGAACTCTGGATGTAAAGTTCTTTCAATACTGTGTATTTTAATAATTTCATAATAAAATGGAAAACAGCATGAGGATAGGGATAAAAGACTAGGAAGGAAAATGAAGGAAAGGATTCAAAAAGAGAAGGATGGGAAAGGAAAAGTGGAAGGAAGTCAAGTTGAAAGACACCAGAAAATACCAACAGAAATCATGTGAGGAAAATATACAAGAAAGGGAAAAATAAATAAGAAGAAAGGGACCATGTATGTAGCAATAATAAGAAACAAAGGGCAAACAAGGTGAAAGAACCAGGCAAGAACGGAGAAAGACATAATAGATTCACTTGCTGTACACATGAAACTGACACAACACTGGAATTCAATTATAAACCAGTAAATTTATTTTTTTAAAGGGCTTCCCTGGTGGTCCAGTGGTTAAGAATTTGCCTGCCGATGCAAGGGACATCAGTTTGATCCCTTCTCCAGGGACATTCCACATGCCTCAGAGTGGCTAAGCCTGAGCGTCACAACTACTGAGCCCACACTCATGCTCTGCAACAAGAGAAGCCATTGCAATGAGAAGCCCATGCAAAAAAGCCTTTAGATAAAAATTTCGTGTTTATAAATTATAAGAATATGATAGGCAAAAGGGGCGATGCTCTGGTCAGTGTGGAGGCATGGGGCTAAACCCTGTGTGCTGGGTTGACCCACCATCTCCACTGCCCCTCATCCCACCCCAGTGACAACCCCAGAGTCTCTTCAGATCCCCAAGGCCCTGAATATACTAGCTAAGAAGAAAACCCATGGCATTAAAAAACAGAAGATGTCATGATTCTGTCACAAGTGGTGACTTCAAGCAACTCATTGAATAACCCAGCATCTTAGTTTTATTGTCTCCATCTGCACTGCCAACTACTCCAGGGCAAGAGGCTCAATTAAGACATTACTATGTAAATTTTAAAGCCTCTCATGGATGTTCAACAATTAGGACTCCTCCTCCCTATAAATTTGCTACATACACACATCGAGAGTCTGTGAGCCAACCTCTGCTTCTAAATGTCCTCCAGCTAAGTGTCCCTGTGTCATCTCTATCTTCTTACTATAAGATCCAGAGAGACAACACAGCAGAAGAAAGCACACAGAACATGGAAAGTTTCTTCTAAAATGTATCTCAAATTCAGTTGCTTCTTTATAAATCTACTGCCACCATCTTGGTCTGAGTCTAACGAGTCACCCTGAACTGCTCTCCCAGGTTCTTCCTTTCCCAACTACCTTCCAATCCATTCTTCATGGAGAATGCAGCCAAGGAGAAAATGGAAATGACGATGTGGAGCACAAGTCTGAGACCCACAAGACCCTGTCTCCAAAAACAGAGGGAAAGGACAAAGAAATTCAATGGAAGACACATAAAAAACATAACAGAGGAATGTTTTTCTAAGTTGAAGAAATGTATGTAGATTTTTAAAGCGCATTATGTTCCAGGAATAATCAATGAAAATCAAGACATTATGAGACTTCCCCATTTCAACATTAAATGCTAGAATACACTAGGAAAAGTCTAAGTAGTTTTAAGTGGAAAAGGGTGTGACCTAAGAGTTTTACAGCCAATATTTTAAGAGTGAAATCCTCAGAAAAAGACTCTTAGAAGAGCAAAGTTTAAAAAAAAATAAAGCACCTATGCACCCTTCCTAAGAAGGTTACTGAGGATGCAATCCAACTTCTGAAAATCAAATCAAAATAAAAAGCTCAAAAGTGCAGATATTATAATATGAAGGAATTAGTGGAAATACTGGGACTAATTAAAATAGAGGTGAGCCTGATAACCAATATTGCTAAGAAACTTAAATATAAATGCCAAAAATAGTTATTCAAAGGGAAGCTATGAAAAAAAAAAAGGGAAGCTATGAAATTTAAAATTTTGAAATAATTTACACTAATCTGGTTATAAAGGCCAAATTTATTATTTTAAAAGGCTAAGAAATAGCATGAAAAGGATTCAAGGGGTAATGTAAAGAAAAAAATGTGCTAAACTACTTGTATTAAATAGAAAGATACATCTTACTCATGGATGACAGTAAGAAAAATATAAACTAAGAAAGCTTTTGAAAAGAATTTAACCAATAGTAAAATTTTAAAAGATATGCTTATTCAAAAGTAGTCAAGATTAAAAGCAAAGAGGGCAAGCTCTGTGCACAAAAAGAGACAAAGATTGGAAAGAGTAAGGAAATTTAAAAAGGAACCAGATGACTGATTATGGCCAAAATTATCAGCCATAGCAATAAATGTAAATAATTTAAAATTTCTTATTAAAGTGGGATTGAATGATGAAAAGATACGTGCACCCTTACGTTCATAGCAGCACTATTTACAACTGTCAAGGCATAGAAGTAACCTAAGGGCCCATCGGCAGATGAATGGATAAAAAAGACATGGTATGTATACAATATACTACTCAGCCATTAAAAAAAACTGAAATTTTACCATTTGCCACAACATGGATGGACTTGGAGGATATTATGCTAAGCGAAATTAGCCAGACAAAGACAAATACTGTATAATATCACTTATATGTGGCAACTAAAAAATACAACAAGCTAATGAATATAACAAAAAAGAAACAAACTCACAGATATAGAGAACAAACTAGTGGTTATTATTGGCGTGGGCAGGGAATAGGCAATATAGGGGTAGGGGATTAGGAGGTACAAACTATTTTGTATAAAAGAAGCTACAAGGATATTTGTGCAACATAGAAAGTAAAAATGAAAGTGTTAGTCAGTCAGTCGTGTCAGACTCTTCGCAACCCCATGGACTGTAGCCCGCCAGGCTCCTCTGTCCATGGGATTCTCCAGGCAAGAATACTGGAGTGGGTAGCCATCCCCTTCTCCAGGGGATCTTCCCAACTCTGGGATTGAACTCAAGTCTCCTGGACTGGCAGGTGGACTCTTTACCACTGAGCCATCTGGGAAGCAACAACAAATAATAAAACAATAAATACACTATACCAAAAATGGATAAATCTTTAGATATCAGAATTTCAAGGATAACTTTGCAGAAATATCACTATAGCTAAAGGTTTTAACATAACCCTCTTGCTCTGGCATATAAAACAGACTAAAAAAATAAACAAGGTTGGAGAAGACACGAATAACATTTCAAAAAATAGAGACAGTCCGAACACATTGTCTAATCAAAACACAGCAATTCAAGGTGATCTCTTTAACGTTAATGAAAATAATTCACTTAGAAATCAAAATTGCAGTTTGAGTACCTATAAATAAATGCCAGAAAAAAATATGTAACCTCATGTCCAAACTGTACACAGAGAAAAATACATGGCCCCAAATACTTTCTTTTGGTGAAAAAGAAAAGAAACACTAAAAAATAAATAAGCTAAAAATTCAGTTAAGGAAACTTGAAAGTGAAATAACCCCATAAAGACTAAAGATGGACTTAACAGAGATGAAAGGAGATTCCATCAAGCAGAGCAGACAAATTTAAATAAATAATTTAAGTATAATTTAGAAAAACTTCTGCCAAGGAGACTAAGAAGAAGAAAGGGTGAGGGAGCGAGACAGAAAAAGACACAAATGCACCCACTTCATCAGAAATAGGATGTTGGAGATTTAACCACAGATAAAGTGAAGATTTTTAAAACTGTAGAACACTATGAGAACTACTTGGCTTAGTTTCCAAAATGGAAAACAGTTCATACAACTCAATAACAAAAAACAACCCAATCAGAAACTGTGCAGAAGACCTAAACAGACATTTATCCAAAGAAGACATACAGATGGCCAATAGGCACATGAAAAGATGTTCATCATTGCTAATTATTAGAGAAATGCAAATCAAAACCACCATGAGGTACCACCTCATACCAGTCAAAATGGCCATATTAAAAACTCTACAAATGGCAAATGCTGGAGAGGGTGTGGAGAAAAGGGAACCCTCTCACACTGATGGTGGGAATGTAAATTGGTGCAGCCATTATGAAAAACAGTATGGAGGTTCCTCAAAAAAAACTAAAAATAGAGTTGCCATAAGGATCCAACAATCCCACTCCTGGGCATATATCCAGACAACACTCCAATTCAAAAAGACACATGCACCCCAGTGTTGATAAAAGCACTATTTATAATAGCCAGGATATGGAAACACCTAGATATTCATTGACAGGTGAATGGATAAAGGAGAGGTGGTACATATATACAATGGAATATTATTCAGCCACAAAATAGGATGAAATAATGCCATTTACAGCAACCATGGGTGGATCTAAAGATTATCACACTAAGTGAAGTAAGTCAGAAAGAGAAAAACAAATACCATATGCTATCCCTTATATGTGGAATCTAAAATATGACACAAATGAAACTTATTTATGAAACAGAAACAAATTCATAGTTATAGAGAGCAGACTTGTGACTGCCAAGGGGAAGTGAGAAACAGGAGGGATGGATTGGGAGTTTGGGATTAGCAGATGCAAACCAGTATATATAGTTGGATAAACCACAAGGTCCTACTCTATAGTACAGGGAACTATATTCAATATTCTCTGAGAAACCATAATGGGAAAGAATATGAAAAAGAATATGTATACACACACACACACATATATATATAACTGAGTCACTTTGCTGTGCAGTAGGAATTAACACAATATTGTCAGTCAACTCTACTTCAATAAAATTTTTTTTCAATTATTTTAATTTATCAGACCAACTGTTTCCATCTCCATGGGACCTAGAGTATAGTGGAAAGAGCATTCAAACAGGAGGCCAGAAGCCTAAGGCTGGAAGTACACAGATTTATACCTTCCTCCCCAAACCCTCCTCACGCTCCTCATCCACCATCACCATCACCAGCAATACTGGGCAGAACCTAGAAAATTCCATGTGGAAAATCATGGGACACCTTCCATGCAAAATAAGGCAAGATCTAACTCTACTACCCCAGAGGTTCACAGCATCAGGAGGGAGAGATGACTGCCAATGTCAAACAGGAGCAGAAAAAAGAGAGAGAACTAGGTGATCAAACGGGAGGTTCAGGGAAGTGAGTGAGGCTGAGTCCACAGCAGAGGCAGAACTCGAGCTTCCTTGCAGTATTTCAAGCAATACTCAAAGAAGGAATTGTCTAGTCTTGAAGGAGACACAGACAACATGAAGAGAGATGAAGAAAGTGCATTTAGAGCAAAACTGCTGTGACTTGAAGAATCCTTGCATCACACACAGAGGGATGATCCCACCTACACTCCTCTCAGTGATGTTTTCCTTCCTTCCCATTCATTCATAGTACTTTCTGGGTTGTGTTTCCGAGTGTCATTTAATGTCATTTTATGACTCCCTGGTTGTAAGTGTCTGCGTATTACCAGGGCTTCGAGATTTACAGCCTATTTTAAACTCAGATAATGATGTTTAATTTGTTATTGGCTGTGTAAAGGTTAACAAAGAAATAACTCAAATGATCATCTCAGGGATAAGGCACTACAAGGGGGCAATTAAACACAGTACCTGGCATTACACAAAAGATTGATATCTCGTTACAAGAGTACAGATGAGTTCCGATTTCACAATACGGGAATTACACTCCCCACTGCCAGCTCTCTTTGCATAAACAAATAGCGCGTCCTGCTCAGCACCACTGAGTAACCAGGAGGGGAAGAAAACACTTTTCAAGAAAAGGGAAGATGTCAATTTCTTGTAGAAGAAATTGCAGCCAATTTCTGCAGCCAATTTCTTGTAGAAGAGCTGGAGGAGAAAGAAAGAAACCCGGTCTCCTGGAGAAAATGAGGTTGATGTTACTCAAGCAAAAGATTAGGTTCCCTCTCAGTTGTAAACAAATGATGCTAATGAGCAAGCAAAATAGACAGGCATCCAACAGGCCCTTAAGAAGAGGAAGCAAAATAAATAAAAGCGTCAAAGCCAAATCGTTATTAAATTGTCTCTGAAATGGAAAATGAAGAACAATCTATTCCAACAAGAATTTTTGTCTCTCTCCTTCTCCCCAAAACACCTTCCCATGTTGACTTGGTCTCCAGTCCCCAGGTTTGGGTGCCAATAAAAATATAAAGAAATAATAGATTTAAAAACTCATCAGATAGAGATACATTTGTGTTTCTCAGTCCTATCCTTCTGGAGTCAGCTAACAAATGTAGCACGCCTCATCTGCCTAATGCCCTATTTATATTTCTCAGAGAGGACATCCATTTTTTTTTCCTAGATTCATTTTCCATCCTTTGCTTTCTCTTTCCTCTGCAGTCTTGATTTCTCCTCATCTGGGTTTTTAATTTCCTCTTTCATGACTCTCTACATCTTCGGCTTTCTCTTGTATTCTCACTCTGGACCTCATCTTTCCTTTTTGGTTCTTTGTCTCTCATTTCTCAAACCTTCTCCCATGAGATTGGATTTTCTCTTTGGTGAGGGTTCCTGCTGTCTGTCCCCTCCTCCTACCTGTCATGTTCAGTCTTTTCACCAAGTTCTTCTCTATTTTCTCTACCACCTCATTCTTCAGCAGTTCTCAATTTCCTCACCTTTTTCATCACTTCCCACCTCCCACCAAACTTCTCTATCCCCAGCTACGTGGCTCAAACCCTTCTCCATTTGGACCAAGATATGTACACAAAGTCTTTGAAGTAGACATTCCCCGCCCTCTTGACCTCAGAACTAATAGCAGCAGCAACCCAAAAACAATGGGTCTGTTCACCATGACCAAACACTCCTGAGTAGCTGGAAACTCATAGCCGGACCAAGAAAATTGCAGAAATCATGATGTCATTGTCCTGGCATATTTTTGTAGTCCCGGAACCTCCTAAATTATAGTCAAGTGAGAGCCTGGTTTTTTGTGGGTTTTTTTTAATTTCTTATTTCCAAATCATGCTACCACTAGGGCATGAAGATGAGTCCTTTTTCTGTTTGGCTTTATGTCATCAAGGGAAAGAAACAAGGGGTGACGTGTATAGTTTGCCATCAGGCACCCCAACTTTGGGCTTCCCAGGTGACTCAGTGGTAAAGAATATGCTTGTCAATGCAGGAAACGTGGGTTTGATCCTTGGATTGGAAAGATCCCCTGGAGAAGGAAATGGTAACCCACTCCTGTACTCTTGCTTGGGAAATCCCATGGACAGAGGAGCCTGGCAGGCTACATTCCATGGGGTCCTAAAGAGTCAGACACGACTGAGTGACTACACAACAACAACCACCGTTTTGGCTTACCCAGTTGACAAAGCAACACACATGCTACCTATGCCACCATCCTCAACATCAAGTTGCATTTATGAAGCACAAATATACTTTGCATTGCGTGCCAAGCCCTGGGAAAGATGGAAAGATGTGGTCCACATTGTGTCAGTAGTTGCAGCCTGGAAACCAATACTACCAGCAATGCTCACTAGTGCTGAGTCCATATTGCATGAGAAAAATCACAAATTCAATAGCTAGCCCCTGTTGACACATAAATAAATGCACTATTCATTTGCTCCTTTAATCAACTGGCTGTACCTTGGTTCTGTAACCCTTAATAAGTGGGATTGTTAGTATTTCATCAGAATGTGTACATTCTAGCAGTCTTGAATGTCACACCAGGGAGTCAAGCCCAGACAACACTGTCATGTGGAAGCACCTGGGATCAAGGGATAACGCATTAGTTAAGCAAACTAACCTTGAGCTTTTGGAACTGAAATATCAACAAAAGGATAAAATAAATGTGCAAATTGTTCATCCCAGTGGACATTAGCCAGGCGTTTGTTCTTTAGCCAACAACAATCAACAGGCGCAACATAATCATAAAAATGCCAGCGGAGGAGCTAATCCAATAAATAAAGAAAAATCCTTGTATTCTGGCGAGGCGGCCAATGGTCACGCAGTGCATAAAAAGTGAGTACTGAATTCAAATAAGAGTGGGCAGGAGGGAGACAAGGTGAGACCCACATCAGGGAGGGTCCCTGACCGCACACATAAAGTTCAGATTTAATGTTTTTATTAAGCACCCGATTTCTGGCATGCAAAGCAACCATATGGCAACTTGGGTCCCTAACAAATTGTAATAAAGCACAACTCAATGGGTACTAAGTGCATACAAAGTGTCAGGCACTGTGCCTGACAAAGGCTTGCTGGTTCCTCAGAGAGTCAAATCCCACCAAGCTGTTCCCCCAAAACCAGAAGCGAAGGGAGACATAGGTCGAGGTCTTCTAATATTGGATCCTATAGCACCCTGCTCCAGTATTCTTGCCTGGAGAATTCCATGGATAGAGAAGCCTGGTGGGCTACAGTCCATGGAGTCACAAAGAGTTAGATACAACTGAGTGACTAACACACACATCCTTAAAAAAATGTACATGATATTGTAAAGCAATTGTCCTCCAATTAAAAATAAACAATTTTTTAAATGTACTTATATTGGAACTTCCCCTGTGGTCCAGTGGCTGAGACTCCACACTCCCAATGCAGGGGGCCCAGTTTCAATCCCTGATCGGGGAGCTGGATCCCTCCTGCCACAAATAAAGATCCCACATGCCACAACTAAGACTTGGAGCAGTCAATATAAATAAGTATTTTAATTTTTTAAAATGTACATGTATTGAGAAGAAAAGAGGGAGGAAGGAATACAGGGAAGAAGGAAAATAGGGTGATCAAAAAATGTTGTTCAGTCATTACATAATAGATATCTGGAAGGATATCTGTTATTGTTCAGTCATTCGGTCGTGTCCAACTCTTTTGCGACCCCATGGACTGTCGCCTGCCAGACTCCTCTGTTCATGGGATTCTCCAGGCAAGAATACTGGAGCGGGTTGCCATGCCCTCCTCCAGAAAATCTTCCTGACCCAGGGATCAAATCCCATGTCTGCTGCAAGGGCAGGATTCTTTACCACTGAGCCACCAGGGAAGCCCAGAAGGATATTTACCCAATGTTATTGGGGCTAGGCTTCCCAGGTGGCTCGGTGGTAAAGATTCCATCTGCCAATGCAGGAGGTGCAAGAGACTTGGGTTCAATCCCTGGGTCAGGAAGACCCCTTGGAGAAAAGAATGGCAACCAACTCCAGTATTCTTGCCTGGAGAATTCCATAGACAGAGGAGACTGGTGGGCTACAGTCCATGGGGTTACAAAGAGTTGGACAGAACTGAGCAACTAACAGGGTCCCAGCCAACTCTGGGAGCCCACTTCCAAGCCTGGGGCCTTCTGACCTGAGACCACATCAAGAAGTCTGCTGGGGACAGGGGTGGCTAAGATAGTACACAACAGTGGGCTTCAGACAAGATGCATTTTATTTTGTCATCATTAAGAATATCACTGACACGCTACCAGCAGGCCCACTGCGAGGCAGACAGCGCCCGTCTACCCAACGCCTTTTGTAGCTGAGACACGTGCAGAGCATTAGGCGAGGTGTGTAAATTCTGATGGCCCAAGTTCTCAGGTGAAGGCCTGGGACTGAGGACGTCTCTGCCTCCGTCTCCCTCCTGTGTTCTCTGTTCCCACAGCTCTTGCCTCAAAGCCAGCGGAGCTCCTCAGAGAGAACATTAACAGGCCAAGGCTCCAGCTCGAAGTAAATATTGCAGGATTGAAATGTGCAGGGAATTATCCTTCTTCCCCTCACAGACTGTGGAGTGCTGGGTGAGAAATAAATAATGAGGATAATAATGGGCACAATTCTTCCCAGCTGCGCCTCTCCCCCTGGATGCGGAGCGTCTTCTAAAGTTGGGGTGTGGCTGCTGGTGGCTCTGGCAGATTCCATCTCGAAGCCAGAAGGGACAGCCACCCTTGGCCCAGAGACCGAGTGGCTAGTAGAAGCCATGCCCGGGACAGCCCCCAGGCAGCTTTCATCTGGGGAGCATCTTCCCCTGTTCCAGCCTCATTTTGCCCAGAGGACAAAGGAAGCCCCTGATTATTTGGAGGGAAGGAATCTGGTCCTCATCTGTACTCAAAAGACTCTATTGGGTTGCTGCTTTACGCCCACTCTGGGAGTGTCTCAGAACTTTGAATAAAAATGAAGTTGGGAGGGTTGGAGTGCTAAGCGATGGATCCTTAAGTGGGGAAGCTTATCCTCAGGCACTGAGCCTGTTGGCAAAAGAGATCAAGGTGGGGATCTCTTCCTGGTCCTGGGCAAGCTCAGGCTGAAATCTGAAGCACTCTTAGAAGCAATAATAGGAGGTGTTTGGACACTCAACTCTTCCTTCAAGAAGCCTACAGGTGGAGAACGAGCAGGTCTTAGGGTCCTGGACCATCAGTATAGGTTAGTAAGTGATACTCCAGCCTCTATCGCGGACATGACCCCCAGGAGAAGGTGATGGATGGCTTGCTTCCAGCCCTGTCCTGAGAAGGCTAACACTGACCCTCCCCACCACCAAATTCTTGCAACCTCTGATCTGAACCTTTACATCTTCTCCTGAAAAAAAAAAAAATCATCTCCCTGGCAAAACACCAAGAGAACAATTAGGGATTAACCAAAGTGTTCTCTCTTGCTAGCAAGAGTTTGGCCTCTCCAGGGACCAGGGGCAGTTCATTCTGAAGCTCTTTGTCTCTGCAACTCCCTCCTCTTTGTTTTCCATCTCATTAGAGAGGCGTTTTCCTTCCCCTACAAGAAGACTTTTGCTTCTAGGTGGCATTTAATTGCTGAATGAGTGTTTTCACCATGTCCAAAGGCATTAGGACAATAGTGAGAGGAGGGGGATTAGCTACTCAAGATAAAATCAACACATGGAGTTTATTGTTACTATTGGTTTTGATATTTATAAATCCTTTACACATTGGCTTAAAAAGAAAACCTAGTGTCTCTAAACTGGTGTATATTTGATAAAAATTATTGCAAGGAAAGTGCTTCCCTGGTGGCTAAGACAGTAAAGAGAACACTTGCAATGCAGGAGATTCAGGTTTGATCCCTGGGTTGGGAAGATCCCCTGGAGGAGGCCATGGCAACCCACTCCAGTATTCTTGCCTGGAGAATCCCATGGACAGAGGAGCCTGGTAGGCTACAGTCCATGGCGTCGCAAAGAGTCAGACACAACTGAGTGACTAACATTTTCACTTACAACACTTGCAAGAAAAATGAATGAGGTAGAATTTTTTCACAATTTGTATTGATATCTAACTTCCAAATTGTACTTCAAGTGCAAATCACTTCAACTCTCAACATAAGGCTAAAATCAAAGTGATCCCTTATATAATGCTACCCATAAAAACGATTTCACCAAAATAAAAACCATCCTTTTTTTAAGCATAGCCATCCCCTAAAAGGCATCTGAGCCTCTCAACTTTCCAAATAGGATCTTTATAACCAAGGCTGAGAGATGACTGTCATAACTCAAACTGAGCCCACCACACCCCGTAAAATAGAACCTGGTTATAAAAAGGGAAATGGAATTGTCTTTAATTTCCTCATTTACCTCAAACAACAAGATCATACACAACCATCCCATGGGGCCACTGGTATTCCTCTGAGGCAGACAGGAGACACAAGAAAGATAATTTAGGCACAGAGAGGAAGAACCATCTGCCCAGAAACACAACTTTAATGGCAAAAATCAAATTAAAGTACAGGGTTTCCTTATCTATCATGCTTTCTGTTGTTGTTGTTTAGTTGCTAGGTTGTATCCAACTCTTTTGTGACCCCAAGGACTGTAGTCCGCCAGGCTCCTCTGTCCATAGGATTTCCCAGCCTAGAATACGGGAGTGGGCTGCCATTTCCTTCTCCAAGGCATCTTCCCCACTCAGGGATCGAACCCAGGACTCTTGTATTGGAGGCAGATTCTTTATCACTGAGCTGTCAGGGAAGTCCATTATGCTTTCTACCTGGTCATGAAAAGCCTACAGACTGTTGCTAAGAAGTTACTTAGAAAACAGCTGGGCTATTTTTTCCTAAGATGCATTTTCTATATTGATGTCCACAGCAACAAGTCTATTATGAGACAGAGTATCCTTTGTATGTTTTTAATACAAAGAGTTTAAAAGTTACTAGGAACAAGACCATTGGATAAACAGTGACATCAAACCATGAGTCTTCCCCTAAGTACCCACAACTTAATTTGCCACTTTAAAATGGTCGGGATGTCCATATATTGTGTCTCTGTGGGCACCCTGCTTCCTCTTCAGCACAAAAAGTCCTTCCTGCAGGATAAAGACTCATTTCTACAAATGAATAAGCATCATTAAACCTAAATGAACCCTGAGTGGGAACAAAAAGTTAAAACATACTCTGAGTCAAATCATCAAAGGGCTGGTCCAAGCGACCATTCTTAGGAACATTGACATTATATTAGAAAGGAGAATTAAAGGGAAAAAAAAAAAAAACAGATCCAGAGTCATCATTATACCACTCTAACCACTGTCTCTGCTTTCTATAGGCACATTTTACATAGAGGCAGTGCACCTACAATACATATTCTGTATTTTTACTATACATTTTCCCACACTGCTAGACAGATAATTCTGGGCAATGGCTAGTGCATCAAACTGCTGTGTCATCCTCCGCTTAGTCATTCTCCTCTTGTGAAATAGTTCTGGTTTCTCAGGTCTTTGTGATTGTGATAACAAGCGATGTAATGAACATCTTTGTGGATAGAGCGGTTCTTGTCCTGTTGTTACATGATTCCCAATGAGCCTATTTTTTTTTTTAATTTTTGATGTAGATCACTTTTAAAGTATTTATTGAATTTGTCACAATATCTTTCCTGTCTTATGTTTCGGGTTTTTGGCCCCGAGGCATGCGGGATCTTAGCTCTCTGACCAGGGCTCGAACCGCACCGCCTGCATTAGTAGGTTAAAGTCTTAACCTCTGGACCTCCAGGGAAGTCCCCCAGTGAGTCTACTTTTAAATAAACAATATCAAATATACTTCCTGATAAGAAAACTACATTGTCCAGTTACTTACATTTTCTTGACACCATCTCTTTGCCAGTACCCAGGAGGGATATTCTCAAAACAAAACTCAGAAGCCCCCTAGCGTGGCTGAAGTTGGCTTTAGTGGGACATGGTATCCTACCAAGGCCTCATCCCTCTATTCCTAAGAGACTGGAAATAGTCTGTTAACTTCTGAATTGTGTCTCTTTAGAACCAGAGTAATTTCTTTTTCCCTTTAGAGGTCATGGGACTTGGCAATATGAACACAGCAATACCCACTCAGCATACACTTTGCAGCCCACAGTCCAATGTAATTACCATCAGAAAGTTCTCCTTTGGCCATCTTCACATTGTCACCTTCATGTGGCTCAAGATGAGAGGTCTTTCTCACCAGAAGAGCTAAATATTTTTTTTTCTGTTACTGAAGGAGCAGGCCTTTCAAGAAAGCCATAGTAGAAGCAAAGAAATTCATCAAGTTAATATACAGAAGCCTTAAGAAATATTCTCAATGAGACATGAAGCATAATCTAAAGAAAACAGTGGTTTATCCTTGCTCTCTTGAACCACACTTCTTCAGCAAAGATGCCTGCTGTGATGTGATCATTTCACTGATCTGATCATTTCACATTACCACGTTTTAAATGGCTGGGTCAACAGGGAGAGAGGGTGGCCTTTGGGTGAGCTGTCAGGATGCCAAGCTTTGAGACGTGCCTTCCTCACTGATTCACTCCATGACCTTGAATGAGTCCCTGAGCAGTCCCTGTGGCCTCTGACATTCTCCATTCACAAAATGTGAATCACTCTGGTGATTCCTTTTGGGTATCAGTTTCCTTTGGGAACGTAGAGATGCAGTTTGCCCCATCACGTTTTCCTGCCAATATTGTCATTTACTATTTGTTCTCCTGTACTTCACTTTAGTCCTGTTTCCAAAGATTATCTAATCCGGGGTCAATTTGTAAACACAGACACCAAAACAGATATGCAGAGAAATAAATACCAAATTAGTTCCTTTTAGAAAACAAGAGCACAAGTGGAGTCTTGCTGGGATGGGTCGTGCTGAGAGTATGGAGAAGTCTAAAAGGCACTGAGACTTTTAAATCCCACACGGAGGGCCCAGGCTCACCCTGGACTTCCAAACCATAGAACAGAGGCTGAGCTGCAATATTGGGATGGTCTTGGGTTCCTGGGTCAGATTCAGATCTTGACCCCCTGAAAACCATCACTTTGATGTGGATGGACTTAAAGTCTGTTGTAGAAAGTGAAATGAGTCAGTAAGAGAAAAACAATATCATGTGTTAATGCATATATGTGGAATCTAGAAAAATAGTACTGATTTTCAGGACAGGAATAGAGTCGCAAACATAGACACAGACATGCGGACACAGGGTGGGGTGGGAGGAAGGAGAGGATTGGACAAATTGGGGCAGTAACATTGATATATATACACTACCATGTGTAAAACAGATAGCTAGTGGGAAGGTGCTGTATAGCACAGGGAGCTCAGCTTGGTCCTCTATGCTGACCTAAAGGGGTGGGATGGTAGGATGCGGGGGTGGGGTGGGTGGGAAGGAGGCTCAAGAGAGAGGGGATATATGTATACATATAGCTGATTCACATTGTTGTGCAGCAGAAACTAATACAACGTTGTAAAGCAACTATATTTCAATAATATAATTTTTAAAAAAATTTTAAAAAGAACCATCACTTTCCCATATGTTTAGAACTTTTTGCACACGCACACACACATACACACACACCACAGAGAAAGAAGCTCCCAATTCTACACCTCAGCCTAGCCTATTATAAATTAAAAATATTGCACACAGGTTTCCCTTAAAAATAATTTTACTAGATATCTCAGCATTTTTCCATGAAAAAAAGAAGATATCGCTGCATAGTTTCCAAGTGAAATAGTTTTAAATGTCCTACATTTGGGCTATTCGCAGAGGCTAATATTTGAATTCACTTGGGAGATTGTGTCCCCAATTCCAATGCAATCATCATGACCAGCAGGGCCTGGGACATCTTCGAGGTCAATATTTCGTTTTCACAAATTGTGTACAAGACAAACTTAAGTGAAACACAGATGTGGGTCTGTTTGTGTGCATGTGTGTGTGTGTGCGCTCAGTCCCTCAGTCATGTTCAACTCTTTGAGACCCCACAGACTATAGCCCACTAGGCTCCTCTGTCCGTGGGATTTTTCAGGCAAGGATACTGGAGTGGGTTGCCATTTCCTACTCCAAGGGATCTTCCCCACCCAGGGATCAAACTGGAGTCTCCTGCATTGACAGGCAGATTCTTTACCACTGAGCCACTTGAGAAGCCCAGGGTCTATTTATACGAAGTGGTATTTACAGCATGTGGTGAGAGGCAGGAACGTTTTTCTAATGCCCCGTCCTCAGGAAGAATACGGAAAACAACAATATGCACGATGGCTGCATTCACACATTTTCTCCTTCGTTTCTTACACTTCTCTCCACACTCTTCCTCAATTTGGCATCTGATCAATAACACCACAAAACAGTCTGCGTTTATCACCCTGAGAAGCCTCAGTTGAGGAGGACCTGGTGAGGTCATGTTCTAAGCCCATTAAATTGATGTCTAAGCCACTGTTCAAGAGGCAGCCTTCTGGTGCCACAGAGAGACAGACTGGGGTGGTAACCAAGATATTCAGTGTTCACCCTCCTCAGTTAACCAACTAAATACTCACTATTGTTACTGTTTTAGTCGCTCAGTCGTGTCCGACTCTGTGAGACCCCATGGACTGTGGCCTGCCAGGCTTCTCTGTCTATGGGATTTCTCAGGACAGAATACTGGAATGGATTGCCATTTCCATCTCCAGGAGATCTTCCCGACCCAGAGATGGAACCCGAGTCTCCTGCATTGGCAGGCAGATTCTTTACCACTGAGCCAGCTGGGCTTTCCTAAAATACTGAGATAACTGTAATTAATGGGGAGTTTAGGGGGAGGGGAATCCTCTATTAAAAAATGCAGTGAGGGGAATTCCCTGGCGGTCCAGTGATTAGGACTCTGAGATTTCACTGCTAAGGGTCCAGGTCTGACCCGTTTGGGAAACTGAGATCCCACAAGCCACATGCCACAGCCAAAAAAGAAAAAGGGGGAGGGGACTGCAATTAGCATAAAAATTACCGCTTCATGTTTTACTTTTTTCTTTTGCCTGAAATTCTAATATTCGTATTAAATTAGCAGCATTTTATCACTCTTGCTTTTCATATGCCAGTAATTTATTCCCTTAGAAACTAAACAGGGTAAGGGGGAAGCCACTCTACATATGCATATGTATATATATATATACATAGCGAACTGTCCATCTCAGAATCAACAAACTACTTTCAATCCTATTTATCAATCTCTCATTAAAAAAAAAAAACTAAACTAAAACAAAACAAAACCAACACACTCCATGTGTGTAAAACTGGCAAAGGCAGTTAAGCCAGAGAATTAGTGATATTTTATTCAGCATACTCAAACTAAAAACAAATTTTTGATTGCTTATATACTCTGAAGTGTTTCCTGCCTACATATCCTCAGAAATCCCAGGAGATTTTCTGGACACATGGAAAATTTCAAGTTGAGCCATTTTTAAGTTATCCAGGAGTGAAAAGGGGGGAAAAAAAAAAACAGTACTTGGAGTGGGAATTTGAATTTGTCCTAAAGGAAGAAAAAAGTTATTTTGTTCTTTCTTTCCCTTCCCTTGAGTTCCCTGACAATACTTTGCCCAAGCTTTTTTTGTTTTTCAGAAAGAGGAAAATCGCCTTTGTGCCGAAGCCAAGTATGAACATATTCCGCGCATTCTCCACCAGCACGCACCAGGGAATTCTCAAGGCAGATCTACGTGTAATCGTAAAACGAGCATTACCAGACACAAATCAGATCACACATCATAATGATAAATAACTGCAGGAATAGTAAAGCCAGCATGGACTCGGGATCCATCATCCCCAAACGCATTCGACTTTTAAAATTATTTTAAAGTGCCTAACACAGAAATCATCAGCGACAAGGAGGCAACCATTGACTGAAAGGCAAACATGGGCAAAAGCCTCTGGCAGCTGGATATTGATGGGGTTTCTCGTCTTCCAGCAGTGACTCTAAGAAATACTGCCCCCAAATTGAAAGCTTCCGAGAGTCTCTGCAAACGGCCTCCGTTGTGGTATCTCGCGGAGCCTAGAAATTGTGCGCCAGAGGGGTACAGCCATCCTGTGATGTTTCTTGGAGAAGAGATGAACAGCTCAGGGGAGGACCAGGGCCAAAACCATTCTGCAGGGAAACACCCCACTCAGAAATGTCGTTTCTGGCTTCATGTCATGAATCTCACATAAATATCTGAGGAGATTGCCGACATCCCAGAGCCAAGAAGAAAAACATGCATTGAGGGAACGAGCCAGAGGAGCCAGAACATGGAATAATCATTTCACTGGACGCTCTCCACTTCAGATACTACTGCCTGAGACTCCTGGTAAGAAGGAGTAAGAAAATGGATGAGAGATGCTGCTGGGCCAGAAAGGGAAGAAACTTTGATAAATAAACTTGTCATGGAGATAGGCCACACATTAGAAAGAAAAGATGATGGGGGTGGGGGTGGGAACCTGGACAGTGGGGGTGGAGGAGGGGCACGATGTGATGGAGCCTTCTCGTTTCCCATCTCAGCTGGTCCAGGAGGCAGGGGAAACCGAATCTTAGCATTGTCTGGCCCAGGCGATTTTTCCCCCTTCTCATAATATAACTTGGTGAATATGTTGAAGAGAGTGTCTGCTGTTATTGGTCTAATGAGCTAACTCTGAAATCTGAGCTAAAGACAGCTCCCTAGTGGCTGCTCACTGTTCCACAGACAGAAAGGAAACTCCTTTCAGAGGCCCATCAGGGTGAACCACTGCTGACAGCTTGGAACGGCACAACACACAGATTTATTTCACAGACAGCCACAGACAGGAATTTAGCACCCTGTGCTGGCCTCCTGCTTCATGGAGAAGGTGTTAAAATGCAACCATGCAGAGCTCTCCCTTGAACAAAACCCAGTAGCGACTAATCAAGCGGTCACCCGTCTCCCCAGCAGAAAATTCTGGGAGCGGAGCGGCTGAGCACCAAGCTGGGCGCCCCATCTTGACAGCTGCTGCTCCAGTGCCCACCACAGCTTGAGCGCTGCCGCGGAAATCACGAAATATTTTGCCTGACCTTTCAACTTAGAAATTAATTGATTTCTAAACAACGGCAAATGTTATTTATTTATTTATGACATCTCAGAATGCCTGCTCGACTCCCTGAGGCTTGCTGAGGCATCAGACACCGAGGGTGCTGGTTCTCACCAGCACTGTTCAACACACTTTCCAGGGATACAGGGCTCAGAGGCACTCATACATAGCGTTTACCTGCCTGCACTCAGCAAGTCCATAACATAGTGCTGCCTGCATAAAATAAGCACACTGACTTTGTTTTATGCATCTATGTGTGTGCATATATATGTATTTGGGTGTATGTGTGAAAAAAAAAATATATATATAGGGCTCCCCTGGTGGCTCAGTGGTAAAGAATCTGCCTGCCAATGCAGAAGATGCAGGTTCAATCCTTGAGTCAGGAAGATCCCCTAAAGAAGGAAATGGCAACCGACTCCAGATTTCCCACTCTTGGAAAATCCCATGGACAGAGGAGCCTGGTGGGCTACAGACCACGGGGTTGCAAAAGAGTCAGACACAACATAGCAACTAAACAACTATATATATATATGTACATACACGCACATACATACATATATATACACATATATGTGCATGTGTGAATATATACACCCTAAGAGATATATATATGCACATGCATATATGTCTCCAAGGTCACTGTCACCTTCAAATTTGTAACAAAAGTTACCAACTCTCTCCCCACCACTGCCCACACTAAACAAGTACTTAGCAGTTGATCAGCTGAGCTATTTAGGGATGAAGGCAAACTACATTTATTAAAGCAACTGAAATTGCACCCTGGTAAACAGGGGTTGTTCCTAAGGAAATTGCATACCATTGGCGATATTGCTTATATCATTTTGCTAATCTCATTCTTGCTCACACACACTCTGGTTTCTTCTTTTTAGGTTGTGTTTCTGAAACAACCCACTTGTTCTGGTAAAAGGAGGAGAGAGAAAAAGAAGGAGGAACAGGAGGAGAAACATTTTCCTTGCTTATTTTTGTGCTGCAAACAAATTCCTAGTTCTTGTATTTTAAATTCCATTTTCAGTGGCTTTAAATGCTGTTCCTCATTATTATATTCCCAATAAACCTCCGTCTTCAGGTCTCTTCAGGTCTTCACTTCTCTCTCTCCCCACCTAAAGTTTGCCAATGGATAAATAATAATCAAATATTCCCTCAGTCTGATTTTGTCCCCATGCACAATCCCTGAGTTGAAAAGAGCCCCTGGAGGAAGAAATGGCAACTCACTCCAGTATTCTTGCCTGGAGAATTCCATGGACAGGGGAACCTGGTGGGCTACAGTCCATTTGGGGTTGCAAAGAGTCAGACTCAACTGAGCACAGCACACACACAATGCCAAAGGCAGACACACATCAGTTCAAACAGCAGTCCACAAGCCAGAAGATCTTCAATCAATGATGCAGAAGTTTAGCCATGGGATGGCACCATCAACTGAAAGGGCTCTGCTGCCCAAGAACCTTCACTGCATTTTTGCAGAATCAAGTCCATGTCTGTATCACAACCTCCCAGGTGTGTTTTACCATTCTGCATGGCAACGCACTCCAGTAGTCTTGCCTAGAGAATCCCATGGATAGAGGAGCCTGGCAGGCTATGGTCCATAGGGTCACAAAGAGTCAGACATGACTGAAGCGACTTAGCAATCAAGCGGCATTCTTAGAGGAGAATTATTTGGACTTTGTTTTTAAACCAACATGTTATCAAACTTCTGGGAACTTGCATAGTCAAAGGATGCGTAATCTTAATTAAAAAAAAAACAACAACAACTGATCCTAGGCAAGCGCCCCCTCTTGGAGCTCCTTCTCTGGAGCAAGTAATCTTTTCCCACCTCACTGTGGTAACTTACAAAGGGAGCCTTGAAAGAAGCCAAGGCTCAGAAAACTGAACCGAGGAAAGAAACCTCATCACCTTGGGGAGCCAGATCCATTGACTCTCATCCCAAGACTTGGAATAAAAAATGATGCCCTGTTTATTCTTCTACTTCTCCCACTTCTTGCAGGCATCTTGTTTTCCTAGAGTTCTTGTGTCGTAGGTTTTGGTTAGAGAGACAAGATTTTTATTTTTGTTTTTAAAGTCAAAGGGGGTATGTGGAAGGAGGCAAGGAAGTCTCAGGGATTAGGGAAGATGAGTTGGAGGGACTCCGTAGGGAAGGGGGCCTCTGCCAGGAGATGTAAAGGCATATGTGTAAATTTCATACCATACTTATATAGGACACATTAAGATGAGTGGATTTTCATTTATATGAAAATAATGCTTTATGAAAATAAGAAGAGGTGGCAAGAATACACAGAAGAACTATACAAAAAAGATCTTCATGACCCAGATAACCACAATAGTGTGATCACTCACCTAGAGCCAGACATCCTAGAATGTGAAGTCAAGTGGGCCTTAGGAAGTATCACTATGAACAAAGCTAGTGGAGGTAATGGAATTCCAGTTGAGCTATTTCAAATCCTCAAAGATGATGCTGTGAAAGTGCTATACTCAATATGCCAGCAAATTTGGAAAATTCAGCAGTGGCCACAGGATTGGGAAATGGTCAGTTTTCATTCCAATCCCAAAGAAAGGCAATGCCAAAGAATGCTCAAACTACCGCACAATTGCACTCATCTCACATGCTAGTAAAGTAATGCTCAAAATTCTCCAAGCCAGGCTTCAGCAATACATGAACCGTGAACTTCCAGATGTTCAAGCTGGTTTTAGAAAAGGCAGAGGAAGCAGAGATCAAATTGCCAATATCCTCTGGATCATCGAAAAAGCAAGAGACTTCCAGAAAAACATCTATTTCTGCTTTATTGACTATGCCAAAGCCTTTGACTGTGTGGATCACAATAAACTGTGGAAAATTCTTAAAGAGATGGGAATACCAGACCACCTGACCTGTCTCTTGAAAAAACTGTATTCAGGTCAGGAAGCAACAGTTAGAACTGGACATGGAACAACAGACTGGTTCCAAATAGGAAAAGGAGTACGTCAAGGCTGTATATTGTCACCCTGCTTGTTTAACTTATATGCAGAGTACATCATGAGAAATGCTGGGCTGGAAGAAGCACAAGCTGGAATCAAGATTGCTGGGAGAAATATCAATAACCTCAGATATGCAGATGACACCACACTCATGGCAGAAAGTGAAGAAGAACTAAAGAGCCTCTTGATGAAAGTAAGAGAGGAGAGTGAAAAAGTTGGCTTAAAGCTCAACGTTCAGAAAACTAAGATCATGGCATCTGGTCCCATCACTTCATGGCAGATAGATGGGGAAACAGTGGAAACAGTGGCTGACTTTATTTCTGGGGGCTCCAAAATCACTGCAGATGGTGATTGCAGCCATGAAATTAAAAGACTCTTACTCCTTGGAAGGAAAGTTATGACCAAACTAGACAGCATATTAAAAAGAAGAGACATTACTTTGTCAACAAATGTCCATCCAGTCAAGGCTATGGTTTTTCCAATAGTCATGTATGCATGTGAGAGTTGGACTACAAAGAAAGCTGAGCACAGAAGAATTGATGCTTTTGAACTATGGTGTTGGAGAAGACTCTTGAGAGTCCCTTGGATCACAAGGAGATCCAACCAGTCCATCCTAACAGAAATCAGGCCTAGGTGTTCATTGGAAGGACTAATGTTGAAGCTGAAACTCCAATATTTTGGCCACCTGATGCGAAGAGCTGACTCATTTGAAAAGACCTTGATGTTGGGAAAGATTGAAAGCAGAAGGAGAAGGGGATGACAGAGGATGAGATGGTTAGATGGCATCACCAACTTAATGGACATGAGTTTGGGTAAACTCCGGGAGTTGGTGATGGACAGGGAGGCCTGGCGTGCTGTGGTTCTTGGGGTCACAAAGAGTCAGACAGGACTGAGCGACTGAATTGAACTGAACTGAATGCTTTATGGGAAGACCACACAAAGAAAAATGCAATCAAAAAATAACTTTACACAGAGGAATGTGTCTTATCCTCAAACTGAGAATCACCTAAGTGATGCCTGATATGTACTAAGCTTGTCCCCTCTCTGTACTAAGACTGTCCCCTCTCTCTCATTCTCCCTCTTGTTCTCTTCCAAGAGTGGGAATTATATATCTAGTATGTAAAACAGGCCCTTTCATTTCTGTGCTTGCCTTCAGAGATGAAATCTATTAGGACAAAGATGAAGTGTGAACCAGGATGGGCAGATAAGGTGCTGAATAGTTCCTTCCTATGGACATAATGACATGCTTTCTTCTGGACTTGGATGCATATATTCTGCCTTTGAGACATTATTCCTGTTTGTGGTATTTGCAGATTTCAAACAGGTATTGTTAGTGAGCCACCTAAGTGAAAGGACATGGCCCTGTCTCTTGCTTAGTATGTGGTATGTATACTCAAAGCAATCCCAATACCTCTGATTTTCTCTGTGAAAGATTAAACAAAGTCTTCTAAGAGGCAGTCTTCTGATATTTACTCCTTAAACAAATATTCATGATACCAACTATGTGTTAGGCATTATTCTAGATGTTAGGGAAAACCCACTAAACAGAAAAACAAAAATCTCTGCCTTTCTGTAGCTTAGCTGTGGGAGTCAGACAGGGCGATATGGACAGTTGATAAATAAATGAGCAAGATACACAGCATGTTAATTGATAAACACGGCAGCGAGAAAAACCAAACAGGAAGAGGGTTTGGAACTGTGGGATTGAAAAGGAGGTGTCCAGTGAGATGACATTTAAACAAAGACCCAAAGGACACCTGAGCAAAAACTTCACCCTGAAACCTAGAGTCCCAGTTAAAAAGTAGACGTGAATTATCTGATGACAGTGATTTCGCCATACATTTTTATCATTCCAATGGTAAACAGCTGTATTCCTCCCCACTTTCCTTCCAAGGACCAGACTGTGATTTCCCACACTCTTTTCTGCTGCTTTCCCCACTAAACTTGCACCATTTGGTTCCTGCTGTTTTAACAGTAGTTTCCCTCATTCCTTTAAGTAATATTTGCTGAATGTCTACTCTGTGTCAACGTTTTGAGGAAGAAATATCAAGATGGTGAGAGGTAGTGTCTATGACATCACCCATAACTCCCTCCCCGACTCTAATCCTTTAATCATCTCTCCCCTCACCAGCTCCCACCCATGCTACTAACTCTTTTCCTTCTTAAGGAAGAAAAATTCAGGGATCCCCATTTAGTACTTGGGATTTTTAATATAATTTTTTTAACTTTGTCTTTTTTATTGGAGCTTAGCCAATTAACAATGTTGTGATAGTTTCAGGTGAATAGTGAAGGGTCTCAGCCATCCGTATACATGTATCCATTCTCCCCCAAACTCCCTTCCCATTCAGCCTGCCACATAACATTGAGCAGAGTTCCCTGTGTGATACAGTAGGTCCTTGTTGGTTATCCATATCAAATATAGTAGTGTCAGTACTTGGGATTTTTAATTCTAGACATAGAATTAAATTAATTCTAGAAATAGATGAATTCCAGTGATAACAATTCAGATTCCCTGGTTTCCTGATACATACTCCCTTAAATCGCATTTCTACTCACGATTAAAAAAGGGAAGCCACAACAAGATGACTCCATGCAATTTTGTATCACAGGTAAAAGAAAGCCTTGTCGATATGAAATCAGACAGTGTAAAATTCTCTCCCAGAGGAACCTGGCATTATTACATCCCCCATCAATCATGGTATTGTTTCTCCAACAACTGTATCAGACTCGGCATCCGGATATTGCTATGTCATCCAACCAACTCAGCCTGGAAGTCAGATACCATTACAAACAATTCTAGGCCCACCAAAATCGAAACACTTGCAGGAGATTTCAAAGTCCTCATTGGTTTCCAACCATGATCAACTCTCCAAATTCCAGGACTTTAGCACTGGGTGTAATGGAATTTGACCTAAACATTAATGTATGATCTATACATCTACATTTATGAGAAAACTCTATGAATCTGACCTAGGTATGTATGAAGAAATGCTATATACACATTATAATAATATATAATAAGGTAACCTATTATTAGATGACATACACTTTAAATCTTAACTTATTAAAGATTGGCTCAGTGGATAAAGAATTCGCCTGCAATGCAGGAGATGCAGGAGACTGGGGTTCAATCCCCAGAATGGAAGATTCCCCTGGAAGAGGGTATGGCAACCCACTCCAGTATTCTTGCCTGGAGAATCTCATGGTGGGGGCTACAGTCCATGGGGTTGCAAAGAGATGGACATGACTGAATTGACTGAGCATGAGTGCATGACTTATCAAAGATTAGTTAAATTAAATTAAATGAGATGTCCCATTCTGGACATCCCGTTTAACTACAGGCAATAATTCCCTCCAGCCCATATTATGGATCACCTATATCTAGTATCTGGGCAACGTTCCAAGTGTCAAGGATATAATAGATAGATATATTAATGGATCCAACAAAGCCTTGCCTTCTAAAGGGACTATTTTTTTCAGTAGAGATTTCAGAGTTTTGGTTCACTGGGTACTCCCAATGTGGGTAAAACTTACAACACCAAGCTTAAGCTTTAGTAAAGAAACTGGCTAAACTTTAAAACTGCCTTTTCTTTATACTACCCGCTCCCGTCACTCCTTCCCCCCTCCCAGCACAGACTAAAAAGTTGACTTTGAAGGGGTTTGGGTTTTCCTTAACGGCTTCCCTTTGTCCCTGCAACTGTTAACCCAAGCATCTGAAGGGAGTATCTCCCCTTAGCCTCTACACAGAAAACACCCACAATACATCCACCTTATGGATCTTATTTATAATCCTCTGTAAATTCACCCAAAAGTCATGAACTACATAATACTAATTCTTATAGGTTGACATATTTCGCTGATGTTTCATGAGCCACATGGGGAAACAGTTTTCTCCTGATCTGAATGAAGAAGAAAAACAGTGATCCTAATCAACCATTTGCCCTTAGTGGCTTCCCTAAACAAATCTGGGAAAGCGCTTAAAGGCTTGGGAATAACCATGACCCTGCTTGATGCCTGTAATAACCCTACCTAATTATACTGATATAAAAACTAATTGGAAAGATAGCAAATGTCAGGGTAAGATGCAAATCGTAGGGTGTTAATTGCTGAACAGGTGCTGGAATAGAATTAAATGAGCATTCTGATTAAAAGAG
This sequence comes from Okapia johnstoni, assembly GCA_024291935.2. NCBI lineage: Eukaryota > Metazoa > Chordata > Mammalia > Artiodactyla > Giraffidae > Okapia > Okapia johnstoni. The sequence goes on along the minus strand of CM044314.1, from coordinate 35,603,413 downwards.
TAGAGGAAGCAAATGTGGACCCCCGATACAAACTTGGCCATGTGACTTCTTCAGCAGTCCATTCCACCAGGAAAAGGTCACGATGTGGTGACCTCTGTTCTGTGATGGGTGGACCAAGAAAATAAGAGTAACCACAAAAGGAAAAGAAAAGAAAAAAAAACAATATAGCAACAATATCAACATGATTTCTAGAATCCACTGCTTAAGTTTGAGCCCTGGAGACACGGCGTATTTCAGGAGTTCTTCGGTACAAGCAAAAGCTGAGAGAATCAGGAATGTATAAATACTCACCTTTCCCCAGCTACAGGCCCATGTCCTTCTCCTTTGAACCTGAAATCCCCTTACTCCCCAATAGCACAACCACAGTGCTGAGTGTTATGAGGGACTCACTACACGTTTGTAGGTTGACCAAGTGCTTGATTAATTGGCTAAATCAACAGCACTGCTTGCCTTCCATACGTTAAGACAGTTTGAGAGCCATGGCTTTGGAGTGGGGTGACTTGACGTGGATAAGACATCAGAGGTTCCAATTGCTAGAAGTCACTCATTCTTTTTTTTTTAATTTCTTTATTATGGTAAGAACACTTAACCTGAGATCTACCTCTCAAAAAAAGGGGGGGTACTGCATAGCTTGGGGGACCTTAGTTTCCTAACCAGGGATGCAACATATGAAAGCAGAATCCTAACCAATAGACAGCCGGGGATGCCCGAAACCATTCATTCTTATTGCCAATGGTATTTACGATGCTTTAGAAATCCTAGTTTCAAACTATATCTGTAAAGTTGATTTCTTTCCTAGCCCAGTGTATCAGTGAAGACGTTTTCTGCAAACTCCCAGTGCCTCGGTGAAAGCTCTTGGACAACTGTAAAATTTTCTGATATGTGGTAAAGCCTGGACCAAGGGCATCTGATGCTGAGTCCTTCGAGAGAGAAGAGACCCTTGAGGCAGTGACTATAGGTGGGTGCTGGTGACAGCAGATAGCAGCCCCTAAGCTCCAACTTGATAAGACCCCTTTCTCAAACCACCATGGTCTCCACGGCCCCACCACCTCAAAGAAGCCCCCTTTCTTTCCACCAAAGTAATGCTCTACTTCAAGGACCTAATATTTTTCCCAATTGACTGCCATAAATAATCTAGAAGGGAATTGTTCCATTTCCAGGTAGCATGCCACAGCTTAAATGTTCCTTTCTCCCAATACTTTGTTGGGCTTTGAGATGTATGATGCCTGAAACCTACATGGGCTCTTTGGTGCTGGGCGGGTGAAGCAGCTGGTCTCACTCTAGCCTGATATTTCTCACTCCACCCTATCCCCAGGAGAAGAGCAATTCATTTACTGTGCCCCTTCCATTTAGGGGCCCTTTTACCATTCTGCCTCCATAGATTTCGTTTTGATTATACAAGTTAAAGGTGACTACGTGCACGCTCAAACATGTCGGACTCTTTGCGACCCCATGGACTGAAGCCCTCTAGGCTCCTCTGTCCATGGCATTTTATGGGCAAGAATACTGGAGTGGGTTGCCCATTTCCTTCTCCAGGGGATCTTCCCAACCCAGGAACCAAACCTGTATCTCCTGCATTGGCAGGTGGGTTCTTTATCACTGAGCCACCTGGGAAGCCCTCACAGGCTAAGAGGACCAGGGGACAGATGGCGGCAAAGTTAGTTCTTTTAAGTAAGACCTATGGCTACTAAAGGTAGAACATAGAGCCAATCAATCCATTTTGCTTCCTGTGTGTGTGTGTTTAACTGATTTGACCTCTACTTATATTGGGCAAAAGAAAATAACATGGCAGTTACATCAGACAATGCTTCAACTTCAGCAACCCAGTTTCCAATGCAGAGGAGATTCCCAAATGCTTTAAGAAGGAAATGTGGCTACGGGAGGCATGAATGAGATTTGACTTTGTTTATTTATGCTTTAATAAGAACACTGAGAATAATAATAAAACAGGATAGGAGTGGATATAGCCTTCTTACTCGCTCCTTGTCTTTGATCTTAAGAAAAGCTCACTCTCTCTTGTTCACTCTCTCTTTAAGGAACAAAAATAAACTGTCTCCTGAGTAATAAAGTCAAGACACTTGCCAGTAAAAATTGGTTAAGGTCATCACTTCTGCAGGTCAAACGAGTTTGAGACAAGATGTCATGTGTGACCACCATTCAGCACATTTAGTTAAATGGTTAAAAATAATAAAAGTAATGACAGTAGTGGAGTTGTCTTAGAAAAAAAAAAAAAAAACAGAGAAGCAGAGAAAATGAGAGAACCAGATGTCCTGATGCTGGGAAACGCTTAAGAGAGAGATTTCTCCCACCCCAAACAAAAGCTTCCCTAAGGATCTTTTGAGACTTGCTGTCAGTATCTGATGTCGGTGCAACATCGTATATCTTTTTGGTGTTTTGCTGTGGGGTTTTCTTATTTATTTATTTTATTCAAACAGAGAAGACACAATAGGGAAAACTTTTTTTTTTTAAGGATGGCAAGTTGACCCCAAAGCAAGCATCTCCCGAGGTCCCTTGCGTATCCGCCTAGTCTAAAGATCCAAAAGACATTGGAAGTTATATTACTCCGATACTGGATTGGAACAGAAAGAGGCCAGCTACACACTCAGCTTTTCTGAAAATGATACCATCGATTTTAGGGAGGAGAAGATGCCACATTTATCCAGGTTCCAAAGGAAGATCTCTGCTCTTTATAAAGCAGAGCAGGAGCAGGTCGAAGCTAAGAGATTATTAGGAGATGCAGACGAGCTCTCATGGGAGACCTCTGTGGCTCTGAAAACAAACTCGGAATCCACACCGCCAGTGCAGACGGGGTTCCCGGCTATGTTATGTCCTCTCACTGGGCCAACCGGGCAGCCAGGCTTTTTATGATCCATTTGCTTTTTACAGACTACAGGCTCACCGTCGGAACCAAAACATCTCTGTGCCAAGGGATGCTTTAAAACTCCAGTGAGGCCCCCCACAAGATGCAAGTTCCAAGGGTTTGCTCGTTGCCAGTGACAATTAGAACAATCTGCAAATGTTCCTCCCAGAAAAACACACTCTTTTTTGTTGTAACAGGGGTTTAAACGCCAGCCAATCTCTTTTGGCACCCAATACTGTAAGAAGTGCTTCACTGTGCCACCTCCCGACAAAAACACCCTCAATGAGCATCCTCCAAGGACCAGCTTTGAAAAGGGGTTTTGCGTATCAGGTTAATGCATGCACTTGGCACGGCCCAACTTTTGCACCAAAGGCTCTGGGGTATGGGGTGATAAGAGCCAGGTTCTGTTTGTTAACGATAAGGCAATTATTTCTTTGGTACTTCATAGGGAAAAAAAAAAATCTTACAGCAAAGATTCAAACAAGGATCCCTAGGGAGACAACGGAACTCGTAGGTTGGAAGTTTTTTTTTTTCTTCGAGGGAGCAAACAAATGGGCCATTGAGAGCAACAGACCTGCTAAGACAAAGTTACTGACAAACACACTGGAAGCCGGCACCCAAAGAAGTCCTCAGTAACTTAGGGAGGGAGACAGTTGGTGAAAGGAAGGAGGGATGGAAAAAAGACACAAAATGAGAGGAAAGGAAAAAGAGAAAAGGAGGAAAGAATAAGAGCAAGCTGAAAGTGAAGAGGCAAGAAAGAGATCAGAGAGGGTGGTGATGAGATGAAAGAAAAGACAAATTAGGACTTCCCCAGCAGTCCAGCGATTAAGACTCTGAGCTTCCGCTGCAGAGGGCATGGGTTTGATCCCTGGTCGGGGAATTAAGATCTCAAAATCTGTGTGGTATGCAAAAAAATTAAAAAAATTAATTAATTAAAAATTAAAACTGAAAAAGAAAGGACAGACTATACCATGGGTGGCACTTCCCATGTGTTTGGAGATGAAAAAGATACATGAAGTTGGAGTAATAAACATTAGATCTTCATTTTCACTGCCCTCCACCTTAATTTAGCATTTCCTCCCATTTAAAATATAGACAATAAGCCCCAGTAGTATTATAGATCCACAGGATTCCCTGGATTATCAGTGGGGCCCATGGTAAAAAAAAAAAAAAAAGGTAAGGGTTACAGAACTCCAACATCCTAGGCAGGTATAAGACATATTCCCCATTTGCAGGTATATTTCAGAGAAGTACATGTAATTTTCCATTTGGAAAGGAGATTGTTTCATTTACCACCCTGGGTCCGGCTTTTTCTGCTTTTAGGCCAAGGTTTACTAACCTTCCCTGGAATTCTCTAATGTGCAACAAGTTTAGGCTTCAGATGCCAGGGAGCTTTCAGGAAGTTATTCTCAAGGTCACCCCATCTGAGTAACAGCTGAGAGTGAGTTCCACAGTTTTTGCAGGTTGGGTCCAACATGACAATTTTGTTTCTGACACAATTTTGCCCAGCTGGTCCCCACTAAGCTCTGTGAAACTCGAAAAAAATGGTAGGCTGTGACCTCCCGAAGAAGTATGTCACTGATGTGTCATTTTTAGTTTCCTACTAGAGAAAAAAACTGCTAAAGAGATTCTACAAATGGAATGGGTCTCAAAAACAACCTGCCTTCTGTTCATCCTTCCTTCTTCTCAGAATGACATCACAGAAACCCAGTTCCATGGACCCATAAATCCTGCTATCAGGAAGGTTAGCATCCGGAAGTCAGTGGACCATTGGCCCCATGACCTCTAGGGTAATCGACGAGTGATGGCCCCTATAGATGTGAGTAGGGAGCAGCTGAGCGCAAGCACTTGGAAATTCCTACCTAGTACTCCAGCATTACATGTTGGCCGGCCCTAACTGATAAAACTTGTGCAAACTCACTTGTTTTATGTCCCTGGGTATGTCCCAGTGTCTCTCAGTTTCTAGTCTATGGGAACTTGAATAGAATTTGTATCCCACCACTGTGTGAGAATTGTATAAATCTTAATTATGTTGAATTGGTTCACGGTGCTTTTCAGGTCTGCTCTATCCTTCTACTTTTCTGTCTATTCATTCTATTAATTTTTCAGTTTGATATTGAAGCTCCAACCAAAAAGTCTTAATTTATCTACTTAAAAATATAATTGTAATATATAGTGGAACTATATGTAACTTTGTTCTGTATTTTCCAAGTCTCCTATAAATGTGCCATTATATTTTCATAATTAAAAAAGAGAGAGAAAACTGCAAACTCAGCAAATCGCTCTAGTCGCTCTAATCTGCCAGTACTTAGGTTTACTGCAGAGCCTGAGGTCTGTTCCAGAAGTTTCTAAGCTACACCATCCCCCTCCTCACGAAGCAAGGAGATCTTACACCTCGACTTGGTGCTTCATAGGTTCTGGAAAAATTCTCAGAAGAGGTGTGACACTCAAAACCACCTACCCAATCAGGGGTTAAGAAAGGAGGAGATAGATGAGAAACCAGATTGCAAATCCTTTTTTTTTTCTCTTTTGAAGCAAACCATGTACCAGGTTTTTGGTCCCAATTGTGTAGGATAAATTAAATTGCATTCTATTAACCCATATGAGTATATTTCTGTAAGCATAGTTACATTGAAACCAAGTTTTAAAAACCAAAAAAAAAAGGGAGGAGAAAGTTTTCAGGGACAAGTCAATTTTGAAAAACGTCAAGCACTTTTCTCATCTAAAGAGGGGAGTGTTTTAAAGGACAGTGAGAGGGCTTCTCAAAGAGGAACCCACAGCTCCTTGTCTCCTTTAGCTAAGGACTATTTCTTGCTGACAAGGAAGAGTTCAGGGACCTCCACATAAAGCATACTCATGTGCAGACAGGTCCCTGCCATCAAAGGGAGGCAAGGTCAGGCACAGGGAGGAGAAAGATGCTAAACGAGATGTCCCAACCCAAACCATACACAGGAGAGGCTCACGTTAATGCCTGCTTCATTTGCTTCCAGTCTTGGTGACGGGAATTAGACAATTGCTTTAAAAACTGAGAAGCCACCGTAAAAATAGAAAATTATTGCTTCCTTTCATGACCAAATATTAAACACAGTGCACACCTAATGACTCTATGCCTCCCCAGGGGAGGAACTTTATGAACAATAAAATCCCAGCAGACTTGCACTGTTTGGGTTTGGAGGTCTCATTACAGGCTCACTGATCCAATACAATTTACAAGCTCAATGGACTCCACTCAAAGTGAAAACCGCCAAGCCGCAGTTGTAAACGGAACACCTACAGTGAAACCAGCATCTCACTCCTCATCAGGGAAGGAAAAGGTGAAAGGAAGGACTGGGGGGTAAGGCTTTAGAGGCAAGCGGCTCATGGCAATGGCTCTGACCACCTGCATTGTTCAAGGTCAGATTCATCACAAGAAGCACAAGGCAGGGACTTCCCTGGTGATCTGGAGATTAGGACTCTGCGCTTTCACTGCCGAGGGCTTGGGTTCAGTCCCTGGTTGGGGAACTAAGATCCTACAAGCTTCAAGGATCAGCAAAAAAAAAAAAAAGGGGTGCAAGGCAGTGGGAAGGAAAGTAGGGAGACCCTAAAGGTGAAGTCAGGAAGGAAAACGATGATGAGCAAAGGTGAAAGAGAGAGATGGGGACAACGATGGGGCATGAGAGAAGCAGAAGAGGAATTTTTAAAATCGGCTCCCCCCTTTTTACACAGGCTGACTCGACATGACATCAAATTTTTGAAGCTCGATTTTTTTATTGGAATGTAATTGCTTTACAATGTTGTGTTAGCTTCCATTGCACAATGAAGTGTAGTTGGTTCGTTTTTTTTTTTTCTGAAGTTCACTAAATTTCTCAGATAGATGTCTATGTGTTGTTATCCTTCATCTTGTGATTCAACATCTGAATGATAAAATTCATACACCACTCTCAACTGACTTGAGCAAGCACCAAGTAGACTGCTTGCGTTCACTCAAAGGAGAGTCTGGCTCTTGTTCAAACGTCAGCCAAGACCAAGTGGGGAGAGAGGAGCTTCCCCTTTACCTTTAACTTCATGCAATTTATCACTTGAGCCTAAACAATCCCACATGTGTGAAGCACTGGAGTCAGAGACTCGAGGAAGCCCAAACAAAGACTTTCAGGAAAGGCAGAGAGTGAACAGGAGACGGACAGTAGACTCGGAGTAAAACCAATGCCCAGGAGGTGACAAGTTCATAAAACAGGGTCTAGACAGAGCAGGAGCCCAAGACCCCGAGAGGTGACAAAAGAGAAAGAAGAGATAGGATGGTGAGGAGGAGGGAGGCACAGTGGGTGTAGAAACTGGTAAAGATGAGCCCCCCCAAATGCCGATTGTTGTTCAGTCTCTCAGTGGTGTCCGACTCTGTGACCCCATGGACTGCAGCACACCAGGCTTCCCTGTCCTTCACTATCTGCTCAAGTTTGCTCAAACTCTTGTCCATTGAATCGATAATGCCACCAAAGCTCCCTGCTCACCTTTCAGCCTAAGTGTGAATCAACTTCCACATGGACATGAGGAGAAAGATGACGAACCCCACAAGAAGAGAGAAAAAACACAAGGAAGGACTGCACATGTGCTGATGGGCCCTGGGGCCAGTCAGGGCTCAGAGCTCCTTCAGGCGTCTCTCTCCCCTTACCCCAGGCTGTAAGGCAGCCCTGACTTCCCTCTTTTTCAGATGACAAACTGGGATTCAGACAGAGTGAAGTGAGTCAGAAAGAGAAAAACAAATATCATAGATTAACACATACACATGGAATCTAGAAATATGGTACTGATGAAACTATTTGCAGGACAGGAATCGAGATGCAGACATAGAGAATGGACTTGTGGACACAGGGGTAAGGAGCGGGGGGATGAATTGAGAGAGTAGCATTGACATATAGACACTACCATGTGTAAAATAGATAGTGGGAAGCTGCTATAAAGCACAGGAACCTCAGCTCGGCGCTCTGTGGTGACCTGGAGGGGTGGGATTGGGGTGGTGGTGGAAGGAAGGTCCAAGACAGAGAGGATGGGGTGGGGTGTGTGCTCAGTATTGTCCGACTCTTTGTGACCCCACGTACTGTAGACTGCCAGGATACTCTGCCCATGCGATTTTCCAGGCAAGAATACTGGAGTGGGTTGCCGTTTCCTACTACAGAGGATCTTCCCTACCCAGGGATCAAACCCATGTCTTCCTGCATCTTCTGCATTGGCAGGCAAATTCTTTACTGCTGTGCCACCTGGGATAAGCGTGTGTGTATATGTATCTGATTTCACTTCATTACAACGAAGAAACTAAAACAACATTGTAAAGCGATTATACTGCAATTTTTAAATATTGGAAAAAAAAAAAAAGAAACTGGGATTCAGGTAGGGTTGCCAGATAAAATACAGGATGCCAGTTGATTCTGAATTTCAGCCAAACAGTGAATACTTTTTCAGGTTTCCCTGGTGGCTCAAACAGTAAAGAATCTTCCTGAAATGCAGGAGACCCGGGGTTAATTCCCTAGAGAAGGGCATGGCAACCCACTCCAGTATTCTACCTGGAAAATCCCATGGACTGAGAAGCCTGGCAGGCTATAGACCATAGGGTCGCAAAGAGTGGGATACGACTAAGTGACTAACACTTCCACTTCACTTCATAAAGTATATTGCATGGGAAAGACTGCTACTACAAATGTATTTGTTGTTTATCTGAAATTCAAATTTAACTGGGACGTATTCATACAAAGGGCTTCCCTAGTGACTCAGACAGTGAAGAATCTGCCTGCAATGTAGGGACCCGGGTTTGATCCCTGGGGGATGGGGAAGATCCCCTGGAGAAGGAAATGGCAACCCACTCCAGTATTCTTGCCTGGAGAATTTGATGGACAGAGGAGCCTGGTGTGCGTCCATGGGGTTGCAAAGAGTTGGACACAACTGAGCAACTAACACACACACTTATACTAAAAAATAAAAAAATCATTCATGTTTAGCTGATATTTAAATTTAACTGGACATCTTATAGTTTTATATGTTAAATCTGGTAACTCCAGCTACAATAAGAGGGAGAAATGAGTGAATGGGTGAATGCCTGAATGGCAGAGGAGTAGAAAACCCAAATCTGAGATTATAGCACAGTCGTCATATGGCAGGAGTAACAGTCACTTTAAGCACTCCACCCACAGATCATAAATCTATGTCCTACATACAACCTTACTTCTTCTGGAATAAGAAAAAGCCTTTTTGCACAGAAGAAACTGGCTACAGACAGACTAACTATAGTCACGTAAAATGCCAGCAGTCTGGACTTCCCTGGTGGACTCAGTGGTTAAGACTCTGCTTCCAATGCAGGGAGCTTGAGTTCGATCCCTGGTCAGGGAACTAAGATTCCCATGTGTTTCTCAGCATGGCACCCCAAAAAATATTTTTTTAAATAAACAGAAATGAAAGTAAATATATATATATATATATGTTTTGTGCAGTTTAAGTTTTTTTTTTAAATGCCATCAATCTGGTGTCTGGTTTAGAAGGTGATGAGTCCTTCGAAGCTCAGGTGGGTGAGAAGCTTTGCAATACAGCAGCAATTTATCAACCTGAACACCACAGCTTCTTCTCTTCCCTCCCTCAGCTTTCACAGACTATCCCTGCTTTGTCTTGGGAGCTAGAGATCTTGTCTCTAATCCCAGCTGAGTCCCTGACCTGCTTGTTACATGGCTCCTGGAACAGTTGCTCTTCAATTGGGTTTTCTCATCCGAAACGTGGGATGACAGAGCCAGTGAAAGTGTTAGTTGCTCAGTTGTGTCTGACTCTTTGTGACCCCATGGACTAGAGCCGGCCAGGCTCCTCTGTTCATGGGATTCTCCAGGCAATAATACTGGAGTGGGTAGCCATTCCCTTCTCCAGGAGATCTTCCTAATGTAGCTATAAATGAGTCATGTGCATACCTTTAAATCAATCATGAACATAACCTGTGCAAATTGGACCCAAAGCCAAAAAAAAAAGCAAAAGGCTCATCCTTGGTCTCCATAGAGACCCTCCTCGAGGGCTTTATTGGAGGTTGTGTGTACATGACAACATTCAGAGGAACAGTGACCCTAAGTGTCCTGTCATTTTCTGAGTTCTCTTTTTAAAATGTCCCAGCATCTTATGGGCCTTAAAAAATGGAGGTGTTGGGACTTCCCTGGTTGTCCAGTGGTTAAGATTCTTTGCTTTCTACGCAGGGGGAGAAACTTTGATCCCTGATCAGGGAACTAAGATCCCATGTAGTGTACAGTGACAGTAACAGTGTTAGTCACTCAGTCATGTCCAACTCTTTGCCACCCCATGGACTGTAGCATGCCAGGCTCTTCTGTCCATGGGATTCTCCAGGCAAGAATACTGGAGTGGGTAGCCATGCCCTCCTCCAGGGGATCTTCCCAACCCAGGGATCGAACCTGGGTCTCCACATCACAGGCAGATTCTTTACCATCTGAGCCACCAGGGAAGCCACTCACATGCTGTACAGCATGGGGGGAAAAAAAAAAGGAGGTGTTAACCCCACAGTCCTGGCCTGAATCCAATGGTTCTATCCCTCCAAATTCTTCCATTCCTGCCATGATTTCAGTGAGAGTAGGAATTTCTCCCTTACTTCCTTCTCGAAAGCTCCTCTTCGATGGAAGCAGCTGCCATGTTTCTCACCAGCTCTGGTTCCTTGGTGGTCTTGAGGGGCTAGGACAGATTAAGTTTAGAGGAGAATCTTTCTGGAGAACAATCACTCCACTAACTACCTGGTCCAGACTGATAAGAGGCTGACTCCCTATAGACTTGAGTCTAGGCTGTCTAATGTGTTTTGGGCATCTTGTCACTCAACCACTTTCCTTTCAGATGAAATGGCTACTCCAGAGCAACTCTAAGTCACTGAGCAGAACAGAACAGGGCCACAAAGGAAAAATCTTACAAGATTTCAATCAACAAAGAATCTAGTCAAGCCCTAGTAAGTAGAACCCTAAATCTGAAAGGGCTTCCCTGGTGGCTTACATGGTAAACAACCTGCCTGCAATGCAGGAGACCTGGGTTTGATCCCTGGGTCAGGAAGATCCCCTGGAGAAGGAAATGGCAACCCACTCCAGTATTCTTACCTGGGAAATCCCATAGACAGAGAAGCCTGGCAGGTCCATGGGGTTGCAAACAGTCAGACACGACTAAGCACACACATACAAGATTTAAATCTTAAAATCATCTGTGGACAACAACCTTTTCATCTCCTTGGGATATGTGTCCTATTTTCCAGACACTGGGTCTGGTAACCCCTTGGCTGGGTCAAAAAAGAGACCCAGAAAAACTTACCCAGGCCTGTTTGCTTGAAGAGAAAGCAAATAACTAGAAGTTCTAGAAAGTTCTCTCTGAGTGAACATGTAGTCTTCTCCATCCTTCCTTCCTAAGTTCCAGGTCCTTTGTTCTCCTCAAAGCCAGCCAGACAAGTTTGGGGAAAGATACCTTTCTTACAAACAAACGTCATTTCTTACTTCCAACACAGCACAATTTCAGAGTACTGTTTTTCCATTCCTGGACTCACCTCCTTCCTGCCAAATCTGCTATTTAATCTCATCACATGATTTTCTGAAAAAGAAGCTGGAAGCTGAAATATACCACTATCTGTTCTGAATAACCCCATACACCCAGCCTCTGAGTTACTTATAAATGGTTCAAGTCTGGCCTTCCAAAATTCTGCTTTCTTACAAGCATCCAGACTACTAAAAAATTCACAGATTGCCAGATGGTACAACAGCAGTTCTTTGCAAAGGCTCTGAGCTTCCCAGTGAACAAAGAAGTCGAAAGAAACAAAGCAGCCACATGCCTTTTCCTACATACTTTCCTTCTCCTGGAATGCCTTTTGACCTCAGCTGCATATGTCCAAGTTACAGCTCTCAGCCCCTCTACCACTGCCTAGATGAAATTCATTTCCCCACTTTGGATCTTCTAGAGCTTTCATCTCTCCCTCTTCCACGGCACATCTCACATTGCATCATGGTTATTTCTGCACATCTTTTATTTTTTGTTCTGAACTGTAAGCTCCTGACAGTAAAGCTGTGTGTCTATTCAATCTTAGTATTCCCTAAGAGCACCCTGCAAAGCCCATGGCATGACAGGCCCTCGATAAATATTTACTGAATGATTCATTCTGCCTTACAACCTGAGTGATCTGTTCTTGGCATTGTTTTGTACCACTCGGTCATTGAAGGGGGAGATTGCTAAGTGGTTGTCAAATACAAGTGCTTACAAGAAAAGTCCTATAGAAACTGGCAAAAGACTCAGTCATTCGACTCTGATGTCCGGCAGTCAGAGATTAATCTGCCAATGAATATTTACTGAGTGTCTGTAGTATCCAAACTACTGGTTAGACACTGAGAGACCAAGGCTAATAATTGTTTTGACTTTTTTTTAAAAGATTCTCTTCCATCATGCACTATATGGGCCCCATACACACATTCATGATTTAACACAACAAACAACTCAACGGGAGAGGTAATACTATTAACACTGTCACAGAGCTAATGATATGAGAGTCAAGGCTTAAGAGACATATGGTGTCTGACATCCAAGAATTACAATATAGTTGGAAATGTAAGGCAAGCCCACACAGGGAAAGAGAGAACAATATCATACATCCTAGCAAGAGCCAGGTTATGTGACATGTATCAAGGGAAAAGACTACAAGAATTCTTTGACTACAAGAATTGATATCTTTGGAAAGGTGGAATCTGAAAGAGGGGATCAGATTTATATTGGCAGGAAGTTGGGGCTGGGGGTTCCAGGCAAGACAGATGTGTTCAAAGGAAGATGGTGGGGCATATTCAAGCCTGTGTGATGGAACAAATATCTTGATTCCATGTTGATTTTTGGAGAAATAAATGATGGGACTGGAAAGTTGAAACCTGTCTTGAACCCACTCACCTAGTGTTTAGAGCAGTTTTACAGTTTGTAAATATATTTCTCTCTGTGTGATTATTTAAACTGTCAGCTCCATGAGAGTAGAATCATGCCTGTCGTATTCCCTGATGGTGTCTTAGAGCCAAGGATTCACAAATATTTGCTTAATAACTGAACTACAGAAAAAAAGTCAATAAATGAATGAACAAGGGAGTGAATCAGTGTATAGACGCCTAGCCTAGTTTGTGTCAAATGCTAAAGTTCTGAAGTCTAGGAAGACTGGTCAGTCAAGGGAGTCAGTATAATTCTTAAAAACCCAAAGGAATGAATAAAAAAGGATGTGGTACATATAAACAGTGGAGCAGTACTCAGCCATTAAAAAGAATGAACTAATGCCATTTGCAGCAACATGGATGAACTTGGAGACTGTCATACTGAGTGAAGTAAGTCAGACAGAGAAAGAGAAATACTGTATGACATTCTTTATATGTGGAATATAAAAAGAAATGATACAAATGAGTTTACTTACAAAGCAGAAACAGATTCACGGACCTCAAGAATGAGCTCATGGTTATTCGTGGGGAAGGATGGGGGGAAGGGATAGGTAGGGAGTTTGGGATGGACATGTACACACTGCTACATTTAAAGTGGATAACCAACATGGTCCTACTGTACAGCACAGGGAACTCTGCTTACTGTTACATGGCAGCCTCGATGAGAGGGAAGTTTGAGGGGGAAATTAAAAATAATTTTTTTAATTAAAAAAAAACACTAACCCAACTACAGAAATGAATATCATAACTTTTCAGCTCTTTAATCAGGAGGAAGAGAATGACTTTCTCAAAGGAAACTCTGCTTCTTATTTACCACTTGGCTTAGGTTGTCATCTAGTGAAGTGTTTCAACCCAAAGGGACATTTTTATACACCAGAAAGTAAAGGAGTCCTTCTCCTACCTGCATCTCCCCCAAACGGCCAAGAAACTAGCAAAGGTTTTACTAGAAAACAAAGGAAGATGAATATAAAAGAATGATGTTTCACTTTGGTTAAATAATCTGTGTTTTTTAGTGAGAAAATCTAAACCTCTCGGAGGGAATGGAATTTTCACTGTTAAAAAAAAGCTAAGGGCCACGATTTCATAGACTCTTCACAGCACTGGGCTCAGCTACCCTGGCGATGAGGAGTCTATGCAGAGATGGCACATGTGAAGAGCTCCTGTAGATTACTGATGAGCAAGGAGGATGAATCAGCATGTCTGACACCCAAATCTGGGCCTTGGCTAGAAGCAGAGGGTTTAGAGCTGGAAGGTAATGTAAAAGTCATCCATTAATCCATAGCACTTCATTTTACAGATAGGGAAACTGAGGCTTAGGGAGGTGGCTCAAGACCTCTGTGACATTAGACAGCTAAGTTACTAAATGATCTGGGGTCAGAAGCAGGTGTCCTGATCCTAGTCCTGGACCATTCCTGCTAAACTATGTTGTCTCTCTGGGGACCGATATTCCATCAAACCTGTCACACCATTGAATGTGACTTGTACAGTCTCAAAGTTAAATGATACTTCAGAGGCCAGTGATCTGGGCTTCTCTGGTGGCTCAGCAGTAAAGAATCTGCCTGCTAATGCAGGAGATGTGGGTTCGATCCGTGGGTCAGGAAGATCCCCTGGGGAAGGAAATGGCAACCCACTTCAGTATTCATGTCTGGGAAATGCCAAGGACAGAGGAGTCTGGCAAGCTACAGTCCATGGAGTCGCAAGAGTCAGAGACAACTTAGCGACTAAACCACTAGCACCACAGGCCAGTGATGCCCACAACTTCCCAGAGAATGGTTCCCTTCTCTAGTCCTCCTATCAGGAGTTCTTAAGACCATGCTCACAAGGCTTTTCTGTCCTTCAACAGCTCTAAATTCTGGAAAGCTTTTCCTTCTATTATGCCAAACTCTTTTTCATCATAACTTCCACCCATTGACGACACTCCAATTTCACCACGGAAACTGCCTTTGTGACCTTGGCTGAGTTACCTACCTCCTTCAGACTCATTTCTTCCTCTGTAAAATTCAAGACTTTGCTCAATTATTAAAGGGATCAATTAAGATTATTAGGTGAACACAAATTGCTTAGCATGATGTCCAGCACACAATAAGTGCCCATTAAGTGTCACATAAATGTTGAGTACTATCCTTACCCTTCCTCCTCAGAGACAGTGTCCTTCATTCAGGGGGAGTTACTACTGATATACCTGGCTGGTCCTTTTCCAGGGAGAGGGAGGGAATGGTCACAGGCTGAAAACCAGCCTCAGTGGCCTGCGATGGCAAGAATCCACTAGGCTTTGTGGGCATAAATCTCACCTACAGTTCAATTCCAACTGCTATCCAAAAACTGCTTCTCAAAAATAGACACCCAGTTGCAGAGAACAAACTTATGGATATAAAGTGGGGAAAGGGAAAGTGGGAGGAATTGATAGATTTGGATTGATATATACCCTATTAATGGGACTTCCCTTGTGGCTCAGACAGTAAAGCATCTGCCTACAATGCAGAAGACCCGGGTTTGATCCCTGGGTCGGGAAGATCCGCTGGAGAAGGACATAGCAACCCACTCCAGTACTCTTGCCTGGAAAATCCCATGGACAGAGGAGCCTGGTAGGCTACAGTCCATAGGGTGGCAAAGAGTCGGACACAACTGAGCGACTTCACTTTCCCTTTCATTTTCATATCCTATTGATACTATATTGAAATAGATAACCAATGGGAGCCTCCTGTACAGCACAAGGCTCTATGACCTAAATGGGAAGGAAATCTATAAAAGAGGGGGTACATGTATACACATAACCAATTCATTTTGCTGTACAGTAGAAACTAACACAACATTGTAAGTATTAATTGGGCTCTGCTGATGGCTCAAATGATAAAGAATTCACCTGCAATTCAGGACACCTGGATTTTATCTGTGGGTCAGGAAGATCCCCTGGAGAAGGGACTGGCTACCCACTCCAGTATTCTTGCCTGGAGAATTCCATGGACAGAGGAGCCTGTCAGGAAGTAGAAACTAACAATAGAAACTAACATAACATTTTAAAGCAACTATTAATTTTTTAATAATTTTTTTAAAAAGTACTGTTTCTATGCTGAAAGGGACAGTGAGATTAAAAGTAGAATCTACATCACAAATCAACAATAGATGAGTATGGAGTTTCATTTGATAAATTAACTGAAAGAAAAACTCCAGTGTCCAGAATTAAGGCAACACCCTCTAGCATGCATGGAGGGTCAATAAAGGCTTTACTTCTAAGAGGTATTCTCTGAAAGCTCCCCTTCCACCAATAACACTTTGTAGAATTCAGTGATACATGGATAGAGGAATAACAAATACAGCCCAGAGGAAAGAGGATCCAGACACTTCTCCAGTGAATGAGGTAGTCGGTGAGGCATAGAGAAGCAGGAAGAGCATGTGCCAGTTGGCAGGGAAAAGGCAAATGAGAAGCCTGGACCATAGGGAGAGCAGCAGGTGAAGATGCCTACCAAGATGGCGGCAGGAGAAAGGATCACTTAGAAAGAAAAAAAAATTCATAGCCATTAGGAGGGCAACTATCAAAACATAAAACAAAACTAAACAAGCAAATAACAAGTGATGTGGGGATGTGGCAGAAATGGAAACCTTTGTGCACTGCGGCTGGGAGTGTAAAATCGGTGTAACCACTATGGACATGGCATGACAGTTCTTTAAACTACCACATGATGTACCAGTTGAACTTCTGGATATGTTTCCAAAAGAATTAAAAATAGAGACTCACAGAGATATTTTTACACCCATGTGCATGGAAATATTATTCACAAGAGCCAAAAACAAGCCATGTGTCCACTGACAGATGAATAAATAAAATGTAGTATCACCATTCAATGGAATATTACTTGGTCTTTAAAAAGAAAGAAATTTTGACATAAGTCACAACATGAAGGAACCCTAAGGATATGATTCTGTGAAATAAGCCAGTCAGAAAAGGATAAATAAAATATTATATGAAGTAACTATGGGAGTCAAATTCATAGAGGTAGAAAGCAGCATGGCAGTTGCCAGGAACTGGGAGAGGGGAGAGGGGGAATCAGGATTTAATCAGTACAGAATTTCCATTTGGGAAGATGAAAAGAATTCTGTAAATGTATGCTGGTGATGGTTACACAGCAAGGTGAATGCACTTAATACCTCTAAACTATACATTTTTAAATGGTTAAGATAGTCAATTTTATGTTATATATATTTTACAATAATTTTTTAAAATTTTTTAAAGGAAGATAATATCAGAAAAACCGCTTATGAGCAAATAAATACCAGATCCTTTTGCATAAACCTTTTGAATGAAGGTTATTCTGATGTTTGCTTGGCTTCTTGAAAAGTAAAATAAATAAAAACCATCAAAATTTACAATGGTCCTTCTGGAAGCAGAAGCAGAGTTCATAAATATAGAATACCAAGATCCAAAGACAAAACATTGGGATATTTATCATGTGAGAAATAGATTGGAGCTGCCCTTTTAATAGAAAATATCATGGACAGAGGCAGCCTACAAATATCCAAAAAGAACCCTTGTCCTCTCCTCTCATCTGACTTTTCATGAGGCTACAAGAACAAGAACAATAAACACTCTTTATCCTTCTCCCAAGTCAGTGAGAATGTCCCTAAAATCCTCTTTCCATGGACCACCAAGGGCTTCCCCATGGCTCAGACAGTAAAGAATCCGCCTACAACACAGGAGATCAGGGTTCGATCTTCCCTGTGCCTCAGACAGTAAAGAATCCACCTACAACACCAGAGATCAGGGTTCGATCCATGGGTCAAGAAGATCCCCTGGAGAAGGGAATGGCTACCCACTCCAGTATTCTTGCCTGGAGAACTCCATGGACAGAGGAGCCTAGTGGGCTACAGCCCATGAGGTCACAAGAGTCAAACATGACTTAGCAACTAAACCACCTCCACCATCTGAAACCCCAAAATGTAAATCAGTTTGAGTCTTTTTATTTTTATTTACCACACAGAGATCTTTATGGACAAGGTGTACCCTGAAGACCTCAGTAGGGAATGTGTTTTCATTGTTGACTTTGTTTTGTTTGTTCTGTTGAGGTGTTTTTTTTTTTTCCAGATAGGAACTTTAGATTTTTACACTCAAAATGAATAAACACTACTGCCATGCTGTGCACGTGTTTCTACACAGAAGAAAGGCTCTCCTGGGGGCCTGTGATTTAGCAGCAAGTCCTACTGGGCTGTGTGTTGGCCTGGCTTTTTGGAAATGGGTGTGGCTGCCCAAGAATTCACAAAAGCATGCTTCAAAGACAACTGAAAATAAGAATCAAATGTATGTTTCTAGAGAGATAAAGGATGGCAGTCACATAGGCAGGGGAAAAAAATTCCCAGTATGGGGCTAGGTCTTAGGAAATGGAGAACACAGTCTCTGATAGGGATGCCCCATTGTAAAAATCCAACGATTTTCAGTTAAGGGGACATGAGGTTGAGGAAACTATCTGTCGTATTTCAAATAGCCTATTAGAAATGGAGTGTCCGCCCAGGACGTGGTCACGTGGGGCTAAGTGAAAAGTCAGGTTGTTTCCTGTTTGAGCTGGCAGTCTATCAAGTTAGTGTGGAAATACTAGCAGCTCTTGTCCCAATCAGAAATTCTGATCAGCTATTGATGAGATTAAGGACATTTTAAAAAATTATTTCTTTATTTTTGGCTGTACTGCTAGGCTTGCAGGATCTTAGTCTCTGACCAGGGATCAAACCCCTATCCCCTGCAGTGGAAGCATGGAGTCTTAACCACTGCACTGCCAGGAAAGTCCAGAGATCAAGGGCATTTCTGGGATGAGATTTTTTCTTCCCATTCTGTTGTACATCTTCAAGTAATAAAAACTAAATTACAGCTGGATTATGACTTGTTCATTGCAGCTTGGCAGGCAAAATCTTGCAGAACCTGATTCTGCAAAGGAAAAAATAAAAGGGGTCCCTGGCGGTGAAAAGTTTGGGAACCAGTCTTGAAGGGCCCCCTCCCCCCGCCAACTTGCACAATTTCAAGGGAATAAACCAGCTTCCCTGGAATCAGAGTGGAACATGGCTGTGTGTGAGAAATTCAAACATAGACAGTGTAAATTAACTGCATCTGGTTAGATGGAGTGAGAAGGAGGAGGAGATAATTAGTCGTATAGGAACAAGGACAAAGAAGAGAGTTCTATATTTACTCAGAGGAAATTCAAAATAGACTACTTAGCACCTGTTGGGTTATCTCAACCCCTTAGCTCATGGGTTGTCTAAACATCTCTAAGGTGGCTGGTGTTGAACCCAGGGACCAGAAGTACTGCTTGACAACACAAGCCACCCATCCCACCTCCAGCAAAGGGAAGCCTGCCTTCAATCCTCTTCCCTTTGCACAAATGAAAGAAAGGAGGCAGAGGGAAGCCCTGAAGACAAACAGGAAATAAAAGACAAGATTCTGATAGAGGAACAACCAGTATCTTCAAACAAAAGCCCTCTGATGAGGAAGCCAAACAAATGCATCTGTTTATAACAAAATGAATTCTTTAAAAAAACCTGATCCCTGGCCGATTTATAGCACCCTTTGGTATGTATGTTTCCACATGCAGATGCACAATACTTCAGAAGTAACACATATAACAAGCGATGCCGAGACATCGCCAGGCTGTTTAATTGTGCACCAGCTAATAAAAATAAATGCCACCGTCACATAAAGCTCCCTAAGACACAGCTAAAATACAATGTCCACCTTCTCAGAAGAATTTAAAGCATTCTAGCACAAACAGTGAAGGCACATAACCTGAAAATTGTTTCTCTCCATAGATGCCAAAAGCCTATGTACATTAACATGTGTTTTATATGGAAAGAAAACAGTGTATTTCTTTCTCCCTGCATTCGGGCTATACATAGTTTCTTAGAGAAAGGACTGCTACTAAATGCAGAGTCTTGAGAATGTGTGCTTATGAGATGTAACATGCGGGTAGGCATTTATGGGTTTGCAAACATTTCTAAAGCTTGTTTATGGGGTGTTTATTATAAGAAAAGATATCACAACCATGAGGTTAGAATATCTTCTTGAAAGAGGAGCTAAAGTTAGTTTTAAAAAAAAGACTAGACAAAGATTAGAAAGCTCAGTGGACATGCTGGAAAGGACTGAACTCGTGTCTACACTGCTCTCATAGGCTTCATATCCTCCAGAGCACCCCAGGGTATACTAGGAAGCTGGGAAATGTTGTGTTGTTATTTCATCACTAAGTCGTGTCTGACTCTTATTCAACTCTATGGACTGTAGCCCACCAGGCTCCTCTCTCCATGAGATTTCTGCCTTCATACTTTCTCCCTTCCACAAATGAAGAGAAGAAGGCAAAGGGAAGCCCAGAAGACAGTCAAGAGCAATTAGACAAGAGTCTAATGAAGATTCCCAGAATACTGAAGCAGGTTGCATAGGTTTCCATTTCCTTCTCCAGAGAATCTTCCTGACCCAGGGATCAAACCTGCATCTTCTGCATTAGCAGGTGGGTTCTTTACCACTGAGCCACCAGGGAAGCCTGGGAAATTATATTATGTGTGATCATATAAACTGAGACAGAGAGTGCTGGGAGGAAAGGGTTGTGGCAATAAGAGCATCGCAGGCCAGAAGTGAGGACAGCTGTGTCCGAGCACCAGCTTCACTCCAACCGGATTGTAACCGTGGGCAAGTCACATCACCATTCCTGAGTTCAGCCTTTTCACCAATCAAACGAGGAAGACAGCTGGTCCCACAGAGTTCCTACAACTCATTAATTTTAAGCTTCTATTTGCTTTCAGAAAAACTAAAGGAATTCCAAAGAACTCCCTCAAATAGGTCTCACTTGAACCTCCTAAGATGGTGAAGGCACTCAATACATCCAGCAAACATTTCCTACTTGACTGTCATCTTCCTCTAAGCATCTCAGGGAATATTGCAAAACTGCCATGTATATTTTAGCAACCTTTTGCAACATCCAACAGCAAGCCATACCCTCCAACTCTATACCCTCTGTGACACCACTGAGCAGAGATGTTGAGTGCTGTGTCCAAGGTCAGAAGCTAGGATAGGATCAGAATTCCAGCCTCCTCATTCCTAGGGCTATGCTATACTTTCCACAAAGAAAGCAAGCTGGCTTTCTGGGAAGAATGCCAGAGGTTCCATTCTCCCAACTGAGAATTTGTTGGAATATTGGAATAACAACTTTAGAGACTGCGGCCGCTCCAATCCATTTCAGGACCTGTCTAGAAACACAAAAACCCAAAGAAAGAAGCAAGAGGGAATTCTTCCGTTTTTTAACGAAAGAGAAAAAATTAGGAGTGGGAATATGGGATTTCTTAAAAATTACGTGATTGCTGGAAGTTAATTTGGTATTTCTTCACTGGTTTGTAAGCTCTGGTTCCAATCACAAAAACATACAGCCGAGGAGGCCGAAATCACATTTCAATGAATTAACATCTTGTCCCAAAGAATCTTTTCCACTCTGAACATAACATAGGACCTGGAATGCAACCCTCTGTGGTAGAAAGGAACCTCCCCTTGTGCAACGGAAAGCTTGTCATCATCCCCAAACCATAATCTAATTTGACAGTCTTCAAGCCCAACAGCAATCACAGAGAGTGATGAGGAAGTGACCGAGTAACTTTGGGTGCACTGCCTCTTCTAGAAAACTAAATGAGACCCTATTTCTGCCAGGTGAGAGAGATGGCATTCTTCACCACCCTTTCCCATTAGGCGGAAGTCAGAGCATCTGGAAAAGATAGAGAAATCTGTTCAAAAAGGAAGGTTCTGACTTCTTCCAAGAAACACCAACCAAAACAAGAAAATACGTGTCAGACCAGCTCCATGCCTTGCAGATAACATGTAACCAACCTTACGGCAAAGCCCAGTGATTGGTATTCAGAGCTGAGATTCTAAAAGAGAAAAACCAGAAATGCTTTAAAAAAAAAAAAGTCACTTTTTCCCCCTACCTGTCGATGATGACAGGGTCTGAAGGAGTCTCATTTCGGTTGCCACAGCTTTTCTTTTCACAACACCGACTATAGGTTGGGGAGGAATGAAAAGAATAAATGAAACATTAGAATCCAGAAAGTACAGTTAGCATACAATGTTAAGAACATTCACAAAAATGAGTACATTCTTGGTAGCTGCTTAACTATCAGCTACTTGAGCATGAATGTATGGCTATGTTCAGAAACACTAAACATGAAGCCCCAAACTATTCATCCAAATGCTCCATCTATGACTTATAAACATAATTCTCAGCAAATCACAACTTTCCCCAGAGCTTTATTTGTAACCTGAATGATGGATACTTGGACTTTAAGATCTAGAAGGTCACCTCCAGCTCCACGTTGAATGATTTTATTATTGTATATTTTTTTTAGATCTTTGTGTCTTAATAAATACTTGAAAGAATAAGGGAAAGGAAGATGTATTAAAAAAAAAAAGACCCCATGTAGCTGCCTGAATTATTATAAACCTTAGTTACATAACAGCTTTCTTCACAGAACTCAGTGTACTTTATAATCATTCATTCATCCATTTATTCATTCATTTCCATCATTTTCTAAAGGTGAAGGAAGATTACCAGAACTATGGTGTGCATTGTCAAATGGGGGTACAAAATTAAGCAGGGAAATGTAAAAAGATACCTCTAATCATTTTCACCAGGTCTGGAACAGAAATGGGACTTAGAAGAGGCCCTAGCAAATACAAAAGCAGATGGGTGGATGAAAGCAAGGAATCAGTAGGACTGCTCCTTGTCAAAAAGAACAAAATGAAACACTCCCCTCCAAAAGGCATGGAAGACCTAAACAAATATGAAAAAAGCAAGGGAGGCTGGGTGGCCAGAAGCACAGGAAAATCACATCCCCATGTGGTAGCAAAGACCCAAAGGCCCAACACCAGCCCAGTCTTAGATTTGCTTCCTGGTTCTCCACAGTGCACTCTCTGATCCTCTACAGAACTATCAACAAACAAACAGATACTTTTAAAAATAAATTTCAAGTTCATATGTCATATGTAGGGATGTGTGGATTCTTCAGTGAACAATTCTACTATTCTCCAAAAGTTAAAAATATATGAGATATGCTTTAAAAAACTTTCACCCAATGGGCATGATAAGGCTTGGAGAAATTTAATCAAATTAGTAGGAAGTAAAAGAAAGCTTGTCTCAACTTTCTTAGATGCTAGCGTTTGCCGCTGAGACTCTCTGAAATAATATTTTGCCTTTGAAATCATATTAAGTCTTAACTTTGAAAATTCCAACCCATCCCAAGATTAACACCAATAAAAATGCTGGCCAGCCGCTCTCCCACCTCCCAAAACCCTTGTCTCTTTTCCCAACTCCTTACCCATCCCCATCATTGTTCCCCACCTCCCTCCCAATTCCTATCTCCCACCTCTATTATTTCTATTGTTTACATCAGCAGAATAATACCTTTGCAGCCCAAACAAACCTTTTCTTCTTAGCAAGACAATTTCAAAAATCCTATCCATGCTAGGTGTCTGAAGACCTTCTAATGAGACTCCTCTTTGACATCACCAGCAGGTCAATCGAACCTGAATCTGTGTGAGAGTCTAAGTACAATCTAATTACAAGAGAACACATTCGGAATGTGCCAATCTATTTAGTTTGAGAAGGAGTGATTCTGAGGAAGCCAAGTAAGTTTGCAAAATTGCTCAGCTGAATTCAGCTGCTCTCCGTGGGGACTTTCTCTGGAGGAAAAGAAAAATAGATAAAAATGTAAGCCTGGTGCCAGGGAAATACAATGTGGGGAATCCACTCAGGGAAGGAAATGATATTCCAAGAAAAATGCAGAGAAACTTTAGGGTCCAATCTTCCATTTTCCATCAGTAACGTATTTAAGTATAATATCTAATGTTAACACTCAAAAAAGATGCAGCAAGCACTCAGCTGTTGGACTATAATAGTGAAGGTAAAAAAATTATAGGAGTGGACTGTATTCACCCCATCCGAGTCCTTCATCAAATTTCTCTGGGTTAGCCAAAGCTAATTTTTTTTTTAAGAAAAGGTCTCATCAAGATGTCCTGGTTATTCTTTATTTGGTTTCTTAAATGACATTCAGTCCTCAAACCAGCAATAGTAACATAAGCAAAGGGAAGTAGAGAATATACGACTTTCATGAACTCACGTTCCCCAAACAATGGCTCTGAGATCAGGGACGTGGGGCATTGACATGAAGGACCAGGTCCCTGAATTACTCAGATAACCAGCTCAAATCTCCCTTCTTTTCGGTGTAGACACAAAGCCTGTGTGACCAACTTCAGGTTCAGTTATTTTCATTAAAAGGTTTCTTAGGGATATTTTCTAACAAGCCAGTCACTCTAAGTCAAAAGTATTTTTTAAAAACTGAATAAGACTGAAAAATAAGAAATGGGAAACAAAGAGAAGAGGAAACAACTTGCGCTGGGTTAAGGCTGTGTCTCTAACTTCCACGGGGAAGCCCTAAAGTACTTTTTTTCCCCTATTGAATGAAAATGAAAGCTCTTCCTCTGCTCCTCACTCGGCATGGTTTGGCTTATTTTACTCTAGTCCTTATTTGGAGAACCTTTTACCTGAAATACTCTCAGCTTACTTACAGGCCTCTTCTACCTTCCCTATCTCCTTGTGGGATCTTTGGAGAGGGAAAGAGAAGAAAAAAAAAAGTCAAACCAGTTGGGGATGAGAGGTGGGGAATAGGAAAAATTTTATCCCAAGGCTGAATCTTACCTGCATTTTTCAGAAAGGGATCAAGATGGGGGATAAGCAAAGGGGAAAAAGCACCAGTCTCGGGCAGAGAGTGTCCAGTCAGCCAAACTCCTAGCCAGTGTGCCCTTTCCCCTCCAAAATCGTTTTTAAAATTCAACCCTCAACTTTCAAAAATCTGTCTCTAATTTCAAACTCAAATAAGCGCACAGCATGGTAGCTTTTGTTTTGTTTTCTTCTCCCCAACTCCTCCCTGCGATTGCATAACAAAAGTGTCTAAATTCACACCATCTGGCCGATAAAGACACTGGCCCCACTGCCCGGCTGGCCCATCTGATTAGGGCCCCGTCTAGCCTGCGCCTTGTGGCGAAAAGTCACAGCTGTGGGGTTTGCTCCGGCTCAATACAACTCTGTTATTAGCCAGCTGTAGGCCTTGAGACGACTTCTGTTCAAATTATAATATCTTTTAACCCTCTGAGCATTGAGGGCACAGGGGTGGCTGGCAGCGACATAACAACTAGATTTCTCCTTGCTAATAATTGGCAAAATGAACTGAAGCAGGGAAGAGGGGAGTGGAGACAACTGGGGAAGGAAGGGAAAAGTTATACCTAAAAGAGATTTATTTTGTTGCCCCCCTAAAAGCAAAACATCCGTTTATGAGTTTTTGTTTTTGTTTTGTTTGTTTTTGTTGCTGTTAACCAAAGGTGACAGAACAAAAGCATTCAGGAAAATCTGCAGGTATGCCACAAACACCGTGCAAATGAAACGCTGTATGAGCAGTACCCATTGAGAAATGGGGCTCATCTGACTCATTCCTTAATCACTGACTCTGATAACTGACTCTTAAAACATGGGAGAGGGAACTTTTTTTCCTGATTGCAGAGTCAACCAGCTCTGACTGACAGATTGAACGGGATCCTCCCTTTCAGATAGATCCAAATCTGCTATCACTCCAGTTCATCTCCCAATGCACGCAAGCGTGCGCACGCGCGCGCGCACACACACACACACACAACTACAGACACAATACCCATACCATGGATCATTTATTTACCCATAATTAATATTTGTTTTAAATTCTAGTTTGGGAAGAAAATAGCAGAGCATCTTCCCAGGTCTCAAATGAAGAGAAGTTACAGTACATTAAATTTTTATATTGTGTTACTAATGCAGACTAAACTAGAGGCTTTAAAAATTGATGCTGCTACTTAAACAGCATAAAATGAGGTGGATTTGATTGGGCTTAAAAATAAAAACGTCAGCCTGAACTACAGCTGGATGGGGTGTGCAAGTATTATTTACAGTGATATGTATAATTCGTCAGACAATGGACCAGACTTGGGTTTTGTTTTCTTTTTTAAAGAAGATAATCTCTTCCCACAAAAATGTATGAAAGTAGAAAGAAGAATTTAAAAGAGAAAAACCCACCCTTCAATTAGCCAACCAAATCAAAATGTTCTATTTAACCTAGGTTATCACATGCAAGGTCACCTTGGAATTGTATTTTCTTTCTGAATGTACCTATCAAGGAGCCCTGGGATAACAGAGTACCGATCTGCTTACCTACACCTCACCCAGCTACTCAGGCAGGGAACCCTCAATCCCCTCAGCTGAGGCCACTGACAGAGCTGAACTTTGCAGTTGGCAAAGTTTGTTTTTCTAATACTTGGTCAAAACCAAAACAAACATGTCTGATTGTAATGGTTTCTTCCTGACTGGGTGGGGAGGGAGACCATCTACCCCAAAAATGCTCGGGACCGGCGGGAACCGAGCCGTGCGGACCTTGGACGGCGACCGGCTCAGGGAAAGTCCCCATCCCAAACTCGACCCGCGCCTGCCCAGCCCCTCCCCGCGTTCCGCGGACCGCTGGACTGCAGGTCTTCCTCGGAGCAACTCGTGCCACGCCTGGGGGTGGAATTCTGGGTAGTTCTGGGTTGCCTTTTTCGAGTTCTGATCGATATGTTCTTAGAATGACTTTTAAGGAGGAAATCCAGCCAACCGGCCCCAGGAGCAAGTCCCGGGGAGGCCGCCCGCCCACGCGCGCCACCACTCCCCAAGGTCAGCGCCGGAGACGCAAGCGAGTCAGCGCGCCCGGAGCTGCTCACCTGCCCCGCGTTCCAGCCAAGCCCGCTGGAAAACACGGCTCTTACCTGCACATCACTTCGTGTGTCAGGAGAACTCGGCACATTTCCGGATTCTTATTTTGTCCCTCGTAAGCTATGGGCTGCGAAGGAGGCGCGGGCAGGGAGGGACAAAGAAAAGGGGACGTTAGAGCGAGAACAGAATCGGGTTTCTTCTCTCTAACCACCACTTCCTCAGGAGTCCCCGCTGGTCGCACTGAACCTGAGTTGTGCCTGGTTAACTCGAGCGAAATACCAAGAGAAAAGTTTGCCCTGGTGAGGACATAATTGTCGCAAAAGGGAATGTTGGGGGCGGGGGGGGGGTGCTAAACCTCACAATAAGTCCTCCCCCTCTTCATCCCTCTGCTCGCCTACTCCCATCCCCAGAGCCTCCCCAACCAGAAAGAAACTGGACAATTCGGGGAAAGAGAGGGGGGAAAAAAAATATTTTCCCAGAGAAGACAAGTGTCAGTTGATGTGGAGAGGCTGTGAAGAGTGACCCAGGAAATCTCAAAGACAGACAGGGAAGGCGGGGAAGGAGGAGAATAGAGCGGGACCCGCAAGCCGAGGGGGGAGGGGAGAGGAGGGGAGTGAACTGCCAGGCTCACCTGCTTGGTGACCGAGTCAATGAGCCTGACGTACAGGTCCTGCTCGGTGCGGACACCTGCAGGGGAGATGGGGGGGCACGAGGTGAGCGCCGGGGAGCCCCTCCCGGGCACCCCAAACCTCTCCCGACGCCAGGGGACCAGGGTGGAGTGCAAGCTGAGCCGTCCTGGGGTCAGAGACCACCCTCCCTTGCCCCTGGCTCCGAGAGAGCTTCCCGAAGCCCTGCTCTTCCTGGGCCTGGAGGACGCCTGCCAAAGACCAGGACAAGGTCAACTGCCTTCTTTATAAGAGGCCCGCGCCGGCGGGCGCCTCAGGGGGCGCAAGGCGCTCACCGTTGCTGTAGAGAAGCTGTAACTTGTAGTGGGTGCCGTTGTTGGTCTTCTCGTTGCCTTGTTCCTGAAAAGACAGAGACCCTTGCTTTCCATCCCCTCAAAATGATAAAAAAGAGCAAAGGGACTTCCCTAGCCCAACTCCCACAGCCTTTCTCTTGGTCACCCAGCAGCTTTGAACAGACTCCTGCCCAGGCCCGGGTCAAAGGGCAGGAACATTGGATGCTGGCCACGCTCCAAAACTTTCCAAGGCTCCCAGGCACTTGACCCTCCCCAACAATCTGTCCCTTCCCCTTAAAAATGTCCTCAGAAGGGCGACCCCCAGACTGGGACCACCCACACCATGTCCATGCTGAGTTTAAACAGGCCCCACCCAACCCATCGGGTGCTGCAGAAAGGAAGGGACCTGTCACTTGGGAGAGCAGCATTTGGCCATGTCCCACCAGGACCGGAGGCTTGGGGCCATGAACTCAGGGACCCAGGCCCAAGTTCAAGAAGAACCCTAGGAGGAGCTTGCTCCCAAACTTGAATTGTACAGCTGAGGAAGCTGAGGACTGAGGCCCAGAGAAGGCAAGAGATGTTCCCTTCCTCCCACATCCTATTCATCTGAGCTCGAATTCAGCGCCCACACCCCGGCCTGGGTTGGGAGCTGGCACTGCTGTGGGAACCAGAGTGGAAGAGAAGGCTAGGGTTGGGGCGGGTAGTCCGGCAAGCCAAGACTGGTTTTTATGCGTTTCCACCTTATACCTATCTAACCCACCCTGCCGCGATCACAGGTGCAAAATAATAATAATAAATAACCGGGAGAAGGGCAGCGGCAGCCTTGGCTATATGTTTAAATTATGTATGCTCTTGTCGGAAGGATATCTGCTCCGCGGTCAGTCCCTGACCACGCTCTGCTAATGATCCAGGAGTCGGGTGCGCAGCCACCAGCGCTCCTGCGGGAGGTGCAGGCGGGAGAAGGTGCGGGGAAATCCGACTGATTTAGGAGGCTGGGGGGTGAGAAGCCTCGATTTATCATCCCTCCTGATGGGAGCGGAAAAGTCTCCGGAGTGACAGATGGGATCTTCAGTGCTGTGCAAGGAGGTAGTTATGAGACCCGCGAGGGGAAGAGGGGACCTGAGCTTACTTTGTCGTTCTCCACAAAGTCTACAAAGGCGGTGCGCTCGATCTCCACCGGCTGCCCCTGCCTGTCGTAGAGCGCCAGGACGAAGTGAAAGAAGTTGGATTTCCTCAAGTTGGAGGGAGGCTGTTTCTCAAAGTGGGCCCGGGACAGGGCTACGCCGCTGCGCATGAAGAGACACGGTGGGGACACAGGACACGGGGAAAGAGAGAAAGACACGAAGTTACCAAACGGGCCCAGGCAACATAGCAGAGAGTTAAGGGTCCGTGGCCCCGATCCAGATTTCTGGACCCTTCTGGCCCTTTTCTTCTATTACGGTTAAGAAGCAGGGACTCCTTAGAGGAGTCATCGTGGCCACGGGGTAGGACAGCAGGACGCTGGACGCTGCTACTGCCAGCTGTTCCAGCCTGCGGGCATCCCACTCCCGGGAGCTCAATCTCCAGTCTTTAGTACAGACCAAGGAACCCCGACTGCAGACCAAAGCCCGGAGGGTCCTCCCCACCCCCAGCGGCCCAAGTCTTGTCCCCTCCGGCCGCCCTCATCTTGTTCCTCAGGTGGCTCCCCCGACTGGGTCAGGATTTGAAGCTGGGCCTGGAGCATAGGGGCTAAGCGCCTCAACACTTTGAAAGAAGTGACCCTTTTCCTTCATCTTCATTGGAGTTACCTGTCCTGGCACTTTACCCACAACGCCTCCTAAACTACTCAGAAAGGCGGTGGGCGAGAACTCTGAGGGGGCCGGACGGGAAGCCTAGAGGCCTCACCTCCTGCTTCCCTCGCTCTTTCGAAAAGTTGCGCGCGGGCTAGGGGCAGGGCGCAAGCCCCCTTGACCAGTACTAGGGATCGGGGCCACCACGGACGACGTGATCCTGAGGACCTCGCCCCTGGAACTGCTGAATTTGGAGAAGCCGAAATGTTATTAAGAGTCAGAGCGCGTTCTCGCCTGGAGCCGACAGTCTCCCGGCTCAAGCTGCATCTCTGGGCGTCGCCGGCCAAACCCGCTGACCGCGAAAGCCGCGTTGGAGGAACCAGGAGATGCCCTGGAGCCTATTGAGTCTGTGCACACACCTCCCCGCCGACCTGTCGCGGCCGGAGACAAACTGGCCGCCAGATCACATTTAACGGGCGACTCGGCGCCCTGGAGAGCAAGCAGATGGACGGAGCTGCTCGGGGCGCTGGGGTCGCCGGGCGTCTGTCCCCAGGGCGCGCAAGTACTTTCACTCTTTTGAAGAGTGTAAAATTTTGACTAGAATCCCCCATCGGACCGCCTGCTTCAACTTTAACAATTACTGGATCGGGGAAAGGAGGAAAGTAGAGGAGGTGTCTTTTGGGAGGTCGGCTAAGGGACTGCGCCGAGGCACCCGCTCTGCGGTCCTGCCTGTTTTTCCTCGGCCCGCAGCCCGGCGAGTCCCCCAGACCGCCAGGAAAGCCGCCGCCGCGGCGGCGAGCCATCTGCTCCAGGACACTGGCGCCCCCGGGCTGAGGCAGAAGGGAGGGAGCTGCCGCCCGTCAGGGTCTCCCGAGCGAAGCGGCTTTGGCTTCCTCTCCTCGAAGGGTGGCGGCCGGCTTCGCTCTAAACGGGACACCTGGAGTCCTGGCCTGGACAGGATTCATTTCTCCAAGCGGAGTCGGGACTTAAAGGGGGGTGGCCAGGAGAGCCGATAGAGAGGCAGCAGTCATGGGAAGAAGTTCATGGGCTCCTGGGCGTTAAGGAGCTGTCTCCCGCATACAAGGTCTTGGAGACCACACATCTCAACTCCACAGTGGTGATGCGGGAGGGGAATCAGAATGTCTTCACGGGGTGGCAGCCTAGACAAGGCGTTTACAACCCCCGGCACAAGGATGCTCAAAACAAAGTCAACTTCAGGGACAAGTATAACTACAGGCTTGTGACCCCTGCGCTTGCCTCCCGTCTCCTTTCCTCCTTTCTTCCCTCAGCGGTTCCTTCTACTGTTACTCCCCGTCTATTCTGCTTAGACTCTTCTCTCCCCCTCATCCCTGCCTCTGTGCGTCTGGTCCACTGTTTTATCTTTGCGCTCAGACCCTCCAGCCTGCCCCCTCCCTGGACGCCCGGCCGATATGCCTTCCCCGGCAGGCGCGCTCCGGCTTCTCCGGCTCCTCCAGCCGCCGCCGCCATCTGGCCGTGGGCTCCGGGCCTCAAGGAATCGCCCGACAAGATGCGGGAGGAGAGGCGCTCGCAAGGAGCAAGACGAAACCTGAGAGTAGCCGGTAAGCCGGCTCTTCTCCGGCGGCCGCCGGTCTGGATCCTCACTCTCCTTTCCTGGCCCGGCCCGCCTGCCAGGACTGGGGACCAAGCTGAGAAGCATCAGATACTACTTTGTTATTTTTCCTCCCAAAGAGTAGTCTGCGGAGAAGAGTGGGGGAACCCAGGCAGTTCAGAAACTCGAGTGTTGGCGGAGGGGTAAGTGTTTAACAGCAGCGACCTGCCGGCCGGAGGGTGAGCCCTAGCGCGCGGGGCCAGGGCGACAGATGCAAAGGGGAGAGAACGAGCGAAAGCGAGACCAGCGAGGGGGGTGACACACGGAGACAGACAGTGAGAGCGAGAGAGCGAACAGATTAGAGATCGCGAGCAGAATCACTCTGCAGCCGTCCCGTTACCTCTGCGCCGCGACGTTGGCGTCCACCACGCCGACGTTTCTGACCCAGGACCTGACCGAATCCATCTCCGCGCCCAGCGATTTCTCTTTTAGAGCTGGTCCTCTTCCTAAAGTATCTTGGATCCCAAACATTTAAAAAGTCTTATCTACTGTCGCTTTAAAAAATGAGTTACAACGCTGTCCTCGCTTTCCCCAACGTTGCCACCAAGCCGTCTCCTCCAAAAGCAATCCAAGAAAAGGGATCAAGTGCTCAAGTTTGAGTCTCTCTTGGGGGAAAATAAAAAAAAGAAGATAACCTGTCCTTTGCTTCCACGCGTGAGGTGCGGGCTGATGTAGCTAAAGTTTGGGTTATATCCTTCGCAAGTTCAGCTCTGCCGCCTCAGGCCCTCCGCCTTAGGTCGCTCGCATCCTTCCAGTGGCAGCGCTGCCTGAATGGGTTACTACGGCCCCAGGCCGCGGGAGGCGGAGCCGAGGCCCGATAAGGAGCCTCATTTGCATGGACGCTCGGGATTGGCCCGCGCTGGGCAGGCCTGGTCGACGTCCTTAGGCGGCGCGCGCCACGCTCGGCGTTGCCTGTAGTCCGGGAGGTGAAAGGGGACAGAAAGCTGCGGGCGCTGAGTCCTAGCCGGAACCCCGTGTGTGTGTGTGTGTGTGTGTGTGTGTGTGTGTGTGTGTGTGTGTGTGTGTGCGCGCGCGCGCGCGTGAGATGGGGGCCCGCAAATCTTGCCCTGAAGTCGGGTAGCCTGGCCCTGCCGGCTGGTGCGCGCCGGATAAGTCTGGTCGCGGCAGCTGGAAGTTTCAGCGAGCCTGCCTCTAAATGCGGACTTTCGTCCTGCGGGAGGCATATTCATTCCCAGGGCTGCTTGGGTTCTATGTGCAGGTCTATGAAGAAGCGGAGTGTGACCACATGTACTTAATGTTTTGCGCAAACGTTCCCGAGAGCAACCCAGTTCCCCGGACGGGCTCTCTCGAGTCTCCTGGAGTTACTTGGTGACACTCATTTTGTGAGCGGTTTACAAGTTGAAAGACAAGGATATATGAATGAAAGCGGAGCGGGGTGGGGGGTGGCGGGAGGCGGACGAACAAGGCTCAAGTGCTATTCAAATAAATAGGATGTCGGAGGAAATGGTCTGAGCACTAAGGAAAATCCCCTCCTCCGGCGGACGCGAGCCGGAGTTGCACCCGGTGCAGATGAGAGATTGCTGACAGATCGTGGCAGGCTGAGTGCGAAAGCTGCCCGGCTGTTTGTCCCGGGAGCTCCCTTCGGTCCCCATTCCCTCCCGCCACAACCCCCGCCCCCCCGCGCCCCCCAGTTCCCGAAGCCCCTGGGGGCCAGCAGAGGAGCTGCGAGGAGGTAGCGGGGCAGTTGCAGAAACTTTGCCCAAAGCTCGCGGTCGCCACGGTGCTGGCCGCGGGGGCTGAGGGCCGGGAGGCGGCGGCAAGCTCCGCCAAACAGCTGAAACTCTAGAAGGCTTTTTAACTACGCCGGGCAGCTCGCGGTGCCTATTAAAAAAAAAAAAATCCTCCTGCCTGGGTGTTATTTTCTGGCTTCTCCTTTTGTATTCTGATCTGTGTATAGATCTGCTGCTGAAATCTAGAACACTAGCGCGAAAACAGATTTGAAGACAATGAATGCAAATCTGTGCTCAAAGACCATCTGCCGTGGAGGAGACAAATCAGCTGTTCCGCACAGTTCGAGCGGCTGTGCCCGGGCCTCCCAGCCTCATTACTCAGAGAGCCCGAGCTAAAGCCTGGGTTTCATTCTGGAGACTTCCCCGCCTCACCCCCCAACACACACTTAGGACGCAAATCTGAGTGCGCCTTGACTCCCGACGAGATCCCTTAGGTGTAGCTGAGCGCTCACAATTGAACTGCGAGAGTTTGCCGCTAGAGGACATAGCGCCTTTGCAACTCGTTTGCCTGGGAGGACAGGAAGCTCGCGCTTTTCAGCAATGCCGCTCTCCTGAGAAAGCTATGGATCTGCGCCTCCACGCTACGCCCAGGGCAAACCGCGACCTGACTGCGTGGACCGAACGCACTCGGGAAGCGCAAGGGACTCTACTGCGAAGATTGGCTTGAGAACCGATGCGGAGGGAGAGAGGGTGCGCGGACCCTCATTACACAAACCCAGATCCCTGGATTGGAGTGGTTGATGGTGTGGGTAGGGGGAGCATACAGGTTGTGAAATCCCCACCTCTAGGTTGTGTCGACTGTGGCACCTCCACCCCAGGGCTCTGGATTGCTGTCGTTGAACGAGAAGGGCAGGGGTGAACGGCGATTGGGCATAAAAATATGGAACTATGGAACGGGACTGTTGTAAAAGCCAAGTAAGATAGATGTCCAAAGGAAGGAGGGTGGGCGGAAAAATTTGTAGGATGAAACTTACTTCTTGTTTCAGCTAGGCAATTCTCTATTTTATGCAGATTTTATGGGTGATTTCATCCCTGCAAAAACTAAACACCTGGAATCTTCTACCCTGGCCCCACTCTCTTTGTAAATTTCTCAGAACCTCAAGTAACCACTCACCCCCCATCTTCATCCTTGGTTCGTGCCCAGCGGAGCCAAAGAGCTGCTTGGCGTAGAGTGTTGAACAGCCCGTGAGGCCCTCAAGACTTTTGGAGAAGGCCGGCGATTTTTTTTACCCCCAGGGGGTCTCTGACCTGCAGCGTACCAGGAAAGGTACGGAGCACAGCCTCTAGGGACCCCGAAGCAGCAGAGGGCCCGGACCTGGCCCGGACCGTCTGCCCCTGAGGCCCGTGTTGGCTGGGGTTAAAGGGCAGACCCAGGGTCGAGGACACTGGCTCTTCTCTCCCGCACCAGCTGCTACCCAAATTATGCCCCCTCAGGAAGCGAATGAATTGGTTCATTCTCCCAGCTCCCTGCTGCCCGCCCCAAACCAGACGACCCCGCACGGCGGGCGCCCCCACCTCACCTCCCAGAGACAAGTTCAGGGGCCTCAGTGCTCAGCCAGGAGGCAGTTTTAAAAATCGTGGCCCCGGAACCCTCACCTGGGTGTAGCCGGGAGCCGCTCCGCTCCTGTCGGGCTGCGCTAGAGGTGCCCTCCCCGTCACCGCGGCGCAGGGCGTTCGGGGCGAACGGTAGCCACGATGCTGCGGACCCTGTGGGCTTCGAGCCACAGACATCCAAATTCCCTCTAGGCTGGGACGGAGTTCCCTGACTATCGCAGGGAGGGCGGTGGAGGGGGCACGGAACGGGGGGAGCAGCCTTGGGCCCAGAAAGGCGGCGCTTCGGTCTTCGGGGAGCAAGGAGCGTTTCTGCCACCCGAGTTGGGTTTAATTAGGTCTGTGTGGGTTTGGGGAAGGGTGGGCGCAGAGTCGGCCACCCGCGCCGAGGAGGAGCGCTGGTTAACGATGGAGTGAGTGGCGCGGTGGCTGCGCCCGGAGGGTCTCTCGCATCTCGATGGCCTCCGGCTACCCCCGAACAAACCACCTTTTCAAACACGCCACAAAAAATCCGCCCTGAGCCGCGCGGAGGCCAGGCAGGCGCAGCTGCGGCCCGGGGAAGCCCGGCCCGGCGGGGGTGCGGAGCCCGCGCGCGCCTCCCGGGCTTGGGCCAGCCAGCTTCGTTCCGCCCCTTGCCGGGGTCGAGAAAAATCCGAGTTGAACGTTATTAAAATTCTTCCTGACCATCTAGTTACACAAAACCAAAGTCGGGGTCGTAGTATTACGTCTTGTCCCCTCCTTTGTTTACTCTTCCCAAGAAACCCCCGGGTGTTTCCCTTCCCCGCGTTCAAATTTCACATCTGCATCTTGGTGCGATACGTTCAATTTCCTCCCGATTGGTTATAAGGCCGGTTTCCCCCGTCTCTTTCTCTGTCCAGTCTCCTGGCGCTGCATCTCTCCTCCCGGTCAGAGGTTCCGAGATTTTTCTTAGAAAATTGCTTTCTGGGCCTAGTTCTCGTCCAGCATGGCCCAGAGATGAAATTGATGGTGTGAGAACACACACACACACATACATACACACAGCCCGATCTTCACCCCCACTCCCAGACACACACGCGGCGCTTAGGTCTAGCAACCCGAAGAACTGAGCCTGACTAGATCCCAGGGAATTAGACCCGCAGGGACAGTCTGGGTTTTATAAATGTAAAAAAGCAGCACTCGGCGAAAACCTCTCTTCGGACGTGAATTTTCCAATTTGTTTGTTTTAGTTGACACCTTTGATTTTTATTTGTCTGAGTAGAAATAGATTGGCTCACTCACTGTCTCTGAACCCTGACAATATTTTAGTTCACAATGCTTCGTGAAATAATTTTTTTTAATACCCAACTCCACTCCCTCCCAGTTGAGATTTCAACTCGGCATCAGTTAAATATCCAAATCCACCAACTCCACTCCAAATTTCTTATTGAAATTGGACTTGAACGCTTCATAAATGAGAATTCCCTAGAGGGGGAGGGGCAGGAACTACTGTATTCACAAATGTGCTACAAATATTTCAGGACTCCATCGTCCATACCAAACAGAGCCCTTTAAAGACAATTTGGTAAAAATTTAGATTCTCTTCTTGATTTATTTTTTCAGAGTGAAAGGGATTCCAGCGGGAACAGTTGCAGAAATACCGAGGCGACGAAAAACACTTTTTAGACACACGATGTGGCACCCAGGCCAGTGAAAATGGACTGAAGGAGTCAGAGGGCTTTATCCTAACCCAGAAAGTAACTTCCTCTTTCTCTCCTCTTCTTTTTCTTCCTCTTCTTTTCTTTCCTGCTCTTTCACCCTCTCAGAAATACCCTTCCCTCCCATTCCCTTCTTCCGGGCGTGCCGAGCCAGGGATGGAGCCAAGTCAGAGATGCGGAAAGGTCAGCAGAATAGATTTTCGAAGCAGCAGCCGCGTTTGGACGTTTGGAGCGCAGACTTCGGAGCAGGGTCCACGGCGTGTGTGTGTGTTGGGGAACAGGTGATCCACAGAGAAAGAACTGCCTGTTGCGGCCTCCACGCGCTCCTGAGGACCCGATTTCCTGGGTGGATAGGGTGGCCTTCGCGTCCAGCCCGGGTTTGAGGCTGTGCTGGGGTAAGCACGCCGTTTGCAACCCCTTCAGGAGGAAGGCGGTGGCGTCTCTGTCACCGCGGAATTAAGGCGCAGAGATCTAGAGGCGAATTGACCCGCATTAAGAGACCC
The DNA here is from genome assembly GCA_024291935.2 of Okapia johnstoni. Classification (NCBI taxonomy): domain Eukaryota; kingdom Metazoa; phylum Chordata; class Mammalia; order Artiodactyla; family Giraffidae; genus Okapia; species Okapia johnstoni. The sequence continues at coordinate 35,567,002 of CM044314.1, read as the reverse complement.
AATCGAGCAAGTCTCCCGCAGAATAGGGCTGAAAGGAAGATATAAACGAACGCTGGCGGGACATTTACCCAGCACTTCCGCGGAGCCAGGCACTGCCAGGCACTTTCTCACCTTTAAACTTGACAGCGACACTTTAAGACGGACCTATTTGCCCCCATTTTACAGTTGAATGAAATGAGGATGGGAGGTGACAAGTGGCGTCTCAGCTGATAAGTAGGGAACAAAGACACCTACCGATGTCCCACTTCTAAGGCAACACAAGGGCGAGCAGCTTAAGGCCTTAACACAGAAAAAGTTCAATGCGACTCTTTCCCGCCCTTTTTTCGGCTTCTCGGTTTAGTTGAAGGAGAAGATAACATGTGCTCCTCCGAAGCGACCCCCGCTCCCCACTCCCCGTGGTCTTTCCTAGTGGTCCCCGCACCGCCCCCCACCCCACCCCCCCCCCCCCCCGCCTCTGCCAGCCGGCAGGGGAAAGCCCTCGAGACCCGCCAGCTCCCTCCCCGCTCGCCGCGGAGGTGTGAACGATGTGTTGATTATTCATATTTTTGCAGAGCTTACCCTCCACCGCGGTCGGCGAGCCGCATTTCACACGTACACGTACGTACACACTTGTACACGCTCGCTCGGCGGCCCTGCGCTCGCCCTGCGCTCTGCGCGCGCGGGCATCGCGCCCCCCACCCCAGGGACCCTCTCCTCGATCTGGTGTGTGTGTGTGTGTGTGTGTGTGTATTAGTCGCTCAGTCGTGTCCTACTCTGTGCGATCCCATGGACTGTAACCCACCAGGCTCCTCTGTCCATGGGATTGGATTCTCCAGGCAAGAATACTGGAATGGGTAACCATTTTCTTCTCCAGGGCACCTTCCCGACCCAGGGATCGAACCAGAGTCTCCAGCATTGCGGGCAGATTCTTTACTGTCTGAGCCACCTGGGAAGGGGAGGGATGAGCAAAAGGCTCCCACCTTCCTCTCTGCATAAGTCACCTCCTCTTCCAATCTCCGAAACGCACCCCTGGCTTCCAGATCCAACTTTTTTCCCCATAATACACTTGTCTTCCTAACTCCCCATCCCTACCCCCGCCCTGGATTGCGTGGGTGGAGAGGGGGAGTGGGTACAGCTACAAACAGGTCACCAGTCAGAATATCATTCCAGTCGGCACCAGGCGATCTCCTCCCACACACACACCTCAGCGTCACCTCCACCCACACCACACACCTCCGTGGCAAGAGACAAAATCGGGAAAAGGCAGTTGGGTACAAGGCATACTTTCACGTTGTCTTTAACGGTGTAAATAGGACTTCTAGCTCTAGGACCTCCTCAAATGCTGCCCGAGGCCTAGAAATTCCATTTCTGGCTGATGCGAACCCCTCCGCATCTCCCAGGAGGTGGTACACGCATTTCAGGGCGGCGGGGTTCAGGGTTAGGAAACCTCAGAACAGGCTGGGAAAACAGCGAGCAGACCGGGCCGGGCAGCCCCGTCTCACCCTCGAAGGGGCGACAGAACTTCTACTTACTCTGGTTTCACGGAGGAGATCGAGCAGGGGTCAAGTTGCTCAGAGGGTCAGCAGCGGGGACTGTCTCGAGGGCCAGGAAGCTCCTGAACAGTATTATGAGCAATGGCAGATGCGCCCGATAGGGGGCGCTGGACTAAAGGCAGTAAAACCCTCTCGAGTGCCGCGCTTTCTGCAGCTCTGACGCGGGACGAGTTGAGGCGCTCTAGTGGTTTCTATGGCTTCCCTGGTGGCTCAGCTGGTAAAGAACTTGCCTGCATTGCGGGAGACCTGTGTTCGATCCCTGGGTTGGGAAGATCCCCTGGAGAGGGGAACGGCTACCCACTCCCGCATTTCGGCCTGGAGAATTCCATGGACAGAGGAGTCTGGCGGGCTACATAGTCCATGGGGTCGCAAAGTGGTCCCTATGGGGGAAGCAGGGTGAAAAAGGAGAAACCCTTCCGGCGTTGGTATCCTCAGACCCAGATTAGAGCCTCGCATTTGCTGGTGAGGTCTTGGGCATTTGAGCCTCCTCCCAGGGGCCTCAGTTTCCTAATCCGTAAAATGGGAGTGTTATTCCTTTGAACCTCAGTTTCTTTGTTGGTAAAATGGACCTATTTCTTTCCCCAGGGCTTCACTTGCCTTATGGACTAAAAGATAACTTAGGGCAAAGTAGCTGGCCCATAATAGGTGCTCAATAAATGCCTGTTTCCCTTCGCCAGCTTCATCGGTAGAATGCGCAGGATGATATTGGCTCATTGTACGTCACTAGGGCTGTGAGTCTCCTGTGAGGGTGGTTTCCCCCCACCCCCACCCCTCCTGACCCCACCCTTCCTGTGAGCTCCTTGAGCAGGATTTCTGACTTGCTTTTCTTAGTTCCTTGGCCCGCACCGGCTGTTGCCTGCAGTGGGCGCTATTTTTGTTGCTGTTTGTTTGTTTTTTTAACATGGAATTATCTCTAGCAAAATGCTTTGGAACCTATCTGGTGCCTCCGGGTGTCAGAGTGCACGGAAGGCACTCTATGGGGCCTTTCCCCGGGGAGGGGCTGGGACTTTCTAGGAGTCTGCGATGGGGACCCAGCGTTGCCATTTTCACCGCATTGGGCCGGTCTCATCCTGAACGAGAGCGCGGTTGCCTATGGGGCCATTGCAGGGGGGCAGGCGTGCTGGAATCGCTAAAACCTCCAGAGAACTGAGGGAAATTGCAAGGAGTTCTGGAAAGGTCCTTCCGTCGGGGTGGCCAACACCAGCTGATTGATGGGGAGCCGGGATCCCCTCCGCGCGCTGCGCGCTCCGCCGGGAACGCGGCTCTCCAAGCGCTGCGTGCTGGTCTCGGTCCCCGTGGAGCTGAACTCCTGAATAGAGCTTCCTATAATCCGCATTCAGCGAAGCTGACCAGGGAAGACAAGAGGCGAAAGAAACCAGACGCAGAGACCAGAAAAGGAGAGGGCCCCGGGGGAAGAAAGTGGTTCCGGAAATTTTATATCCCATAGCACTAAAGCCTCCTAGAAGTTCCTTATTAACTGCACCTTTTATGCAAAAGCAATGCATGTTTAACGCAGAAAAAAATCATGCATAGAAACAGAAACAACATTAAAAAAAATTCATAACCACGCCTAATCAAACCAACAAAGAATGGTTGTTCATATTTGGGTGGGTTTTCTCTCACCTTTCTTTCTGATTTCTATATGCTGATTTGTAACTTTTCTGCTCACTTAATATAGCATATTTTCCATACAACTAAATATTTTCCTACAGTAACGTTTAATATTGGCATACTATTTCATTATCCAGAAAAAATACACTATTAATTGTTTAACCAATTGCTATTGTTGAACATTTAAGTTATTTCTGATTTTTCACCATTATAAATAACACTGTGATGAACATCTTTGTAGATTTTGCTTTTCACATACTATGTGAGATAAAGTCCTAGAAGTAAAATTGCAAGATCAAGGGTTATGCATTTTTCTTAAACCTTGATACAGAGTGATAAATTGTCTTCTTGAAAGACAATATTTACTCTCTCCCTGCCCCCACCCTCAATCTTGCTCAATCCTGGAAGCTATTTTCTTGTTTTAAAAATTTGTCAATTTGATAGATTGCAAATGTCTTTTGGTTCTTTTATTTGAGATTTATATTTCATGGATTTTCAATAAGGAGAAATTATATTTCATTCATTTTTTGGCCACTGCATTTTGGGTGTGTTGCAATTTCCTATTTTATTAGGATGTTACATTCTAATTCATCATGTATGTTGCAAATATTTTCCCCAATCTTTGTTTGCCCTTCATTGTGTTTATGGTAATTTTTGGTGGCAGATACAGATGTAGTTAAAAAATTTTAATGTGCAAGTAATAAAATAGCAATGACTTAAATTATAAAGACACTTAAATATCTGACATAACAAGAAATCTGAGGGTAGATGGCCCCAAGTTAGATGGTAGTGTTGCTTAGTCACTAAGTCGTGTCTGACCCTCTGCGACTCCATGGACTGTAGCCCACCAGACTCCTCTGTCCATGGAATTTCCCAGGCAAGAATACTGGAGTGGGTTGCCATTTCCTTCTCCAGAGAATCTTTCTGACCCAGGGATGAAACCCGTGTCCCCTGCATTGCAAGTGGATTCTTTACCGCTGAGCCACGGGGTACCACTCACTAATGCCATTAACTACCTGATGTTTTTGCTTTTCATCTCGCTGTCGTTTGCATGTTGAGTTTTCAGTCTCGTGTTTACTGCCTTTTGGTAATGAGATGGTTCATACAGCAGCAAACTCCCATAGCAAAAATTCAAGGCAGGAAGCAAGAGGAACACAGATACAATAAGTTTCCGTCCCCTTAAAAGCTTTTCCAGAAACATCCTTTATGTCTCCTCTGTTATAATTAAGTTAAATGGTATCCAGGGTCAGATAGGTAGCTGAGAAAGCAAGTACCCACTTTTCCATCCTCTATGTGACAGGCCTCAGAGATGAGGGTTGAAAATGGCAGTTGGATTAGGCAATCAGTTGAGCCCACTACAAATAAAGGTGTCTTTAGATTGTGTGTGGTTTGGGACTTATGTGGTGGTCCAGTGGTTAAGACACTGAGCTTCCACTGCCAGGGGCACAGGTCTGATCCCTGCTCTGCCTATCCAAGGGCATGGCCTAAATAAATAAATTGTATGTAATTATATCCATCCTTTTTTTCCATGATAATATCCTCCTTTTGTCATTGCCAGGTAATCCTTCCCCATTCTAAAATAATTTAAATATTGACCTATATTTTTTTATAATTTCTTTTCCCATTAAAAATTTCCCTAAATAAGTAGATGTGTTTGCTGTGGTCTTGGTTCCACTTTCAACAATAAGGACCAAAATCTTAGAAGATGAATTTGAATATAAGTTTAGTTGTTCAGTTCAGTTCAGGTCAGTCGCTCAGTCGTGTCCAACTCTTGGCGACCCCATGAATCGCACGCAGCACACCAGGCCTCCCTGTCCATCACCAGCTCCCAGAGTCTACCCAAACCCATGTCCATCGAGTCAGTGATGCCATCCAGCCATCTCACCCTCTGTCGTCCCCTTCTCCCCCTGCCCCCAATCCTTCCCAGAATTAGGGTCTTTTCCAATGAGTCAACTCTTCACATGAGGTGGCCAAAGTATTGGAGTGTCAGCTTCAACATCAGTCCTTCCAATGAACACCAGGACTGATCTCCTCTAGGATGGACTGGTTGGATCTCCTTGCAGTCCAAGGGACTCTCAAGAGTCTTCTCCAACACCACAGTTCAAAAGCATCAGTTCTGCGGAGCTCAGCTTTCTTCACCGTCCAACTCTCACATCCATACATGACCACTGGAAAAACCATAGCCTCGACTAGACAGACCTTTGTTGGCAAAGTAATGTCTGCTTTTAAATATGCTATCTAGGTTGGTCATAACCGTCCTTCCAAGGAGTAAGCGTATTTTAATTTCATGGCTGCAATCACCATCTGCAGTGATTTTGGAGCCCCAAAAAATAAAGTCTGACACTGTTTCCCCATCTATTTGCCATGAAGTGATGGGACCAGATGCCATGATCTTAGTTTTCTGAACGTTGAGCTTTAAGCCAACTTTTTCACTCGCCTCTTTCACTTTCATCAAAAGGCTCTTTAGTTCTTCTTCACTTTCTGCCATAAAGGTGGTGTCATCTGCATATCTGAGGTTATTGATATTTCTCCAGGCAATCTTGATTCCAGCTTGTGTTTCTTCCAGTCCAGCATTTCTCATGATGTACTCTGCATATAAGTTAAATAAGCAGGGTGACAATACACAGCCTTGATGTACTCCTTTTCCTATTTGGAACCAGTCTGTTGTTCCATGTCCAGTTCTAACTGTTGCTGCCTGACAGAATGTGGTCCACTGGACAGAATGTGGTCCACTGGAGAAGGGCATGGCAAACCACTTCAGTATTCTTGCCTTGAGAACTCCATGAACAGTATGGAAAAGTTTAGTTGTAGATATATTTAAATATTTAATTCACTCATTTTATTCAAAACATATTTGCTATTTATATGTCAACTATATGCCATCTGGAATTTATTTTGGTGTACATTATGAGGGGGAAGTCAAACTTCTGTAACCAAATGGTTAGGTGTACCAATAGCATTTATTACATAATCTGTATTTTCCCCAAAATGTGAAATGTCACCATATTTTTAAATAAGTATTGAGACTTTTAAATTGGAATGGAAATTTAGATGGATATATCTAGAAACTAGTAATGCATATTTTACTTTCTCAGTTCCATTTGCATAGTTGAATTTTGTGTTCTGGTTTGTTTTTATTCCTCATGACTATTTCGGCTTACATCAACAGTGCACCAAAAACTTGGTATTATCTGATTTTCTAATGTTGGCTATGAAGTTACATCTCACTGTTGTTGTAATATGCATTTCTTTGATTGCTCCTGCTGGCGAGCTTCTTTTCAGATAATTTTTAACCGTCTGGGTCTCTTCCAGTGGCTCATTTCCCCACTGGGTTCTCAGCTTTGGTGATTGTTGTTGCTAATACTTCTTGCTGCTGCTATTGTTGATGTGGATGATTTGCAGGAATACCTTGTCTGCTGAGATGTTAATCCATCGTCAATTTTAGATGTCAACAAATATTAACTCTGAATCTGTCATTGGTCATTATTGTCACAGTTGCCCTGTTTTAAATAGGAATGCATCCATTTTGTGCTTTAGGGTCTTATTCAAGAGCTCTTTCTGGCCCTTAAGTTCACAAAGAAATACTCCTATGTTTTGACTAGAGCTTTTGCTTTCCTATTTACGTGCTTTAACACGGTCTTTTTGCCTTTTCATACTGTTCATGGGGTTCTCAAGGCAAGAATGCTGCAGTGATTTGCCATTCCATTCTCCAGTGGACCACATTTTGTCAGAACTCTCCACCATGACCCGTCTGTCTTGGGTTGGTCCATCATGCCTACACGGCATGGCTCATAGTTTCATTGAGTTATGTAAGGCTGTGGTCCATGTGATCAGTTTGGTTAGTTTTCTGTGATTGTGGTTTTCATTCTATCTACCCTCTGATGGGTAAGGATAAGAGGCTTGTGGAAGTTTCCTGATGAGGAAGGACTAGCCATAGGGGAATCTGGGTCTTGCCTTGATGTGCGGAGCCAAGCTCAGTAAACCTTTAATCCAATTTTCTGTTGATGGGTGGGGCTGTGTTCCCTCCCTGAAATTTGGCCTGAGGCCAGATTATGGTAGGGGAATGGTGGTAATGGTGACATTCTTCAAAAGGACTTATGCCAGCACACTACGGCTCCCAGGACTGTTGTATTCAGTGCCCCTGACTCTGTGGCAGGCCACTGTCTATCGATGCCGCCACCAGAGACTCCTAGATACTCACAGGCAAGTCTGGCTCAGTCTCTTGTGGGGTCACTGAATGTTCATTGGAAGGACTGTTGCTGAAGCTGAAGTTCCAACACTTTGGCCACCTGATGTGAAGAACTGACTCATTGGAAAAGACCCTGACGCTGGGAAAGATTGAAGGCAGGAGGAGAAGGGGATGACAAGGATGAGATTGTTGGATGGCATCACCGACTCGATGGACATGAGTTTGAGAAAGCTCCGGGAGTTGGTGATGGACAGGGAAGCCTGGCGTGCTGCAGTCCATGGGGTTGCAAAGAGCCAGACACGACTGAACAACTGAACTGAGCTGAACTGAACACAGTCTAGATTTTGTTTTCTCGGTTAAAGTGAACCTTGAAAATGTGATGGTTACATTGTAACATGGTAAGAAAAAAATTGTCCCAAATTATTTGGGACAGAACTTCCTTTTTGTATATGATGTAATTTACAATTCCTTCTGGGAAATAATTAGCATTCTTGAGCAATTTTTGGAGAACTTTTACTGAGGTCACAAGCACCTTCTGAGTTGTGGACCTTGAGAGGAATCTGGTAATATTAACTGGCACCCCTTTATTACAGCACCTACCATTTTCTATCCATTTCTCTGCCAAAAGACAAGCTTTTGAAGTGACTGGCTCAGGACACTATTCCCTCATGGCAAATTTGAAATACAACTTTGACATGAGCTGGTAATAATTTTTTTACCAGTAAAGTTTCTTTGACAATAGTTGATACAGTACTCACTTCAATAGCACATGTACTAAAATTGGAATGATACAGAGAAAATTAACATGGTCCCCACTCAAGGAAAACAGTTGATACCATCTTCAGATCTTCATTTAGATACATTTCTCAGTTGACCAACATATTTCTTTGAGTAATTTTTTTGGGGGGAAATGATATGTGGATTTTATCATTTTTGTAGTGATATCACTGCCACCATTACAGTTCAGTTTGATAATAATCCCCCAGTGTTAGTTTAGAATCCTTTCACACAATGTTGATATTAAGTGTTGACTTCCAGTACATTCTTTACTCTCATTGTGATGACAGTTGTTTAAGAGTGTCATTTTCCCAGTGTCTTTACACTGGTTCATCAAATTTCTCTCTTTCTCTTTAACTACAAGTTTCTCTTTAAATGTCTAAAGAAGTTGCATAGCCCGTAATCACTCTTCTGACAAAGCGAAGTAGATTCAAGGATCCTGGACAAGCCTCTTCTCGATTCTATGCTTTAGTTTCTTCATCTTTTAGATGTGATAGTGATACATTTCAGCCATTTTTGTTATGTGTTCAAGTGATAGGCGTTTATCATTTATTTATTATTATTATTATTTTGGTTGCACTTGGTCTTCATTGCTGTGCTGATTTTTCCCTAATTGTGGTAAGCTACTCTTCATTGTGGTACACGGATTTCTCATTGCAGTGGCTTCTTTTTCTGGGGAGCACAGGCTCTAGGCACATGGGCTTCACTAGTTGCAGCACTCGGACTCAGTAGCTGTGGCTCAGGGGCTTAGTTGCTCCATGGCATGTGGGATCTTTCTGGATCAGGGATGAAACCCATGTTCCTTTGCACTGGCAGATGGATTCTTATCCACTGTACCACTAAGGAAGTCCAAGGTGGAGTCTTGTGTGGACATCAGCTCCTCCAGGACTCAGTGACAGAAGAAGTGAAACACTTAGAATGATTGTACATTTAACTTTTCTAGATTTAAGCTCCAGGGGTCTATGGAGAATAGGCAGGCAGCTGCAGCTAGAGGCTGCTGTACTAAAGAGCTTCATCCTTATGTCTGAGAGTTTTTTCATGTTTCTTATGACAATTCATGTTAACTGAGGCAGCGACCTTTAATAGAGGGTCTCCTCTGCCACTCTCAGATGCCCACACCTTGTTTAGGATACAACCCCAAACAGATGAGTGCTGGAGTGGTGCCCACTGAAAATTTTGCTGTGCCCAGTGCATGGTGCTGGAACGCATGTGGAACTGGGAGTTCCCCCACATCATCTCCAGTCTCCCACTGCTCTGAATTAGGACATGCCAGTGGGGTGACTTCCACTGGTCCCTGGGTAGTTTTTCATCTGAAGAAAATGTGTGAAACGAATTCAGAGGAAACACCTGTCTAGGCAGACCCCTCCCCTCAATCCAGTCTCACCTGTAATGTGTCTTGGAGAAATTCCTTGAAGTTTATTGTATGAGAATGGCACCTTTCTCTGGTTTCCAGCTATAACGTGTCTTTTTATTATAATATTCTTTTGGCAATTTCAATAGGAATTTGGAGTCTGGTGCTCAGACGACTGGAATCTCTTACTCAGGTCTGTATTCCCAGCACCTAGTAAAATATAATAAGTGTAAAGAATGTGTGTGTGATGAAGAAGAGATGAATTCAGTGAATTTTGATCACATAATGTAGAGTCTAAATCAGGACCCTTTTGGGAATTAAAGGAGACACTGACCAGGTGAGACACCAGATCAGCAGGAGTGAAATGGGACTCTTCCCAGCAAACAAGAGATATGGTCACTCTATGCATAAGGGAAATGGAGAAGAAAGAGGAGAAAGAAAGAGGAAAAAAGAGTAGGATGGAAGAATGAGAGAAAAAATAATGTGCTTGGATTCCCACAGAAACCAATTCTGAGATGGAGAGTGAGATGCAGGAAACTGATTGAAGAATCTTGTCAACAGTAAATGAGGGGGACTTCAGTTGGTCCAGTGGTTAAGAATCTCCCTTGCAATGCTGGGGACATGGGTTCGATCCTTGATCTGGGAACTAAGATCCCACATGCCACAGCTACTGAGCCTGCACACTGCAACAAAAGATACCATATGATGCAACTGAGACCTGATGAAGCCAAACAAATGAATAAATATATTTTTTTTAAAAATAGTAGATGGGGTTGAGTGGGAGATGTAAGATTGGGCTGAGGGAAAAGTTGATGGGCCACAGGGAACTTTGAAGCTGGGATGGCCCTGCAGAGATGTCCCAGAACAAGACAAGGAGCTTGTGCCTTTTCACTGCAGCATCCTCTGCTCACAGAATGTATGCTGGCCATGGGAAGATAGTATGGCCTTGGGTGAGGCGGCTTCCCTCCATGAAGGTCAATTCCCTCCCAGAGATGTCGCTGGGGATCTTCACCAGCCAGCAGGGCCAGTAGTTAGGGTGTGCCTAGGGTGGGGTCGGGGTAGCTCGCCACAGTGGCTGCTGCTTTCTACTCATGGTGCTGCTCCATGCCCTCCTTCATAGAGTAAGTTCATTCCCATCTGAAAAGTTCCAAGGGGACTCACTGGGACAAACTGCAGCTGGACTCAAGGCCGTAGCTGATACTCATCATCTTCCTCTACTATCCATCTAGATTCCCCTCACCCTCAAGTAGCACTTCTGCTGGTCAGGGTGAACCTCATCCATGAGAACTTCGAGTCTCTGGCGAACATACCCCTCTCAGGCTATGGCTGTTGGATGTTTCCACTTGCCATCAGAATTAGGGTTAGGGTTAGGGTACTAAGAGATTCCCCTACTGGATCACTTGTGAGAAAGATCCATCCCCCTCTGCTCCACTTAAGGAACAGCAGCCTCCCTTCTCCCAGTGATCAGGGTCAATTACCCCCCAGGCAGGATGGTGACCCCTTTCTCTGGCGGCTGGTCTCTTAGCACAAGGAGCCCCAAATGGCCGAGCAATAGTCGCAGCTTAAAGTTTAAAGTTCCATAGTGAAGACTTCCCTGGTGGTCCAGTGGTTAAGAATCTGCCTTCCAACGCAGGGGACACAGGTTACAGCCCTGGTCTGAGAAGATCCCACATGCTGTGAAGCCACTGGGCCGGTGCACCACAACTTCTGAGCTCAAACTGTAGAGGCTGTCCTCTGCAACAAGAGAAGCCGCCACAATGAGAAGCCCATGTACTGCAACTGGAGAGAGTAGCCCCTGCTCTCCACAACTAGAGAAAGCCCATGGGCAGCAATGAAGACTCAGTGCAGCCAAAAATAAATGAATTTAAAATAGAGGTCTGTTGTGAAAGCATTCCCTTTCTGGAAACAAGGACCTCTAGGCACTTAGAGTGTCAAGGAAAAGAAGCTTTAGTTCACTAAGTGGGTCGCTGGTAATAAAAAAAAAAATACAAACGGAGCCAGTTCTACTTCCATACCATGTTTCTCAGCCTTCTGTGTTCTGTCCATTGGGAACACAGTGCCACAGAATGGCATTCCTGAAGGCAGCATCATACTGAATCCTGGAGATGGTACCCCATCCTCATACGAGATCGTCTGGGAGCCAGCACCTCAATTATTCTCACAGGGTAGCAGTTTCTGGGTGGTGGAATATATGATTGGGCCAATGGGTGCTCTGCTCATGTACCCGTGTGCCCTGCTCAGTCCCGTGGTCTGATACGACATTTTGCAGGACCGCATGTTGCCAGGGCAATCCTGTGTAAACAGTTGTGTTGGCTTCAGTATTCCAAACAGGAAAGGCAAACCTACATCCCAGTGATGAGTCCATCCTAGTCAGGATGAATCACTGGCCCCTTTACAACAAGGAGTACGTTGATCTGCTTTCAATATGTGTGTGTCTAGAGACTCAGCATTGATCTATGGCTGGCAGGCTGGACACTGGGCAGTGGCAGTGGCCGGTCTTTGTGAATAGACTCTCATGCTTTGGGCCCCTGCATCTCTGCCACCATGGCTATGCTGTTGGTGTGCTCCTGTGTCAGCACTGTAGTGTCAGAAGTTGGCTGATGACAGCTGGCTGAGTCATTGTGTTCACTTGGTTATTAAACACCTCTTCCCTGGTAGATGCTCTCTGGTGTGTGTTAACATGTAACAGAGATCTTCACTCTTCAAACCCATTCCAATGGGTCCAGTGACCCAGGACAGAACTCCACACATTACCAGGCTCCCCTATGCCCCCCTCTTTCAGGGTGGGGGCCTGATGACTCTTTGGGTTCCCAGGTATCAACTTGGAATATGTATCCAATAGTCCTTCAAATGTCTGAATTGTCACCATTCCCCTGGAAATAACTACTGAAATAAATGGCCCTGGATCCCTTTTGAGAAGCACACTGGCAATGATCACAGACTTGCTGCAGTGTCGTAGGGCCCATTCTTCTGAGGACTCTTCCTCTGCTTTATTCAGTGGGTTCCAGGTCTGAAAGCTGCTCAGGTCTGGAAGGGCACAGGATCATGACCTTTATCGGGATGGCTGCCCTCAGCCTCCTGACCATCGCGCCTTGCTTCCTAGTTATTCCACAGACTGAGTGATACCCCTGCTGGCTGCTCATCTGTCTTGTCCCTCTGGAGGCCTGTACCCAGTTGAAGCATGTGGGGGCTGAGCAAGAAAAAGGGCTTCCATAATGGCTCAAACAGTAAAGAATCTGCCTGCAGTGCAGGAGACCCAGGTTCGATCCCCGGGTCAGGAAGATCCCTTGGAGGAGGGTATGACAACCCGCTTCAGATGGGAAACCCCATGGACAGAGGAGCCTGGTGGGCTACAGTCCGTGGAGTCGCAAAGAGTCAACAGGACTGAAGCGACTAACACAAGAAAATATATGACCACCAGGGGGCAGTAGCACACAGCGCGCTTGCTTTGGGCAGTACTTTGATAGGCAGGGAGTTGGGGGTGCCTCGCACAGACCTCCCGGAGCCAGGGAGAGGGGAGAAAGGCAAGAGAACTCACAGGGGAGAGGGGACACAGAGGGGGCTTAGGTGTGTGGGAGATGTCACTCGGCAGCACGGCAGGGGGTCTCTGGGTCAGCAGAGCTCCAAAGGGCAACTGTGCTGGAGTGTTACAGTTCCAGGATTCGTCTTGTCTGTGGCTGGCAGATGTGAGCTTGGGATATTTTGCTGGGTATGCCAAGTGAGCAGGCTCTGCGTAGCTAAAAATCTACTGGGGCTCTATTGAAAGCAATTGGATGCTTTCAATTTAGAATTTTGAGTTTGATGGGCTTTGGAGCTAATGATCTCAGCATGTTATGAAGATGTGAACAACTTCGTGACAATATGTGGGGGCCCTCTGGCTCGCTGACATAATTCCATGCTCTCTTCATTATCTCTGTTGCTCCCCTGGGTCCGGCCCCCTGGGTGATGTCACCTCCAGCATCACTGATGATGCTTCCGATGGCTACCTACCTCCATTTGGCCCCTACCCTTGAAGGATCTTTGCATCTCGGTTGCTATGGAAGCCCAGTCACCTAACAGCATCTCCTGCCATTTGCCCTGACCAATAGATGAAAGCCCTCCTGAATGTCTCATTGATGTTGGCAGCCCTCACACCAGCTCAGCCAGCTCATTTCTCATTGCCTTGGTGAACAGCATGCCTTCCAGGTCCTCCCAGGGCACATGATGGGTTGGGGAGTCTTCCAGCCTTATGTAGCATGTCCTCTTCACTGAAGCTTTTTATAAACATTTATTAAATTTATTTATTTATATATTAACTTCTGGCTGCACTGGGTCTTTGTTGCTGCATGCAGGCTTTCTCTAGTTGCAGTGAGTGGGAGCTACTCTCTAGTTGCAGTGCATGGGCTTCTCATTGTGGTAGCTTCTCTTGTCACAGAACACAGGTTCCAGGGTGCAGAGGCATGTGAGATCTTCCTGGGCCAGGGACCAAATCTGTGCCCCCTACACTGGCAGGCAGGTACTCAACCACTGAGCTACCAGGGAAGTCCTTCACTGAGGCTTTTGATTCTGTCTTCGATTGTCTTATGCAAACTTCCCCCAAACCATCCTAAGTGTGTTAGCTGTATCTCTCATGATCCCCAAGTCCCAGGATTCCTGGGTCTTTGCCAAGGTATTAATACTGCAGTGTGCCTCCCAGTTCACACGCTCTCCTTTACCCCACTTCATGTTCTCCCCACCTTGGTTCAGTGTCCTCATATAAACTCTCGGGCTCTTCCTAGTACATGGTACCTGGGTCTTGCCTCTCCTTCCAGGCCCAGTCCTTTTCCTCTCTTAGCAGACTCAGCTCTTCCCTGACCAAGTTCTGTTGGGACCTGACCTTACTTATTTGCCTGCTGGCCAGAACTGGAGGTGGGGCTCGGTCCTGAGAGGGGTGTGTGTGCTGCCTCGAAGGACTGAGACCTGTGCATTGTCTTAAGCAAATGGAAAGTATCAGCCCTTAATAAGGAGGAGTGGCCATTTCTATTGGGCCAGGATGTTCAAGAGCCTCTGGAAATTCAAGATGGTCAAGTGTAGATGGCACCATCCAGCCTCTCAGAGTGCTATTCTCCCTGAAAAGAATCCTTGACTCCTGGAGCTATGGGGGTCTTTTTCTTTTCTTTTTTAATGTGTTTACTTATTTATTTGGCTGCAGTGGGTCTTAGTTGCAGCATACAGGATCTTTTCGTTGTGGCATGTAGAATATAGTTCCCCAACCAAGGATCGAACCCAGGCCTAGGGCATTGGGAGCTTAGAGGCTTGGCCACTGGACTGCCAGGGAAGTTTTCTCAAGTTGTATTGACATTTGTGTTCCATCATTTTATGTTTTCAAAGCGCTTTCTCATATTATAGGGTTGGCCCAAAAGTTTGTTCAGGCTTTTCTGTCAGATGTTACCAAAACCTCAAATTAACTTTTTGGCTAACCCAATATTATCCCATATTTGACCTTACAACATCCGTATAAGAATAGGAAGGAGGATTATTCCCTTATAGCAAATGAAAAACTGGGTTATAATGAGTATGGGTATGTCAAAGCCAAACAACTAGCAGAAACAAGGCTTTAAAAGTTGAATTTTTTTAATATCAAGGATTCTATAGACCAACAGTGGGTCAGAAATACTGTTTTAGAAAGCAGAGGCTGCCAAGAATTATGTTAAAATGTCTGTCCCTTCCTAATAAATGTCAGATAGGAAAATAAGAGGACAACTGGTAGTTTTTCTAAATCAGTTATTCACCAAAAGTGTACTTGCTGTCTAAAAGACATACCTGGGACTTCCCTGCTGGTCCAGTGGATAAGAATCTATCTGGAAATGCGGAGGACACAGGTTTGATCCCTGGTCCAGGAAGATCCCACATGCCGCGGAGCAACTAAGCCTGTGCACCACAACTACTGAGCCTTCATGCTGCAACAAGAAAAGCCACCACATTGAGAAGCCCATGCATTGCAACAAAGAGTAGCCCCCGCTGCTGCAACTAGAGAAAGCCTGCATGTAGCAACAAAGACCCAGTGCAGCCAAAAATAAATAAATTTTAAAAAGAAAAGATATAGCCAAGTATACTTGGGATTAGGAGTTTGGAATTAGCAGACACAGACTGTTGAGTATAGAATGAATGAACAAAAAGGTCCTACTGTCTAGCACAGGGAACCATACTCAATATCTTGGGGAAACCATTAATGGAAAAGAAAAGGTATACCCAAGTCAGTTTTTTATTCCTAAACATTTATAAGTCTTTAATAGCCTTACACATAAGATTTCTGTCCATAACAAATTTTGCTCACATCATGATGTTGATCGTGTGGTTAACTGCACTGTGTTAGCTTTGTCCTTGCAACTTCTTCCTGTATATAAAAGAAAAATGTGGTCACTGGGACTTCACAGAGTATACAAATCTATTTTGAGCCTTTTCCAAAGGTAATGAAGAAAGCCAGCGTTTCCTCAAACTGCCCCAGCTGACTTGACTAAATAATAACCAACAGCCAAGAGAAATATGGACTGATGTTGAAGCTGAAGCTCCAATACTTTGCCTACCTGATGCCAAGAGCCGACTCGTTGGAAAAGACCCTGATGCTGGGAAAGATTGGAGGCAGGAGGAGAAGGGGATGATAGAGGATGAGATGGTTGGATGGCATCACTGACTCAATGGACATGAGTTTGAGTAAGCTCTGGGAGTTGATGAAGGACAGGGAAGCCTCGCGTGCTGCAGTCCATGGGGTCGCAAAGAGTCAGACACGACTGAACGACTGAACAACAACAAGAGAAATACTCCTTTGGTCCAGAAGGAATCACAGAGATGATTCCCCTCATGGCAACCACACAAATAAACCCTAGCCCACAATTTTATGTGCTGGATTAAATCAGTAAGTGAATGTAGTTTAACCACAGTAAAAACACTACACAGTACTAGTCATGTATTTTTTTGCCAAGGTATCCTGGTAGCTATAGTAATGACTCCAGCAGACTACTGATATTCACCAGTCAGCTACACTATGTTCAGAACCTTCAGCAAACCCTTTCTCACCTATGGTTAGGGTAACAGATGCCCAATTATTGCTGTGGATAAGGGGGTGGCTGTGGTAATAGTTTCAGGCTGCTGCCACTCGAAATTTATTTAACAAGTATGAAAGAATCTGAAGGTCCTTGAGAGTAATATAAATTAAAAGCTCAAGAGAGTCAGGGGAGTGGGATTGGATGAACATGGTCAAAGGGTACAAACTTCCAGTTACCAGATAAATAAGTACTAGGGGCATAATGAGCAAGATGATAAATATGATTAACACTATTGTGTGTTATACATGAAAGTTAAGAGAGTGAGTCCTAAGAGTTCTCATCACAAGGAAAATATATTTTTCTGTTTCTTTAATTTGGTACTTATATGAGATGATGGATGTTCACTAAATTTATTGCAATAATCACTTCACAAAATATTTAAATCAAATCTTTATACCTTAAACTTATTCAGGGCTGTATGCCAATTATATCTCAAAACTAGGAGAAAAAAGTAATACAAAAAATAATCATTAAAAATTAATTAATTGGAAGTTGGGTGATTACATTGGATAATAATAAATATCACAATGACAGGATGATAAGAATATCACACTCATGAAGACACGTGGATTTAACCCTTGTTACCCTGGTTAGCTTTCTTTCCTTTCATAATTTCTTACAACACCCCAGCCCTTCCAGTTGTCTGAAAATGCCCAAGGGTCTGGGCAAGAGGTGCAGAGAGGTCAAGACAAACCATCAGGGTCCATTTCCCATTGGAAATGGTACCATCCCATACCAAAGAGAGCAGAGCTCAGAGTTTTTAATATTTTATAGCTATTATGGATGAAGACTCTATCTTACAAACTTAAAATTTTCCCTACCTAATCCATAAGGGGGTCTAGAAGCAGAAGACAGAGGGCAAACATTTGTATTAAGGAGTAAAGAGTAGTTAAGCTGTGCAGTCCAATATGGCAGTCATCAGCCACATGTGAAAGTGTTGCTAGCATGGATGAGAAACTGGATCTTCAATGATATTTCATTTTAATTAATTTACATTTAAATAGCCACATGTGGGGGGAGAGCACAGAGTTAGAGGAAGAAAAATAACAGAACCAGCAAAATAATTCCTATTTCTCAGCAATCTTGGATGTTGAGTTTCTCATTTGAGTCCCATAACATTGCCCATTGGGCAGGATGTGCAGGTAATATTATCTGCATTTTAAGCAGACATAAAAAAGATAAATGGGCTCATTTAGAGTCATCAGGTAGTTTATAATAGAAGCATGCCTCTTACAATTTCTGACGACTAGCTCAGAGCTTTATCCTTGGTATCTGTAGAATGATGACAATAATACATTAACAGCATAACTAATATTATGGACTGCTCGCTGTGTGCCAGGAAGCTCTTAACATGTGCTTCCCAACAGTTAAACAATGTAGCACTCGAAGAAAATGATCATGCAGATATAGCACTCTGGGGGTGGGTACACCAGAATAAACTATACCCCTCCAGCGAGCTATCTGAAACAATCCATTACACTCAATTTCCATTTTATAATTAAGATTAAAAATAAAATGCCAAGTAAAAGGCTAGACATGAAATGTTGATTTTGTATCCAACTTTCCAACATGTCGTGAGAAACTTGAGCCTGCCTCCTTGATCATTTCTTTTTAATATTCAAGCTTGAAATGGCTATGCTCTTCTCAAATTGCTGAGAAAAGAAGAGAAGCTAAAGGCAAAGGAGAAAAGGAAACATACCCATTTGAATGCAGAGTTCCAAAGAATAGCAGGGAGAGATAAGAAAGTCTTCCCATTTGAATGCAGAGTTCCAAAGAATAGCAGGGAGAGATAAGAAAGTCTTCCTAAGTGATCAGTGCAAAAAAATAGAGGAAAACAATAGAATGGGAAAGACTAGAGATCTCTTCAAGAAAATTAGACATACCAAGAGAATATTTCATGCAAAGATGGGCACAATAAAGGACAGAAATGGTATGGACCTAACAGAAGCAGAAGATATTAAGAAGAAGTGGCAAGAATACACAGAAGAACTATACAAAAAAGATCTTCATGACCCAGATAACTACGATGGTGTGATCACTCACCTAGAGCCAGACATCCTGGAGTGCGAAGTCAAGTGTGCCTTAGGAAGCATCACTATGAACAAACTAGTGGAGGTGATGGAATTCCAGTTGAGCTATTTCAAATCCTGAAAGATGATGCTGTGAAAGTGCTGCACTCGATATGCCAGCAAATTTGGAAAACTCAGCAGTGGCCACAGGACTGGAAAAAGTCAGTTTTCATTCCAATCCCAAAGAAAGCCAATGCCAATGAATGTTCAAACTACCGCACAATTGCACTCATCTCACACGCTAGTAAAGCAATGCTCAAAATTCTCCAAGCCAGGCTTCAACAGTACGTGAACTGAAAACTTCCAGATGTTCAAGCTGGATTTAGAAAAGGCAGAGGAACCAGAGATCAAATTGCCAACGTCTGCTGGATCATTGAAAAAACAAGAGAGTTCCAGAAAAACATCTACTTCTGTTTTATTGACTATGCCAAAGCCTTTGACTGTGTGGAGCACAACAAACTGTGGAAAATTCTGAAAGAGATGGGAATACCAGACCACCTGACTTGCCTCCTGAGAAATCTGTAAGCAGGTCAAGAAGCAACAATTAGAACTGGACATGGAACAACAGACTTGTTCCAAATCAGGAAAGGAGCACGTCAAGGCTGTATATTGTCACCCTGCTTATTTAACTTCTATGCAGAATACATCATGAGAAATGCTGGGCTGGATGAAGCACAAGCTGGAATCAGGATTGCCGGGAAAAATATCAATAACCTCAGATATGCAGATGCCACCACCCTTATGGCAGAAACCGAAGAAGAACTAAAGAGTCTCTTGGTGAAAGTGAAAGAGGAAAGTGAAAAAGTTGGCTTGAAACTCAATATTCCTAAAACCAAGATCATGGCATCTGGTTCCATCACTTCATGGCAAATAGATGGGGAAACAGTGGAAACAGTGAGAGACTTTAGGTTTGGGGAGCTCCAAAATCACTGCAGGTGTTGACTGCAGCCATGAAATTAAAAGATGCTTACTCCTTGGAAGAAAAAGTATGACCAACCTAGACAGCATATTAAAAAGCAGAGACCTTACTTTGCTGACAAAGGTCCATCTAGTCAAAGCTATGGTTTTTCCAGTAGTCATGTACGGATGTGAGAGTTGGACTAGAAAGACAGCTGAGCGCTGAAGAATTGATGCTTTTGAACTGTGGTGTTGGAGAAGACTCTTGAGAGTCCCTTGGACTGCAAGGGGATCCAACCAGTGAATCCTAAAGGGAATCAGTCCTGAATATTCATTGGAAGGACTGATGCTGAAGCTGAAACTCCAATACTTTGGCCACCTGATGCGAAGAACTGACTCACTGGAAAAGACCTTGATGCTGGGAAAGACTGAGGCAGGAGGAGAAGGGGACAACAGAGGATGAGATGGTTGGATGGCATCACCGACTCAATGGACATGAGTTTGAGTAAGCTTCAGGAGTTGGTGATGGACAGGGAAGCGTAGTATGCTGCAGCCATGGCGTTGCAAAAAGTTGGACACAACTGAACGACTGAACTGAACTGAACTAGCTACGCTCAATTCCTGATCCAAACTTTTTAAAAGTGATTTCTTGAATTTTTGATGTTCACTGATGAAGAGAAATTTTGTTCACACAAGTACGTCATGAAAACATTTAATCTTTAAACTTCCTTAGCAATCCAGTGGTTGAGACTCTTCGCTCTCAATGCAGGGAGCACAGGTTCAATCCCTGGTGGGGGAACTAAGATCCCACATGCTGTCAGTTCAGTTCAGTTTAGTGTCCAATTTTTTGAGACCCTACAGACTGCAGCACGCCAGGCTTCCTTGTCCATCACCAACTTCCGGATCTTGCTCAAATGCATGTCCATTGAGTTGGTGATGCCATCCAACCATCTCATCCTTGTCGTCCCCTTCTCCCACCTTCAGTCTTTCCCAGCATCAGGGTCTTTTCCAGTGAGTCAGCTCTTTGCATCAGGTGGCCAAAGTATTGGAGTTTCAGCTTCAACATCAGTCCTTCCAACGAATATTCAGGATTGATTTCCCTTAGGATTGACTGGTTTGACCTCCTTGCAGTCCAAAGGACTCTCAAGAGTCTTCTCCAACACCACATGCTGTCAGGTCCTGAAAAAAAAAAATGAAATCAATCTTTTTTAATGATCATTAGAACATGTACAACAGTTGAAGTTATGTTTAAAGAATCTGTAGTGTCTTTCAGTGACAAATGTAACAGTGACATTGCTCATAATAATGTGAGTACTTTGACTACAATCAAACTTTTTCAATAGCAAATATTTCAAAATCATGATAAAATTTCTATGTGTAGGAGGTATGTGCTTTTTAAGAGCAATAGCTCTGCTTAGATGGTTCTGAATAGGGAGGGACAGACACATCAGCCACAGAGAGACAGAAGCATCTCACTTTGATAAAGATGAAATTTTGATCCTTACCTGAAGCTGGGCACACTGAGGGCACCTGTGTCCCCTCCCAAGATACTTCCCCACCAGCACACTGGACACCACCATGGCCCTGGGGGCCCTTGCCAGAGGAACATTCGGTGACCAGCTGCTACCATGAATTTGGATCTCTGGGGTTCTGAGCACGTGACCATCTGTTAGGAAAATTCAGTCAATTGTCTTGCTTTAGGCTTCAGAGACAAAGCAGAGCAGGCCTCTGACCTTGCTTCTAACTTGCCTGGACACTGCCCTGTCCTGTGAATGCCCTGACCGCCTGCTATGAGTGCAAGCCTTACTGCCGCCCTATAGATAGCTGGGGGATGAATCTTGAAATTGTTGAGCTCCTGGAGGGGCCCTGGCCAACTAAGCCCCAGGCTTAACAACATTCCAAGTTTTACACAACAAAACAAACAGCATTAACATGAAACCAGAGCTACTATTTGCTCACAGATTGATGATGCTATCTGTTTGTGTTCTGGGATTGTAAGTGGAACTGAACTGCAGTCTCTGAAGTCTCACCCACGGAGGGGATGTGCTACCTGGTACCTTTTCCCAACTGGGACACCAGATATGCTGTGACATGGAACTTCCCAGCGCTGTTTGAGTCTGGTTGTTGGTCAAAACCCAATTTGGTGAGGTAGCCTCTGCTCTTTCTATTTCTCTTTTCTTTTAATGTTAGTATATTGAAAGTAAGCTAGATAATTCTCTAATAAATATTGGTATTATTTATTTGTATGGAACGAGTGGCTTGTTTTGTTAACAAATCCTTTGAACCTGAGATGAAAGTGAAAACTTTCTGCAAAACACCATCCTCAGTACCTTGCAGTGGAACAAGTGCCGATGTCACTTAAACTCAATGTCACTCATTGTGCTCAATACCTACAGGCAGGACCAGCTTCAAGTCCATGTAGCCAGTGCCAGCACTCAGGACCACTTGCTTGAAGGACTTCACACTTGGTTGAATGCTCTGCTGTCACCGCTTTGAAATTCTTACTAATCTTTTTTTGGTGGCGACGCCGGGGACCTAATAATTTTTTAACAGGAGATTCTGCATTTTCTTTTCATGCTGGAATCCACCATCATACTGCCAGAGCTCTGGCACTGCTCATGACCCAGCGGGAGACCCCCTGCTCCTTGGAGGACTTCAGAATCTCACCGGAAAGTGTACACAGGCACAACTGGAAAGTTTGGCAATATCTAATTTAATTTTTACAGCAATCCTACTTTGGCCACCTGATGCCAAGAACCAACTCATTGGAAAAGACCCTGATGCTGGGAAGGGTTGAGAGCAAGAGGAGAAAGGGATGACAGGATGAGATGGTTGGATGGGATCACTGACTCAATGAACATGAGTCTGAGCAAACTGTGGGAGATAGTGAAGGACAGGGAAGCCAGATGTGCTGCAGTCCATGGGGTCACAAGGAGTCGGACATGACTTAGCAACAGAACAACAACAATGAGGCCATTACTATTAGCATCCCCACTTTAATTATTTTTATGGATGAGCCACACGGCTTGAGGGATCTTCGTTCCCTGACCAGGGATTGAACCCAGTCCCATGGCAGTGAAAGTGCCGAGTCCTAACCACTGGACTGCCTAGCATCCCCATCTTGGAGATGAGAAAATTAAGATTTAAGATGGCTAAGTAACCACTCAAAGGCCAGGCAGCTCCAGGGAACAGCTCTATCCACATATAACTGTCTGGCTCAGGGACTGAATTTCTGAGTCTGCCAACTTTTAGCCCTGGGCTTCATCCATTGAATCTCAACTATTAATAGTCAAAAAAAGCAGCAAAGAGAACAGTGGAAGAAAAGATTCAGGGGGCTGCTCTGACAAATATATTTTTAAAAGCCACCTTGATAAGATGAAACTCAAAATGACTTTCCCAATTGTCATAAATACAAAATACAAAACTAGGATTGGGTCTGACACATTCAAAGTATCTCTGAGATTTTCAACCATAAAAATAATGAGTAACTTGGACAATTTTAGGTTTATGAGCATGAAATGCTGGCTCGGTAACCTTCCAAGGAAGTGATCGCAGGTCTCTGACCCACATAGGGCAACCCCCCTTCACATCCAACCCAGGGCATACACGCTGTCACCCACGGCCAGCCCTCAGCACTGGCAACATGTCTGCCAGATACAAGCTTGGTGGCTTCATTGACTTGACCGAAACCTTTTGAAGACGCAAAGCCTGTGGACGTGAACCTGCCCTCCAGCCATGACTATGTGAATGCGCACATACATGCCTATGTATATAGGCTTCCCTGGTGGCTCAGACGGTAAAGAATCTGCCTGCAATGCAGGAGACCCAGGTTTGATCTCTAGGTCAGGAAGATCCCCTGGAGAAGGGATGGCAACTCGCTCTAGTGTTCTTGCCTGGAGAATCCCACGGACAGAGGAAACTGGCAGGCTATAGTCCATGGGATCACAAAGAATCGGCCATGAATGAGTGACTAACACACCTGTATGCATGTGTGTCTATGTATATATACACTTGTGTACACACATTTATCCATGTATACACAGGCGTGTACACATATACATGAGTACACATTATACATCCGTATATGCTCATGTGCATGTGAATTCACATATGTGTACACATGTGCTGTAAGCTGTGCATATGTGCATGTCCACACCCATGTACATGCACGTGCAATACAATACACACACACGCATCCACTCATACACCTGTGTGTACACAGAGACACGCATGCACATGTATACAATCCTCACATGCATGTTTCCATTCACACACCTGTATACAGAGACACATGTACACAGTACACCTACGCCCTTGTATACACACATGCACACACAGATCTGGGACAGGCAGTCTCTCCTGCAGTCTGCTCAATCTGACCCAGGCAGAACATAGCACTCTTTCATTGACCATTGTTCTCTGTACAAAAACGAATTCTCAGCCAAGTTTGACTTTCTTTCGTGACTTGCACGCACCTTCCACCTGAGCGCTGTTGGAAGGACTCTTGAACCTGACAGGCAAAGTGGAAGAAGCTGATGTCACTTCTATGAGTTGCTGCAGACGGCCTGAGTAGGTCAACAGAAAGGGCCAGACCTCAGAGGCCAGAGCCCGTGCTGAGGACTCTGTTCTCTGCTGCCCCGCCCCTAGAGCTTGCCTCCACTCTGTAAGCAGCCCCCTCCTTCCCCGAGCTCCATCCACAACCCCCAAACCCTCTCTTTCCTGAACCCCTAAACCTTGAGGAAACAAAGACTTTTATGACAAGTTTTATTAGCAATACCTCCTGTGCATACTCTCTGGGATAAGTCAGTGCTATTAACCCCATTTTACAGGGAGGGGAAACAGATCCAGAGAGGGCAAATGCTTCACTCAAGGTCACACAGGATGTGTGGGGCAGCAGTGGGACAAATAGCTGCAGACTTTCTATTGGGCCAAGACACAAGGATTCATGATACAGGGTTCTAGGGACTTCACAATGAATGTCTTGGAACTCAGACCTCAGGAGGCCAAAGATGGACACAGGGGCAACCTCCAAAATCTTCACTGCTGGGTAACGCTGCCCCACCCCAACTCCCCATCTGCCCCACCTCCCACCACCAGCTCCCACCTTCCTTTTGTTTCTCTAGCTGGATAAAATATTCCAGTTACCCAAACATAGCTAGGTAATGGCTTTTAAAGAACTTCAATAGCTACAGGACCTTGTGGCCATCACCAGCTAGATCCCAAGGGAGAACAGAAGGAAAGAAACTGGATTATAGACTGCCTTGATTTCTCTTCTCAGTTCAGTTCAGTTCAGTGGCTCAGTCGTGTCCGACTCTTTGTGACCCCATGGATTGCAGCATGCCAGGTCTCCCTATCCATCATCAACAACATCATGTCCGTTGAGTCAGTGATGCCACCCAACCATCTCAACCTCTGTCATCCCCTTCTCCTCCTGCCTTCGATCTTTTCCAGCATCAGGGTCTTTTCAAATGAGTCAGTTCTTCACATCAGGTGGCCAAAGTATTGGAGTTTCAGCTTCAGCATCAGTCCTTCCAACGAATATTCAGGACTGATTTCCTTTAGGATGGACTGGTTGGATCTTCTCACAGATGCTGAAATGCTCACTCCCGCCAGCCGCATCCCTGGTCCTTACACCAAGGGGTGGGGGGGGTAGACTTGCCTGCCCTCTGCCTCTCTTCTAATCCCCCAGCACTTAGCACGTGGCTGGACATAAATAAGAGGTGGGTACCTACTTGTGAAAAGGGAATGAAGAAGGCAAGGTGGAGAATGACAGAGGTGCAAACTGGGAAAACACGAAAACCAAAGGCTACAAACCTCAGCGCAGAAAGTAGGTGCCCTCAGCCAAAGTCTTTGTTTATGCCTGGCTCACCCTGGGAGCTTTCCTACTGGCAAGGCAGCCGGCATGCTGGTAGCGGGTGAGTCCTGGGACAGAGCCCAGACCCTCGGAGTGTGCTGCTGAGCTTGTGAATTCCAGCTGCCAGAAGCCCACACGTTTGCTAGATCCAACTTGGCCCTGCCAGTCGGGTGGGAGGTTCCTGAAAATATTCAGACCCTGCACACCCTGGCTTTTCATTGTGGATGGAAGACCCTCCACAGGGAGCCCTCAGTATCCCACCACGTGCAAGCTGTTCTTCCTCACCATGCCAGGCTTTCTTCCTGAAGATCCCACATCAGCAAATCTTCACCCACTCTTTTTTAAATTGAGGTACAGTTGATTTACAACGTTGTGTTAGTTTCAGGTGTGCAGCAAAGTGATTCAGTCATATATATATATATATATACATATTCTTTTTCAGATTCTTTTCCCTTGTGTTGCATCCTCTTGTCCAACTCTTTGCAACCCCATGGATTGTAGCCCGCCAGGCTCCTCTGTCCATGGAATTCTCCAGGCAAGAATACTGGAGTGGGTTGCCATGCCCTCCTCCAGGGCATCTTCCCGACCCAGGGATCTAACCCACATCTCCTGATTGGCAGGTAGATTCTTTACCACTGAGCCACCAGGGAAGCCCCAAGAATTGGAAGAGGGGCACAACTCAGTCCACAGCAACTTCTTAGGAGTCTGAATGGGAGACAGTCTGATTTCCCCCGTGGAAGCCGCAGAGGTCCCCCTTGCTGGGTTCTCCATCCTCCTTGCTGTTGGGCCAAGCGTGAGACTCAGAGGAAGACTGTCTGGACCCTGGGCACTGGATCTGGAGAAGGTGAGGCAGGTGCGCAGGAACACAGGCAGCGCTGTCTGCCTTTGGCGCCGGAGCAGCCAGACCGTGTTCCTGGCGCCGAAGAATGGTCTGTGCTTCTGGCCCAGAACACAGCCCTGGAGCGCCCAGCGGTACCCGGTGCTCGACTCAGCAATGCAGGTTTCCAGTTTCCGCAGAATTGTTTAGGGCACGGTTCCTGACTGCTTAGCTTCAAACTCTGGTCCTCCAGGTTTCTCTGTTATTCTGTGAGCTGCCTGATATGCTTTCTAGTAAGTTTCCTTTCTGCTTAAAGCAACTAGAAACTGGATTCTGTTGCTTGTGGTGTAGAATCCTAACTCCTATAGAGCCTTCCCAGGTGGCGCTAGTGGTAAAGAACCTGCCTATCAGTGTAGGTAGATGTTAAGAGACCCAGGTTTGATCCATGGGTCTGGAAGATCCCCTGGAGAAGGAAATAGCAACCCACAGCAGTATTCTTGCCTAAAGAATCCCATGGACAGTGGAGCCTGGGGGCTGCAGTCCATAGGGTCGAACAGAGTAGGACACAACTGAAGTGACTTAGCAACTCCTATAGAGGAAAAACTTTTCACTTTTGAGTCAGATCTCCATCTGACTTCAAATAAAGAAGAGAATCAACTTTCATGCCATTCAGGAATAAGAAGAAGAGAAAAAAGACTTTCGACATAACTATTCATTGAATTGCATAAAACAATAAAAGTTTTACCTCCAGACCTATCCCATAAAACACTCTCCCTCAAGAACTGATGATGGCTCCCTAGTGCCAACAGTTTCAAGTTGAGCTCTTTTGTCTGGCTTTTAAGAACCCCCATAACATAATTACAGCCTGTCTGGCCCCTCCTATGCTCTACTGCTGAGGTCTTCTGCAGTCAGAACAGCCTCTTGCTTAGTGGGGAAGGACACAGGTTTTCTCATCAGACTGCTTGAGTTTGAATCCACCCCGGGGCCGCCTTCTGGAAATGTGAACATGGATATTTGAAATCTCTTAGGCTCTGTTTCCTTGTGTGTACAACAGAGATGGTGATGGGCCATGGAAGGCATTTTGATTGGCCTCTTACCAACTCTATCCCAGGAGATGACTCTGACTCAAGCAAGTCTCAAGGACCAGCAGCAACAGCATCACCTGGGACTTTGTTATAACAGAAATGCCATCCCAGAACTGCAGCATCAGACACTCTGGGAGCAGAGCCCAGTATTCTGTCTTAACAAGCCATCCTGGGGGTTCTGATGTAGCTTGTGTAAGCACCACTGCTCTCAGCTACTACTGGTTCCAGCCTCAGTACCATCAACTCTTTAAGAAGAGCCAAGACTGGACTTCCCTGGTGGTTCAGTGATTAAAAATCTGCCTGCCAGTGCAGGGGACGTGGGTTTGATCCCTGGTCCAGGAAGATCCCAGATGTTGCAGGGCAACTAATCCCGTGCGCCACAACTACTGAGCCTGTGCTCTAGAGTCCACACTCTGAAACAAGAGAAGCCACTGCAATGAGAAGCCCATTCACCACAACTAGAGAGTAGCCCCTGCTTGCCACCATATCTAGAGAAAGCCTGTGTGCAGCAGTGAAGACCCAGCACAGCCAAAAATAGAATAATTTTTTTTGTTTTAAAGAGCCAAGACTAATGCCAACAAGACTGGAAATAGTTGCTGCAGCTACTGGAAAACAAGCTTCTTGAGTCTTAGGAGAAAACCAGGATCCCCCTCCTTCCTCTTCCCCAGGACTGTGGAGGAAGAAGATGCAGTCAGGAGGGAGGCTGAAGCTGATACATGGCCAGGGCAGTCCTGGGAGGTGCACTGAGAGATGAGAAATGGAGCCAGGGCAGTGATGAAAGTCTACCCACAACCCACCCTACTTCCAAATATCCAGTTCCATGAGCCAAGAAAATGCGTTATTTTCCAGCTGATTTGAATAAGTTTTCTGTGACCTGCAGCCAAAAGAATCCTGATGATTTACCTCCTAGGATTGCTATGAGGTGAGATTACACACAATGTCTGATACCCTGGAAGCACTCAGGACATGTCTATCGTCATTATCATTCATATTCTTATCACTCTGATTATTAAATACATTCCAGATGCACTCAAACCAACTCTATCTTGACCCATTCTATTTTTCCAGCCGTGAACACACACTATTGTGTGCATTAGTTTTCTAAATCCCACCTTCCCATTTCTTTTTTTTTTTCCACCTTCCTATTTCAAGGTTCATCTCAAATGGAATCTCTTCTGAAGCCCTTAAGAATTAGAGTATTTCCCAGCCTCTTCACTGAATTCCCATCATATATGTTTCCATGCCTTCGTCTTTCCTGGTTTGGTGTATGTGTTTACTGTCCTGTACTCAGTGGCTCAGTCACGTCTGACTCTTTGCGACCCCATGAACTGCAGCCCACCAGGCTCCTCTGCCCATGGGAGTCTCCAGGCAAGAATACTGGAGTGGGTTGCCATGCCCTCCTCCAGGGGATCTTCCTGACCCAGAGATCAAACTCACATCTCCTGTGTCTCCTGCGTCTCCTGCATTGGCAGGTCAATTCTTTACCACTGTGCCACCTGGGAAGCTCAGTGTCATGTATGACTGTGATGTAATTGTGTCAACAGGGACTGTTTATACAGTTGGACAGTTGGATACAACACAGTCTTCCCCACGATGGAGGGCAGGACTGTGTGTCAAAGCTTTGCTTTCTCTTCCCAACTAGAATGTAAGTTTCCTGCAAGTAGAGCCCAGGTGTTTTTTGTTTCTCTACAAGACCTCGCATGATGCCGAGTGCTTCAGTGAGGAGACCTGATATTCATCAGAGACTCCACCAGATACCATGAGAATGCTTTACCTGTATTACCGCATTGAACTTAAAAAAAAAACACAAAAAACTATTTATTTACTTATTTATTTGGTTGCATTGGGTCTTAGTTGCAGCCTACAGGATCTTTTGTTATGACGCAAGTGGGCTCAGTTGTGGCTCTAAAGCACGTGATGGTGTGTGTACACCGCTAGAAAAATATTAATAGAATGGGTCAAGATAGAATTGATTTCAGTGTATCTGGAGTGTGTTACTATTTAATAATTAGAGTGATGAAAATACAAACGATAATGGCAATAGACATGTCCAGAGCTCGCAGGCTTCAGTAGTTGTGGTGAGCAGGCTTAGTTGCTCTGCAGCATGTGGGATCTTAGTTCCCTGATTAGGGATTGAACCCAAGTCCCCTGCATTGCAGGGCGGATTCTTAACCAGTGGACCACCATAACAGTCCTACTAGGTAGTTACAACTGTAGTTCTCAGGCCCACAAGCAGAGAGGGAAAAATAGCTGCAAACAGAATCTTTAAAGAGACTATTTTCTCTGGGTTCAACCTTACTAGGAATTCTAGACTATTTGAGAGTCAAATTATTCTGATATTTCCCTAAAAGTGTGGCTCATCTGAACTCTATAGACCATCCTTTTGGCTCACCCCTCCATCTGCCATCTTCCACCTTTCACCCTTCCCCCAACTTCCGGGCTTCCCAAGTGGTTCAGATGGTAAAGATTCTGCCCACAGTGCTGGAGACTCAGGTTCAATCCCTGGGTCGGGAAAATACCCTGGAGAAAGGCATGGCAACCCACTCTGGTATTCTTGCCTGGAGAATTCCATAGACAGAGGAGCCTGGTGGGCTATAGTCCATGGGGTCACAAAGAGTCAGACACGACTGAGTGACTAGCACATACAACTTCACCCCCGTGACCACACTGCTGCTGCCATGGCCAAGGTCTGAGGGTCACACGTGCTGGTGTCCCACATCCCTTCGCCATGTCAGAGCCTGGAAAGAAGAACACCATCCAGTGATAATGCAGAAACCCCAGATACTCGTGTTGCAGATGGTCCAACACAGACCCGCCCCCTCTCCCCTCCCCACCTGTATGTGTGAGCTGGGGGTGACAGTCAGTCCAAAACACTAGTGGTGATAAACGCTAGGAGAAAAATAAGAATGAGAGTGGGGATTCCCTAGCAGTCCAGTGGTTAGGACTCCTCACTTCCACTGCAAGGGACACGGGTTTGATCCTTGGTCAGGGAGCTAAGATCCTGCGTGCCATGTGGCACAGCCAAAAACTAAAATAAAAAGAATGAGAATGCAGTCATGGGGCTGGGGTTTAGATGGGGTGATGAAGGAAAGCAGTGAATGGATGGTGAAAGGATCTTAAGGTTCAGCTGCTCCAAACCTCTCATTTTACAGACAGTCGAAGTCTAGAAAAGATAAACATCAGTGTTTAGCACTTACAGCCTCTCACACTATCCTTATGCCAGCCTTGTACCAGAAGACTTTGCTCCAATCATGTATTACAAAACAGTTTCAACATACACAAAAGTAGGCACAATAGCATAATGAGCCCTCACTCTTCAAAACTTTTGCATAGGTTATCTTTCATGCATCCCCCCCATTCCACCTGGAATGTATTTTTTTTAATATTTTTATTATTTATTTATTCATTTAGCCGCACCAGGTCTTAGTTTGCAGCACGTGGCATCTAGTTTCCCAACCAAGGATCAAACCTGGGTCTCCTGCATTGGGAGCTCCAAGTCTTAACCACTGGACCACCAGGGAAGTCCCTCCCCTGGAATAATTGAAAATGAATTCCGCATCTGACTTCACCAGCAAATATTCACCTGCATCACCAGAGAAAAAAGAAGTTCTTGATTGTCACTCTGGTTTTTGTTTTTTAAATATCCAGTAAAGTAAGTATTGTTATACTCAGTGAAGACACTAAGATCTCAAGCCCTGGCAAACGTCACATCTCTGAACGAACCAGGTCACCAAACTGCCTTTTCCAACTCCCCATCCAGGCTTGTCTAGCACACAGCTAATGTACTGCCAATAGTGGGAATCCCTGCCAATAGTTTAAGAATCATTTCCTTAAGTGTGTAATGCAATGAATGAGTTTACACACATCTTTTCAGGAACACAGTTAAACAAATGAGGGAACGTCCGTATTTCTTTTTTGCTTCCTGTTTAAAAAAAAAAAAGGCTGAGAATGGGGTGTCAGACAGAAGGGAATTATTCGAGTGGAGATGGAATTATCTAGGTGAAGAATCAGGAGGCATTGTGTTATTTTTCCTCCAGGATATCATCAATACCAGAATCTGACTCCTTCCCAAAAATCTGGGAACATTTACCAGGACTGGGGCGCCATCTAGTGGACTTTTCCACATCCGCTTTGGTACTGAGTCTAGTCCCACACCGAACGCAAGATGGCCTGCTCGGTCTCTCCAAATTTCCCTGCGCAGAGCCTTTGGGGTGAAAAACTGATTTTAATAGGAAAAACCTATTCCAGTATTTCTTTTCTCTATTTCGAAGATGCATCTGCATATCATAGACTATTTGGCTTGTCTTTTCTCAAAGTTTCGATTTCAAGTTCTGATTCTTGCATTTTCTGTTTTTTCATACAAAATCCCTGGTAGAACAGTCGCCCCTGTGTGTGTGTGTGTGTGTGTGTGTGTGTGTGTCTGTGTGTCTGTGTGTCTGTGTGTCTGTGTGTCCGCGCGCGCACACACACAGATTAGTGATACAGTGTGATGGGGAGTTTACACACCCAGGGCTGCTAGTGCAAAGGGCACCACCTCGAGACGGCCCCCCCAGTAGGCAGATGACCACACGGAGCATATGGGCTGTGATGTTTATGATGAAGAAGACTTTTCAAGCCAAGCCCAACGCATACTTACCCAGCTTGATCTTTTTCAGAGGTTCAGCATCCCCTGCAGCTCCTGGGTCACTTCTGGGACTGTTACCCAAGAGGTGTGTGACCTGGGAGGGAGGTTTCCTGGACACCTCCAGCCTACGGCGGCTGCTTAATAGGAACTACTTTTCAGTCACTATGAACAGGGAGGGTAGGTGATGCTTCTAGCTGGTCCATCACTTTGGCGAATTTTATTAGCTCTTATTCTCCACGGGGACTTCTTTTTGTACCTATAACCTTGGGAAAGGAGAAGCACTTTTTCAAGGTCCTCAAGGAACCGAGTGATCATTTCTTTCCCTCTTTGAAAAATATACCCACCGCCTTCCTGAAATCTAGATCTTAAGGAGTGATTGCATGAATAAAATAAAGATTTTTTTTCCTCCAAAATCCTATTCACAGGAGTATATCTTAGTAAGGACAAAGTTTCTTAATTGCAGAGGTGAGGCAGTTATAATATAGTAATCAGAATCTTGCTTTTATTTTCTGATAAAAAAATATGAATCCTCTCTAGAAAAATATGCTCCCATATACAACAATGTGATTCACTGCCTCCAAAAAGGCCTTAAAACTCCATCCTTGGAGGGACTTCCTTGGCAGTCCAGTGGTTAAGACTCTGCCCTTCCAATGCAGCCAGCACAGGTTCAATCCCTGGTTGGGAACTAAGATCTCACATGCTGCTTCACTGCTAAAACAAAACAAAAACAATCCCATCATTAGAGAAAGGGACTACATAGTGCAGCGGTTCATGGCCTTTTCAGCATCCAGAGTATCTTTTGGATTCAGCTTAATTCAGTCAGTCACTAAAGGGCTTGCCAGGTTGCTAGGCACTGGGTCTGGGTGCTGAGTATTCTGAAAATACACACAAGCCACGACTTTTTAAGAAATGTAACATTTCCTCATTTTATTGTTTTCTTCCATAGACTCCACATTGTGAAATCATTTATTCAATTGTTAAACTTCAATTATTGGTGATTCTCGATTTGTTTTTCCATGAAATAATCAACGTCACTGCTGTGAGGAATCCAATGCCTTGCAGAGAACCTGGTACACAGCAGGTGCACAGTAAATGTTTGCTCAGTTATGCTGAACTGAGTTGATAAAATCCTAATCAAAAGTGAAAACAGAGAGTTCTCTGGTGGCCTAGTGGTTAGGATTCCCAGGCTTTCACTGTCATGGCCCGAGTTCAATCCCTGGTTGGGGAACTGAGATCCCATAAGTTACTCAGCAAGGCCCCAAAAAAGTGTAAACATGGTTAGAGTTTTATCGCAGGTAAACTTTTTTTCTAAAAGATAAACTGATTTCTGATAGGCCCTTTGAAATACTGAAACTAATCTCTGAACTCTCTGTTTAACCTGAGGACATCAATTGCCAAGAGCCACAGGCTAAAAACTCAGAATCTGCTGTCTTTGAAAAAACTCTTCCTGTTTTAAGAATTTCAGTTGTTCAATAGAAGTCACAGAGATGTTTGGTTAACAAAAGGAATGTAAACATCAATTCTTTTTTCATATCGTGAGTCAAAGCCAATTCTAGAAGAATCCAAGAGTTAAATGTTTTAAAATAAGAGAGAGAGAGAAAGAGGGTGGAAGACGGAAGGAAGGGAAGGGGTAAAGAAAGAAGATAGAAATGAATACAGATCCTCCTCAGCTCACGATGGGGTTGTGTCCTGATAAATCCCTTGTCGACTGAAAATATCATAAGGCAAAAATGCATTTATCAACAACAAAAAAGCAAACAACCCAATTGAAAAACGGGCAGAAGACCTTAATAGACAGTTTCTGCAAAGAAAACATACAGACGGCCAGTACACATATTAAAGGATGCTCAGCATCACTAATTATTAGAGAAATGCAAATCAAAACTGCAAGGAGGTATGAGGTCCACTGTCAGAATGGTTGTCATCAAAAACTCTGCAAGCAACAAATGCTGCGGAGGATGTGGAGAAAAGGGAACCCTCCTATACTGTTTATGGGAATGTATTAATAAATTCATCCAGTCACTATGGATAACAGTATGGAGGATCCTTAAAAACACTAAAAAGAAAGCTACCATATGATCCTGAAATCCCACTCCTGGGCATATATCCAGAGAAAAAGTGAAAGTGAAGTCACTCAGTTGTATCCAACTCTTTGCGACCCCATGGACTGTCCATGAAATTCTCCAGGTAGAATACTGGAGTGGGTAGCCGTTCCCTTCTCCAGGGGATCTTCCCAACTCAGGGATCAAATCCAGGTCTCCTACATTGCAGGCAGATTCTTTACCAGCTGAGCTACCAGGGAAGCCCATCCAGAGAAAACCAGAATTCAAAAAGACACATCCACCCCAGTGTTCACGGCAGCACTATTTACAATAACTAGGACATGGAAACAACCTAAATGTCCATCTACAGATGAATGGACAAAGAAGATGTGATACATATATACAGTGGAATACTACTCATCTGCAAAAAAGAATGAAAAAATGCCATATGCAGCAACATGGATGGACCTGGAGATGATCACACTAGATGAAGTAAGTCAGAAAGAGAAAGAAATACCATACGATATCACTTATGTTTGGAATCTAAAATATGGTGCAAATGAACCTGTCTATAAAACAGAAATAGACTCATGCTGCTGCTAAGTCTCTTCAGTCATGTCCGACTCTGTGCAACCCCATAGACGGAAGCCCACCAGGCTCCTCCGTCCATGGGATTTTCCAAGCAAGAGTACTGGAGTGGGTTGCCATTGCGTTCTCATAGACATAGAGAAAAGACTTGTGATTGCCAAGGTAAAGTGGAGGGGGAGGGAAAGGAGAGGATTAGACAGAGTTTGGGATTGGTAGATGCCAACTATCACATTTATAAAATAAATTTTTCAAAAAAATTATTACACTTAGGATGGATAAACCACAAGGTCCTAATGTATAGCACAGGTCTGTATTTAATATCCTGTGATAAGCCATAATGGAAAAGAATATTTAAAAGAATGTATATATGTGTATAACTGAGTCATTTTGCTGTACAGTGGTGATTGGCACATTGTAAATCAACTGTACTTCAATTTAAGAAATGTATTTAATACACTTAACCTACCAAACATCCTAGGCTTCCCAGGTGGTGCTAGTGGTAAAGAAACTGCTTACCAACGCAGGAGACACAAGAGATATAAGTTCAGTCCCTGGGTCAGGAAGAACCCCTGGAGGAGGGAATGACAACCCGCTCCAGTATTCTTGCCTGGAGAATTCCATGGAGAGAGGAGCCTGGTGGGCTGCAGTCCATGGAGTCAAAAAGAGTCGGACACGACTGAAGCGACTTAAGCATGTACACGCATCAAGCATCCTAGCTTAGCCCAGCCTCCCTTAAACGCACTTAGAACATTTACATGAGCCTACAGTTGGGCAAAATGACATTACACAGTGCCTATTTTATAATAACCTGCTGAAAATCTCATGTAATAGATTGAATATTACACTGAAAGTGAAAAACAGAATGGTTGTCTGGGTGCAGAACAGTTGTAAGTGAATCAGCTGTTTACCTGTCTGATCACATGGCTGACTGGGAGCCCCAGCCCACTGCTGCTGCCCCACACCAGAAGAGAGAATTGTGCCATATAACACCAGCCTGAAAAAAAGATCAAAATTAAAAATCTGAAGTGCAGTTTCTACCAAGCGCATATCACTTTTGCACCGTCGTGAAGCTGAAAAATCTAAGTAGAACCATCATAAGTCAGGATCTGTCTGTATCCCTGATTTTTGAGTGGGAAGGGACTTTCTGCATAAAAATAAGGAAAAAATTCTTTTTATATAAAGCATATTATATCAAATAATATATCAAAGCATGTATATATAGAATAGACAATCAAGCAAAGATGTTCATGTGGGGCAGACATGGAATCTTCACTCACCCAGCATGGACACCACCTCCTCTGTGTCCTCCTGCATTACAGAGACCAGAAGGGTGAAATCTACATCTCTCTGACTCCCTTGCCTGAGGGTGTTCATTTCAGACATATTGTCGTCATTCAGTCTCTAAGTTATGTCTGATCCTTTGTGACCACATGGATTGCAGCCTGCCAGCCTTCCCTGAACTTCACTATCTCCTGGAGTTTGCCCAAACTCATGTCCATTGAGTCAATGATGCCATCCAACCATCTCATTCTTTGTCATCCCCTTTTCCTGCCTTCAGTCTTTCCCAGCATCAGGGTATTTTCCAATGAGTCGGCATATATATATATATATATACGTGTGTGTGTGTGTGTGTGTGTGTGTGTGTGTGTGTACACTGAGCAAGACCAAGGAGCTCTCTTAGACTCTAAACATCTCCCTTTCCTAGGGCCGTATTGGTTTGGGCACAATTCAACATGGCATTTCATAATATTATGAAGCCTTGATTTGTTGATGTTCTTCTCTTTCAAAATAATTCCTTCCTAAGCACCTAGCACTACTACTTGCAAGGGGTGTACCAGGGTATTGAGTGTAATGTGTTCCCAGGGTTCTGGCTAGGAGATCTGGTCAAGAAAAGTGTGACAGGGACTTCCCTGGTGGTCCAGTGATTAAGAATCCGTCTGCCAATGCAGGGGGACATGGGTTCAATCCCTGATGCGTAAAGATCTCACATGCCACAGAACAATGAAGCCTCTGCACAGCAACTACTGAAGCTTGTGAACCTGGAGCCCATGCTCCGCAGCAAGAGAAGCCACTGTGATGAGAAGCTCACGCACCACAATGAAGAGTAGCCCCCAGCTCACTGCAACTAGAGAAAGTCCACACACAGCAACGAAGACGCGATGCAGCCAAAAATTTTATTAATTTTTTTAAAAGTATGATAGTAGGTACTCTGACCCACAGCAGTCCTGAAACAGGATGTCTGCCTGGCCCATTTGCTTGGGTTTCTGCCTCAATTTTTAGTTCCCATGCCTTTTAACTCATTTGCTCCCAGGGCCCATGTCCTGCACTGAACCTAGCCTGCATGGCTGTGCTCCCATTGCTTCTGTCAGCTCTCACGAATTCCCCTGGGTACCAAAGTTCACTGCCTATTTCTTTCCTGCCCCAGCCCTTTCAGGGCTTGGGGGAGGGGGAGAGGGAGGAGTATTGTCATAAATGCACATGTATTTCTCTAGCTGAAGCTACATGGTTGCCTGACATCTAGACTCTCTAGCTGTCATACAACACTCACCGAATTGGACATCCAAGCTTTGATTCTTAGTAGAATCAAGCCTAAGCTACTCATGCATCTGGGACGTTCTACCTTATACCGTGTGTCTGTGTTTGATGCAATGATCTCTACAATTGGGCTGGTGCTCCTACCCAAATGATAACCTATACCTGAGGAAATGGAGCATCCACCTCCACCTCTGCTCTCTTGCCTCCATGTTCTAGAACCTTTGTTCTGGACTTCATTCGACTTATGATAGTACAAGGATTATGCTCAGATAAATGGTTTTCCTTAAAACAAACAAAAAATGTATATTCTTTCCAATTTTTTAGTCATTTCTGAGGATAAAAATTACCCTTAGAGTAACAAATGCAATTGATAGAGCTGTGAGTTTTGTTTTTTTTTTAAGATGGATGACTCTTAAGGGCAACTAAGCCCAGTGCATTAGCTAGAGAACGCCACCTAGTGGGGAAATAAGCTGCCTCTCCTGAAGGTGCCAAAAAATGGAGCTAAAATGAAAGGATAGCCTATGGTTGACACTGGACTTCCCAGGTGGCCCAGGGGTAAAGAATTCGCCTGCCAACGTAGGAGACTCGAGTTTGATCCTCGGGTCAGGAAGATCCCCTGGAGAGGGAAAGGGCAACCCGCTCCAGTATTCTTGCCTGGAAAATCCCATGGACAGAGGAGCCTGAGGGGTTACAGTCCATGGGGTCACAAAGAGTGGGACACAACTTAGCGACTGAGCAACAACAAATGATTGACATTAGAGATGTATGGAACCCCATAAGGACAAATCACTCAATTAAGAACAGGGAAGAAGGAAAATCTCTTAAAGATACAAAATCATAACTATTTTGGTACCTTTTCAGAATGAATATATGAATATATTTTCAGGTGGAAAACTGTATACTTTTTTAGGATATTATATAATTGAACTTTATATTTTCTATTTTTAGGCAGATATGCAAACAAGTTAAAGTTTATAATAGCTTTTTACTGAAAGAAGTTATGTCCAATATATCAGAGAATCAGAACGATTTAGACTCAATCTCCTACTTTATATTGCTTCTGAACAGTAAATGTTAATGCTCATATTGATGACATTAAAGCACTGGTTCTCAAGTAGCATACATAAGAGCCACATTTTTTAACATGGGGTTGTGGGAAATAAAGCCCACCAGCCGAAACCCAAGGAATGGACTTGGAGACACAAGGTGCAGCTAGAAACGAGGCTGTAATGACAGTCTTGCAAGAACAGGAGTCTGGTGGGCAGACACACCCAGTCATTACAATGGGGTTTTTACCCCATTTCCTCATTGGCTAAGTATTATGGGGTTAACAATCTCCCCGAAAAGTCACCTGGATTTATTTCTCTCCCTTTCCCTTGCAAGTATCCTAACAGCTATTACATCAGCAGGCTGTCACTCTAGGCTAGTTGTCCTTGGAAATGGACCACTTTAAGTTTTTATTTCTTACAGGGCTGTGTTTTAAAATCCAAATTTCTGGAGGAACTTCCCTGGCGATCCAGCGGTTAAGATTTCACACTTTCAATGCAGAGGGCACAGGTTCAATCCCTGGTCAGGGAAGTAAGATCCCACATGCTGCGCAGTGTGGACAAAAAGTCTAAACTTCTGGTTTGTAAATGCCAGTGACTGATTCACTGGTCTGGATTGGGGCACCTAAATCTGCATTTTTAACTAAGTGATCCTAATCCACATGGTGTCTTAACAGGCTTGGAGACATAATTTATGACACTGTAAGATGCCACCCTCCCTTCTGAATCATTAGTGAATAATGAAATTATGTATACTCAAATGTTATCTTAATGCTTCAAAAGCTAGTAACTCCAGATGAGTCACATGTAATAGCTCTCGGCAATCGTCATACCTGGTGATACAAACAATTCAATGCCTGAGCCCATTGGGAGGCAGGTAACTCACCCTGAGTGTTAGAAATAAGGTTCTAGATTCAATATCCCGCTGGGAAACAGAGACATAGGAAGACTTGCTACTCACCTGCTGTCTTGTTGTTCAGTCACTCAGTCATGCCCCAGTCTTTGCAACCCCATGGACTACAGCATGCCAGCCTTCCCTGTCCTTCATTATCTTCCCGAGTTTGCTCAAATTCATGTCCATTGAGTTGGTGATGCCATTCAAGCATCTCATCCTCTGTCACCCTCTTCTTTTACCATCAATCTTTCCCAGCATCAGGGTCTTTTTCAATGAGTCGGCTCTTCGCACCGTGTGGCCACAGTAGTGGAGTTTCAGCTTCAGCATCAGTCCTTCCAATGAATACTCAGGATTGACTTCCTTAAGGATTGACTGGTTCCAGGCAAGAATACTGGAGTGGGTAGCCATTCCCTTCTAAAGGGGATCTTCCTGACCCAGGGATCAATCCAAGGTCTCCTGCATTGCAGGCAGATTCTTTAAAAGAATATAAAAAAAGAATGTATACATGTGTATAACTGAGTCACTTTGTTGTACAGCAGAGATCAGCACAGTAGTATAAATCAACTACACTTCAACAAGATTAAAATTAAAAAAAAAAATCAAGCCTTTAGACATAATAAATTAATTAAAATAAAGATGAATAACTCCTGTAATGTAAACTTTTTAGATGCAGAAAATCATGACGAGTTCCAAAACTATGAAAATGTCTATTTTCTTGGACTGTGCACCTTTCCCTAGAGCAGGGGTGCCCACCTTCTAGGATCTAATGCCTGGTGATATGAAGTGGAACTGATGAACTAATGATAGGAAAAAAGTGCATAATGAGTGTAACGTACTTGAATCATCCTGAAACCATCTCCCTCCTGATTAGTGGAAAAACTGTCTTGCACGAAACCTTTCCTTCAGGCCCAAAAGGTTGGGGACCGCTGCCCTAGAGAATGGGCTTCCCAGGTGGCCCTAGTGGTAAAGAACACACCTGCTAATGAAAGAGACATGGGTTCGATCCCTAGGTGGGGCAGATCCCCTGGAGGAGGGCATGGCAACCCACTCTAGTATTCTTGCCCAGAGAATCCCATGGACAGAGGAGCCTGGAGGGCTATAGCCCATTGGGTAGCAAAGAGCTGGACACGACTGAAGCAACTTTGTGTGCACACACGCCCTAGAAGATATAGAAAAACTGCTTTTTTCCTATAATTACCTTAGCTAAGAGTTCCAAACATGTAAAATAAAGCCTATTTTAGCTACAGTGTGTCAGTATTGGTTATTAAGTGATCATAACAATTGTTGTTATTCAGTTGCTAAGTTGCAACCCCATGGACTACAGCACACCAAGGTTCACTGTCCTTCACTATCTCCTGGAGTTTGCTCACATTCATGTCCATTGAGTCAGTGATGCTATCTAACCATCTCATCCTCTGTGATCCTCTTCTCCTCCAGCTCTCAATCTTTCTCAGCATCAGGGTCTTTTCCAATGAGTTGGCTCTTCGAATCAGGTGGCCAAAGTATCGGAGCTTCAGCTTCAGCATCAGACCTTCCAATGAATATTCTGTGTTGATTTCCTTTAGGATTGACTGGTTTGATCTCCATACTAGCAATAAGAAAATAAAACAGATTAACCATGGGTAGGAGAACAGAAAGCAACAACCCCATTTCCTGGGTCTGGGAAGGAATTTTTGAAGCAAAGGAAGAGTAGCTGAGTGAAGACCTGGCATGTTGAGTTTTATCCTCAGGCTGCACATTGCCCTGAAAGCTTGCAGTCCCTAAGGAGTTCTGAGTTTGAGCCCAAACTAAGAAATTTCTTCACCTGGAGCTTTTTTTAGGATGATTCACCTGTGCTTGAGTTCTTAATTTTGATCTACCTTTAAATTGGCAATATGAAGCAATTTTTCTCAAAAAGAATGCATAGATATATTGTGTGAGCTCTGTACAGCAAAGAATATCTAGTGTGACTTTCTCACTTAAAATGAACTTTACTACATTAAAAATTCTCAAAAGAATACTATTAATGTAATTGCTGACACTGTATTTTTCTGAAAGTTTTACAAAAGAAAAGTTTGGTTTTGTTCTGTTTCAGGACACCAATTTTATTTTTTTATTTTTTAAATAAATTTATTTATTTATTTTAATTGGAGGCTAATTACTTTACAAAATTGTAGTGTTTTTTGCCATACATTCACATGAATCAGCCTTGGGTGTACATGAGGACACCAATTTTGAAGCCCAAATTATTATAGAATATATTTTTCTTTACCCTTTTACCCTTCTTGTTCAGTTTTTCCAGGAAGTGAGATGCTGTTTCCAGAGCCTCAGTTTGAAACACAGTGATTCTTTTCTATTTACAAACAGTGATTTTTTTTTCAGAAAAATTTTCTTGGTGTCATCCTTGATCTTTGGTTCTGTTTCTTAAAGAGCCCTCATCAACCTTGAGCTGATACCCTCTCATCCGTATCTATTATTTTAATAATCCCTCACACCTGTATTTTTTTTTTTCTGTTTCCCTTCAGGTTTGTTTCTCATGTTATTGATTTAGCTTATTCATTATATCAGCTCTGTTCTTTGCAGCTTCAGATGAAGGTTTCAGTGTTGCTCCGATTACCTTCCTGATCTTGGAAGTCATCATGTACTCTGTCTCTGTTGGACTTAACTCGAATCCTCTCCCACCTCCATACCTATTTCTTTGATTTAATTACCCATTGAAATTCATGAAAAGATGTAATCCTGGAGACCTGCCTTCAGGACTTCCTGTCTCTGACTTTGCTGATGATATTTCCTTGAAGGAACTGATCGATTGTTCTTTCCATGATGCATCAGAATGCAAGGCAG
Source organism: Okapia johnstoni (assembly GCA_024291935.2). Lineage (NCBI taxonomy): Eukaryota > Metazoa > Chordata > Mammalia > Artiodactyla > Giraffidae > Okapia > Okapia johnstoni. The sequence continues at coordinate 35,525,203 of CM044314.1, read as the reverse complement.
GTTCTTCTCAGCATCATCTCTCTATCTCTCTGTCCCTCTCTCTCTCCCTTCCTGTTCATCTCTGGAAGCTGCAGGCACAGTATGGATGTGCTCTGAACTATAGTGATACCCAGCAAGGACTCAGAGAGTGGAATGGTCCTCGTGCTGTAGCTGCCTCCAAAAACAGCCTTAGAGAAATGACTTCACTGTTCACTGGTTGGGTCAAGTCTTGAGTTTCTGATCCAGGTTGAGGAATAAACAGGCACATGCCCTAATTACACTGAAGCTGGCAGTAGGCGGAGTAGCCTGCTCATTCATTTACTTTCAACCTGATTCCCTTGCCCCTGATCTTATTAGATGCTTCTTCCAAATTCAGACACTGGGTTGATTGTACTGGTTTATGATGATTAGCAAGTTTTGATTTTTTTCTGTGTCTCCGTAGATATAGATTTTTTTTTAAATATTTTTTTATGTGGACCATTTTTAAAATCTTTATTGAATTTGTTACAATATTGCTTCTGTTCAATGTTTTGGTGTTTTGGCCCAGAGGAATGTGAGATCTTAGCTCCCCAACCAGGGACGGAACCAAAACCCCCTTCATTGGAAGGTGAAATCTGAACCACTGGACCGCTGGGGACGTCTCAAGATATCTTTATCTGAACTTGCACTAATCAGAAAATATGCTACTTTTTGAAAAAATTGTCACCCAATATTCACTATCAAAATCTGAAGTCATGGTGGGAGATGCCTGTGGGGGAAAGCCAGGCAGCCATGGAAGCAAGGCAATATTGCTGAGTCACATGTAGGGGGTGGAGCCATCACCATAGCCTCTCTCTCCCCACAGGCCAGCATGGGCAGCTGAACAATAGAGAGGCTGGCCCATCAAACGCCTGACACACTGAACTCAAAGCAGGACCCCACCCAGGGTGCTCCTTTAAATGACTGATGAAAGGAATTACAGAGTGGGACCCCACCGAGGATGCCCCTTTAAGCGCCTGATGTGCTGATCTACAGAGTAAGACCCCAGCCAGGGGGGACCCCTCTATATGCCTGACTTGCCAAACAACAGAGAAGGACCCCAGGCAAGGGAGCCTCTAAGAGCATGAACAGGCGGAGGTACGGAGAAAGACTGGCCAGAGGCCTTCTGATCACCAGCAGAAAGAGGCTTGAAAAAAGACTCTGATAGGGCCGTAACTCCTAGACAGCATATTTAAAAGCAGAGACATTACTTTGCCAACAAAGGTCCGTCTAGTTAAGGCTATGGTTCTTCCAGTAGTCATGTATGGATGTGAGAGTTGGACTATAAAGAAAGCTGAGCGCCAAAGAATTGATGCTTTTGAACTGTGGTGTTGGAGAAGACTCTTGAGATTCCCTTGGACTGCAAGGAGATCCAACCAGTCCATCCTAAAGAAGATCAGTCCTGAGTGTTCATTGGAAGGACTGATGTTGAAGCTGAAACTCCAATACTTTGGCCACCTGATGCAAGGAGCTGACTCATTTGAAAAGACCCTGATGCTGGGAAAGATTGAAGGCAGGAGGAGAAGGGGACGACAGAAGATGAGATGGCTAGATGGCATCATTGACTCGATGGACATGGGTTTGGGTAGACTCTGGGAGTTGGTGATAGACAGGGAGGCCTGGCGTGCTGCAGTCCATGGGGTTGCAGAGTCGGACATGACTGAGCGACTGAACTGAACTGAACTGAAGGGCCGTAATTCCTGAGGTGGAGGCAGTCTGTGTCCCTGCACACTTGATACTGCCAGGGTCCCCTCAAGCCAAGCAGCTGCACCACCTTCATGCTCAATTCTCACTGGGGCAGAGCTGCCACAGGCAAAAAAAGTCTTGCATCTGTGTGTGCACAGTCGCTTTGGTAGTGTTTGACTCTTTGCATCTGGTAGACTCTGGCCTGCCAGGCTTCTCTGTCAGGGAGGGGGTTCTCCAGGCAAAAATACTGGAGCGTATTGGCCTATACTGTTTGCCATACGCTTCTAGAACACTATATTTCCTGCTGCCCTAGCTGCCAACTCCCCTGAGTATCTGGTGCTGCCAGAACCCCTGCGACCCAAGCAGCTGCACCACCTCCACACCTGGCCCTCACAGGGGTAAACCCAAGTCCTCCAGGGCAGCCTCTGGAGCAAACCCCAGTGGACGACCCACATACAGAGGTGGAAATAAAACCACAATCGAAACCCAGGGGCAATGTGGCTAAGGAAGACCCAAAACCTCATCAGCTGTACAAGCTGCAGATTAAATCCACACGATCAACCAGGCAGACTCTGTGTCTATGAAATATATAAAAGGTCATTGAGAGCTCCCACAAAGGAAAACACACTAGTTTTGATAGCTGTGGACATTGGAGGCAAGAACACATAGGAGTTGGACTAGATTAGAATCTGAGCTGTCCCCAGAGCAGGTCCAGAGATCAGCATAGTGTTGGAAGGCATCCTAGGGAGGTGAGGTGGACTGTGACTCCCAGCGAGGGAAAGGACTCTGACAGCAGTGACTCAAGAAAAACATTTATTATTCTTATGTTTTGACTTGTTCTGTAGATTCTTTTGGATTTTTTTCATTTTTTTCAGAGAGCTGCTGGAGTTGTCGATTTTATTGTCAATATGAAATCTAATTAAGCTTTTGAGCTTTTCTAAATTTCTTTTTCTCAGTCACATTTTTAATTGTTGTTATAAACCTCTGCCTCTACGTTGGGCTTTTGCAGTTCTCTGAAGTTTTCCTTTTTTTTTTTTTTCTTTTCTCTTTTTTTAATTTCAATTTTTAATTTTTTAAACCTACTATTATTTTTCTACATTTATTCCTTCGTTTGCTTTTCCTACTGTTCTTTCCCCCTTGCAGTTAATCTTTAATGTATATAAATCTTCCTTATCTACCTCTATTTAACTTTGCATATCTATTCTTCTTTTCCTTTCCTCTCAATATATTTGTTAGTTTTGCTTTCACGGCTTTACTCCCCACTTGGCACCTTGTTTAGTTTTGTTTTCCAGTTTGTGCTTTAGTTGGTTTTGTTCTTAACTGGTGAGTATAATTTTTGATTTCCTTTGTTCACCAGGTCAATCTACTGCATTTTATTTTTGTTGGACTATTTTGACTTTGCTCATGGGTATATATGTATATGTGCATATTATATTATTTTAATTATTATTTGTCTGATTTTGTAACTGCCATTTGTCTGGGGTTCATCTTTGGTTTCTTGTTTTGGGATATCTGTTTTAATCTCACTTAATACCATAATAAACCACTTGTGGAATCTTTGTTCCTGACCAGAGATCAAGCCCCGAGCATTTGGAGTGGGAGCACTGACTCCTAGACCCTAGACTATCAGAGAACTAACCTTAGGGAGCATCAAATAGTGAGAACTCACACAAAGGAAATCACTTGAGTACAAGACCCGGCATCACCCAACCACCAGGAGCCCCCTGTGCAGGACGCCTCATCTAAACAACAAACAAAACAAAAACAGAAACCCAGTCATCAGCGGACAGGGTCACCACCCCCCTCAGCCCTGCCCGTCAGAGGAAAAGCAAAAACTCAGCACAAACCTCACCCTATACAAAGCTTACACAAACCACTGGACCAACCTTAGGAGGGCAGAAACCAAAAGGAAGAAAGAATTCAACCTTGAAGCCTGGGAAAAGAAGACCTCAAACACAATAAATTAAAAAATAATAATAATGAAAAGGCAGAGAAATACTACACAAATGAAGGAACAAACTAGGAGCCCAGAAGTCCAAATAAATGAAGAGGAAATAGGCACACTACCTGAAAAAGAATTCAGAATAATAATATTAAAGATGATCAAAAACCTTGAAAACAAAGTGGAGAAAATGCAAGAATCAATTAACAAAGACCTAGAAAAATTAAAGAATAAATATACAGAGACAAACAATACAATTACTGAAATTAAAAATACTCTAGAAGGAATCAATAGCAGAATATCTGAAGCAGAAGAACAACTCAGTGTGCTGGAAGATAAGATGGTGGAAATAACTTTTGAAGAGCAGAATAAAGTAAAAAGAATGAAAAGAACTGGGGATAGTTTCAGAGACCTCCGGGACAATATCAAATGCACCAACATTTGAATTGTAGGGGTCCCAGAAGAAGAAGAGAAAAAGAAATGGTATGAGAAAATTTTTGAAGAGATTATAGTTGAAAATTTCCCCAACATGGAAAAGGAAATAGTCAGTGAAGTCTAAGAGGCACAAAAAGTCCCATACAGGGTAAACCCAAGGAGAAACACCAAGACACATACTAATCAAACTAACAAAGACTAAACACAAAGAAAGGGAGAAGCAAGGGAGAAGCAACAAGCAACATACAAGGGAAACCCCATATGCTTACCAGCTGATCTTTCAGCAGAAACTCTGCAGGCCCGAAGGAAATGGCAGGATATATTTAAAGTACTGAAAGGGAAAAATCTACAACCAAGATGACTATACCTGGCAAGGATCTCATTCAAAATTGATGGAGAAATAAGCTTTTCAGACAAGCAAAAGTTAAGAGAATAAAGTACCACCAAACAGCTTTACAACAAATGTTAAACGGACTAATATAGTCAAGAAATACAAAAGAAGAAGAAAGATCTACAAAATCAACCCCAAACAATTAAGAAAATGACAATAGGAACATATATATCCATAATTACTTTAAATGTAAATGGATTAAATACTCCAACCAAAAGACACAGACTGGCTGAATGGATACATAAACAAGACCCATATATATGCTGTCTATAAGAAACCCGCTTCAGACCTCAAGACACATATGGACTGAAAGTGAAAGGATGGAAAAATATATTCCTTGCAAATGGGAAGCAAAAGAAAGCTGGAGTAGCAATCCTCATATCAGACAAAATGACCTTAAAATAAAAAAGATTACAAGAGATAAGGAAAGATGCTACATAATGATCAAGGGATCAATCTAAGAGGAAGACATAACAATTGTAAATATCTATGTACCCAACATAGGAGCACATCAATACATAAGACAAACACTAACAGACATAAAAGGAGAAACTGACAGTGACACAATAATAGTAGGAGACTTTAACACCCTACTCACACCAATGGACAGATCATCAAAACAGAAAATTAATAAGGAAACACAAGTCTTAAATGATATATTAGATGAGATGGATCTCATTGATATCTTCAGGAAATTCCATCCAAATAGAGATTAATACACCTTCTCAAGCACACGTGGAACATTCTCCAGGATAGACCACATCTTGGGTCACAAATCAAATCTCAGTAAATTTAAAAAAACTGAAATCATAACAAACATCTTCTCCAACCACAATGCTATGAGACTAGATATCAATTACAAGAAAAAAGCTGTATGAAACACAAACACATGGAGATTGAACAACAAGTTTCTAAATAACCAACAGGTTACTGAAGAAATCAGAAGAGAAATCAAAACATTTCTAGAAACAAGTGACAATGAAAACATGACAACTCAAAACCTATGGGATGCAGCAAAAGTAGTTCTAGGAGGGAAGTTTATAGCAGTACAATCCTACCTCAAGAAACAAGAAAAACATCAAATAGACAATCTAGCTTTACACCTAAAACAACTGGAAAAAGAAGAACAAAAAACCCCAAAATTAGTAAAAGGAAAGAAATCATAAAGATCCAAGCAGAAATAAATGAAAAAGAAATGAAAGAAACAATAGTAAAGATTAATAAAACTATAAGCTAGTTCTTTGAGAAGATAAACAAAATTGACAAGCCTTTAGCTGGACTCATCAAGAAAAAAAAGAGAATAATCAAATCAACAAAATTAGAAATGAAAAAGGAGCGGTTACAACAGGCAATGCAGAAATACAAAGGATTATAAGAGATTCTTATGAACAACTGGCAATATATGGCAATAAAATGGATAACCTGGGAGAAATGGACAGATTCTTAGAAAAGTTCAACCTTCCAAGACTGAACCAAGAAGAATTAGAAATTATGAACAACCCAATTACAAGCACTGAAATTGAAGCAGTGATCAAAAATCTCCCAAAAAACAAAAGCCCAGGACCAGATGGCTTCTCAGGGGAATTCTGTCAAACATTTAGAGAAGAACTAAGGCAATTCTTCTAAAACTCTTTCAAAATATTGCAGAGGAAGGAACACTTCCAAACTCATTCTACAAGGCTATTATCACCCTGATACCAAAACCAGACAAAGACAACACAAAAAAAGAAAACTACAGACCAATATCACTGATGAACATAGATGCAAAAGTCCTTAACAAAATTTTAGCAAATAGAATTCAGCAACACATCAAAAAGCTCATACACCATAATCAAGTTGGGTTTATTCCAAGAATGCAAAGATTCTTTGATACACACAAATCAACCCATGTGATACACCATATTAACAAATTGAAAGATAAAAACCATATGATAATCTCAATAGATGCAGAAAAAGTCTTTGACAAAATTCAGCACCCATTTATGATTAAAACTCTTCAAAAAATGGGCATAGAAGGAACCTACCTCAACATAGTAAAGGCCATATATGATAAGTCTACAGCAAACATTCTCAATGTTGAAAAACTGAAAGCATTCCACCTAAGATCAGGAACAAGACAAGGGTGTCCACTTTCACCACTACTGTTAAACATAGTTCTGGAAGTCCTAGCTACAGCAATCAGAGAAGAAAACAGAAATAAAAGGACTCCAGATTGGAAAAGAAGAAGTAAAGCTCTCACTGTTTGCAGATGACATAATACTGTATATAGAAAATCCTAAAGATAGTATCAGAAAATTACTAGATCCAATCAGTGAATTTAGCAAAGTTGCAGGATATGAAATCTATACACAGAAATCACTTGTATTTCTATATACTAACAATGAAAAATCAAAAAGAGAAATTAAGGAATCAATCCCATTCACCATTGCAGCAAAAACAATTAAATATCTAGAAATAAACTTACCTAAAGAGACAAAAGAACTGTACACAGAAAATTATAAGACACTAATGAAAGAAATCAAAGATGACATAAACAGATGGAGAGATATTCCATGCTCCTGGGTAGGAAGAATCAATATTGTGAAAATGACTATACTACCAAACGCAATCTACAGATTTAACATGATCCCTATCAAATTATCAATGGCATTTTTCATGGAACTAGAACAAAAACTTTCACAATTCATATGGAAACACAAAAGACCCAAATAGCCAATGCAGTCTTGAGAAAGAAGAATGGAGCTGGAGGAATCAACCTTCCTGACTTCAGATTATACTAAAAAGCTGCAGTCATCGAGACAGTATGGTACTGGCACAAAAACAGAAATATAGACCAATTGAACTAGCTAAAAAGCCCAGAAATAAACCCATGCACCTATGGGTACCTTGTTTTTGACAAAGGAGGCAAGAATACACAATGGAGCAAAGACAGCCTCTTCAATAAATAGTGCTGGGAAAACTGGACAGCTACATGGAAAAAAGTGAAATTAGAACTTCCTAACACCGTACACAAAGATAAACTTAAAATGGATTAAAGACCTAATTGTAAGACCAGAAACTATAAAACTCTTAGAGGAAAACATAGGTAGAACACTCAATGACATAAATCAAAGCAAGATCCTCTATGACCAACCTCCTAGTGTAACGGAAATAGAAACAAAAGTAAACAAGTGGGACCTGATTAAACTCAAAAGCTTTTGCACAGAAAAGGAAACTATAAGCAAGGTGAAAAGACAACCTTTAAAATGGGAAAAAATAATAGCAAATGAAACAACTGACAAAGGATTAATTCCCAAAATATACAAGCAGCTCATACAACTCAATGCCAGAAAAACAAACAACCCAATCAAAAAGTAGGAAAAAGACCTAAACAGATATTTCTCCAAAGAAGACATACAGATGGCTAACAAACACATGAAAAGATGCTCAACATCACTCATTATTAGAGAAATGCAAATCAAAACTACAATGAGATATCACCTCACACCAGTCAGAATGGCCATCATCAAAAAGTCTACAAACAATAAATGCTGGAGAGGGTGTGGAGAAAAAGGAACTCTCTTGCACTGTTGGTGGGAATGTAAATTGATACAGCCACTATGGAAGATGGTATGGAGATTACTTAAAAAACTAGGAATAAAAACACCATATGACCCAGCAATCCCACTCCTAGGCATATACCCTGAGGAAACCAATATTGAAAAAGGCATATGTATCCCACTGTTCATTGCAACACTATTCACAATAGCTAAAACATGGAAGCAGCCTAGATGTCCAAGGACAGATGAATGGATAAAGAAGTTGTGGTACATATACCACGATGGAATATTACTCAGCCATAAAAAGGAATGCATTTGAGTCAGTTCTGATGCGGCGGTTGAACCTAGCACCTATTATACAGAGTGAAGTGAGTCAGAATGAGAAAGATAAATATTGGATTCTAACACGTATATACCAAATCTAGAAACATGGTACTGAAGAATTTATTTAGAAGAGAGCAATGGAGAAACAGACATAAATAATAGATTTATGGACTTCAGGAGAGGGGAGGAGAGGGTGAGATGTAGGGAAAGAGTACATTGGAAACTTACATTACCATATGTAAAATAGTTAGCCAATGGGAATTTGCTGTATGGCTCAGGAAACTCAAATAAGGGGTCTGTATCAATCTAGAGGGAAGGGATGGGGTGGGAGGTGGGAGGGAGGTTCAAAAGAGAGGGGATATATTTATACCTATGGCTGATTCCTGTCAAGGTTTGGCAGAAAACAACAAAATTCTATAAAGCAATTATCCTTCAATAAAAAAATAAATTTAAAAAAATCTGAAGTCTACTGCAAGAAATTTGTATGCCTAAAACAAGCACACTAAGTACCCCATTTGCCTCCTCAGACAGTCATTTTGGTTTTTTGTATTTCTTTTTCTTGGGGATGGTCTTGATTTCTGTCTCCTGTACAATGTCACGAACCTCCATCCATAGTTCATCAGGCACTCTGTCTATCAGATCTAGTCCCTTAAATCTATTTCTCACTTCCACTGTATAGTCATAAGGGATTTGATTTAGGTAATACCTGAATGGTCTAGTGGTTTTCTCCACTTTCTTCAATTTCAGTCTGAATTTGGCAATAAGGAGTTCATGATCTGAGCCAGAGTCAGCTCCTGGTCTTGTTTTTGCTGACTGTATAGAGCTTCTCCACCTTTGGCTGCAAAGAATAGAATCAGTCTGATTTCGGTGTCGACCATCTGGTGTCCATGTGTAGAATCTTCTCTTGTGTTGTCAGAAGAGGGTGTTTGCTATGACCAGTGCATTCTTTTGGGAGAACTCTATTAGCCTTTGCCCTGCTTCATTCTGTACTCCAAGACCAAATTTGCCTGTTACTCCAGGTGTTTCTTGACTTCCTACTTTTGCATTCCAGTCCCCTATAATGAAAAGGACATCTTTTTTGGGTGTTAGTTCTAGGAAGTCTTGTAGATCTTCATAGAACCATTCAACTTCAGCTTCTTCAGCATTACTGGTCAGTGCATAGACTTGGATTACCGTAGTATTGAATGGTTTGTCTTGGAAACGAACAGAGATCATTCTGTCGTTTTTGTGATTGCATCCAAGTACTGCATTTTGGACTCTTTTGTTGACTCTGATGGCTACTCCATTTCTTCTAAGGGATTCCTGCCCATAGCAGTAGATATAATGTCACCTGAGTTAAATTCACCCATTCCAGTCCATCTTGGTTCATGAGAAATGCTGGGCTGGAGGAAGCACAAGGTGGAATCAAGATTGCCAGGAGAAATATCAATAACCTCAGATATGCAGATGACACCACCCTCATGGCAGAAAGTGAAAAAGAACTAAAGAGCCTCTTGATGAAAGTGAAAGAAGAGAGTGAAAAAGTTAGCTTAAAGCTCAACATTCAGAAAACTACGATCATGGCATCCGGTCCCATCACTTCATGGCAAATAGACAGGGAAACAGTGGAAACAGTGGCTGACTTTATTTTTCTGGGCTCCAAAATCACTGCAGATGGTGATTGCAGCCATGAAATCAAAAGACTCTTACTCCTTGGAAGGAAAGTTATGACCAACCTAGAGAGCATATTAAAAAGCAGAGACATTACTTTGCCAACAAAGGTCTGTCTAGTCAAGGCTATGGTTTTTCCAGTGGTCATGTATGGATGTGAGAGTTGGACTATAAAGAAAGCTGAGCGCCGAAGAATTGATGCTTTTGAACTGTGGTGTTGAAGAAGACTCTTGAGAGTCCCTTGGATTGCAAGGAGATCCAACCAGTTCATCCTAAAGGAGATCAGTCCTGAGTGTTCATTGGTAGGACTGATGTTGAACCTGAAACTCCAATACTTTGGCCACCTAATGCGAGGAGCTGACTCATTTGAAAAGACCCTGATGCTGGGAAAGATTGAGGGCAGGGGGAGAAGGGGACAACAGAGAATGAGAAGGTTGGATGGCATCACTGACTCAGTGGACATGGGTTTGGATGAACTCTGGGAGTTGGTGATGGACAGGGAGTCCTGGCATGCTGCGGTTCATGGGGTCACAAAGAGTCGGACACGACTGAGAGACTGAACTGGAATGAATTCATTGTTATGTAATTGAGGCTTCAGAATGCTTTTTTTTTTTTTTCAAAAATTCTTGGGTTTTTATGCTAAGAGAATTATAGTGTTTTCTTTTTAATTTTCAGGGGGAAAAAAAAGATAGTTTTAGGTGAAGCATTATCATTTTTCCCACTTAAAAAATGTTTACCACTCACCAAAAAAAATGTCATTTAGCACATTTTCAGGAAAGAGTGAGTTTTAGATATCATCAAGGAATGACTATTTCAATGGAAAGCTAGAACTAGGTCAGTATTCCTAGCCAATGGCATTTTCCTGTCCCTGCTTAAAAAAAAAAAAATTATTTCTTATTTTATATCAGAGTATAACAAATAAACAATGTTGTGATATGATAGTTTCCGGTGGACAGCAAAGGGACTCAACCATAGGTATACATGTATCCATTCTCCCCCAAACCCTCCTTCCATCCAGGCTGCCACGTAACATTGAGCAGAGTTCCTGAGCTACACAGTAGGGCCTTGTTGGTTATCCATTTTAAATACAGCAGTGTGTACATGTCCACCCCAAACTCCCTAACTATCCCTTCCCCACAACTTTCCCCAATAACCGTAAGTTTGTTCTCTAAGTCTGTGAGTTTGCTTCTGTTTTGTTAGTAAGTTCATTTGTATCATTTCTTTTCAGATTCCGTGTATAAGGGACGTCATATGATATTTCTTCTGTTCCCATCCCTTCTGGATCTGCTGTGCTCTCCTCTCCCTTTCTGGCCATTGCAGGTGGATGGGCCCCTGTTGTTATCTCTGTAATACCTTGGAACCCTGGGGCTATGTTACTATCAACCTTGTCTCTAATTACTGACCCCAGTAGCTAATGTTACTATCAAGGGAGGCATCTGCAGGCCAAGTATGAGTAATAATAATGGCGGAGGGCCGACTGCACAGTGAAGAATTGATGCAAAGCAAAGATTTGGTCAGTGCTTGTAGGAAAGGGCAAGACGCCCCTACACTCACCCCACCTCTTCTTCCCTCCCTCTCTGCCTCCCCAACCTCTCTAGCACACACACACACACACACACACACACACACACACACACACACATGCACACGTGCCTTTCATGCTACAAACTGCAGCATAAGGAGTTAAATAACATCAAAGAAACCAATCCATTTCCCCCTTTTCACATCCTCAAGACCTGGCAGCTGGTAAAGATTGCTCTCACAGGCGTCATGTGTCAGTGATAACTCAAATGATCTCATTATTTCCTCATCAAAATAGCATTTTCTAACATCACTATTGGCAGAAACAGGCTTTTTTAAAAAAAGGGGGGGGATTGCACAAATCCAACAATATCTGATTTATTTCTTTTAATCAAATACGCTGGCTTAAACCAAAAGTGATGAGCTTTTTGCATCCCCTTTTTCCTCCACCCCCAAATCTTGCCATCTTCTTTTTGATAAATTAGGGATGTAGTAAACTGCACTTGTTTCTATATAGAGTATTTGTAGTTACTTGTTAACCCAGGGATTGGCAAACACAGGCAAAATCCAGTCCACTGACTGATTTTGTACAACCTGTAAGCTAACAATAGGTTTTTTTCATTTAAAAAAAATTACTGGGGGACTTCCTTGGCGGTCCAGGGGTTAAGACTCCACACGGCCACTGTAGGGGATGAGGGTTCAATCCCTGGTCTGGGAACTAAGATCCTACATGCCTAATGGCATAGCAAAAAATAAAAAAAAAAAAGAAAGATTCTGGGAAAAATAATTTTTAAAAATGTCTTGTGACATGCAAATTCTGTAAAATCCTGATTTCGAAAAAAAAATCAGATTTTGGTGTCTATAAATAACATTTCATACAAACAGCCATGCTCATGACATATTGTCTATGGCTGTTTCTGCACTACAAGAGCAAAATTGAATAGTTGACTGAAATTGAACAGTCTGTAAAGCCTAAAATATTTACAGTCTGGTCCTTAGAAAAACTCTGCTGTCTCTATGTCAGCCCATTAAAACAAACAAACCAAAAAAAGAAGTATTGTTTGCATGATATTATTAGGATATATGACGTTATTAGTGAGGACAGTAACTGCATACTGCAGAACATAAACAATCTTAAATCAAGAATCCAGGGAACTTAGCCATAAAAAGGAATGAAATTGAGTCAGTTTTAGTGATGTGGATGAACCCAGAGTCTGCCGCACTAAGTAAGTCCATTAGCATCATATATTAATGCACACATATGGAATCCAGAAAAATGGTACTGATGAAGATATTTGCAAGGCAGGAATAGAGATGCAGAAGTAGAGAATGGATGTGTGGACACAGTAGGGGAAGGAAAGAGTAGGACAAATTGGGAGATTAGCACTGACATATATATACACTACCATGTGTAAAATGACAGCTAGTGGGAAGCTGCTGGATAGCACAAGGAGCTCAGCTTGGTGCTCTGTGATGACCTAGAAGGATGGGTTGGGGGTTATTCCTCTTTTGAAATAACCCGAGTTCTTTCTACCTAGGGTTTATGTGTCAAAATGCCAGCCCAACTCCCCAGACACAAAGGGAGCTTCTAAAATTCAGAAAATAAACATTTTCTCTCTCTCCATTAAGCCTGGCTTTGAAAACTGTAATTTCAATATAGAATCAACAGTCAGCTTTTAAAAATCAAAGTCCATCAATGACTTTTTTATTCCAGACACTTCCTACCCACATCTGTCCTGGAGTTTACAGCTTAGCATTCATAGTTTAAGACTGGGAGAGGGGACATGATTAACAGGGATCTGAAAAACATATCAGCTTGATATTTCAAAATAGTATTCCTGTTACCTTTGCTAAGTGAAAATCCTTGGTAAATAGTTTTATTCTTTTAAAAACAATTAAAGACGTCCCTGGAGGTCCAGTGGTTAGAACTCCGTGCTCCCAATGCAGGGGACATGAGTTTGATTCCAGGTTGGGGAATTAAGAACCCACATGTCACACAGCACAGCCAAAAAAAAAAAAAAAAAAAAAAATTAAAGAAATCATACTACACCTCAGCAGAATGCTTTGAACTCAGCTGTTGCATTAGTTTGCTCAGGCTACCATAACAAAATGCCCTAGTCTGGGTGGCTTAGAGAACACACATTTATTTCCTCACAACCCTGGAGGTTGGAAGTCAAAGATGTGGGCAGGGTTGGCTTCATCTTTAAAGGCTTCATCTCTAAACACAGTCACACTGGGGGTCAGGGCTTCAACATATGAATGGAGGCCGGGGTTGGCGTTAGGACTGGGGCGGTGGGGTGCAGGGGCAATTCCATCCATAACAGTTGTCAAAGCCAGTATCTCTACTCGCCATAGTCTTCCCAGGCCTTCTTTTCTTTCTTTCTTTCTTTTTTTTTTTTTTTTTTTTTGCTGTGGAGATCTTATTTCCCTGACCAGGAATCAAACCCAGGCCCTTAGCTGTGAAAGTACAGAGTCCTAACCATTGGACTGGCCAGGAAGTTTCCAGACCTCCTTTTCTGAGTCCCTGTGACCAATCCACAGTCCATAGTTCTTCTGAGAAAATATCCACCCTCCTGCATTGCCATCTTTTGTTTGCTGGTCCATCTCTCATGTGAGACTGCAGACTCCTGGCCAGAGATCTTAGTCATCTTTGTTGGCATTGGTTCCAGGCACAGAGCTAGAAAGCAGCTGAGTGATGGAATACTGGCATGGGAGGAAATGGAAGGATTGCATTGTCCGTGGGTCATGTTATATCCCTCTCATTCAGAGTGCAACAGCAGACATCTCCAAGGCTGCTTCACATCATATACATATATATAATGACTCCTTGGGGCTTGGCCAAACCTTCAGATATACAGGCTCCTGATATTGAGCTTTTTACTTTTCTGACATTTTTATTATTTATTTATTTAGCTGTGTCAGGCCTTAGTTGCAGCACTTGGGATCTTTCTTTCTCTAGTTGTGGTGCCTAGTCTCAGTAGTTGCCCTGCAATCATAATGCTTTAACTTGGGAATAAAAATAAATATAAAATATAATAAAATAAAATGTATTTCAACATGTGAATGTTTGCACATAATTACATTAAAAAGTATATTAAGGTGTCAAATGCTTGCAGCCATGTTCAATGTTACAAATGCAGACTGATGCATATAAATTTTATTTATGATTCAAATACCACGCATGGCCTCATCTCCAGTGATGGTAATTTTCCCATATGATGAAAAAGCCTTGGTAAAGTTTTTGATGAAACAAAGAACAGATATTGTGTGATTCCACTTACATAAGGTACCTCAAATAGGTGAATTCACTGAGACAGAAAGTAGATTAGAGGTTATTAAGGGCTGGGACATGGGCTTCCCAGGTGGCTCAGTGGTAAAGAATTCGCCTGCAAATGCAGGAGACGTGGGTTCAATCCGTGAGTCGGGAAGATCTCCTGGAGAAGGAAACGGCAAGCCACTCCAGTGTCCTTGTCTGGGAAATCCCATGGACAGAGGAGCCCGGTGGGCTATAGTCCGTGGGGTCACAAAGAGTTGACACAATTTAGTGACTAAACAACAACAAAAAGGGCTGGGGGCAGGGAAAAGAGGGAACGATTGCTTAATGGTAAGAGAGCTTCTGTTTGGGGTATTGAAAAAGGTTTGGAATTCTACTGTAGTGATCTTGCACGACATTGCAAATGTACTCGAATTGTGTCCTTTAAAAATGTTTAAAATGGTAAGTTTTATGTTGTGTCTTTTACCACAATAAATTTTTTTTTGGTCTTACAAACAAGAGCATTTTGTTTATACACAAACTGGGCTAGATGCTGGTTCAGCTAATTAAGAATAAATGGCATGTCCTAACATGGATGTCCTGTGGGACATCTGAAAGTCATGCCACACAGTTCTTTGTTGCGCAGGACTGTTCCACACTTCGAGGGGCATCTGGCATCACAGGCAAACCCACTAAATGCCAGTAGGGCTCCCCTAAATGCTCCCACCACACCGCAATAGCCCCTCATGAGAACCACTGAGATTCGGGCAGTGAAAGCCAGGTAGTTGATCTGGGTTGGGGCTCAGCTGGCAACTGCAGTCCTCGTGGGCACTAGAAGCCAATAGAAATCCAGTTGTTTGATGGACCAACCTGCAAGCACAGGGAGTGAGGGGAAGAAGGATGCGGGAACGTTCTGCTGTTCTGCTCAGGGTTCTGCAACCCGGTTGCTCCGGCAGCAGAAAGATTGCAGTTCCCTCCCAGACCAGGGAGAGAAAGAACCTGGAGCGTCAAGGTCCAGCATCAAAGTGGGCGCGGGATCGCACGGGGATGACTCAGCCATCCTCGGATGATGCGCAGAGCTGCTGACTGCGAACTTGGAGGTGACAGCTACCATTTATTGAACAGTTGGGGAAGGTGGAGCCTGGTGGGCTGCCATCTATGGGGTCGCACAGAGTCGGACACAACTGAGGTGACTTAGCAGTAGCAGTAGCAGTAGCAAGTTCGTGACATACTTTTCAGATGATTGTAACAACTTCTTTGCTGAGGCGAGAAAACAAGCTCCCACAGCCGCAAGGAGCTTGGGAAGTCGAGAGTTGTTGAAACGGGGCAGAGACACTGTCTTGGAGATTCCCACCAGGCAGACCCAAATCTGCATGTTCCGAGTCTCCCAGGCAGACCTCCAAGCCAGGCTGCTGCCAAACTCCATCTCCCCTCCCTGCGCCTGGCTGGTACCAGCGGGCAGAGGACCACAGTGCCCTCTTCTCCCCGATTTCTCTCAGCAGGTGATCTGAGTGACGGAGGGGCGCTTAGCCCACCTGCCCCCATGCGTGATGCCATCTCCAGGGTGTAAAGACTTGGGAAGCAGTGCCTTCTCCCAAGATGCACGGAGATCCTAGTGCTGAAACGACTGTGGTTGATGGACAGCTGCGTATGGAGCCAGCTTCTTTCCCTGACTGGATGTCAGCCTGTTTGCCAGCAAAGGCTCCTCCCCACGGTCCAGTTCCAGATCTGGGACACAGACGAAGGACTGAATGTCCCTATTGTTACCCCTACCGCCACCCCTTTACAGGGAGCCAGAAGAGCCCTCTAATGCCAGTTGCTCATCCACAGAGGATCCTTTGATGTGAACCCTTAACTTCAGCCCTCTCTCTGCCGTCTCCCCCAGCCGAAGCGCTTAGCAAATGGGACTGGCCTGTCCTGTAGGGCCAGTCTTCCATGTTTTGTTTTGTTCTTTAAGATAGATTTTTTTAAAATTTATCTGTTTATTTATTTATTTTTGGTTGTGCTGGGTCTTTATTCCTGTGAGGGCTTTTCTCTAGTTGCCGTGCACAGGGCTTCTCATTTCAGTGGCTTCTCTTGTTGCAGAGCAGGGGGCTCTAGGACATATGGGCTCAGCAGTTGCATGTCACAGGAATGGCAGCTTATCTTTGTGAGTCTCGATGGTAAAAGTAAAAAGGGTCATGCAAGCCTAAAAAAAAAAAAACAACAAAAACAAAAATGTTCTCTGTGGCAATGGAACTTCCGACTGAAGCCATCGTTATCCACAAGTCAGTGATATCGTGGTTATAATAAGCAATATATATATATTTGACCTTTGACCCATTCCTAGTACCGAGCTCCTAGTAATGCAAGCCCTAAATGTTTCTTTTGTTATGTTAATGTGGTGGCTTTTGGAGAGCCCTGGCTTCCGACTGAAGCGACAGATCATACATACACAACCTAACCTAAGGGTGGGGACTGGTCGACAGGGGAGCCAACCACATGATTAGAGGATTAGAGGGTTGGAACTTTTGGTCCCACTCTCTGATTTCCAAGGAGAAAAGAGGGACTGGAGGTTGAGTCAATTACCAATGACCACTGATTTAATCGATCATGTCTATATAATGAATCCTCCAAAAAACCCCCAAAAGAACAGGATTCAGAGAGCATCCAGGCTGGTGAACATCTGGCAGTGTGGGAAGAATGGCCTCAGAGAGAGCATGGAAGTTCACATTCCTTCCCACATACCTCGCCCTGGGCATCTCTGCAGTCTGGCTGTTCCTGAGTGATACTCTTTCATAATAAACCAGTGAGCTCATGAGTCAAAGGGTTTCCCGAGTTCTGTGAGCTGCTGTAGCAATACTTGGGCTTGTTTCAAGCCCAAGGAGAAGGCCAGGTTTCCCAGGTGGCGCTAGTGGTAAAGAATCCACCTGCCAATGCAGGAGACATACGAAACTCAGGTTTGATGCCTAGGTTGGGAAGATCCCCTGGAGCAGGGCATGGCAACCCACCCCAGTATTCTTGCCTGGAGAATCCCATGGTGAGAGGAGCCTGGCAGCCTACAGACCATGGGGTTACAAAGAGTCAGACACTGAGTAACACTCACATATATTTATATCTATAGGACTTCCTGGAGTCAGGGGCCTAAATTTGGGAGTTAGGCCCCAGGTGGATGGAATTCAGTGTTCTCAGGGTCCAAGCCAGCTTGGTTCCCCATCTTGCTACTCAGGTCTTGTTGTGTCAAAATAGAGGGGCAAGACCACCAGCTTCATCCCTGAGAGCAATGCACGTAGCATTGAAAGGTTACAGTGAATCATGAATCCACGGGGGCAGGTAGCAGAAAAACCCAGAATGAAGGCCAACCAAAAGGGGAAGCAGATTCAATTCTTCATGGGGCGAAGCCTTGATAACCAGCCCTGAGGATTGTAAGGGAGGCAACTATCAGAATGTTCATGTTCTGATTGGTCCCCAGTGTTTCCTCTTGAGATGTTATTATTGTTCCTCCTGAAGTCGTGGGATTACATGTTCCCAGTATAGATAAGAAAGATTTTCAGACAGCTTCTAGAATTTCAAGCAGGAAATGCCCCCGGGGAGGAGATTGGTAAAGCTGAGCTACTCTTCTGAAGCATATATGAAAATTGAGGTATGTACAAAGGAGATCTCAAAGTGGGATCCAGCATTTTATTCATTTTTTCTAATAACTTATCTTTTAAGGCCGCACCTTGAGGCATATGGGATCTTAGTTCCCCAACCAGGGACTGAACTCATGTCCTCTGCATTTTGAGCACAGAGTCTTAACCACTGGACCACAAGGGAAGTCCCTACAACTGTCATTCTTTATCAAGTAAATGACATTAGTGATAAATTAATAAAACACTGAGTACAGAAAAAAAAATGCACCTACACTATCAACACTCCAAGTTGAATTGGTTTTCATTTGTTTAAGTTTCTTTTCTATTCATTTCATGGGCATGTATCATTTTTATGGAGCTGAAATCATGGTAGTGGGTATTCTTTTTATCACTTAAAATTAAATCATAAGCACTTTTTTTATGTTGTTACAGAGTCTTCATAATTGTTATTGGCTCTGTATAACTCACAAGAGGTTACACTCTATCATGTATCCAATTATCCCTCTACTAGTGTTTTTTCAGATTACTTTCAGGTTTTCACTATTATGCCTGATATTATGTGTGTGCTCAGTCGTGTCCGACTCTTTGCAACTCCATGGACTGTAACGCACCAGGCTCCTCTGTCCATGGGATTTTTTTAAGGCAAGAATACTGGGGTGGGTTGCCATTTCTTCCTTCAGGGGATCTTTCCAACCCAGGGATGGAAGCCGTGTTTCCCACGTGTCCTGCACTGGCAGCAGGATTCTTTACCACTAGCGCTGCCTGGAAAGCCCAATCCCTAATATTATAATGAACATGTAAGTGTGTTACTCGGAGCCTAAGGGAAGATTGTGGGGGAGGTGCAGGGAATTTTTCAGGCAACTCTTAGCAAGAGATGACATGCAATGGAGAGCAGGCCTGCGTTGGCCTAGAGGGGAGAGATGGAGAGTCAAGAAAATGGAAAATGAGTGTTTATTTTCCTCTTTTGAAAAGAGGATGTGAAGAGAAAACTGTCTTTTATTTCTTTTTTAATGTTTATTTATTTAATTGGCTGCAGTGAGCCTAAAGCAAAGGGCCACCCTCCCATGGTCTGCAGGCTAAGGACTTCCACAACAGGCACGACCAGAACAGAAGCACGTCTGGTCCTTAGCATGCTCAAGCCCCTTGCAGGGGACTCTGAGACCTGATTCACAGGCTCTAAGCCAAAGACTTAAGGTTACCCAGTTCTGCACGTGGGCCAGGATGCCAAGGACCACAGACATTGCTGTGAATGGATCCCTGTCTGTGCCCACAGGCCTGAGAGGCTGGGAAAAGTTAAGGGATTTAGATATTTTTTCTTTTGGATTATTTTCCTAGGAGAGCTTTCTGGAAGTAGGATGACTGGGTCAAAGGGCACCAAAGCTTTTTTCCCTGTGGGATTCCCAGAGCCAGTTCCCAGGCCCAGCTGCCATGTTCTTCTTTTCCACGCTGCCTCAGTCCCAGGGACTCAGGGACTCGTTTTTGCTTCGTGCCCCCACTCCACTCTACCCCATGGAGTCGCTCCTCATCCAAGAGCTCCCCCCACCCCCATACCCCCCCCACAAACACCTTCCTCCTTTCTCACTGCCTCTGAAGACAAACTCCTGGGACCATCTCATTTTCTTTTTCTTTTTATTATTTTTTATTATTTTAAACTTTATTTTTTGTTTTGTTTTGTTTTGTTTTTAATAAATTTATTTATTTTAGTTGGGGGCTAATTACTTTACAATATTGTAGTAGTTTTTGCCGTACATTAACATGAATCAGCCATGGGTTTACATGTGTTCCCCATCCTGAGCCCCCCTCCCACCTCCCTCCCCATCCCATCCCTCTGGGTCATCCCATTGCCCCAGCCCTGAGCATTTGTCTCATGCATCGAACATGGAATGGTGTTCTGTTTCACATATGATAATATACATGTTTCAATGCTATTGTCCCAGAACGTCCCATCTCGTTTTCAACCAGGGACTTCCCTGGTGGTCCTGTAGTTGAGAATTTGCCTTCCAACCCAGGGGGTGCGGCTTTGATCCCTGGTCAAGGAGCTAAGATCCCATATGCCTTGTGGCCAAAAATAAAATAAAATAAAGCAGAAGCAATACTGTAACAAATTCAATAAAGACTTAAAAAAAAATGGTTCACATCAAAAAAATTTTTAGGGACTTCCTGTTGGCCCAGTGGCTAAGACTTCACCCTCCCAATGCAGAAGGCCCCAGTTTGCTCCCTGGTGGCGGAATGAGATCCAACATGCCACAGATAAGAGCTTTCATAGGACAACTAGGACCCAGCACAGCCAGATAAATAAATAAACATAATTTTTAAAAAATCTTTAAAAAAGAAAAAGCGTCTAATGTAAGAATATGGTAAGGGAACAACCAAGACATTCAGACAGGCAAAAGGGTACAAAAACTTGTTTGGATAGTCATAAATTCTCACTTATAATCCTTGATTCTTTGTTAATTACTAGATATCTATTTAAGACATCAGATCCTGTTTTTATTTTTGGTTTATTTTATTGAAGTAGAGTTGATTTATGATGTTGTGTTAATTTTTGCTATACAACAGTGATTCAGTTTTACACATATATCCATTCTTTTTCATATTCTTTTCCATTATGGTTTATCACAGAATATTGAACATAGTTCCCTGCGCTGTTACAGAAGGACCTTGTTGCTTGCTAAACTCAAACTCCCACTCCTACCCTATCTCACACCACACCCCCCTTGGCAACCACCAGTCTATTCTCTGTTTCTGATTTTGTTTGTTTCATGCTGTGCTGTGCTTCTTCTCTCAGTCATATCCGACTCTCTGTGACACCATGGGTGGTAGCCCACCAGGCTCCTCTGTCCATGGGGATTCTCCAGGCAAGAATACTGGAGTAGGTTGCCATGCCCTCCTCCAGGGGATCTTTCCAACCCAGGGATTGAACCCGGGTGTCCCGAATTGCAGGAGGATTCTCTACTGTTTGAGCCACCAGGGAAGCCCTTCTATTTCATAGATAGACTACCTTTTTTGTGCTGGAAAAGGTCAATTTTCGTTCCAATCCCAAAGAAAGGCAATGCCAAAGAATGCTCAAACTACCACACACAATTGCACTCATCTCACACGCTAGTAAAGTAATGCTCAAAATTCTCCAAGCCAGGCTTCAGCAATATGTGAACTGTGAACTTCCAGATGTTCAAGCTGGTTTTAGAAAAGGCAGAGGAACCAGAGATCAAATTGCCAACATCCGCTGGATCATTGAAAAAGCAAGAGAGTTCCAGAAAAACATCTATTTCTGCTTTATTGACTATGCCAAAGCCTTTGACTGTGTGGATCACAATCAACTGTGGAAAATTCTTCAAGATATGGGAGTACCAGACCATCTGACCTGTCTCTTGAGAAACCTGCATGCAGGTCAGGAAGCAACAGTTAGAACTGGACATGGAACAACAGACTGGTTCCAAATAGGAAAAGGAGTACGTCAAGGCTGTATATTGTCACCCTGCTTATTTAACTTATATGCAGAGTACATTGTGAGAAACGCTGGGCTGGAAGAAACACAAGCTGGAATCAAAATTGCCGGGAGAAATATCAATAACCTCAGATATGCAGATGACACCACCCTTATGGCAGAAAGTGAAGAAGAACTAAAGAGCCTCTTGATGAAAGTGAAAGAGGAGAGTGAAAAAGTTGGCTTAAAGCTCAACGGTCAGAAAACTAAGATCATGGCATCTGGTCCCATCACTTCATGGGAAATAGATGGGGAAACAGTGGAAACAGTGTCAGACTTGATTTTTTGGGGCTCCAAAATCACTGCTGATGATGATTGCAGCCATGAAATTAAAAGATGCTTACTCCTTGAAAGGAAGGTTATGGCCAACCTAGATAGCATATTTAAAAGCAGAGACATTACTTTGCCAACAAAAGTCCATCTAGTCAAGGCTATGGTTTTTCCAGTGGTCATGTATGGATGTGAGAGTTGGACGGTGAAGAAAGCTGAGCGCCGCAGAATTGATGCTTTTGAACTGTGGTGTTGGAGAAGACTCCTGAGAGTCCCTTGGACTGCAAGGAGATCCAATCAATCCATCTTAAAGGAGATCAGTCCTGGGTGTTCCTTGGAAGGATTGATGTTGAAGCTGAAACTCCAATACTTTGGCCACCTCATGCGAAGAGTTGACTCATTGGAAAAGACCCTAATGCTGGGAAGGATTGGGGGCAGGAGGAGAAGGGGATGACAGAGGATGAGATGGTTGGATGGCATCACTGACTCAATGGACATGGGTTTGGGTAGACTCCAGGAGTTGGTGATGGACAGAGAGGCCTGGCGTGCTGCAGTTCATGGGGTTGCAAAGAGTCGGACATGACTGAGCGAATGAACTGAAATGAAGGCCCAGAAATTGTGTGGCCAGTCCTGTTCCCAAGAAATGTGCAGGCTGGTCTCTAGAGTTCCAAACATTTAGGGAATGACAGAGACTGTACCTTCATCTTACATGAATTGATCATTCATTTCTGCTATTTAATAAAAGCCAAGCCTCTTCTATTGGCTTCTCCCAATGGTTCAAATAACAATTTATTTTTCTATCCAAAGAAAGAAGAAACAGGTGAAGGAAGCAGACTTTTATATATATTCAAATATCCCTGGTCTCTTGACATCTTGAAAGTGTTAGTCACAAACCAGTCAATCCTAAAGGAAATCAACCATGAATTAAAGGACTGATGCTGAAGACAGCTCCAATACTTTGGCCACCTGATGTGAAGAGCTGACTCAATGGAAAAGACCCTGATGCTGTGAAAGATTGAAGGCAAGAGGAGAAGGGGACAGCAGAGGATGAGATGGTTAGATCATATCACTGATTCAATGGACATGAATTTGAGCAAACTCCGGAAGATAATGAAGGACAGGGAAGCCTGGAGTGCTGCAGTCCATGGGCTTGCAGAGTCTGACATGACATAGTGACTGAATAACAACTTGACATCTTCTAATTGAGAAAATGGATACAGCATTTTTAAAAAGCGATATTTGACATCAATCCCAAGTGTATGGCAGATCAAAAAATTAAGACTTCTCTACAGCCCCCAAGTTGTCTGGGATTTGCTTGGCTTTTTTTTCTTATAAATTAATTTATTTATTTGGCTGCTCCAGATCTTTGTTGCAGCAAGTGGGATCTAGTTCCCTGACCAGAGATGGAACCCGGACCCCCTGAATTGGGAGCACAGAGTCTTAGCCACTGGATCAACAAGGGAGTTTTTGCTTGGCTTTCATTGCCTTGTTTGTTAACATTTCTGATTGGAGGTGCTATCAAAGTCCCAGAAATGTTCTGGGTATTGATGGTTCTGTCCCTGAGTATATGGTTCAAAGACCTCAAATTTGCACTGTCCTTGGAAAGACCAGCCCCCAAGCCTGCAGCAGCCTGGGAAGCTGAGTCCTTCTTCCTGCATCTGAACTGGGGTGAAAGAACAGTGGAGAGATACCCAGAGAGAATTATAAAGCTTCAAAAAAAAAAAAAAATAACAGCCTTTGTATCAGTTCACTGGTTACTTCTGCACATAAATGGATTGCCAGATAAGGGATCAAATAGCCAAGCAGCAGTACTTTCCTCCTTGTGAATCAGAGACTGGTTACCTATAACTCATCACCAACTCAACGGACATGAGTTTGAGCAAACTCTGGGAGACAGTGAAGGACAGGGAAGCCTGGCGGGCTGCAGTCCATGGGGTCTCAAAGAGTCACTGAACGGCTGAACAACAACCTATAATGCAGTTGTCAGACTCGAAGTTTGGGTAGAGTCATCCAGGAAATTCACGGGGCACTGAGGATTCCTCGGGCTGGATTCTGATGCTGTGAGTTTTTTTTCTAACTTCCTGGACTTGCAGGCTCCTCACTTAATTACTCAAAATCAGATTTGGGGGAGCATGCTGGTGGCAAGAGGCTAAAGAAGCGGCCTGCAACATAGGAGACCCAGGTTTTCTCTAGTTGTGGTGAGTAGGGGCTTCTCATTGTGGTGGCTTCTCTTGTTGTGGAGCACGGGCTATAGGGCATTCAGGCTTCAGTAGCTGCAGCCAATGGGTCTAGCTGCTCCTTGGCATGTGGGATCTTCTTGGACCAGGGATTGAACCTGTGTCCCTTGCAGTGGCAGGATGGTTTTTATCCACTGTGTCACCAGGGATATCAGTCCCTGTGTTTTGGAGTGTTCTAAATATTTCTCTGCTGGACGATGACCAATAAAGTTAGATAAACCCCATTGACCCTGGTGGATTAATTTCAAATGTGTTTAGTGTTCTTTATGTGAGACAGCCTAGAAGACTAGAAATGACATGGGCTTTGGAGTTGGACAGACCTGATTTGGAACCTTTTTTTTTTTTATTTGTAATCTTTTTTTTTAAGGGCTTTATTTATTTATTCTAACTTACAGTGAATGAAGATTCAGTGCAACCAAAAATTAATTAATTAATTTAAAATGAAACACACATACACACACAAAAAATCCCACAGTTCGAAGAGACTGGAAGTCCAAGGTCAAGGTGTCAGCAGGGTTATTTTCTTCTGAGGACCATGAACGAAGGATCTGCTCCAGACCTCTTTCCCTGGTTTGTACATGGTCATCTTCTTCCTGTGTCTTCACATCGCCTTCCCTATGTACCATGTCTGTGTCCAAATTTCCTCCTCCTGTGAAGACACCAGTCACACTGGACCTCGTTTTAACCTAATTGCCTCCTTTAAGATCCTATTTCCAAATGCAGTCCCAACGTGAATCCCAGGAATTAGGATTTCAACATATGAATTTTGGGAGGACACAATTCAGCCTGAAACAAGTATCAAGGGGAATGATGGGGCATTACATGAGGAATGTACTCTCAGATGGTTCAGGGAAAACAAGGTCTCTGTATTTCCAACTCTCTTGTAAACTTGTTTTTGTTTAAAACAAAGGGGAAAGAAATATACCTAAACGCTGTTCTTATATTCTTTCTATAATATTTTATATGACAACATATTTTTAGCAGAACCCAAGGTGTGGGTGTGCTCAGTCTCTCTGTCATGTCTGACTCTTTACAACCCTATGGACTGTAGCCCACCAGGTTTCTCTGTCCAAGGAATTTTCCAGTCAAGAAGACTAGAGTGGGTTGCCATTTCCTCCTCCAGGGGATCTTCCCGACCCAGGGATCAAACCTATGTCTTCTGCACTGGCAGGTGGATTCTTTACCACTGCACCAATAGTCTAACATAAAATGAAGACAAGAGAGTGATCATGTTTTATAAAGATTCTAATAAAAGAAAAATGCTAATTTTATCCCTGACGTGATAACCTTCAGTTATTTTGAAAATATGCTTCACTGGAAAACTTCATGCCTTGGAGACACCGGATATGTGACATATGGTAAAACAGATCTACATTAATGCCAAACAACACAGTCACAATGGACACGTCTGTTTTGGGTCTCTGCTGGATCTCCTTTACAGAGTTAAGCTCAGGCATTTTGCAGGATCAATGTGTTTATTTCTGGAGTGGCTTCTTACATCATTTTATGGCTCCTTCCACAGGCTACCAGCTGTGTGAGCCTCCCACAGAACCGCAAAGACTATTAACTAGGAACAGAAGGAAAGGGAAGAGATAGGGCAGGGTAAAGGAGAGTTTAATTTCATTTTAACTGGCTTTTGCCAAATTATAACATCATGCCATATGGTGTATGTGTGATGGTACTGCATCTGGAAAAAGCAGGTGGGCTTAAAGGAAGAAGATGGGAGAGGACACAAATGGAAGACTGGCACAAAAAGCAATCAGGGAGAAATGCGGCCCACTGAGGGAGACCAGGATAAGATGTGCAGCTGGGACTTCTCTGGTGGTACAGTGGTTAAGACTTCACCTTCCAATGCAGGGGGTGTGGGTTCAATTCCCTAGTCGGGGAGTTAATATTCCACAAACCTTGCAGCTCCCAAACCCCAAAACATAAAAAAACAGAAGCAGTAATATAACAAATTCAGTAAAGACAAAAAAGAAAGATGTAGAGCCATCAATCCCTCCACAGGCCTTGGTCTGCAGCCTCTCATCCCTGCTCCCCAAACACACACCCCTAGACAGAAATCCTCTTCAATGCTCACTTACCCACCGTGATTCTGTGTTCCAACAAGGTTCCTTGGTCAAAGGCATGTTCCTTATAAGCACCTTGCTCAGATAAAAATTTCCACTGTAAAAAAGCAATCCCAATAAGTAAATCATTGTGTTTTTAAAGTTTTTCCTTTCAAGATGTAGCTACACATTCGGCCCTCCAGGTCTGTGGGCTCCAGAATGCAAGTTCAAACAAATTCATTTTTTTTAACAAGTTATGGATTTATTTTTGGCTGTGCTGGGTCCTCGCTGCTGCAAGCAGGATTTCTCTAGTCACAGTGAGGGGCAGTGGGGAGGGCATGGCGGCTGCTCTTTGCTATGGTGCAAGGGCTTCCCACTGCGGTGCCTTCTCTATTACAGAGCACAGGCACTAGGCACAGGGGCTTCAATAGTTGTAGTGCGTGGGCTCAGTAATTGCAGCGCGCAGGCACGGGCTTAGCTGCTCCATGGCATGTGGAATCCTCCTGGCCCAGGGATCGAACCCGTGTCCCCTGCATTGGCAGGCAGATTCCTATCCACTGGGAGAAGTCTCAGCCAAACTTACTTTGATCTCTGGTTGGTCGAATCCGAGGATGCAGAACCCAAGGATACGGAGAGCTGGCTGTACCACACCCTTTACTACAAGAGATTGGAGCATTCTCTGATTTTGGTATCGGAGGGAGACCCTGCAACCAAGCTCTCATGAACTGAGGGACCAGTGTATACAGGAAGAGCAGCGAATTAAGACTTTCTCTCTCAAGTCTGCAGGGGAGTTGCCTGAAATCGATCAAGTCTGAGAGAAAATCGAAGGGAAGAGGAATCCCATTTAATAAGAGCAGAGACTGGTTCAGGTGTCCATTCTTTCCCGTTCTCTCAGTGGCTATGGTCTCCCTCACACCAATGGTCAGGGAGATGGGATTAGGCATAATTTCACCAGGATCCTCTGTGTTTTCCAGGTCTGAACTTAATCTCTTTCTTCCATCTCGATTTCCATCCTGCTCACAATCCCCAATTCAGCTAAGATTTTTTCTGCCCTTTAAAATCCAACTAAAATGTCATTTGATCTATGAAGTCCTCTGCCATCCTCCCAGGTTACCTCCTTTTTTCTCTCCTCTGTCAGCACCTGATTCTGGCATTTATCTGTGTATTTGTCAAACTATGTAAGCAGATTGCAAACTCCTTTAGGGCAGACTCCTTGTCTTTCTCCTCTTCCGTTTCTGACTCCTACTACACTGCCTGGATCACACCCCTTTAACAAACATTTGCTAGATTAAGTAGACACAGAATTAATGAGACTTTTGATTTTCCAGGGGCCTACCCATTCTCTTCACACTTCCATGTAGGAAGGCATCAAACCAAAAATGCATGGGAACAAACCTCTTCGTGCAGTAAAGTAAGTCCCAAAAGTGTGAATTGAAAAGCATTTCCCATTAAAAGTAAAGCACAGATATAAGAGTAGTAGCTCCAGCCTCACATACCTAGTTAGTTAAAATGCCTTCGCCTTTGTGCCCTGGATTTGAAAATCATGAACTTGAAAATCAGTTCCCCTTTGCTTTGTGAGCTCTGAATTGTGTTTCCTTCCCATTTGATTAACATCAGTGACACCCAGAACAAAGGCAGGAAGGGCTCTGGAGGTGCCCGTGATGTTATCAGTGGCTGCATGGAGACCAACTTGGGAGCCTGAGCTGGGGCCTGACCAGAAAAGAAAGTACAGTTTGGAGGACTGACTGTATCATTCTTATTTGTCATTTGAATCCAGCTCTGAAAGGTTTGTTTCTGTACTGAAGAGATTTTCAAATCCATACAGTAGAATTTACAAATCTAAATGAGCCCTCTCCCCCACTATGGCACAGATGGTAAGGAATCTGCCCACAGTGCAGAAGACTGGGGTTCGATCCCTGGGTTTGGAAGATTTCCTGGAGAAGCGAGTATCTACCCACTCCAGTACTCTTGCCTGGGGAATCCCATGGACAGAGGAGACTGGTGGGCCACAGTCCATGGGGTTGCAAAGAGTCAGAAACAACTGAGTGACTAACATTCTTCTTCCTGAGATTCATAGGCTTATTTCCCTGACGTTGCCTTTGTTGACAATGTATTTGGAGTTTCTCCCTGGGAATTGCCTCTGATTTGAGTCATTCAAGACTTTCTTTTGAATCTAAAATGGCATTCTCAAGTTGGGTCACTTACTTCCTTTTATCAGACTTCACTCCAAATGATTTGGAGCTGGTTTCAAAAATGAAATCTGGGGATTCCTCTGGTGTCCAGTGAAGAATCCACCCTGCAACGCAGGGAACTCGGGCTCAAGTCCTGTTCGGGGAACTAAGATCCCACAGGCCTCAAGGCCACTAAAGCGGTTCACCACACCTACTGAGCTTCCGTGCCACAACTAGAATCTCCATGAGCCACAGCAACACAAGAAGATCCTGCGAGCCACAACTAAGACCTGACAAAGCCAAATAAATAAATTTCAAAAAAATGAAATGTGCTCTAAAATGACTGAGTGTTATGACCACTGAGGATATATAAGGAAGGCGCCTCTGACACTGACGCCCGCAAACAGTTGCCTTTGGAACGAGCCTGGAGAGTGCCACACTGATGCCACAAGAGGATGCTCATTCAGACACATCAATTCTGGCAGGTTTATTTAAAGGGCAGGTTCCTCGCCTTTATCTGTGATGATGAGCCTATCTGTAGAAAAAGAACAATGATTGGCAGGGGGGAAAACAGTAATTATGTGAGATGATAGAGGTGATAACTAATCTTATTGCAGTCATCATTTCACAATATATAGGCGTATCATATCATCAGGTGTACACCTTAGATTTATACACTGCTATGTACCAATTATATCTCAGTAAAGTTGGGGAAAGAGCGATGTAGGCTATTTTTAAACAACAAAAGGAAGAAAGGAAAACAGAGAGGGAAATTCGGGTTCATTCACAAGAAAAATTTTAGCTATGAATGTATGACCAAAGAAATAGAAAGATCATTTTATTTTAACAATGTATGAATGGACTCAAGAGCAGGAAACTAAGCCACTCTTGCAAGAGTAGAAAAATAAATTGGTTATCAATGTTTCCTATGGAAAGATTTTCAGTTAAGAGGGGAAAATGGTGGAAGAAAATTTCGCATACTGTGGTCTGGGGAAGTCACTCTGGGTTATACAGGATTTAATTTGAAGTTCAGGGTAACCAAACCAATTTACAATTGCCAAGGTGTGTAAAGCAACCTAAATGTTCATTAACAGGTGACTGGAATAAGATGAGGTATTCATATACAAAGGCATATTACTCAGCCATAAAAAGGAGTGAAATTTAGCCATTTGCAGGAACATGGATGGACTTGTAGAGTATTATTCTAACTGAAATAGGTCAAACAGAGAAAGGCAAATATTGTATGATATCACTTATACGTGGAATCTAAAAACTACAACAAACTAGTGAATATAACAAAAACAAGACTCACAGACATAGAGAACAAACTAGTGGTTGCAAGTGGGGAGGGGGACAAAGAGGTGGGGGATTAGGAGTTACAAGCTCTATATATATAACATAAACTACAAGTCTTTGTCGTAGAAAACAGGGAATACAGCCATTATATGATAACTATAAACAGAATAAAACCTTTAACATTGTAAGCCACTATGTTGTACACCTCTAACTTATATAATATTGTACACCAGATCAGTTCAGTTAGTCGCTCAGTCATGTCCAACTCCTTGCAACCTCATGAACCGCAGCACGCCAGGCCTCCCTATCCATCACCAACTCCTGGAGTCTACCCAAACCCATGCCCTCTGAGTCGGTGATGCCATCCAACCACTTCATCCTCTGTCGTCCCCTTCTCCTCTTGCCTTCAATCTTTCCCAGCATCAGGGTCTTTTCAAATGAGTCAGCTCCTTGCATCAGGTGGCCAAAGTATTGGAGTTTCAGGTTCAACATCAGTCCTTCCAAAGAACACCCAGGACTGATTTCCTTTAGGATGGACTGGTTGGATCTCCTTGCAGTCCAAGGGACTCTCAAGAGTCTTCTTCAACACCACAGTTCAAAAGCATCAATTCTGAGGCGCTCGGCTTTCTTCACCATCCAACTCTCACATCCATACATGACCACTGGAAAAACCATAGCCTTGACCAGACAGACCTTTGTTGGCAAAGTAATGTCTCTGTTTTTTAATATGCTGTCTGGGTTGGTCATAACTTCCCTTCCAAGGAGTAGTTCAGTTCAGTTCAGTTCAGTCACTCAGTAATGTCCGACTCTTTGCGACCCCATTAATCGCAGCACGCCAGGCCTCCCTGTCCATCACCAACTCCCGGAGTTTATCCAAATCCATGTCCATCGAGTCAGTAATGCCATCCCATCATCTCATCCTCTGTTGTCCCCTTCTCCTCCTGCCCCCAATCCTTCCCAGCATTAGGGTCTTTTCCAATGAGTCAACTCTTCGCATGAGGTGGCCAAAGTATTGGAGCTTCAGCTTCAACATCAGTCCTTCCAATGAACACCCAGGGCTGATCTCCTTTAGGATGGACTGGTTGGATCTCCTTGCAGTCCAAGGGACTCTCAAGAGTCTTCTCCAACACCACAGTTCAAAAGCATCAATTCTGAGGCGCTCAGCTTTCTTCACCGTCCAACTCTCACATCCATACATGACCGCTGGAAAAACCATAGCCTTGACTAGACGGACCTTTGTTGGCAAAGTAATGTCTCTGCTTTTAAATATGCTATCTAGGTTGGTCATAACCTTCCTTCCAAGGAGTAAGCATCTTTTAATTTCATGGCTGCAATCACCATCTGCAGTGATTTTGAAGCCCCCAAAAATCAAGTCTGACACTGTTTCCACTGTTTCCCCATCTATTTCCCATGAAGTGATGGGACCGGATGCCATGATCTTAGTTTTCTGAATGTTGAGCTTTAAGCCAACTTTTTCACTCTCCTCTTTCACTTTCATCAAGAGGCTCTTTAGTTCTTCTTCACTTTCTGCCATAAGGGTGGTGTCATCTGCATATCTGAGGTTATTGATATTTCTCCCGGCAATTTTGATTCCAGCTTGTGTTTCTTCCAGCCCAGCGTTTCTCACAATGTACTCTGCATATAAGCTAAATAAGCAGGGTGACAATATACAGCCTTGACGTACTCCTTTTCCTATTTGGAACCAGTCTGTTGTTCCATGTCCAGTTCTAACTGTTGCTTCCTGACCTGCATGCAGGTTTCTCAAGAGACAGGTCAGATGGTATGGTATTCCCATCTCTTGAAGAATTATCCACAGTTTATTGTGATCCACACAGTCAAAGGCTTTGGCATAGTCAATAAAGCAGAAATAGATGTTTTTCTGGAACTCTCTTGCTTTTTCGATGATCCAGCGGATATTCGCAATTTGATCTCTGGTTCCTCTGCCTTTTCTAAAACCAGCTTGAACATCTGGAAGTTCACGGTTCATGTATTGCTGAAGCCTGGCTTGGAGAATTTTGAGCATTACTTTACTAGCATGTGAGATGAGTGCAATTGTGTGGTAGTTTGAGCATTCTTTGGCATTGCCTTTCTTGGGATTGGAACGAAAACTGACCTTTTCCAGTCCTGCGGCCACTGCTGAGTTTTCCAAATTTGCTGGCATATCGAGTGTAGCACTTTCACAGCATCATCTTTCAAGATTTGAAATAGCTCAACTGGAATCCCATCACCTCCACTAGCTTTGTTCATAGTGATGCTTTCTAAGGCCCACTTGACTTCACATTCCAGGATGTCTGGCTCTAGGTGAGTGACCACACCATCGTGATTATCTGGGTCATGAAGATCTTTTTTGTATAGTTCTTCTGTGTATTCTTGCCACCTCTTCTTAATATCTTCTGCTTCTGTTAGGTCCATACCATTTCTGTCCTTTATCAAGCCTATCTTTGTATGAAAAGTTCCTTTGGTATCTCTAATTTTCTTGAAGAGATCTCTAGTCTTTCCCACTCTGTTGTTTTCCTCTATTTCTTTTCATTGATTGCTGAGGAAGGCTTTCTTATCTCTCCTTGCTATTCTTTGGAACTCTGCATTCAGATGGGAATATCTTTCCTTTTCTCCTTTGCTTTTCGCAAGCATGCACAGAGAAGCCGTGGGAGCTCATAGGAAGGACACTGACCCGGGAAGTGTCCTGTTATGTGTGGGGGATGGGCCAAGAGGAGCAGAATGAAGCATGTGAAAAAAGGAAAACTCGCTTTGTAAATATGGCAGGTAGCTTGCTTTAAGGCAGATCACACTTGCAACATCCTCATCCAGGTTAAAATATATTCTAACACTCCAAAAAGGCCATATAGCTTCCCAGGTGGCGCAGGTGGTAAAGAACCTGCCTGCCAATGCAGGAGACATAAGAGATATGGATTTGATCCCTGGGTCTGGAAGATCCCCTGGAAGAGGAAATGGCAACCCACTCGGCATTCTTGCCTGGGAAATCCCATGGACAGAGGAGCCTCGAGGGGCTACAGTCTGTGGGGTTGCAAAGAGTCAGACACAACTGCATGCACACGCACACACTAATACTATACATTTTTAAAGACCTTTACGGAAAATGAATCCACGATGTTTCTTCGTGGCCTACACTGACACTGCAGAGAGAACCTGTAAAGCTAGTTAACTGAATCACTTTAGTTAGTACAAACTGAACTAACTTTGCATTTCCTCAGTGAGGACCAAGCAAAATCACAGCTGGAGCTGCAAAGCGCCATTTGCACAGACCTTTCTTTTTCCCACACGGCTGTCTTGGAGTTCACATCGCTGTTTATTCCTGATCATTTATTTCTCCCTGAGCACTTCAACTTGGATTCATTTTCATAAACTTAAAGCTGCTCTTTGGGGACTTGCTTTTGTTAGTCCAAATGGATGCAGTTAGCAGTGGACTACACTTGGCTGCATCTTTCTAAAAGGAGAGTGCCCATTTATCTTGATTGAGCCTAAGTCCTGTACTCTCTGAGTGGAGGGGGTTGGGCTGCAGGGTTTAGGGAGGCTCTTCAAAGCCCAGAATTCTGTGATTCCTTTCTCTAATTTTCCATCCCATTCCTCATGTATTTCCAACTCCTTCAGAGACCTATGTGTTCAGTTGCTCAGTTGTGTCCGACTCTTTACGACCCCACGTACCATAGTCCACCAGGCTCCTCTGTCCATTGGATTTCCCAAACAAGAATACCGGAGTGAGTTGCCATTTCCTCCTCCAGCGGATCTCCTCCACCCAAGAATTTAACCTGAGTGTCCTGCATGTGTCACCTGGAAAGCCCTCAAAGACACAAAGAATAGAATGTTTGTGTGCTTAGTCGCTCAGTCATGTCTGACTCTTTGCGACCCTATGGACTGTAGCCTGTCCATGGAATTCTCCAGGCAAGAATACTAAGAAAGAAAGAACGAGAGAGGGAGGGAGGGAGAGAGGAAGAGGGAGGGAGAGAAGGAAAGGAAGAAAAAGAAAAAAGAAAGTTAAAAAAAAAAAAGAAACCTCTGATTCTTCTTCTTTCTCATTGCTTACTACTTCCTATCCCTTATTCATTAAAAAAAAAAAGTTGGGGTGGGGGGTGGTTGAAGTTATGAAGCCAGGAGGTCCTGGCAGCAAAATGAGAATCCTATTTTCAGAGTTAGGAGGCTAGATTCTATTCAAATTTGCCCCTAATGGACAAGTCAAAACAATTTGGTCTGTTCTCCCAACTATAAAATGGGATAATAATCTCTGTAAACCCTTTCTTCCATTCTTAGATTGCCCCAAAGATGAATTTTAATCCTATAAAAATCTGCTTTGAACACCAAAGTGAAAAGAGCTGCACAGACAAAAAGACATAATTACAGAGCTGCTTGGTAAAAGAGCTCTTGCCTTCTGACTACAGTGAACCCAGACGACAAACTTTATTGGATTTTCCCGCTTTGTTTCACCACCACTTAGTACACGATGCATCCAGTTTCCCACTGAAAGGGCCTGGAACTCCTTGGAGAAGTCTGACATCCTATCTGGGGCTTCCCTGGTGGTCCAGCGGCTGAGACTCTGCGTTCCCAATGCAGGAGGCCCGGGTTCCATCCCTGGTTGGGGAACTAGATCCCACAGGCCACAACTAAGACCTGGTAAAGCCAAATAAGTGAATAAATGAAAATATAAATAT
Source organism: Okapia johnstoni (assembly GCA_024291935.2). Lineage (NCBI taxonomy): Eukaryota > Metazoa > Chordata > Mammalia > Artiodactyla > Giraffidae > Okapia > Okapia johnstoni. Next base: position 35,490,681 of record CM044314.1, on the reverse strand, counting down.
TTTTTATAAAGACAGCAAGGAAATTAACAAAGACAATGAGAGACATTTCAAAAGGACCACGGGAGCTTCAAATAAGCTCCTATTGTTCAACAATGGGACCGGCTTAGCTTCAAAAAGAATATTAATGAAAAGTCAAAAATATCAACGTATTTAAATTTATCAGCTTATCAAATACTTTACAAGTCTGATTCATGAGTAATATGTTCATTTGCATAATTCTGACAGTTTCACAGGTATATACACTTGTGAAAACCCATCAGGGTAAACACTTTAATACATGCAGTTTATGTCAAGTATTTTGTTCGTTGCTGTTGCTTAGTCACCAAGTTGTGTCTGACTCTTTGGTGACCCCAGGGACTCTAGCCCAGGCTCCTCTGTCCATGGGATTTCCCAGACAAGAATACTAGAGTGAGTTGCCATTTCCTTCTCCAGGGGATCTTCCTGATCCAGGTAGCAAACCCATGTCTCCTGCATTGCACGTGGGCTCCTTACACCTCAATATTAATATATTAAATAATCAAATTGTGTACTGTTGGATGATGCTAAAAACCAACTCATTATTTTGAAAATTAGTAAACAAAGGGAGAAAATCAGCATTTTTCTTTCCAGTGCAAACTGTACTGAGAATAACCAAATAGTGGATGAAGTTCCTCCTTATACATTCCCATTAATAAATAATGAAGGGATCCCTAATAAATTAATGACTGTAGACATAAATCATCAACAGCTGCTAACATCTCAAAAGACAACCAGACATTATCTGTCTTTTGATGGATGAAAACATCATCACCTTTAAACTTGTCAAATCAAATCCAGTTCTGATGTAGGCCTCTAGGTCCAACTATCAGTTTACACGAAGAACAGAAGAAAAGAGAAGAGACAGTGGGAATTCCACAGGACAAAGCCTGATTTCTTTATATATATTTATAATCTTATCTAATTATCTTTTATATTTATTTTTGGCTGTGCTGGGTCTTCTTTAATGCGCAGGCTTTTCTCTAGTTGTGATAGCAGGGCTACTCTCTAGCTGCAGTGCAGACTTCTCGCTGCAGTGCAGACTTCTCGCTGCAGTGACTGCTCTTGTGGAGCACAGGCTCTAGGGGGCAGGGGCTTCAGTAGTTGTGCTCCTGGGCTCTAGAGCACAGGCTCAATAGATGTGGCTTATGGGCTCAGTTGCTTCGAGGCATATGGGGTCTTCCCAGATCAGTGATCGAACCCATATCTCCTGCATTGGCAGGTGGATTCTATACCACTGAGCCACCAGGGAAGCTCCAAAGTCTGATTTCTTTACCAAACAAATTACAAGAGAGAACAACCTGTATATTTAAAAGAAATGTAAAAGACATACCAGGGACTTCTCTGGTCTTCCAGTGGTTAAGACTCTGTGTTTCCAGTGCAGTGGGTATGGGCTCAATCCCTGGTGGGAGAACTAAGGTCCCACATGTCAAGTGGTAGGGCAAAAAGCAAATAAATTAATTAACAGCAAAAAAAGAAGCATATCACCCAACATAGTATGTGAGCCATTTTTAGATCCTAATTCAAGTCACAAAATTTATGAAATTTATAGAACAACTGAAAATTAAAAATGGATTGGGAATTCCCTGGTGGTCCAGAGGTTAGGAGTCCGCACTTCCACTGCAGTGGGCATGAGTTCAATCCCTGGTTGGGGAACTAAGATCCCACATACCATGCGGTAAGGCCAAAAATATAATAAAAAATAAAAATTGTTAAAATGGATTAAATACTTGGTACTAGGAAATTATTGTTTATTGTCTATGGTGTAATACTGTTATCATGGTTATGTTTGTTTTTTTTTTTTTTTGCACAATCCTTATCTTTTGGAGATGAAATATTTATGAAGAAAATGTGTGATACCTGAGGTTTGCATCAATATAACATGGGAAAGTAGAAATGGGTAAGATTGGCCATCAATTCATGGTTAAATAGTAAGTACACTGACATTCATTGTAGTATTCTCCCTATTTCTCTATTCAAAATATTTTATAATAAAAATATTTTTGAAAAAAAAGTAATCATCTCTACATCCCCTTTCCATGTTAGCTAACACTCCATCATACCATCACCCAGCAGAGAAATGGACACAGTAGCATTAACCCTCGGGGCAATTCACATCTGTTAATATTTAGAAAATACTTTGAAGCTTAAAGATGAAAGATACCAGATAATTGTAAGGTATTATTACTGTATTAAAATTAAATAAAAGGCTCTGTAAATTTGAAAATCCAAATATGGTCACTACCCACCTTAAGGTTTGGGTCACATGGAGAATGAGCTTCCTGAGAAATGCCCATAAAGAGCCAATGATCAAAGGTTGATTCTAACAGCATTCTTCCCACAGGCAACACGCCCTCTAGGCAGAGCAAACCTGAAGCAAAATTACTAAGGAAATTGAGTTCCCCTCAGAGTTTCCCCATCTTCCTGTTCAACAGACATCTTCTGCTACTCCTATTCCTTCCTCTCTGCCACTAATGAACCCATGCTACACCTGAGCCCTCAAAAGTACCCTGCCAATCAAGACTTCATCCATGTTACTCAACAAACATTGATTGTCTATTCTGTGCTGGCAACACAGAAATGGATTAAGTTCATATGGTATGGACAAAGTGCCAGGAGAAGAGAAGGAATAACTAACTCTCTACGGGAGGATCTGGAAGAGTGTCACCAGGCCAGTGACATTTACCCTGCCTTGTGAAGGATATGGAGCCTTCAGGTGGAGTCAAAGGAGAAAGGTACTCACGGTGTATGAGCTAGCTTCTCCAGAATCCGAATCAGTAGGATGTAGAGAGATAGGTGTGTGCATGCTCAGTCATGTCTGACTCTTTAGGACCCCATGACTGTAGCCCACCAGGCTCCTCTGTCCTTGGGATTTCCCAGGCAAGAATATTGGAGTGGGTTGCCATTTCCTCCTCCAGGGGATCTTCCCAATCTGTGGATTGAACCCACATCTCCTGCATCGGCAGGAGGATTCTTTACCACTGAGCCACCTGGAAAGCCCATAGAGATATGTGGAAAAGGAAACCGATTCTAGGAATTGGCTCACATGGTTATGGAAGCCCAGAAGTCCCACCATCTGCCCTCTGCAAGTTGGAGGCCCAGGAGAGCCAGGGATGTAATTCGGGCCAAGTCCTGAAGCTCCAGAATAGGTACAGGAGGACATGGAGGTCCCAGCTCACCAGGGAGAGTGAATTTGCCTCATTTTGCTCTATTCAAGCTCTCAGCAGATTAGAGGCTGCCACCCACCTTGGGAAGGACACCTGCTTCATTTAGTTTCCTAATTCAGATGATAGTCTCTTCCAGAAACATCCTCACAGACATGCCCAGAAATAACATTTTACCACCTTTCGAGGCATCCCTTAGCCTGGTCAAATTGGTACCTAAAATAAACCATCGCACAAAGCAAAGCCAGTAGCACAAAAACATCATTTAAGGTGTGGAGACAGCTTACTTGCTGATGGAGGAGATGCTTTTGGAAAGCTGGGTGGATCAGGTCTTGAAAAGCCGTACAGGGACTTCCCCAGCGGGGAAGGACTCCAAGCTTCCACTTCCTGGTCAGAGAACTAATATCCAACAAGCCATGTAGAGCAGCCAAAACAAAGCAAAAGAAAAGAAAGAAAGAAAAAGAAAAGTTCTGTACACTGTGCTGGAAACTTTATCCTGAGGACCCCTGGAAGCTTTTTAAGGAAAAAAAAATGCTTTGTTGGCATCTGCGTTAGGCTGAACATTTACTCGTCTTTGGAACCTGTGAGGTTATAAATTTCTTGCCCGGGCTTGTTCTCTCTTGTAACCCCAGTTCCCAGGACAAATTTAGACCTCTTACAAAGGTCAGACTTAAAGTCAATCATTTCCCTTTTTTTTTTTTAAAGACACAATAGCTACAAACAATGCTTTGGAAAGGAGCCTGAGGGAGAAAACAATAAAAGAGGCCTCTTTCCCTTAAAATAATTCTAACCTAGCAACAGGAGTTAGTGTGACATTCATTCCCACTTCAGGACACTGGGATGTCTCTTCTCTAAAGTGTCCCTTAGAAGAAACTGAAAAGGGACTTAGAGGTCAGATGTCACATCACCACACATAAGTATTAAGGTTCTTGTACAAAGGGGAAGAGAAAAATGTAGAGACTTCCCCAGTGATTCAGTGGTTAAGACCCTCCCAATGCAGGGGGCCCAGGTTCCATCTCTGGTCAGGGTGCTAGACCCTGCATGCCACGACTAAGATCCAGCATAGCCAAGTAAACAAAAACTTTAAAAAAGAAGAAGACCCTGTGTCCTCCCTGGGAAATTAGGTCAGAGGAGGTGCATCACTGGTACAGCTCAGAGCAGTATTTTCCAAGGAAGTTAGTTTCAGTCTGTGGCAAACTGGGGTGGTTAGACATCTGAAAGGGCTTTCCTAGTGGCTCAGTGGTAAAGAATCTGCCTGCAATGCAGGAGACATAGGAGACGAAGGTTCAATCCCTGGGTTGGAAAGATCCCCTGGAGAAGGGCATGGCAAACCACTCCGGTATTCTTGTCTGGAAAATCCCTTGGACAGAGGAGCCTGGTGGGCTACCATCCATTGGGTCACAGGGCCAGACATGCCTGAAGTGACTGAGCACAGCACACAGTGCACAAACATCTGAAACATTGAGAGAACCACTGGGAATTTGGAAAGAGTTGTTAACTCTCAGAGAGCTCAGGGGTTCGACTGTTCACAGACCACAGGGAGGAATTCTCAGTTGGAGGTGCCAAGTTTTGTTTCTCCAAGATAATCTACTTAGATCCCTTGACGTAACTTGATTCCTATTTTCTGCATTTTCATCCTCCTTCTTACTCATAGACATTTTGAGAACTTTTGTGACATTATTAATTTATTAGCAATTACTGCTGCTGCTGCTAAGTCGTTTCAGTCGTGTCCGACTCTGTGCGACCCCATAGACAGCAGCCCACCAGGCTCCCCCGTCCCTGGGATTCTCCAGGCAAGAATACTGGAGTGGGTTGCCATTTCCTTCTCCAGTGTAGGAAAGTGAAAAGTGAAAGTGAAGTCACTCAGTCGTGTCTGACTCTTAGCAACCCCATGGACTGCAGCCTACCAGGCTCCTCCATCCATGGGATTTTCCAGGCAAGAGTACTGGAGTGGATTGCCATTGCCTTCTCCAATTAGCAATTACTAGCCATGAATAATTCTTTTTTTTCCCTATTGTTCCACCACTGACAGCCTGTCATCTGCAGCAACTATAGTTTAGTGACTATGGTGTGTTTGACCGACTTGGACTTTTTCATTGGTTGAATCTGTTTGTGGTTCAATTGATCTAAACATCGATCATGATGCACAATTGGCATGGTAATCTCTCATAAGTTACAGTCACGCTGCACAAAGTTTATAGCACGTTTACTAATTCTGTTGCAAATATGCTGGAGTATCTATTGTATTTTTCTGTGCTTGTTTTTTAAATTTTTAATTTAAAAGTCCAAGACTTCCCAGGTGGTCCAATGGTTGAGAGTCTGCCTGCCAAGGCAGGGGACATGGATTCGATCCCTGGTCTGGGAAGATCCCACATGTCACAGGGCAACTAAGCCCATGGGCAACAACTACTGAGCCCACGCACCCTACAGAGCCTGTGCTCTGCAACCAGAGAAGCCACTGCAGTGAGAAGCCCACACAGCAGAAGAAAGAGTTGCCCCTGCTCACCGCAACTAGAGAAAGCCTGTGTGCAGCAACAAAGACTCAGTGCAGCCAAAAATAAAATAAATAAATAAAGTTTTTTAAAAAAAAATAAAAGTCAAAAGTATTGCTGAAATAGTAAAGCAATGGTTTTTTTTCCTCCTCACTTGAGGAGGAGGAAAGTGAAATAGGAGAAGCCTCCACTTGCCTGCCAGCATCCCCCCTAAACTTGCCCAGATATCAGCCTATATCAAGCTTTGGCTCCATGACACCTGATCCCTGCCTCTCAGCCAGTCAGGTTACTCTCCTGCCTTCCCTCCCCACATACCTGGTTTACCTCTGTTTCCATACTGCTCCAGTTCCCAACTCCAGTGCCTCCCCAGCTCCAGAGCCTATCCTGACAGAGCCAAAAGGGGCAAAGAAGACTTTTGTAGCTGCAGCCCCTTAGCACAAAGAATACCTCCTATTGTGTGGGTTGGTAGTGTTTCAGGGCTAAGGAAAAGAGAAAGTGAAAGTGGATCAGTCATGTCTAACTGTTTGCAACCCCACGGACTATACAGTGCATGGAATTCTCCAGGCCAGAATATAAAGCCCCAGTTAAGGAAGGTCCAACTCATACCTTCTGGTGATGGTTTTCATCCTGCATCTGAATTCTTATGATGCTGTGCTCCCCATTTCCACCCCTGGTTCCTATCTAAGCGCCCAGACCTATTAGACCAAGCAATGCTTTGCTGCTCCAGGTCTCCAGCCATGGCATGGACTCTTGCTGAGTGTCCTGGAGGGAGACATGCTAGATCCCCCTGTACTGCCCACCTGCTTAATTTTCAAGTGGAGTCTGCTTCCTGAATCCCCCAGGGCAGCTTGGAACAGCCTGCTTGGGACTTCCTGTGTCCACTGCTGGGCCACACTGCCTACTGCTGTTCCTGGACAGACATCTTCAGGTTCCTTAACTAACCCTGCGCCAAGCCCTCCAACATGGGCCCCCAAAGAATCACAAGTGAAGACTGTTCTCTCCCTGGGACTTCCCTGGTGGTCCAGTGGTTAAGAATCTGCCTTGCAATGCAGAGGATGCGGGTTCAATCCTAGGTTGGGGAACTAAGATCCTACATGCTGTGGGGCAACTAAGCCCATGCACCACAGCTGGAGTCTGGGCATTTCACAACAGAAGATGCCAGGTGCCACAACTAAGACCCAAGGTAGTCAAGTAAATAAATATTAAAAAAATAAAAGAAAAAGACTGTGTCCTTCCCTTGGTGGGAATGTAAAATAGTACAGCCATTACAGAAAACAGTATGGAGGTTCCTCCCAAAATTAAAAATAGAACTACTTTATGATTCAACAATCTCATTTCTGGGGTATATTCAAAAGAAACTATGCCGGTATCTCAAAGAGATAGCTGAACTCTCATGTTCATGGCAATATTGTTTACAGTAGCCAAGACATACAAACAACCTAAGTGTTCATCACTGGATGAATGGACAAAGAAAATGTGGTCTATATACAAAAAGCTTCCCTGATGGCTCAGTGGTAAAGGTCAGCCTGCCAATTCAGGAGATGCAAGTTCGATCCTGGGTCAGGAAGATCCCCTGGAGAAGGAAATGGCAACCCACTCCAGTATTCTTGCCTGGGAAATCCCATGGGCAGATAAGCCTGGTTGGCTACAGTCCATGGGGTTGCAAAGAGTCCGACACAACTGAGCACGCAGCACATATACACAATAGAATATTGTTCTGCCTTTAAAAAGATGGAAATCCTACAATTTGTGACAACATGGGGTTCATATGTTAATTAAACAAAATTAAGAAAAATACCACATGAACTAGAGGGTAGACATGAAGTGTTCTCAATCACTCACACGTAAATAACAATGTGAAGTGATGGATATGTTAATTAACTTGAGTGTGGTGATTATTTTACAATGTATAGGTATTTCAAAACATCCAGGGAATTCCCCAGCAACCCAGCGGTTAGGACTCCATGCCCTCACTGCCAAGAGCCTGGGTTCGATCCCTGGTTGGGAAACTAAAGTCCCACAAGCTGTGCAATGCAGAAGAAAAAAAAATCCAATTATATGCCTTAAATATATACAATTTTTATCAATTGTACCTCAATAAAGCCAGGGGGAAAAGATGATTTCCTTGTTCTAATTGCTTTCCTCCCTTCTTGTCCAAACCTACCCATCTTTCCTTGACTGTCCCCTCCCATGAAAATCTCTCCTTCCCTCAAGTCCTCCTATGCTGAAAAGCAGAACTACAGTTTAGTACATAATTATGTCCTTCCTTTATTTGCTCCCTGCCTTGTGTGTGTCACATCTCACCAACTAATTTGTAAACTCATTAAGTGCAGTGACCAAGCCTCTCTATGCTGTCTCATTCCTATTAGGCTGACTCATTCATTAATTCATCAAATATCTCAGGGGTTACTCGGTCCCGGGAACTGTTGTTCTAGATACGGAGATGCAGGAGGCAAGGTGACAAAATATACAGGATTCCTGCTCTCAAGATGAGAAGACAGACAACCAAATAATTACACAAATCAATGTAAAATTACACCAGAGAGCCACTATGAAAAACAGTATGGCAGTTCCTCAAAATATTAATAACTAAATTATCAGAGGACCCAGCAATTACATTCCTGGGTGTTTTGTCAGAAGAACTGAAAGCAGGGTCTCAAAAACATATTCGTACACCCATGTTCTGCTGCTGCTGCTGCTCAGTCGCTTCAGTCGTGGCCGACTCTGTGTGACCCCACAGATGGAAGCCCATCAGGCTCCTCCGTCCCTGGGATTCTCCAGGCAAGAACACTGGAGTGGGTTGCCATTTAGCATTATTCACAGTGACCTAAAGGTGGAAGCAATCCAAGTGTCCGTCAACAGACGAATGCATAAACAAAACATGGTCTGTCTATACAATGCAATATCATTATTCAATTTCAAAAAGGAAGGAAATTCTGACACATGCAACAACATGGATGAGTCCTGAGGACATTTTACTAAGTGAAATAAGCTAGTTGGACCATAAAGAAAGCTGAGCACCAAAGAATTGATGCTTTTGAACTGATGTGTTGGAGAAGACTCTTGAGAGTCCCTTGGACTGCAAGGAGATCCAACCAGTCAATCCTAAAGGAAATCAGTCCTGAATATTCATTGGAAGGACTGATGCTGAAGCTGAAACCCCAGTACTTTGTCTACCTGATGCAAAGACCTGACTCATTGGAAAAGACCCCAACACCGGGAAAGATTGAGGGCAGGAGGAGAAGGGGACAACAGAGGATGAGAGGATAGGATGGCATCACCGACTCAGTGGACATGAGTTTGAGCAAACTCCGGGAGTTGGTGATGGACAGAGAAGCCTGGAGTGCTGCAGTCCATGGGGTCGAAAAGAGTCAGACACGACTGAACGATTGAACAACAGTTGTCAAATTCACAAAGACAATGTAGAATGGTGGTTGCCAAGGGCTGAGGGAAGATGAAGTGGAGATCTGCTTTGTGAATGAAAGATTTGAGATGAAAAGAATTTTGGAGCTGGATGGAGGGGACAGTTGCACAACCACGTGAATGTCCTAACACTACTGAATCCTGCGCTTGAAACTGGTTCAGACAGTCAATTGTATGCTATGTATATTTTGGCACAATTAAAAATAATTTTTTAAATGACCAAACCAAAACCATTACAGTCAGACACGAGAGCAACAAAAGCAACACCAGGCTGCCCTGAGGAAGTGATGGCAGAGCTGAGTTATATATGTGGAATCTTTAAAAAAAGGATACAAATGAACTTATACACAAAACAGAAATAGAGTTACAGATGTAACAAACAAGCTTATGGTTACCAAGGTGTCAGGGGGGTGGGGAGGAGGAATAAACTAGAAGGCTGGGATTGACATACACACATTGTAGGTGCTCAGTCTCTCCGTCATGTCCTACTCTTTTCGACCCCATGAACTGCAGCTCTGCCAGGCTCCTCTGTCCGTGGGATTTTCCAGGCAAGAATACTAGAGTGGGTTGCCATTTCCTACTTCAGGGGAACTTCCCAACCCAGGGATCGAACCGGAGTCTCCTACAAGTCACCTGCAGTGGCAGACGGGTTCTTCACTGGGCCACCTGGGAAGCATGTCATATACACACTACTGTATATAAAATAAGAAACTAATAAGGGCCTACTGTATGGCACAGAAAACTCTCTCTACCCAATACCCTATAGTGACCTATGTGGGAAAAGAATATAAAAAAGAGTGGATATACATAAATGTATGGGCTTCCCAGGTGGCCCTAGTGGTAAAGAACCCCTTTGCCAGTGCAGGAGATGTAATAGACTCAGGTTGGATCCCAGGTTGGGAAGATCCCCTGGAAGAGGGCATGTCAACCCACTCCAATATTCTTGCCTTGAGAATCTCATAGACAGAGCAGCCTGGCAGGCTACAGTCCATGGGGTTGCAAAGAGTCGGACATGACTGAAGTGATTTAGCATGTACACATGTAAATATATAACTGATTCACTTAGCTGCATGCCTGAAACTAACACAACATTGTAAATCAACTCTACTCCAACAAAATTTTTAAAAATAAATTAATAATAATAATAAATTAAAACAACAACAGCAAAGTGCAGTGCCTCTGCTGAGATGGGAGATAAGGTTAGCTTGGTAAGATTGCTGAAGCGTGACCTGGCTTTTAGCTTGTCTTTAACTCCCCTGGTGGCTCAGACGGTAAAGCGCCTGCCTACAATGCCGGAGACCCGGGTTCAATCCCTGGGTTGGGAAGATCTCCTGGAGAAGGAAATGGCAACCCACTCCAGTACCCCTGCCTGGAAAATCTCATGGACAGCGGAGCCTGGTAGGCTACAGTCCATGGGGTCGCAAAGAGTCGGACACGACTGAGCGACTTCACTTTCACTTTGTAACTGCCCAAGGGAAGACGAAGCCTTTGCTATGGTAATGAATGGGGAGGCCTCTGCAGGAATCCGATCTCCACCCGCTGCTCGGCGCCGGTGCCACAGGAAAGGGCAGGACGGGAGGCTGAGTTCCCTCCCTGGCTCTGTAGGTGGCAGTGCGCTTGCATCCTTGAGGCGGGATGCAGGCGTGGCCACCCCGGCGTCTCGTCCCAACCGAGACCAGATCTGCCCTCGCCCGCGCTCCAGGAGAAAACGGATCTCTGCAACCAGCTCGGATGCTTTCCAGACGCCCATCCGCCGATCTCTCCTCCTTCAGTCAGCCTGCAAAACTAGAGGCCCGTTTGCAAAAAAAAAAAAAAAAAAAAAAGTACAGCATGGAAAAGCCTCCACCGAGTTCGTACAAAGCCTGAGCTCTCCGAATGGATTCTTTGGTTTGTGTTTACTTTAACTGATTTCAGCCTTTGCTCCTGCGCAAACCGCTCTGCTGCTGAGAGATTTAAAAGAAAGGTTCTGCGCCTTTAAGAACTCAATTCAGCTGCTCAGTCGTTTCCGACTCTTTGCAACCCCATGGACTGCAGCACGCCAGGCCTCCCTGTCCTTCACCATCTCCCGGAGCTTGCTCGGACTCCTGTCCATTGAACCTTAAGGACTCCTGCTGCTGCTGCTGCTGCTGCTGCTAAGTCGCTTCAGTCGTGTCCGACTCTGTGCGACCTCGGAGACGGCAGCCCACCAGGCTCCGCCGTCCTCGGAATTCTCCAGGCAAGAATACTGGAGTGGGTTGCCATTTCCTTCTCCAGTGCATGAAAGGGAAAAGTGAAAGTGAAGTCGCTCAGTCATGTCCGACTCTTAGCGACCCCATGGACTGTAGCCTACCAGGCTCCTCCCTCCATGGGATTTTCCAGGCAAGAGTACTGGAGTGGGGTGCCATTGCCTTCTCCAGGTCAGGCTAATTCTTCCTCAGCATGTTTGTCATTCAAACTGAAGTCTCTTTTTGGCTCATGCCACCTGACCCCATCCCCCCAGCAAGATGATCTGAGGCTTAGTGGTGACTTATGCTCTCAGGGTTGCTCCACGAGTTATCTCCAGTTGTTGTTCAGTCTCTCAGTCATGTGTCACTCTTTGTGACCCCATAGACTGCAGCACGCCAGGCTTCCCTGTTTTTCACTATCATCGGGAGTTTGTTCAAACTCATGTCCATTAAATCGGTGATGCCATCCACCCATCTCATACTTTGTCGCCCTCTTCTCCTGCCTTAATCTTTCCCAGCATCAAGGTCTTTTCCAATGAGTCAGCTCTTTGCATCAGGTGGCCAAAGTATTGGAGCTTCAGCATCAGTTCCCTTCCAATGAGTATTCAGGGTTGATTTCCTTTAGGATTGACTGGTTTGATCTCCTTGCTGCCTGGCCCCTCTGAAAAAGAATTAGTTCAGAGGCTTAGGGTCTCAGCTGCCTTTGAAGAAGGTAGAGTGTCCTGCTCCTCAATTAGACACTGGTTCCACAAAACCAAGCAGTTGCCTGCAGTCTTCTGAAAAGAATCAAAGAGAGTTGGGGTTCTGGGCTCAAGTTCCCTCTCTACCATTTACCAGAATAAATGCTGGGCTCTTCTGAGTCACAATCTGCAACATGGCCCTTCCCCAAGGGTATAATGAGAGGGTTAGCAGTGCCAGACCCAAACCAAAGAAAAAAATCACTAACACGGATATCTTGTTTTTATTTAAAATCTTGATATTTTTTGTTTATGCGCTACCCCCCCCCTTTTCTTTAAAGATCTTTTTGGCCACTCTGTATAGTGAGATCTAGTTCTCTGCTGTTGCTGCTTAGTCGCTTCAGTTGTGTCTGACTCTGTGCGACCCCGTAGCCGGCAGCCCACCAGGCTCCGCCATCCCTGGGATTCTCCAGGCAAGAATACTGGAGTGGGTTGCCATTTCCTTCTCCAGTGACCAGGAATCAAACCCAGACCATCTGCATTGGGAACTCAGAGTCTTAGGCACTAGACCACCAGGGAAGTCCCCTCAGAGGGCAATTTTTATTTGTTTTTTATTTATTTTAATTGAATGAAAAATTCTTTAAATTTTATAGTGCTTCACAATTTTCAGTAGTTTCACACACGCGATGTCATTTAATCCCATAATAACCCTTTTTTTTGGCCCCTGCCCCGAGGTTGTGCCTCCTCCTACCCTCTCCTCACTGACAACCACTAATTTGTTCTCCATATCTATGAGTCTGCTTCTTGTTTGTTTTATTCACTAGTTTGTTGTGTTTGTTAGATTCCACATATAAGTGATATCAAACAGTACTTGTCTTCCTCTGTCTGACTTTATTTCACTTAGCCTTATGCCCAAAGAGCAGTTTTAACATGAGCTCTGTGCATATAGATGGTGGAAGAAAGAGAGTGAATGAAACAACATGTGAGAAGAGCATGAGCGTGTAGGTGGAAGAATGATCCCATTTCTTCTTTCCTTTTGGCCCAGGATGAAGCACAGTAGCATCATCACTTCTGTTTCCCTCAGTTTCAGATGTCAAGACATTAATGATAGTTTCTGTGTAGGGTGGGAGAAACACAGAAGGGAAAAACAGCTATGTGTCTTCTCCAGAATGGAAGAGATGAGAGCAATGGCAATTTGCCCCCCTTAAACCTCCCACCTCCCTTTCCACCTTTGTGTTAGAATTCTAGTTTTTAGTTGAGCACATACTGCCCAACCTAAAGGCTTCATTTTCCAGATTGTCTTACAGAGGTGTGGCTGTGTGCCTAATTTCCCACTGAAGAAATGTGGGACTTTTTAAAAGGGAGAGAATGTTCTTATCTTTTCCCTATTCTTCCATCTTGCCACCTGGAATATGGATGTGATGACTGGAGCACTAGCAGCTAATGTGGAGCAAGAGGCCACCCTACAGGTAGAGATGGAAGGGGCATGAGTCTCTGATGGTTTTGTGAAGCTGTCCCAGAAGTCCTAGAATGCCTAACTCTATTCTTTTACATGAAAAAGAAATGTTATCTTATTGAAGGCTAAATTAGAGGAGGGGGGTGAGGAGTCTTTCTACTTTATGCAAGTGAACCTAATCCTAACTGATAAGAGAATTTATGTCAAAACAACATAATCCTATTTTGCTGGGAACTTTCTTTTCTCAATGTACAGCAAGAGACCATGGCCAGAAATAGAAAAGTTCTGTGATGTATCTAACCTTTCCTGCATTATTAAAATGTCACATTCATTCCAGAGACCAGAGCAACTCATAATGTGCCAGGCCTGAAAGAGACCCCACCCAGGGAAATCTTCTTCCTGTTTCACAGTAACTTAATGAACCATGTTGTGGTATCAACATTTGAGAAGCTCCCCCATTGCCTCCCCAGCACTGCAACAGAGAAGTAAAATAATCAATTGTCACAGCCCTGATTGGAGGTGGGGGAGGGTGTTAAGTGACATTAGTATATGCCATGTTTTCATGTCCTCACCCTCTTCTAACTTTATGTCAACCTGGTAATAGGTGTTATTGTCCTCTGTTGATACATGTGGAAACTGAAATGCACAAAGGTGGACCTGCTGACCCTTAGACAGTGAATACTTGGGATCCTGCTCCACAAATTCATGTTGAAAGAATGAATGAAAGCCCATGCTTTATTCACTACCTTGCTGAGCATAGATGTTAAAGACAGATGTAAAAAAAATTCTGATGAATAACATCCTCCTTCCTAATATATCTTTGAATGACTGAATGAGAATGATTGTGGGTGGCATCCCAATCCCTGGGTCAGGAAGATCCCCTCGAGAAGGAAATGGCAACCCACTCCAGTATTCTTGCCTGGAGAATCCCATGGACAGAGGAGCCTGGCAGGCTACAGTGCATGAGGTCTCAGAGTCAGACACCTCTGAAGCGATTTAGCATGGATAGTACATACAGTGATGTGGTGAATGTATAGCATACTGCCCAGTCCCTGAAGTCCCTAATTTGGGGACATGAAAGCACTCCAGCCTGGCTCACCACCCATCAGCACCACCTTCCTGTTGGATTTCTGTTCATTTATCAGCTTCTGGATCTTCTGGTGTCACAGGGCAGTACCTTCTCCAAGTGCCCTCCTGCTCTTGGAAGTTAGTGGTATCCCCAGAATGGCTCCTTTCCAGGTCCCTGGCACTTCTTAGACCATGAGAGCTCAGGAAGAGGAGATCCAACCCCCCCTCAGAGCTAGAGTCCCCTCTTCTTGTCCAGCTCCTGCAAACTATCATGGTTTCTATGCATGAGACGGTTGGATGGCATCACCAACTCGATGGACATGAGTTCGAGCAAACTCTGGGAGATAGTGACAGACAGGGAAGCCTGGCATGTTGCAGTCCATCAGGTCATAAAGACTCTGACATGACTGAGCGACTGAATAACAACAATAACCAGTCCTCACTCCCCAAAAGCCTAATTTTACTTCTGTTTTTCAAATGATAGGTTTCCATGGCCTATAACAGAAGATGTTAGGACAGAATCCAAACCCTCAGTAACACGACCTGGAGAATACAGATTTGAGAAACAGATGGTCTTACTTTCCAATAAGGGGGGGAAAAATGATTTTACGCAGGTTGGAATGGAACCAGTGAAGACTTGCCACTGTAGGTAACATTCCAACAAAACTTTGAGGCTATGAGTGATTCTCAGATAAGAAGCAACTTCTAACATTTTTATTTTTAGCAATTCCAGCACTCTGTGCCAGTCACATACTTTACAGTGAAGCACTCGAACCCTCCCTCCAACAACCCTACCATGGAATCGACTATTAACTGCACTTGATAGAATTGAAAACAGTCACATGGGCTTTCTGGGGGCTCAGTGGTAAAGAATCCACCTGCCAATGCAGGAGACACAGGTTCAATCCCTGGTCCAGGAAGATCCCACACGCCATGGAACAGCTAAGCCAGTGTGCTACAGCTACTGAGCCTGAGCTCTGGAGCCAGCAAGCCACAACTACTGAGCCTGCAGGCCCTAGAGCCTGTGTGCCACAAGAAAAGCCATTGAGATGAGAAGCCTAAGCACTGCAACTAGAGAGTAACTGCCCTGCTTGCTGCAACTAGAGAAAAGCCTGCTTGCAGCAACGAAGACCCAGCACAGCCATAAATAAATAAATAAAATTATATTTTTAAAAAAGAAAACTGAGTCAAGTAACTTTCCCAAGATTGACCCCACTGTTTTGACTCCAGGGCCCACACTCCTAACCATTATCGTAGATTAGATTATAAACCTTTTATCTGTTGCTATGAGGATTCAACCAGATGCTCTTTCCTCTATTTATTTTTTCCCTCTGTTTACAATGCCCTCCAGCAAGCGGTGGTCTAACCAGCCCCTACTTACTCAGGGGCCCAGGTTGCCTTAGTCTACTCTGGCTGCTGTAACAAAAGACCACACTCAGTGGGCTGAACAGCAGAGAGCTATGTTCTCACAGTTCTGGAGGCTGGAAGTTCATGATCAAGGTGCAGGTAGGGTTGGCTCTCCTTGGCTTCCGAATAGCTACCCTCCCACTGTGTCCTCACGTGGTCTTTCCTCTATGTGCACATTCCCCGGGAGCTTGCACTGGTGTCTCAAACAGTAAAGAATCTGCCTGCAATGCAGGAGACTCAGGTTTGATCCCTGGGTTGGGAAGATCCCCTGGAGAAGGGAATGGCATCCACTCCAGTATTCCTTGCCTGGAGAATCCCATGGACAGAGGAGCCTGGCGGGCTACAGTCCGTGGGGTCACAAACAGTTGGACACGACTGAGTGACTAACACTTTCATTTTCACTCTCTTCAACATCACCCTCAACTAAACACACTCGCCTTCCCAAACTCCCTGGTAGCTGGGAGTTGGGTTCTCTACAGCTTGCAGCCTAAAGGCCTTTCTAAGTGCTTATCTAAACAATCACTACAGGAAACTGAAAGCCACTGCCTTTGGGGATAGCAGATAAGCACTAGGGAAAGAGAAAACATTCACAAAGAATGAACCATGTTCTGGATGCCCACAAGTCATCTTAACTGAGTGTTAAAATCTCAGTTTTCAGGAATCAGAAAAACTGTAAAAACCAGAAATGTGGGACTTCCCTGGCAATCCATTGGTTAAGATTTTGCCTTCCAATGCAGGATATGTGGGTTCAACCCCTGGTTGAGAAGCTAAGATCCTACATGCCTCAAGGCCAAAAAACAAAAGCATAAAACAAAAGCAAAGTTGTAACAAATTCAATAAAGACTTAAAAAATGGCTCACTTCAAATAAAAAACAAAACCAAAAAAACCAAAACAAACCAAAAACCTTTATATAAAGGGTGAGATAGAAGTTGGAATTTGCAATATTAAACTAAGGGAAATAAATTTTTTATGCCTCATACCATTATATAACCAAAGCAAATATATACACTGAGTCCAAACCAAAATACAAAACCAATTTGTTTAGTGGCTCAGTCATGTCTGACTCTGAAACCCATGGGCTGCAACATGCCAGGGTTCCCTGTCCTTTACCATCTCCCAGAATTTGCCCAAGTTCATGTCCATTGAGTCGGTGATGCCATCCAACCATCTTATCCTCTGTTCCCATTCTCCTCCTGCCTTCCATCTTTCTCAGAATCAGGGTCTTTTCTAATGAGTCAGCTCTTTGCATCAGGTGACCAAAGTATTGGAGCTTCAGTTTCAACATCAGTCCTTCCAATGAACACCCTGGACTGATCTCCTTTAGGATTGACTGGTTTTATCTCCTTGTTGTCCAAGGGACTCTCAAGAGTCTTCTCCAGCACCATAATTCAAAAGCATCAAGTCTTTGGTGCTCAGCCTTCTTTGGGGTCCAAATCTTACATCCATACATGACTACTGGAAAAACAATAGTTTTGACTATACAGACCTTGGTCTGCAAAGTGATGTCTCTGCTTTTTAATATGCTGTCTAGGTTTTTGTACTTAAATTAACAGCATCATTTTAATATTCTAGATCGTGTTTTACCAGATTAACTCACACATGTTAATATTAAGGCCCTGTAGCCTCAGGTCCTGCTCTGTATTTCAAATACTCTGTATTTTGTCTTTGGTGAGGCAGAGAACATCTATTTGTATAATAGGTTGTATGAAATGGCATTAACAGTTTCCAAGCTTTGTTTCAAGAGAATCTGACTCCATGGCTTCACACTCAAAACTCTGCCAGTGGGCAACCTTCAGTGCCAGTTTAATGTAGTGTCATTTGATGGCTACAAAGCAGTTTTGTCCCCTTGAACGGAAAGTTAACATTGTGACTTTATTGAAATATGCACTAAATAAGTATCTAATCCAATTATGACTGGAATTGGTTACAGAAAATTTCTTCATGGTGCATTTACAATTACACATATAGCTAATGACCTCTCACCAAGCTGGCATGGCCTGCCTGACACAGGCTGCACACACAGAACATGTGACCACTCTGCCAACACATGACTGATGTCCAAGCCCATGGCTTTTGGAGGGCACAGGTGATGGTTTAAGCCACTCACTTACCCTGATTGAACTCCCCAAACATGTTCAGTTATGTCCTATACTGTGACATTATTTGAGGCAGTCCAGAGAGCATTGAACAACACAGGTTTGAACTGCACAAGTCCACTGATTCAGGAGTTCCTTTTACTAAATACAGTACCTGTGTTTTCATTTTACAGATTTTACTAATTTATTTTTTTTAAACACCTGCTTTCTTTATATGTATTGATTTTTGGCTGTTCTGGGTCTTCGTGCTGCACGGGCTTTTTTCTAGCTGTGGTAAGCGGGTCTCCTCTCCAGTTGTGGTGCTCAGGCTTCTCATTATGGTGGCTTCTCTTGTTGCAGAGCACAGGCTCTATGTGTATGGGCTTCAGTCATTGTAGCACATGGGCTCTAGAGCACAGGCTCAATAGTTGCGGTGCATGGGCTTAGTTGCTCCCTGGCAGGTCTCCTGCATTGCAGGCAGATTCTTTACCACTTCCACCATCGGGGAAGCCTGTTTGGCCTTTACTTGACCTGAATTCAATCTTAAACAAAAATTCAAACGTGGACACTTCTGATGATTGCAGTCCAACGCCAGCATCTTCCTGGGCCTTTCCTTATGTATTCACTCCTGTATTGCATAGAATCAACCACTCTCCTCTACGTCCAACTGTGCCCTGTGCCACCTTCTATCACTGAAGAGGTAAATGTTGGAAGCCTTCTTCCATCGCTCTCCATCAGCTAAACCACAGGTTCCTACTGTCACAGGTGAATCCTGGTTAGTCTTTGTATCCTAGGGTCTGGTACATTGTGCAGGAGACTTGTTGTGGAAAGTTTCTGAAAGAGAGGAAAGAAAGAAGAATAGGAGGGGGAAGAAGAGGAGGGGAAGAAGGAGAAGGAAGGGGAGGAAGAAGAGGAGAACACACTCCCAGCTTTTTCAGAGAGACTTATATTTTGAAGGGAGGTCTAGTCTTATAAACAAGACCTTGATCATGGACTCAGAGCTGCATCTGGCAGGAAGGAGTGTCTGGGGGTGGAGTGGGCACAGCAGGTGGTGTGTCCTGGAGCCTGTCCACAGTCTGGCTCCCAAGAGGCCATTGTACACAACTCTTCCCAACTCATTTCCCTTTGGGAAGCTTGAAAATCTTCCATTTATGCTGCTGAAACTTTCTCAAGAGCCAACTTTCCCAGCACACCATGGGCAACAAGATTTCTCTGTGACTGAAAGCAATAAAGTTTTATATCCCGAGGGACAGAAGACTGTGTGGGATGCAGAGGGACTCTGGAAGCGGAGCTACGGTCAACCCACCAGGTTCAGGCCAGCCCTGAGTGGGTACCACCCATCTGCGCATGCTCAACATCACAGCCCTGGCCCCAGGATGCCTCTGGAGACCACATCTTTAGCACCTTTTATCAGAGTCATCATGGAAGCATTCAGGGAGATTTTTGTCTTCTTTTTTGTTGACTGCTTCTAATCTGTTAAAAGCAGGCTGATAATAAAATTCACCATGTTAATGACTTACCAGTCATAACAGCAAACAATCGAATGGTCTCTTTGCTTAATATTTTCATGAGAGAAAGTGCACGTGACCTTGCAGCTTGGTGCCAGTTACATTTCTATTTACACGGAGACTGGGGACAATTAGGACATTTATCTCACTTCATCGCTAGTCACCCTTTCTCCCAGAGTTCCCCTCCCTCTTCCCCAAAGAAATGAAAAAACGTTTTCATTATAAACTGCTATCTGTTGGTGAAAGCAGCTATTTTTAAAAAATGATGTCACAGCATCTAGAATGCTACATTGTTCTGGTTTCAGAAAACGCTCAATGGATTCTTTAGTTCTAGCTGTTTTCACATGTTAAGTGAACACGAAGTAACCTCCCTTCCTTATCTCCTATCTTTTATTCCTTTTCAGAACTGTCATCTGGGGCCTAGAGAAACTTCTGTAAGTTTATGTGTTTTCCTACCTTTAAAATAATATCTGTTCTCATATATTATATATGGACATAACCATTCTTTGTAGGATTTTAAATTACCATCTCTATAATTCCAACTTAGAAGAACTTTCCTGTTACATCAGCATATATTTAGGGAGCTTTCACTTGTTTTACAAAACCTAAATAAGTCCCACTGAATTATTTTCTATAGGAAATCTTCAGGAATAGAAAGTGCATTTAAAAAAAATTTTTACAAAAAGAAATAGAATAACCTCTCCAACCAAAAAAAAAACCCAATCACATAGCCACAAATGTTTGTTATCTATCTGTACAGAATTGGAGCATTGTCTTTAGAGATCTGTTTTCTAGCTATATTCTTTCCAACAACATGAGGAATCAATTGCACTTTTGCAAGAACAATATTTTATGTGTGAAAAATAAAGAAACTTCAAATTTAATTTTAACTCAGAAAATAATCTTAGGGTCTTCAATGAGTGTGACCCAAATGCCATGTTTAACATACAGAGTCTCTGTGTTTGTGAGACTCCAGCTATGTACATATGATAGGCATGAACTAGTGATAAATTGACTTAGTGCTGTGACAAGCACTGGAGGGAGAGCCTGGAAAACTAATGAGCCAGGCAATTAACCTTGCCTGAATCCTCCTTCGTGTGCTTCAGGTTTAATTCCAACACTTCCTCCCCGGTCCTCCAGCATGCGTGCACACACACAAACTGGCACACACCCCTCTACTCTCTTTCTTTCCAAACCATTTACTGTTCCTCTCAGCATCTACACGCCATGGTTAACATACTTTCCTACATTTATACTCAGCCTCTTGCTTGAGTTGATCCCCAGTTCTTCTTGGCTTTAGGTATTGGGTTGGCTAAAAAGTTTGTTAGGGCTTTCCATTAGAGCTTACGGAAAACTCAGATGACCTTTCTGGCCAACCCAGTATCACCTAGCTATCTCCGAATCTTTCCTAAATGCAGGGCTCACACTGTCACACCACGAGGACCTGGAATCCAGAGAAAGTCTAGAATTCTCCTCACTAGCTTGTGTTGCTTTCAGATCATGAATCCCCCACTTTTGTGTCAAGATTCCTGCCCGTGTCATCTGCCGCCACTCACTGACAACATCTTCCCACATCCCTTGCTCATTCAAGAGCTATCCTGTGCTACATAGTTATTTTTTATTAATTTTTCTTTTTTTCTTTCTCTCCCTCTCTCTCTTTTTTTTTTTTTTTTGGCCATATCACATAGCATGTGGGACCTTAGTTCCCCGACCAGGGATCGCACCTGTGCTCCCTGCAGTGGAAGCATGAAGTCTTAACCACTAGACCCACCAGGTAAGTCCCATAGTCCTTGTCTTTAAATTGAGTTCGGCTTTTATTTGGATAATTTCAGTACCTATTTAGATAACCTGGCCGACACCTCAGTTTCTTGGAATTCTCAGCCTCAGTGTCCATCCTTTTTATCCCCTCAGACATCCATTACCATGAATCCCCAACTGTCCCATCTCTGAAGTCTGACATGCAAACATGCTGTTATCCTTCTTATCCTCCTAGTTGTGAGAGACTATATCTATGGCAGCAAAACCAATTACCTGAAAATGAGCAGCTTAAAACAACACAAATTTATTACTGTACCAGTTTCTAAGAGTCAGGAACCCAGGAGCAGCTTAGCGGGGTGGTCCTGGCTTATAGTCTCTCTAGAGGCTACAGCCAAGATGCTCAGCAGAACTGGAGCATCTACCTCCTAGGTAAATCACTTCCTTACCAGGCAGGCTCATTCACGTGGGTGGTTGGCAGGGACCTCTGTTCCTAACCACGTGGCCCTCTCCATAGGAATTCTTTATTCTTTTTCCTTTTTAAAAATATTTTGGTCTGCCAAGCGGCATGTGGGATCTTAGTTCTCCAACCAGAGATGGAACTCACAACCCCTGCAGTGGAAGCTCGGAGTGTTAACCACCGGACCTCCGAGGGAAATCCCTCTTTTTGTTTTTCAGTAGGATTCTTGAGTGTCCTTAAGACATGGCAACTCAGTTGCACAAAGCAAGCGTGCCAAGAGAGGGCAAAGCACAAGAAAGATACAGCACTTTTGTAATTTAACATCTTCTGCTTTTTTTTGTCTGTTAGAAGAGAAACATTAGGTCCAGCCCATGGTCAAGGAGAGGGGAATAAGGCTCCCCTTTTGATGGGAATGCCAAAGAATTTGTAGATATATTTTAAATGACTGTTTTTCATTATTCCCACTACACCTGTTCTTATATTCACCGAGATTTTTAATCTCTTGAAATATCTAATTTCTCTCTATTTCCCCAGTCCATTTTCACTTCCTTCCGCTTATATTCTGTTAATAGACTCCATCTCATCCATCACTTCATCTAGTCTCTTGTTAATCTCCTCATTCTTTGGTCCTGACATCCGTTTATTGCTCCCACCTGAAGGGAAAGAAAGAACAGCTTTGGTTCAAACTAACCATCCACCTGACCATCACTCAGGCAGCCGAGTGCTACTGACGATTACCACCAGACAGGAGCATCCTGGTGTTCTGACATGGCCCCTTGGCACATCCAGCGTTCCTTCTGCCTTCCAGTCCCCACAGAGGCTGTTTTGACCCTTACCCAGTTCCCTCACAACTCCTTCAATACTAGGGATCAGTCATCCTCAGTTCCTCCCTTCCCACACCTTGCACGGTGCTCTCATCCTCCTCCCCATTCATCTGAAACCTTCCCACACAGTCACAGTGGAAGAAGTGAAGAGGTACTTTATCCAAGATCCAGCCCTCCATGGGGGCTTCCCTGGTGGCTCAGACATTAAAGAATCCACCGCAACGTGGGAAACCTGGATTCAATCCCTGGGTTGGGAAGATCCCCTGGGGGAGGGCATGGCAATCCACTCCAGTATTCTGGCCTGGAGAATCCCATGGATAGAGGAGACTAACAGGTTACAGTCCATGGGGTCGCAAAGAGTTGGACATGACTGAGTGACTAAACACACACACAACTCTCAATGGAGTAGACACTCAAAGACTATGTCTTTTCAAAAAGGACCTGACTTTCCCTGGTGATCCAGTGGTCCGGTGGAAGACTTCACCTTCCAAAGCAGGTGATCCCTGGTCAGGGAGCTAAGATCCTACATGGCGGTCAGCCCAGAGACCAAAACAAAAGCCATATTGTAAAAAATTCAATAAAGACTTTTAAAATGGTCCACATTAAAAAAATCTTAAACTTTTTATAAAAATTTAAAAAGGACCTGAACCCTGGATCAGACCTGCCCACTTCTCAAGCATCTTTCTTCCGTCTTCAGCTTCCTTCTAACTAATTACTTCCCACCAGCTTTCCCACAGGCTCAAATCTCCTCTCCCAGAAAAAGCCATCCCTTCCAGCCCACATCCTCCTCAGGTGAACAAGCAGCCACTCTTCATACTGAGAGTTCTAGGACCAGTGACAGAAGTCTCTTCCCTCCCCTCCTCACTTCCCTTCACTTCCGGAGCCCTCTCAGCACCGCTGATTCTCCTCTTGCCAAGGTCGCCTCCACACTGCTGTTTATCTCCTCATCTTCCTCAAGGTCCTCCTAGCATGGACACTGGAGGCCACACACATGTAAGAAGTCTCCCCACATCAACTTTCCATGTCCAGCCCCTGCTGCAGGCAGGCTCTTGGTCCACCAGTCTGTGGATGTTTGGGCTTCCTCAGAGTTCTGCCCACAGCCCTCTTTTTTTCTTAGCCTGCATGGCTTAGTCACCTTTGTGGTTTTAAATATCATCCCTAAGCTGAGAAATCACATGTTTGTATTTCCAGCTCCTATTTCTCACCTGAGCTTCAGTCTTAGACATACTATCTTAGGACCTCGTAGGTCCTAAATCTTTAACATGGAGGCAGTCTAGTCAGTGAATGAAAGCAAGGGCTCTGCCATAGTTCTAGTGTCAACTATCCTGCTGCTGAATTTGGGACTTGGGTATATTATTGAACCTCTCTGAAAGTCAATCTCCTCATGGGTAAAGTGGGGGAAAATAATAACCCAACTCTTAAAGTAACTGTGAATAAGTCAGTTCATGCAAAGCCCGTGGCATGGTGCCTGGTATATGGTACCAGGGCTCAGAAATGGGAGTTATTGGGACTTCCCTGGTGGTCCCATGGTTAAGACTCTGCAGGGGGGCCTGGGTTCAATCCCTTGTCAGGGAACTAAGATCCCACATGCCACAAGGACCTACTGTACAGCACAAGAAACTATACTCCATATGCTGTAATAATCTATATAGATGAGAGTATAAAAAAATTATATATATATATTTTTACTGTGTACCTGAAACTAACACAACATTGTAAATCAACTATATCTCAATAAAAATATTTTCTTTTAAATTAGGACCAACCAACTTAAGTATCTATGCCCTGACAAAATAATAAATGTATATTAAGAGAAAATAATTTTAATTTTTTTAAATTAAAAAAATAGGAGTTATTTCTGTGACGATTAAATGAGACAATACAGGTACAGCCTGTGGCTCACAGAAGTGCTGAAGAAAGACTACCTGGTATTATTACACCTGAATGTCTGTCTCCCGCCCTTTCTGTCTCACTCTGACAAGCCTGCCCCTCCTTCAGTCAACAGGCCTTAATCTCCATTTCTCTCTCCTCCATCCAAGCAATCACCAAGTTCTAACTGTTCCACCGTATTACTCCCTAACTGCTCTCTAATCAGTCCACTTCTTCCACCCTGTCCCATCCCATCAGTGTCTCTTCC
Organism: Okapia johnstoni; assembly: GCA_024291935.2. Lineage (NCBI taxonomy): Eukaryota > Metazoa > Chordata > Mammalia > Artiodactyla > Giraffidae > Okapia > Okapia johnstoni. The sequence continues at coordinate 35,466,015 of CM044314.1, read as the reverse complement.
CCAGATGACTGCAAAACCTCCCCACATAGTCTTCTGGCCTCTGGCCCTGCCCCTAGCCAATCCATTCTCCACACTGCAGCCAGAGCCATCAGTCCAAGATGCATGTCCAATCAGGTAATTTCCCTGAGGGCTTTGCATTGCCCTCAGGCTGAAGTCCAACACTCTTAATTAGATTACAAAGTCATTTAGGGTATGAACAGAGCCAATTCCCAAGCTCAGGTGACTTTTAGTTTCTCTGCTTTCTCTAGCCTCTGTGTCCTGTACATTCTTCTAAAACCATCTCACCTGGACAATCCTCTCATGCTTGTCCTTTAGTTCTTAACTTGGATGACACCTCCTCCAGGAAGTGTACCCAACTGTCCCCAAGCTAGATTAGGTATTTGCTCCAATTTACTCTCCCAGAACCATAGTCTCTTCATGATACAATGATCCTACTGTTAGAATTGCCTGTTTATTTTCTCCCCACCTTTAGCCCACACAAGTCACCAAATAATGGTTGAATGCATTTTTGAGCAACAAACGAACAGCTGTCCTTCACCCTGAATGGCCTGCGACACTGTTGATGACTCTCACCACAACATGGGTGGCCCTTTTCCAACCTCTCCCTGACAACATCTGTGCAATGCATTGGACAGTACAGGTGGGAGGTTGGAAAACTTGAGTCTATGTCCTGTCTGCCATTGACTAGCTGTGCAATCTTGGGTATCAGTTTCCTCATTTAAAAAAAAATGGAGTTGGGGGCTTCCCTGGTGGCTCAGTGGTGGAGAGTTCCTCTGCCCATGCCAGAAGATACAGGTTCGATCCCTGGTCTGGGAATAAGATCTCACATGCCTCGGGCCGCTGGGCATATGCTCCTCAACTACTGAGACTGTGCTCTGGAGCCTGGGACCCATGGCTGCTGAGCCAACTTGACATGACTACTGAAGGCTGAGCACCCTAAAGCCCGTGCTCCACGACAAGAGAAGCTCATGCAATGCAAGTAGAGAGTGGCCCCTGGCTCACTGCAACAGGGGAGAAGCCCTTGAAGCAACAAAGACCCAGCACAGCCAAAAATAGAAATAAACATAGATAAATAATGGAGTGGGAGATGGGAGGGCAGTTCAGGAGGGAGGGGACATATGTATACCTGTGGCCAATTCTGTGTGGCAGAGGCTGACACAACATTGTAGAGCACTTGTTCTCCAATAATCGTATTTTGTTCTATACTTCTCAATATTGTACAATTATAATCTTTGATAGTTATTAGTTACTCAAAAAAAGTAAATAAACACTGAAAAAAACTTTTTTAGAAAGTGAGATCACAACTTCCCTGGTGGTCTAGTGGTTAAGACTCCATGCTTTTGCTGCAAGGGCACTGGTTCCATCCCTGGTCAGGGAACGAGTATCCCATATTCAGTGCAGCAGCTCAGGCCCCTCATCCCCCGCCCCAAACAAAACCAAAAACCCTAAAGATGATAATCTTTAAAAATAAATAAAAGAAACTTCCCTGATGGTCCAGTGGTTAAGAATCCACCTTGCAATGCAAGGGATGTGGATTCAGTCCCTGGTTGGGGAACTAAGATCCCACGTGCCACAAAGCAACTAAGCCCATGTGCCATTAATAAATAAATAAATATATAAAAACCTAAAAACGAAAATGATTCATCCGTTCAAGATTATCCTTCATCATCTATGCCTCTTGTCTGGAGAAATATACCCCTCCTGCTCCAAGCCTGGCATGGCCTCAGATACTCTGCTGGGGTTGTGTGAACCAAATCCAGCATGCCCAATTACTAGATCTAATCAGTTCAGCGGCAGGCAGATTCTGCAGGATGGAACCATTCAGTGTGCAAGCCCAAGTGAGTTTTAAGAATGACAGATTGATTTTTGCTTCCTGAAAACAAATTTAAATTGATGAGACCTTAATGAATTCTTTCTCCCATTCCTGGGGGGGTTCCCATAATGCTTTAATCACACTGTGAATAAGAACTGTGTGCCAAGTTCTCTAATACTGAGAAGGCACTGGCTTTCCCCTGCTGAAGAATTGTGAAGTTGCTAGCAGAGAACAGTTTCAGGGTCTAATGGAAACTGTCTGTTTCCACTTTAATCATCAAGGACTCTCTCTTCAACTTCTCGGAAGCAAAAGTTTTGGGGTACCTTATAAACAAAATAGAAAAAAACCCTACCTTTCTGGGGGCATTCTATTTGAGAGAGACAGAAAAAACAATAAATCGAATGAGTAAATTATATGAAATAAATAAGAAAGTTTTAAGTGCTGTGGAACAACTGTGGAGCAAGGGAGTTCAGAATAGGCATCAGCTATGAATGTATGTGTGTGTGTGTGTGTGTTCAGTCGTGTCTAACTCTTTGCAGCCCCATGGACTGTACCCCACCAGGCTCCTCTGTCCATGGGATTCTCCAGGCAAGAATACTGAAGTGAGTTGCCATGTCCTTCTCCAGGGGATCTTCCTGACTCAGGGATCAAACATGCATCTCTTGCTTCTCCTGTGTTGGCAAGCAGATTCTTTACCACTGGCATTCCCCGGGAAGCCCAGACTATGAATATCAGTTTCAAATAGGGTACCTGGCTTGATTAGGCATCTTGTCAATCTCAGCTGATTAAAACCATGCAGCACATATTGGGTCAGTGGAGCAGCTGAGATGAAGAAAGCAGCTGTGAGTTCAAGAGATGAGAGAAGCCAAGAAAATCTAAAGAGGCACAAAATGTATCTCTAATACACCATTGACATGCTGGAGCCAACTGGTACCAGCTCACTAGAGCCAATAACGCACGTTTCTTCCCAGTTTGGTGTTGTCATGTTGGTATCTTGCAATCGGCCATGATAAGCATATTTACACCACAGAAGTTGGCAAACCCTTACAAATCAGGGCTTTATTTATTTAAAAAAATTTTTTTTTTAATTTCCTTTATTTATTTGTCTTTGGCTGTGCTTGGTCTTTGTTGCTGTTGTGGCAAGCGGGGGCTACTTTCTCATTGTGGTGGCTTCTCTTGTTGCAGAGCTCGAATTCTAGGATGCACAAGCTCAGCAGGTGTGGCACATGGGCTTAGTTGCCCCTCAGGCTTAGTAGCTGCTCAGCATGTGGGATCTTCATTCCCAGACCAGAGTGTGAACCTGTGTCCCTCGCACCAGCATGCAGATTCCTAACTACTAGACCACCAGGAAAGTCCCCAAATCAGGGTTTAAAAAAAAAAGTCAGTACTGGCTGTTAGACATTTCTCAGTGTACCCTTTGAGTGGATCCCACCCTCCAACCACACCCTAAAAGGAGTGCAAATGTTTGCCCTTTGTAATAAGCACAGAGGGCAATTAAGGTAATACTTATGAGGAGAGATCACTGAAGCTAAGTTTCAGGGGAAAGCCTTTTGGAAGAGCGTCTCTTGAAGGAGGAGCTAGGTAGAATTTGCCTAATGGAAAGGAAAGAGAGGACAAAGTGGTTAAAAGCAGAAGATTGCCTGGAGAATTGGGCTGACATGGTGGAGAACTGGGCTGATGAGCAAACACCAAACTGACACTGAATTCAGCTTCTGACAAGGTGGGATGGTGCTTTCCAAAACTGAATTAAAATTATCTTGTCTCTCACGCCCCCACCAAAATCATTCCTAGCTCTCTGAAAGCTTTGCAAATCTTGATGAACAGGGTCCCCATGTATCTTTAGGAATAGAATGTGGGTTCAGCATCTGTTTGATTGGCACTCTCTGAATTTTTCTCCATGGAAACATGAGCTGGTAAATAGAAACTAGAAAGCTGAATATCTGGGTTCTTTTCCCATCTCTCTAACTTTTTGGCTTAGTAACATCAGGCAAGTTATCTCACTGCTCGATTTCCCCCACTTTAAATTTATAAATTCACACTCACTCATTGATAGATAAAGATATACAATATCATCTTTGGGAAATATTCCAAGCTCTTTTAAGAAAGACATAAACAGTGACAAGCTTATAAGAAGTGGGATCATTTTCTTTTTATTCCAAATATGAATAGAAACATCCTTGTAAAGCTCAAAAAGGGAGAAAAATCTTTATTAAATGTTTCCATTGCCAGGAGAGCATTTTTCTTTCATCCTTTCCTCCTTCAGACCTTAAATTTGCAAAAAGAATGCTCACACCAGGCTGTGATTAAACTGGCCTCCAATCTCTTGTTCAGAATATCAGGCTATGCAGCATTAGAAATAATATGGCATGAAGGGGGTGGCCTGCTCAGGCACCGTGATTCAGTGTGACATTCATTCTCTCTCAAATTCTCTAACTTAGCATCATTCCTCTTCTGTGACACCCCAACCTAGATGACCCCAAACTAAGCAATTTTCTTAGTTTCAACTTACACTGAAACTGTGCATGGTGGGAGAAAAAGACCATACCACTTGGCAGATTGATTACCTTTAAATTCTTCATCAGCAACATCAGATCGGCATTCAAGGCCCACTCAACAAAGCTACTATGCTTTTCTGATGTGATTTTGATCCTTCTCCCCACAAAAACAACTGTGTAACTTCACATCTCCCTTCACCCTCAGCTAATAGCTGTCTTAGTCAATTTAGGCTGCTACAACAAAAAATATCATAGGGTGGATGACTTAAATAGTAAATACCTGTTTCTCACAGTTCCGGAGGCTAGGAAGTCCAAGATCACTCTCTTTGGGCACAGAATTTACATGGGCACCAAGAAATTGTGTCCAACTCTTTGTGACCCCATGGACTGTAATCCCCAGGCTCCTCTGTCCATGGGGATTCTCCAGGCAAGAATACTGGAGTGGGTTGCCATTCCCTCCTCCAGAGGATCTTCCCAACCCAGGGATCGAACCCAGGTTTCCCATATTGCAGGTGGATTCTTTATTCATCTGAGCTACCAGGGAAGCCCCAGTGTTTTAATATAATATATTAAACAGAAAAAAACAATGCCAAAAAAGTGATGAACAAAAATCACAATTTTTTTTTTTTAGTTGTACCTCACAGCATGTGGGATCTTAGTCCCCCGACCAGGGATCAAACCTGTGTGCCCTGAAGTGGAAGTTTGGAGTGTTAACCAAAGGATAACCAGGCAAGTCAACAGAATTTTAAGTAAAGATTCAAACCTTTACTTTCATGACACTGCCTTACTCACCTTACCCTAATCCTGATGTTGTTTCCAATAAAACTTTATAAAACCAGGCAGCTGACCCATGGACCATAATTTGCCATTATTTTTTTTTTAAATGTGAATCTCAGAGACTTCCCTGGCAGTCCAGTGGTTAAGACTCCATGCTTCCATGGCAGGGGATGAGGGTTCAACTACTTGTCAGGAAACTAAGATCCTGCAGCCAAAAATAAAATTTTTTTAAATTAAAAAAATATATGAATCTCAATTTCTGAAGCTTTTGATGAACTGTTAAAATTTGCCTCACCCTTCTCCCAGCCCTGGGGGGGACCCCTCTATCACTATCACGAAGATTTGCTAAGGAGCCTCTAGGAACTGAGTGGGAGTGCCCTTTTGTCTGAAGGTGATGGACCAACCCTGGAGGGGAGGAAGGATTCTGAGCTCAGTACAGAGTCTGTCAATTAGATGGTTGTTTCACCAGGTTGGTTCAAGCATCCCTCCCTTATGGTTCCCCAGCAGCCAATGAACACTTTGCAAGCTGCATATGCATGTATTACATTTCACTGCAACATTTATTTGTAGGCTGTGCACTCCTTGAAGGCCAGATTGCGTCTTGATCCTTGAATCTGGTGCCCAAGGTATTGTAGATGCCTAGGGTGGCTGGGGATTCAGAACTTCACATTTCTATCCATGTTTTGGGCTGTCAACTCATGGACTGAGTTCTACTGACTACCCCCTCAGTCTGCAGAGCTGTTTGGTTGTTGTTCTTGTTTGGAGGGTGGTAATTAATAGCTCCAGAAAGAATGAAGAGGCTGCGCCAAAGTGAAAACAATGCCCTGTTGTGGATGAGACTGCTGATAAAAGTAAACTCCAATGCTTTAAGAGCAATATTGCATAGGAACCTGGAATGTTAGGTCCATGAATCAATGTAAACTGGAAGTGGTCAAATAGGAGGTGACAAGAGTGAACACTGACATTTTAGAAATCAGTGAACTAAAATGGACCGGAATGGGCGAATTTAAATCAGATGACCATTATATCTGCTACTGTGGGCAAGAATCCCTTAGAAGAAATGGAGTAACCCTCATTGCCAGCAAAAGAGTCTGAACTTGCAGTACTTGGGTGCAATCAGATAGAGGAAATCAACAGAATGGGAAAAACTAGAGATCTCTTCAAGAAAATTAGACATACCAAGGGAACATTTCATGCAAAGATGGGCACAATAAACGACAGAAACGGCATGGACTTAACAGAAGCAGAAGAGGTGGCAAGAATACATAGATGAACTATACAAAAAAGATCTTCATGACCCAGATAACCATGATGGTGTGATCACTCACCTAGAGCCAGACATCCTGGAATGTGAAGTCAAGTGGGCCTTAGAAAACATCACTAGGAACAAAGTGAGTGGAGGTGATGGAATTCCAGTTGAGCTATTTCAAATTCTAAAAGATGATGCTGTTAAAATGCCAATATGCCAGCAAATTTGGAAAACCCAGCAGTGGCCACGGGACTGGAAAAGGTCAGTTTTCATTCTAATCCCAAAGAAAGGCAATGCCAATGAATGTTCAAACTACTGCGCAATTGCACTCATCTCACAAACTAGTAAAGTAATGCTCAAAATTCTCCAAGCCAGGCTTCAACAGTACATGAACCGAAAACTTCCAGATATTCAAGCTGGATTTAGAAAAGGCAGAGGAACCAGAGATCAAATTGCCAACATCCGTTGGATCATAGAAAAAGCAAGAGAATTCCAGGAAAACATCTATTTCTGCTTCATTGACTACACTAAAGCCTTTGACCGTGTGGATCACAATAAACTGTGGAAAATTCTTCAAGAGATGGGAATACCAGACCACCTCACCTGCCTCCTGAGAAATTTGTATGCAGGTCAACAAGCAACAGTTAGAACCGGACATGGAATAAGGGACTGGGTCCAAATTGGGCAAGGAGTATGTCAAGGCTGTATATCATCATCCTGCTTATTTAACTTCTATGCAGAGTACATCACGCGAAATGCCAGGCTGGATGAAGCACAAGCTGGAATCAAGATTGCTGGGAGAAATATCAATAACCTCAGATACGCAGATGACACCACCCTTATGGCAGAAAGTGAAGAGGAACTAAAGAGCCTCTTAATGAAAGTGAAAAGAGGAGAGTGAAAAAGCTGGCTTAACACTGAACTTTCAAAAAACTAAGATCATGGCATCCAGTCCTATCACTTCATGGCAAATAGTTGGGGAAACAATGGAAACAGTGAGAGACTTTCTTTTCTTGGGCTCCAAAATCACTGCAGATGGTGACTGCAGCCATGAAATTAAAAGATGCTTGCTCCTTGGAAGAAAAGCTATGACCAACCTAGACAGCATATTAAAAAGCAGAGACCTTACTTTGCTGACAAGGTCCGTCTAGTCAAAGCTATGGTTTTCCAGTTGTCATGTACGGCTGTGAGAGCTGGACTATAAAGAAAGCTGAGCACCGAAGAATTGATGCTTTTGAAGAGTGGTGTTGACGAAGACTCCTTAGAGTCCCCTGGACTGCAAGGAGATCAAACCAGTCAATCCTAAAGGGAATCAGTTCTGAATATTCATTGGAAGAATTGACTCATTGGAAAAGACCTTAATGCTGGGAAAGAATGAAGGCAGGAGGAGAAGGGGACAACAGAGGATGAGATGGTTGGATGACATCACTGACTCAATGGACATGAGTTTGAGCAAGCTTTGGGAGTTGGTGATGGACAGGGAAGCCTGGCGTGCTGCAGTCCGTGAGGTTGCAAAAAGTTGGACACAAACTGTGTTGGAACTGAACTGAATTCGTACCTGACCATGTAGGTGTGAATTAAAAGAGCTCTAAAGTTAGAGTCCAATGTTGAGGCACCACCACCACTAATAGGGAGCTTCAAGAAGCAACACAGCATCAACATAATGTAAGAGCATCTATAGTTGTGAATGGGACCAATTTTTAAAACAAGAGTGAGGCTATGGAAGAAGCAAGATCAGCAGTACGTCAATTCAACTACCGTTCTCTCTGCCTGACAGAACCAGGACTAGCCTAACATTTGGGGCTGAATGGGTATCTGATGCTCTCAGACAAATCAGAGATGCCTCCAGAGGGAGAAGGTGTATTTCCTGCTAAGTTGTGGGATGTGGGCATGTGGGATCTTGAATGCTTAGTTGGCAAAATAGAAAAGAGGTGATCATGTTCTCACACCCAAGTTGCTGACCCAGGTCATACTAGCTTCAGTAGATATTCCTTGGAAGTTGGACGAATGAATGCATGTTGTCATCTTTTCTCTCTCATTGTCTGGATTGACCTTTTTACCTATGGCAGGGGTCCGTAACCTCTGGGATGATCTAAGGTGGAACTGATGTAATAATAAGAGAAATAAAGTGCACAATAAATATAATGAGCTTGAATCATCCCAAAACCATCCCCACCACCACCACCACCCCCAATCTGTGGAAAAATTGTCTCCCACGAAAACAGTCCCTGGTGCCAAAAAGGTTGGGAACCGCTGCCCTAGGGGGTACCAGCTATTAGAAGAGAGGGGCTGGGCAATGAGAAGGAAGAGCTTCTCTTGGAACCATAACGATTATATCCACCAGCTACTGACCTCCATTTGATGAAAAAATTTCCTATCTTTTTCAGTAGGGACTAAGTATTTACACACCTTTTTTGCTCAAATCAGCAAATATTTATTGTACACTTATGCAAAGAGCACCTTTGCTCCAAAAAGAAATTGCCTATTAAAGCATTTGGAATTCATTCTCAGTCATGTTTCATTACTATGCAGGATGAATCATATATCTGCGTCTCTGTGGTATCGAGTAAAGAGGTTACAGTAGAATACAGCCCACGTATTTGAATATCCAGATTTTCTTCTTTGTTTAGACACACAAAGGTTCTTTCACAACCAATAATATTCCTGCTACCATAAAGATGTAAGGATCTAAGAGGGGCAGAACTGGGTTTTATGGAGTCTCAAGCTTATATAATTTAGGGCATTTGGAACCTCACATATTTATGCATGTGATAGAGAAGAAGTATAGAATTTAAATTAGATATGAAAATGAACATTTAATCCAAATAAGAAAAGTCACAACAAATAGCAATCTTTTAAAGCCGATACACCTGGGAAAGCGAACCCCCAAAATCCAGAAAAGGTAGTACAGTATTTTTATCAATTTGCTGCCAGCCTGCCCTCTATAACACATTTTCCCTACATTTTTTACTGCATTATCTTTGGTCACACCTTTACCTGACAGTGATTTTGTAATATAATTTATAGAGAGACTAGAAAGATAAACCCCTGTTTTTTCCCTAACATGATTTTTTGAAAATTTTTTTTATCATTGATCATTCCAGTTTCTTAAGCTGTTATTGAATTTTAAAAGTCCTTTATGACATTTCTTTCATACAAGTGATAGAATTGGGAAGAATTTTCCAGACTTAAATTGACCCTACATTTCAAGGCTTGTTTCTCCTCCACCCTCCTCATACTTTGGGGCTGGGTGTGATGAGACCCACTTGAGTCATAAGTCCTCTGTCCACACACCTCCATGTCACCACACCTGGATGACCATCAGGAACTTCAGGAGACATGAAAGTGACTGTGAGCCAAATAAATATATCCCACTAAACCCAGGTTAATCCCATTAAATCTGAACACCAATTTCCCTTTAACTGGATCACCAGAATGCCCACGGCCATTCCAACACCACCAACACAAGCAGACCTGTGACAGAGGGCAATTTCTTAATCAACCTTATCTTTCCCGCATCCTTGGTCCAATTTCTGCAAATTTCCTGCTTTTTCCTGTTGTCTATCTTACTCTTTTTTTTTTTTTTCATGTTTATTGTATTTACTTATCTATTTGTCTGTCCCAGGTCTTAGCTGCAGCATGTATGGTTTTTAGTTGTGGCATATGAACTCTTAGTTGCCACACGTGGGATCTAGTTCCCTGATCAAGGATCAAACCCGGGCCTCCTGTTTTGTGAGCGTGTAATTTTAGCCACTGGACCACCAGGGAAGTCCCTGTCTGCCTGACTCTTGACAGTTGTTTTTTCCTTGGCATTCTCACCGTGAACCCTAGCATGGTGTGTGCATGCATGCTTCATCGCTTCAGTCATGTCTGACTCTTTGCAACCCCATGAACTGTAGCCCGCCAGGCTCCTATGGAATAAGGATATAGAATTCCCCAGGCAAGAATACTGGAGTGGGTTGTCATGCCCTCCTCTAGGAGATCGTCCCAACTCAGGGACTGAACCCGCATCTCTTATGTCTCCTGCATTGGTAGGCAGGTTCTTTACCACTAGGGCCACCTAGGAAGCCCCCTAGCATGGTGGTAGGTTCACTTTCTTATAGAAAGCCCTGTTCATCCAGAATGATCATAACCCACTTGCTGGACTCTGAAGTCCAAGGCCCCACACTCTCCCCTCAATTACACTTGACTTACTGGTTTATAACCCGGTTACCTCCTTTTAGAAATGCTTTCAACTACTGTTTATAGACCCATTATCTCAAAAATTACCTAGTCATGACACTCAACATGTTAATGACATTTAACTCATATCATCTCAAACTTTATGCAATTTACAAATTATTCACTATCCCTTCTGTTTTTCTTTCTCTCTCTTTTTTGGCCAAATTTCAAGGCATGTGGAACTTTCTCAACCAGGATCGAACCCGTGCCCTCTGCAATGGAAGCACAGAGACTCAACCACTGGACCACCAGGAAAATCATACTATCCCTTCTTAAAACTCTTTATTTAGGTTCCATACTGCCTACATCCTCACTATTTTTCCTATTTACCTCCCTATTTCTCAGTTTTCTTCCCTAGTTTCTTTCCCTAATAATGCCTTAAATGTAGGTCATGTTGGTCCTTCTCTTCCAAACAACCTCCCTTAGCTTTAACTACAACTCCTCAGTCTACAGCTGTGGCTCCGAACTTCTCCCAGTCTCCTGACTGTATTTTCCCACTGGCTTATAGGCATCTCACGGAAATGTCCAGCCTGGTTTCAGACTCCATATATTAAAGCTGAACTCCTGATCTGTACCCAGCAAATGCTCTGCCTCATGTGATCCCCTTTTTCCATTACGAGCCTAACCACTCACCTTGGTCTAGGAGGCTCTAATTTTCTTCCTCCTTCCTTCAACAAGGGCTTCCCTTGTGGCTCATCTGGTAAAGAATCTGCCTGCAATGCGGGAGACCTGGGTTAGATCCCTGGGTTGGGAAGATCCCCTGGAGAAGGAAAGGCTACCCATTCCAGTATTCTGGCCTGGAGAATTCCATGGACTGTATAGTCCACGGGGTTGCAAAGAGTCAGACACGACTGAGCGACTTTCACTTTTCATCCTTCAGCAAACTTGTTAGATCTGATCGTGTCAAACCCAACTCTACAACATCCCTACAACATCGCCATCCATCCAGTTTCCATGGCCATCTCCCCAGTCCAAACCATCAGTGGATTTTCACAGTGGTCCCCTCATTGATTTCCCTGCCTCCCAGGGTTCCTCATTCTAATTTTTCTTGCATACTGTTGACTTTCATTTGTCTACAATATAGATTAGCTCTTGTAATTTTGTTTTGTTTTGTTTAAAAAACTTTTGTAGTTAACAAGGAAAATCTCCATAATGTGAAAATCTCCATAATATGCCTCCATTAACTTCCCTGCCCTAACTTCCACTTAAACCCCCATGTACATCAAGAACCACTCAGTGGTTAAGAATCTGTCTGCCAATTCAGGAGACACAGGAGACATGGGTTCTATCCTTGGGTTAGGAAGATCCTCTGGAGGAGGGCATGGCAGCCCACTCCAGTATTCTTGCCTGGAGAATCCCCAAGGACAGAGGAGCCTGGCGGACTACAGTCCATGAAGTAACAAAGAGTCAGACACAACTTAGCAACTAAACAACAACAAACAAAAATCCAGCCACCTAATCAGGCTGGCCCTCCTCATGCCTTGCCCACGCTCTCCCATCAGTTCCAGCCTCCCCTGTCCTCTTGAACCACCTTTTCATCCTTCAAACCAACCAATCTTCTTTCTTCCCCCCAATATTATTGAGATATAATTGACATACAGCCCTGGATAAGTTTAAGGTAGGCAGCATAATGATTTGACTTACAAACATCATGAAATGATGAGCACAATAAGATTAATGAACATCTATCATCTCATACAGATTCAAAACAAAGGAAAAAAAATCTGCTGTGATGAGAACTCAAGATTTAAGAGTTCTTTTAACAACTTCCATATGCAACATACAGTGGTGTTAATTATATTCAACATATTGTACATGACATCTCTAGGACTTCTTTATCTTCTAACAGGAAGTTCGTACCTTTTGACCACTTTCATCCAATTCCCCTTCCCTCTACTCCTCTCAAACCAACCAATCTTCTTAACTTGAGAAATCATACTCTTCTCAGGCTACAGTGTTGTTCTGGAAGAATGTCAATGTTGTTCATGTCATATATATTTAGATGGAGACCTTTCTCCCCATGAAGCAGTGATTTTTTTCAAAACCAAGTTGTGGGTCTCTCTCTTGTTTTTCTTCATTCCTGGAACTGTGCCTCTGCCTGGTAAACTTAAGATCACTGTGGAGTCTGTGATCAGAATCTTTGGGGACAGTGTGACTCACTGTGGCATAGCCAAACTGCTCAGGAGAAAAGGGCCCTGGGTTCGCCATCAAAGAGGCTCAAGCTTAAAAACAAAGGACACAATTCTTTTTTTTTTTTTTAGTTTTGTGAAATCTTAATTAAATAAATTATTCAAAGCATAAACTTGTCATTTTTTTGTCTTGGAAATGTTATAAAAATTTTTAATAGCAAAACATAGGAATAAAAACATATTAACAAAATGTATTCAGTCACTTACATTACAAACAAGGAATCTGTAGTTCATTGCTGTGGCCTGACAGAAGAAAATTACTCAATAGGAATCTATGCACAATGTGGCTGTAAATATGTACAGTATTTTATTTATTTATTTATTATTTTTTAATTTTTTATTTTTTTAGTTTATTTATTTTAATTGGAGGCTAATTACTTTACAATATTGTAGTGGTTTTGCCATACATTCACATGAATCAGCCATGAGTGTACATGTGCTCCCCATCCTGAGCCCCCCTTCCACCTCCATCCCCATCCCATCCCTCTGGATCAAAGGACACCATTCTTTACTGGGGCAAATTCCTAAACGTACTTCATACTCAGTTTCCTCATCAGTAAAATCGGAATAATTGTAACTTTATAAAGCTTAAATGACATAACAGGCACAGGAGTGCTTGGACCTGGAAGCTTCTCAAATGTATTTTTTAATATTCCTTTATTTGGCTGCACTGAATCTTAGTTGTGGCACACGGGGTCTTTGTTGTGGCATGTGGGATCTAGTTCCCCGACCAGTGATTGAACACAGAGTCCCCTGCATTGGGAGGCTGAAGTCTTAGCCACTGGACCACCAGGGAAGTCCCTGGAAGCTTCTCAGATGTTGATTGGACTGCCTCATGCTGTCACCACCAGGCCCGCCTCGACTTTTGTTTTCAGCTTTTTAGCCTTAGAAATGTATTATAGTCCAAAAAGTTACTTTGGAACGAAAAACACTCCAAAAATCTTTAAAAAAATCATAGTGAGGGAACAAAACTAGTAGCTAACACAGTGAAATAATAAGAAGTGTTACAAACACCTTATTATAATGCTTACCATGTTGCTGTTTTGTCACTCAGTTGTGTCGGACTCTTGCGAATCCAGGGACTGTAGCCCGCAAGACTCTTCTATCCATGGGACTTTCCCAGCAAAAATACTGGAGTTGTTTGCCATTTCCTTCTCCAGGGAATCTTCCTGGGGAACCAGGAATTGAATCCACATCTCCTGCTACACAGGCAGATTCTTTACCACTGAGCCACCTCGCTGTGTCTCTACCATAAGATTCTTAAGGAAAAGAACACGACCTTTTGTCCCTAGCATCCAGCTCAGTGCTTGGCATAAGAAACACTTTCAGTATATGTTTACCATCTATCTGAAGGACAATTTCACAATATTTTGCAAATTAAATTACACATGCCCTTTGACCTGAATATTTCACTTCTAGGAACCTATCTTACGGATATGTTGCATAAGTACAAACAGAGAAGTCCAAGAAAATGTGGTTTGTGGTATTGTTCATAGTTGCAAACCAAAAGAAAAAACAGCAAACAAGAGATACCTCAAACATCCAAAATTAGAGGTTCAGTTAAATAAATAAATATATGCACACCAAGAAGCATTTTGTAACATTAATAACTGTGAAGTGGACCTCTAGGTACTGTTGTGAAAGGGTATCTAATACACATTGTTAAATGAAAAAAAAAAAAGATACAAACACACATACACAAGTGTATGAGCTTGCACGTGCAAGAACAATCTCTTGAAGGATATATAAGAAACTCTTTGTAGTGGTAACTTCTATAGAGTGGGGCCAAAGAATCAGAAGAAAGAGGAAGAATTTCCATACTTACTGATACCTTCCAAAACAGTTTAAACTTTTACCATGAGCAGGAACTAAGTTTAGAAATTTTTTTTGTTTGTTTGTTTGTTTTGGCTGTGACATGTGGCTTGAGGGATCTTACCTCCCTGACCAGGGATTGAACCTGGGCTCCAGCAGTGAAAGCGCCAAATCCTAACCACTGGACTGCCAAGAAATTCCCGAAATTTTTAAATAATAAAGTAAACCAATAAATAGTTGCCAGACAACTCTACTGTGAGTTTGTCTGGGTGACATGTGTTTGATTATTCATTTCCATCAGCGAGATAAAGCAAGTGAGGTGCTGAAGCTCCTTTCTTTTCCCTTGATGTGAGTTCAAAGACCACAGGAACTTTCTGGAACAGTCAGTTGCACAACAGGCATCTCCAGTGGTTTATCAATGTCACTGAGGGATCCAGATGCATTTATAATCCCACCCAGAAGAGTCAGTTGCGATTTGTTCTTTGTGATCAATTACCAGCCCCATCTTCCAGCCTGTTAGCAAGAAAGCACATCCTCTCCAGAACAAAAGGGGAAAGTGGCTTTGCTGATTGTCTGCACAGACTTCTTGCTCTTGGAAGCCATGTGGCTGCCTTAACAGTTGTCCCAAAGCTGGCACTGCATAAAGGAGAGGGATCTATAGCACCAAGTGATGGTGATTAATTCTAAGCTGTCATGGAAAATGTTTTTGCACTTTAATGTCAGAGAACTGTGTTATTACTATAGGTCTGATGCTCCCTTGCCAAAGTGATGTGTTCTGCTCTCAGGATGCAAAATGAGCACAGAAAGCTCTCTGGTTGGCTCCCAGGAGCATCTTTTGGAGAAAGGACAAAGGCAAAACCTCCAAGCCAGCCAGGTCCCTCACAGCCTTCCCCCACATGCCTGTCTCCCTGCCTTGGGCTGGAGGAAACCCTGGTTGTTCCCTACTGCCTTTACGGTTGTCCACAAGGATCTCAGTCTGCCCTCTTGAGCCATTTGGAAACCCCAAATAGTGATGGGCACTCCAGAGAACAAAAGGATACAGGAGATCAAGATTCACTATAAAGAAACAAAGTTGTGACAGTGTAGAAACAAGTGGAAGAGAGCATGGGGACCAAAATCAATCAGTACACAGACCATGTGGGTCTGAGTCAGAGACAAAAATTGTTTCAGTCTCTTGTTGTTTAGCCACTAGGTTGTGCCTGACTTTTTTTGACCCCATGGACTATAGTCCACCAGGCTCCTCTGTCCAAGGGATTTCCTAGGTAAGAATACTGGGGTGGATTGCCGTTTCCTTCGCCAGGGATCTTCCGACCCAGGGATTGAACCTGCATCTCTTACATCTCCTGCATTGGCAGGTGGATTCTTTACCATAGAGCTACCTGGGAAGCCATCCACCACCATGCCCAAATACCCCAGGGGAAGAGGGGTGGGGAGAGAGGCAAAACACTGACTAGCTTTTGCATTTCAATAAAATATTTATTTCTTGCATAAGCTGTCAGCAAATTAAATCAAAGAGCTGTCAGTTTATAAAATCATGCCACTTATGAAGAGAACAAACTTAAAATATCCTTAGTTTAAAATAACAGTCACCAAGAAGCAGGATGGATTTTGGTAGTTAGAACACATATAGGAACTACAAGAGAGCACAAAACCTAGACACTCCGAACATTTCCTTTACTTCACTGTATCAAGCCCCCTTTTAAAAATGTAAGGAAGAAAATTATAGTAATAATAATAAACTTCTATTTATTGAGATCTTACCCTGTGCCAACTTTGCAAAATTTTTATATTTAGTCCTACCACATGGGAAATACAGTTATTCTCATTTTTCAGATGAGACAGCTGAGAATCAGGGAACTTGCTAAGAATACACTAGAAGGAAGCAGTGGGAACTGCTGTTCACTAGACCAGACTACCTCCTGGGATGTACTATCAAGAGGGATACACGTCATGGTTAAACAAAGAGCCTACATTCTAAATGAGTCTCAGATTCAAATATTTCTTTTAATTGCACCCTTATTCAAGCCTGGGCATAATTTCTGGTGGCTCAGACGGTAAAGAATCTGCCAGCAATGCAGGAGACCGGGCTTTGATCCCTGGGCTGGGAAGATCCCCTATAGGAGGGCATGACAATTCACTCCAGTATTCTTGCTTGGAGAATCCCATGGGCAGAGAAGCCTGGCAGGCTACAGACAATAGGGTCACACAAAGTTGGACACGACTCAGCGAATAACACTTTCACTTTCAAGCCCTGGTAGAACACAGGTTCTAATCTGAGCTTAAAAAAGTACGATCCTCTACTGTATAGCACAGGGAACTTTGCTCAGTATTATCTAACAACCTAAATGGGAAAAGAATTTGAAAAAGTATAGATACGTGTACAAGTGTAACTGAATCACTTTGCTGTACACCTGAAACTACTACAACATCATTAGTCAACTACAGTTCAGTTCAGTTGCTCAGTCATGTCTGACTCTTTGCAACCCCATGGACTGCAGAACGCCAGGCTTCCCTATCCATCACCAACTCCCGAAGTTGCTCAAACTCATGTCCATTGAGTCAGTGATGCCATCCTACCATCTCATCCTCTGTCATCCCCTCTTCTTCCTGCCTTCAATCTTTCCCAGTATCAGGGTCAAGAAGGAGTCAATTCTTCACATCAGGTGGCCAAACTATTGGAGCTTCAGCTTCAAGATCAGTCCTTACAATGAATATTCAGGACTGATTCCCTTTAGGACTGACTGTTTGATCTCCTTGCAGTCCAAG
This sequence comes from Okapia johnstoni, assembly GCA_024291935.2. NCBI lineage: Eukaryota > Metazoa > Chordata > Mammalia > Artiodactyla > Giraffidae > Okapia > Okapia johnstoni. The sequence continues at coordinate 35,448,693 of CM044314.1, read as the reverse complement.
GGACTCTCAAGAGTCTTCTCCAACACCACAGTTCAAAAGCATCAATTCTTTGGCGCTCAGCTTTCTTTATAGTCCAACTCTCACATCCATACATGACTACTGGAAAATCCATAGCTTTGACTATATGGACCTTTGTCAGCAAAGTAAGGTCTCTGCTTTTTAGTATGCTGTCTAGGTTGGTCATAGCTTTTTTTCCAAGGAGCAAGCATCTTTTAATTTCATGGCTGCAGTCACCATCTGCAGTGATTTTGGAGCCCAAGAAAAGAAAGTCTCTCACTGTTTCCATTGTTTCCCCATCGATTTGCCATAAAGTGATGGGACTGGATGCCAAGATCTTCATTTTTTGAATGCTGAGTTTTAAGCCAGCTTTTTCACTCTCCTTTTTCACTTTCATCAAAACGCTCTAGTTCCTCTTCGCTTTCTGCCATAAGGGTGATGTCATCTGCATATCCGAGGTTATTGATATTTCTCCCAGCAATCTTGATTCCAGCTTGTGCTTCATCCAGCCTGGCATTTCACATGATGTACTCTGCATATAAGTTAAATAAGCAGGGTGACAATATACAGCCTTGACATACTCCTTTCCCAATTTGGACCCAGCCCATTGTTCCATGTCCGGTTCTAACTGTTGCTTCTTGACCTGTATACAGATTTCTCAGGAGGCAAGTGAGGTGGTCTGGTATTTCCATCTTTTGAAGAATTTTCCAGTTTGTTGTGATCTACACAGTCAAAGGCTTTGGGTGTAATCAATAAAGCAATACATTGCAACATAAAATTAAAAATTTTAAAAAATGAAAATAAAAATTTAAAAGTAATAGTCCTTGAGGCTATTCAAATGCTGGCTACAGTAAATAAATAGGAGAAGCTGAACCTGTGCCCTGAGTCAAAAAGCATTGCTATGTCTCATGTTAGAGTTTGATAGAAGGAGGGTGAGAACCAAATCTGTATATTTTGCCCGCTATAGTAGAGGTGGTTGGGTGGTTTAGTTGCTAAGTCATGTCCGACTCTTGCAACCCGACAGACTGTAGCCCACCAGGTTCCTCTGTCTATGGGATTTCCCAGGCAAGAATTCTGGAGTGAATTGCCATTTCCTTCTCCAGGGAATCTTCCCGACCCAGGGATCGAATCTTCATCTCCTGCCACTGACTGAACCATCAAAGAAGCCCACCTGCTATAGTATCCACAGATGTTTTCTTATCCAGGGGCTTAAGCTCCCTCATAAGGTGTTAAGAGAGTGAGATGATATGTTGTACACCATCTCTTGACTAGCTCTCTCCTCTGGGCTCCAGAATCGTAACCAGTGCCTTTGGATGCCCCAGCTCACCCCATCCAGAACTGAACTCACCACTTCCCCCCAAATACCTCCCGCTTTCCCATCTGTGTGAATAGCCTTTCCTGCTTCCCAAGGCCCTGTCAGTAACTGGGGTGAGATCCCTCACTTCCCATTCCCCACATCTGACACTCACCAGGTCATGTCAGTTGTATTCCTTAATGTCTCAGACGTGTCCATTCTGCCTTGCCTACTCTATGTCTCTCCCACTGCTACACTCACCCACTAATCAACCTCACATTTTTTCCCTTGCCCTGTCCTAACCATCCTGTGCATTGATTCCAGATAAAAGTTCTAAAGAGGAATTCTAGGGAATTCCCTGACAGTCCAGTACTTAAGACTTGGTGCTTTCCCTCCAGGGGCCCAGGTTTGACCTCTGGTCAGGGAACTAAGATTCTGCAAGCAGTGCAGCAGCCCGCCCCCTGCTCCCAGCAAACCACCCCGTCTCCCCACCACTCCCTGCCAAAACAGTAAATCTAACCATGGCATTCTTCTTAAAACCAAATGATCTCCCTATTGCCCACTCCCAGATATTTTTTTAACAGCCTCATTGAGATATAATTCACATCTCATACCCATTTAAGGGACACAGTTCCAAGGTTTTAGTATATTAACAGAGTTGTATAACCATCAATATGATCCATCTTAAAACATTGTCATCACCTATGAAGAAATTCAAGGGACTTCCCTCCTGGTCCAGTGGCTAAGACTCTGAGCGCCCAATGAAAGGGGCCCAGGTTCAATTGCTGGTCAGGGAACTAGGTCCCACATGCTATAACTAAGTGTTCAAATACTTCAATAAAGATTCTGAGTGCCAAAACTCAGACCCAGTGCAGTCAAGTAAGTAATCAAATAAATATTTAAAAAGCAACTCCGTACCCGTTGGCAATCACTTCCCATTTTTCCTCAAGACCTGGAAATCAATAGTCCACTTTCTGCCTCTATGGATTTGTCTGTTGTTTTGACATTTTGCATAAATAAAATCATATAAGATGTGGTCCTTTAGGACTGACTACTTTCACTTAACAATGTGTTCAAGCTTCACCCATGTTGTAGCAGGTATCAGAACATCATCCCTCTTTTAAGGCTGAATAATATTTCACCCTATGGATAGATGACCTTTTGTTTAGCTGTTCATAAGGTGATAGGCCTTAGGTAGTTTCCACCTTGGGTCATTAGGAATGAAGCTGCTGTGAACATTCACGTACCGGTCTTTGTATGGATGTATCCTTTTGTTTCTCTTGGCCAGATATGAGAGAAATAGCTGAGTCAAATGCTTACATTTATGTTTAACTTCTTAAGAAACCGTGAAACTGTTTTCCTGTTTTCTAAAGTAGCTGGGAGTCTTAACCACTGGACTGCCAGGAAAGTCCCACTAGTCTTGATCCTTTACTAACATGGAAGCTCACTGAAGGTAAGGATTATGCCTTTCTTCCCCAACCTGAAATTGGCGTCTTGGAGGTTCCCAATAAATATTTGATAAGCATATAAAGTCCCTGGCAGTCACTCCTCTTCTTTATGAGGTTAAAGCTGTGGTGCAATGGTCCAGAACTCTGTCCTCCTTAAGGAGATCATTCCCAATCCATCTTGGAAAAGCACAACCTGATTTTAAAAATAAAACATTTGTAGTTCCTTCCTAATTCTGTTTTGCTCGGGCTAATAATAAAATGAGCTGGCATTTCTTGGGTATATATCAACTGACAGTAGAGGGAGCCAAGCCAAGAATGTGTTAGGTGACGGCTCGGAATTTCTACGCGATTAAAAATAGACCATGTGTGATAATAAGAATTGAAAATTACTCAAATGACCAACAATTAGGGAATAGTTAAATAAATTCTGGGATTAGCTAGACAGGTAGGTAGTTAGATGAATAATACTCCCATTAAAATTGTAAATAGGGAAAGGGCTATTCAAAATAATCCTAAAAATAAGACTAGAACCCCAACTAGAATCAACACATGGATTACAATTATGCGATGTTGTGTATGTACAATGACAATGACCAAAACATGCTGTGTCATAGAATCTAATGAATAGTGGGTATTTTACAATGAAACGTAAAATTCTGTTTTTTCGATGTTTTTCAGCTTTTGCTAAAAAAATCAATAATAATTGTGAGGCATTGTATCCGAAGTGTGTGTCATCAATTGAAACTATTAAGCTTTTCTAAGGTACCTAAGGGCATGATTTGTAATTTGTTGTATATATGTGATGTATTGCATTCCTTTAATTTAAAAATATATATGTACAAAAATGTGTGTGTGTAAATTGTTGCAGTCGTGTCTGACTCTTTGTGACCCCATGAACAGTAGACTGCCAGGCTCCTCTGTCCATGGGATTCTCCAGGCAAGAATACTGGAGTGGGTTGCCATTTCCTTCTCCAGAGGATCTTCCTGACCCAGGGATCAAACCTGCATCTCTTATGTCTCCTGCACTGGCAGATGGATTTTTTACCACCTGCGCCACTTGAGAAGCCCAAATATATATATACGTGTGTCTTTGAAATGCTCTCAGAGAAGACAAAATATTTTCACTTCATTATCGCACTTTGCCTCTGTATTTCTAGGAATCAGGTAAACCAGCGCTATGGTGTTATCTTCTTTTTATCAATTTAACTTTAAACATGAGATGAAACAGAGATTTGTGAGGCCATTGGCTCAAGGTGACAAGCTAGCAAGGATCAGAAGCAAGACCAGAACCCAGGTCTATCAGCACATGCACAACTCCTTAATTCTGCCCAGAAACCCAAGCCCAGGATGACCAGAATGAGAGCAGCAAGGGCTCACTTCACAGACTCGGAATCTGCAATGTTCTTTCTTGAAAGACTTTGCACAGCATCCTTCAAAAGGAGATGCTCAGATAATGTTTTTTTCAAGGGATCAATGCATTGGTGGGTCCATCAATGAGCAGGAACTTAACAGGTGAACACTGATGAGCAGAAATGCTTCAGTACACTTGGTGGTGTCAGTCTTTACCAGACTTTTTTTTTTCACCAGACTTTTGCTACCAATTAATATTTTTCCTCTGTGAATATTCCATTCATTCATTTATTTGTTCAGGAATTGATTATTAGGCAACTACTGTGTGTAGGAAAGGGGCTTCCCTGATAGCTCAGTTGGTAAAGACTCCGCCTGCAATGCTGGAGACCCTGCTTCGATTTCTGGGTCAGGAAGATCTGCTGGAGAAGGGATAGGCTACCCGTTCCAGTATTCTTGGGTTTCCCTCATGGCTCAGCTGGTAAAGAGTTCGCCTGCAATGTGGGAGACCTGGGTTCGATCCCTGGGTTGGGAAGATCCCCTGGAGAAGGGAAAGGCTACCCACTCCAGTATTCTGGCCTGGAGAATTCGTATAGTCCATGGGGTCACAAAGAGACGGACACGGCTGAACAACTTTCATTTTCAGACTTTCATGTGTAGGACGCTGTGTCAATACCTCACCAAGTTATAGAAATAGATACTATTCTTACCTTCAATATATTTATCATTTAATAGGAGAATAGGATTTGTATTTCAAAAATCACTATAATTCTTGGCAGAGTATGAGATTAAGAGAGGACAGACAGTGTTCAAAGAGCCCAGAGAAGAGAGAAATGGTATTTAGTTAAAGAATAGAGGCAAGCTGCACAGAAACATGGCATTTCGACAGGACTCTGAATGACAAGAAACGTTTCACAAAAAGATACGGGGGAGGACATTTCAGGAGATGCAAAGCATTTTAACAAAGGCACGAGGTGAACATTTTCGAAAAAGTGAGGCTAAGAAACACGCAGCGGGACTTCCCTGGCAGTCCTGTGATTAAGACTTCACCTTCCATAAAATGGAAACAATATGATTATCTTTGTTAGATCCCTGGTCAGGGAGCTATGATCCCACGTGCCTCGTGGACAAAAACCTAAAACATAAAAGAGCAATACTGTAACATTCAATAAAAACTTCTTTTGAGAAAAAAAAAATGGCCTTCATTAAAAAAAAAAAAATCTTAAAAAGCAAAAACCACTCATTTTCCCTAGAGAAGCACATTTTGGCTAAAAGGTGTTCTCTTTTTCTAGGGTCGCTTTTTCCGATCTCTTTGTCTAAAAACAATGCTTTAGTCCTCCCATTTGACTCAGGCAGGTGCTAGGACTCGAGTCCCAACTCCACAGGAATGTAGTGTGAGTGCTTGTCTGTTAATTTCCTCTCTTTTATGAACAAGGTAGAAAGTATTATTAGCCCTGCTTCCCAGCCAGTGAGAAACAAAGGTGCAGAGACACTGGGAACTTTCTCAAGGTCACAGGATGAGTCAGCTGGAGAGAAACCCTAGAACAAGGGCTGCTCATCTCTAAAGGAGGCTGCACAAGGGACAGCATGTTCCCACCCAGAACTCCGGCACCTGCAGTGCCTTTTCCTAGCAGTTCAGCACACACAGCAGACAGGATTTCGTTCCCTCAGCACCCACTGAAGTCCTGCGAAGGCATGTTTACACTGTTTTCTCAACCAGACAAACTAAAAACCCCCAGGGTATCCTAAGCAGTTCACCTGAGAGCAAGTGATATGTCAAAAGTCACACTGAGGATTGACCCATGCACTATGTGTTTGCGACTGTTGTTTTGGGACTGATGGCCAGCTAAAGAGATGGTGGGGTGAAGGTTGAAACGTGACATCTTAAGACTTCAGTTCTGATCCCAGCTCTATCCCTTGCCTATTGTTGGGTTTTGCAATCACTCAATCCCGTGGAACCTCAGTTTCCTCATCCATAAAATGGAAACAATATGATGTCTCTGTATCTGTTCTCAACGAGAATTTGTTTTTTCATTTTGTGGGGCTTGCATTCTAATGCCTCAACATGCATCTTTTTTAAGTGTTTATTAATTTATTTGGTTGCACCAGTTCTTTGTTGTGGCAGTGACTTCTTAGTTGCAGTAGGTGGAATCTAGTTCCCCGACCAGGGATTGAACCTGGGCCCCCGCACGCATTGGGAGCACAGAGTTTTAACCACTGGACCACAAAGGAAGTCCTTCAACATGTATTTTTAAATGCTGAGAAAAAACATCTGGAAAACAATTCACAAGTCCATTAAAAATTTAAGAGGAGGAGAACGGAACTGATTGGCTTCTATTTGTACCCAGTGTACTTCTATTTCATTTGGAATTGCTTAAAATGACCTAGGCAAACACATAAAAGGATAAGGATAATAGCAACCTCATAAATTACTTTATAAAAAGTCCTGACTAGCAGTCATGGCTAAATGCCTCCTTCTCAATAAAAGTCAGCTTTACATATGAAAACTAACCATTATGCCTTCTGGTGAAAAAGAGATGAAATCAAGGCAGGAAATCAAGAAACAAGAAGAGAATAACACAAAGTTTCTCATAAGAGCTAAATTCCTTGGGACACAATGAATGGAGAAGAATAACCGGGACCCTGGCTTTGAAAAAAAGACCTAGTTTTGAATCCAATCACAGCCACATATGCATTCTGAGCCCTGGAAGAGCCTCTGTTTTCTTATCTGTCATTGCAGATTAGAATTTTCATCTCATAGATTTACAGTGAGGATTATTTGAGACAAACACACGAGCTGCTTTAGAAGGCACTGAATGTTATGTGTGGTGTGGGCCACAGAAATAAGAACATGGCACACACTCACAGAGCTCCTGTTTTACCTGCTTCCAGAAAGTAAAGTGTTCCTGTAGGTTATTTTGTTTTAATTTATTTATTTTTGGCTGCACTGAGTTTTTGTTACTGTTCTCAGGCTGCTCATTACAGTGGCTTCTCTTATTGTAGAGCATAGACTCTAGAGCTAGCAGGCTTCGGTAATTGCAGCCAATGGGCTTAATTTCCCTAAGGCATGTGGAATCTTCCCAGACCAGGGATCAAACCCATCTCCCCTGTATTGGCAGGTGGATTCCTATCCACTGGTCACCAGGGAAGTCCCTTATATATATATACATACATATATATATATATATATATATATATATATATATATATATATTTATTTATTTATTTTCTATTTTTATCTTTTGGCTGAGCTGCCCAACATGTGGGATCTCAGTTTCCCAACCAGTAATTGAACCCATGCCCCCTGCGTTGGAAGCATGGAGTCTTAACCACTGGACCACCATGAAGTCCCTGCAAGGTTATTATAGAACCGTATCACAAGAGATCCTTTTTAAAATATTTTCTGTTGCATCCTTGAAAGTTCCTAAAGGATAGAGCTTTAATTTCCTCACCATAACAACCACAAAATGGTAATCATGTGAGGTAAATGGCTTCCTCAATGGCTCAGCAGGTAAAGAATCCTCTTGTAATGCAGGAGACACAGAAGATGCAGGTTCTATCCCAGGGTCAGAAAGGTCACCTGGAGGAGGAAAATGGCAACCCGCTTCAGTGTTCTTGCCTGGGAAATCCCATGGACAGAGGAGCCTGGTGGGCTATAGTCCAGAGGGTCGCAAAGAATTGAACTTGACTGAGCGACTATGCACACACACACGTGGAGGAAAGGGTGTGTAAACTAGCCTGGCCATGGTAACCAATATATATACGTATAGTACATTTATATTCACAATATATATGTGTATTGTACGCTTTAAACTTAAGCAATAGTATCTGTCAATTATACTTCAATAAATCCGGAAAGAAAGTTTCTAACAGAGATAAAGCCAAGAAAACACCTTGAAAACCATCCAAAGTGGATCTACCTTTCCATCTTTCTGATGTAGACAGGCTTTTCAGGCCCACATACTTGTGGTCAAATGCTGACCTTGGTGATCCCCGGGTGCTTCCTGGAAAGACTGTTTACTCTCCTGCAGCCTCTATGTTTAAAGAGCCATAAACTCAGCAACAATCAACAGAAACATACAGTCTCCTCGGGGTTTCTTCTTCTGAGTCAAAGAATTTTTCCTGCGTGAGAATCTGGCCTGCCTGCTCTGTCGGATGTCCCTGAGGTCTGTTTGTAGAGGAAACTCAAAATCAGGGCGATTTTTGTTCCCTTTGGATCAAAGCAGTTGGCTTTCTGTTTCTTCACCTGTAAAATGAAGCAGCCTCCTTGTCCCAGTGGCATAAAGTCTTGGCTTGTTGTGAGATGTCCACGAGACAATGTATGCGACAGTGCTTTGCAAATTGGAAATAGTAAACCATCTAGGAGAAAATGCACAAGGCAAGTTTAGGTACCACACACTGCAAGTGTGGGATCAATTTTTTTCTTTTAATTTTTCTTGATATTTTGGCCTCATAACATGTGGGGGATCTTAGTTCCCCAACCAAGGAACAAACCTGGTCACCCCTGCATTAGAAGTGCAGAGTCTTAACCACTGGACCACCGGGGAAGTACCCTGTGGGATCAATTTTCTTGTCAAAGGAGAAACTGCGTTAAAACTCCTCCCCCCCCAAAAATAAGTATTTTCGCTTTTGAACTTTATGAATTTGCTTTGCCCCAAGCCTACCACTCCTTTGGTCCTTAATCTCAATTTTAGGCTTTCAATTTTGTTTCAGAGCTTCTGCCTGTGTTTCCATGGTGTAATCATCTCTCCACTTGCCTCCTCTTCTCTTCGCTACCCTGGGCATTTCCAGGCACTACATGAAATGGAGGAGCTGAACTTCTCCAAGGAAGCAGAGGGGGAAGTCAGTGGCTGATCCATTCAGCTTTCTTGTTAATTCCATCTCTCAATGATACCACAAAGGATGACAACAATTTCCTAAGAACTCCTGTCTTCTTTATTGAGTGTTTCTTTGGGTCAGTTGTTATTGTTTGGTCCCTAAGTTGTGTCCGACTCTTTTGCGACCCCATGGACTAGAGCCCACCAGGTTCCTCTGTCCATGGAATTTCAGGCAAGAATATTGGAGCGGGTTGCCATTTCCTTCTCAGGGGATCTTCCTGACCCAGGGATCAAACCTGTGTCTTCTGCATTGGCAGGCAAATTCTTTACCACTGAGCCACCTAGAAAGCCCTCTGTGTACCAGACACTGTGCTAAATGCCTTAACCCCAGTCCCACTTACAATCTTAACAGTCCACTAGAGAAGGCTTTAATTATTTCACAGATAAGGAAAGTAAGGGTCTAAGTTAATGTTTAAGTGACTTGTTCAGTCACACAGCTAATTAATGACAGAGGTGTCAAATTCAAGTGCCTCTGACAACCAAGCCTTTAGTCACTGGACCACACCACCTCCGAGACAGCTAAAATCTTTGTATGACCTGGAGGAAATCTCACCCCACCACGAACTCACAGTCACAAGCCTGAGACCTCTTTCTCTCACGAGAAAACCCTGGCTGACTCTCGGCTCTCCTGTAAGACACAGTTCAAGAGATGCTTTTGCTAAGAAACACTTGCTGATCTCCCCAGGCTGACTTAGAGAACCCCTCCAGGTTCCCACAGCCTTAACATGATGAATTTTGGTATTTGTCTCTTTTTTTTTTTTGCCACATATAAAGGCATGTGGGATCTTAGTTACCCACCAGGGATGAAACCTGGGTCCTTTCAGTGGAAGCACTGAGTTCTAACCCCAGGACCACCAGGAATGTCTCCAGGGAATTTTTATATTTCAGTCGTGGGTTACTTGTGTTTCTCCCACACAGCCTGATCAGCAACCGAAGGGTAGTGTCTGAAACTTTTTGTGCATCCCCAGTACTTAATCAGTGCCTGGTACTGAACTGTAGTCAGCCCTCCGTACTTGTCTGTTGAGTGAATAAATGGATTAATATATAATGAATACTGAACAGCAACAAAAGCTACAACACAGAACAAGCCAAAGCTCCTCCTTACTTCTTGTACCCTCATCTATATCGACGCAAACAACCAAGTAGCATGAAATCCAGTCAACAAAGACTTATTGAGCCATGGGGCAGTGTAACTGAGCCCTGGCACTTTACATCAGACTATCTTAGAAGTGAGGACCCTGGGCACAAATTTCTTTGTCTGTAAAAGGAGTATAATAGTCCTGCCTTTATCACCAGATTGCCATTGGGTAAAATTGCAGAATGGATGTGAAGGCACTTTGAAAACTGTGACGTGATAAGCAAACAGGGGTGATTGTAATTTAATTATTATTATGTACAAGGTACGGCGTCAGGTCTCAAAGGAGGACTTCAAGAAGAGGGAGCTACTACCCACAGGACACTCACGCATAGTGAAGCAGTCAAGGGACTGTGAAATAAGGCAGAAAATAATGAAAGAAGTTCAAAGACCGCAAGGAGCTCAAAGGAGGGAGAAATCAGGGGTCAGGGGTCAGGGGTCAGGACGGGCCATCTTATAAGACTGTGTGAACTGAAGGAGGCTTGATGACAAAGTCCCCATCCTCCGGCCATTTGTAGTCATCTGCATTTACGGTCACAGGCAATGTCGGTGTGACTGAAATTACGTTTGAGTGCAGAGAGCTTTTCTAGAGTGTAGGTGGAGAAGGCATCAGAGACCTGGATCTTGCTGAGCAGGTGGGATTCAGGTTAGGGGCTAGGAGGAAATGAGTTCTTTACAGGGAGGAGATTGGAAACAAAGCAGGACTGAGCCTGGAGGGTCTGGGAGATGCTGAGGAGAGCAGAGCAGGGGTCACTGGGCTCCCATGAGTCCTCATTCCCTGACCTTGGGCAAGGCATCAGAATTATCTGAAGTACCACCAGTGGATTGGATCAATAAGTCCATTCAGCACTCACTCTATATTTGGACTGTAGCTCAAGGGGATATTCTGGGAGACCCTCTGATTGTCCTATTTGAATGCTCACTAATCTTTAGTGATTAGGAAGATAAATTATAACCCATTATGGAATCATCATTCATGAATTTTTGTTAACTCTGTCTGCAACTATAGGTAAAAACCTCCCCAAAAAAACCATCTCAAAGGAAAGTTCTGTAATAGCAAGCTGTTTCTATGGGCTCTCAGATGGCTGATAGAAAAAGAAAAAAAAATTTTTTTGTCATATAAAAAAGCAACCCTAAAAGAAATCCCCAAAACTATAGAGATAGAAAGCAGATCAGTGGTTTCCTAGAGCTGGGGGTGGGAATGAGGAGTGACTGCAAATTGGCACAAGGCAACGTGGAAGTGTTTGAAATTTACTTTACAATTGGTGGATTTTATGAGATATATGTTACATCTCATAAAGTTTTTTTTTTAAACCTATATAAATGCTTCCTCCTGTCCATACCCATAAAACATTATTCTTTATAAAGAAAGATATGGGAAGGACAGAAATGAGAATAGGAGGAAACTCTGCATTGTGTTAGCGGAGAAACGTTTCAAGGACCTGGGGATGTTCCTTCCACCTGGAGAGGTGAGGAGAAAAGAGGAGAGAAAACCTAGAGGCAACTTGTGTGTCAGAGAGAATGAGGAAAACTCTTTTGAACCCTAAGGACCCAGGCCTTGTGGGCAGCGCAGGTGGGTGTGGGGCTGAGAGGAGGGCATTTCATGCAATGGGATGATTTGAAAAAGATGCAGGATGGAACATGGAAAGGTGTTTGGGCAACTGGGTGTTGGTGGGTTTGCCTGGAACATTGCAGTGGGGAACATTGAACGAAGGCTGGAAAGGGAGCTGAGAATCCCATGGATGGAAGCTTCCAGAGGCCCAGTCAAGGCCTTTAAGACCCAAAGATACAACAGCACTAGCCTTCAGTCTCTAGATACTTCCTGGGGGAAGCTGAAAAGGATGACAGTTGCAGCTTGTTCTGAGAGGTAGAGAGCCATCTGACCCTGGAGGAATTCAAGCCCAGGTCAGATGCCCTGCTGTTGGATGTTGCAGGTTTTCAAACAACAGATGAGGTCACGGAGTATCAAAGATTTAAGGCCCTTTCTCTTCCTCAGAGCCTCTGACTCTACAAACTGGATGACATGTGGGTTTGCCCCTGACGTTAGGAGAACTGAAAGAACGTAACAGGCTTTTGGCCCTTTCCTTCCCAAAGTGTGACTACAAACTTGTGAAAAATCTTTTTACAAAAGCCAGAACATGGAAGCAACCTAGATGTTCATCAACAAATGAATGGATAAAGCTGTGGCACATGTATACAATGAGATATTACTCAGTCATAAAAAGGAATAAAATTGGGTCATTTGTAGTGATGTGGATGAAACTAGAGTCTGTCATACAGAGTGAAGTAAGTCAGAAAGAGAAAAACAAATATCGTATATTAACGCACCTATATGAAATCAAGAAAAATGGTACTGATGAACATATTTGCAGGGCAGGAATAGAGATGCATACATAGAGAATGGACTTGTGGACACAGTGGGGGAAGGAGAGGCGGGATGAATTGAGACAGTAGCATTGACATATGTACCCTACCGTGTGTAAAATAAATAGCTAGTGGGAAGCCGCTGTATAACACAGGGAGCTCAACCAGGTATTTTGTGATGACCTAGAGGAATGGGTGGATGGGAGGGTGGTAAGGAGGTCCAAAAGGGAGGGGACTATGTACACCTATAGCTGATTCATATTGTTGTACAGCAGAAACTAACACAACATTATAAAGCTAGTATCCTCCAAATAAATAAATAAATCCATAGGAAAGGGTTCCCCAATGGCTTAGCAGGTAAGGGATCTACCTGCAATGCAGGAGACACAGGAGACTTGGGTGTCTTGGAAGATCCCAGGAGAAGGAAATGGCAATCCACTGCAGTATTCTTACCTGAAAAATCCTATGGACAGAGGAGCCTGGCAGACTACAGTCCATGGAGTCACAATCAGACAAGACTGGGCAACTAAGCACACCCACAGGAAAAGGGGGAAAAAATTGTGCCAAAAGATCCAATAACTAAACTAGGGAACTATATATCGCAGTTCATGTTATGTAGAAGTATCTAGAGACTGAGGGTGAGTTCTGTTGTATCTTTGGGTCTTAAAGGCCTTGACTGGGCCTCTGGAAGCTTCATCCATGGGATTCTCAGCTCCCTTTCCAGCCTTCCTTCAATGTTCCCCACTGCAATGTTCCAGGCAAACCCACCAACACCCAATTGCCCAAACACCTTTCCATGTTCCTTCTTGCATATTTTTCAGGTTATCCCCCTGCATGAAATGCCCTCCTCTCAGCACCACACCCACCTGCGCTGCCCACAAGACCTGGGTCCAGTTGCTTCTTGCCTCTGTCCCACAGGTGAGATGGTCATGGAGGTGTGTCCTGGGAAAGCCTCACTGCCAGCCATCCACCAGTGAAGGCTGAAGCTGGCCATGGGAGGCAGAGGCTACAGCAGGTCCAGGGTGAACTTCAAAGTGGAGACCAGAAAGCCAAAATAAGTCAAAGCTTTGGCACAGGATTAGGGGATCTAAGAGGCTTCCCTGGTGGCTCAGATGGTAAATAATCCACCTGCAGTGCAGGAGACCCAGGTTTGATCCCTGTGTCAGAAAGATCCCTTGGAGAAGGGAATGGCTACCCACTCCAGTATTCTTGCCAGGAGAATCCTATGGACAGAGGATCCTGGAGGGCTATAGTCCATGAATTCATGGGATCCACTGGACCAGATCCCTGACAGGGAAGTCACTATTTATACATCATATGTAATATTAAGAAAGTCAATCTTGAAACAGGATAAAATTATATTATCACTGTTTAAAGAGTTTGCTTATGTTATTGTAATTTTTCTTTGAGTTCTAAGGTATTCTCGTTTCACTCTTAATTAAAATGTTGCCCTTATTGAAACTGTAACAGTCATGAAAACATCATTTCATAATTTTAGGCAAACCAGAGCGGGATAATTGTAATTTCTCATCCAAGGATTTCATGAACCACTTACTGACTATTCTCCAAAATGTATCTTCTTGATCTTTGAGGGTTTCTATTTTCAAACTTAATAGGGAAAACTGGAAATGAAGAGACTATATCCTAGAGGTTTTCAAAATTAGAATATGTTATAAAAATTCAGTTTATATTTTTCATAGTCATTAATCTATTATCTATATAAAAATTTTACCTTCTTAAGATGCTACTAAATAAAGGCATATCAGCCACAAAATCCACATGCAATAAATATATAATAAATGAAATAAATTGATAAATGCCATTAGTTACACCATTCCTGAAAACCAAACCTACTATTGCTTTTCAACCTTTGGTGACACAATTGGATAGCTTGTCAGATTAAGGTTCATTGCATTCTGGGAAGAAATAGTTGTATCTTTTGGAGTAGAAGACTGCATGAATTTTAGGTCCAATTCTTGGAAATTTCTCAATAATCAATATGAGGTAACCAAGATCGATGTATTACCTTCTCTCATCTCACCTCCAATATTGTTTATCCACAAAGAGGTAAGTCTTGTAGATGAATGGATTAAGACCAACAGCATCAGTCTTATCACAGAATCAGGGAAGCCCAGACAATATGTGCTCTTGGATAGTTGGGTTGCATTTGTTTTTTCTTTTTCATTTTTTAGGCCATGTTGTGCAGCATGCAAGATCATAGTTCCCATGCCAGGAATGGGACCTGCATTGGGGGTGTGGAATCTTAGCCACTGGATCATCAAGGAAGACTCTGACTTGTAGTTTTTAAATCACTAATTAACCACTTCTTGCCATCTTTAAAAACTGCCTCCTGGTTCCAATTCAATACATACCTTAATAGCTCAGGAAGCTTCCACCAAAAGAACTCATCTTTAAAGAAAAAAACATTTTTTCTTCTAATTGTAAAGAAAGTGATTGCTGTTGTTCAGTCTCTGTCATGTCCAACTCTTTGCGACACTGTAGACTGTAAACTGTAACTGACAGTTTTCTCTGTCCATGGGATTTCTCAGGCAAGAATACTGGTATGGGTTGCCATTTCCTTCTCCAGAGGTTCTTCCTGACCCAGGGATTGAAACTGAGTCTCCTGCATCTCCTGCATTGGCAGGTGGATTCTTTACCACTAGCAATACCTGGGAAGCCCCATTGCCAGAGGAGAAGTCACATCTGGGCCCAAGAACAATGGTCACATTTCCTGAATTCTGAAGTTGCTAATGACTCTCATTTTGAGCACAGAAGTTCTTTCCACTAGGAGGCTATAAAAGGAGCCCAGGTACCTTTGTGCCACCAGGTAACGGCAACCCACTCTAATATTCTTGCCTGGAGAATCCCATGGACAGAGGAGCCTGGTGGGCTACAATCCTTGGAGTTGCAAAGGGTCAGATATGACTGAAGTGAGTTAGCACGCACATCTTTGTGCCAACACCAAGTCATTTTCCTTTAGACTTGTGCTATTAGGCAGAGGAACAGCTCCAGAAGCAGCAGCTTGAAGGACCAGAATTCAGAGAAGAAGTGAAAGTGAAAGTCGCTTAATCATGTCCAACTCTTTGCGACCCCATGGACTATACAGTCCATGGAATTCTCCAGGCCAGAATACTGGAGTGGGTAGCCTTTCTCTTCTCCAGGGGATATTCCCAACCCAGGGATTGAACCCAGGTCTCCTGCATTACAGGCGGATTCTTTACCAGCTGAGCCACAAGGGAAACCCAAGTACACTGGGGTGGGTAGCCTATCCCTTCTCCAGGGGATCTTCCCGACCCAGGAATGGAACCAGCATCTCCTGCATTGCAGGCAGAGTCTTTACCAATTGAGCTATGATGGAAGAAACTTCACTCCAAACTTCTCTTGAATAATTTAACCCAGAGTGCTTTGTTCCTTTTCAGTCTTCAGCTGGCTTTTGTTCCTGCTTCATACATATTCAGGTATTTCTACCCCCAGCATTCCTGAATATCTCTGACACCAGATCTCAGGGATCACTCCCTCCTCTAAATTCCTTATTATCTGTATCTCCTATTTAATGATACCTTATATGATTGTAAGCAGGAAGAGCAAAATCTGACTCTGTGTTGGATTTGTTTCTTTCACTTTGTTGTTGTTGTTCTGTGGCTAAGTCGGTTCCAACTCTTTGTGACCTCATGTACTCCAGTTCATCAGGTTCCTCTGTCCTCCACCATCTTCCAGAGTTTGCTCAGATTTATGTCCATTGAGTTGGTGATGCTATCTAACCATCTCATCCTCTGCCACCCCCTTCTCCTTTTGCCTTCAATCTTTCCCATCATCAGACTCTTTTCCAACAAGTCAGCTCTTTGTATCAGGTGGCCAAAGTATTGCAGCTTAGCTTCAGCATCAGTTTTTCCAATGAATATTCAGGGTTGATTTCCTTTCAGATTGACTGGTTTGACCTTCTTTGCTTTTCGTTGTGTTTGTTACTATAATCATTAGAAGGATGCACTGTCTGTAGCTGTAAGTATACAGCTTATCACTAGCTCTAAGCACTGTCTATAAGCTGTAAGCCTGCCTAAAGGAACTCTGCCCTGATGCCTTTGTTCAGCTCACAGGGAGACTTTCTTACCCTGCCCACCTGTGAATGGCTGCCAGAAAGAAGAAATCAGCACATATCCTCCCCAATGCTGGCCAAGCCAAGAGATACTTTGCAAGATTTATGGCCTTTTTACTTTCTTCTCTCACCTCCTAAACTGGTATCCAGACCCTGATTAGAAGGTACTCTAGGACATTGGGCTTCCCCGGTGACTCAGATGGTAAAGTGTCTGCCTGCCTTGCAGGAGACACGGGTTCGATACCTGGGTTGGGAAGTTCTCCTGGAGAAGGAAATGACAACCCACTCCAGTATCCCTGCCTGGAAAATCTCATGGACAGAGGAGCCTGGTAGGCTACAGTCCATGGGGTCGCAAAGAATCGGACACGACTGAGAAACTTCATTTTCACTAGGACATTAGGTCACCATCTTCCAGACACCCAGCTTTCTGAATAAAGTTGCTCTTCCTTGCCTTCAATTATTGGCCTGTCTTGCAGGGAGCTGACTGAGCTTGGATTCATTAACATTATTACTCAGCTCTTCATAAAAACTATCTGATTTACCAACTGTATTGTCAGATCCTTGAAGGAACACAAGCTAACATGTTTCCAGATGTATTATTACTGCTGTTGGTGAAGGAAGGAGACCCCTTCTCCAGGGTCTGAGAGTGAGCTTTCGTCTAACTCTCGGAAATGAATTGTCCGAGGAGACACACGTGCTGACAAAGCAAGAGACATTGTTGGAAAGGGCTGCCCGGGCAGAGAGCAGCTGGGTGAGGGAACCCAGGAGGACTGCTCTACCACGTGGCTCTCAGTCTCAGGTTTTATGGTGACGGGGTTAGTGTCCGAATGTCTCTAGCCGATCATTCTGACTCAGGGTCCTTCCTGGTAGCACATGCATTGCTCAGTCAAGAGAGATGCCAGTAAAGAGGATTCTGAGAGGTAGTAGGATGTGTGGCATCTCCTCGTGACCTTTTCTGACTTCTTCTGGTTGGTAGTGGCTTGTTAATTCTGTGTTCCTTGCCAGGACCTCTTGTCATAAAACAACTCATGCGAATGATTACTGTGGTGCCAGGCCAGGGTGGGTGGTTTCAGTCAGTGTTTCCCCTAACATAGCTGTTTATTTGTTAATTTTCTATTATAGACTGACATCTCCCTTCCGCCTCTCACTCCTTCCTTTGACCCTGAATCTTCAACTTTAGACCAAAAAAGTTTTCACAGGTGCATTCAGATGAAAATGAGGCAAGGAACAGAGAGTTTCTGCTTTACCAGAAGGAAGGAAACCCCAGAGCTCTGGATCGGGGTCCACAAATTAAAGGCATCACAAGTTTGGTGGTGGTGGTTTGGTTGCTAAGTCATGTCTGACTCTTTTGTGACCCCATGTATGGTAGCCCTGCAGGCTCCTCTGTCCCTGGGATTTCCCAGGCAAGAAGGAGTGGGTTGCCATTTTCCTCTTCAGGGGATCTTTCTGACTCAGAAACTGAACCCAGGTCTCCTGCATTGCAGACAGATTCTTTACCAACTGAGCCATCTGGGAAGCCCAGAACATCTCAGATCAAACCTGAGTTCTAAAGTTAGGACTCCGTGTATCTACAAATGGCTTCCACGAACTTTTGTTGTTGTTGTTGTTAAACAAATGTTATTGTGAGGGGTCCAGTCTACATATAAAAGGTTCCTTTAGAATAAAAAGACTTGGGATTTCCCTGAAGGTCCAGTGGTTAAGACTCTGCCCTTCCACTGTAGGTGGTGCGGGTTTGATCCCTTGTCAGGGAACTAAGGTCCTTTGTGCCTAGTGACGTGGCTGCATTTTTTTTTAAAAAGGACTTAATCTAAAACATTTATTGGGAGGGAGGTTTAAGAGGGAAGGGACATATTATACGTATGACTGATTCATGTTGATATATGGTAGAAACCAACCAATATTATAAAGTAATTAGCCTCTAATTAAAAACAGATTTAAAAAAAATTTTTTTTAACTCGTTTATTGTAGGTCATTCCTCCACTCTCAGTAATAGAGCTGTTATTGGTCTTACCCATCAAATGGACAGCAGCTGAACTTTTCTCATGTTCCCTTTATGCGTAGGAGGCCCACCAACGTGCTTATAAATGACTCTAGTATGAGTGGAGGCAGCTAGGACCAGGAAGCGCACACCATGTGCTGTGAAGTCCTAGAGAGGAGATTGCTTTATCTTATATTCAGATTATCCGTTCTTGCTTTGGGCATAGAATTGTCTTTAAAAGGTTATTTAATTCACACTCCCAAGGAATTCTGGGATCTTTGTTTCTGTCTGGCCTGTTTGACCACTCCCAGTGTTGGCAGATTACCATGTGTGAGGCTGTTCTGCCCAGGGATGCACACCAAGCGTGGTCAGGACATGCCCCGCTGGTAAGATGGAACTTCCCAAGATGTGTCAGAAAATTTTCCTCCCCACTCCCTTCTTCCTTCTTCATTGAATGTAATGTCTTTTTTTAATACATTTTTATTTTTGGCTGTGCTGGGTCTTTGTTGCAGTGTTGTGGCTTCTCCTTGCAATGGTTTCTTTTGTTGCTGAGCATGGGCTGTAGGGCATACAGGCTTCAGTAGTTGCAGCGTATGAGCTCTGTAGTTGTGTCTTGCTGGCTCTAGAGCGTAGGCTCAGTAGTTGTGGCACATGGGCTTAATTGTTCTGCAACATGTGGGATCTTCCCAGACCAGGGATCAAACCCACGTCTCCTGCATTGGCAGGTGGATTTTTTACCACTGAGCCAGCCGGGGAAACCCCGAGTGTAATGTCTTGAACTGCTACGGCAGGTCCAACCCTATAGGGCACAGCATAATATGAATGTTATACGACTGGAGAACAAACCCTAGTGGAGATGGTGATGGAATTTACATGGAAGTGTATCCTCTTTTATTTCCTTCTTCTGTGATTTCAGATAAGTTAAACTTACAGAGTTATTCTGTTGGTAAACTTACAAGGGAATTCCAAGTTCATCTACATCATGAATTCTGAATACTGGCCAAAAAAAATCTTACTCTTTATATATAAAGCATAAATGTACATACAGTTCGTAAACATATACAGTATATCTGGTGGTATGAAAATTCTATAAGAGAGAGAAATTAGGAAAATATATTTTTAAAAGGGCTCTTTAGGGGTGCAGTAATGAAAAAAAATTGAGAGACACTAATAGACCAGTGTCTTCAAACGAATTAAATCAGAATCTAGGCATGGAATCCAAGCAATACTCTTTTTTATTGTTTTTGGCCAAGATGCATGGCTTGTGGGATCTTAGTTCCCTGACCAGGGATTGAACTCAGGGGCCCTGCTGTGAAAGTGCTGAGTCTTAACCAAAGGATAACTAGGGAATTCCCAACAGTATTTGTTAAATTATTTCTCTTTTCTTAAAAAATTTGTTTATTTATTGAAGTACAGTTGATTTATAATATTGTGTGATGTTCAGGTGTTCAGGTATAGACCAAAGTGATTCAAATATATGTATACCTAGATATATTTATATATGTATAAAAGAATATATATATATATACTTTTTGTTGAGATGTAGAACAAAGTGATTCAAATATATTTATTTATATGCATAATAATATATATATATATATATTCCTTTTCAGATTCTTTTTCCTTACAGGTTATTGCAAAATATTGAATGTAATCTCTATGCTATACAGTAGGAGCTTGTAGGTTATCCGTTTTATATATTTTCTACTGTAATAGAAAAATTCACAGACAGGTTTGCGAACCACTGACCCAAATCAAATCCCTATTATTCCATGGAAAACTGAGGATCGAAAAAGAAGTAGGATCCCTCTTGACTACCATGTTAAAGTTATTTTCACTGCGCTCTGGTGTCTTTTTTAATTTTCTTTTTCTCTGCTGTCTTATTAGGCTTTATTACATATTAGCCTGTTGATAGTTTGTTCCCTGTTTTTAGACCAAACTTTATCTGACAATTTGAGTAATAATGTATGGCTCTTTGTAAAAATTGAAAATGTACTACATGCATGTGGTTTTGAAAAATTCAAACAGAAAAAGTACATTATGAGAACTAAATTTCTCTTTTTCAACCCCGACTCCAGTCTCCGTCTCCCAGTCACCAGTCCACTTCCCCAGATGCAGGCTCTGTGCCAAGTCTCTTGAGTATTTATCCAACAAATTTCTCTGCCTCCTTCTATCCCTTTGAAATAATGAAAGCGCTTGATAATTATACAGAAAAAAAAAAAATAATGCTCAACTTAGAGCTCCCAAGTATCTACACTTCTAGCTCCAGTGTCTCTTTCTCAGGGTTTGCTAATGACAACTACACATCCTTCTCCAAGAGTGAAAATAGCATAATTTTGAACAGTGCTATGATTATACTTTCATTTTATACCGAATTTGCCTACACCGGAAATGTCCCAGCTATAAAATAAGACAACAGTCTGTCTTATTGTCCTGCCCTAAGGCAGCGGTCTTTGTAAGTTTTCCAGCATTTCACAGAACAATTGACTTAACAGAGGAAAAAAACCTTGCTGATCACAGATTTCCTTTCCTTTCTTTTCTGGGTTTTTTTGTTTTGTTTTGGTTTGGTTTTTTGCTGTTGTTCTAAGAGCAAATTGCTTTAAGCACAAAATTGATCAAAGCCCTGTGTAACAGATATATTCAGTAAACTGTCAGAGGCATGGTGGTCTTTCAAATGCATATAAGCGTATACTATCCTTGTCGGATAACTTGGAGTTTGACTATTGATTCCTCACTTTAGTAATGAGCCTTTTTTTTTTAAGAGCATCTTTTTGTCTTTCTTACCAGGACATTCCTGTTGTCCCAAAAGTGACCCAAGGCAGTGACAGGCTGTAGACTCTTCTTCTAGGCTGATGACTAATCTCCAAAATTCTGCTCCTTTTCTCCACCCAACCCCTTACTCCAAAGCATTACCCTAAGGAGAAAAAAATTTTTACTTCTCTGAGAGAATAAATTTTAAAAAACCATTCTCTTGGAAGTTATCCCTACCCAGAACATGCTGACATAGAAGTGCTAATGGTTAAATTCATAAAGTTCTTTCTCAAATCAAAGAATACTCAAGGTGAGAGGGAAAACAGAGCTCGGGCTCTCCTGTTACTTCATTTTACAGAGAAGGCAATTAAAGATGAGGGAGGTTGGCTGATGTGTCCAAGGTCAGGTGGGAAAACTCACTCCATTTTTTCAGTAACTAGTTACTAGGTAGGGACGTCCCTGGTGGTCCAAAAGTTAAAACTTTACCTTCCAGTGCAGAGAGTGAGGGTTCGATCCCCGGTTGAGGAGCTAAGACCCCACATGCCTGGAGATCAAAAAAAACCAAAACAGAAAAGAGAAATAATATTGTAACGAATTCAACAAAGACTTAAAACAAAAATAGTTCCTGGGTGCCTACTCAGTGTCCCGTATGGCCCAGGCTTTAAGGCCCAGCAGTTGGTGAGTGGCAGTGCCAGTGCTTGAAATCAGGTTCTGTCCCTCCCCACCCTCCATCGCAGTCCCTCGGGGGGTTGGTGGGGAGACCTCTGGCCTTGCCTCCTCAGAGGATCAGCACTCACAGCGATAAAAATACTACAGTTTCCAGGAAGATGGAACTTCATTTTTCTCAGTCCCTTCTGGCAGGAATCTAAGGTCATTTGGGAGGAAGCCAGGGACATGAATGTGTCCTTATTTATAGAGATAATGCCACATCCCAGCACCGATAGGACACAAGCCTTGGGTGACTTGTAGATACCTGCCTGTTGTCATGGTCACACACATCCTTGTAAATCAAGAGGGGAGCAGGGCTAGAAGTGGCCACAGCACCCACAGAACACACCCAGGTGACCTACTCAGGGATTACAACAAGACTTTGTCTCCTCTAGAAATGTGCTAGAGACAATTCAGCCACAAACAGAACATAGCCCAGCTATCTGACTTTCAACCAACGACTCACTTGTTTCTGAAATATCTATTTATTTTAGCTTCATGACTTAACAGGAATAGTGTGAGGTAAGATGACATGAATCACTTAGAGCCTTTCAGATGGTGAAATACCAGCCTCAACAAGAAAAAATAAAACAAATCATACAGACAGGCACAAGGCGTGCACGTGAGCACATGCATTCACGCATGTGCACACACACACACACACACACACTCAGCTAAAACTCATCCTCACAAAAATAAAATCTGACAAGAGGAAACTTGACAGGATGCTAGTTCTGAAATACCTCTATGAATGAGTATTCATTTTGTTAAGAAATTCCAAATAAAGGAATAAACCGTAAGGACATTATGCTAAGAGAAATAAGCCAGTTCGAAAAAGATAGTTACAGTATGGTTCACTTATATGAAGCATCTAGATCATTCAAATGCATAGAAACAGAAAGTAAAATGGTAGTTGCTGGGGGCTGGGGGGATGAGGAAATGAGGAGTTGTTTTTTTAGCAGGTACAGAGTTTCAATTTTGCAAGGTGAAAAAGTCCTGACGACAGAGGACACAACGATGTGAATATATTTCATAACGCTGAACTGTACTCAAAAATGGTTACAGTGGTCAATTTTATGCTATGTGCATTTCACCACAATTAAAATTTTTTTCAAATAGAAAAGAAGTAATACTTTCCATCAGGAGTTTTCTATCATATCTGAGGTACTATAAATAGGTATCAGGGAGGTAAATTAAGTCCTTGAGGGCCTGTGAATTCAGTTGATGAAAGCCAGAACTGCAAGAGAGAAGACAATGTTCATTTACATGGGTGCTTAGTAGCGCACCTAGAAAGTTGTTGTTGGATCGCTAAGTCGTATCTGACTCTCTGCAACCCCATGGACAGCAACATGCCAGGCTTCTCTATCCTTCACCATCTCCTGGAGTTCATCTCCTGGACATGCTCAAAGTCATGTCCATTAAGTTGGTGATGTCATCCAACCACCTCATCCTCTGTCGCCCGTTCTCCTCCTGCCTTCAATCTTTCCCAGTGTCAGGGTCTCTTCCAATGAGTTGGCTAGAAAGTAGTTCAGCTCGATACCTTACATTAGGGGCTTATTTAAATAATTTAATAGGGAAAAAGGAGGGAGGAAACGGGGTTCTTTGGAAAGATTGAATGAGTTTCTTTAGGGAAAACAAACGGGTTTTTAGGAGAAAAATAACTTTTATACCACTGTGGAATAATTTTGGATTACTTCATAGGAGTTCTTTCATAGATGTTCAGGAGGTGCTGTTTGTAATATTTCCCTAAGCTTTAATCAAAATATATGCCAAATGGCAGTCTAGATGGGAGGGGAGTTTAGCGAAGAATGGATACATGTATGTGTGGCTGAGTCCCTTTGCTGTCCACCTGAAATTATCACAACATTGTTAATCAGCTATACTCCAATACAAAAAAAAAGGTTTTAAAATACATATATGTCACATGAACCTCTTTCCTCCTGACAAGGAGTCCCAATTTTAAATTTGTCAACTTTCTCTGTTTGTTCAATTTCAACCCACAAAAAATAGATGCTAAAAGCTCAAAATATCTTCTGAGATCAGTTGTCATTGGAGAGGGCGCAGTGAAGTGAAAAATTTAGGAGCTGTATGTTGGTAGAATATGTGCACAAAGGATTTGATTTTTGCTGTGGAGTCGAGAGCCCAGAAGAAATGATTTTGTAATAACCTGCCCTCCTTGAAGGCATGTTCTCTGGCTCTCAGGACCAGAGCAGGTCTGCAGTGTTTTTTAAGGGCTGTGTGTCTATTTCAGGGTATTTTTCCAGGAATGCTTTGATTCTTAAAATCTCTGTGCTTTACTACTTCACTGCAAGTATTTGGAATAAGCCTCTTTTTTTCTAAGGAGTTTTCCAGGCAGAGTAAGAAACGTTCAAAGCCTTGTCACTCAAATTACGACTCTGGATCAATATCACGTGGGAGCTGGTTAGACATGTAGACTCTCAGGCCCCACCCCTGACCTACTGCATCCTCATCATCTGCATTCAACAAGATTTGCAAGGGATTCTTGTACCCCTGAGAGGCTGCTGAGAAAGGTGCAGCTCTGGCTTCTCCTTCATTCAACCTTTCCTAAAATCTAAGATCCCTTGGCCTAGAAGTTTCAAGTTACCTTAAAATTTTATATGAAAATAGAAATTTCATATCTGTAGGTCTCTATAATAACAACAATTGCTTCTGGAGGAAAGTACTGGGAGCATCTTCAACATTATCTTTGTTTGGCTTGAAAATTTTTTTTTTTGGTATGTGCCCATATTAGCTTTTTTGCATGTGTGTTTCTGTTTTTTGTTTTTGTTTTTTTGCAGTTGAGATGTTAGATCCCTGTGTGTGTGTTAATCGCTTCAGTCATGTCTGACTCATTGTGACCCCATGGACTGTAGCCTGCCAGGCTTCTCTGTCCATGGAATTCTCCAAGCAAGAAGACTGGAGTAGGTTTCCATACTCTAATGGATCTTCCCAACTCAGGGATTGAACCCGGGTCTCCTGCATTGCAGGAAAATTCTTTACTGTCTGAGCCACCAGTTAGATCCCTGACCAGAGTGCAAACCTATGCCCACTGCAGTGGAAGCTCCGAGTCTTAATGGCTAGACCACTAGGCAAGTCTGCAGATTACCTTTACAATGGTAAATGTGTATCCTTTCTAACCAGCACATTCCTTAGACCATTATAATTTACTAAGTATTTTCCTATTCGTGATTTCACCAATACCCTGAACATCCTTACCAAGAAAGCAATACACTGAGCTATTCCTATATTACAGATGAAGATGGTGAAGTACAGAAATAAAAGTCATGAAGAAATGTTGAAAATTAGAGCCAAAATTAGGATCCAAGTGTTTAAAATATCTTTATTATGAAAAATTTCAAATGTTACAAAACAGACAATATTATAATAGAATCTCATGTATACATCACTCCCCCGCTACTCCATTATTATTATCTGTGTGTATGTGTGTATATATATATATATATTTTTTTTTTTTTTTTTTTCAGGTAAACTGTACATTGAAATGCACAAATCTTGCCAGGATCCTTTCTCCCCCTCTTAATTCCAGTCTTGTTTGGCAGAAATCTGGCTCAATTGCCTCCCAGATGTAAATGCTATTGACGGATTTCCTGCTGTTTCCTACAGGGAGTTGAATCATCCTTCCCTCGATTTAGGTTTGCTTAGAAAAGAGGAATGCCTTTGTTTTCAGTGGAAAAGCATATGGGTACCAAGTCTGGCTGCTGCATTGTTACCCATTCACAAGTGCAACCCAGGAATGCCTTCTTGAAACTGTCTCCTTGGCCATTAGTCAAAAGCCTCCCTTCAAAATGGAAGGTCAGAACCTCTTAGCCCTGTTCCACCCCCAGCCAGTCTTGCACCCCTCCCCTAAGTGCTCCCCACTCTGAGTCGGCTCTTTGAAAGTGAAATGAAAGTGTTAGTGTCCAACTCTTCGCAACCCCATGGACTGTAGCTCGCCAGGCTCCTCTGTCCATGGAAATCACCAGGTAAGAATACTTGAGGGGATAGCCATTCCCTTCTCCAGGGGATCTTCCCACCCTGGGATCAAACCCGTGTCTCCTGCATTGCAGGCAGATTCTTTACCATCTGAGCCATCAGGACTCTTTGGGCCACCAGAAATCCATTCAACAATGCTCGTGTAATCAGCCCTACTATGTGCCAGGCATTGCCTAGGCTGGACTTCATCTCCAAGCGACCTAAACATGTAAGGCTCCCATTTCCCTTTAAAAGCTGGAAAAGAAAACATAAACTTGTCTTCCATCTTGTTGCAGGAGATGAGTCAGCAGAACAGGAAATTCTCCTCGCACAAGCCCTTCTGATCCTGTGGACTGGGTGTGTGTGGTATCGAGCGAGGGCTGGGAAGGGAACAGGCTTCTCTCCTAGAACCACTTTGAAAGGTGAACAATGCAAGTTGGCCAGGACGCTTGGAAGCATTAACACACACCTCACCAATTAAAATGGTCCCGACATGTTTGGGGGAAAGCTGAAGGGCTTTCTAATTAGGAGCAGGACAAATAAGGAAACTAGCTGTTGCCAAAGTCTAGGTGACTTCAGGATGAGAGGTTGGAGGAGTTACCTCCTGTGAAAACTGAAAATGCACCTGAGCAGCAAACACAGAATGTTTGAGGAAAAAAACCCTTTAAAGCCGGGTTCAAGGAAGGCTCTTACATGCCACCAGAGTGGTGCAATTAGGCACACAGTAGTGAATTACAGAAGGAAGGGAAGCTGTGGGCATTGGAACTGCCTGTCTGTCTCAAGTCTGATCTCTTAACAACAGAGCAAAGTCCACAGTGAGGACCCAAGCTGCAGCCGGGGCTCCACTCCTCGCCAGCTGTGAGCCTGGGAATAAGTCATTTAATCTCTGTGGGCCCCAGTTTTTTCCTCTGCAGAATGAAAGTTAAACACGATAAGCTCTTCCATCTCTAAAATACTGTAGCTCCTCTGCAAATGCAAATAGACTGAGCATTAACCCCACTTTTTCCTTGCCTTTCATTACTTTTCCAATGAGATCATGAGGGCTGTTAGCAAAAGCAGGACTGCTGAAAAATAGCTGTTCTGTGGGAATCAGGCACTGGGTGCTCTCTGTGTGTGTGTGTACATTTCTTTGGGGTGGGGCCGTGAAGGGATGGGGACCGCATTCAGCCAGCTCTCCTTGTTTTCAGCTTTGCAGAAAAATAAATGCAGCCAAGATTGAGGAGTGAGATTTTTGCATATGAGAAGGAGACGAGGGAGGAGTCACCGCTCTGAGATTCCAGCACTGAATTAAAAAAAGGATGAAGACGCAGTTAGGAGGGTAGGCTGCCAAGGAGCCAAGAAGTAAAAATATGCAGGGGTTTTTTTAAATAGGGTGTAGCCAGAGCCGGTTAAATCCTACTCTTCCACTCCGACCGGCCTTCCCCCTCACCCCACCCGGCCCCATTCTAAATTCTTTCAAGGCTCGGCTCCCTTCCCTTCCTCCCCCGCGGAGAAATGATATAGCAGTAAGGAGGAAGTGACACATTTTCCTGCTTGAATGGAGCAGGCCTTGCAGCAGGCTCTCGGCAATCGTCAGCAGCCTTATCTCACCCCGGCCATCGCAGGCGCCTGGTTCCTCAAACAATGCTTTCCTCTGGCTGAACCCTGGGTGATGACTCTAACGCCTAGGAAAGCTCCGTGCTCAGAGGTTCAAGGCACCCCGTGCATGGTTTGAGTTCCTTGCCAGTCCAACTTCCACGTCAATAATCCAGCACAGATGATCGTGCCTAAGGCTTTGTGAGACCAGTGAAGGGGACCTGTGGAAATGCAAGATCCTAGGGAGGTGGACTAGTAGAATCCCATCACTGGGAGTCCTGGAGACCTGAATTTGCATACTAGCTGTGTCATTTGGGAGCTATGTTACTTTGGGCAAGTTTCTCAGCCTCTCTGAACCTCTGAATCTTCCTCTCTAGGAGGAGGGATATTGGTAATAATAGAGCTTCACTGGTGGCTCAGTGGTAAAGAATCCACCTGCCAGTGCAGGAGACACAAGAGATGTGGGTTCAACCCATGGGTCAGGAAGAACCCTGGGGAAGGAGACAGCAACCCACTCCAGTATCCTTGCCTGGGGAATCCCATGGAGAGAGGAGCCTGGTGGGCCACAGTCCACGGGGTTGCAAAGACTCACACATGACTGAGTGACTAAACAACAACACTGACTGGTAATAATAACTGCCTTGAAGGTTAAAATGAAGTTTCCATAAGGCAGCAGGTGTGATGTGCCAGGGGAGCAGAATAGATAGAAGTCCATTCTTGAGACTAACCTGGTGGTGGAATGGTTGAGACTTCATCTTCCAATGATGGGGTGTGGATGGGGGTGGTGCAGGGGTGCAGGCTTTATCCCTGGTTGGGGAGCTGGGATCCCACAAGCCTGGCAGTCATAAAACTGAGACATAGAGCAGAAGCAATGTTGTAACAAATCCAATTTAAAAAAATGGTCCACATCAAAAAAAAAATCTTAAAAAGAAAAAGAAGTCCATTCCCCTTCCCCTCCCACCTAGGATTCCCTCCACTTACCAGTCCAACCCACAGTCCTATTTGCTTACCCTTTAATGGCACTTTTTATTAGTACATTCCAACTTAGCAATTAATTTCACATCATTGTATTATAGTTTAATCATAGAGGCCTTGGTGACACTGAAAACTTAAATCAGGATTCCAATCTTATATCTCATTAGCAGCTCTCAAATGACTAACTAATTGCTGTACTAACAGAATCATGAAACTACAGAAAAACAGAGAGTGATGTAAAAAGCATCATGGGCAAGAATGGCTTCTGGTCCTCCCTGTTTCCATTTGTATTTGTCCTGCCTCATGTGTATCTCTACTATATAGAATTTATCTTACTGTGTTGTAATAATGTGTATCCATACTCATCTCTCACTAGACTAAAGACTCCTTGAAGACAGAGACAATGCCTCTTTTATTTTTGTATTTCCAGAACTTAACAAAATACACGATAGGTATGTAATAAGTTTAAGGCTTCCCTGATGGCTCAGTGGTAAAGAATCCACCTGCCAATGCAGGAAACACAGGTATGATCCCTGGGTCAGGAAGATCCCCTGGAGGAGGAAATGGCAATCCACTGCAGTATTCCTGCCTGGGAAATCCATGAATAGAGGAGCCTGGTGCGCTACAGTTCATGGGGTTGCAAAAGAGTCAGACATGACTAAAGTGACTGAGCATAAGCACATGTAATAATCTAATGATTACTTTTGAGAAATGGAATATTTCCTGCCATATCAGTAGAAAGGATGTCACAGTGACCAGCAATTGTAGCCCTCCAACGTGAGCATGTGAGCCTTGAGAGAACTAAGGAAAGAAAGAATACCTGCCATCAGACGGCAGCCACTCCTTATGGTCAGTCCTGAGGAAGCTCAGGATGTAAAAACACAGGGTACTGGCCCTAGAGAGCAGAGGTGCATAAAAAAAGGGATTTCAGTGAGCCCAGACTCTTGCATAGTCCCATGCATAGAAAAGCGCTAAATTTATGAGCTTGAGTTATCTACTTTTCTTTAGTTAACAATAAGTTTTTGATGTTCAGACTACCTGCCTTTCGCTGCAAAACTTCTGTATAACCTGGCTCCTTCCCTTGCCTCTGGAGAGCAGTCTTCAGGGTTGCTTGAGATACTGTCTCCTGGGCTTGAAGTCCTAAAGATTCCCACTAAATAAAACATAATTCTCAACTTTTAGGTTGTGAATATTTTTCTGTGTGTGATGTGATATAGTCACATTTTATTAATTACAACACATAACCACACATACAATTAAAATCCCTAATAATTTGTGAGAAGGAGGTTGCAACACACACAGTTATGTATGACTCTTTGCAACCCCATGGGTTGTAGCCCACCAAGTTCCTCTGTCCATAGGATTTCCCAGGCAAGAATACTGGAGAGGGTGGCCCTTTCCTTCTCCAGAAAGGCTGTGAATGTATTTTAAGTCCACAATTTGAACAAACCATTGAACTAGTAGATTTGGTCTTATTCTGTCCACTGATGTAGCTTATGCACAAAGCACAGTACCTGGCATATAGCCAGCATTCCACTGACAGGTACCAGAAGAAGGCCTGGGACCTTCCAGGGCTGCATTTGTCATCTATGTAACATTGGTTCATCGAGGTCCATTGATTGAATTTGTGGTTCTCAAATCCTAGTTCTCCATTGGGTTATAGAAGAATCACAATGGGATTTTTTTTCTGGTTGCTCTGAGTCTTAGTTGCCACATGCAGGATCTTTTAGTTATAGCATGTGGGGTCTAGTTCCCTGATCAGGGATTGAACCCAGGCTCCCTAATTTGGGAACACTGAATCTTAGCCACTGGATCACCAGGGAAGTCCCCAAGAAGGTATCTTAAAAGATACAGATTCCCAGACTCCATTTCTGAATGATTCAGGAGGTCTCAGTTAGGACCTATAAATTTGTAGTTTAAAAGAAGAGAGAAAAATAATAAAAAAAAAAAAAAGAGAAACGCTTTCCAGATGACTCATACAGGACACAGTGTAAGCCTCACTATTCCAGGTACTTCTAACAGTTCTCAAGTAGTATGATTTGATACAACGTTTTGACTGTTTTCAAAAAAACTACAGATCAGGACTTCCCTGGTGGTCCAGTGGTTAAGAATCTGCCTTGCAATGCTGGGGACTTGGGTTCGATCCCTGGTCAGGGAACTAAGATCCCACATGCTGCAGGGGAACTAAGCCCTCAAGCCACAGCTGCAGAGTCTGTGCGTTGCAACACAAAAGCCCCATGTGCTGAAACTAAAACCCAACACAGCCAAATAAATAAATAAACAAAAGACTACATATCATCAGAGTGGTTTACTAGGCTGATACAATGTGAATAATATAGAACTTGATTTAAACAAATGGTACTTTAGGCAGACTAGTGATTTGTTGTTGTTGTTGTTCAGTCACTCAGTCATGTCCAACTCTTTGTGACCCCATGGACTGAAGAACCCCAGGCTTCCCTGTCCTTCACCATTTCCCAGAGACTAATGATCATGTTAAAAAAAAAAAAAGAGCCTCTTGATGAAAAAAGAGCCTCTTGATGAAAGTGAAAGAGGAGAGTGAAAAAGTTGGCTTAAAGCTCAACATTCAGAAAACTAAGATCATGGCATCTGGTCCCATCACTTCATGGGAAGTAGATGGGGAAACAGTGGAAAGAATGTCAGACTTTATTTTTCTGGGCTCCAAAATCACTGCTGATGGTGATTGCAGCCATGAAATTAAAAGATGCTTACTCCATGAAAGGAAGGTTATGACCAACCTAGATAGCATATTTAAAAGCAGAGAGATTACTTTGCCAACAAAGGTCCGTCTAGTCAAGGCTATGGTTTTTCCAGTGGTCATGTATGGATGTAAGAGTTGGACGGTGAAGAAAGCTGAGCGCCGAAGGATTGATACTTTTGAACTGTGGTGTTGGAGAAGACTCTTGAGAGTCCCTTGGACTGCAAGGAGATCCAGCCAGTCCATCCTAAAGGAGATCAGTCCTGGGTGTTCATTGGAAGGACTGATGTTGAGGCTGAAGCTCCAATACTTTGGCCACCTCATGCGAAGAGTTGACTCATTGGAAAAGACCCTAATGCTGGGAAGGATTGGGGGCAGGAGGAGAAGGGGATGACAAAGGATGAGATGGCTGGATGGCATCACTGACTCGATGGTCATGGGTTTGGGTAAACTCCAGGAGTTGGTGATGGACAGGGAGGCCTGGAGTGCTGCGATTCATGGGGTTGCAAAGAGTCGGACACGACTGAGCGGCTGAACTGAACTGAACTGAGTGATTATGTACCTTTTAAACAGATGTGTTTTTTATATAATATATCCAGTGGGGTTAAAGAGGAGTTCATTTTTTTAAACAAATAGATAGATAGTGTATACCTCTTTGTGTTCAAAATAATAGATTTATGAGAACTTTTTTCTGAGTTTCTGAACCAGATAGCTTCTTAGAAGGCAGAGAGCATAGTTTCCAATTTAAATAAAAATAAGTCCTTCCAGGTAAACAACACAGTGTCATCCATTATTCATACAACTGTCAACTGACTGCCTTCAAGGCCAGGGGAGGGCCTGAATAAAGTTGTATCTGGGCCTTACATGCATGTGCCACAAAAATGCTAAAAGAATAAGGGCGGAGGGTTTTGTTTTTCTCCAAACAAAACACTCTGCTTTGGTGGTGCATGCATGCTTAGTCACTAAGTTGTGTCAACTCTTTGCGATCCCATGGACTGTAGCCCACCAAGCTCCTTTGTCCATAGGATTTTCCAGGCAAGAATACTGGAGTGGGTTGCCATATCTTCCTCCCAGGGATCTTCCAGACCCAAGGATCAAACCCGTGTCTCTTTCATCTCCTGCATTGGGAAGCAGATTCTTTACCACTGAGCCACCTGGGAAGCCCTGTCCTTTGGTGGTAGCAAGACTGGTTTATGTTTCACCAGTTCAGTATGAGACCTGTTCTAACAGGGTGGGATTATTCAACTCTACTCCAGTGATGTTTGAATACACTTTTCATATTGATGTCCCAGGTAGCCAGTTGGCTCACTGGTATGTTAGTCCTCATCACCTGAGAGACAGACTGATCAGATCACAAAAAGGCCCCTTCTATGTCCCCACACGTATTTCTTCTCTTTCTCTCCCAGGTCAATTTTTAGACTTCATCTGTTACATTACTACCAGTGGGGGGTGGGGAGTGCTGGAGCAGAGAAGGGAACCAGGTCTATTTTGGACTGGATCAAATTCTCTCCCACTGAGTAGTCAGAACATCCTCCAAAAAAACCAACTAACTGAGAGGAAGAACCCAAGGAGTCCTTCTAGAGATTCAGCATCTCTCAGCAGTGTGATACAGAGAGTCAGAAAGATGTGCACATAGAAATGCAAAGCCTTTGAGCAGATATGTAAACAAATGTGGTGACAGCCATGTGGGGACAATCATCTGTTGACTTATCCCAGCGCCTTTATAGTTTTTCTTCATTTTTCTTATCTATTTGGATGAAAAATCTTGCGGCTTTTACATTGTCACCGAACAACAACAACAAAAAACCTGTGACATTTCACAACACCTAAGCTATTCTGTTAACTTTTGACAGTTCTATTATGTTTCTGACACTTGCAGAAATATTTTCAACTCTCCTGGGAGGCTGAGATTGTCACATGTCTGCCTTTCCCTTCCCCGTGCTTTGTTTGTGTTGCTCTGTGACTTCTGGTGGCAACCCAGGCAGATGAGATCAGTAACCTGGCTGCAGTTTCCCCAGGATTTTCTGTCTGGTGACCAAGGAGAGCATGTCCTTAGGGATACTGGAGAGAGACCTCCTAGATGTCATTGATAAAGCCAGCGTATGCTATTGAGTTGCAGAAGAAAGTTCAGGATTTCACAGTGAAACTCCAAATTGCAAAGTTTCAGTTGACCAAAAAAAACGAAAGCAACATGGATAAATACCATAGCACTTTCTGTCAATTTTTAGGAGCTGGAGTGACATGATGGAGCTCACAAATATTTAGATTTGACCCAAGAGACAGTTTCTCTGAAAGGACCTGAAGCTCACCCTAAAGGATATCCAAGTTCTTCCTCCTGTGAGCTGTGAAGCACATCTCCAAGCACGGCCTGGAGGCGGTAGCTACTTGGGTAACCAGTAGGACCTGTATTTAGCGTGGAATCATTGATGGTGTGCCAGTGGATGGGGGTGGTATGAAATGGCACTCTTATCATGACTGTGCTGTCAGGCTTTCTGCAGAGGAATTCAGTCCCGTGACAAAGAAGCCTGGGGATGACTCTACAACGTCAAACCAAAGAAGCCTGCTTGTCATGTTCAAGGTGTGGAGTAATTGGTCTGCCTTTCTTCCAAGGCCTGTCTTCCATGAGCCCTTAGAAGGAAGGTCACGTCCTCAACAGCAACTGATGAGTAGAAATTCTTGGTAAATAAATAGAAAAAGAGCACATTTCATTGCTTCATACTCCAGTTCCTTCAACCACAGTGTTGTCATATTAGTCGTATTATTGTCCCCAGAAATCTCTAGCCCAGCAAAAGTGGTCATGAGAAAGAAGAGCATGACTTGCTTTGCAGCATTGAAAGGTTTTCAAAAAAGATTTTGTTATTGGTTGTTCAATTGATCATTTCTTTTTTTTTTTAATCTATCTTAAAAAAATTTATTTATTTATTTGACTGTGCAGGATCTTCATTGCGAAGTGTATGGGTAATTTTTTTTTAAGTTGTGGCATAAGGGATCTTTAGCTGTGGGTAGTTGCAGCATGTGGGGTCTAGTTCCCTGACCAGGGATTGAACCCAGGCCTCCTGCACTGGGAGCTTAAAGTCTTAGCCACTGGACCACTGGGGAAGTCCCATTGGTCATTTTGTTTCTGTGACACTTAAAGAAGGACCCTGGAGTCAGACTGTCTATGTTTAAATATCACTGCAATCTCTTATTAGCTGAGAGACCTCATTGAGTTACTTATCCTCTCTGTGCTTCCATTTTCTTACCTGTACAATGACAATGATGGTCCCTCCCTCCTAGGACTGGTGGAAAGCATAAATGAGTTAATGTACGTCAAGGGCTTAGATCGCTGTCTGGCACTGCTGGTAAGTGCAAGGTCAATATTTGCTGCCCTGTGTTGTTGCTGTTCCCTCCTGAAAGTGCTTCATGTTCACTGAGCACCGGCCATGCTGTTGCTTCACATGACACACCTGTGGGACAGAACAGGTGGCATTATCCCTGTTTCATCAGAGTAGAGGACCTAGAAAAAACACATTACTTTCTTGTGAGTGATACTTTTTTCAACCAGGAGCAATGACTCCCAAAGTCTATCCTGGAAAGGGCCAGTATTCTACCAATATGAGGATATTTACTATTCTAAATTGTGTTATTTAGTTGCTAAGTTATGTCTGACTCTTTGCAACCCCATGGACTGCAGTCCACCAGGCTCCTCTGTCCTTGGAATTCTCCAGGCAAAATTATTGGAGTGGGTTGCCATTCCCTTCTCCAAGGGATGTTGCCAATCCAGGAATTGAACCTGAATCTTCTGTGTCTCCTGCACTGGCAAGCGGATTCTCTACCACTGATCCACCAGGGACTTGGTACCTTTTCTGTGTTTGGTACAGTATACTCTTTAAGCTAATAATTGTCTTTTACCTCATGTCACTAAGAAATGCATTGCTCAACTTCTACTTTAAAAAGACTTCATTTGACTCAGAAGTTATAACAGAAAAAAAAAGAAGCAAAAGAAAACCTTTGCTGGATTATTGAACTCTATCCAATCTCATGAGAGTATGCTTTACCGAAAGAGCAAAAGACAAAGAGGAGGTGGTGACCAAAAAAAATTTTTTTAAGCTGATTTTGAAAAGGTAGATGACTCAGTTAAATCTGCATGACGTCCAGAGACAAGGCAGAAACATCTAAGGAGTGATGTTCCTTTCATCGTAGGAGGTGAAGAGTAAGGTGAAGACTGAGTAGGTGGAATTGAGCAGGCAAAAAACAAAAAGTTTTTTCCTGTAGTCATAATTTTAGAACTCAATGAGACCACTGAGATAGTCAAGTGCCATTTCTTTCATTTTATAGATGAGAAAGCAACCCAAGCTAGTGATGCCCCTGCCTCAGATCTCAGCTTGGAGTGGCAGGATCAGGCACAGGGCCCAGATCTTCTGAATTCAGTGTTTTCTCGTCTTCTGTGAAGCCAGGCTGATTTGGATTCCTATGGCTGAAAGAGATCTGGTGAACAGAGAAAGCTAATGTAACTCATTAGTAAGGTGACCATACACCTTATCATCCAAACCTAGGCACTTTTGAGAGGAAAAAGAAAAAAACAAACAAACAGGCAAACCTAGACTTATTTCCCTTTAAAATCCATTTGCCATTACCTGTCATTTGAGCTCATCATATTAATAATATCATCATCATATTAATCATATTAATAATTCTCATCATATTAATAATTCTACTATCAATGATTTTGGGGAGTGGCTGTTAGTATCTTTTCAATGCCCTTCAAGTTATCTGCTGGCTCTTTCCATTAAGAACACTAAGCTGTCAATCAAAAGAAGAGTTGGCTGGGGACCTACCTGGTGGTTCAGTGGCTAAGACTTCATACTCTCAATGCAGGGGCCAGGGTTCAGCTCCTGGTCAGGGAACTAGATCACATATGCCACAACTAAGTGTTTGCATGCTGCATGCAACTAAACAAAGAATGAAGATCCCAAGACTTGGTTCAGCCAAATAAATAAATGCTTAAAAAGAAAAAAAAAAAAAAACTGGCTGGTAACTCCTGTTATTGCTCTTTTTTTCCCTCTTTCATCTGGATCCCGGCACTCCAAGGCAGTACCATGTGGACTTTTCTGAGAGTGGTTTCATGAACACATCTTCGTTGGTAGTAAAATCTCAGATGTGTGTCCTGTACCTCCTGCTTCACTTCTTTCCTGTGGAGTTTATGGTTATGAAACCCTCACTCAGTATGAAGTATCTCTGAGTTGACTTCTCTTTCCCAGAGACACAATGTTGCTTCCCAAGTGAGTGCACTGGTTTTCTTTCGCACCAGAGGTTTTCTTTTTTCTTTTCTTTTTTTTTTTTGAGGTTCTCTTTTTGAGAAGATGATGCTTCAATTTCTGTAAGTTTTTTGCTTATTAAAAAACAGAGCTGGGACTTTCCTCGTGGTCCAGTGGTTAAGAATATGCCTTTCAATGCAGGGGACACAGGTTCGATCCCTGGTTGGGGAACCGAGATCCCACATGCTGTGGGGCAGCTAAGCCCAGGAGCCACAGCTAGAGAGCCTGAGCGGTGCAACTACTAGGTCTGGCCGTGCACTCTGAAGCCCACACACCACAACTAGGGAAGCCCATGCACAGTAACAAAGACCCAGTTCAGCCAAAAATATTTTTAAATAAATAAAATAAAAATATACTAAAAAGGTTAAAAAAAAAAAAAAAACAGATCTGCCTTCTTTCCAAATTAGGCTCTGTTTGGCTGGGGCTGGATTTCAATATCTTCCAAATCTTGGGCAACATCAGTGTGACCTCCAGTCAGTTTTCCATAGGTGCTAACTCTCTTGAGTTAAATTGTTGGCTTTTACCCTTTGGGGACCTTCCAAGAACAGAGTGCTGTCTTATTATATATCTCTCTTGCACCATCTGAGTTTTCCCCCAAGGGGTCCAATGTAGTTACCAGACTCTGAGATGTTTGGTAAGCCTTTATGGTCTCACTGCATTGATATGGAGTGAATTGCTAGTATAAAACTCATGAGATTGGCTTTTGGGGCTCCATTTCTCATCATGGTTGGGACCAATTGGGAAAAGGAGTCAGTCAACACAAGCCCTTTAAAATATTTAGATCTCAGTTATCAATACTTCAACACCCACCCAGGTGTTGCTGTCTCACCTTCAGATTTCCTAACATAGCATCTGGTTAATTCAATGATCTTAAATGAGCAACTTACCAAGCACTGGTGCTCTTCAGTCAGTTGGCTGTTACTGTACTTTTGCTAAATGGAAATAGCGTAAGCCTATTTATTTATTTACTTATGGCTGCCCTGGGTCTTTGTGGCTGTACACACGCCTTCCCTAGTTGCAATGAGCAGAGGCTGCTCTCTGGTTGTGGTGCATGGGCTTCTCATTGCAGGGGCTTCTCTTGTGGAGCATGGGCTCTAGGACTCGGGCTCCTAGAGTTTAGTTGTGTCCTACGAGCTTAGTTGCCTCTAGGCATATGGGACCATCCTGGACCAGGGATCAAACCTATGTCACCTGCATTGGCAGACAGATTCTTAACCACTGGACAATCAGAGAAGTCCCAAGTCCATTTATTCTTTATCTGTGGCACTGTTTTCCAATTTTGTTGGATTTCCAAAGAATAGCAAGGAGATCAGAAAGCCTTCCTAAGTGATCAGTGCAAAGAAATAGAGGAAAACAACAGAATGGGAAAGACTAGAGATCTCTTCAAGAAAATTAGACATACCAAGGGAACATTTCATGCAAAGATGAGCACAGTAAAGGACAGAAATGGTGTGGACCTAACAGAAGCAGAAGATATTAAGAAGAGGTGGCAAGAATACACAAAAGAACTATACAAAAAAGATCTTCATGACCCAGATAATCATGATGGTGTGATCACTCATCTAGAGCCAGATAGCCTGGAGTGCGAAGTCAAGTGGGCCTTAGGAAGCATCACTACGGACAAACTAGTGGAGGTGATGGAATTCCAGTTGAACTATTTCAAATCCTAAAAGATGATGCTGTGAAAGTGAGCAATATGCCAGCAAATTTGGAAAACTCAGAAGTTGTCACAGGACTGGAAAAGGTCAGTTTTCGTTCCAATCCCAAAGAAAGGCAATGCCAAAGAATGCTCAAACTACAACACAATTGCACTCATCTCACAAACTAGCAAAGTAATCTCAAAATTCTCCAAGCCAGGCTTCAACAGTATATGAACCATGAACTTCCAGATGTTCAAGCTGGATTTAGAAAAGGCAGAGGAACCAGAGATCAAATTGCCAACATCTGTTGGATCATCGAAAAAGCAAGAGAGTTCCAGAGAAACATCTACTTCTGCTTTATTGACTATGCCAAAGCCTTTGACTGTATGGATTACGACAAACCGTGGAAAATTATTAATGAGATAGAAATACCAGACCACCTGACCTGCCTCCTGAGAAATCTGTATGCTGGTCAAGAAGCAACAGTTAGGACTGGACATGGAACAACAGACTGGTTCCAAATCGGGAAAAGAGTATGTCAAGGCTGTATATTGTCACTCTGCTTATTTAACTTCTATGCAGAGTACATCATGAGAAATGCTGGACTGGATGAAGCACAAGCTGAAATCAAGATTGCCAGGAGAAATATCAATCACCTTTGATATGCAGATGACACCACCCTTATGGAAGAAAGTGAAGAAGAACTAAAGAGCCTCTTGATGGAAGTGAAAGAGAGTGAAAAAGTTGGCTTAAAACTCAACATTCAGAAAACTAAGATCATGGCATCTGGTCCCATCACTTCGTGGCAAACGGGTGGGGAAGCAATGGAAACAGTGACAGACTTTATTTTTGGGGGCTCCAAAATCACTGCAGATGATGACAGCAGCCATGAAATTAAAAGATGCTTGCTCCTTGGAAGAAAAGTTATGACCAACCTAGCAGCATATGAAAAAGCAGAGACATAACTTTGCCAACAAAGATCTGTCTAGTCAAAGCTATGGATTTTCCAGTAGTCATGTATGGATGTGAGAGTTGAACTATAAAGAAAGCTGAGTGCCAAAGAATTGATACTTTTGAACTGTGGTGTTGGAGAAGACTCTTGAGAGTCCCTTGGACAGCAAGGAGATCCAACCAGTCCTAAATATTCATTGGAAGGACTGATGTTGAAGCTGAAACTCCAAAGTTTTGGCCACCTGATGCAAAGAACTGACTCATTGGAAAAGACCCTGATGCTGGGAAAGATTGAAGGCAGGAGGAGGACGGGACAACAGAGGATGAGATGGATGGATGGTATCACCAACTCAATGGACATGAGTTTGAGCAAATTCCGGGAGTTGGTGATGAACAGGGAAGCCTGGCATGCTGAAGTCCATGGGATTGCAAAGAGTCGGACAGGACTAAGTTACTAAACTGAACTGAACTGATTGCTACCTTATCACAGCGTCATTTTGATCAGCCTCTCCCTCCAGGCACAGAGCAGTATTTTCCCCTGAATGAGGTGCCTGGGGCCAGGAAACCTATAGTGGGGTTTATGTCTGTGTATGCTCAGTCATGTCTGACTCTTTGCGACCCATGGACTGTAACCCACCAGGATCCTCTGGAGTCCATGGAATTTCCCAGGCAAGAATACTGGAGTAGGTTGCCATTTTCTTCTCCAGGGATCTTCCAACCTAGGGATCCAATCTGATTCTTCAATCAAAGAGGCTAAATCGTTGAGGCAAGTACTTGTGATAGATGGAAATCTTTTCAGGTTGGAAAGGACTCTGGCAGCAGACACAGGTGGGGCACTCGATAGCATCTTCTTGTGACCTTCCAAAGAACCACAGATTTTTCCTTTTGCAGTTTGGTGGGGATTGTGAACTTTGCTATGGTGGAGGAGGTTAGGTTGTGGAGGTGGGTGCTTCAAATAGCATGTGCAAAGAGGTACCTTAGCTAATTTCTCTTGCCAAAAGCAATTTTGAAGTTTAACTTTTGTGGTAGCGTTATTGCCTTCCAAATTAAGAAGTTATTAAATTTAAATTTTTACTGCAAAGCTACCAACATACCATGTCAGAGAGGTTTTCACAGGTCTATTAAGTGTAAGCTGGATGTGATTCATTAAGCTTTCAATTTTCTCTAAAGCCACCTTCAAGTGCTGGCAGAAGTGTTTATAACTTTTTAGGGGGCAAGAGAGGAGTCTGTTCTAAAGATGAGGGGGGAACCTCCCTGGTGGTCTGGTGGCTAAGACTCTAAGCTCCCAATGCAGGTGGCCCAGGTTTGATCCATGGTCAGGGAACTAGGTCCCATATGCTGCAACTAAGAGCCTGCATCCTGAAGCTAAAACCTTGAGCAGTCAAATAAAAAAATATATATAAAAAAACAACTAAAGATTAGAGGTACACTCATATTAGACTATTATTTTGGAGCTTCATAGGTGAGTTTATGTGCATTGGGGCTTCCCTCAAATCTCAGTCAGTAAAGAATTTGCCTGCAATGCAGGAGACCCAGGTTCGACTCCTGGGTCAGGAAGATCCTCTGGAGAGGAAATGGCAATCCACTCCAGTATTCTTGCTTGGAGAATCCCATGAACAGAGGAGCCTGGCAGGCTACAGTCCATGGGGTCACAAGAGAGTTTATATGTGTTACCCTCAAAGAATTTTTACTTGACCAGTTCTAGTTTGAGTGTTTTTTGTTTGTTTGTTTATTTGTTTTGGCTGAACTGGGTGTTAGTTGCAGCACATGGAAATTTAGCTTGGCATGTGGGATCTAATTCTCTGACTAGGGATCGAACCCAGGGCCCCTGTATTGAGAGCACAGACCTTAACCACTGGATCACCAGGGAAGTCCCAGTTTGTTTTTAAAGTATGTGTATTTGAGGATATATCTTCCATAAGTGTTCTGTACAAAATACAATACATAGCAGAGAAATAAGCAGCTGGGTGGGATGACGGGAGAAACACTAGATTGAGTGGATAGAGCCCAAAACTGGTTCCCAGCTCCCAGCTTCTCCACTAACCAGCTGGGTGACCTCAAACAAGCTGTCAGCATTTAATAACAAATGCCTTTCTCTTAGAACCCCAGGTGTCCTCATTTACCTTATGAACATCTTTGAGATACTATACATGACAAAGCTGTTCAAATGCAAGATATTATTGCTGATTTTGTTGTCATAAATAATAATGTGAGGTTTGAAACCTGAATTGTGGTAAAAGTTGAGATGAGCAGGGTTTCAGCTCCCTCAAATACTTGCACGGTGAATGTAGGAAGACCTGCATTGGCAACCCTTGCCCCCCACCCTTCAGGAGCTTTCAGTGCTTAAGGCAGACTCATTGTTGGACCAGTGTTTGAATTCAGGAGTGCTACTGTTGAGGTTGGACACTGGCAAATGTGTGTGTCAATATCAAAGGGTATTTTCTGGATGGTTAAATGACAATTAAACTGACTATTGCTGAAGGGCCTTGAAGCAACATGGACTGAACTTGGATATGGTTGAATAGAATCCAGTAATTAATATTAGAGAACCCCCAGGTTCTTGAATGTATCAGACCCAATGAAAGTGAAAAGTGAAAGTGAAGTTGTTCAGTCGTGTCCAACTCTTTGCGACCCCATGGACTGTAGCCTACCAGGCTCCTCCCTCCATGGGATTTTCCAGGAAAGAGTACTGGTGTGGGGTGCCATTTCCTTCTCCAGGGGATCTTCCTGACCCAGGGATTGTAGGCAGATGCTTTCCCATCTGAGCCATCGTTATTACCCAATAGCTTATCAGA
Source organism: Okapia johnstoni (assembly GCA_024291935.2). Lineage (NCBI taxonomy): Eukaryota > Metazoa > Chordata > Mammalia > Artiodactyla > Giraffidae > Okapia > Okapia johnstoni. Next base: position 35,406,780 of record CM044314.1, on the reverse strand, counting down.
CCCAATAGTTTATCTAAATAGTGTGAAACTGATGAATAGAAAGTCTATTCATCCTACATCAAAGATCTAGGATTTGGAATTGAATGTTCCATGGCTAAGAATGTGTGTAAGTGAGGAAATACGTGTAAGTAAGAATGCACAGGGACTACCCTGGTGGTCCATTGGTTAAGAATCTGCCTGCCAGTGCAGGAGATGCAAGAGACATGGGTTTGATCCTTGGGTCAGGACAATCCCCTGGAGAAGGAAATGGCAACCCACTCCAGTATTCTTTCCTGGGATATCCCATGGACAGAGGAGCCTGGTGGACTACAATCCATAGAGTCACAAGAGTCGGACACAACTGAATGAGCAGCAGTAGCAGCCAATGAAGGAAACAATGGGTTCGATCCCTGGTCCAGGAAGATTCCACATGACTCGGGCAGCTAAGCCCAAGCACCACAACTACAGAGCCCCCATACCTCAACTAGAGGATAATCCCCCCACTCACTGCAACTAGAAAAAGCCCATGTGCAACAGTGAAGAGCCAGCACAGCCAAAAATAAGTAAATAAAAAAATTAAAAAAAACAAAGAACTCATGAAAGAGCTGCTTCATCAGTGTTGTTGATGAATCTGGTGGAAGGATGAAAAGTGAAAGTGAAAGTCACTCAGTTGTGTCTGACTCTTTATGACCCCCTGGACTATACAGTTCTCCGGGCTAGAATACTGGAGTGGGTAGCCTTGCCTTTCTCCAGGGGTTCTTCCCAAACCCGGGATCGAACCCAGGTCTCCCACATTGCAGGCGGATTCTTTACCAGCTGAGCCATAAGGGAAACCCAAGAATACTGGAGTGGTTAGCCTATCCCTTCTCCAGCAGATCTTCCTGACCCAGGAATCGAACCGGTGTCTCCTGCATTGCAGGATTCTTTACCAACTGAGTTATCAAGGATGAAGGACAATGCCAATTCTCCTGCCAGAGGGCTCGGAAGAACAATTAGCACTCAAGAATTTCTTATGACTTAACTACAGAATGCTCTGAGTTAGATATGCATAGGACAGGATAATGGCAATGTATTAACAATAAACTTAATATAACAGATGTCCAAACTGAGGTTGAAGCACAGAAACAATAACCTAAGTAAGTCCTAAAGTACATAATCAAACATTGGAGCAGGATCGTGGATGGATGTCTGGGGGGAAATTATGGAAGCAACACTAACTGGCAGGAGGGTTAGAAATGAATAAGTAACAGCTTCAAGCATGTCCGAATCAACCTTTATTGCAACTCAAAAACAACCTTAATTTGTAAGCATTGATACCTTTCAATGTTGTTTAGTCATCTTTATTCATAACCACACATGTTCAAACATCACTATTTTGCCATCTCGATAGGAAAAAGATTCATACCTAATGTACAGGCTTGTTTTAGTAAACATCTTAAAATGAATTTTTTTTTTTTTTTTTTTTTTTTTGATGCTTGGAGTGGCTTGTGGGATCTTAGTTACCCGACCAGAGGTGGAACCTAGGACCCCAGCAGTGAGGGTGCAGAGTTTTAACCACAGGACCACCAGGGAACGCCTCTAAAACTGGAATTTTAAAATAAAAATTTCAGACTTATTATGGAGATGAGGCTCATCAAAACTGAAATACATCAATGCAATGAAACGCTTTAGGGTAAAAATACGCCGATTAGGAAGGAAAGCAGAGTATAACTGTCAGACAGAGATTTACTTATGTAGGAACGTTGCTGCCCCCCGAATGGACAGTGATGTGCCGAAAAAGATCATGGCATCCGGGATCTTATAGCAGTTCCCGGACCAGGAATCAATCATACCTGTGCCCCCTGTAGTGGAAGTGCAGAGTCTTAACCACTGGACCACCAGGGAAGTCCCTCAATATGTTATTAACTATAGTCGTCATGCTGTACATCAGATCTCCAGAATTCATTCATCCTACATAACTGCAACTTTGTACCCTTTGACTAACATCTCCCTATTCCTCTTTCCCTCTAGCGCCTGGCAACCACCATTCTACTCTCTGCTTCTGTGAGTTTGACTCACAGTTTTAGATTTACATATAATTGACATCATGCAGTATTTTCTTTCTGCATCTGGCTTTTCACTTAGTATAATGTCCCCCAGTTTCATCTATATTGCTTCCAATGGCAGGATCTCCTTTTTAAGGCTGAATGATATTCCTATATATACATCACATTTTAAAAATTCATTCTTCTGTTGACAGACTCTAAGATTTGTTTTGGAGTTTGGCTATTATGAATAATGTTGCAATGAACTTGATAGCACAGATAATTCTTTAATTAATTTAATTCCCTTTGGATATACACTCAGAAATGGGGTTGGTGGATTGTATGGTTGGAAGCTTCTTAAGGGACCTAGTAAATCAAAATATTTGGAGTTGGAGCCTGGAAGCTCTCTTTTTAAGAGGCTTACCCTGTTAGATATATGAGCCAGCTATATTATCTTTGGTTGTGGTAGTCCACTTTTTGCTAATAATTTGTTAATGTGTAGTGTACAAATTTTTGAGCATGGAATGTGACTGATAATCATAAAATCACAGGGCTCTGGATATAAGAACTTATAAATGCCTCGAGACAATATATTTGAAATCTTTTTTTTTTTTTGGCTGCACCAGGCAGCTGCTGGGATCTTAGTTCCCCAACCAGGGATCAAACCCATGCCCTCTGCAGTGGAAGTGTGAAGTCCTAACCACCAGACTTTGGCCACCTGATGTGAAGAACTGACTCACTGGAAAAGACCCTGATGCTGGGAAAGATTGAAGGCAGGAGGAGAAGGGGACGACAGAGGACAAGATGGTTGGATGGCCATCACTGACTTGATGGACATGAGTTTGAGCAAGCTCCAGGAGTTGGTGATGGACAGGGAAGCCTGGCATGCTGCAGTCCATGGGGTTGCAAAGAGTCAGACACAACTGATCAACTGAATTGAACTGAACTGAACCACTGGACTGCCAGGAAATTCCTTGATATCCCCTTTTAAAAAACATTTTGCCAACAAATCTTAAGCTGAAAAATCTTTGGAATAATTCTCTAGAAAGAATTACAACTACATAGCTTTTTAGACTTTCTGTACAAATTAATTGTCATTTCTACGAATTGATCACCAAACTATTACCAATAAAATCTCAATTATAGGAACTTCCCTGGTAGTCCAGAGGATAAGTCTCCAAGCTCCCAGTGCAGGGGGCCCGGATTCAATCCCCAGTCCCACATGCCACAGCTAGAAATTCTGTGAGCTGCAACGAAGACCTGGCAGCAGCCAAATAAATAAATAAAATATTTTTTAAGGTATCACTTATGAAGGAAAAAATGGAGAAAAAGCTAAAACTTTCTATTTGTTTATTCAAATATTTAGCAAGTTCCTACTATGTTCCAGAGAATACATATTAATCCAAAAAATGAGCCATTGGGAAGAAAGATTAAGGAGCTGTGTATTAACACCTATGCATGTAAAAGGGGCTAGATCACAATATTTTTTTAAAGATTTTTTTGATGTGGGCTATTTTTTTAAGTCTTTTCTGAATTTGGTACAGTATGGCTTCTGTTTCATGTTTTAGTTTTTGGCTGTGAGGCATGTGGAACCTTAGTTCCCCAATCTGGGGATCAAACCCATACCCCCTGCATTGGAAGGTAAAATCTTAACCAGGAAAGTTAATCTTAACCACCAGGAAAGTTCCCCCAATTACAATATTTGATTATCGAGTCCAGTGGACTCCTGGCAACATTAACGGAAATAGAGTTTGCACAGAAGAGGGCAGGTAACAGTTTTACTCAAACGGGTAATTGTCAGGCCTGAATTGTTATATTTATTTCTGAGCATCACTGTATGATACATTTGGAATAATTAGATTTTATACAGAGGATATTGACTGAGATAATGCACTGATACATAGACCAAATCTGGATCAAGGAAGAAAGCTTTGAAGAAGTTAAGTTGATTATTGTGGAAAAGAGAAAATGTGGGAGACATAGTTCTATTCCAGTATCTAAATCACATTTATGTTCACGTTGAAGAGGTCCCTTGTGGGAGGGCCAGAGTTTGCAGAATAAAGCTGCAATGAGGTATTAATATATTTCTGTACAATATAGGGAAGAATGACTTAGTGATTATAGCTATCTAAAAATAGAATAGATTTTAGTTCTTGGTTAATTGGAAGTTCCTAAGCAAAGACAAAATGAACACTGGAGGGCATCTTGATAGTGAGTTCTACATCTTGATTCATTGTGGAATAGAAAATTAGAGATACCAAAGGAACATTTCATGCAAAGATAGGCTCGATAAAGGACAGAAATGCTATGGACCTAACAGAAGCAGAAGATATTAAGAAGAGGTGGCAAGAATACACAGAAGAACTGTACAAAAAAGATCTTCACGACCCAGATAATCACGATGGTGTGATCACTCACCTAGAGCCAGACATCCTGGAATGTGAAGTCAAGTGGGCCTTAGAAAGCATCACTACGAACAAAGCTAGTGGAGGTGATGGAATTCCAGTTGAGCTATTTCAAATCCTCAAAGGTGACGCTGTGAAAGTGCTGCACTCGATATGCCAGCAAATTTGGAAAACTCAGCAGTGGCCACAGGACTGGAAAAGGTCAGTTTTCATTCCAATCCCAAAGAAAGGCAATGCCAAAGAATGCTCAAACTACCGCACAATTGCACTCATCTCACATGCTAGTAAAGTAATGCTCAAAATTCTCCAAGCCATTCTGAAAGAGATGGGAATACCAGACCACCTGACCTGTCTCTTGAGAAACCTGTATGCAGGTCAGGAATCAACAGTTAGAACTGGACATGAAACAACAGACTGGTTCCAAATAGGAAAAGGAGTACGTCAAGGCTGTATATTGTCACCCTGCTTATTTAATTATATGCAGAGTACATCATGAGAAACGCTGGGCTGGAAGAAACACAAGCTGGAATCAAGATTGCCGGGAGAAATATCAATAACCTCAGATATGCAGATGACACCACCCTTATGGCAGAAAGTGAAGAAGAACTAAAGAGCCTCTTGATGAAGGTGAAAGAGGAGAGTGAAAATGTTGGCTTAAAGCTCAACATTTGGTAAACTAAGATCATGGCATCTGGTCCCATCACTTCATGGGAAATAGATGGGGAAACAGTGGAAACAGTGTCAGACTTGATTTTCACTGTTGATGGTGATTGCAGCCATGAAATTAAAAGACGCTTACTCCTTGGAAGGAAGGTTATGGCCAACCTAGAAAGCATATTTAAAAGCAGAGACATTACTTTGCCAACAAAAGTCCGTCTAGTCAAGGCTATGGTTTTTCCAGTGGTCATGTATGGATGTGAGAGTTGGACGGTAAAGAAAGCTGAGCGCCGAAGAATTGATACTTTTGAACTGTGGTGTTGGAGAAGACTCTTGAGAGTCCCTTGGACTGCAAGGAGATCCAGTCAATCCATCCTAAAAGAGATCAATCCTGGGTGTTCATTGGAAGGACTGATGTTGAAGCTGAAACTCCAATATTTTGGCCACCTCATGTGAAGAGTTGACTCATTGGAAAAGACCCTCATGTTGGGTAGGATTGGGGGCGGGAGGAGAAGGGGACGACAGAGGATGAGATGGTTGGATGGCATCACCTGACTTGATGGACACGGGTTTGGGTGGACTCCGGGAGATGGTGATGGACAGAGAGGCCTGGCATGCTGCAATTCATGGGGCGCAAAGAGTTGGACACGACTGAGTGACTGAACTGAACTGAACTGAATAGTTTTGGGAAACTTTCTTTCAAGCCAAATTTGTAAATATTAAGAAATTATGTAAAAAATGCTGACATCTGCTTATAATGGGCTTTCCAGATAATGCTAGGGGTAAAGAATCTGCCTGCCAATATAGAAGACGTAAGAGACTGAGGTTCGATCCCTGGGTCTCGAAGATCCCCTAGAGGAGAAAATGGCAGCCCACTTCAATATTCTTGCCTGGAGAATTCCATGACAGAGGAGCCTGGAGGGCTATAGTCCATAGGGTCACAAAGAGTCGGTCGTGACTGAGAGTCTGAACACATGCACCACTTATAATATTCCCTGTAAAGTCCTTGAACCTGCTCCATATCAGAAAGCATGACCCTGATGGGTATGCCAGAATTTTAAACCATATTATTTTATTTTTCTTAAATTTATTTTGTTCAAGTATTGATTTCTAATGTGTTAATTTCTGTTGCACAGCAAAGTGATTCAGCTAAGCACATATATATTCTTTTTCATATTTTTACCATTATAGTTTATAACAGGATATTGAATACAGTTCTTAAACCAAATCATTTTCTAATCAGGAGCCTCTCTCTTTCATTTTTATTTATTTATTTTTTGGCCACACTGCATGGCCTGCAGGATCTTTCCAACCGGGGATCAGACCTGTGCCCTCTGCAGAGAAAGTGTGGAATCTTAACCACTGGACAGCCAGGGAATTCCCAGGGACCCCTCCTCTCACCTTTGAGTTGATGATCTTTCCTAGACACCCTAAGTCCTAATCGCCTAGAGGAAAGGAGCATCTAAATAGTGCCACTTCTATTTACTGAGGAGGAGGTTTTTGTTCATCTTAACTCCTAGGAAAAGAACAACTTTCAGGTGATTCTCCCCTTGCCACATAATATTCTTTAAAAAGCCATCTTGCAAAAACTCACGGATAAGTTTTGGTATCTGTGTCCTACTGGTGAGATTGTGGTTGCCCTTCAAGCCTTTCAGTTCAGATTGTAAGCAAAACATGTCCAGGCCTTACAGTCTTTGTAGGACCCCCTCAGGAAAACCCAGAGGGAATTTTCCTCTTGGTGTAAGTAAGCCAAACCCAGTTCTGCTGGCAACTATTACTTTGTACATCTTACATGTGGTCAGTTGTTGAAGTTCTGGCTCAGGCTCACATGGAAAAATGCTTGCATAATAGCACATGGTTCATGTGAGCGAGGGAATGGTGCCCTATGGGATTCTCTTGGGTAATATGTATTCAGGGACCACTGGAAGTAGTGGGGATGACTACCTATGAGCAACTTACATATTTAACCAATTACTGCCTAACAAATGTAGATTGGCATGACCAGGATGATTTGTAAAATGTCTCTTTCTTCCAGGATTAAGAAGGGTGAGTGAAAACACCCACCCAATTTATGATATGACCTGGTGGATCAGCAGTAAAGAATCCACCTGCCATGCAGGAGATGTGGGTTCAGTCTCTGGGTAGGGAAGATCCCCTAGAGAAAGAAATGGCAACCCACTCCAGTATTCATACCTGGGAAATCTCATGGACAGAAGAACCACAGTCCATGGGGTCACAAAAAAGTTGGACGTGACTGAGTGACTAAACAACGACAACAAAGCAGTAAGGAGCCAACAAGTCAGCATTTTTCTTCCTAAACCAGAGAGATGTATTCATTCATCCATCAATCCAACAACTTATGTGGCTGATGATATGGAGATGATTAAATCCCCTGCCCTCACAGAACTCAGTCTAGTAACAGACATGTATTCAGGTAATTCTAACATAATCAAGCAGAGAAGGCAATGGCAACCCACTCCAGTACTCTTGCCTGGAAAATCCCATGAATGGAGGAGCCTGGTAGGCTACAGTCCATGGGGTCGAGAAGAGTCAGACACAACTGTGCGACTTCACTTTCACTTTCATGCATTGGAGAAGGAAATGGCAACCCACTCCAGTGTTCTTGCCTGGAGAGTCCCAGGGATGGGGGAGCCTGATGGGCTGCCGTCTATGGGGTCGCACAGAGTCGGACACGACTGAAGCGACTTAGCAGCAGCAGCAGCAACATAATCAAGTAAGAGAGAAGTGCATTAGATTTTACAAGGCTATTTCAGAAGGACGCCCAACACAGCTGAAGGTGAAAGGGAGCAGGATCCTATGGTCCTTGCAGCACCCCCTCCACTCCCCAAGTCCTCAACCTGTCTTTTGTCTGTGGAAAACTTTAGTTAAAGAATAAATTTAATCAGAGACATGAGAAATAGGGAAACAAAGGAAAACCATCAAAGGAGACTAAATAAGAACAACATACTCATTAAGCATAGTTAAGGACTTCTAGTTCTTTCTCAAGGGCCATAGACAATATTCTGAGCCATAGCCTGTAAGCTGTCTTATAGATACTCAAACACCATGTGGACACATTAACTACTTGATGACCAGAGTATACCCAGGACATGAGCTGCCACAATTCCAAGAACTGATCACAAAGAAATGGGAACAAATAACCATGGAACTGAAGATTAACTCTACCTAAAACAATTAAGATGACACACTGCATTGAAGTTTTGTATCTTTCAGGTAGCTGAAAGATATACAGGGTGGATTTTTAGTTTGGGTTTGTTCATTGGTTAAGCGAGAAATACTAATGTAGACATGGAGACATAATACAACACTGCAGCTGTTCCATCTGGAGGAATTTTGAAACTTGCTTTTTGCTCAGATGGTAAAGAATCCGCCTGCAATGAAGGAGACCCAGGTTCGATCTCTGGGTCAGGAAGCTCCCCTGGAGAAGAAAATGGCAACCCACTCCAGTAATGTTGCCTGGAGAATGCTATGGACAGAAGAGCCTGGCATGGCTACAGTCCATGGAGTTGCAAAAAAGAGTCGGACACAACTGAGCAACTAACAGTTTACAGTCAAACTCCTCTGCAGATCAACAATAAGGCAGTGGGCTTTCCTGGTGGCTCAGTGGTAGAGTCGGCCTGCCAAAACAGGAGACACAGGTTTGATCTCTGGTCTGGGAGGATTCCACATGCCCTGGAGTAACTAAGCCTGTGAGCCACAACTATTGAGCCTGTGCTTTAGAGCCAGGAGCCGCCAACTGCTGAAGCCCAGGGCTCCCTAGAGCTAGTGCTCCATAAGATAAGCCACAGCAAAGAGAAGCCCAAGCTTGGTAACTAGAGAGTAGTCCCCACTCCGGCAACTAGAGGAAAGTCCCAGCAGCAAGGAAGACCCAGCACAGCCATTCCTCCGCCTCCCAAAAAAGAAGGATTAGGTAGAAAGTGGAAATAATGTAGAGGAGGTGCAAAATAATCATAAACTTTTCTTTGGGCTCTGAATGCCTTATCACCCCTTTCTGCCTTAAGGTAAAATCCTTGTTGTTTTTCGAGGTGTTTTCTATGTGGAAATCGTGGTTCTCTATTCTGTAGGAGTATTGCAGAGACTGAGATATGTAATGTGTACGTTTTTAGGGGGTGCATGCATCATTAGCGCATCTTTTAAAGAAGTACGGATTCTCTCTGGGCTGATGAGGGGTGTTTCCAGTTTATTTTTATCCTTAAACCTTCTAACTCCACTGAAGATGCTTTCAATACAAATCTAATAATACCGGCAGCTCACGTTTATCACGTACGCAAATCATTTAATCTTTGAAACAATCCTATAAGTTAGGATTTTTACCCTCATTTCCTGCGTGGAGTCAGGATCGGCTGCGTGGCTTCAGAGCCCAGCACTTAACTACTGTTTCTGCACTTTTGGCGGAACAGATCTGGGTCACCTTTCCGACCATAATCTACTAGCAAACTCAGTTTTCCTTTTTGAAATCATTCTTAACTGCTTTCACTTATCAAGGGCTCCCGCCTTCGTTCCCGGGCCCAAGAGAAGGTAATTTAATTCACCCACATGGCACCCGCCCAGCCACGTCCTTCTCAGATTCGCGAACTTTCACCTTGGCTCAGCACCGAGTCTGCACCACCGTCCCTTTATTTTACTGGTCTCGGGGCTGCCCGATAGTCATTATTTTAAGTAGCAATACAGTACAGTAAGAGTCTTCTCTAAAAAGACACAGGACCCTATCAATTCGTACGAGCGAGCACGTTAACTGGACCACTGAGCTTGCTCCAGAGTGCAGGCACTGACGCGAAGGTGTGGGCACCGAAGCGCAGCAGGACCTCGGACTGGGACCGACAGGGCGAGCACAGTGGGGGTGACAGCCAGGGATCAGAAACGCGCGGGCCAGGCCCGCAGGGATGCAGCAGGAGGGGCGGGGCGGGAAGGGGCGGGGCCAGGAGCCCGCCGGGCCTCTCCCCCGCCCTTCCCCCTCCGCTCCCCTCCACAGCCCCGCCCCGCCCCTCCGGCCCAGCCCGGCGGCTCCGCCCTCCGGGTGACGTCACTGGCCAGGCCAGCCGGCGCCATTTTGAAAGTGGAGTCGCCTGCCCTGCCGCCGCCGCCGCCGTCGCTGTCGTAGCCGCCGCCGCCGCCCGCCGCCGCCGCCGCTGGAGAAAGAGCAAGAGTGGGGAAGCCCCTGAGTGAAATCCACCATCCCGCCGGCTGGTCTGCCCGCCCCTCCTTCCTTCTCCCCCGACCCCTGCCCCCTCCCCCCACAGGTGCCATCCGCCGCCATCCGCCCTCTCTACCCCCCCATCCCCAGGTGAGGGGGGTGAGTTCAGGAAGCGGAGACCCCGAGGAACCCAGCAGGGTCACCATTTGCAGCGCAACATGGCAGGTAAAGGAGAAATCACCCTCTCCGCTGACAAGGCACCGCTTCCTTCCTCCTCCCTCCATCACCCCCTAGCGACCGCCTGCGCCTGTCGGAGAGCCACGGGGCGCCCCTCGGATTTCAGGGAATTGGTCGGGTGGGGTGGGGGGTGTAGGGTTCTGGGGAGGCGAGTGGTCGCTGTGGCATCGCAGTGGCTTTTAAAATGAGGGCTGGAGCCTGGGCATGGGTGGGGGTGGGGTGTGTGCCGGCGAGCCGAGGGGTAAGGCGTGGGTGGGGCGGGGTGGGGGCGACTGCCGATTTGTCCCTGCGGCCTGGGAGCCGGGAGAAACCTCCGCCCCCGCGCTCCCCCCGGGGGCTTTTTTGCGGCTCTTCCTTCCGGTAATTCCTATTTTTTCTTCATTCTGCAAGCCTTCTCCGGTGTTTCTACAAATAAATCTATTTTGCACCGAGAAGGAAGAGTGCTTTACAAGTTAAAATACAATGGGGACATAGTGTATTTCTTTCCACCGTGGGTACGTATATTTTTGAGACTAAGCCTGAATTTTTTGGGGGGGTCTGGAACCATTCTCCCTTTGGTTTCTTACCCTTGACATCCAAAGAGTGCAAGGCCTCTAATACAGCAAGTTGCGTGGAAAATGTAATTTAAACTTACGTTTTGCATGTTAGCTTTTGTGCAGATGTCCTTTTCCCAAAAGGGTTTCATGGAGTTAGTTAAAATAGTTGTGGAGTTCAGAGATATAAATAGCCAACGGAAGAGAGATTTAGGTAGAAGCTTGGAGGGGGAAAAAGATGCAGAGAGAAAACCAGGTTGGAATATTTAGCGAGGAATGGAGGTGAAGGGGAAGAAAGGCAATTGCTTCGAGGATTATTTTTGTACATTTTGATGTTGCTGAATATCTTCCTTCATCTAGTAGAATCAATTCTAGATTTCGATCCAGTTTCTTGGTATATCCAGGACATTTCCCTCTCCGTGCTTGAAAGTGAAATAGAAACATACAGGGATTAAACCAGTTTTCTGTGCCTTCATCAATATTTAGACAGATTATTAAACCTGTAAAAAAGTTAACACGTTGGATCGACTTAGGGTTTGCTGTGAATAAGTTGCTTTTTGGCCTCGTTGAGTAATTATGTGAAATTACAGTTTTGCACAAGATGATGACAAATGAGCAGAATTCATTCTTTGCAAGGTCCTTTGGCTTCTGAGGGATTAGGTTGAAGGGGAGGCGAAACAAGCTTCCTGTGGCAGTCCCTTCACCAGCATTCAATTCAGTTTCTCTTCCTTTCAGTCTGGAGCCACTGATTTGCTGGTAATGAACTGCAAAGAAATGGGTGGTGAGGTTGTGTTTGCTGTGTGTGCGCCTGTGGTGATAGGGTTCATATGAATCACTGCTCCTCACCCAGGCAGTAATGTTCCTGAAGTTTTCTCTTCGTTCCGTGTTTTATGGTAGCTTAACCTTATTAACTCTTCTGCAGGCTTTTGTACCCTTAAAGAAAAACTCTGACTTTTGGTATTTACGTTTTTCTGGTAGGTCTTGCTTGAAGTGAGGCTTTTACTGTATTTGAGGGGAAGGAAAACTGGAAGGAAAGTTTTGCACTTGTGTACAGTGGTGATGATAGTACATGGACGATAAATATCTCAGACCTGGAATCTCTCTCTTTTGAACACAATACCAACTATTGGGGACTAACCTTTTTCCAAATTAGTGCTCTGGGGTGGTGGTTGTATCTGTGGGTAGTACCAGGCGGTTAGTCTCATGCCAGCCATGGATACCATCACTGTGTTTACGAGAATAAACATGAACAGAACTCAGTTTTAATTGGTATGTTTTCTTTTTCCAGGAGCTGGAGGAGGGAATGATATTCAGTGGTGTTTTTCTCAGGTGAAAGGAGCAGTAGACGATGATGTAGCAGAAGGTAAGAGAGCTTTTAATAATGCAGAATTTGGATATAGAATCTTTTCAAAATCTCGGTTGCTGAAGGACTTCCTTGCAGCTGAGTCTGTACTAGTTTAAGAACATTTTATGTTTGTTGTCCAAGCAGTGGGAGAACCGTTTTAAAAGATAGTCTTAAAATATTTTATTGTTTATGCTGTGTTTTATTATTTTTTCCTGATTAAAATAAGGAGAACTAGATGATGATGTATTTAAAACTGTCACAAGAAGAATCTAAGGTCCATATGGTAAAGGTGTCTTTGCTGTGTAAATTTCATGTACCAATAAATGGTGATACATTTTCATGGTTATACACCATATTTCTAGATAGTTGAAATAGATGCCATCAACATTTAGCTCAGAAATATTCTCTATAGCATCTTTCATTTTTAAGGGGGGTTTTTAGTTTTTTTTTTAACTTCCCTGCTTTGAGAGTGTGGTGTTGAAATTGGCATATTCTGTGAAGAAGTCCTGGCTCAAATGATGCCTCTAACTGTTTTTTAAAGGTTAATTTAGGTGGATAAGAAAAGGCAGTGTAATGGATATAGAGCATGTCTTCTGTATTCTTAGAAGCTGGATTTGATCAGTTGAATTGCTTAAGTATTTATTTCCCCCCCAAATTTTTTTTTTAGCATATTTCAGAATTCTCAATTTTTGAAACTTCAGGATTTTTGATTTTTGATGGCATTTGAGATGGTCTTAGATGGAGGAGACATTTTTCATAAAGTAGTTGTATTACATCCTTGTTCAGAAGTATTAAGGTATGAATTTTAATAGTATTCTGTGTCTTAAATTACAGTAGGAATTGTCTAAAACTCAGACAAAATAGGTACTTTTAATTTTCAAAAATTTGTCTGGTGAAAATTTATAAATTCTCTAGATTGTATTGTCCTCATAAGATCCCATTTCTGACCTCCTGTCAGTGTACCGTTTGTTTTGGCAGGTTTTCCGGGTGATGGTAGGATGATGGCCTTGTGTTGAGCCAGTTGAATGCTTGGATTTGCTCGTGTCAGTGTCATTCTCGATTAAGTACCTGATCAGAGTTTGTGGAGTCCTGTGGGGGAGCCAGCTGGCCTCCATGGCACTTCTGAGACAGCCCTCTCACGTTTCTTTTGAATCCTCATCCGTTTTGCAGATGAGAAACTGGAAGCTTAAAGGAGTTGAGACTCACTGCTGGTCATACAAATAGTGCAAATCAAGGTTTTCTGGTGAAGCCTGTGGCATTCAGCTTGTTCAGAGAAAGAAATCCTAAGTTCAAGGGAGGAGTCATGTGTTACTCATTTTGTAACTCCATTACCTGTTGAACAGTAGGCATTCAAATATTGGATCATTAGTTCTGTGCTGTTGTGTAATACGCACCAAGTTATGAAAGTGCTGGATCCTTGAAAAGCATTCCTTTGTTGATTTCCATTTATTCCCTTTATCAGAGATCTGCTGGGGGCCTCCTAAACATACTAGGGGTCCGATGTATCTAGAATATAAACCCTGCCCTGAAGGAATTCATAGTTTGCTTGCTAAACAGGCAAAGACCACATGAATTTTATTTAATCAGAAGTTGGTGATTTCAAACTTACCTAACTGAACCAAATGATAGTTTGTGACATATATGATGGATCAGTAGCAGTTTTCTACTGCTGATACTTAGTAGCTGCATTTTGCTACTGATTCATTACATAATTTTCATCTGAGGTTGTTAAGTATTACTTTTAACACACAGTACACTCTTGGCATTTTAACATGCTGAAGTGTGGTATGTTTTTAATAAAAACATGATTTATTCTAGTACGTGTGTCCATACAAATGTAGTAAGTATAAAAAGCACTCAACTTTTCAAAATATGCAGCTTTAATTTGGGTATTTTTGCATACTACAGTTTGCATACTATAGTCTGATATGTTTATTTTACTAAGAAAAGGTTTATTTTTCTGAAATAAAATAAGGTTAATACATTTCCCCCAGCTTCAGAGTGTGATCTGTAAATGATTACATCTGGGTCAGCCTTTGGCTTGCCTGCTTTCTGTTAACGATACATCCCAAGTTCTTTTCCATCAAAGGCTCCCAATTGTCTTTCCCTCCTACACGCAGTCAGCTGTCATGGCATACCCTTTTTACCTCTGTAATGCTTTAATCTTCTTTCCATGCCCACTTTCACCTTGGTTAAGGTTCTCAGTATTTCTCGTCAGGATAGCTGTAACTTCCTAAATGATTCCTTCCTTATTGTTAAATGTTTTGCTTCTAAGTTAATCTTAAATGCTGCCCAGGTTTATTTTCCTTAGACATTTTTAGTGGTCACTGTATCCACAGGATTATGAATTGCCTTCAGATATTTTAGCTTAAAATGTGAGATGAGACTTCTCACCAATATGACTCCTACTTCTTTAAGTTTCTTTGCCAGTGTGTTTTACTATCCAGGTGAATGGATACTGTTCTTCAGACAAGTCCTGTACGTTCTTATTTTGAGGTCTTCGTTTTGTTTTCGTTTTTCTTTTTTGCGCTTCTTCCCTTGGAATGCCTGACACTCCTCCCGCTCTTCTCTTATCAGAATCACATACATCCTTCAAGTCACGTCTGTAACCCTTATACTCATCTCCCCTTTCCAGAAATATTTAAAATCTTCCTTCATAGCACTTTGTATCTATAATATTTAGTACCCCCAACCTTCACTGTTGCACTATAAGCTTAGTGCAGGACTGCTGTATCTTTGTCCTCTATGTGGGGCTTTCTACATACAAACTGCTGTGGTTAGAACAAAGCCTGGAACCCGGTAGGTGTTCAGTATTCGTTGAATGGAGGTATAAAAATGTACTTTTATGGGGTTATGAAGGACAAATATGGGTGAAAGATATGATGATTAAGACATACTTTTTACTTGGCAGCTTTTTAAGTGGATTGATGATACATATATAGCCATATAGTAGGAAGAAGTGAGGGGACCTTGAGTTTCTAGCCTAGTAACAGGCTAGTATATGTCACTCCGGGTTCCAGTATGCTTAGCCTTAAGAAAACAGAACTGGATCAGGTGATTTCTGTTCCTGGTCCTCTAATCTTATTAATTCTCAAAGATGTCTTAGAAGGGAGACAGCCTCAAATTGTTACTACTGGTAAGTTAAGTTGGTTGAGATGTTGGATTCTCTGGGGGCCTTAATTTAAAAAGAAGACAGGGGCCTTAGTTACTCAGGGCTCAGGATTTTTCCTTAAGTACATTTCAGGGGGACTTCCCTGATGGGTCATATGGTAAAGAATCTGCCAGCAGTGCGGGGGACCCAGGTTTGATCCCTGGGTTGGGAAGATTCCCCTGGAGAAGCGAATGGCTACCCACTCCAGTATTCTTGCCTGGAGAATCTCATGGTAGAGGAGCCTGGAGTACTACAGTCCATGGAGTCGCTAACAGTCAGACACGACTGAATGACTGTCACATTTCAGAACTGAGACAGAATTTTGACATTTGATCATAAACTCTTATTGTCCTTTGGTCCAAATAGGCCCTTCAGGATGTTTACAGCCAGTGTTGGGGTACTTATTCTATGCCCTGTGCTCTTCAGGCACTTCAAGTAGTCTACCTTTGATGTAGCTGCTTGTCTTTGAGAAGGATGAGGCACTAAAACCCCTATCACTCACGTAGTCTCATGTCATGTAGTTTCTATTTTACCCTTCATGGTAGCTTTAACTACATTTTATCCTATCTTCTGCTTTAAGTTTTTCCTCTGTTGATAGCTGTTCCCTTATGAGACTGTAGTGTGAGCACAGACTCTAGTGCTAGGCTGCATGGTTGGAATACCACCCAGTTGCTTGATAGTTGTGTGGTCCTGGGCAAGTTAACTCAGCCTCTTTGTACCTGTTTTCCCCTCTGTAAAATGAGGATGACAGTAAAATGTGTCCTGTGATGTTGTTCTGATGATTAAATGAGCTAATATTCCTAGAAAAGAAACCTAGCACATAATAAGGGTTTAGCTCTTGTTATTACTTGAACATTTATGGTGGGTAAGGGAGAGTAGGAAACTGGGCAGTTGTCTTTAAAGGCAACTAAAAACTTATCAGCCAAAGTGAGGAAAATGGTGTGTGTGTTTTTGAACTCTGTGTAAAGTGGAATCAAAAAATATGTATAAATGGGATGGTGAATTGACCCGAATGGTGGTTGTACAGATTTTTGTAATAATTGATTAATTTTAATTTTCTATATTTGGTAGATTTCACAGTAAAAAAGTTTTCTAAAAAATCCAATACTGTACTGAAGGGTTTAGAATGAAAAACGACAGTCCCTTCCACACTCTGTCTCATATCCTCTCTAGTCCTTCTCGTAAGGGCAGTTATATTGAACTCTTCTTCTAGCTGTAGTCCATTGGGCTTAATTACATTTTGTTTGGTAAATAAAATGATATTTCTATTTCTTGTTGATTTTAAACATTTCCGATTGACTTCCTTCCCTGGTAAATGAAGATTTAGCTGTTGATGTGGTTGTCCCCATGCCCAAGTGCTACACATGTTATGGTCGAATTAGAAATCAGTGCTTGCATTGTCATGAGGATGCAAATAATTCATTCCTGAGCCAGCGCTACTCTGATGTTGCTCACTTTTTGTGCATCCCTTTATTTTCCCTGAAGCTAGTGATTACCTGCTTTATAATTTGCCTAGTTCTTTCTAAATTTCTTTTAAAAAACTTCATTATGGAGATTTTGAAGATTACAGGAAGTAGATGGAATAGTGTAATGAACTACCATCACCCAACATCGACATGTGGCTGGTGCTGTACATCTCTTGACTCCTTCCCAGCTCTTATTATTTAGTAATAGAAATATCATTGGCTTTGTTTTTAAAATTTAGATTCAACAAACTTGAAAATCAAGTTCATCATTTTAATGTGAAACAGTAAGGAATTTTTCCTAATGATTTTTTGCAGTGACAATTCTCATAATTCTTCAATTTTTTCAAATTTAACTTGTGAACATAGGATTACTAAAAATTCAGATACATGTGGGCAATCTGAAGTATGTAATTTTGAGTAAAAAATATAAGAAAAATTTAACCAATATGGTTATTTTAATTATTTTAATGCAAATGTTCACTATTTAATACTGTTTAATATTGTATATTAGATAATGAATTTTTATTATTTTCACTAATGTAAGTGTAGTTTTTCTCATCTCCAAATTTGACCATCTTAAACTTTCTTTCATAGGGTATTATTTTAGGGTATGATTTTCCTACATGAGCCAGGGAAATTTGGATCCAAATGTATCTTTTCAACACTGCTTCCTGTTTATTTTTGGACTTAGACTTGTGGACTGGTTCTTGGGAAAAAAGTTTGCAGTGGGAGAGTCTAAATACTCCCCAAGTAATGAAGTAAATAAAATTTGAGAAACCATCTTTGGGGCATCACAGAATTTCACAGTTTTAAATCCATTAAGCATGTTTAATGCTATAGTATAAGAAGTATAACAGAACTTAACATCATTTGTGTTCTGTGTTTCTTAGAGTAGTATGCATGTTAGATTTAGGCACTAGGGTCAGTTAATAGAAAAAACTAGTAGAACCTAGTTTTTTGCAAATTTTAGAGTATTGGCACATCGGCTGTATTGCAGAACTTAATGACTTGGGGCAAAGGTCTTACTTAATATTTTCACTTTGTAACACACGTGACAACTTCTTTCTCTTAACACTAGCATTACTGCTGACAGAAGTCTGGTACTAACACAGTGCCATCACATAAAGAAGTGTCACTTTGCCCATTAAACAACATGGATGACTGTATTTCTCTAGTAGTAGGCAGTATCCTTGTTTTCTCCTAAGGTACTAAGGAGTTTTTTCGTACTCCTTTATTGGTTTAAAAAATGAAAAACGAAATAATGGTGTTGATTGTCTCAGGCTACTAAAGTAAACCAAAAATGACACTTAAGTATTTCTGAGTACTCTCTTTTAGTGAACTATACTTTAAAATTCTTGAAAATTGTGGAATAAGCAGAATGATGAGAGATTGAAGCAAAGAATTAATTTTATTAAATCAGTAAAAAAAAAAAAGATTGCCATATATTTTGTATTTATACATCTGTATTTGCCTAGTTTAGTTGAGTTGCAGGGAGAAAGGTAAACTCTATTTTAAGCTTCTTATGTTGTTAAATAGGAAAATGAAAGGGTTGGAAATAGATATTTTAGCTAATGCCCGCAACTGTCATCTTTTTTCCCTTCTCTTGGGTGATAATGGAAATTGAAATCGAGTAATCAGAATCACTGCTGATGGTGATTGCAGCCATGAAATTAAAAGACGCTTACTCCTTGGAAGGAAGGTTATGGCCAACCTAGATAGCATATTTAAAAGTAGAGACATTACTTTGCCAACAAAAGTCCGTCTAGTCAAGGCTATGGTTTTTCCAGTAGTCAGGTATGGATGTGAGAGTTGGATGGTGAAGAAAGCTGAGCGCCGAAGAATTGATGCTTTTGAACTGTGGTGTTGGAGAAGACTCTTGAGAGTCCCTTGGACTGCAAGGAGATCCAATCAATCCATCCTAAAAGAGATCAATCCTGGGTGTTCATTGGAAGGTCTGATGTTGAAGCTGAAACTCCAATACTTTGGCCACCTCATGAGAAGGGTTGACTCATTGGAAAAGACCCTGATGTTGGGTAGGATTGGGGGCGGGAGGAGAAGGGGACGACAGAGGATGAGATGGTTGGATGGCATCACCGACTTGATGGACATGGGTTTGGGTAGACTCCGGGAGTTGGTGATGGACAGAGAGGCCTGGCGTGCTGCGGTTCATGGGGTCGCAAAGAGTTGGACACGACTGAGCGGCTGAACTGAACTGAACTGAATCACAGGTCTGCAAGTTGCTCCCTTAGTAGAAGGAAAGAGAAGTAAAGGCCTGGTTGTATATAAATTAGATTTCTTAATTATGTGCCAGGTGTTGTTTTAGGTGCTTTATATATGTTATTAGTCTGTGAAATACATAGATGCTGTTGTTTTTCCACAGACAGGAAACAGGCTGGAAAGGTTAATTTACTAACTGTATCCTTAAGCAGGTGGTGGAGCTAGGATTCTCACCTCAAAACTTTAGATTTCCCTAATGTAAGTTTATTTACTTAAAAACTTGAGCTCCTTTTAGTTAAGGTGAAGGTGTTTGAGGTTGTTGAAATGTGACTGGTTTAGAGTTAATTTGTAGTGGCTAGTAGATTATTGTTTTGAAGTAATTAAATCCAACTTGGAGATTTACTGAATTTTCTGCTAATGGAATTCTTAAGCTAGGACATGTAACGTATGTTCTTGTACATTGGTGCATTGTCAAAACAGTGATCATTTATTCCATTTTGAAGTGTGGTTTGGCAGCCTCTCTTTCTAAAGGTCTCTGAAGTTGAAACTATTTTCATAATCATACTAAAACACTATTTGCCTTTTTCATTATGTTGACATTTGCACGGATGATACAAAAGCAGTGGTGGGTCAATCTGCTGACTTCTTAGCATGTATTTAGGCCTTGGCACCAAAGGGTGGTACCAGTACTACCAGGGTCATCTTCATTGCCATATATCAGCCATTTGAAAATGCACATTTTACTTAAGAATGTCTTTGATGAAGCAGTAAAAATGGATTTTGTCAAGTCTCTACTATTGAAAGTCTTGACTGTTGAGTACACGTGTTGAACATTCTGTGTGACAGAATGGAAAGTACACCTGAAGTGTTGTAAACCAGAGTACAGTGGTTGGAGGAAAAGCATTAGTGCAGTTATTTGAGTTTCAAGATGAACTAACTAGCTGCTTTTTGGGGACATTATTTTTACTAGAAAGAGCTATGTGTGTGTTAGTTGCTCAGTCATGTCGGACTCTTTGTGACTCCATGGACTGTAGCCCACCAGGTTCCTCTGCCCATGGAATTCTCCAGGCAAGAATACTAGAATGGATTGCCATGCCCTTCTCCAGGGAATCTTCCTGACCCAGGGATTGAACCCACGTCTCCTGTGTCTCTTGCATTGGAGGCAGGTTCTTTACCTTCTGAGCCAACAGGGAAGCCCCCATACTGACTAACTATTCAGACTTGAATATTTGGCAGACATTTTCTCAAATGAACAGTGAATCTGTTATTGCAGTGGACAGTGTTTGTTGCTCTTGATAAAATTTGAGTTTCCAAGCAAAACTCAGAAAGTATTGGAAAACGTGCATCTCCTGAGCTTGACAACTTCTGAATACTTACAGATATCTTAGATGAAACCAGTAGTAATATTAATGACAGTGATGTTTGATACTGTGTAATGAAATGTGTCAACATTTGGAAGACCTGCATAACTGAATGAGTATTTTACAAATGGCCAATGCCTGTGATGTTAAAGAATTATGCATAAGTTGAAGTGTAAGAGCATTAGGTTTTTTTAATGTATGTAATTTTATTTATTTATTTGTTGAATTTTGGCTCTGCTGGGTCTTTGTTGCTGCTTGGGCTTTTGTGGTGAGCAGGGGCTACTCTAGTTGCAATCCATGGACTTCTCATTGTGGTAGCTTCTCTTGTATTGGAGCACCAACCTCAGGCATACTGGCTTCAGTAGTTGCAGCACATGGCCTCAGAAGTTGCAACTCCCAGGCTGGATTTTAATATAACAGACAACTGATAATGGTTTCAGATTCCACACACCTTTAAGAAACTGTCACATGTTGAGTTTTGCAATAGTATCAAAGGGATATCTATAACTACCTGAAAATCCTGGAAACTATTCCTGTCTTCCCAACCACATACCTGAGTAAGACTGGATTTCTTCATATATTTAACCTACACAACATGGTGTAGTATGTTGAATGCAGAAGCAGTTGAGAGAATCTCAGCATCTTTTGTTAACATTGAAAACATTTGCAGCAATGTAAATGCCATTCTTCACACTAATTTTGGAGGGAGGGGAGATAGTGTTTTTATAACTTCTTTGTTAACGTGTAGGGCTGCTTATTACATTTTTAAATGAATAAATATTTTAAAAGGCCTTTGGGGGTCCTCAGATTTTAATAGTGTAAGGAAATCCTGCTATCCAGAAATAGCTTACAACTGTGGGTTTAGTCTGTTAATTTCATTGTACCTTTGCTTTAGATGAGTCTCCTGAACTACAAGATAAGTGAACAAATAGAATCATAAAGTGCTGCTTTTGTGCGTGAATGTTTAAAGCTTTCTTGTAACTTCAGATTGTTTCAGCTTACTCCCTTGCTGTTCTTTAGGTACCAAATTAAATATGCCTTAAGTTTTTCAGGGGTTTTGTCACTCTCTCTGATGAGGTCGACTATTATTAATACTTAATGTAGGATTAAAAATTCCTTAATGCCTAGTCTACTGCCATTTCTGGGTTGGCTGCCTGGTCATTAGAAATGAGTTGGTGCCCTTGCCATTGTATTCTATTTTGAACCCAACATGTAGCAGTTTTATGTGGCTTTTTTTTTTCCTCCCCTTGTGAGAGCTGCACAGAATTGGCATGGTAACTATTTCTCAACTCTTAACGGAGAGGAAAGGAGAAGGAACAGTGCTTTTCTTTAAATTCTGCTTTAAAGTGTAGCATAATCCTGTTTTAAAATAGTTGCTGAGTTTTCCATTCTAAGAATGCAGTCTCAACTATTTATTGCTTACTATTTTCAGTATTTTTGTGGCTATTTTTCTATCCTTTTTAAAAATTTGTCAACCTGTGTACGACTTTTAAAACTAGCTTTACTAATTTTCCATCCATGTTTAAACACTGAATTTATTAAACTAATTTTTTACTAGTATGGACATTTTTAATATTAGCTGTAGCTGATTAAAATGTCATCTAGATCTTTGCCTGTGACATACGTGGAATTCTTGGCAATTTATTATTGAATGCTTCTGTGTGCCACTGTACCAAGGTCAGACTTTTGTAATTTTAGTTTCTGTATGTTGACTTTCTCTCTGAATGCTCACATAGTCACTGGAATTTTCTTTTCCGAAGTCCTTGAATGATCTCTTTTATCCACTTTGAGGGGATTCATGGACCAGTGACCCTGTTTAAGAACCTCTGCTTTAATCTAAAAATTTGTCTAATGTGGCTAACATGCCTATATGGTTAATTTGGAGGAGTCAAAGATATTTTATATGAGAATGATAGTTTTTAATAAGCTTATTAAGAGGATCATTCTTTCTTAGGAATCTTTTTAGTCCTTATTCTCCTGATATAATTTTAGAGGGATGAATCTTCTAAGATATTGGACTTGAAAGCTTCAGTGTAGTCCCATCTTAGTTTTTTTTTTTAATTGAAAAACTGTTGTCTCTTTAACCGTGGATAAAAATATTAGAAGAATAATATTGGATTTTTTACTTGATTACTTGTTTATACTTCATTCAGAAGGAATCTAAGTATTCTTCAGTAGTCTATTAAAAAGGGATTGATGGGAACATTTTTTAAATTATTTGAACTTCTGAAACAATGTTACCTTTAGAACTTGCCATTGTAGAGTTTCAGGTCTGCTCTGTGAAAGTGGAAACAACCTTTTTGGTGTTAAACATGCATGCACACACCACCCCTCACCTCCCCACCCCGCCCAGTTTATCTCAAGGTGAGAATCTTGTGGGCCTGAAGTAGGTGTGTTTTTAAAATAGCAAAAGAGGAATCTTTAATATTTTCTGTTGGCTGATAGATTGAGAAGGCTGTATTTCAAGAAAACAAGCTGTACTAGCAATCAGTAATTCTTGTCAAAGTCCTTACCTAGGGATGCAACATTAAAAATGATTATTACCAGATTTGGTAGTAGCGAAGGGATTGCTCTTAGTCTTCTTTCTTTCCTTGAAAGGAGAATTATTTTTTTCCTAGCAGCAAAACTTCTTTAAGTATTTTTTAGCGCCTTGATATTTTTATGTATTTTGCACTGTAAAAACCCCCACAAGTTTACTATCATGGCCATTTTTAAAGGTACAGTTCAGTAGTGCCAACTGTATTCACATTATTGTGAAGCAGGCTTCCAGAACTACTACATCTGCAAAACAGATACTGGACCCTTGAAACAACAACTCCCCATTCTCTCCTCCCTTCACTCCTGTGTCCATCAGGCTGCTTTCTGTTTCTATGAATTTGACTACTTCAAATACTTCATACCAGTGGAATCATAGTATTTGTTTTCTTGAGACTGGCTTATTTCATATCCTCAAGGTTCACCATGTTGTAGCATATGACAGGATTTCCTTCCTTTTTAAGGTCGAATAATATTCCATTGTATGTATATCCCACATTTTGTTTTTCCATTCATCTTTTGACAGACACTTAGGTTGTTTCCACCTCTTAGCTATTGTGTGCTCCCAATCTCTTTATAGATATACGTGGGGCTCTGGTGGGGGAGGAACATCCTAAGAACTTTCTGTAAGTGGTTGGAGGTAGACAGGAAGAGCCCTAAGCAGAAAATGGAAGTGTCAGATTAGAAGATATTGAAAAATACAGGTTACTGCTGTGATACAAGTCTGTTATCCCAGATTAACAGTTTGGGGACAAGAACTGGGTTATTTTGTAGGCCATTTCAGGATAAGATTAAGCAAAATCTACATTTTTGACCAGAGTTTCACCTTAATTTGTTTTGCAGTTTCTGGTTAAAAGTAGAAAATCCCATGGATTTTATGTCACATTTCATTACTGTAAAACTAACAATAAAGACAGTACACTGTTTTGTGTGTCTTTTAGTTAGGCAAAGTCTTCAGCATAATAGGAAAATTTGATAACTACATTGCATTTCTTTGTAATGAAATTGTAGATAAGGAATGACCAAGGTTGCATTTCTTAACAAGCCTTTGAGGTAGACATTATTGTCATTTTGTACAGAAGGACACTGAAGCCAAAAAAAGTTGAGGAATGTTAATCTAAGATTATGAGTTAGTCAGGAAAACTATTCTGTCTGCCTTTTAGGCTCCCACGTTGCTTCTCTGTGGTTCACTTTTGAAAAATACTATTTGATTAAATCTAAATCACTGGTTCTCACAGGGAGTAGTGCTCAAGTGAGATCCTAATTATTCATCCACTAGTCAGTAAGTATTTGTTGAGTGCCCAGTATTTTGAAGAATGTGAGGGAAATAGAAGAGATGGTTCTATCACTTTAGGTATGTTAAGAAAGGTCAGTTTTATTACAGTAAGCATTCTCCATAACACACTGTGGCCTTTGGTATTAACTTGTTCATATTACCAGGAGATCCTTGACTAACCCCATGTAAAATTTTATAGATAATGCTGGGGTGTGAGTAGTAAATTATTTCCCGTGTTCCAGGTTGAGGTTACTCTGCCTGATACTGAGATGGTGTTTAGTATAATAATACTTAGTTGGTCAAAAAATCACAAATATCTCAAGTCTTTTTTAAGACATAACTATGTCTTTGTGGTTACAAATGGTTGTTAGTTGGATTTACTAGTGAATAAAACTGGAGATTTCTCCAGGCAGATGTTTGTGGTAGTTTACATGCCCTTTTGTCTCTTTCCTTTGTATCCTGTGTTTCAAAACCTTCATTTGAAATTTTGGCAGCTCCTTAAAAAGTTAAAACACCCGATTTGCTATATAACCCAGCAGTTCTACTCCTATGTATATACATCAGGGAGTTGAAAACTTGTGTCCACAAAACTTGTACATGAATATTTATAGCAACATTGTTCTTAATAGCCAAAAAGTGGAAACAGACCTCCTATCTGTCAACTGGTGGTACATAAAGAAAAGGTGATGTAGCCATTATTATTGTTGTTCAGTAGCTCTGAGACAGTAAATTTCTGTTGTTGGAGCCACCTGTGTTATTTTGTTATGGTAGCCCTGGCAAACTAACACGGGATTTTTGTTGTTCAGTCACTAAGTTGTGTTTGACTCTCTGGGACCCCATGAACTGCAGCACACTAGGCTCCTCTGTCCTCTACTATCTCCCAGAGTGTCTTTGGATTCATGTCCTTTGAGTTGGTGATGCTTTCTAACCATTTAACCTCTGTCACTCCCTTTTCCTTTTGCCTTCAGT
Source organism: Okapia johnstoni (assembly GCA_024291935.2). Classification (NCBI taxonomy): domain Eukaryota; kingdom Metazoa; phylum Chordata; class Mammalia; order Artiodactyla; family Giraffidae; genus Okapia; species Okapia johnstoni. The sequence goes on along the minus strand of CM044314.1, from coordinate 35,381,470 downwards.
CTTTTCCAGTGAGTCGGCTCTTCGCATCAGGTAGCCAAAGTATTGGAGCTTCAGTATCAGTCCTTTCAATGAATATTTAGGGTTGATTTCCTTTAGGATTGACTGGTTTGATCTCCTTGCAGTCCAAGGGACTCTAAAGAGTTTCCTCCAGCAACATGATTTGAAAGCATCAGTTCTTTGGTGCTCAGCCTTTACGGTCCAACTCGCATATCCGTACATGACTACTGGAAAAACTACAGCTTTGACTATACTGACCTTTGTCGACAAAGTGATGTGAGGTCTCTGCTTTTTAATATGTGTCTAGGTTTGTCATAACTTTTCTTCCAAGGAGCAAGCATCTTTTAGTTTGTAGCCACAATGGAACATTGTATAGCCATAGAAAGGAACAAAGGACTGTACATGCTGCAGTGTGGATGAACTTTGAAAACATGCTAAGTGAAGAAGCAGTCATAGAAGCCACATGTTACATGGTTCTGTATTTATGAAATGTCCAGAATAGACAAATATGTTGAGACAGAAAATAAATTCGTGATTGCTAGGGCTTTGAAGGGTGGGAGAAAGGGAAGTGGCTACCAGTAGGTACAGCATTGCCCTAAGGGATGATGGAAGCATTCTGGAATTAGAAAAGTGATGATGGTCACAAAATTTAGTAAAAACTGCTATAATGTACACTAAATTTGAAAACATAATAATTGTAAATAAACTAAAAAATAAAGAGACAAAGTAGGATTCTCCTCCTTAAAAAATTTCTAGAGCCAATAAAAAAACTTCCATTCACAAAAGAAAAAACTTTGATTCTGTAGTACTTCTCATACACACAGCACATCTACATCTGACTTTCCCCACTGTAATAACCAAATCTAATTTGTATACCTTTTTTGCAAACCAAATGTAACAATTATTTTTGTGTTTTACTAACCAGGATTTAATATAAACACCTCCCACCACCACTGCATACATATAGACATATATACAATGGTAAATCCACATAGTACACTAGGTATATGGTAAAAACATTTCTCCCTCTGACCCATTCTCCTAGGTTCTATGTCCCAGATATACTGTCACAACTTTCATATTTATTATTGCAGAAATATTTCATATTTTCAAGTTTTTGAGTTAATGCAGCATGTTCATCATTTTAGATTTAAAGTGGGTAAATATATTCCAGAAGTCCATGATGGGCAGGGTCTGTAGGCAAGATGCTTAGAGAGGATCTAATGAATTGCCCAAGTAGCTACAATTTCTTTTAACTGGTCTGTGATTTCTATAGCTTCAGTCTGAAGAGTTGCTGAGAAGATTGTCCATGTTTGAGATGTGAATCTAGATGTGTGATTAGTGTGCTATAAATATAGCTAAGTAAAATTTATAATAATTTGCTTCTAAGGTATCAGTGTCTTTAAAAATAACATTTGGGTTTATTGATTCCTGGTGTCCATGTCTTATTCCTTTTTAAATTAGACCTTGAGCTGTTTTTAGTTCAATTTTACTGTTCCTCGTAGAGTCTGAAGCGACCTGTTCTTTTTGGTGATTATTTCATTAGGCTTATACTAGATGTTATAGAGTAGGCTGGCTCCCAAGGACCTAATTTTTTTTTTTCTAACTTGTTTTTCTGACTGTTGAGTAATTACGCAGGTCCTTTAGTTCATATATCCACCATCTCTAATTGTCAACTGAATTTCTTGGGAATTTGGTTAGCATTGTGTAAAATGCCAAAATTTGGTTAATGTTAGTATACTGCTCAGGTTGATGAGAATATAGCTTTATCAAATTCTTGCTATGTGGTTATTTGTTAATGTTACAAATTTTTATTCTTTCTGAATATGTTTTAAAAAATAAGTGCTCAAGGAACTTAAAGTGAAAGTCACTCAGTTGTGTCCAACTCTTTGTGACCCCATGGACTGTACAGTCCATGGAATTCTCCAGGCCACAATGCTGGAGTGGGTAGCCTTTCCCTTCTCCAGGGGATCTTCCCAACCCAGGGATCGAACCCAGGTCTCCCTCATTACAGGCAGATTCTTTGCCAGCTGAGCCACCAGGGAATCCCCAAGAAACATAGCTGATTGCCTATAGTGTAAGCACTTTGCATGCATTGTCTCATTTAATCTCTGAGGGTGGGTGGTTATTATCATTTTCATTTTGTAGATGAGTAAATCAAGGATTAGATAAAGTATCTTGACCAAAGTGACACAGTTGGTAAGCGGGAGAGCCAGGGGATGAACCTGGTTCTTTTGACCTCAAAACCATCATAAGTAAATGAAGAAAATCACATGTAATCTCACTATTTTTAGGTAACCTCTGTTAACATTTTGCCATAGATTTTTCCAATGTATAGTCCTTTTTCTGCTGTGACTATATTTTCAAAGCTGGCATTACATGTATAGTTATGTATTAAGCTTTTTTTCCCAGTTAACATTTAAGAAGATAAATGGCTATATGATATTTAATTGGCTGTGTGCTGTGCTGTGCTTAGTTGCTCAGTTGTGTCCGACTCTTTGTGACCCCATGAACTGTAGCTTGCTAGGCTGCTTAGTCCATGGGAATTCTCCAGGCAAGACTGGAGTGGGGTTGCCATGCCCTTCTCCAGGGGATCTTCCCAGCCCAGGGATCAAACCCAGGTCTTCTGCATTGCAGGCAGATTCTTTACTGTCTGAGCCACCAGGGATGCCTAATATATTTAATTTGGACATGTTTATAATTTTTGCTATTATAAATTATGATGAACATCCTTGTGGGAATCTTATTAGTTTAGGGCATATTTCTAGCAGTAGAAGCTAGTTGTCAAAAGGTGTGATTTTTTTTTTTTTTTTTTTAATGGCTGATGGTATGTACATGGCCACCTACTCCAGCATTCTTGCAGAGAATACCATGGATGAGGAGCCTGAGGAGCAGGCCACAGTCCATGGGGTCACAAAGAGTTGGACACAACTGCAGCAACTTGGCCCGTGCACAGTGGTGTGTATTATCACATTTCAGTAGAACGTGGTGTTGATTTTCCCTTTCTCCACAAGTGAATGCTAGTGCCCATTTCCTGACCTGTTGACAATGTCTGGCACAATACTACCATTCAGAAAAATCTTTTCCACTTATTTGCGCATGTTTTAAGTGTGTAGATTCTGTTCCTGTCCTTTGTCTGTTGTTCTTTGGGGACGCTTGTCTTTTTCATATGTATGAGCATCCCCACCTCTCTCCCCCTGCCCTTCCAACCCCCCCTCCCAGTCATGTGATACCTGAGGGAGGTTGTATGGAAGCACAGAGAAGAAATAATTTGGGTCTAGGGTAGATGGGGGAAACTTTCTGAAAGAAGTGGTTTTTGTTTTTGACAGGCAAAGGAAGGCCAGAGGGTAAGAAACCAAACATTTGAGAACTACTGTTGTGTTTTCTGTCTATAAATGGGGATAATTACTAGACTTGCTTTGTTATTCGGAAGATTAAACACATGTGTGTCCTTATTTTTGACACATACTAAATGCTCAGAAAATTTAGGTGCAGTTATTTAGTTATTTAATGCTAACAGGTTAGCGATTAACATAAGAATAAAAGCCTATTTGAGCCCATAAATTAAAAAAAAAAAGCCTAATTGGTTTTGAGATTTGGGACAGGTTATAGACACTTTCAACCAGGGTATGTTGCCATGAATACAGCTGTAACTTGGTTGGGTTAGGAATTTAGAAAATCCAAACACAGAAGTGGGAAGGTTAGTTTCATCAGAATTGGGGTTAGGCTGGGGTTTGGCACTTTGCCTATTAATTGAACTAAATTACTGTGTGGCAACAAAATTTCAAACCTTTTTTGGGGGGTGGGGAGCTTCATTTTCCCATTTATCTCAAGTTCCTCTATATTTTGTTCTTCCCTCTGATTGTATACTCTGCATCTTCTCTGAAGAATAATACAGTTTGGGAGTGAGGGGGAACTTGAGACAGGCAGTAGAGCCCCAAAGCACCCTTCACCATTAGTTTCATTTTCCCTCGCATGTAAGAGTGGAGTTTGGGACACCTGAGGTTGTGATATCAGGAAAATCCTCTTAAAAGTATTGACCCTTTAATTACTGAGGCTCTAAAAAGCTTTCTCGTATCCCCCCCAACCCCCCTCCCATGTCGAGGGCAACTTTATAAGTGTATTCTTTTATATTGTTTAAGTGTTCTCAATATTCTTTCCTCCACTCTAGCTGTTTCTATGATGATCTGAATCCTTTACCAAACCTTGAGTAGACTGATGAATATATAACTCAGAAAAAATTCTACACGAGTCTGAAGAGAAAGTCTTATTATACCAGTGAGCACCCTTATTTGTGTCCTCCATTCCCATTTAGAAGTGTGCTGTTTTGTTGTTGGAAGGGATGCTGTTAGCCCAGTACAAGTACGTGTCAAGCTTTATGTCCTTATGAATTTCCTGGGTGGAGCCTTTTTTGCATTTGTAACCAGCTCCAGTGATGGCCATGTTGCTGCTGCTGCTCTGGTGGACTGTGGTCCACAGATTGAGCGACCAGGTGGTTTATAGCCTTTATTTAGGGGAAGGAGAACAGGTAGGGTAGTAACTTAATTTGTTGACTTAGCATTTCTGACAGACTGAATAGATCCATTGTACTGTTGTCACTTTAGTTAACATTTGTTCAATAAATGAATAAACACCTCCTGGAGAGCTTTGTACTAGTGTTAAAAGAACAGCTTGCATCATAGTACTATGCTTCAGCCTTCCGTAATTGTTGGGTTAAGTTTGTGTTTACAAGTGCAGTGTGAATATTACTTGGAAAAGGGATTTGAGATGTGGTTAAATTAAGAATTTTTTTAGATGAGGTGGCTATTTGGGTTTATCCTCCTAGGTCCTGAATATAATCACAAGGGTACTTGTAAGGAAAAGAGGAGGAGATTAAGATCTAAGGAGGAAGTAGTAGATGCAACCCCAGAAGCAAGAGGTTGGAGTGATGCAAGGAAAGGATTGCAAGCCAAAGAATGCAGGTGACCTCCAGCAGCTTCCAAAAGGCAAGAAATCACGTTCTTTCTTAGAGTGTCTAAAAGGAGCTCGCTAGCCAATACCTTTATTCCAGTGAAACTGATTTTGGACTTCAGACTTCCAGAACTGTAAGAAAATAAATTTGTGTTGTGTTCAGCCACCACATTTAAGGTTAATTTGTTACAGTAGTCATGCGAAAGAAATACAGAAGTAGACATTACTATGTCCATATAAATACTGTTCACCACTGTCAGATGATGAATTATGTCTTTACTGTTATGACATTGTTCTCTCTAGAGTTTATAATTATCATGTTTTTCCTTTTTTTGTTGTTGTTTGTTTCAATCTGCCATCCCTGTTTTCTTTCTGCACCTTTCAGCAGCTTTTCAATATAATTTTCTACGTGGCTAAAAGAATCACATCATCAGTCATTTATCTCCCCTTGACCCCTGGAGTTCTCCATAGTGTTGTTTCAGTCTGGAGTGATTCATTTTCTGTGAATCTGTCATTGAATCATCCTCAAATCCTCTAAGAGACTAGCTCTCCTGATAGTATTTTGAAGTACATCAGGATGTTCTACCAGTTTCAGTTTTTCCTTGAACTCTGTCCCTCTGAGACAGAGGGTGTTTTGTAAGTTTATTGCATACCTTTGGGATTTTTCTTTGTTCTTATCATATTCACATCACCATTGCGGGAGTTCCTTTTGTCTTTCCTGTGTTGAATCTTCCAGTTTTGGGGTGGCATGTTTTGTGTTTTTTTTTTTTCCTCCATTGATAGAAGTTTTTACCTGCTTGGAAAGGATGTCTTTCTGTTTTCACACCTTTGGGTTTGGCTAGTTATTGGAAATCACTTTTCCTCAGAATTTGGAAGGCATTTCTTTTCTCTGTTAAGAGTCCATTGTGGCATTTAAGAAACCTAGTGCTGTTCTGTTCACTATTTTTTCCCCTCTCTGGACGATGTGCCATGGTGTATCTTTTCCATTAGTTAGGCTAATACTCATTGGCCATTTTCAACTTGTAGATTTGTTTTCTTCAGTTGTTCTTTCCTTCTCTGTCTTATTCTCTTACTCTTTCTGGAACTCTTGACATGTGAATCTTGGACTTTGTGCATTGATCCTCTAGTTTTTGTGGGGTTCCCCCCCCTTCTATTTTCCATCAACTTTACATTTTGTTTCTTTTTGGGAGAGTTCCCCACTTTTGTTTCCAACTCTTTCACTGATATTTACAAATCCAATTATTTTTAAAAGCTTTTTGTGGTGTATTCCTTTTTCGGCAACCTCTGTTTTGTAGATTGGAGTATCTTTGAGAGGATCAATTCTAATCTTGGCATTCTGTTTCCTTTGAGTTCCTTTTTTTCTTGTGTTAGTAGACTGCATGATCTGTTAGTATCTGATGATCCTTAGTTTTGAGATGCTCAAAGGGGATTGGAGGGGCTGTGTTCACTAGCAGAGCGAATCAGCTGGTAGGCTCACAGGTGATGAACTGGGGACTCAGTGTCTCAACAGAAGGAACCACGTTCTGAGGGAGTTGTGTGTGTGTGGGGGTGGGGGGGTGCGTGTCATGTCTTAAGCCTGGCTGCTGACATTCTGAGAGCCAAGAAGGTCAGCTCATGGTTGACTATGCATCTTTTCACTTGGTCTCATTTTCAGTTTGTTACTTGGCCTTCAGCTCCAACCCATATATTCTCTGGCTCAGTTTCTTCAGAAACTAGTTCTCTCCTTGAGAATTAGACTTCTCTGCATCTTAAGTAGATGCTTCAACCAGCAGCCTTATTTTGAACCTCATGTCTCACTGTTGTCTTTTCCTGACCCCTGGCACCGTCTGCTTGCCTCCTTGGCAACCCCCTCCACATGCTCTTAGTTTTCAATTTCCTTTATTTGCTAAGTTACCTCTTTCCATTTTCTACTACATTTGTTGTTGTCTTCTGCTGCTTGCCCACGTGTTCTTTTGTTCTTAGTGTCTCAAGCTGTTTTTATTCATTTATTGTCATTTTAGTGGGCTCTAAAGGGAAGAGAGAAATGAAGTGTTTTGAATCTCTGTATGTAGCAGGTAGATCAATAAATATAGGTCTGTTTCCTCTGTCTTGCTTTCTCTGTCTTGCAATAGGAGAATTCACAGTAGTATTTCTCATTCTTTTAGTGTAAAGGTAGATTTAATTGTTTTCTCAGATTTAAATTCTAACATTGTGTCCTTTTATTCTCAATATACTAAGCCTACAGCAAAATATGAGAGGAATTTAAGATACACTATTTTCAAACCAAATTTTAGACATTAAGAAATCAGCCAAAATGTGTGAAGTTTTAAAAAAAATTATTATTATCATTTTTAAACTTTGAGATGTATTCTTATACATTAAACTCTACAAGGACCAGTTCTTTATTTACTGTGATACCTTCAGCGCCTGCAGCAGTGTCTGCATATGTAGTAGCTGCTCATGAGATAATTTTGTTGACTAAAATCATATGTGAAATTTGCTCACATTTTTAAAATATCAAGAGAAAGCTTTTGCTCTATTAGAGATGGCTTTTACTTTTTTTTCCAACTCCTAAAATCACTTAATTAATTGAAATATTTGTCCCAAAGTAAACAGAATAAGATTGTAGTCAGTTACTGACTGCAGGGCAGTTGAGTTCATAAGTTACTGACTGTAGGGCAGTTGAGTTCATAATTTTCTCCTCAGAACATCACTTACTCCTGAAACCAAGACAGAATTAAGGGAGTGATAGTTTTTCTGTTTTTCATCTGGAGCATTCATCCCCTGAAACTAGTACTGTACATTTGTTCACTTAGTGCCAGGGTCCCTCTGCCTGTGTCTGAGATCTCGTCTGTCATCTTACCCTTGTGTTCCATGAACATACACATACTTGTTGAAGACTTTGAGCTTGCTATTTTAACCTGGAATATCTTAAATTTTTGCATGGCTTTAGTACCTGTGTAAATTGAGTCCCCTCCCAACTCCAAAGTATACTCAATGTTACCTGCTTTTTCCCCCTCCTTTTCCCCATACTATTATTTGAAATAATCTTATTATTTGTTTATTGTAAGCTTCCTCTCAAGTTTATAAAGTTTTCATGCATGAGGCAGTGAACTCTTGTTTCTTTATTTCTACCATTTTATTCTTAACATCTTGAGTAGTCTCAGGCACGTAACAGTATTTGGCACTCAGTGGGCATTTGGTAATTATTTGTTGAATGGGTAGGTAAATTGTGCAGAGTGTTTTCATGTGTCATCCCATTTATTCAAATATATGTAAAACTTCAGTTTTTATTTTACCCAAGGTATATATTTGTGCTTTTATTTAATAACAAGATACAGCCAGCTAAAGAAGTTAATAGCATTCGTATCATTTTAATCAGCTTTGTGAACCAGTAAAATGTTCAGCTGGTAAAGAATCTGCCTGCACCAGGGATCGAATCCACATCTGCACTGGCAGGCGGATTCTTAAAAAAAAAAAAAAAAAAAGAATCCGCCTGCAATGCAGGAGACCCTGGATTGATTCCTGGGCGGGAAGATCCTCTAGAGAAGGGATAGGCTACCCACTCCAGTATTCTTGGGCTTCCCTGATGGCTTAGCTGGTGAAGAATCCACCTGCAATGCAGGAGACCTGGGTTTGATCCCTGGGTTGGGAAGATCCCCTGGAGAAGGGAAAAGCTGCCCACTCCAGTATTCTGGCCTGGAGAATTCATGAACTGTATAGTTCATGGGGTCACAAAGAGTTGGACATGACTGAGCGACTTTCACTTTCACAAAATGAGACCCAGAAAAATACCCCAAGTCATACAAGCTGTTACTTACCATGCTGCTGTAAAAGACCCAAATACACAGTAGTTCCCCAAATTGGAAGCTTATTTCTCTCATAAGCCACCAGTGGCAGAGAGGAGTCGTAAATGGATAAGCTGCTTTTTCCCCAGGGATTATCCAGCACCCTGGGTTTCTTCTGTCTTTGTCTTCACCGTTCCACAGTGTGTTGCTCTTGTCTGCATGGCCAGGTCTGGGTCACATCTGTGCTTATTCCTTGCGAGGGAGCCAGAGAGAGGAAGACAGGGAGCTTTTTTTAAGGATGTGACATGGGAATTTTACACTTATATCCCATGGTTCAGAGCTTGGTCACATGGCCTTAGGAGAGCCCAAGAAATGTAATCTCTACTTTCTCGTTAAAACTTGTGTGCATGGTTTTGCTAGGGTTATGGGTGAGGGGCTGTGAGGAGTACCAGGGTGTTCTGTTACTAAGAAGAGAAAAGTGGAAATGGCCACTTGCACGGTCAGTGAGTCTGTTATAGCTCGTCATTCTTAGCAGTGTTACTCAGGCCTGTTGTCTCCTTAGTTCAGTGCTCTTTCCTTCCTATCTACCTCATCTGCACCTTTAACATTAGATATTTTCTTCAAGGCATGCTGCTGCTGCTAAGTCCCTTCAGTCGTGTCCGACTCTGTGCGACCCCATAGACGGCAGCCCACCAGGCTCCCCTGTCCCTGGGATTCTCCAGGCAAGAACACTGGAGTGGGTTCTTCAAGGCATAAAAAAGTTAAAAAATGTTACTGTAACTTTCATTGTCAGATAAAATGTTGATTATTTGCAGAATGGAATAGGTTCTAGAGTAGTAACAGTTAAAAATCTTTTAAAAATTAAACTTTTAAAAATTAAAATTAAATCTCTTTAAAATTAGAACTTTAGGTTGTGTCTTGTTTGAAGTGGGGTTGAGTAGGCCTACATCTCCTTTTTAAGAGGTGTGACTTCGTATATCCCAGTTATGAGTGTGCTGTATAGCTTGGTTACAATTGCGGAGATTATCTTTCTGGTTTAGTAAGGGTTTGAGGGAAATATGCCAACTTAGATCTTGGTTTTCATGCTAGTTAGTTAGGAAAAAGCCAGTCTGCCCCTGCCTCACCCCCCTGCCCCCAGCCATTATAGGTGGCTTCATAGTCTTAGGACTCAGTTAAATGTGAAAGGAGGTCAGATAGATTATTAGACTTATACAATGAAATATGAAGTGCTGTCTCCTGGGGGCAGGAACCAGAGGGGTGGTTGGTTCCCTGAAAGGCTTTGTAGCCCATTAGAAAGAGACCCAGGGAGGAGAGCACTTCCTTTTTTTGCCATGATGTATGAGAATGTATCTGGAGTTGATGTATTCACTCAATCCCTTCCTTTTCCATCTTCTGTTTTGAAATATTTTAAGCCCACAAAGAAGTTGAAAAATAAATTTGATAACTGTTCTTTTTTTTACTTATATTCATGAATTACAAACATTTTGCCGCATTTGCTTTATCTATACCTCCACTCTGGCCCCTACATTTTTTTGAAAGTAAATTAGAAACAACATGATGCTTTACCCCTAAATAACTCAGCTTTTATCTCTTAAGAACAAGAATATTCTCTTAAAACCGCAATACCATTATGTTACCCAAAAAATTTAGCAGAAGTTTATTCAGAAATGCTCTCTATTACACAGTCCATTTTTCAACTTTCCCTGACTTAGAAATCATCCTTAAAAATGTTTTTTCTTTGTTTTCAATTCAGGATCCATTCAAAGCATTCGGTTAATTTTGAAGAGTCAAGGCCTATTATAAAATACCTTATTTTCTGGATTTCACCAATTGTTTCCCATAATGAAATCCATGCTAAACATTTCTGGCCAGATCACTTGGTCATGTAGTATATGCTAAATCTTGCCCCAAAAGGGCCCTATTTCCCTCTTTTGTATCAATGAGTGAGTCATTGGCAGTTATTACATTGGTGGATGCAGAACAGTAAGTGAAGTACTAAAATGTTTGAAAATCCTGTTTGACTCAAAACATACCACCTAGAAATCTGATCAGATCAGATACAGGGTTTAACCCTGGAGCTCAGTTCCTTTTGTGTCTGTGCAGGATGGCTGCTTGTGTAGGTTAGGTCCTATGCAGCAGCATGTGGTGGCCTTGTGTCTACTGAAGGCATTTGTGTTAAGTCCCTTCTTAATTATGTTTTCCACATATTCATCAGACAAAGAACCTGAATTCCGGTTGTCCAGTACCAGAGTATCAGATCCGAAAATTTGTTGACATCTGATTGAGGTGGTTTTTCTTAAATATTTTTCATGTGGACCATTTTTAGTCTTTATTGAGTTTGTTACACTATTGTTTCTGTGTTTTATGTTTTTTAGTTTTTTGGCCACGAGGCATGTGGGATCTTAACTCCCTGACCAGGGATTGATCCTGCACTATCTGCATTGGAAGGTGGAGTTTTAAACCACTGAGCTGCCAGGGATGTCCCTTGAGTTTTTGTTGATTCTCTTCCTGTTCTCTCTATTAGTTTTGTAAGCAAATAGGGCAAATAAATTGTCTTCACAGGAATAAGGATGGGGTAGAGGAATAATATGGTATAGGAAAATCTTTTTTTATTGTTAAACCAAAAATGGATATTTTGGTTTGTGAGTTAGAATACTGTTGGTGTTTTGACTGAACCTGGGCAAACTTCAGGAGATGGTGAGGGACAGGGAGGCCTGGCATGCTGAAGTCCATATGAGGTTGCATGGGGTCGCACAGAGTCAAACACGACTGAGGGACTAGACAGCAACAACATCTGTCTTCTAAGTTTTGTGTGCCTATCCCATAGTGCTCGGTGCCCCCTGCTGGACACAGAGTGGCAGGGGTGTCTTTACAGCCCTCTTCTGATTAGTTCATCCCACTGAGCAGCTGTGTGTTGTGATTCCTCTAAAGATATTGTTAAAGTGTTTCTCTCTTAACTAAGTTTTCTAATTAGTGTCCCACTCTTTGCAACCCCCCTTGGAATTCTCCAGGGCAGAATACTGGAGTGGGTAGCCATTCCCTTCTCCAGGGGATCTTCCCAACCCAGGTGTTGAATCCAGGTCTCTCACATTGCAGGCGGATTCTTTACCATCTGAGCCACCAGGGAAGCCCAGGAATACTGGAGTAGGTAGCCTATGCCTTCACCAGTGGATTGTCCTGACCCAGGAATCAGTCCAGGGTCTCCTGCATTACAGGTGGATTCTTTACCAGCTGGGCTACCAGGGAAGTTAATTTTCTAGTCACATCTTAAGCTGAACTAAGTTTGGTGACACTGCATTTTTTTAGAAATCAGCAAAATTTAGTTACTTAAATTACCATAGAATAAATCCTGAGAAATAGTATAGATTGAAATCTTTGTTTTATCCAACAATGGAATTGAATTATATGACTCAGAAAATCAACAAGCATTTCTTGTTGTATTTATCAAAACAGAGTCTTTGAAAGAGTGTGTAAAGTGCTTTAGTTAAACAAATAGCTGTGTTGACACCCGGTGGAGGAGGATGATCTAAGCTCATGTGTTAAAACAGACAGGCAGACACACTGAAATGACCAACAAGCATAATGGGGAGAGTGCAGTCTTCTTGGAAGCCCTGAAAGTGCCATAACAAAACTAAAAGAATTTTGTCAGGAAACAGTGCAAATGAGAAACAGAGTGAGGAAAGTCCTTACTGGCTGACTTGGGTTCATTTACGTGGTTGAGAAGCCCTCCTAGGGTGTGCGTTAAAGGAACCTACTTCGAGCAGCGAAAGCTAGAATTGAAAGTGGTTCATGGGCAGTTGGTTGGTGAGATGTTTTGTTCTTGAAGCTGGATTAAAAGCTGAATGATAAATTTGAAAAGTGATCAAATGCTGAGCCCAGAAATAAAATGGAGTAAACCTTATTTAACTGGTGTCCTTACCATGGTCGTATCTGGAGGCCAACTACTTGTATATACTAGCTGATCAGACACACCCCCTGTGTTCTGTTTTATTTATTTAATAAACTTAAATAGTACTCACTAAAAAAAAAAACAGTGATAACAGACTGGTTCTTACCAAGGAGAATGTGACAAGTGGAGAGGGGTTGGCTCCCTGTGGTTGTAGAAGAGAGACTAACCGTGAAGCACAGTGTTGAAATTCCCTGCTCTTATGCCACCTTCTTGGCTTTGTAATCCTGCTTCCTGACTGCACATGACTGGGTCGAAAAGCTGTTTAAGGATAAAATGTGGCAAATAGCTTCTAAGGTGGCCCCAGTGACCCTGCCTCCTAGTACTCATGTTCTGTGTGTTATTCCCTCCCCTGAGAATGGCTGGACATAGTGACTTGCTTCCACAAGTGTGGCAAAAGTGATGGGATGTCACCTTCAAGGTTAGGTTACGAAAAGGCTTTGGGTTCGACGTTGGACTGCTTCTCATTTGCTCTGAGGGAAACCATCTCCCATTTTGTGAGCTTCCCTGTGAAGCTCGTGCAGCAAGGAGCTGGTGTTTCTGGCCAGCAGCCAGTGAAGACCTGATGCCTTGCCAGCAGCTGTATGCATGAGCTTGGTTTACAAGCCAATCCTCCTTCCACCAGCCTGCATCAAGCTTTGAGATGACAGAGACCTTGGCTGACACATTGCTGCCTTTTGAGAGATCCTGAGCCAAATGTGCACCCCTCAGCACACCCAGGTTCTTGATGCCAGTTTGTTGTTCTAAACTGCTAAATTTGAGGGTAATTTGTTAGGCAGCAGTTGGGAGCTATCAGTAATATAGGAAGTAACCATGTAAACATCTCCCCATCCTTAAAGATTTTAACTTGGTTTTCTGAATGGTTTTTGATTGAACCCAGTACAGTTCCCAGTGTTGCATAAACATAGACCTTTCTCTTTAAAGTTAAATACACGAAAAGATAGACATAGACTCAGTCTAAGAGAAGGTGACAGATTTATTGCAAGAAATAAGAGAAAATGTTGAAATTTAAAGAAAAACTAGTTAGTATTCTCAATGAGACTCATGAGCATTTGAAGAAGTATCAGAGAGCAGAAAAAGTTCTTTGGTGAAATATGTGATTCTTAACCTATTGACTCTTCGGAGGCAGGTAGCTGCAGGGCTCTAGAAATATTCTTGCAACTCAGGGGAAATGAATAAAGATGAATAATGTGGACACAAATATAAGAAACACAAATAATAGATTTCCGTTTAGAATGAGAGTTCAGAGTGAAAAGTCAGAACAGATCAAAAGGGTTCAGGGAATATACTTTACATTTATTGAACACTTAGTGTATACCCTGTGTTGGGCAAGTTGAAACTCGTTTAAAATTGTGTACACAGCTTTTCATGTGGTAGGACCTGTTAATATTACTCTTTTACAGATAACTGAAGTGCATACCAAGCAAAATAAGTGGGATCCACACCTAGAAATAGCCTAGTGGATTTCTAAATTTTAGGATGTGGGAATAAATAATACAAGTATTGAGATAGGAAGGAAGGTATATCAGGTAGACAAAGAGTTTGTCTTCTGTATGCTAGAACTGTTCAGTTAGTGGTAGCCACTAGCCTTATGTAGCTGTTAAATTTAATTCATTTCATTCCCTCAGTTTCACTCCTCTCAGTTCAAGTACTCAGTAAGTAGCTACGTGTAGCTAGTGGCCACCATGTTGAACAGTGCAGAATAGAACATTTGTGTGATCAGAAAGCCTTGTTGGAACTATGCGGGAGTACCTTGTTGAACATGGCCATGCCATTTTCCCATGGGACTTAAAGAGATGTATTCATAAGGGGCAATGACAGAGGAGACCAGTGTAGCCTTAGGTTAATTTAGCTTGTGTTTCATAGTCCAAAACAGAATTGTGAAAAGCTAGACTGTAGCATTTTGCCTGACTAAAAACTTGGGGGCCCCTTTTCTGGTTCCCTCCTTTAATCCAAATTTGCCTACTCAGTGGCTTTATTGAAAGGTATAAGATCAGAAAGAAGAGAGTGCTGAAGCTCAAGGGAGCAGCTAGGCCTCTGACGTGAAAATGCTCTCTTCCTCACTTTTGCGGAGTTGGTGAAAAACAGTGGAGTGGCATCTAGAGAACTTAGAGGAACGCTGTGTAACCCGAGAATCTTTGGTTGGTGAGGCTGTCCTTCACATAGGGCAACAAAATAGCATTTTTCAGGCTTGTAGTGACTCAAAGTGTATCACTCAAGTGCTTTTCTTGGGAAAAAAACACTGCCCTCTCAGTGCACCCAGCCCCCTGAGAAGTCAGCCACTAAGGAAGGAGCATGGTGAGTCAGCCTCAGTGCTTGCTTAACCCTCTGGTTCCCAGAATAACCCAAGACATAGATGCAATAAAAGTAAGGGGAGATCTTCATCCATGTCAGACATAAAGAGGACGCCCTCTGTAAACCACATTTCAGACTGTTAGAGCGCTGATTTCATCCTCGCCAGCTTAGTGCCAGAGCTGCTTCTCCTGACAACTGTAGAATAAAGCCATAGAAAATAACTTTTATTTTAAGGATGCCAATCCGCTGAAACCACTTTTGTTGAAATCACTCCAAAAATCTGCATGTCACCAAATCCAAGTTTAATTTCTCAGCCTTTGCTTGATTTCTGTGCACTTAAGGACACAGTTCATCACTATCTCCTTTATTAATTTATGACTGCAGCATGCGAGATCTTAGTTCCCCAACCAGGGATCAAACCTGTGCCCCCTGCAGTGTCAGCGTGGAGTCCTAACCACTGGACCGCTAGGGAAGTCTCTTATTACTGCCTCCCTTTAGAAAGATTTTCTTACCTGGCTTCTAGAAACATCTCCTTACCTCACCAGTAGCACCTGGGTATTCTTTCCTCTCTGCTTTCTCCTTTTCAGCTAATTGTAGGAGAGCCTGAAGGCTCAGTCCTTAGGCCAAACCTCTTGTTTTCTTATCTGTTCTTGCTCACTAGGAAATCACATTTAGTCCTTACATGCCTCTATTAATTGATGATACGCTAATTTATATCTCCTCTTCCTTCCCTAAACTGTCAAATCTGTCTAGCTTCCTAGATGACATTTCCACTTATGTGTCTGATCGAAATCAACACCACAGATGGAAAATGGAATTCTGGGCTCCTTTCTTATGCCAAACCTGCTCTTTTCCTGGTATGTGTCTCTTCAGTAAATGGCACTGACTGTTCCATTGGATGTGGTACTAAAACCTTGGAATCATCCTTTGACACCTCTTTTGAGACCTCAGCAAGTTTTGCAGTGCTATCTTCAGAATGTATTCTGAATTCATCTATTTCTCTGGCTGCCACCTGAGTTCAGACCATCGTTAGTTATCTCTTGCTTAGGCTACTGCAATAACTAAGAACCAGATAAGGGTTTTAAAACACATTTAAAACTCTTCAGTGGCTTCTTATCACTGTTAAGACAAAGTCTTAGTCCTCCCTTGGCTTATAGGCTGAATATGGTTTGGCATCTGTTAAATGTGAAATCTCTTCTACCACCTTGTTCTGCATTAGTCTTGTCAACTCATTTCTACTTAGGTTCTCTGTTTGTAATGCTTTCCTTATAAATTAGGATGACTGGTTCCCTGTTCATTTTGGTTTCTACCTAAGTCATCTCAGAAAGGCTTTCTCTTACTACCCTACTGTGTTTGTATAGTACTTAGCACTACTGAATACATTTTATATTTATCTTTTATTTGTATAATATGCCCCCATCTCTAAAATCTATGGTCCATGAGACTGGGGATCTTTTGGGCTGTCTTATGAACTCCTGTATCCCTAGCACTTAGAAATATGCTGGCATAACCTGGAGTGTCCAGCATGTATTAGATGAACGAATGACTTAAGAATTTGTTGAAGGAATGAGCAGAACAACAAAAATGTACAAGATTTACAAAAAAGAAAAGATCAGTTGTCAGAGGAATAAACTTTTTGTTCAGCTAAGTGGAGAAAAACTAATGTTTAATTCTCTTTCAGTGAGTTCCATGAAAGAAATTGCATCTTTGAAAATGTGTAATTGTGAAATTAATTTCAAATTTTTGAGAAACATGACTATAATTGTTTAAACAGTATAGTAGAAACAATGATTACAGTGTAAATACAATTGAAAACAAGGTCAGGGAATTATCACCTTGCACAGACTAATCTAGAACTGAGAAGAAAAAGATTTAAGGCAAGAAAAAGATTTAAGACAGGAAAGATGAGCAAAAAGAATGTTCTGAGCTAATTTTTTTTTTATAAGTAATATATGTTATGTCCCTTTTGGTTCAAGAGTTTTCGTGAAATCATTCTTGACATAATCTTTAACTTAGCTAATGGAACTTAGCTTTTTTCTTTTACCTGAATTTGGACCTGCGAGTTGTGTTGTTGTTTTTTAGTTGCTAAGTCGTGTCCCAACTCTTTGCGACCTCATGGACTGTAACCTGCCCGACTCCTCTCTGTCCAAGGGATTTCCCAGGCAAAAATTGGGGTGGGTTACCATCTCCTCTTTTTCAGGGGACCTGCCATATAGATGTTGTTAAATAATACCTAATGTAAGGTAAAATATCTGTCCACTGATGATAGTAAGTATTAATACATTCAGCCAGCTTGAGAAGCTGGACATTGTGCTTGCTTTCATCTTCAGTTCTCCACACTTTAGCAGTGATCAAGCCTTGCTGTATATACTTCATAAATGGATTTTAAAGTCTGTAGACTTCTGTCCCCTCTTTTGCCTCCATGCTTTAGTTTCTTCATCTCTTAAATGGATATATTAATATAACCAGCTTCAGAGTTTTTTTTGTGAAGATTAAATACTTAAAGTGAATTTCAAATGTTGGCTACTTTTGATAATATTGTTACTGTACTAATACTGATTCACTTGGGTCATAGTCATCACATACCAGGATTTCTGGAATGACTCTGGGTTTGTCTCCAGACTGCCCCCTGCTTACTCTTCTCCTAATTCCCAGTCTACTTCAGCCGGGAGTAATCTAAGGTGCATATCTACCCAGTGGGCTTCCTTTTGTCATTGGAATAAAGTCTGTAACATTTTTTCTGTCGTCAAGTTCTCTAACTTCTTACTCTAAGATATTCTGCCTCTTTATATACCCAGTCTGTAGGTGAGCTGAAGGAATCCTATCAGAAAACGCATTGCTTTGGTTGTGAGTCTGTGAAGACCTGTCCAGTGAAGTGCTTTCTGATTCTTATAAATGGCCATAATAATCCTAGTTTGTAAAGATTTTAGAGATATTAGCAACCAGATAACCATTCTGGTTGTAAAAGTATCTTAATACATGCGAAGATGCAGAAGCTTTGTGAAGTACTGCTTGTTTGTATGATCTCCGCGAGAAACTACGGTCTTTTTTTTTTACGGTCTGTTTTGACAAGGCAACTTAATGAGATGATTTGTTTAGTGGACTTAATTATGACTTCCTTAAAAGTTGGTGAACATCTAATGAATATGGTAACTAGGTTTAGAATGATCAATTTAGAGCTCTTCTTTCAGACATTATAATGTAACATTCAGACATTATATGTAACATTCATACACCAGGGCTTGTTTGTTAAGATCACCCCTGTAGACTAAATGTATTAGCAACTGTTTATCTTTCTGTTCTTTGTTGCAGGAGGGTATGGTTCCATTCCATTTTATCCAAACATGATATCAGATTATCCAGGAACAAGTTAAAAAGAAGGGAGACTGGTTCCAGAACACATCTCTGGAAATTACCCTATGGACCTTGACTCTCATGGCAACATTACAATGTAGGTTCTGTATGAGCATCGATAGCCAGTGGTCTTTGTGGAGCTTATCTCATAACATGTTCTGGTTCACTGAGTCAGAGGCTGAGGAAAGGCTTATTTACGTAAAGGCTAGCACTTTACGTTGTTCTTGGAAATCATGGTGTAATTGAGGGGGTATTTGGGCCAAGAGATAGGAGTACAGGATCCTGTTCTTGGTCAGTTGTGCTTCAGCCTGAGGCCTCGTAAGTGTCTCTGCAGAGAAGCAGCAAGCCAGGCAGTTGCAGGACTTTGTTCCTAGCTTGGGCTTTAGCCTCAGGTTCCTGGGAGCTATGCTGGACCATTTGGAGAACTTTTTTACATAGGCTAGGATTTAGCAGAATGGTCTAGAAATGAATAAGGTTAAATGCTTGTTTCTGCTTCATGCAACAAAGCCCAGATCCCAGCCCACATATTTTTGGTTTTTTTTAACCAGTGTGCCTACTGTGTGCCTCATTCAAGACTCATTTCTTTGCATTTACTGGTTGTTTAACCCTAAAAGCAACTCTGAGGTAGGTCTTTTTAAGATGAGGAAACTTAAGTCTTTAAAGTGCTGAGTTACTTCCTCAGGGTCATATGGACAGGAGAAGTAGTGATTTGACAGTGGGGAAATGACCGTCTGGCTTCTGGTCATTTGCTGCCCAAGTTCCCTGCAGATGTGGCCCCAAGGATGGGTGCAGGTGTGCTAAGATAACAATTCCTCAGTCCTTGGAGGTGGGTGCTTGAGTGCAGACGGGAGCAGCCTCCCCTCCCCTCTGTGCTAATGTTCTCCGGCTGGAGGGAGGAGGCCGTGCACTGGCTGCAACAGTGAAAGTCATGTGTCAGCAGGAGTGCTCACAGCCTTTCAAATGACAGTGATCTGCCCTAGGCAGTGCCAACCAGGAAAGAGGAGTCAGGAAGGGAGAGAGGAAGAAATGGTTGGGGTCTGCTCACCCCAGGAGCGGGTAAGCAGGTCATGTCATACTCAGCCTGGACAAGCAAGCAGTTCCTAAGGGGATGGCACACACTTAGCTTTCCCTTTGGAGTGCTGAAATAAAATGTTCTTAAGTTTTGGACACATCAAATTTGTGGGAGGAGTGTCCTGACCTTGAAGGGAAAATGTAATAAGAACTTTGAGCTCCCTCTAGAGGTCAACAAAAGATAAAGAACCATCATAGTGGTCTGAAGGGAAATAACTAAAAGCTTGCTAACATAAAATAAAAGCTAGCATTTTATGGCTGCATTATCCAACAAAGTACTTTCTTATACTGGGGAGGAATTAGTTACCTTTGGGAAGAAATCTGGGTGAATTATATTCTAGTTAGCTATGTGGGGCCAATCCTGAAGTCCAGTGTTTGCCACATAGGTTGTATTAAATGAATAGAGGAGAAAAGATTGTAAAAACTGGTCATGTTTCCAAACAAGATAACATGATTCTTAATGAGAGCTCTAATTGTTGAAACAAACTGGATCAAAATGAGAATTCATTTCTGTGCTGTTACGTGCCAGAATGTTTTGACAGCAGGCCCCTGACTATAACAGAGTAGTTTGCTGCTGTGTTTTAACCCTATCTTCCCCAACATCTGAAAAGAAAAAAAGCAGTGAGTACCTGAAGATTAGAATTAAGAAATCCAAGTTGTTGGCTAACACACGCAGCTTCTTTAACTTCTAGAACTTCAGCTGACCAAATGAGAATCTGTTCTAGGATATACATCTTTGTTGTTTAGTAGCTAAGTCGTGTCTGACTCTTTTGCGACCCTTTGGACTGTAGCCTGTCAGGCTCCTCTGTCCGTGGGATTTCCCGGGCAAGAATACTGGAGTGGGTTGCCATTCCCTTCTCCAGGGGATCTTTCTGACCCAGGGATTGAATCCGTGTCTCCTGGATTGGCAGGTGGATTCTTCACTGCTGTGCCACCGGGCCATATAGAAATCTTAGTCATGGTCAGTTATTCCAAGGATGAGAGTTAGCTATGGTACTAATCTTTCTTTTAGTTATTCCTTTTGTTTTCAGTATGTTTATACTTCACAGTTGAGAGTTCATTCCTTAAAATTTAGTATGTAACTATAGAATGAAAGAGTTAGAAGTCATTTTTAATTTGTGGTAATATTAATATCTAAAAGTTTACATTAAAAAGAATATTCCAAAATTTCTCAAAAAGCAGAAGAATAGGAAAACATCAAAGGGACCCAGGAGCCAATCTGAAAGAGTTCTCAGTGGCCAAATCTGGAACAGTTTGAGCAGCACAATAAATTACATGCTATTAGATTATAACCCAAAGTCTGGCATTAATACCTGTAAATTCCTACTGATAAATGATTGGTTGGATAAATAAATGAGGGGGAAGAGACAAATTTCCCAGACAAAAGAATTCTGGATAATTTAGCTATTCCCCCTCAAATAGATGGAGCTTAGTTAATGCATATACACTCAGTCCCTTTAGTCATTTCCTTCTGGAGTACCTTAAGAGGGTGAAGTGACTGGTGGAGAAACTTTGCAAACCATACCTTGGCCAGATGATCTAGATTATCATCAGTAAGTCATACTGGTAGGATGTCCCCTTGCTATGATGTGATAAAAATGGTATCTCATCTCTGTGATCTTTCTGCCAGTAAGCCCCATAATTGCAGCCTGGCCTTTAGGAAAACACATTGCAATCTCACTTGAGATAGTTGCTGCAGAGTACCTGACTAGTACTCTTCAGAACTGTCAAGGTCATCAAAAACAAGAAAAGTCTGATAAATTGTCACAGACCATAAGAAGCTAATTGCAGTATCCTGGAGCTGAAAAAGAACACTAGGGAAAATCTAATGAAATCTGAACAAAAGTGTGGACTTTAGTTAATAATTGTATTCAAGTGTTAATTCCTTAGTTTGTGACAAATGTAGCATAGTAATGTAAGATATAAACAGTGGGAGAAACCACCTGAGAGTCAATGGGAACTCTCTGTACTGTCTTTACAAGTCTTCTGTAGACCCAAAATTATGCTAAAATAAACTTACAGAAGCCAAAAAGATCCAGCTCAATTAACTCTTGTGTTATTCAGCTTTTGTTCAGTGACATTGGAAAAATGGGGAACTTTGCCGCTTTGTGTATATGTATTAAGCAGTCTCTGACTTTGTGTAAAAGTGAGGAAGATGCCATTTCCTGAAGTTGTGTGATGACAGATGACATGAGAATCTCTGGTGCTTCCCTGCGGCAGCAGTGGCTCACGTTGAGCAGAGCAGCTTCATTGTCTGGGTTCCTTTCCTATTTCACCATCGAGTAGCTTAGAACTACTAACTGAAAGTAAATCGCTATTGTTAATTAGTTCTACATTAAAGAAGAAATAAGTCTGGGGTCCATTTCTGTCAGAGTGTGATCTTCAGTAGAGACACATGGTCCTGGGTAGAGCTATGCAGCTTTTGCAGAAGGGTTGTCCTTTCAGTCTTTAATTTCAGATATTGACGTTTATGCATCCTAATAAAAGCTTGTTATTTTCCTCCAGCCATTATTCTGTTTTCTTCCTCTCTTAAATATGTTGAGTTTAAATGTCTGAGTTGTGTACATGCTCTGAGACATTCTCTGAAGAGATCATCTATCCATATTTTTTCACAAATACGAAATTTGAAGTTCATAAAGATTAATTGACTTACTCATAGTCAAATTATTACTTAATGCAGAGCTGAGACTGTTTCCCCAGGAGTCTTGTTGCTCTTCCCTAATAATGGTTAATAAAGAGCCAGAGCTTGTAGTGAATATGGAGGAGGATTAGAGCAAAACATGAAAGGATAGTGGCAAAATAAGAACATTTGATGTTTCTCATATATTCTTTAACATTTCAGATAATTTATAAAGGCATTAGTGACTATACATTAAAAAATTTGGGGGGATTATTTCAGTAGGATGACTTCTGGAACTGATCAAGTTTCAAAGGAATGAATGTTTTGTGGCTTCTGATATAAATTATGGAATAGTTTTCTACAGTAATAATTTATACTTTTGTCTACAAGGTAGGCAGATAACCTACATTGTAGATAAAAGTATAAAGTGACTGAGCACATAGAGCAAACACCAGCCTTATGAACAATTTGTATTTTCCCTCTATGAGATAGAAAATGGTGTCTTATTAAAAAGTGTATTTAATTTAATTTGGCTGTTTCCTTATGTTTTACTCTAGTATTCCTCTTCTGTGAATTGTTTTGCTGCATTGTAAGAACTGTTTCTGAAAATACAGGTGTTTTTCCTAGTCCATTTGGCTCCTGTTTATTTATGTAAAAATCACATTTTTCTTTTATTACACTTGTAGATTGTAATCTTGCGGTATAGCTCTACCTCACCAGAATTTTAATGGCAATTAATGCTTTTTAAAAAATCTTTTCCCTGATGGGGCACATAGGGAAGGGCTGAAGGAACTAGGAGAGGAAGGAACGTATTTCAGGCAAGGTAGACAGTGTATCCAGGGTAAAGAAGAGGTAGTGAGGCTGGGCATAAGTATGTATGTGGGAGGTGTAAACATGAGCTTCACTGGAGAATGTGGTGAGTGCTGTGGTCCTAGGAAGTAGATTGGTATGCTTAAGGGAAGGGTTCATATTATGGAGGAGATGGAATGCCACTCAGTACTTCACAGATCGTGTTGTAATCCTTAGAGGACCTTGAAGGTTGTGGAGCAGGAAAGCATTTTGTAACCTGCAAGTAAAACAGAAGAAACATTTTGGCATGTCTGAGATTCCAGTATTTTGTTGTTTTCTTACAGTATAATTTACATCCTGTGAAATTTATCCTTTTATGTACAGTTCTTCAACTTTTGATTAAAAAACATAGTCACTACCATAGTCAACATAAAAAGCAGTTCTACCACTCCAAAGAGTTCCATGTCTCCCTGAAGTCAGCCTCTACCCTCCCTCTATCCCTCTAGTTGTGCTGTTGCCAAAATGTCAGATAAATGGAATCATATAGTGGGCAACCTTTTGAATCTGGCTTCTTTTGGTTAGCATGATGCATTTTGAATTTTATTCATGTTACTGCTTGTATCTATGATTTGTTCCTTTTTGTTATGGAGTGGTACTTCATTGTATGGATATGTGCCACATATTGTTTATCCGTTGACCAGTTGAGAATCATTTGGGTTGTGTCCAGTTTTGGTGATTACAAATAAAGTTGCTGTAAACATTTGCATTCAGATTTTTGTATGAATAGTAGTTTTCATTTGACTTGGGTAAATATCTAGTGATTGCTGGGTTGCACTGTGTTTGGCAGTACTGAAAAACTTTTCTTCCCCCAAAGAGGGTTGCATTCTTACCAGCTATATGGGAGGGTTGCAGTTACTCAATACCAGCAGCAGCCATTGTCAGTTTTTAAATAAAAGTTTAGTCATTTGAATGTTGTGTAGTGCTAGCCTCATTTTTTTTTTACTTTGTAGAGATTAGTCCGTTCATTTCTATGTTACTGTTATGTGAATGAAAAAATGTATCTGTACCTGGTCTCCCTATCTAATAAGCTCTGGTCACCAATTCCATAATGCTTTGATGGATTTGTTTATGTTACACCAATAGGATCAAGCATGATTGGTAACTTTTTAAATATGTATATTATAGATAAAATTCTTCTCGGTACAATAGATTTTTTGTTTTTTTTGTACTGAGCACGGGAAGTACATGTGAACAAACTTTGGAAGGGTATACTGGACTGAAATTCTCTCAAAGTGGGGTTAAGAGTGAATGATTATCTTTTTTTCTTTTCTTTTTTTTTTTTTTTTTTTTTACAAAGTAGTTATTTATGTGATCAAAAAAAAAAGGAAAGTTAATTTTAATTGTAATTCCATTACTGAGATTGATCTTACAGAAATCATAGCATATATGAATACATCTGATATGTATTTTGCAGTTTGCATGAGTTTGCTAAAAGATTGTTCATTTATTACCTATGGTTGTTACTCCTTGTGGTGGGATTTCGGGTTTTTTATTTCAGTTTTTATGTTAGTTTTATAGTGATCCTTGTATCTCTTTTTTTTAAAAAAAGAACAATACTATCTTAAATATTTATATACTTATGTTCCTATAAATCTTTAAAAATATTTTTATTGCAGTACTGATTTTTGTCCTTGCCCTTAGGGTTTTAAGGTTACTAAGTAGTTGATTAGAACCAGTAGTTACTTATCATTAGCTAATTTTATTGTGCTTAGACAATGTAGTCTTTAGAATTCCTTAAGGGACTCTATCAGTAAATGTGAGTTTTTTAAATCGCAAAGCTCTTTTGAAGAAATAGCATATTTTGTATTGGTATAAAGTTCTATGTGTGTATCAGTTATATTTTTCATGTGTCTGTCCCTTCTTTTCCCCCCTTCCCTGCCTCCTACCCCACCTATTTTTAATCTGTCAGGCATGGAAAAGGATTTGTCCAGCTTCTGGACAATTATTGTCAACTCTTCTATTCCTGGTAACCCTGAAATATATAAAATAACAATCTTTGGGCATAAAGATTTATGACTGTTACATCTTCACCATACCTTTTATCAAATAAATATAAACATAATATAAATTCTTGCTCTATTGAATTCTTTTTTTATCTAATTTTACCAAAGAGTGAAGGGATTATTGGCATTTGCCTAGGCATAGGCTTGTGTGTACTAGCTATTCTGCAGTTTTCAGGACAATCTTGAACTAGAAAAAGTTGTCCCATAGTCTGCATGATTTAGAATATTTTGCCATGTTTGTGGTGTTGAAAAAAACTTATTTTCTAAGCCTAAAAACCCAACTCCATTTTTTTTTTTTGCATGTGTTTATATACTAAAGTTTACTTTGTAAATTAGGGAAATATTATGCTTTGAAATGTCAGAATTGTTCGTGATTTTGCAGTCATATCCTAAAAACAAGACTAATGAAATTTATTGAGTTGCCACTACTGTGTACCTTTGTAAGTCTGGGTTTATACCTTGGTTTGATTATTCTGCATATAATGTAATCATGCTGGGGCACTTCCATGCTGTTCATTTTTTTAAATATTCCCCAACTTTTCCCCTGGGACTGCAGTGATGCATATGTTGGAACACTAGATCTTCTCCTGCAAGGCAAGTCTTTGCTCTTTTTTTCCCCTCTGCATCATTTTGTTTTGACTCTGTTACAAGACCTTCAAGTTCTTGATCTTTTCTGTTGCAGCATCTGATCTGTTAATCACATTCAATGTATCTTCCATTTCAGATAGTATACTTTTCATTTTAACATGTTGCCTTGTCTTAAGCATATGAAGCGTATTTACGACAGCTATTTTAAGGTCCTTGTCTTCCAGAAATGATTCGTCCATCATTTTTGGCATTTCTGGTTCTGTTTCTATTGGCTTATTTTTCTTCTGGTTATAGGTCACATTTTTCTGCTTTCTTACATTCCTGATGATTTTAGACCCCAGATAATGTGAATTTGCGTTGTTGAGTGTTGGATTTTGTTCTTGAATATAATTAAGTTATTTGAGATCAGTTCTTCAATGTGAAGCTTTGTCAGGATGAATTCAGTTTGGTGCTGACTTGATCTCTGAGGTGATACTCTTCTGAGGACTCCACCTGATGCCTTGTTAATTACATTTCTCTACTCTGGACTGAGCGACTTCACTTTCACTTTTCACTTTCATGCACTGGAGAGGGAAATGGCAACCCACTCCAGTGTTCTTGCCTGGAGAATCCCAGGGACGGAGGAGCCTGGCAGGCTGCCGTCTATGGGGTCGCATAGAGTCGGACACGACTGAAGCAATTTAACAGCAGCAGCAGCAGCTACTCTGGCTGGTGGCTCAGTTGGTAAAGAAACTGCCTGCAGTGCAAGAGACCTGGGTTTGATTCCTGGGTCAGGAAGATCCCTTGGAGGAGGAAATGGCAACCCGCTCCAGTATTCTTGCCTGGAAAATCCCATGGACAAAGGAGTCTGGGGGACTACAGTCCATGATGTCACAGGAGTCGGACACAAATTAGCAATTAAACCATTATCAACCAGCCTCCTCTGGCTTAGTGGGATCTCTGTTTGAGACTTTGTAAGCTTTCTAATAGTTCTTTTGTAGGCCTTGTGTTACACCATTACGTGTGTGTGTGCGTACGTGCGTGCGTGCATGCATGCTCAGTCGCTTCAGTCGTGTCCAACTCTTTGTGGCCCCATGGACTGTAGCCTGCCAGGCTCCTCTCTCCAAGGGATTCTCCAGGCACTGGAGTGGGTTGCCATGCCCTCCTATCCTCAAATCGGTATTAAACCCTTTAAAGATTCTAAGTGATTTCTGTAGATCCCTTGAACTTTCTGTTCATTTTCTAGTCACTCCCAGCTAGAGGCTGAATCCAGATTGTCTTGCTTCCCCATGGCCAGAAGCAGAAGACCAATTACAGATTTTTAATTTTGATTTTTCTCTTTCACTTCAATCTTTTGAAGTGCTAAAAGTTATTTCATGTTTTCATTGGGTAATTTTTGGAGACAGTTTATGCAGTTTGTCTTAATATTCTTTGTTAATGTTTGTTTTTACTGAAATATAACAAAAAGTAAAGAAGACTGATTATCTTGGTAGAGTTTTATGGGTAATTAAGTACTATTTGCAGAAAGGTAAGATTCAGCATAGCCAGCTTGCTAATAAGCTCGTTTTCTTCCAAACCTGAAAGTTTCATTTGATACCTAGAAGACCATGCTGGCAGCAGCTCTTGGAGCAAGTCTTCACTGACACTCACTTTCCCCCCAAAGCAGTCCCTTTTGAGATAATATTCAGAATGTAGAATTTTAAGAAGCAGTGGTTATTCCTAGAATTTTTGTGAACTCATGTTTTTCTGTGTGAATATTTCAAACCTCTTGTCTTGAGATTTATGCTGTCTCATGATGCATAAGGCAAATGTGCCTGAATTTTTAGAACTATTTACTGTAACAATGTTTATAGTATTTTATGAGTATTAACCTTTTAAATTTTCTTCTCTGTTGCTTAGCTTTAAAGACTAGTCGTATTGAGGGTATTGAGCACAGTGCCCTGCAAGCAGTGTATAAATATGAGCTGGTTTTATAGGGGGCTTTTAATACTGATGTCTCAGTGACAGCACAGTGAGAGCAAAGTAAAGTGTTTGTGAGCAAGTGAATTTGCGAGAGGAGTTACAGTTTGCGTTGTTTTCTGGGTAGAATAAAGATAAAGTTGAATTTAGGATTAAGTAAAATGTTTCTGATCTAACAATTTGATTGAAAGAATACTGCACACTCCTGTTTCATTTATACATATATTTAACAATAAAAATTCCAAGTCAGCAAAAATTAAAAAATAGAGTAAGCCTGTTGAGAAAAATAACAGAGTCAGGTGTGTCAGCATTCTACGGATGCTGTGTTAACCATTTCAGGTGAAACATTGGGGATTCTATAATCCAGAATGTTAAACATATGTGTGAGCAGTTTCTTCCAGTTGATTTCCTCCCCCTTTATTTTTAAAATAAAGGGAGCTTCTTTATATATTTACTCAGTCTTTATGTCTTAGAATTCATTTTACAGTGCTTACAGTATTCCCTCTTTAGTTCTTTTAAACATTTACTAAATCTTTTCTTGGTTAGCTGTTTATCTGCTTTAATAACATTTTGCTTATAAACCTCTTTAAAGGGTACAATTTAGACTCTGGATCACCCAGCCCCTGGAGTATATATAGCAGGTGCTGGAAAAATGCTTAGTTTTATTGTAGGGCCAGACCAGTAATTGTAATGAGATCATTAGTAAATAGTGTAAAGTCGATGTAGTTTGACCTTAAATGTTCTATTGAACACAGGCACTTTGGCAGTGAAAAAGAAGCAGTAAACTGAACACTTATTTATTTATTCAACATCCAGTGACTTATAGGATTTTGTGCTGCCTCCTTACACACATGATTGTTCACACCCGCTAAATTTGAATCCTGGCTTTGACACTTGACAGAGGTGTGAAAGGCAAGTTACTTAATGTCTCAGTGCTTTTGTACACTCTCCTGTTAATTGAAAGTGATGTCTCTATCGTAGTGGCATTATAAGGATTAAATGAGAAGATATATATATGTAAATGCTCATTTAGTACAGTGGTTGGCACATTATAGTTGAATCTTTCTGTAGATAGTGTGTGCTTTGACATTAGTTTATTGAGTCTCTGTCCCCACGTAAATCATATTTGTTCTTTTAATGTTAATATTCATTTATTCTTGCTTGGAAAATCCAAAGGACAGAGGAGCCTGGTGGACTACAGTTCATAGGGTCACAAAGAGTTGGACACGACTAAAGCGGCTTAGCACAGCATTCAGTTGTATTAATATACTTGAGCAGTGGTTGACAAGCATCTTCTGTAAAGGACCAGATAGTAAATATTTTCAGTCTGTCTCAACTATTCAGCCCTGCTGTTGTCAATTGAAAGCAGCTGAAGACAACATATAAACAAATGGGCATGGCTCGGTTTCAGTAAGACATTCTTTACAAAAATAGCTGATGGGCCATAATTTTCCAACTTAGGTACTAGAGATTGCTTTTATATCTCCTCATTATTGGATGTTTGAAATACGTTCATCTTATTCCATTATAGGCACATCTCAGATATTCAGGGTGTGGCTCTAGATGACTGCAATAAATAGTCACATAAGTTTTTCGGTTTCCCAGTGCATATAAAAGTTGTTTACACTGTACTGTAGTCTCTTAAGTGTGAGATAGAGTTATGTCCCCAAAAATGTACATAGCTTAGTTGGAAAAATACTTTATTGCTAAAAAAAAATGCTAACTACCATTTGAGTCTTCAGCGAATTGTAGTCTTTTTGCAATAGTAATATTTACGACCACTGATCACAGATCACTGTTAAAAGCATAATAATGAAAATGTTTGGCATGTTGAGAGAATTGCCAAAATGTGACACAGAAATACTAAGTGAGCAAATGCTTTTGGAAAAATAGCTTTGATAGACTTTGTCTACACAGGGTTGCCTCCACTTTGTTAAAAACACAGTATCTATGAAGCACAGTAAGTTCAGTTCAGTCGCTCAGTCGTGTCCGACTCTTTGCGACCCCATGAACCGCAGCACGCCAGGCCTCTCTGTCCATCACCAACTCCCGGAGTCTACCCAAACCCATGTCCATCGATTCGGTGATGCCATCCAACCATCTCATCCTCTGTCGTCCCCTTTTCCTCCCGCCCCCAATCCTACCCAGCATTAGGGTCTTTTCCAATGAGTCAACCCTTCGCATGAGGTGGCCAAAGTATGGGAAGTACAATAAATGAAGTATGCCTGTATGTAGATAATTAACCTATAATCATGTTGGTGCTAATTTTAATTGGCTTCTTTGAGATAATTTGTTTGAACTATAGTCTTCAAGTGGAATTATAAAATCACTGAGTAACCCATAAAGTGTCTTACAGTGCAAGAGTTGACATATTAAGAGAAAGAGCTAATAATAATTTGATCACTTAACATATAGTAATTATTGTTAATTACTACCATTTATGCATATATGTTTTCTATTAATTTTCCATCATGAGATTTTTATATTGAGTGTGTTGTATTTTTTAACCATTGGCTGCCTGTGTCCTTTTCCATTGATTAGAGTACATAAGAAAGAGAGAAGATGAGTAACAAGGGAATCGTGTGGTGTGCCTGATGAAGTAAAGACACACCAGAAATAGCGTTGTTGTCATCCCCACCACCACCACTTAACCATTCTTGCCCTCAAAAGAAAGCAGTCATTTCATCATCTTAGGATGAAACCTGGATGCTGACGGTTTAGGAAAAAAAGGTTGGAAGAAATTGAGTTCCATTTTATATAACACATTATAAATTTCTTGGTTTTTGTTAATACTATGTAGAATTTCACATCAAAGGTCGAAAACACTGTGGTTAAGTTTTCTTACCCGCAGTCAGATTGTGCCTTTCAAACCCTGTCTTTAGAGTGCCTAGGATGGCTGTGTGTTGACTTAATGCACAGTAGAGGATCCTTGACTGATGTTCTCATCCAGAGTCCTTCCTTTTTATTAACTGTATTCGAATGTTCTTTTATATGATATTCAGTTCAGTTCAATCACTCAGTTGTGTCTGACTCTTTGCGACCCCATGAATCGCAGCACGCCAGGCCTCCCTGTCTATCACCAACTCCTGGAGTTTACCCAAATTCATGTCTATCCACTTTTTTTTCATTGTGAAAAAGCATTTGTACTGGTCATAAGAAGGATTCTTATGAATCCTTTATGAGAACAGACATAGTTGATGTGTTACACTGGACACTGCTTTGAGTTCATTAACGTGACTCTAACAGTGGGGTTAGTGTCTTTGCCTTTTTAAAGTATGTGATAGTTATTTTAATGTCAAGAGTATAGTGTTTGCAAGTTTTCAAGGCTTTCATTAATACTTTGTTTTAAAAATAATATCCAGGAATCTGAATTTTCATGAAGTACATTCATATTTTCAGCCTGCTCCTTGAGGTAACAATCTGGGTGTGTGCGTACACAGTAGTTTTATTTTACCTGTTTAAAGTTTCAGAATTCTCTTAGCTTCAGCATTCTTGTCTTTTAAAAGTCAGTGTCCACTCTGTAATGTTTTAGACCTAGACTCTCTAGTATGGTAGCCCCTAGCCATATACGGCTAAAGTTAAAAATTCAGGAGCCTCATGTGGCTAGTAGTTTATGTATTGAACAGCACAGATATAAGACCCCTCTATGGTAACAGATTTCTGCTGAACAGTGCTATTCCTACAATCATCTACTGTGTAATTTTTTTTTTTAATGGTATAGAAATCAGAGCAATGAAGAATATTTTCTAGGAGCAGGGTTATTGTTATTTTCAAAAACACATGATAGCAGTATTTGCCCAGTCTCATCTGGGTATTGGTACTCACGATATGGGAGCACTATTTTTAGAGCCATGCTTCCTTATCTTTTCCACATCGTGGCATACTTGAGAGCAAAAATGTTTGTATGGCACTCTGAGGTCAAGTGCGGGCTCCAGGCTGGAGATCTTAGATTTGGGTGGTTGCAACCCATCCCCTTCCTGGCATACTAGTGTGCTGCAGAGGCACACACAGCTCACAGCTCAGTTTCATAGTGTACTCCTTAATGGATTCCTGGATAAAATTTCTCTTGGACTGTAAAGCAGAATTTGATTTTATTCTCCCTGTTATTCATCCTTTTTATATGTCATATTCCCAGAAAGACCTTGTGAGATCTAGGCATTTTACAACTGAGAACAACTTGGAAAGCATTCATACACTTGGAGATTTAATAGATGCTTATGTACATGGTGGCTCTCTCACTTCACATGCAGATGGCCAAGCCTACAGAAGTCATGGTGTGTCATTTCTCCTTTATTTGATGGGAAGGAGGAAGGAACACCATGGCATGCACCTATTTAATTTCACCATACAAGCCATGAAAATAATTTACCTATCTGAAATACGACCATATTAAATACATGGAGTAAAAAAAACCACAGGAAGCCATGAGTCTGCGTACCTCTCTCCCAGATAAAATTCCACTATGCTATTCATCAGTGGCTTAGTTAGTTATTTCTAAAATTTTATGTTTGTTCATTGGCTTTTGGCAAGATAAATAGTCACAAAACAATAGTGGCTTAAACATAGCTGAAATGAGAAAATTATTTGCCTTTCTCTCTGTATTTCCCACCCTCAAGGATTTAATGTGGGTTGACTTTTATGGTGTAAATCTTTGGCTCTTGTTGTTTCCTGACGTTCAGCCTCTTGCTGTTTAGGCCAGTTGTTTCTAGGATTCCTCAGCCTATGACTTCCTGTTACTCCACTGAGTGAATGGGAGAATGAATCTGGAGTTGGTATGAAGTGTGAGTATTTCACCAAGCCAAGAGTATATACTGGAGTCCAGAGGTCAGGAGTTTTTGGTATAGCATGACTTTGTATCCAAATTAACTAGTTCATTTCACAGGAAATACAAAGTATGAATGCTGTAGGGAAAACTGGCTGAGTTGGACTTAAAAGAGCAGGAGAAAGTTTGCATCTCCAAAGTGGTGCCTATCTGAGGGATTTGAATTTAAAGATAATTTTTACTATGTATGGGGTTTTTTTCCCCCTTATTCCTTGATCTTAGAATCTGACCTACAAGTAAGATGTAGTTATTTGCTGTCAAATAGTTAGCCCCTGCTTATTTTGTCTCTGTAACTGTACTATAATGTGCTTTTAGTGCAAGGACTGTGTGTTTTTAATCCCTTATTATACTCAATACAGAAGTAAATACAGAGCACCTAGTAGAATGGCTTTTAAGTACTTAAAAGCCATTGATGTTGGGCTTTATAGAATAGTACAATATATTCCATTTTACACCTTGGTGATACATTTGCATGTAGCGTAAACACTAGATTTATTCCTTTCTCCTGATACCACCAACCATGGTGAGTTGTCTGGGGCAAAGGTTTTAAGCTGGAGATGGGGTGCTGTCCAGACCTTTTTAAATTAATGCAAATTTTTGTGTGTACTTAAATGTGTACAGTTCCTTGGGAGAGTGTGTATAACTTTCAGTAAATTCTCAGAGTTCCAAAAAGATAAGTGCTTTGGACCTAAACTATGGAGGAAGCAAAGAAAGCTTTAAAAAATCAAGCTCAACTTGGACAAATCACTAAAATGAAAATGATAAAATGCAGTGCTGGTCAGTTTATTGATGTACTACACTGGTCAGTAAGTTTTAAAATTTAAAATATACGATGTTCTTTATTATATAAGTGAAGTGAAGTCGCTCAATCGTGTCTGACTTTTTGCGACTCCTGGACCGTAGCCTATCAGGATCCTCCATCCGTGGGCTTTTCCATGTAAGAATACTGGAGTGGGTTGCCATTTCCTTCTCCATTATTATATAAAGTCACTTTTATAATTCTTAGAGTGAGCTAATGTTGGCAAGAAAATGACCCTTCTCCCATACTAACAGTTTGCTTTTTTATGTAACATGCGTTTGATGGGGTCTTCCCTAATTTAGCATAATGCTTAGTAGTGAAGAACTTGTAACAGTGGGGAATTGTGTAGTGTGATTGCTTTATCTTAATGCCCAATTCTGTAACTTAGAGTTTTTTCTTTAGGAAAATGACTAGTGTCAAAAAAAAAGGAAAAATACCTGATAATTTTATTTGAACTTGACTGTGAAGTTAGAACTGACTTTAGGTGTAACATGACTGATTCTAGTAGCCCCTGCTGTGTCTCTTTGTGGGAACCGCAAGAAGAGCTGTGCATTTTGAAGGTGCACAGTACAAAGCATTGCTGGTATAAGTGTGTTCTATTTACAGACATTTGTTTGAGGCCATAATTTGAATTTATTTATGATTT
This sequence comes from Okapia johnstoni, assembly GCA_024291935.2. Taxonomy (NCBI): domain Eukaryota; kingdom Metazoa; phylum Chordata; class Mammalia; order Artiodactyla; family Giraffidae; genus Okapia; species Okapia johnstoni. The sequence goes on along the minus strand of CM044314.1, from coordinate 35,347,825 downwards.
TAAAGTTCTATCTGAAATTATTTTTGCATTTAAAGAATTTCCCCATTTTAGTTATATCTGTGTTAATTTTATAGACCTTCTTTGAGTTTGCGTATATCAGCTTATCAGAAGTATATAAGAAAAAATTAGCGCAATAATTATTAATGTTTAGTGGTGCTATCATGGAATGTTTCATGATTGTTGATTTCTCTATATTCATGAATTTGGTGAATTATTAATAAAGCACTGATATTTTTTATTTGTTATGTGCCTATTAAAAAAAAATAGTGTCATTGGCTTACTTTGGGAAGAGTTTTGTGGGGGGAGTGAACCAAATATTCATGACTCAAAATATTCATGAAAGAACTTTGCTGCTGCTACTGCTAAGTCGCTTCAGTCGTGTCCGACTCTGTGTGACCCCATAGATGGCAGCCTACCATACCAGGCTCCCCTGTCCCTGGGATTCTCCAGGCAAGAATACTGGAGTGGGTTGCCAGTTCCTTCTCCAATGCATGAAAGTGAAAAGTGAAAGTGAAGTCGCTCAGTCGTGTCCGACTCTTAGCCACCCCACGGACAGCAGCCCACCAGGCTCCTCCGTCCATGGGATTTTCCAGGCGAGAGTACTGGGAGTGGGATGCCATTAGATTTACTTCATTTCTGAGGGCAGGTTGATATATAGACTTGGAATATATTAGGAAAACATGTTGAGTTCTTACTAAGAAACTCTGTCGTGAGTTGGGAGAGAAGAACTAATGTCTTTTTTGTTTGTTTCAATTATACAGCAGATATAATTTCTACAGTAGAATTTAATCATTCTGGAGAGTTACTAGCAACCGGAGATAAAGGTGGTAGAGTTGTCATCTTTCAGCAGGAGCAGGAGGTAAGTGTTTAAAGTTTGATATCTAAATTTCAGTTTGCTCTTGGGACTGGAGCTTATGCTGGAGAATCTCATCAGAGGATGTTGGCAAATTTTTCTTTAAAAATTTGTTGTATATCAAGCAGAATATTGAATGTGTAAATAGCTCTAGTTCTCTTAGCTTTGTGTGTCTGTGTAGATGTGCGTGTTTTGATTTAATTGTGAAAGGATTTGGTTAGAGAAAGGAGTGAGAAGTGTGTTATATAAGATTTTAACTGGTTTTATAGCCTTGGCCCTCATTTTTTTTCTCCTAAAATTCCATAAAGTAAAATTGTCTTGACCTCTTCTCAGTGTATAATTTGCCTTGTGTAATTAGGGGTGGGAGCCTGGTTTAAAGGAAAAAGCTGCTCAACTATTTTTATATCAATTTATACTAATACAATTACTGCAATTTAAGTATAAAGGTTTTAAATGATAGTTGTATGTATACACATGTAATGTGCATAATTTATAAGCTTAGTTACCCCTCTTTAAAGTGGATGTGAAAATTGTTTTCCCTTCTCTTTGAAGAAAGGGATTTCTCATTGCAGAATCTGTGATTAAAGTAGGGTTGATTTGGTTTTGTGTACAACATAGGCACACTTCTATATCTGATTGACTAGGTTTCTCACTAAAATTTTATGCTAAACAAAATTTGTCACACTAGATTTTCCCTTAGTCTCCCCCTCCATTTGTAGATCAAAGCTAATTTATCATTTGATTCCAAACATTCTGTCCCGGTCTATACTATCTTAAAAAAAGTTAAAAATAATGTGGATAAAATGCAGGGCTTTATGAACAGATGTCTAAATCATAACACAGAGTTAGCTTTTAAAGGATTGTGAAATTCCTTAAATAAGCAAGAATCTAGTAATAATACTACTACTTTGCACTTCTATAGCGCCTTTGACCTGAGGATCTCAAAGTGCTTTACAAACACTAATGAATTAATCCTCACAACACCCAGTGAGGTAGGTAATTTAATTTTAAAAGAAATGATTAATAGTGTCTGATTAGAAGATGCACAAGCACTAAATATGTCTCCTTTTATTACTTTTCTTTTGGTTGGAAGGCAATATGAAAATAAGGCTTAAGGTTTTCTTGACAAAGGATGTTTTTGTGGGAAGTGGGGGCAAAATCCGTTTTCTGTTCCTGTTTTCAAGCATCTAAAAACTTGACCATAACAATCTAGGAATACTTGGAGTTGAAATAGAGCCTTACAGATCATTGTAGTTTACCTTTATTTCCAAATGAGAAAGCAGATTGTTAAGAGAGCACTTGATTACCCAAACTCACAACCAGAACCCAGAACTTCCAGCATGTCCCCTCTCGGTGTACTCCAGGGTCTTTCATGTTAAGTCACCAAAATGTGAATGTTAAACTTTGTTCTTTAGAAGCTAGAGCTGGATTTCCTGTAGACTTTCTCTGCCCTTCTGTGGTTTGGTTTTGTTTTTTACTGAAAATTAATGGCATTCTATATTTTTTTGTTTTAAAAACAAAAGGTGTTTGGAGAAAAACATTTAAATTTAACTTTGCTTCCCAAGCATTTCCATCTTGAAGAGCTTTACATTGTGGGTTTCTGAGCCTACATTTTTAATGGGGGCTTTGTGTTATTTAAAAGTATAAATTGTCATTCTTAACTGCATGTAAGTGTTCAAGACAGAAATCCATTATCTAGAACCTCAGATTAGTAGTATGTCTTTTGAGAATTACTTAGTGTAAATATCAGTGTATTTTTTAGTGATATATAACAAAGATGATAATTATTCTCCTTCTTGAAACTTGATGTTGTTAATGTTAATTTGATGCATTTTACCCAGTATATTTTCCACATTTTTTAAGCCCTTATTCTAGAGCTTCTAATATTATGCTGTCTTCAGGACATTCACATATAATGTGTTAATTATAAATGTATGTGCCTTATATCAGTAGCTAACATATTCAGGTTAGATTTTATGAGTTCATAGCTAAATGTCTGTAAAATAGTGTTAGAGTTTGAAAATTGGAAGCGAACTTAGAGATAGTCTTTTTCTAATGTTTAGATAAATCTCAGCAAAAGTTTACATAAAGTTATATTGCTGAGTTTAATAGCAAAGGCCTGGAATTAGAACGTGGATCTCTAAATTTCAGTACAGCTTCTTCTAACCACCACAGCTATTATACATACATTCCAGGGTACGCTGGCACTTAACAAGTGAGTGGTTTTTAGAACCTGCTAGTTCTCTTTGCAAAATGCAATGATGTTTGAACTATCGTGTCTACAGTGGCAGCATTCCTTGCTAAAATTCACTTGACTGGAGACTTAAATATTTCCACTCACTCTTTTTATTGTCCTTACTTAATTAAGAAGAAAAGGTCATACTATAGTAGCAGTGAACTTTGCACCTCAGACTTTAACAGCTTTATCCTACCTTTCTGTCTCACTTAACTCTTAAGGTGTGGCAGGTCCCCTTCCTGTCATGTTGTCGGGCACACTTTGCTGCCTGTCCATCTATTCCCCAGGCAAAGAAACCGGGTGTTCATTTACAAGATTTTCATCTGGTTCAAGTGTATTTCAGCCTGGTGATTCTGTAGCATGTTCTACTGTTTTTCTGTGTGTGTGTTTGTGTGTGTGTGTGTGTGTGTGTGTATTTTAAACTAACATGTTTGAATGATTTTCTGTTTGACAGAATCTCTGAGATAGAAGCAGGGCATGTAGGGAAATTGAGGCACAGGGTAAATCGAGTTTCCAGGAGGCATCACACCCATCACACAGTCACTGAGTCCAGACTTTCGAGTTTCACCCAGTGTTCTGTGTAGTGTGTCCTAAAATAAGGCACCCATCTTGCTGATTTTCACAGCAAGATGTGTGTTAGTTAGGTTGGTACAAAAGTAACTATGGTTTCAGATAATGAATTTTAAATCATAGCTAGGGTCATACACGTATTCATTAATCAAAATAGGAACCATTACAATCAACACATTTTTACCAAATAAGTATGTTTATTCTTGTAGTATAAAGTCCATACTTCAGGATTTGATGGACTCTTGGAAAGCATTTTCTGCTTCCTGCTGGTTGTGGAAGCAGTTTCCCTGCAAAAACTTGTCAAGTTGCTTAAAGAAGTGGTTGGTTGGTTGGCAACGGGTCAGGTGAATATGGCGGATGAGGCAAAACTTTGTAGCCCAGTTTGTTCAATTTTTGTGTTGTGGAGAAGAATTGGGCCCTTTCTGTTGGTCAGTGCCAGCTGCAAGGGTTGCAGTTTTCAGTGCATCTTACTGATTTGCTGAGCATACTTCTCAGGTGTAATCATTTCACCGGGATTCAGAAAGCTGTAGTGGATCAGACCAGTAGTAGACCACCAGTGACCATTACCTTTTTTTGGTGCAAGTTTAGCTTTGGGAAGTGCTTTAGAGCTTCTGCTTGGTCCAGCCACTGCCAGTTTTCATATACAGTCCCCTTTTTGTCACGTCACAATCCGATTGAGAAATGGTTCGTTCTTGTTGTGTAGAATAAGGGAAGACGACACTTCAAAACAACTATTTTTGGTCACCTCATAAGGCACCCACTTACCGAACTTTTTCACCTTTCCAGTTTGCTTCAAATACCGAATGACCACAGAATGTCCGTGTTAAGTAAGTTCTTCAACAACTTCTTGTGTAATTGTAAGAGGATCAGCTTTGATGATGACTCTCAATTAATTGGTTATTGTCAGCTTCCCATGGCCAGCCACTCTGCTGTTCATCTTCAAGGCTCTTGTCTCATTTGCAGAGCTTCTTGAACCACCACTGCACTGTACATTCGTTAGCAGTTCCTAGGCCAATGTGTTCATGCTGAGAGTTGTCTCCACTTCTTTATGACCCATTTTGAACTCAAAAAAATTGCTCGAATTTGCTTTTTGTCTGACATCATTTCCATAGTCTAAAATAAATATAAAATAAACACCTAGTAATAAGTCATTAGCAGAAAAAACATAAAGCAGGAAATTCACGTTAAAATGGTATATAACATAACCACATTTATTTACGGATGTATCCCAAAGAAAAGGCAATGCCAAAGAATGTTCAGGCTACCACACAATTGCACTCATCTTGCACGCTAGCAAAGGAATGCTCAAAATTCTCCAAGTCAGGCTTCAACAGTACGTGAACCGAGAACTTCTAGATGTTCACACTGGATTTAGCAAAGGCAGAGGAACCAGAGATCAAATTGCCAACATCTACCGGATCATAGAAAAAACAAGAAAGTTACAGAAAAACATCTACTACTGCTTTATTGATTATGCCAAAGCCTTTGACTATGTAGATCACAACAAACTGGAAAATTCTTAAAAAGGTGGGAATACCAGACCATCTGACCTGCCTCCTGAGAAATCTGTATGCAGGTCAAGAAGCAATAATTAGAACTGGATACAGAACAGTGGACTGGTTCCAAATCAGAAAAGGAGTACATCAAGGCTGTATATTGTCACCCTGTTTATTTAACTTATATGCAGTATACAGCGTTCAAAATGCTGGGCTGGATGAAGCACAAGCTGGAATCAGGATTGCCAGGAGAAATATCAATAACCTCAGATATGCAGATGACCCCACCCTTATGGCAGAAAGCGAAGAAGAACTAAAGAGCCTCTTGATGAAAGTGAAAGAGGAGAGTGAAAAAGCTGGCTTAAAACTCAACATTCAAAAAAAGATCATGGCATCTGGTCTCATCACTTCATGGCAAATGGATGGGGAAACAATGGAAACAGTGACAGACTTTATTTTGGGGGGCTCCAGAGAAAGCAGGGAAAACCACTAGACCATTCAGGTATGACCTAAGTCAAATCCCTTATGATTGTACAGTGGAAGTGACAAATAGATTTAAGGGACTAGATCTGATAGAGTGCCTGATGAACTATGGACAGAGGTTCGTGACATTGTACAGGAGACAGGGATCAAGACCATTCCCATGGAAAAGAAATGCAAAAAAGCAAAATGGCTGTCTGAGGAGGCCTTACAAATAGCTGGGAAAAGAAGAGAAGCGAAAAGCAAAGGAGAAAAGGAAAGCTATTCCCATCTGAATGCAGAGTTCCAAAGAATAGCAAGGAGAGATAAGAAACCCTTCCTCAGCGATCAATGCAAAGAAATAGAGGAAAACAACAGAATGGGAAAGACTAGAGATCTCTTCAAGAAAATTAGAGCTACCAAGGGAACATTTCATGCAAAGATGGGCTTGATAAAGGACAGAAATGGCATGGACCTAACAGAAGCAGAAGATATTAAGAAGAGGTGGCAAGAATACACAGAAGAACTATACAAAAAAGATCTTCATGACCCAGATATTCACGATGGTGTGATCACTCACCTAGAGCCAGACATCCTGGAATGTGAAGTCAAGTGGGCCTTAGAAAGCATCACTACGAAGAAAGCTAGTGGAGGTGATGGAATTCCAGTTGAGCTATTTCAAATCCTGAAAGATGATGCTGTGAAAGTGCTGCACTCAATATGCCAGCAAATCTGGAAAACTCAGCAGTGGCCACAGGACTGGAAAAGATCAGTTTTCATTCCAATCCCAAAGAAAGGCAATGCCAAAGAATGCTCAAACTACCACACAATTGCACTCATCTCACATGCTAGTAAAGTAATGCTCAAAATTCTCCAAGCCAGGCTTCAGCAATACGTGAACCATGAACTTCCAGATGTTCAAGCTGGTTTTAGAAAAGGCAGAGGAACCAGAGATCAAATTGCCAACATCCACTGGATCATCGAAAAAGCGAGAGTTCCAGAAAAACATCTATTTATGCTTTATTGACTATGCCAAAGCCTTTGTGTGGATCACAATAAACTGTGGAAAATTCTGAAAGAGAAGGGAATACCAGACCACCTGACCTGCCTCTTGAGAAACCTGTATTCAGGTCAGGAAGCAACAGTTAGAACTGGACATGGAACAACAGACTGGTTCCAAATAGGAAAAGGAGTAAGTACATAAAGGCTGTATATTGTCACCCTGCTTATTTAACTTATATGCAGAGTACATCATGAGAAACACTGGGCTGGAAGAAACACAAGCTGGAATCAAGATTGCCAGGAAAAATATCAAGAACCTCAGATACGCAGATGACACGACCCTTATGGCAGAAAGTGAAGAAGAACTAAAGAGCCTCTTGATGAAAATGAAAGAGGAGAGTGAAAAAGTTGGCTTATACCTCAACGTTCAGAAAACTAAGATTATGGCATCTGGTCCCATCACTTCATGGGAAATAGATGGGGAAACAGTGGAAGCAGTGTCAGACTTTATTTTTTGGGGCTCCAAAATCACTGCTGATGGTGATTGCAGCCATGAAATTAAAAGACGCTTACTCCTTGGAAGGAAGGTTATGACCAACCCAGATAGCATATTTAAAAGCAGAGACATTACTTTGCCAACAAAGGTCCGACTAGTCAAGGCTATGGTTTTTCCAGTAGTCATGTATGGATGTGAGAGTTGGACGATAAAGAAAGCTGAGCACCAAAGAATTGATGCTTTTGAACTGTGGTGTTGGAGAAGACTCTTGAGAGTCCCTTGGACTGCGAGGAGATCCAACCAGTCCATCCTAAAGGAGATCAGTCCTGGGTGTTCATTGGAAGGACTGATGTTGAAGCTGAAACTCCAATACTTTGGCCACCTCATGTGAAGAGTTGACTCATTGGAAAAGACCCTGATCCTGGGAAGGATTGGGGGCAGGAGGAGAAGGGGACGACAGAGGATGAGATGGTTGGATGGCATCACCGACTTGATGGACATGGATTTGGGTAAGCTCCGGGAGTTGGTGATGATCAGGGAGGCCTGGAGTGCTGCGATTAATGGGGTCGCAAAGAGTCGGACACGACTGAGCGACTGAACTGAACTGAAAAGCATTGCAGGTGGTGACTGCAGCCATGAAAAGACTCTTGCTCTTTGGAAGAAAAGCTTTGACAAACCTAGCACCATATTAAAAAGCAGAGACATTACTTTGCCGACAAAGGTCCGTCTAGGTAAAGCTATGGTTTTTCTAGTAGTCGTGTATGGATGTGAGCGTTGGACCATAAAGAAAGCTGAGTGCTGAAGAATTGATGCTTTTGAACTATGGTGTTGAGAATACTCTTGCGAGTCCCTTGGACTGCAAGGAGATCAAACCAGTCAATCCTAAAGGAAATCAGTCCTGAGTGTTCATTGGAAGGACTGATGCTGCAGCTCCAGTAGTTTGGCCACCTGATGTGAAGAAGTGACTCATTGGAAAAGACCCTGATGCTGAGAAAGACTGAAGACAGGAGGAGAAGGGAACGACAGAGGCTGAGATGGTTGGATGGCATCACCAACTCGATGGACATGAGTCTGAGTAGGCTCCAGGAGTTAGTGATGGACAGGGAAGCCTGGCATGCTGCAGTCCATGGGGTTGCAAAGAGTCTGACACGACTGAGGAACTGAACTGAATTGATTCCTATATCAAAACGGTAAAGTTCAACAGGTGCAAAACTGCAGTTACTTTTGTAACAGCCTAAATAATAGCTTTTGACATCAAAGTGGATGGGGCAGTATTCTTTCTGATGATGGTAATGGAGAGCCCAAGCAGCTGTCAGACTGTGGTGTTCCATACTTTTTAACGGATCTTTATTTCTATGGGTCCTCACAGGAGGTGGTCAGCACTTGTTGAAGTAACTGGTTTCCTGTTTGCTTTGGATTGCTCAGACCTTCTTCTGGTTTCTCTGAGACTTTCTGATACATACAAGCTAAAATGTTGGGGGAGGGTTAGTATTTTTAAGAGACAGTTAAGGAGAAAGGTGAAGAAAAGGTTGTTCTTACTGATTTTTCTGGATTGTTAATGCAGCCTTTGTTTTCTACCACTGCTGGTTACTTAATAGGATTTCTTTCTCACTTTTCTGTTTTTAATGTAGTATTCCCAAAACTTAACAGGGTTTAGAAGAAACCTTTAGCATGCTTATCTCCAAAGATATGGATAGTGTTGTTTATATGTTTGTATTCCCTTTCTAAATTATTTGGAAAGACTAGAATGAGAGTCAACCACATGGTATTGTTTAATAGAATTTAATATCATATATACAAAGGGCTTGGTTTAGTGTATTGTTTATTAAAGTGAAGGGACAGAATCTGCTGTTTTAGGCTGACAGGGTAGCGTTCTCTTGGGAGTTGAGTAGTATGTGGACCCTAGATTTGCAGCTCCTGGCAATGCAGTCTGCTTTTACCAATAAAGAAACGGAGGAGCTCAGAGAGATTACTGATCAGAAGTCTACAGTTACCAAAGAAATGAACTCTTACTCTAGAACCCTTGCTGTTACTCCCGATTCCCTGCCTCTTGCATTCCCCTTTCTGACCCGGGTTCAGCAACAACAGTTGATGTGCCACACTCTCTGCCAAGCTCCCTAAATCTTATTCATCTTCACAGTAAAATAACGGAGATGTTATGCTTGCTTACTACGTCTCAATTTATTACAAATTTATAAGTGAATTGAGACCTAAGTTAAATGCCTTTTCTAAGATTGCACAGCTAGTCAAGTAGGTTAAAAAAAAAAAGCTAATTCAGTATAAATGGAATGACTATCCACAATGAAAAACAAGTCTTAACTTCTCTAAATAACGAATCTAAGTGGTATAAATCAAGAAAATCAGTTTCATTTATAGTAATGAGAAGACTTGGTCCTCAGACTTTTTAATAGGAATGATGTTTTCTGTGGAAGTTTAGTGGCAGAAAAGTTGGAGTTTGGAAGCCTTGAGAGTTTAGAGGCCTCGGCTCTAGTCCTCATTCATATCCGTTCACTTGTCCAAGCACCTCTCTTGTTCAGCCGTCTGTTCTCCAGATTTCTAGCTTCAGTTTACCTCTTAATATTCCCAGTAATTAAAATTACTGGTTCTATGCCTTGCTCTTATTCCGTGTCATGGTTTAGAACTAAATTATTCTGGGTAGTTATACAGTCTGAATCATAACATTTTAACCTTTTTAGATTTTATAACATTTTAAAGCATTACAGTTAACCCTTTGAACAACATAGAGTTTATCCCTATATAATTTATGGTCATCCCTCAGCATCCTCTGATACATAGTACAGTTGTATTTACTATTAAAAAAATACACATGTAAGAGCAGTCCTGCACTGTTCAGGGATCAGCTGTATTAACTGTAATCAAGACATTTCCATGGTTGGTTGAATCCACAATATAGAGGACCAAGTATAAGTTATACCTGGACTTCCCACTGTGCAGAAACTTGGCACCCATAACCTCTGTGTTAATATATCTTTGCGTACATTGTTTTTCATCAGGTTATACTTTGAAGTGGAATTGTTGAGTACATCTTTTAAGGCTTTCAATAAGCTTTTCTCCAGAAAAGCTGTGTAAATTTATACTTCTCCCTGTAGTGTATAATTTTTGTCCATATTCTCATCATTAAAGCGATGATCATTATCATTTTTTAAATTCTTCATTGGTTTAAAGGCAAAACATTATTCTTTAATTTTGCGTACTAACGATGAGTAGTTATATATTTGCTGACCATTTTTTAGGTAAGTTACCAACTGTTGACCTTTTCATCTCTCAAGGGGGAGAGTATTAATATTTTTACTAATTATTTTTAAGGACTTGAAAAGATAGTAATATTTTTTACACATGAAAGGTAGTAACCTTGTCTTATGATGCACTTTTCTCCCTAGAATGCTTTTTTTTTTTAACTTGTAAATATTTTTCTTCTTACCTTGCTAGAAGTCAACCTTTCTCTGCTCTTTGCTTTCACTTTTATATTTAGAAGCTCCTTTTCACTTGAGAATTATATAGAAATTCAGTATTGTACTTTCTCTTAGCTTCTTTTATTTACTTTTTAAATGTTTAATTCTTCCCTCTGAAATTTATTTTTGTGTAAGAAATGAAGTTCTAATTCTCTTTCCAAATGTTTGTTTGGCTCGAACACCATTGGATTTTACTGCTGTTTTCTATTTTGGTTTGGTTGAATCTCAGGGGCATACTTGAGTTCATGACACTACCACTAGAGATCATGGCCAGGCCCTTTATTTAAGTAAACATGCACATAGGTGTGCAGTAGTGCACATATTAACTTTTATTTGCATAAGGTGCTGCCATTCACCTCTCACTTCATAGATATCTGTTTGAATGTGTTCTTGTAATTTTCATATTGTTTTTGTGTTCAGTTCAGTTCAGTCGCTCAGTCGTGTCTGACTCTTTGCAACCCCATGAATCACAGCACGCCAGGCCTCCCTGTCCATCACCAACTCCCGGAGCTTACCCAAACCCATGTCCATCGAGTCGGTGATGCCATCCAACCATGTTATCCTCTGTCGTCCCTTCTCCTCCTGCCCCTAGTCCTTCTCAGCATCAGGGTCTTTTCCAATGAGTCAGCTCTTCACATGAGGTGGCCAAAGTATTGGAGTTTCAGCTTCAACATCAGTCCTTCCGATGAACACCCAGGACTGATCTCCTTTAGGATGGACTGGTTGGGTCTCCTTGCAGTCCCAGGGACTCTCAAGAGTCTTCTCCAACACCACAGTTCAAAAGCATCAATTCTTCGGCTCTCAGCTTTCTTCACCGTCCAACTCTCACATCCATGTTTTTGTGTACTGAACTGTATTTATTTGTGGCAAAATATAACATTCAACTTCCCAGCTGTTTCCATGTGTACAGCATGGTTTTGCCAACCACATGCACATTACTGTGCCTCAAAACCCCCAGTATAACTGGAACTCTGAACCTACTAAACAGCAGCTTCTTGCCATCAACTTCCCTCCAGTCCCTGGATGTCATCATTCTACTTCCTGTTTCTGTGAGGTTGACTGCTGTAGTTAATCCATATATATAAGTGGAATTGTGCAGTATTTATCATTAATGACTGGCTTTATTTTATTCAGCATAATGTCCTTAAGGTTCATCCATGTTGTAGCCTGTGATAGGAGTTCCTTTTTTTTTAAAGGCTGAATAATTTATATGTGTATATACATGGGTGTGCACATACCCACCCATCACATTTTCTTTATTCATTTATCCATCAGTGGACATTTAGCTTATTTCTACCTCTTAGCTATTGTGAATAATGTCTTTTGAGATTCCTTTTTCACTTCTTTTGGGTTTATACCCAGATTGCTGGATCATCCAGTAGTTCTTTTTTTTTGCATCGATGTGGCATATGGGATCTTAGTTCCTAACCAGGGATTGAACCTATGGCCCCTACAGTGGAAGCATAGTCTTAACCACTGCAATGCCAGGGAAGTCCCTATTATTTATATTTTTGAGGAACCATCATACTATTTTCAAAGTGGCTACATAATTTGTATGCTATTTTTTTTTTTTTTTTTTTCTTTTAACTCTGTTGAAATATACACAGAAAAATACACAGAACACTAGTGGATTATCATGCAGCAGATATCTCAGTCAGGAGCTAGAACTTCTCCACTTTATCAACCTTCCTCATTCCCAATCCAAGCCACTCCTTTCTCTTTCCTCCTTATAAGTCTTTTAACACTTAGTTGGGCCTGTAGTTTTAGAACTTTTTATAGATGGAATCTACAGTAAGTATTCTATGTCTGGCCTTTTTGCTCAGTTTTTGTTGGTGTAATAATTTGCTCACTTTCATTACTATATTGTGGTCTTCTGTATTACTGTACCACAATCTATCCATTTTCTTACAGATGCAGATGTTTTGGTTGGTTCAGTTTGTGGCTGTAAAGAATAAAAAGTTGTAAGACAGCCTAGTAAAATAAAAAAAAATACAGCATAGTGAAAAGGGAAGCCTAGTGTGCTGCAGTCCATGGGGTCACAACGAGTCGGACATGACTGAGTGAACAACAATAGTAAAAAGTGGTTCTGCCCATTTTATTCTCATGAACAATATATGAAAATTCTGGCTCTTCCACATCTTTGCCAATGCTTTGTCCGTAATTTTATAATTTAAGCATTTTGAGATTATGAGATTAAAACTTGTTATAGTTTTAATTTGTACTTGATTGATTAATACTGAGGTTCAGCATCTTTTTATGGGTTTATTGGCCATTGGATATCATCTTTTGTGAAGTACCTGCTAAAATTTCTTGCACTTTTTTCTACTGGATTCTCTGTCGTTTTTCTCACTGATGTGTAGGCTTAGCACCTTTTGAATATTAACCCTTTGCCAGTTGTATTTGTTGGAAGTATCTCCCATTTTGTGACTTACCTTTTTATTTTTCTGAATGATATCTTTTGATAAGTAGTGATTATTAATATAATTCAGTTTATCTATGTTTTTCTCTAGACTTACTGCTTTTTCTTTCCTGTAAAAGAAATACTTCTCTACCCCAAGGTCCAGGAAGATAATATATTCCTGTTATTGTTTAGATCTGTGCTTTCCAGTATGGTAGTTACTAGCTCCATGTGGCTATGTAGAATTTAATTAGTTAAAATAAATGTAAACTTCACTTTCTTAGTCACAGTGGCTACATTTCTGGTGCTCAACAACCACATATGACTGGTGGCTACCATATTGGACAGCACAGATAAGGACTATTTCCATTGTTGCAGAAAGCTCTCTTGGGTAGTGCTGTACTAGAAGCATTTACAGTTATATTCCTGATTCACCTGGAATCAATTTATATGAGTGGGCTTAAGGTGGGTGTAGTAAGGGTCAGGGTTTGTTTTATTATATTGAATATATGAATAACCAATTAACCGAAAACTAGTGAAAAGACCATCCTGGCCCAGCAATTCCACTTTTGTCCTAATTCAGACCTACCTGAATTATATGGACTTTAGTTTCTACTTTTGACTAAAGTTTCGTATACACAAGTTACCTGAAGGCAGAGATTCTGTGTTATTAAATCTCTGTATACCTCTGGGACCCAGTGTACATAGTACTGTAGTCTTTTGCTTACATTAAAAATAGCATTCATATTAAAAATTGAATTGCTGTTTATTGTAACTTTCTTGGAGAATAATATGACAAATATTTTGAGACTGAGTAAGTAATTTTCAGTGGAAGAGACATGGAATTTCTTTGAAAGAGACACTGGCATATAGCTATTAAATGCGTTGGGTTATTAGAGTTGGTGTAAGAGTATTATAATGAGACCAAGATTTCTCAGTTTGAATTTTACTCCTTCCACATCCCCAGTGTGCATTATGTGTTCTGCATTCTCAGTATTGGTAAACGCACACAATAATAATTAATCCAAATACAGCTGTGACCATGAATGATCAATCCAGTTAATCAAGCCACTGGAAAAAACAACCTAAAGCCTATGCTTATGAGATAATGATTCAATAAGATTTTCTTTTTATAAGGAGAGTAATAATAATGATCAACAGGCCATTCTTAGTATCACATCATCTTAAACATTTCATTTGTTAATTCATATTTACTTAAAATAGTTGATTATAAATATTACCTTTCTTTTAAACTATTTTCCCATTGATTCTTTGAACTAGACATTTAATGTTTTTGGTGGAAAGGTTTTTGATTGTGTGATGATGGATTAATAAGTGAAACTCTAGAAATGGTTACAATTTTCATTTTTGCTAAGGTATTAGTGTTAACTGAAGAAGTTCACAAGCAGTCTCTATCCAATAGCTTAAATTATATTCACTTGCACTGATACTAAATGAAATAAATCATTGGTGTGTGCTAGACTCATAATTAAGAAAGATAATTTAGGGAGAGTTAGCGTTTGTTGCTGGGTAGTGTTGGATGTGGTCTCAGTGAGTAATACAGCCCTGTAAATGTGGTCTTGAGTGGGAGAGGTTGGGGTCGAATGTGCCATTGCACTTACAAGGGCTCTTCTCTTCAAGAGCTTTCCAGCAGTGAAATGACCTAAAGGCAGGCATGAGAAAGGCAGAGAAAGAAGGTGTGCCTCATCCTTCTTTCTGCTGTTTCTGATGAGTTTTTCTTATTTAGTCTTTACTTTTGGATGAAACTTGTTATGTATGCTTGGTAGTCCTCTATTAAGTATGTCATATATAATGGTAAAGTAGCAATCAAAATGATCCATATTTTAATATCACTTTCCCTAATAAATTGTGCCTGATTAAGTAAAGGATTTATCTAGCTTTTCTTGTTTTTCTTTCAAGCATTTGTATTTATTCCTTGGAAGCTTTAAAAAACAATAGAATTGTATATAAGATGATATAAGGTCTGTTAGAATTGATTAAATGTTTGATTAATTTGAAATATTTCTCAACTGGTCCAAATATTTTTGTTTCCATTTTAGAACAAAATCCAGTCTCATAGCAGAGGAGAATATAATGTTTACAGCACCTTTCAGAGCCATGAACCAGAGTTTGACTACTTGAAAAGTTTAGAAATAGAAGAAAAGATCAACAAAATTAGGTGGTTACCCCAGAAAAATGCTGCTCAGTTTTTATTGTCTACCAATGGTAAGTGTACATTTTTTCTTTTCATATACCCACTATGTATACATATCCTGTGGGTTATTTTCCCCTTTTCAAAGAGGAGTAGTTGTTAAGAGAGCTCTGGAGATAGACATTTGAAAATATTTCTTCTCCATATAGAATGTAAACTCTTCTTTTTTTGTCTTTCCTTTTTTATTTTCTTTCAGTTTTTAAATTCTCTAAAAGAGCTCCTCAGGTGTCCTTGTTCTTTAGTACACACACCGTTTGTAGTAAAAAGAATGAGGTTTACATTTGTTTGGGGTCAGATCCTATTCCTGCTCCTTCTTGGCTTAGGAGCCTTGGGCAGGTTGCTGGCCCTGCTCAGATCTCCTCGTCTGCACACTCGGGGTGATGGGTTTGCATTACCGTCTAGTTGCGGGGAATACACACGATGACTCCTGGTGTACACAGTGAGTGCTCAGTACGTGTTCATTTCCTTCCTTCCTTCCTTTTTTAAGTGTGCCTAACTCGCCAAAGAGTATTTCATACTACAAATGAAAAACAGTGTCAAAGGACGGTCCCCACTCCAGGACACTCTCTAGGAGAGCGCTCGTCTTACTTGATCCTCGTTCAAGAAGGACACAAACTGGAGTTGCCTCGTTGCCATACTGTCTTGTTTCTGTAGGAAGAGTTACTAAATGAAAGTTAGAATTATATAGTGACTCTATCAGAATTTAAAGTCCTTTATGACAGGTTAAGAAGTGGGTCACTTCTTTTTGTTCTTATTTTCGCCTGAGTTGTGACTTGGCTTATCCCTGCGGATTTGGGTAGAGAGAGTCATTAGCATGGTTGAGGAATACTTCCAGGTGTTTTGGGTAGCCAGTCTGTAAAAATTTAAATTAAAAGCTTTTTGGTGCTGGAACAAGGATTGGGGAAGACTTCCATTTTCTCATCCCCTTGGTATTAGTAAAATCAGATATTAGATATTAGCACTTAGAACTCACCATTCTTTAGCACTTGCAGAATCCAAACTCAGGTGACTTTGGTTGACATGGTAGAAAACATTAAGTGCTGGCTTAGGCCTTCTCACCCACTGTGTCAAATTCTTGGAAATGCATTCCACAGAATGATACCACTGGCTGATAACATGAACTGCATTTTCCTCTCCTCTTATTAAAAGGAAAAATACATAGAAATAATGATTTAAAGCTTGTAATTTACAGCATTATAAATGGAGGCTATGTGTTTACTCATGTTGTACGTTGGTTTCTAATCTTGGTTCAGTTTTGATTTGTATAGTTAACTAAGTTCTTTCAAACAGCACTTCAGGTACTGCTCTTTGACATCAAATAATATGTATTATTGTGGAGAAGGAAATGGCAACCCACTCCAGTATTCTTGCCTGGAGAATCCCATGGATAGAGGAGCCTAGCAGACCATGGTCCATAGGGTCACAGAGAGTCGAACACGACTGAAGCAACTAAGCACGCATGCAATGTGTTATACAATTTAGGCAGTTTCTACTTTGGAAGTAAATGTCCCAGGAAGTGTGTTTGCTCCTAGTAATTTTGGCAGTTCGCTTCTTACAGGCTAAATTGTTTTATTTTTTATAGAGGGGAATTTTTAAAATACAAGCCGAAGTAGCATAATGAAGTCCCATATACCAAACAACCAGCTTCAGCAGTTCTCAGTTCATCACCAATTGTGTTTCGCTGGTACTTCTTACCCTGCCTTCTCAGTATTATTTGAAAGCAAACCCCATTTCATCTCTCAGTTCTCATTTGTATCTCTGCGTGTCGTCCATGCAGGTTTCCTCTGTGATTTGAAATAAAGAAGGCATCATATAATCAACACAGCCTTTCTAGACACTGAACTCAGCAAGAGCTCAGTGGAAGGAGAAACCACTGGAAATTCCAAGGGTTGGGTCAGAGGTTATGTGAATCTAAGTGCTGTTTTTGTGTAGACAGAATAAACTGTTTCCCAAATAGGATTATGTAAATTTGAAAAATCATTGATTAGTAATACAGCTTATTTTTAAGGGCAATACACAATGCATTGTACATGTTTGGGGTTTTTTTTTGTTGTTGTTGTTAATGCATACTAAGTAAAACACAACTTTGGGGATGGTAGCTGTATTCTTCTTGGGCTAAAAGTAGAGTCCAGTGTGGAAGAATGTAACAAGCATGAAAATTTTACAAACCACAGTATCTTGGGGTGCTGAGAATAGGAAAAGGGATGAGAGGAGTAGGACTTGAGCTGCATCAGCAAAGCTTTATTCTTTGAAAAGCGAGAAGGCAAAAATGGGAAAATGTCAACTTCTGTTAAATCTGAGCAGTATCTCTATATTATTTGGTATAGTTTTCTCTGACAGACAGCATAATATCTGTACTTTCTCTCTTCATAATGTAATGGGTCTTTATACTCACAGAAGGGTTAGAAAACTACTGGGGAGACTGATGGAAAATAGGACCAAACGTTCCAACTTTGAGTAATCAGAATTAATCTTCATCTTTGCATTGGCTTTCTGTGATCGTCACTATTCAAGTATTTCCCAGATCGTTTTTACTTAAATAATTTCATAGTCATCTTCTTATAACTTTATTCATTTAGTGTTTCTTCAAGTGATTTTATTCTCTTTCTCCTTAATCTCCTTTGCCTTTCTCTGAATTCTCTTCAGTTTCTCTATGTTGCAAAAACATCCAGCTCTAAAATTTGTTGACCATGGGTCTTTGAATATATGACTAATAAAAGTTCACTTGTGAATAGGTTGTCTTAACAGCTTATTAATAAGAAGCTGTTTGGATTCTATGTAAAAGCCACACATCCACAAAGGAAAACTTGGTAGCGTTGGTTTTCCCTGTTCTAACCCTCTGTGGTGAGGGGAACACTGGGACTCTGAACTTCTGAAACACTTTAGATATCAGTATTGACAATGTCAGGAAACGCTGTAGAGCAGTGGTTCTTAACTTTTTGACCATAACACTTCTCTCTAAGGAATCTAATAACCCTCTTCACAGAAAATGAGTATATTCATGTACTCTTGTGTGCAGTTTTTTGGAGTTTGGTTATTCTCATGTACCTCCAACTACAGACCCAAAATTCCAGGTAAAAGTAACTGCTGGACTTCTTTGGTGGCTCAGTGGTAAAAGAATCTGCCTGCCAATGCAGGAGACGTGAGGTCGATCCCTGGTCCAGGAAGATCCCACATGCTGTGGAATGACTGAGCCCATGTGCCACAACTACTGAGCTTCTGCTCTAGAGCCCATGCTCCACAACAAGAGAGACCACCACAATGAGAAGCGTGCACACCGCAACTAGAGTGGAGGCCTCTCCCCCCACCCCCACAACTGCTTGCTGCAACTAGAGAAAGCCTGCTCACAGTAACGAAGACCCAGTGTAGCCATAAATAAATAAATAAATCTTTTAAAAAAAGAAGACAAACCTGCAAGCCCCAACAGCACAGCCCAAAAAAAAAAAAAAAGTTTTTAAAAATACTATAGAGCATAAGAATTTTTTTTTTTTTAATTCCCAACCTTCCTGTTCACAAGCACTGCACTGATATTGTGTAGTACTTCTTGGTCTTTTGTTTATGCCATTAAAAGTTTTTAGTACTCTCTTAAGTCACAGATTTTATCACTTTAAAATTTTTGTTCTGAAGTTTAATTTGTTTCAAAAATCTGTTTACCCATTTTTTTTCTTTTTCTTTTTCTTTCTCTTTCTTTGTTTTTCTATAACACTACTAGGAACCACAAACTAATTACATCTTATTTGAAATGTTTGATAAGTTTATTGTGATTTCTTTATCTGGATCTTTAATAAGGATGATGAATTTGAGCAGGCCATAAGAAATCATGGGAATGTGTGTGTGGTGGTGTTGGAGGGGTTCATCCTTATAACTTTTAGATGATAATTTCTCCTAAAATGTAGAATTCAGGTATGGCTCATTTATATGATAGATTTGGGGACAGGTTAAATACTCTAAAATGTGTCATTCTTTACCTAAATTATATAAATATATGTAAACCAAATGGCACATGGAAAACACATATAACTTAACTGCAATATAACTGAAAACCCGTTACATAGGGTTCAGATGAAATAGTTAGCTACAAGCTAGTAAAGTTGGCAGTTGTTCTCTGTGTACATGTCATCTCTGCCAGGGGCACCCGAAGTGGTGCTTAGCGTGCTCTTCTCTACTGGGCAGAGGGGTGCCCAAGCTGGAGGAGTCCCTGCTATGTATGTCTCTTTATGATGGAGCACCACAAAGTACTCTATACACTGCTTTTCAGATTCTGGTATACCCATTTGCTTATGAAGGGCCATTAAGATGTGGCATTTTATAAGTGCAGTTTTAAGCTTATAATAGGCATGCGTGCTCAGTTGTGTCCGATTCTTTGCAACCCCATGGGCTGTAGCCCACTAGCCTCCTCTGTCCATGGGATTCTCCAGGCAAGAACACTGGAGTGGGTTGCCATTTCCTACTTCCCAACCCAGGGATCGAACCTGCATCTCCTGTGTTGGCAAGTGGATTCTTTACACTGGGCCACATGGGCACACAGAGTTAAATAAATGTGCTTAACTCCATCGTGATGTAAATGGTTGATTGAGTAAATAAATAAGTGGGGAGAAAGGATGCTTGTTACAGAGAATTTCAAATAACAAGTGGATGGATACTCCTCCCTGCCCAGACTGTAACTTGTCCTATTAGACATGGATGGACTTAGTACCTCATTTCCAAAGGGGGAGACAGTAAGTGTGCAGTGGAGAAACCTGGCAGTTTCTTTCTTAGCCAAGTGATCACTAGTGGAAAAGTCATGTCAGTACTGTGTATACATTTACTTCACTCTGGGCTCTTCCTGATACTGCATGATCCCAATCTGATCATGAGGGAACGACAGATACGCCCAGTGGAGGGACATTCCACACACTTTGCCACTGCTTCTCAGAACTGTCAGGATGAAGAAAAATAAGAAAGTCTGAGAAATTGTTGCAGAGAGACTAAGGTGACTTGACAGCTAAATACAGTGTTGTTTGGATCCTGGGACAGAAAGGAGGCATTGGTGGAAAACCTGATGAAATCAGAGTAAAGTCTGAAGTCTAGTGAATGGTAACGTGGAATGTTAATTTCTTAGTTTTAACAAATGTACCATGGTTGCATAAGATGCTGACATTAGCAAAAAACTGAGTGAAGAGTATATGGAAACACACTCAGTGCTCTTTGCAACTTTTCTGTAATTCTAGACTTACTTCAGAGGTAAAGCTTATTGTAAAAAGCACTATTTTATGTATTCTTGAAACTGAATAATTTTGTCTTAAAGGACTTGGGGACGTATGCTTTTAATTGGTAAACTATTTTCAGGCCCTTGTACTTACTTGAATTGAATCACAAATGTAACAGAGGAAAAGAAAGATTTTAAACAGATCCATCCAGACCTGTTAAGAAGTTTGTGGAGTTTTTGAGAGCATCTGCTAGGAAGTGTGAGACCAAGGGAGGGAGATAGCCTTACCATTTTTACTCTTAATTGTCCCTGGTGGCTCATATGGTAGAGAATTTGCCTGCAGTGCAGAAGACTCGGGTTCCATCCCTATGTCGGAAAGATAGCCTGGAAAAAGGAATGGATACCCACTCCAGTATTCTTGCCTGGAGAATTCCATGAACTAGGAAAAACTGAGCCTCGTGGGCTATACAGTCCATGGAGTGGCAAAGAGTTAGACCTGACGGAGCAACTAACACTTAGGCTATTTTAACCGACTTTGGTTTTCTGTGTAAAAGTTAAATATTAAGCATTATGCATGTATAGACGTATGACTAAACATGAGCTTAGTTGCTCAGTTATGTCTGACTCTGTGACCCCATGGACTGTAGCCTGCCAGGCTGCTCTGTCCATGGGATTCTCCAGGCAAGAATACTGGAGTGGATTGCCACACCCTCCTCCAGGGGATGGACAGACACACACACACAGTTTCCCCCGCCCCCTCTAGCTATAATTTTTGAAGGATAAGGACCTGGCTGTGACCTGATTTTAATATTAAATGATATTTAATGAGTGCCATTAACAGATTTTTTTATTTCTGCACTATTTTTGTATGTACAGATGCGTTTATTCACCTGGTAGTAGAAAGTTTGTGTTTTATTAAGTCAGATCAGGGATTTTATTCTTGGGATCCTTTTGGGTGAGATATGAAATTGCATGTTTAAATATATCTTAAAATGTTTTTCTTCTGTCAAGGTTAATCTCATTTTTTAAGACTTTCTTTATTTTTTCCCCAGATAAAACAATAAAGTTATGGAAAATCAGTGAAAGGGACAAAAGACCAGAAGGGTATAACTTGAAAGAGGAAGATGGAAGGTATAGAGATCCTACTACAGTCACTACACTACGTGTAAGTACATGTTAAAAAAAAAAAAATTATTCCAATGAGTAGTCTTCTGTACTGTTACTATATAGTCTAGATCCTCAACAGAACATGAATAGGAAAAATTACACTCTGCCCCTTCCCAAGATTCTGTGACCGGAGAGAACATTAAAGACTCAAATTTTAAACAGACCCTGACCTACAGACGAGTCTCACTGTGGCCAGGGACTGAACCAAGACTCAGCACAAGACTGTGTTTTGATTTGTTTTGTTTTTTACTATGCCACCACGCTCTCGTTTGTTCTTACGGTTTGGTTGTCAGCTGTTAGAAAGTTAAGTTTCGAGATTAACTTTCTTTGGAGATAAAAAAAGTAAAAATGGACTCAATCTTCTAGTTGCAATGAAAAATACCAAGAATTTGATGCTTTGGGCTGATTTCCTTTTTAGCCACTTTAAATCATAAACATTTATTAACTTCGCAAGTCTTTTAAGCAAAAGATTGAAACTAGGAAAAACTACAAATTCTGATAGTATTGCTATCTGTAAAGGAAGGCAAATTTATTTTTCATTTTCCCATGTCAACACTTTAAGCAATCAATATCAGTTGCTTTATAAAACTAAATCTGTGTAGTATTATGCCATTTAATGTTACCTCAGAAGTTGGAGTAATGAAGTCTTCTGAACCTTCAGTTCTCTTGTAGAAAGTGAATATTGTAATCACTTCTTTTTCATGTCTTATTGACAGGTGCCAGTCTTTCGGCCCATGGACCTAATGGTTGAGGCCAGTCCACGAAGAATATTTGCCAATGCTCATACATATCACATCAACTCAATTTCTATTAATAGTGATTATGAAACGTATTTATCTGCAGATGATCTGCGGATTAATCTTTGGCATCTGGAAATAACAGACAGGAGTTTTAGTATCCATTTGGTTTTCCTTTTTTGGTGTTGGGTAAAGAAGGCATGTTATCCTCATACTGGGTTTATTTTCATTCTCTCATTAGTGTGTTTTGATTCTTATATAGTAGCTTATTACTTTATAGTACTTTTTTTGTGTATAAGTTATTAAACACTGGGTGAAATTATTTGATAAAAGGCATAATGTATCAATTTAAAAACTGGGTTCTTGGAATTTTAATGAATTTTTCTCTTTGTATCTATGAAAATAGAAAAAAACTTTTTAATAGCTGTTTCTTATAACAGAAACAAATATGTGGAGTATTATCTTTAAAATGTTTTTAGTTATAAAAGTATTCTCATTAAGGTTGGAAAAAGATTCATATAAGTCATGATGCATGATGGTCTAAATACTCCTCATTGTTTATGTTATCCTCCTAAAAATTTTCTGTGATTATGAGATACACACACACACACACACACACACACACACACATATATAGAAATGTATATACATGTTTGTTTTAAGTACTTAAGTTCTTGATAAATGTTAATTATCATGACTGCTATTAATGTATATCTTTCCAAATAGATAGCATTTGAAAAATTAACACTGTACTATAATTCATACTCTACAGTGCAAGCATACCTCGGAGATATTACAGATTCAGTTGCAGATCACAAGAATAAAGTGAATACTGCCTTAAAATTAAGTCACACAAGTTATTTGGTTTCCCAGTGCATATAAATGTTAGTGCTATATTGTAGTCTAATTAAAGTATGTAGTTGCATTATGTCTACATAAAAGGAAAAACCAATGTGTATACCTTAGTTTAAAAATATTGCTTGAAAAATGCTGATCATCACCTGCACCTTCAGCAAGCGGTAATCTTTATGCTGCTGGAGGGTCTTGCCTCGTTGAAGGTTGCTGACTGATCAGAGTGGTGATTGTTGAAGGTTAGGATAGCTGTAGTAGTTTCTTTGAAATAAGACAACAGTGATGTTTGCCACATCAATTTTGACTCTTCCTGTCATGAATGATTTCTTTGTAGTCTGCAGTGCTGTTTGACAGCATTTTACCCACAGTGGAACTTTTTTCAAAACTGGAGTCAGCCCTCTCAAACCCTGCCACTGCTTTATTAACTAAGTTTATGTAATGTTCTAAGTCCTTGGTTGTCCTTTCAGCAGTTGACTAAATTCACCACCTTATGTGTGTAGTTCATGGCACCGCAAAACAATTACAGTAGTAACATCAAAGATAGCTGAGCTGATCACAGATCACCGAAACAAATGTAATAATAATGTAAAGGTATGAGCTGATGATGTTGGTAAAGTGGTGTTTGATAGGCTAGCTTGATGCATAGTTGCTGCAAAACATCAATTTATTAAAAATGCAGTAAATCATAGGTGAAATGCAGTGAACTGATAGGCAAAGCACAGTAAAGCAAAGCAAAGAAACCAGGTCTGCCTGTAATGCATAAAAAGAGCCTGTTTTCCTATACCTTTAGTGGTCTAGTTAGTGAAAGGGTCTCTTGTTGTTTTCATTTGCTTCTTTCATCCTTAGTAGACTCGAGCATGTTTTCATATTTTTCAACCATTCTTTTTGTTCTTTTCCAAAATTTTCATAGGATTTGCATATATTCTTACTGAAGTTTTTTTTTTTTAAAGCACCTTTTTAATATCAAGTAAATCAGCTCCATTGTTTGTGTGCAGCTTCCCCATTGTGCTGCCTTCCAGATTTTTCCTTTTGTTTGGAAATATGGTAAGTTCTTAATATTTAGGATGATGGCCTATCAATCTTTTCTTTATGTCTTCTGGGATTTATAGCATACTCAGGAAAAAAAAAACCCTCTACATTCTAAAATAGAATACATGTGCTTAAGTCTGTGAATGAGCTGTAGATTTGAGAAATATAAAATTATACTTGACCTTTCTTTTAAGTGGAAATTCCTTAATAAAATGCTCTCCAGATATTGTGGATATCAAGCCTGCCAATATGGAAGAGCTGACAGAGGTGATTACAGCTGCAGAATTCCATCCGAACAGCTGTAACACATTTGTATACAGCAGCAGTAAAGGAACGATTCGGTTATGTGACATGAGGGCATCCGCCCTCTGTGATAGGCATTCTAAACGTAAGTTTATTTTCAAATGATAACAATTTGTTTGTCTTCAGACGTGGTAACTACATTTACATAGGTTTCCTTGGTGATTCAGACAGTAAAGAATCCACCTGCAGTGCAGGAGATCTGGGTTCAGTCACTGGGTTGGGGAGATCTCCTGGAGCAGGGCATAGCAACCCACTCCAGTATTCTCGCCTGGAGAATCCCATGGACAGAGGAGCCTGGTGGGCTACAGTCCATGGGGTTGCACAGTCAGACAGGACTGAGCGACTAAGCACAGCACATGAGTCTTAAACCTCCTGTACCTTTTGAGAAGCTGCCTGATTCAACCTGAGACTTTACAGGTTCTCCTACTGGAAGGACATAGAAGACTGTCTCTGGGGCACATCTGTTGAGTCCCAGTGGATGTACTTTTACTAGAGTGTGCTATTCTTTGGGAACTTTGGTTGGGTTCTCCAGTCCTGTCTGCAAGTAGAACATTTCCTTTCTTCCCTGCCTCCCTTTTCTCTTCTCTCCACTTCCTTCCTGTTTTGGGCTTCCTAGGAAGATTTTTTCCTGAGAAGGTTTCTTCGGCTCGTTTAAGTTTGAAGAGTACAAGGTTAAGAAATTCAGGGGTTGCATTATTCTTACCTCCATGTTGAATTTCTTAAAACCTTACGAAGACTGTTACATACCTCTTATCAAACTCATTTTACCTGACCACTCAAAACCGTGGGTATGCATGGGAATGGCGAAGGTGGTCTGTGTCTTGTGGTGATGGTACAGGCAAAGTCAGTGAGGTATATGTAGGACCACAGACCTGACACGTGTCAGAGGTGGCAAACGAGTCTGGTTCTGGTGAATTAGCCACGTGACTCTGGAAAGTGCTGTGCTACATAATGTACTTTTGCCTCTTCAGCTTCAGTGTTATGTCATTCTCATTCTCCTAAGAAACTCTTTCAGGGAGGTTACAATCTTATAGATGTTCTTAGAGATGTTTTCCAGTTCTTTATTAGCCTGTCATTTTTAGCTCACTGCTAGGAAGTTTGTGAATGATGGTTTATGTAAATGCTTTGTCCAAGCCAGAGTAATTACAGATGGTCCCAACCTTTTTTGCTTGTTTTTAGTGTTTGAAGAACCTGAAGATCCCAGTAACAGGTCTTTTTTTTCTGAAATCATCTCTTCAATTTCTGACGTAAAATTCAGCCATAGTGGTCGATATATGATGACTAGAGACTATTTGTCAGTCAAAATTTGGGACTTAAATATGGAAAACAGGCCTGTGGAAACATACCAGGTATTTGGAATTCTTTCTTTCAATGAGTATATAGCCTATATGTGTTAATCCCAGTACAAAGTGTGTGTTCACCATTGGGCTTTTTCCTTCAGAGATCCATGAATACACTGCTTTTCCTTATGTTAAATTTATATCTACTTTTATAGATTGTGTTTTCTGTTTAGTTTTATAATTAAAATGTAAAGCTACCAATTTGTTTCAATAATAACTTTTTTTTCCTACTGTTATCTACATTTGAAGTGAGGATGGAATTAAGGTCTCTACTGAGGTCTGGGGAGAAGACTGGGGAGAATGGCCAGGCCTACTAGAGGCATCCCAGATGGAGTGTGGACAGTGCTAGTTGAATTAGAGGTTAACTCGGGCATGTCGCCCAGTCAGGTGAACTGGCTGGTAACCGTTGTCTTAAGCTGAAGGAGAGAGGCTTGCGAGTACCCAGCAGACAGCTTTGGGAGCTGCCTGTTGTAGAATGTCAGTTCTGGATTCTGCTCGTCAGCCAAGCTGCTCCCGTGGGTCCCTTTCTTCTGGAGAAGAGAATGAACATGTGCACAGCTGTGACAGGGTGCAGTTTTTCTACCTGTGCTGACCTGGCTTAGTGATTGGAGTAGAGTCACATCATACTCAGTGTAGCAGGTGGAGATTCAACTCTCACTGAGTTTGTATAAGCATCTAGTTGACCTGTTATGTGATTGAAGGGTAATGTTAATATTATTATTTGCCGCACATACTCATTGTGGGTCCTAACCCACAAGTGTTGTAAATCCTCTCTGTTAACAGATTTTCACTTAAAATGTCACACAGAATGGTCTGAATCATTCCATTATACTTAAAGATAAAACGGACACTTAAAATGAAGTTAGGTTGTTTCATAAAGACTAGAGAATTCTAAGCATTGAGAAAGTACTTGTTCTTTTCTATTGTTACTTCATTTTAAGGTTCTCATTTAAATGAAAAAGAACAGTGAGATAGAGACTCCTTTTTTCCCCTTATGATCACAACAAATACTTTGAAACTTTCCTTTTTAATTTAGTAATATTAATATAGAAATGTATCATTTCTAAGAATACTTTTTAAATTTATTTTCTAGTTGATCCCTTTGTGAAAAACTAGTGAATATAGAATTGTACTTTAAAAAAAACAACTATTTTCATTAGCTTTGGATACTATATAAGAAATGGGCTTCCGAGGTGGCTCAGTGTAAAGAAATCACCTGCCAATATAGCATCCACAGGAGATGCAGGTTCAGTCCTTAGATCGGGAAGATCCCCTGGAGGAGGAAATGGCAACCCACTCCAGTATTCTTACCTGGAGAATTCCATAAACAGAGGAGCCTGGTGGGCTACAGTCACGGGGTCACAGAAAGTTGGACATGATTGAGTGACTGAGCACATACTGTGTGGAAGTAATAAGTGTGTTAAATATTTCCATGATGCATATGTGAAGTAACCATATAATTTATCAACTGGATCAGGGCAGGGTCATGCAGTGCATAACATATGCACTTAATGATACTGTCGGCTTCAGTTAGTTATGCCCCAAAAATGGTAGTTAAAAAGGAAGTAAAGCCACAGTATTGTATGTTTTTTAATCAACAATTAATAGACGGAAAATCAAGTGTTGGAAAATTCAAATATTGCTATATATTATTTAATTGGTGTCTTATCTGTGCCATTTTTAAATGTTTTCTGGCCTACTGTTTTAGTCAAACTTAGAGTAAATGTGCCATCCCCAGGAGGGTATATTTCTCAGTTGTATGAAAGGAAAATGTGTATTTGTGGAACGGGGAGCTCAATACCTTTACTATTTCTCAGAGAACTGAGTTTTAATGAGATTAAAGTATGTATATGATCTGAAGAATTCCATGGACAGAGGACCCTGGTGGGTACAATCCATAGGGTCGCAAAGAATTGGACACAACTGAGTGACTTTCACTCAATCCATGTGTCTATATATTCCTTCTTAAAAAGATACAGACTTGTTAAATCATTTTCCAGTTTCAAGAGCAGTAGATCATGTGATGTAAGCTAAGTACACATATGTGTGTATGTATAATATTTTTTTCCCCCCAGGTGCATGAATACCTCAGAAGTAAACTTTGTTCACTGTATGAAAATGACTGCATATTTGACAAATTTGAATGTTGTTGGAATGGATCTGACAGGTAAATTGATTTTAATTTGAACTGAACATCTTATTCAAATGTGAATTTTATTAGAGGAAAGAAATTTACTGTTTCACTCCTAGTATGAGTGCCACATTTACTAATGGCCAATGTGTTTTTCGACTGATATGAGTTATATTTCCCAACTTTATTTTCCCCAGGGTTTCCTTGAAATCTTACAGCATTATTGGCAGATAAAAATTAAACTTTGTGTTTCACTAAGTAAATGTGAAAATACACCAGAAACTTTTGATATAATAAGTTATTATATAAATTTTAATTTTTCCCTTTAATGAACCAGATCAATCACCTTTTTTATATATATACCAGTAGTTAAAATGGTGAAATTTCAGTGTTTGTTACTTTGCTGTTAAATTGGTTTTAGAAATATTTAGGTGGTATATACTTCATTTGGAGTTTTACACACCAGTTTTTCTGGATACTACATTAGTACCTCATAGAAGAGAAGAGGTAATTACTACGTATTACTTTAACCATATTACCATGAGTGATTAGGTTTGTTATAATCCACATAGTACAGTTCCTTTTTACTGTGTCATCAAAATGTGTACCATTATTTCAAAGGATAAGTCTTAATCTTTTCAGTTTTGGTTGTCAGTATTTATTCAGTTTAGTTCGGTCACTTAGTCATGTCCGACTCTTTGTGACCCCATGGACTGCAGCATGCCAGGCTTCCCTGTCCATCACTAACTCCCGGAGCTTACTCAAACTCATGTCCATTGAGTTGGTGATACCATCCAACCATCTCATCCTGTGTCATCCCCTTCTCCTCCCACCTTCAGTCTTTCCTAGCACCAGGGTCTTTTCCAGTGAGTCTGTTCTTCGCATCAGGTGGCCAGAGTATTGGAGCTTCAGCTTTAGCATCAGTCTTTCCAATGAATATTCAGGACTGATTTCCTTTAGGATTGACTGGTTTGAAATCCCTGCAGTCCAAGGCACTCTCAAGAGTCTTCTCCAACACCACAGTTCAAAAGCATCAGTTCTTTGGCACTCAGCTTTCCAACTCTCACATCCATACACGACTACTGGAAAAGCAATAGCATTTGATTAAACGGACCTTTGTAAGCAAAGTAATGTCTCTGCTTTTTAATATGCTCTCTAGGTTGGTCATAGCTTTTCTTCCAAGGAGCAAGCCTCTTTTAATTTTATGGCTGTAGTCACCGTCTGCAGTGCTTTTGCAGCCCCCCAAAATAAAGTCTGTCACTGTTTCCATTGTTTCCCCATCCATCTGCCATGAAGTGATGGGACCAGATACCATGATCTTAGTTTTCTGAATATTGAGTTTTAAGCCAACTTTTTCACTCTCCTCTTTCACTTTCATCAAGAGGCTCTTTAGTTCTTCGCTTTTTGCCATTAGGGTGGTGTCATCTACATATCTGAGGTTATTGATATTTCTCCCAGCAATCTTGATTCCACCTTGTGTTTCATCCAGGCCGGCATTTTGCATGATGTACTCTGCACATAAGTTAAGTAAGCGGGGTGACAATATACAGCCTTGACGTATTCCTTTCCCGATTTGGAACCAGTCTGTTGTTCCATGTATTTATTTACCATTCATTATGTTCTAGGGAACAGACACTAGTAAAAGAAAACATAATTCTGGAATTACTAAACCTACCTTCAAGGTATTAATTAGAGTACTTTATTCAACAATAGTTTTATCACTGAAGCCTGATAGGATTCAGGGTCATGGTGCTATTGAAGATAACAGAACTTGAATCATTTATCTGTTGTCTGATTTTTTTAAATTATTTTTATCTGGTTATAATATGAGGTCACGTAGTAGCCTGGCCACAGTAAACCTGGAGGAGGAGTAAGCAGGCTTTGCCTTTGAACACCACTGCTCTCCCTGAGGCATCAGGGAGACAGAAAAGGGAAGGCGCTGATGGAGTAGGATACAGCACACAGCTACACCAGCTCATTCTCCTTGTGTTTAAACAGCATCTTACATTATAGGAAAAACTGGTTGTTTCCCTTAACATCAAAATGTTGTTTAGAAAGATGCTCTCCTATATAATGACTGTGCAGGCATCTAAGGCAGAAAAATTCACATGGATGCAGTTCTACTATCTAATCCACAGATCCCTGTAAATATCACAAGTTCCCTCAATCATGTTCTTTGTCCCATCTTATTGCCTCTTTTAAACTGGAACAGTTCTTCATTCTTCCCTTGTCTTTCATGATCTCAGCTTGTTTTAAAACCACAGGCCATTGATTGTATAGAATTTTCCTTCATGTGAGTGTTGTCTAATACTCCCTCATGATTAGATTCAGGTTACATATTTTTGGCAAGAATAACATCGAAATGCTAGCTAGCAATACCTTTTAAATAGCTATAGACTAGGTGTCAGAATCCATTAAAACCTCACAAATGCAGGTAACATGGGGATGCCAGTCTAAACTACACAAATTATAAATATATTTGTCAAAAATTCTTGGTTACAATATATTTAGTGTTTAGGTTAAGTGATTTTTTTTTATTAATAAAAATGATATATGCTACTTGTTTTATATTCTTTGAAGCAGATTTCTCAAAAGCATTCATAAGAAGCTATTGTCTGAACCTGACATGTCCTGGGAACATCAGTAGCTTATAATGTAAATCAGAGAATAAAGCATTGTTTTCTTAGAAGTGTATACCACAGTTTTGTGTTTGTTGTTGGTTGGCTGGTCTGGAGGACTGCATAGACTGGGGTTGTAAATGTTTTCAACTAAGACCATTCACTACTACTTACAAGCCTTACTTGAGGATGCTTTTAACTTTGGTGACATTTTGGGCAGTCATGAAAGGAGTCATGAATAGACATCAAGTTAACTAATATTGTATTCCTAGTTTATTCCAGTAATTGGTCTCTGGGTTGGTGCCAGCAGCCCTCTCCCTAAACCCAGATCTGCTTGTAGTAGCTCTTGCTTTGGAGCATTAGGCCGAGTTTCACCAGCGAAATGTTCGCCTAAAACTCATGTTCATTATTTGACTGGATGCTCTGTCTCCTTTTCCAGTGTTGTCATGACTGGATCTTACAATAATTTCTTCAGAATGTTTGACCGGAACACAAAGCGAGACATAACCCTGGAAGCATCACGAGAAAACAATAAACCTCGCACGGTTCTGAAGCCACGCAAAGTGTGTGCAAGTGGCAAGCGAAAGAAAGATGAAATCAGTGTTGACAGCCTAGACTTCAACAAGAAAATACTTCACACAGCCTGGCACCCCAAGGAAAATATCATTGCTGTAGCTACTACAAACAATCTGTATATATTTCAAGACAAAGTGAATTAGGGTTGGCCTTCCTAGCAGAAGAACCCACTTCCTGCTTAGTTGAGATAGTTGAATCTAGCATTCGTACTTAAAAAAGAGAGAGGTCCATTGTGGCGCCCCTTTTCCAGTGTTTGACAATGTGCCATTCGACAACACATTTTCCATAGCTACATGGAGAAAGCTCTGTGGATCCCTCCCTGTGGTGTTCTCCATGTCTGCTAGCCATTTAGGTAAGGGTAGGGCACTTTTAATTTAAATGACTTCTTGCACCATCTTGCCTAATGGACTAGATTGGACTGTGTCAACATTGATTTACTCCACTTTTTATGCCTTCCATTGTGATGACGTCAAACACAGTGAAAGCCTTCAGTCATGCTTATGGGATTTAATTGTGTATCCTCATTACTGTATCATTTGTGGGGTACACCCCTCCTCCCCTTTTTTAAATTAAATACAGCTCATTCTTACTGTGGCTTGTAGCATTCCTCCTCTCTGGCCTCCTGGACTCTTCCCCTTCATCTCTCTTCCCCTTGCCCCTCCACCCAGTCTTGGTGGTGGTATAAAAAGGAAAGAACGAAAGCACACAAACGAGTCAGTTTGGGGTCAGTGGTAAAGGGGGTACATGTTGCGAACAAATGTTTTAATAACAGTTGGCTGTAATCACTCCTTGCCGTGTCTGGCACTGAAAATAAGGAAAAAAAAATACTACTACTGAATAAAAGTGACAAAGAATGGAGAATCTGGTTTCCTTTTTCTTTTTAATCTACCTCTTTAAGCCAATATTTTGTGTCATACCTTTGGGCGCAGTGAAATGAAATGAGGTTCCATTGTTTAATTGGTATTTTTGTTAATTATTTTTAAAAAGTGTTCTTTTACATGGAGGAGAGGTATTGGTTCTGTATGAACGTATTTTGACTATATATTGGTATTCCTAAAGATATCACGATCTATATACATGCTACTAGAGATTTTTTTTTATTGTAGTTATAAGGGTACTGGATACATTGTGTCTACACTTAATTCATTATCTGTTAATGAAAACTGTTGTAAATGGGAACCAAATTTGTAGAACTTCATTTTTAAAGACTTTTTACAGTGCTTAATTTCATTTTTGCATTACTGAATACTAAGTCAAAGACAAACTTTTTAAACAAGTTAAAACTTTTTTGGTTATTCAGTCATACCATAACTATCCTCAAGTGATTTACATAGACAAAATTGACACTGCACTAATATTTGGGGGGGGGGTGGTATTTTACTGCTGTCAAATCTGAATGAAATGTACTTTGCCATAGATGTTTTTCTTCTATTTTTGGTTTTCAAAAGCAATTAATATTAAAGACAAACTTTAAAGGTACAGTGTTCCAAAAGTGCTTAATGGACTCCAACAGCTGCCTCACATAAAAATTTAGTAATGTATATGATTACATTTTCCCTAAATGATGATACCTTGTCCAAAGATGAAGAGTACCCCTATTTTAACAGGTAGAAGGAACCTTTTGTGTCAGTCTTGCAGAAGCTTTAATGGAGAAAAAGATAGACTTTATTTTTAAAAGATAAATGAGTAGGCATTCATATTAACAGAATGGTAGTGTGTTTTGGTTGAGCAGTAATACACTGCCTTGAATTTTAGAGGACCCAAGTGCTTATCTGTCCACCACCTTGTTCTGTTCTCATCAATGAAAAATGATCAAATGACTCCACCGTAATCCCCTCTACACGTATACAAATCTGTGTCTTGTAAGTTAACATTTTTAGCACACAGGAGAAATTATATGTAATAAAATTACTGTATCTTTTCGACTTAACAAATCTGAGTTTGTATTCAAACACTTTGATTATATGTCTGATAATTCTTAAAATAATGGCACTTTTCCTAATTTACTTGGGGATCTTGGGTGCATTTGTATTTTGTGTTATTCTTCATGCTTGACTTGGAAGTGGGCTATTCCCTGGTTACAAGCAGACACTGATCACTCTGATCAGGCAGTTTTCCAGATCTTTTTGGGAGATTGTTTCCCTAAAGTTTGGGTGTAGGTGTTGAGATAAACATCATCAGACAGCTCTCGGAAATTCTTCTTTGATTTAGCAATAGCTATGATGATTCTCCGTGACACTAAGGGTTACTTTTATATATTTACAAAAAACATTTCTTAAAAATTAAAATGCCTCTATAAAAGGAATGCTATTATAAATTACTGTAACAATATTCTTAAGAATCAATTTTTAATTTCTTTGATGTAGCAAACTATAAGCCCAGCCACTCATGGTCATGGTTAATCTTTTTATTAATAAAAACTATACTCAAGAGTAAACGTAGTCAAGTTGCTTATATTCTATTCTCTTGACACCTACAAACATACATACTCTGTCCCTCTGTCTTAACCTTTTTGAAAAGTAATAGTAGGAGAACTTTCATTCTTTTAATCTCGATCTTTAGTGGCTGGGCAGTAGTTATTATCTAAATCTCTGTATCTATATAAACATGTTTATGTAACTATTGGATATTAAGCTTTTTTCTGTGAAGCCCTTAGACTTGGAATAGAAAAGTGCATTCACACTTTTTCCTTTCAGATTAAGTGAGGATTTTTAAAAAACCTTAAATGTGAGAATTATTCTGCTCAAAGACATTCCTAAAGAAAACAATAAAATTGAGGTTCTTACCTTTTTAAACAGTATTTATACAAGTACTGTGTTTATTCTTGTAAAATTATTTGTGAAAACAGTTACTGATAATCAAGTATGTTTAGTGAAATTGAAGCCATTACCTTTCTGGGGGACACCGCTTCAGCATCTTTCTCTCTACCACATAGAAATTCAAATGGAGTAGTGTGTACTTGGAGAAGAACAAAGCCAAGCCCCAACCTTCAGAAAAGAAAGGCAGTGCTAGGCAATCAAGAATGAAGTCCATTTACTGTAGTATATAAGAGCACTACTATTTTAGGTGCTTACATGTTCAGATGGTTTATAATTAAAGCTGTGTGTTTGAGAGAGAGAAACAGACACCATGGTTTAAAAAGGTTTTTTACACACCCCTCCTCTCCAAAAAGCCTTGGAAACTGATTCTGCTTCATCTTACAACTATGCATATAAGGTCAAGACATCTTTAGTATTAATCAGAAGTTCAGAGAATTGACAACATCTTGGGATTCTCAAGTGTTTTAAGTGTTTTTGTCTGCTTGACAGATTATTGCATAGTGGTTTTAAACTGTGACCTACTATGTAAGAATTGCACGCCTAAAGTTAATAACACATACTAAAAGGCCACCTTAGCACAGTACCTATAAAAAGGAAGACAGTACAAAATTTAGTTTTCTCCAAAAGAAGGAATTTGGCAAACAAAAATACGTGAATAGCAACCAGTTATTTGAGGACTTTCCCACTAGGGGGCACCAGTTAAGCCTTGACCAACATTTAGGAGGTATTTTTGAGAATGCATAAATGAGATACCAAAAGAGCTTCATTATTAAGAGCCAAACTGGGAACCAAACAAAGGTAAAGTCCAAAGTGTATTTATGCCCAAACAAAACCACCATTCAACACAACCCTAGAGTGAGTGACTGAGGGGCGACCCAGATGTCAACTCTGCTATCTATCCATGGTCTGCCTTACTGGAGAAGTAGCAAAAATGACGCTGAAAGATAATTATGAGCTGCCTTTTCTTTCAGTCAGAGATTACTCAGCCTGCCCCCTTCCCCTTTCAAAATCAGATCCTTATGTACCATAAAGGAGACCAGGAATTTCATGTTGGTCTTAACTCTGGAATGTCTAAATACCTTAAAAAAAAAAGTTAACTTTTATCTTCTGAATACATGTTCTTCAGAAAGAACACAAAAGAAAAAATACCCCAGAAGTAATAATGCAGAGAAAATTCCCATTCATATTTGTATGTACTTTTGTTGGCTCTCTTCTGGGCGTACTTGAAGCCAGATTTCCCCTCCGAATAGCCTCAATTTGTGGCTGATGCATTATTTATTTAACTAGTCCTGCTATCAAGAGAGATTATTTTCATTTTTGCAAGTGGAAGTATTGGAATAGTGAACATACACACCAGCCTTGGTGTGTAAGATTTTTAGGATACATTCCTAGAAATTACTGTATTAAAGGATATGGGTATATTTATGATTTGGTACATATTGTCAAATTTCCATTCCAAAAATGGAAGTTCTGTCACAAATATACCCCTAACTAAGGATAAAAATCTCATGTTTTATCTTTGCAATCAGAAAAAGTAAAAATTATAAGCCAAATTGTGTTTATGTATTTCCAGTCAGATATTTCCTATAATCTGGCTAAAAAAGACTTGATCACACATGTGCTTTATAAATATTTCTTCCCAGAATAAGGCTTGCTTGTCTTTCTTTTCACAGAGCTTTTTGAAGAGCAGAAGTTCTTAATTTTCACAAAAGTTTAACTTTTTCAACTATTTAATGGGTTATGCTTTTGGTGTCATATCTAAGAAATCTGCCTAACAAGGTGACAAAGTTTTTAAATATTTTAGGAACTTAATAGTTTTCAGTTTTTACATTTAGTGATGTGAATGTGATCCATTTGAGTTGGTTTTTATGTTACATATAAAAATCATATGTACCATATATAGATTAAGGTTCATTTTCTTTGCATCTTTGTTGAAAATCGGTTGACACACCATTAGTCTATTTCTGAACTATTCTGTTAAGTTTGTATGTCTGAACTTTCACTCATACTACATTGCATGATCACGGT
Organism: Okapia johnstoni; assembly: GCA_024291935.2. Taxonomy (NCBI): domain Eukaryota; kingdom Metazoa; phylum Chordata; class Mammalia; order Artiodactyla; family Giraffidae; genus Okapia; species Okapia johnstoni. Next base: position 35,311,842 of record CM044314.1, on the reverse strand, counting down.
AGTATAAATAATGCAGCTATGTTCTTTTTGAAAACTTTGCTAACTTTAGATCCTTTGCCTTGCCATATACAATTTAGAATCAGCCTGTTGACAAGAACAAAACCACCTGCTTGGATTTTGCTAATGATTTGCATTGAATCCACAGACCACTTCAGGAAGAGTGGACATCTTAATATTTGCCCTCCAGTCCATGAGTGCAGCATATTGCTCCATTCATAGAGGTCTTTTGATTTCTTGTATCAGTGTTTTTAGATTTTAGCATACAGATCTCGCAAATATGTTATCAGTACTTTCTGGTTTTCTCTGTGTGTGCTTTTATAAATGGTACTTTAAATTTTTTCAATTTCCAAAATGTTCATTGCTAATATCTAGAAATACGATTGATTTTTGTATATTGACCTTGTATCCTGACACTTTGCCAGATTACTTACTGTAGATTTCTTTAAAGTTTTCTACATAGCCATGTCTGCAGATTATTATTATTTATAATAAATGTTTTATTTTTTCCAGTCTTTTCAGTTTTCCTTTCCAATGCCTTTTATTTCTTGTCTTGCTGCACTGGGTAGACCTTCCATTATGATGGCGAAAAGAATGATGATGCCAGACACAACTTGCTTCATCACCGATACTGAGGAACAAGCATGCAGTCTTCTAGCATTAAGTTTAGTAGTTGTAGGTTTTTGTGGATAGTCTTCACCAGGCTTTGGAAATTCCCCTTTACTCCTAGTTTTCTGAGTAATCACTAACAGATGTTGGGTTTTGCCAGATGTTTTTTCTGTATCTATTAAAAGTGATCATGTAGTTTTTCTTCATGATGTTGACATGGTGAATTACACTGGCTTTTAATTGTGGAACCAACCTTGCATTCCCAGAGCATTGCTGGATTCTTTTGCTAGTATTTTGTTGGGTGTTTTTCCTTCAAGTGTCATGAGGGATATTGACATATAGTTTCTTTTAATGTCATTGTCTGATCTGTGTAGTATTGACCTGATAAAATGAGTTTCCCTTCTTACCTATATTATCAAAGACTGTAGGCAGAATTCATATAATTTCTTCCTTCAGTGTTTGATAGAATTCACGAGTGATGCCATTCGGGTCTCTTTAGAAGGTTAGCTGAGTTTAATTTTTTTTGAAGACATAAAATTACACAAATTATCTATTACTTCTTAAATGAGTTTTGGCTGTTTCCCCTTCAAGGAAATTGTCCATTTTAGCTAAACTGTCAGACTTAGGAGCACAGTTAATAACACTCATTTTTTAATCTGCTCAAAATACTATAAACTGGGATTTCTTTAATTTTTTATTTTATAGTCAAACCAAAGAGTTATTCATTTATAGTTAGAAAGGTCTTCTCCAGCTTAAAATGAGACAAAGTTACCTTATGTTCATATTTATATTTGATGCTTTTACTTCTTAATACATTTTAATTTCTATTACTGGTGTCCTTGTTCTAATTCTGAACTCCATTAAAGGTTATGAGATAAAAATTACTACAGGTGAAGTGTTCACTTCAAAATACCAATAATGTCCCTCATTAGCATTAATTAATCTTGACCTATACATCAAAGAATTACTTTACTGTTTAAAGGGACCTCAAACTTCATTAAACCAAACTCCTCATTTGAAAGATGACACAATATAAAATTGTTCTGTTGAGGGTCATATTAGTTGAGTCACTACAAAGAAAACTGCAGTATCTGTCCCTTTTGAGAATTGAAATGTATTATTGTTTTATTAGTCTCTGAATCTCTCAGCAGAGTCGGCAGAATGAACCATCATAATCTGAAGTTTTCCAAGTGACATTTTGCTTCCTCACAGGATCTTTGAAAATGTTAATGTATTAGCCCCAATCTAGATCAAACTCTTGCTGCCCAGTTTACTTAGTACTGCCTGACAGGATCCACTGATCAGGCCAGGTAGCCGTTGCCTTCAGTAGGAAAGAACAAGGTGATTAGGATGTGGTGAAATGCCACACCAGGAACGCTGCCAGTCTAAGAAAATATTATAAAGTTCTTTCCTCCTCTGAGCCTCTTCACTGTTTCAGCTGGCAGCCGAGAGCTGACGGATCTTGCAGAGAAGTTGATCTGGTCACTGGATGAGAAGGCCTCTCAAAGCTCATGCTTCAATTCTACCATGTTTGCTTACTTTCCTCCCTTCTGAAACCACTGAATTCACATCTCTTCTGCTTTAGAATTAAGGCCAAAACAAGGCAAAATTATTTGTAATTGCGTACAATATGCAATCAACACTCAATATAATTTATAACGGGCTTCCCGGGTGGCTCAGTGGCAAAGAATCCACCTGCCAATCGATATAGGAGACACAGGAGATGTGGGTTCAAGCCTGGATCAGAAAGATCCCCTGTAGGAGGAAATGGCACCCCACTCCAGTATTCTTGCTTGGAAAATCCTATGGACAGAGGAGCCTGGTGGGAATACAATCCATGGGGTCACAAAGAGTTGGACACGTCTGAGCAACTGAGCACACACAGACACACACACAATTTTAAAATGCTTTGCAGAGTACATCATGCTTATGTCTTACAAACATCTCATTTGATGCCTACTACGTCCCAAAAGAGGTGAAAGAGGATTACTTTTCCTAGCTGACCCTGGATCAGGCTCAGAGAGGATATGACTTGCCCAGCATCTCATCACTGGAAAGCCTGGACTCAGACTCAGTTTTTCTTACTCTGGGTCCCATGTTTTTTGCTCTATCTTACACACGATGCCTCTTTGAGATTAAAGGCATATGTATTTTTACTTAATTTCCATTTTGTAATGGTAATGATGATGATAGTTGCACTTTACTAAGGATTTTACACAAATTAACTTATTTTCTCAAAGTAACTTGCCAGAGCCACATGACTAGTGAATACTACCCAATTGGGTCATCTCCAGAGCCCACAGTCTTAACCACTACTTTACAAGACTGCCAGGAAAGGAAGATAAAAATCAAATCTATCCACAATTCTTCCTCTCAGATATCATTTCTTTTGCTTTCATATATATACAAAAGCTGGAGGGCTATTCATACTGTTCTGTAAACTATTTTCACATGATGGCCCACATTTTCCCATCACTGATCAACATTTTCATTCTTCATGACTACGTTACAAGGAAGTACCACTGTTATTAAATTGACTTTCTTCTGGCCACATCTAGATTTTTTATTTAAGTTTTTTTGTGGCCAATAATACTGCAATGATTATCCATGGACAGACCTCTTTGATTATTTTGTTAGGCCAATTTCCTGAAAGTGAAAATTCTAGACCAATAGACTACATTTAAAATCTGGATGCAGTCTGCACCAGAATGGTTGCAGACAAAGCTTTGTTATGTAATGAGACAAGTTAAGGTCCTAATTTAGTTATCAGTGTTACAGGTACCAAAGCAATTTCCAAAAATTGTGGATCAAAACGTCCATTTCCTGATTGATTTATATCACTTATTTTTTCAAAAGCAATAACAATGCAGTGTTCTCAAACTTGACAAAACTTCAGAGATCAAGGCAAAACATTTTCTGCATGATACAATTATGGCTCCTCTTGAAAGCAAAGTAAAACTATAATTTGAGAGAAATCACTCCCTGGATTAACATACCAGCATTAAGGCAGCATTTTTTTTTTTTTTTTTTTTTTAGCTAAGTCTGAAAGGAAACATTCTTTCCTACCAATCAAATGGTAAATAATTACACCTAACATACTGAACTTTGCATAAGCCCATGATTGGTAAGTAGGAACTCTGTGATTTATAGTAAAAAGTTCCAAAGGAAGGGTGCCTGGCAGTGCAGCTGGTTAGGATAATGCAGACTGTATCCAGGTGGGATCTTTGTAAATTTGGGTAAAGAGGAATCTGGCTCAACTGGAACCATTTTTCTAGACAGTGCCTTGGAGGCTAAGAAGCAAGATGATAATCAGAATACACTGGCAGCTTCATTCACATGTATGTGGAAATGAAAAGGGAACACGGTAGTGGTGAGTCTGTACTTGGCAGTCAAATGGTTCCAGGTCTAAGTACCAGCTGTATCGCCATCATCATGTGTATGGTACTTAGCAAGTGTCATGGTTTTCTTATTTATAAAATAGTAACAATACCTAACTCCTAAGAAGGTTGGGAGAATTAAACAAGAAATTAGCTCTATGAGATAGTCATAAAGCCTGGCTCAGATTAAGTGCACAGTAAGTTTAGCTGCTGAGTTTCCCAGGTGGCACAGATGTAAAGAATCTGCCTGCCAATGCAGGGAGTATGGATTTGATCCCTGGTCTGGGAAGATCCCACGTCCCGCGTAGCAAGTAAGCTTTTGTGCCACAACTATTGAGCCTGTGCTCCGCAACAAGAGAAGCTACCACTTCTCTTGCAGTATGGGAAGCCCGCATACCACTAGAGAATAGCCCCGCTGGCCACAACTAGAGAAAAGTCCATGCAGCAACAAAGACCCAGCACAGCGAAAAATAAATAATTTTCTTTTAAGTTAAAAAAAAAAAAAAAAGGATGGCTAGAAGTACATCAAAATGTTGCAACTAAACAAAAACATCAACAATAATAATAAAAAAAAAACCCAGAATCATGATTTTAATATCAGACAAGGTTGGACTGAGGACAAAACTATGACCAATTCATAATGATAAAGACACAGTTATGAACATCTATGCATCAAATAGTGAAGCTTCAATTACAGCAAAAGAGAAGAAACAGAAACATATCAGGAGTGAAATACTAACTGACCTCTTGAAATCCACAGAAAGAGGGAAAAAATATAAAAAACTTAAATAATTATTAAGGTAGTTCCAATAGATACATCAAATGTGCTGTCTTCAACACAGAAATCATACCTTGTTTTCAAATATTCATGGAACATTCCCCAAATGGAACCATAAGTTAGATGCCAAAGAAAACCTAAAAATCGCCAAACTAGAAGTAGTATGAAAAAATACTCTGAACAGAGAAAAATTCTTAAACACCCCAATAAATAATGAATGGAATAAGTATCAAATGTAAGAAGTTAGGAAAAATCAGACATAACTAATGAGCATAGGGTTTCTTTTGGAGGTGACATAAGTTGAGAATTAAGATTGTGGAGATGGCTGCACAACTTTGTAAATAAAACACTGAGCTGTGAACTTTAAATGGGTTAGTTGTAGAGTATGTGAGTTATATCTTAAGTAAGCTGATAAAGGGCTTTCCAGGTGGCTCAGTGGTAAAGAATCCACCTGCAGTGTGGGATATGGGGGTTCGATCCCTGTGTTGGGAAGATCCCCGGAAAAGGGAATGGCAATCCACTCCAGTATTCTTGCCTGGGGAATCCCATGGACAGAGGAGCCTGGCAGGCTACAGTCCGTGGGGTCATATAAGATTTGGACAAGACTTAGCGACCAAACAACAACTAAGCTAGTAAAAAAGGATTTCAGAATCATATGGTTAGGAAGAAGGAATTGGGTTAAAAAAGCCAGTAAAATAGATATACCATTAGGTAATATAATCATGAGAAAACAGATTCAAAATACCATAACATAAGAAATAAAGGTAACATCCTACAGAATCAGAGCTTACCCCTCCCTGCTAAAAACACTAGGTCTGAATGTTTCCTTAGAGGAAACAGAAAGGTAATTTCAATTTTATCTTCTTAAGACCACAGAAAAGGAAGCCTTCTGTGGTTTTTTTTTTTTTTAATGAGCATAAGATCATACCAAAATTCAAGATCTTTTTGAAGAATGACTTTGAAAAATTTTAATAAAAACAGAATATGAAGGGATATCAGTATCTGAATGGAAGACAATTTTGTAGATATGTCAATTATCCCCCCCAGAGTTCATCTGAAGAGTAATTAGATAGTCATAAAAACATTTTAAAGGACAAATGAGGAGAGACTTTCTCTAACAGTTATCTGATAGATATATTGTAGAGACACTGAAATGAACTCCTGTTTTTGTGGAAATTTAAAATGTGATAAGGCTTCCCTGGTGGGTCAGATGGTAAAGCGTCTGCCTGCAATGAGGGAGACCTGGGTTCAATCCCTCAGTTGGGAAGATCCCCTGGAGAAATGAATGGCAAGCCACTCCAGTACCCTTGCTGGGAAAATCGCACGGACAGAGGAGCCTGGTAGGCTACAGTCCATGGGGGTCGCAAAGAGCTGGACACTGAGTGACTCCACTCACTCACTCAAAATGTGATAAAGGTGTACTCTCAAATCAGTGTAGAGAAGATGGCTTAATAAATACTGTTGGATCAACTGCGAAGAACGGAAGTTAAGCAATTTACAACATACAAAAAATAAGTTTCAGATGGACTGAGGTATAACTATAAAACTCCAACCTATTAGAAAAAAATTCTAGGGAATAGATTTAAAATCTGTGTGAGGGTATTCCCAAGTCATAAAAATAACAGATCCCATTGGCCTGAAAATTTTTAACGTCAGCAGCATAGTGAAATACTGGGCTTCCCTGGTGGCTCAGTTGGTAAAGAATCTGCCTGCAAAGGAGAAGACCCTGGTTGAATCCTTGGGTCAGGAAGATCCCCTGGAGGAGAGCATGTCAACCCACTTCAGTATTCTTGCCTGGAGAATCCCATGGACAGAGGAGCCTGGTGGGCTATACAGTCCATGGGGTCGCAAAGAGTCGGACACTACTGAGCGACTAACACTAGAGAACACACTATAGTGAAACAAGGTTAAAAAAAACAAATGACAGACCGAGAGAAATAGATGCCACACATAAATGAGACCACGGAAACGACAAAGACACGGAGATAGGACGTAGGTGGAGGGTTAAGGAACATGGTTTACCGTCAACCCACCTATAGGAAACAAGGTTTCACATGTCCTGTTCCAGAATGGGCCAAGCGATGCGATTTAGGTGATTATATTCTCTGTTTTCCTGAAATTTCCCATTTTTAAAATAATGATTAGGTGTTGTTTGTAATTATGGTTTTATTAAAAAAATTGTTTAACAACTAAAAAATCTGGCCTGCCTTATATTTTTCCTTGTTTGGCGTGTCAGTGTCAGCTTCATTTTAGATTTATGACGGGGAAGCACTTCCCTTGTGTCACCACGATACCTATTTACAGGTAAATATCTGAAGAGTCCTTACGGAAATTAAAAAAGAAATGCTCACGTGTTGGATAAAACAATGTCGATCCCGCAGGTGTGGGAGACCTGCGTGTCAGCACCAGAGGGCCTTGAACTTCCTCATTACACGTCTCCTCATCCTCTCTCCCAGTTACAGCCGCATACCTCACTCCATCCTGCCTGCCAGTCAATGACACGCAGGAATTCATTTCTGGCGCGCGCGTCAGCGAGACTCCCGCGTCTCCACGTACCTTGCACGCCTGGGCACGCCCCCACCCCGCCCCGCCCCGTCGCTTGTTGTGTTGTCCTCGCGGGGTCGGGGCGGGTCCTGACGTCAGGGTGGGGGAGGGACTGCGCAGGCGCGGAAAAGGGGGCGGGGGACTCGGCTTGTTGTGTTGCTGCCCGAGAACCAGAGACGGTCTTTGCTGCGGGGCCGCAGCTCTTCCAGCCGCCTGACAATGTCGTCTCACTTAGTAGAACAGCCGCCGCCCCCGCACAACAACAACAATAACTGTGAGGAAGGCGAACAGTCTCTGCCACCGCCTGCCGGCCTCAACAGTGAGTGCTGGGCCAGCGGACTCGGTAGAGGGGATGGGGGAGGAGGAGCTGCTCGGGTCGCCGCCGCCAGCTCCGCGCGGGGGGGCGGGAGGAGAAGACAGCCCATTGGTCAAGGCCGAGGATGTGCGGATGACTGACAGCTCCCGTCACCGGTCAGGAGGAGCCGCTTCTGTCTTCTTCCTAACCTGGCTCCTCTCCCTCCTGGGGTCTTGGATGGGGAACGGCTTGGGTTCGCGGTTGGGGAGGATAGTTGGGTGGGAAGACTAGAGGTCGAGCGGATCCCACCTGTGGTGGGCCCCAGAGAGAAGCCAATCGAGGCGTGGAGGGGTGGGCCTTGCGGCGCGGGAGGGAAGGAGGGTGGGCGGAGCGGGCAGCAAAGGGGACGTGGGCAGAGATGGGGACGTGCGGCTGGGACGCCGGGGGATGGACGCGGGCAGCCGGCCGAGAGGAGGGGGCGGCCGAAGGCGGGCGGGAGGTCAAGGGTGCTGGGAGCTTGGGCCAGGCTCGGCTGACCCCACCTCTCTGGGTCGGCCTTTCCCCTGGGCTCGGAACGTGAGCCCTCTTGTTGCGTTCTTTTGTTAGCACAGGCTGGCCAGGAAAATTATTTGGTAATTTCGTGGTTACTTGTATCACGTGAGGGTGGGGGTGAGGAGGCTCTGCTACTTTTTTAAAAAAAAGATGTTTAAGAGTTGCTCAAGTAATTTTTTTTTTTTTTTTTAACGATCGGGTTGTGTGTCCTGTAAACCTGATTATGAACAGACTCTTGAACCGTCCAGTTTGCACAAATCTCGGCGTCTGGGGCAATGGATTTTCAGAAACGGGATTAAAAACTCATTCGTTTTTAATGTGTTAAAAGCGGGCTGTTGAAAGTCAGTGCCAATATCTAATTACGACCAAATACAGTTGCTTTTTTTTCCTAACATTCTGGTGCTTAGACATCTTGTTCTGGGGTTTTTCCCAGTTGCCTTTAAAGCTCGCTGAAAGTCTTGGGAAGGTTCTTGCCTAACCTTCCTGTAATTTACCTTTTGAAAGAGGTAATTGAGACAGTTAGCATATGGCCACATAAAGTCGTTTAAAAATCAGTTGAGTGCTTAAATGACATTTAAAAGCACTGCAAGATCTTTGATCAGGGAAAGTTGTTCAACATGGCCCAACAATTTTAAAGAAGACAGTTCCTTTCCTCACAATATTGAGATAGAATTTGAGTATTTTAAAAATATTTTCAATGCATATTGTTCTTGCTCCATCTTTTGATTAAAGTGAAGTCGCTCAGTCGTTACCAACTCTTTGGGACCCCATGGACTTTACCCTACCAGCCTTCTCCATCCATGGGATTTTCCAGGCAAGAGTACTGGAGTGGGCTGCCATTTCCTTCTCCAGGGGATCTTCCCAGCCCAGAGATCAAACCCGAGGCTCCCGCATTGTAGGCAGACGCTTTACCATCTGAGCCACCAGGGAAGTTATTAAGTGATTCCTTAAACGTTGACTTTTCAAAAATTTGAAGTGTCTTATGTTCTGGAATGTAAGGTTTATGTATTTTTTCCCACAGTAAATTAGGATGAATTTCTTTGTCTTTTAATGTTATTTGCCTCACGTATTAATATGCATTTTAAAATTATTAATTAAAAAATTTTTTTAAGCATACTCCTTTAGAAGCATGTGATTTTAAAATGGGAAGAAACAGCAGTAGCTGTCCACTGTTCTTTACTGGTAAAGAGACGGGTCTGTTTAGAATGTATAAACGACAGAGTCCTACTGTACAGTACAGGGATCTATATCCAGTCTCCTGGGATAAACCGTATTAGAAACAAATGTAAAAAAGAATATATATTTATGTGTGTAACTGAGCCACTTTGCTGTACAGCAGAAATTAGCACATTGTAAGTCAATTATACTTCCAGTTTAAAAAGAGAGAAACAAGTCTGGAGTCAGCTGTGTTGTCCAAGTTCACCACAGGCTAGATCCTAGAGCTGAGGTTTTACTTTCACCCGATCTAGTGTTCCTTTCAGGACACTTCTCTTCAGTGGTCCACAGTCCCCTGATCTTGTGTGTTTCTTATTTATTCCCTGTGTTATCCCACCTAATGTACACAGGTGACCTGCCTATGGATCTCTTTGTAGTGTACTGTTTCTTGATTGCACTCCAGTTTTTCTGTGATACAAATTAGCTGTTTGGTTAGTATGTGTTCCTGACATCACAGAAAGCAAAGGAATTTTTCTTTACCTTTTGACCATGTAACAGAAAAATGGGGTTGCAGTCCATGTGGTGATTTTCCTCCCTGTCCTGACAGACCCCTGAGGTCTTGGATGTCCTTGACCAATCAGGTGCTGATACATTTGTATTAGCTGTTACAGAAGTGCAAGGATGCTCAGCCTGTGTGTGTAGTATCAAAATATTGTTTCTGGAAATCTGCTAGATAGAAAGTATTTTGTTGGAGCTAGGGTGAGCTGCTTTGAAATGTTATTGAAAAGCTTTTAGATGGTGCCACATTTCATTACGCTTCTCTTGCCTTCACTCTTCCTTTTTTTTTTTTTAAGCCCAGTATACAAATCTGGACTGAACAAAACAAGAAAGCTTATTGATCCCTTCAGGTGATTTTTGGACACTCTGCAAAACAACTTATTCAGGCATCTAATACTACCCAAATTGCTGATAAGTTGAAGTTCTTTGTTGGGCAAAGTTGCACAAGTCTGAAAAACAGGAGATGAACTCATTGTACAGATAATCTGTGGCTTGGGATTTTATCTTTAGTTCAGGGGTCAAAGCGAAGCTTTAATAGCGAATTATTGAAATTTTTGGAGTAATGAAACCTTTCTCTGACTTTTTTAAAAAAGTTTATCCGTGTAGAGGGACTGTTCACTTTCATTTCAAGTCAATGGAGAAATATCTGAACTACTTCCAAAGTTAAAAGAATATTTTCCAGTTGCTACTTTTAGTTTAGAGAAAACTATCAAGTTACTTAAGGATATTGGACATTTATGTCATAAAATTCAGTAGGTAATATGAGGAAAATTACAGTAGTAATCCAGTTTTTGTTATTGTTTCATATAGGCAGTACAGCCTTTTTTTTTTTTTAATCTTTTAAACATCTTCAGCTATGGTGTACTTGGTTCCCCAGTACTACAGCAAGGCCTTTAAGGCTATGATATGTGCAACTTCAGTGCCTTATAATACTGTTTTGTTTTTCTTTTTTTAAAGAAAAATGTCAGTGACTGTTCTCAGCTGGATTCCAGCATCAGGTACTTGAAGTAAAAGAAAGGTTTTGAAGAAAGAAAATAAGACATAATGAAATGTGTTACCCTGGGTTAGAATGAGTTGCACATGGGATTAAAAAATTGGGGAAAGAATGAGAAAAACTCTTTTTCCTTCTCTCCCTTCCCACATTCTCTCACTTTTCCACTTCCCTTCTTGCAAGAGGATTGAACTGGTGATTATAAAATTATAAAGAGTAAACACACCATGCAGTCATGAATGTAATCACAATTACTGGACCAGCCTTCACCGTGAACTGTGTTACACAGTGTAGAGGCATGCATCTCTGAACCTCTTAGCAGTTCTCACACTTCAACTAGAAAATAGCTCCTGTAATGTGTATATGTGCAACCTGACGCAGCAGAACCATGGTTAGTTTGTAAGTAGTCTTTTAATGTAATAAAGCCTCCAGTTTTTAATTTTAAAGCTTGTTTATTAGGAAGAGAATTCATTGAGGTTTTTCTTTCAACTTTGCAATACTTGGACAGCACAATGCTCGTATCTTGCCTTGTTTCCTTTCCAAGGAAAAAGGGACTTGGTAACCTTAGACCAGGCAGGAATTCTGAGGCTGCAAATCAGGAATGAAGTAAGTGATGAGAAAAAGGCATGTGTAGTTCATCTATTGAGAAAGACAAGTCTGCCTTTTTTCATTTTCACTCAAAAGATAAAGCTACTATGTAAACATTTAATGGATATTTGTGTCTAACTTGCTCTGCACTGAATATTTCCATAGATGATATTATTGGAAGAGAATTATGAGTTAACGGCAATCTCCTTTTTTAAGGCTTTTTACGGCTATTGTCAGATTACTTGGCAGAATGTTCACGGAAGTCCTGGTTGTAATAACAAAATATTAAAAGACAGTCATTTCGGTAATGATTAACCATTGCCATTTGGATAATGGTTAAAGCGTGGTATATCTTTATGATGGGATGCAGTGCAAAAGAATAAGGTAAAGCAACATATATTGCCATTGAAAAACATCAAGTTGTTAGGTAAGAAACATGAGTTACAGAAAAGTAGGTGCAATACAGTTCCATTTTTGTTTTTTTGTAAAAGCAAAACACAAAAAAAGAAGTATTCTCTGGAAGTCTCCATATGAAACTGTTTAAAGTAGTTTCCTTTAGGAGTAGGAATGGGAGGTTGGGAAGAGGTGTGAATTTGTCCTTCATGTACTGTTTACATTTTCAAGGAATGCATTAATTTTGTAATAAGTGTTTTTTAAAAGATAATGAGTAGAACTATAATAGTAGCTAACACACAGCGCTTTATTTTTATTATTCCTGTCATCCTCCCAACAACTCTATGAGGTAGATGTGTTTTGTTTTGTTTGCTTTCTCACTGTATGCAGGCAGCCCTTCTGTATTCTTTTAATTTTTTATATTATGTTTGAGCATAGCTGATGAACAGTGTTGTGATAGTTTCATGTGGACAGCAAAGGGACTCATCCATATATATACATGTATGTATTCTCCTCCAAACGTCCCCTCCCATCCAGGCTGCCTCTGTGTGTGTGTGTGTGTGTGTTTTAAATTGAGGTGTAACTGAGATACAACATTGTATGAGTTTCATATGTACAAAATAATGATTTTATTTATTTATTCTGAAGTGACCACTACAGTTAAGTCTAGTTAACTTTGATCATCACACAGTTACAAAAATTTTTTTTCTTATGGTGAAACCTTTTAAGAGCTACTCTCTTTTCATTCAGATACACAATACAGTTATTAACTATAGTCACCTTGCTGTTTATCACATGTTGATATTACCAGGACTTATGCCAGAGGTTTCTTCTTCTTCCTTTGAGATAATATTCACGCAGTAGAGGTGGTTGCTTCCCAGGTGGTAAAGAACGCGCCTGCCAGTGCAGGAGACATAAGAGACCCAAGATCCCCTGGAGGAGGAAATGGCGAACCACTCCAGTCTTCTAGCCTGGAGAATCCCATGGACAGAGGAACCTGGGGAGCCATGACTGAGTGACTGAGCCCACACACACATTAAAGCAATTGCAGGTCATTTTCACCAAGCCTTTCTAGGTGTGTCTCCTCAAGTTCCTACACTCTGATTACTTACATACGTTTAATGTAGAAAGTGGAATTTACACATGGGTTTGGAAGTCCTTCAAAAAGAGCAGGGTCTCCAAACCCTGATATTGTTACAGCCTTTTTTCTCCCGATCAGCTGCTTCCAGTGAACGTTAATTATATTTTAGGGAAGACTGGCTTTCACAGAGACCCTTCTAGAACTCCTGGTTCCTTAGTTCTGCTTCTTCCAGAGCAACTCTGGCCTTTTGTTTATTTGTCACATTGGGCTTCTGAACAAGAGGAACTGGTCCTATTGGTGTAGATTAGTTTTGACAGTCCTAGAAAAGAGTGGGAGTAGAAAACAAAATAGTCTGTTCATCATATACCTTTCACTGTCACTCTTTTCAGTTAAAATACTTTCTTGTTGTTCAGCTGCTAAGTCATGTTCGACTTTTGCTACCCCGTGGACTATAGTACACCAAGCTCCTCTGTCCTCCACTATCTCTGAGTTTGTTCAAATTCATGACTCAGTGATGCTATCTAACCATCTCGTCCTCTGCTGCCCCCTTCTCCTTTTGCTTTTCGTCTTTCCCACCATCAGGGTCTTTTCCAGTGAGTCAGCTCTTTGCATCAGGTGGCCAACATGTTGGAGCTTCAGTGTCAGTCCTTCCAGTGAATATTCTGGGTTGATTGCCTTTAGGAAAGAAAATATTTTGACTGAGCTGTAAACTTAAGGATGCTTTTAGTGTATTTCTTATGCACTTCCAGATGCCTTCCAAGCATAAGCATTTAGTTAAATGACCTTCAATGTTAGATCTTTCTTAGCTTTGCTAGTGGAATTTATTCATCCGTTTTGAGTCCTGTCCAGTCTGTGTCCATTTTTATGTGTGGACAGAAGAAGACCTGGGAGATGTCTCACAATTGTGTTGTTTGACAATACAATGCCAAAGACTTGGTGTTGATGATGGGATTCTGATAGCCACTGGGACTGCCTTGGAGGGAAAGGAAGGAAAAGGGAACTTCATTTTTATGGAGCAAACACTGTATGTTACAAATAACAACTTTTTAAACTAGTGCATAGACGAGCATCTCCTGTTTATGAGACACTTTTCCTGTATTCCTCTATTTAGTCCTCACAGCAACCCTGGGAGGAAGATACTTTGTTATCATCTCTGTTTTACAGATGAGGCAACTGAAGTCACAGTAAGTGAGAAAGTCAGATTTCCAGCCAGGGCTACCTTTTGAGCTTTTCCTTTGTAGACTGGTGATGTTCAGTTCACTTCTGGGTCTGGATTAGCCATCACCTCATTTAGGGTGCAGGTTAGGGTTTGAGCTGGTTATTCTGACTTACTGATAGGAGACTGTTCAGCCACAGAACTCTCTCCAACACTTCTGCTTGGAGCTTACAGGAATGGTTCCACCAACCTGAGTGATTACCTTTTCTGAAACAAAATTTGTTGTAAGGAATGGAAATTATGAGACAAAATATACTACTCTCTCCTTTTGTTGTGAAGTTGCTTTATTGGCTATTGTTGTCGATTCTTATTAAAATTAAAGGACCTTCTTGTAGTCAGCAAACTCTTGGAACTCATGGAGCCATTTTCAAGACCAATCCAGATGTCCAGGGCCCCGCCCCTTTCCTGTGGCTCCACCCTATTTTCCGTCTGAGGCAGTCAGTGCTGCCCATGCACGGTCCCGCGGCCCCCTTCCGCACTGGCTCGGCTTCATGAAAAGCCTAGGCAGTGGAACTTGTGGGAGCGAAGAAAGAAAAACCAAGTTTGCAAGGTAAGTTTAGTGCATAGAGAAAGGAGAAGGAATGGAAAGAATAAGGTACAAAGGAAGGGAAGAAACTAATTTGTGGGACAGGAAAGCTTTTTTTAGAGTTTTTAGCATTCTCACCTGATTTAACAAAGAGCCAGCTGCATTCATTTTTATGCTCCAGACTTGCACACAAATTGACAAGTTTATGATCGACTTAAGTTCCCTCTCCAGGAGCTTCTCAGTTGTTTGTACTAATTAGGGCACAGTTGCTAACTACTAAGATAAACTTTATGAAATTTCTAAGCCAGATGGAGACTGTACAACTAAATAGATAAAGGCAGACTATGGAAAACACATATATAGGTAACTAAAATATTAAAGGTAAGCAGCCTATCTGGTAATAAAGTAGCTATTTATTTTCTGAAAAGCAACCTGAAAGTTCTCTTGCAGTGTTTATTGTAGATAAGTTTTAACCAGAGAGAAAACTGGCTGAAAGACATGTTCCTAAGTTACTCATTTTCGAGTTCCAGCTTCTTCTACATCGGTGGATTGCACAAGAACCTTCAGGAACAGAGCAGTATAGATCTTCTCACTTTTATTGCTCCTTGTTTATTTTCTTGAGAAAACTAGGACCTCTGGTTCCAGGCAAGCCAGAATTCTTATCTGAATTCACCATGGCCGCATGGTACATGCACACTTGAGCCTGCCGTTTGCTGTGGTTGACGGCAGTTATCTGACTTGTCCAACAGGTTCCTGGGTGGAGCTCCCCATGAACAGCAGCAATGGCAATGATAATGGCAATGGGAAGAATGGGGGCCTAGAGCACGTACCCTCCTCATCCTCCATCCACAATGGGGACATGGAGAAGATTCTTTTGGACGCACAGCATGAATCTGGACAGAGCAGTTCAAGAGGCAGTTCTCATTGCGACAGGTGAGTGAGATCCACGTTCTGGTGGAGTTCTGGAAACGAGTGGGCTGCCAGGTTAATTCCCATTAGAAAAAATAAATCGCTTCCATCCTCATTTGACAAAAAGATAGCTCCCAATTTCTTGGCAGTATGTGTTTAGATCAGACTGCCAGTTGACAAGGACATGAGTGCCCACTTTTTCCTTAGATTAAATCAGTTTCCTTCTTCAGATTGTATCATTTTCAGATGTTTACCAGGCAGTGGTATAAATGTTTACTTAGAGAATTAATCTAACTTTCTCCCATTTTCCTTTGTCCTTTCACAGGTCTCTTTCTGCCTTGAATGCAGTTATCTTTGTCTATATCTGTCCTCCCTTATATAGTCTGTGAGGCTTTAAAAGGCAGGGGTCCAGCTTCACATGGTGCTGGCATATAGTAGCCACTCAGTAAATGTCTGAGTTGCGGAAACTACAAGCTGATTCAAGTTATACCGGTATTTGTCTGATGGAAGCACCAACCAGGGTCTGTAAACATAATTAATTTTGAAGGCTATTGAATTTCCTTAAAGCTCAAAAGAAGTTTTATTTCTCCTTTTCCTATATTTGGCTTGGGGAGACTAGTTCTTCTGATGAAGGACTGCTTATTGTGAGGGAGTTCAGAATACAAATATATATGAGGAGAATGGAACTGAGTTGTTAGTTTACTTCTCAGTACAGCCTTCTCTTCTTTCCAGAGGGACTAGCAATTAAATGACATTAGCGGTATATTGAACAGTTCTTAGACTGGTGACAGCTGTAGTATTAGCACTTTGGGGTATTGGATGATCTTCTGGCTAATGAGAGTTCACTGACACTGGCCATATAGAAAATGCAGATACACAGGAAATAGATTAAGGAGCCATCTTGAAATGTAAACAGTGATTATCTGTAGGGGATGCAATGCTAGCCATCGGACTTCTTCAGAGTTTTAGTACTTTGTAAAAATTGTGCATAGTACATGCTGTTTCTTACCAGAAAAAGTAGAAAAGGAGAATCAAGAGTTAAATCATATTCAAAGTTGCTGCATGACAGGTGATCCACTGCTATTACTGAGGCCACAAAGGACTGGTCTGATGGCCTTGTGGCACGCCCCTCCCCCCCAGCACCTTGTCACATCACTCACATGTCCCTGGGCTTCTGAGGAGCCAGGATGGCTCTTGTCATGAGCAGATGGCGTGCCTCTGAGCAGCCTGCCGCCAGGTATAGGAGCTCTAGCAGAAGTCTGTTTTTGTGAATCACATTTATATTATGGTACATTTATGTTGTGCGACTCACTGATGGGCTTCTGAAGTTTTCTGCTGGTTATGGGCCTGCTGATAAACCTTTTATTATATGTTCAAGTGTGCGATCCTGGATCATGGGAACTGGCAAGTCCTTTAACCTGCCGTTCCCTTGGTGCTGTCATTGAGCAGAGAAAAGATCACCTGCCCGCCCTTCTGGTCATGTTGTGTCATTTATGTGTGTGTTAGTCAAGAAGTCATATCTGATCCTGTGCGACCCCGTGGACTGTAGCCCACCAGGCTCCTCTGTTCATGGGATTCTCTAGGCAAGAATACTGGAGTGGGTTGCCATCTCCTCCCCCAGGGGATGTTTCTGACCCAGGGATGGGACACATGTCTCCTTCATTGGCAGGTGGGTTCTTTACCTCTGACCACCAGGGGTTGCAGTTATATTTGTGATATAATACAAATTCATCTTCCCATGAACGTGTTCCAGTTGGGTTTCTAAACATGTTAATTGATGTATGGTAGGTGCTCTTGGACACTTTTGTGTTCTCAGTGACTCATCTTCAGGCTCTGGGTTACCAGTCACCTCTCAGAGGAGGCCTTGGACTCGAGCTCAGTGATGCTTTCTGAGGATATCTAAACTTGAACATTTAAAAACATCTTTATAGCTCATGACATCAAAATTGCCAGTTTATGTATACTTGAAATTGTTAAGAACTGTTTCTTGTAAGCGGAAGTGTTTTAGGAGTGTTGGCTATTAGTTCCAAAGTTAACTCATGTGTATTTTATTTATTTTAAAATATTTATATATTTATTTTTAAATATTTATTTATTTATTTGACTACATCAGGTCACTCTAGAGCACACAGGCTCAGTAGTTGTGGCGCTCAGGTTTAGTTGCCCTGCAGCTTGTGGGATCTTAGTTCCTGGACCAGGGATCAAACCCATGTCCCCTGCTTTGCAAGTTGGATTCTTAACCACTTGACCACCAAGGAAGTCCCTATGTATATTTTTAATTTAAAAATTATCCCGTAGCTATATGATTGCCACTTGGGGAAGGAAATGGTAACCCACTCCAGTATTCTTGCCTGGGAAATCCCATGGACAGAGGAGCCTGGGAAATCCTATAGTCCATAGGGTCACACACAGTCAGACACGACTTAGCGACTGAAACAAACAAACATGATTGTTACTGCAGTGGTTGTTAGAAAATAACCTCCGTGTGTTTTGCTTTGTGTTCCAGCCTCTTGTTGGAGTTTCCAACCTATACACTAGATTCACCTCAGGAGCTTTTAAAAATACTAGTGCAGAGACCCTGTCCCTAGAGATTCTCATCCTGTTGTCAAGACAGGAGAAAATTTTAAAAGCTTCCTAGCTGATCCTAATATGAACCAGGATAATAATGCACACCAGATTGTTCAGATCAGCCTACCAGTGAAATGCTGAGTATCAATCTAAGCGAACTTACGTTGAGCTTGCCATGGTAAGATGAATGTAGAGAAGAACAGTGCTTCTCTGGGATTCTTGACTTGATCGTTTGGCTTCCTTGTCTTCTTCATCATGGCTGTGTGAGGCTGGCCCCTTGCCTGATCTATGGCTGTGAATTCAGCAGTGTTAGCAGCCTAATGACAGTACACTGAGGATAAGAGTCCCTCGTTCTACTGGGTTCCTGTGCTATAGCCTGAGATTTCTATTCCAGTTCAAGACAGAAATTTTCTAAATATGTTAATATGGTGGTTTGATACAGAACCAGCTTTTCCCTTTTCCTACCCTCATTGTAGAATCTCTTATGTCAGTTGTGGGACTTTCCTGGTGGCTTAGATGGTAAAGAATCTGCCCATAATGCGAGAGACCTGGGTTCAATCCGTGGGTTGGGAAGATCCTCTGAAGAAGGGAATGGGTCCCCACTCTAGTATTCTTGCATGGAGAATTCCACGGACAGAGGAGCCTGGTGGGCTAGAGTCCTCAGGGTTACAAACAGTTGGACACGACTGAGCGACTAATACTTTTCACTTCACTTACGTCAGTTATAATAGTCAAAGACTCCTAGACGTAATATCTGAAACATTTCTGGGGATCTCACTTTCTAGTCAGTCTCACCAGCATCTCTATGTATTACCATTGTACACATGCTCTTGGCAGCTCTAATAGTCATTATCAATTCCTTTGAGCAAGTTAAGCCTGGAGCATCCTTCATGCCCACTTGAGTTTACATGTGGGGACGTGGGTTGCGTAGTGAAAGATGTAGTGACTTGCTATGGTTACACAAGGAGTCATCGATACAGCCAAGAATAGCACTTACCATGTTGTGTTCATCTATTGTATCAAGTGCAACTCATGATCATGTATGTTTGTCTAAAAGTTTGTTATTCTTAGAATGCATCTTGTACTTGTTAAAGGTTATCACTTGTTATAAGCTTTTATAATTCACTCTGAAATATCTCAGAGTTAATATTTCTAAAAATAAGTAAAATAGTGGTTCTCAAACTTTTTGGTCTCAGTACTCCTTTACACTCGTGAAAACTATTAGGGACCCCAGAGATCTTTTATTTATGTGGGTTATATGTTTTGATATTTACTGTAGTAGAAAGTAAAACTGAGAGCATTAAAAAAATATGTATTCATTCAGTCTATAATAACAAGCTTACCATACCAAACAACAAACATTACTGTAAGTAACTTTTTTAAACAGAAAGTAACTGTTTTCCATAACCAAGAAATTTGTAAGAATAGTGGCATTGTTTTACATTTATGCACATCTCTTTAATATCTGACTTAATAGAAAACAGCTGGATTCTCATGTGCTTTTGCATTCTCTCTGTCATGATATTATACATAATGCAGCCTTTGGAAAATTGCACTGGACTCTCATGAACAAATGAGGATGAAAGAGGCAAATAAATCCTAATGGTGTTGTAAAAACAGTTTTAACCTTACAGACCTTCTTAAAGAGTCGTTAAGAGCTGCTTTCACACTTTTCGAACTACTGGTGAATTATTTAATGATGAGAGAGCGTTGAGAAGAAGAAGCCCAAACTGGAGTTTCTGAATTTGAAGATCCTTTTACCATTATTGGGAAAAAGAGTAAAAATAAGAAAATGTGACAGGCTTCTGTCTTTAGGTAATATTTCCATCTCATATTTACCATTGCTAAGGAATTTAACACCACTGAAAAATTCTAGATCATTTGGACAGTAAGAGTGCTCAATTTTAATTTTTATTACACAGCATTATGATATAGTTTCTGATTTGCTGCTTTTTCAAAGCCATACTACTGTAACTTTTAGTTTTCTAATATCCAATAGAGGCTAATTTATTTGACAAATTGAAAGAAAACTAACGGCTCAATGTCTTTTTCTTCCAGCCCTTCCCCACAAGAAGATGGGCAGATCATGTTTGATGTGGAAATGCACACCAGCAAGGACCATAGCTCTCAGGTGTGTGTGTATGTTTGTTTAATTTTGTGATTTACAATAATTAGGAAAATGCAAATCTCTAAATAAGTCTGTTTTGCTAAAATATAGTGAAGAATGTGAAGACTTTAAAAATTAGTTTGAAGCTGTTTTAACTTACTGAGGTTCTGATGTTGAAATTTACTTATGCTGCTGTGGTCATGAATGTGCTCCTTTACAACCAAGAATTTGGGATCCTGTCACCTAAAAGAATTGGGAAATTCTTTTGTCTGTATCATTCCGATATTCCGGGCTAGTGTCTCGAGTTTATAAATATTTGAAAACTGAGACTGGCAACTTATTCAGAGAATAAATGAAAGTTGTTGTAGAACCAGGTGTGAAGCTTTTTTTGCACCTAGAATTAAGTCAGTGACTGTTGCGATGATTTTCAGCAGCAAGAGGTAAAACTCACCTAAATTACACACGCCAAGTTCCTTAAGGTGAAGAAGTTAAATATTGTTTCACTAGGAGTTGACACTGTTGGAAATACAGATAGATATAGTATTGAAAGCTTACAAAGGTTTTTATTATAAACATTGTGATAAATAAGTAATGGATGTTAATGATGTAGAATGTTCATAACCAGCCCTTGACTTTATTGATATGTCAGATCACCTCCCAGTGTCAGAGTGCAAATTCTTGAAAACAGGAAGCATTGTTTTTTTTCTCCCACATTAAGGTACTTGAAGGATGTATGTTGAATGAATGTTTCAGTGAATGCTAACAAAAACTGTTTTGTGGGGTTCTCACTCTGCAGTGTCCTGACTCCCTTTGCACTGGAAATATTTTGCATGTTACCTGGGATCCACTCAGTGTTCTTTCTGTTTGAGAAGCTGCACACTTTCTCCCTATGTTGACTGTGCTTCATTTGTGCTGTTTTCTGAAACCTAGAAAATCTATGGGACTGACTACTAATGATTTTACAGTGAGCTTTATGTTGTAGAGAAGCTTGTAGCAGCAAGGCATTCATGTAGGGAGCTGGCTGCCTGTGATTGTGGAATTGCTCGCCTGTGTCCATCAGTTTTGTTGTGTGCAGTTAGCTATAGCTAACAAGGAGGAGACTATATGAAGCTTCCATGGGGGGGGTGGAAAAAGTGTACTAAGGAATCTCAGGATGGAGAAGTGAAATTAATTCTTTGCCTCAGTCTTTTCCTGAGTTAGCTTTCTCCATCCATATAGCCTTTTGTACAGACAAGTCGAAAGTCCAGAGTTAGTGTGTCCCCAGAAACATTTTGAGGAACATTTGCTCGATGGGAGGCTCCCTAAGGTAGTTCTGAAGTCAGATATCTGGGAAATACACTGCAGTCCCCGGATTGATTCACCTTCCCTCTCCAGTGGTACCAGGGCATGAGAAACACATTAAAGGCTCTGGAAATTCCTGCAGTAAAGAAGTCTGTTGATTTCCACCAAGTGCAGGCGTTCCTCGGTATTCTCAGGGGACTGGTCCCAGGACCACCACCACCTACCCCCAATACCACAGTCCACGGATGATCAAGTCCCTTATGTAAACTGGTAGTGCAGTCAGTTTCCATATTCGAGGATGTGTGACCCACCGATACTGGGAGCTGACTGCTTCCCGAACTTATTTGACCTTAGACCTCCCTCCCCCTCCACACATAGCTTTTCCCCCTAATAATCTACCTGATAACTAACAACCACAGATAAGAACAGTCCTGGCTCATGGGGTGGCAGGTGTACAATTAGGCTCACCTGAGAATTGTATTTTAAGTGGAACTCTAGAGCTGATTGTATCTATCCTAGAATTCCAAAGGAATTTGTGAAATTCAGGAGAGAAAAGAGTTTGGTCTCTTGTCAGATTGTGATAGGATCGCTAGTGTGATCCCTATTCAGAAACAAGTACCTAAAAGAACACTGGTTATCATCAAGCACTGCGTAAGTGATGCCAACAGTCAGATCAGTCTATTTAAGCCAGGTTATGTTTTTCAAAAAGCAGTCTGATTCCTGTAGAAAAACATTATATCCTTAAGAGTAGGACTCTTAGTAAGGGAGAAATCAATAGGTGTAATTTACTTACACTTTCAAAAAGCTTTTTATATTGCTTGTTTTTAATTGAAGAAGCAATCATTTAATTACTTTAGGGTTTAGAAGGATGAACTTTTTTCATAAATGGGAAGGAAGCTTAGGGTTAGGAAACAGTTAAGAACAGTTAACAAAGGCCTGTTACTTGCTCTTACTGAATATTTTTATATCGTCCACATGAAGAATATATGACTTTTTTAGCCTTTTTCGGAAGACAAAGGAAAGGCGCTCATTTATTAGAATATTTTTTTAATTTTAATTGTAGGTTAATTGCTTTACAATATTGTGGTGGTTTTTGCCATACATTCACATGAATCAGCCATGGGTGTTCATGTGTTCCCCATCCTGACCCTCCCTCCCACCTCCCTCTCCATCCCAGCCCTCAGGGTCATCCCAGTGCACCAGCCCTGAGCACCCTGCCTCATGCATCGAACCTGGACTGGCGATCTATTTCACATATGATAATATACATGTTTCAATGCTATTCTCTCAAATCATCCCACCTTCACCTTCTCACCACAGAGTTCAACAGTCTGTTCTTTACATCTGTGTCGCTTTTGCTGTCTCGCATATAGGGTCATCATTACCATCTTTCTAAATTCCATATATATGCGTTAGTATACTGTATTGGTGTTTTTCTTTCTGACTTACTTCGCTCTGTATAATAGGCTCCAGTTTCATCCACCTCATTAGAACTGATTCAAATGCATTCTTCTTAATAGCTGAGTAATATTCCATTGTGTATATGTACCACAGCTTTCTTATGCATTCGTCTGCCGATGGACATCTAGATTGCTTCCATGTCCTGGCTGTTGTAAACAATGCTGCAGTGAACATTGGGCTACACGTGTCTCTTTCAATTCTGGTTTCCTCGGTGTGTATGCCCAGCAGTGGGATTGCTGAGTAATATGGCAGTTCTTTTTCCAGTTTTTTAAGGAATCTCCACACTCATTTATTAGAATACTTTTAAAAGTTTTTCCCACATTATTTTCATTTCAGTGAAAGAGGTGACAGTATCCCCATGAATAAACTGGAAAAACGAAGCTTTGTCTTAATTAAGTTACTTACCTAAGATCCCCAAGGAAGTAAGTGATAGAC
Source organism: Okapia johnstoni (assembly GCA_024291935.2). Lineage (NCBI taxonomy): Eukaryota > Metazoa > Chordata > Mammalia > Artiodactyla > Giraffidae > Okapia > Okapia johnstoni. Next base: position 35,288,421 of record CM044314.1, on the reverse strand, counting down.
CAGGGCTGAAACCCCGGCTCTCTGGGCCTGTGGCCCCTATTGTACTGAAGTAAGTTGATGAATGGGATTGATTTCAGGAGCGCTCACAAGGTCGTGAGAATGAACTGAGACATGTCAGGTGAGTTGTTCATGGTACAGGGAAGCCTAAGATGTAATGCGTTTAGGAGAAAGATTGTTCAAACTGGACTTTTAGGATGATGGTCCTCATGAATCTCACCTTTGTAGCAGAAAATGGACCATAGATTGTCTCTCAGAGGCAATTCTCAATGTGTTTCTGGGACCAAAGAGGCCAGCATGGGTTGGAAGATGATACAAACTGAAAATGCCTTCCTTTTCTCTCCTGTAAAACTGGTTTATCTGTACCGTGGTATGGAATTTAATATTCATGTTTAGAGACCTCAGAGAGCTTGGGGTGGGCCAGAGAAGGAAAATGAAAGTGATTAGAAAGTAAGGGACTTCCACATGATGACACACTGAAATGATCAGAAGCTTTATCATAAGAGACGTAGATGTGGAGCGAGGGGTATTGATTTGGATAAAGGCATGACTCTCACTTCATGAGATGAAGCTCATTTTTTACAGTATTCTAAAATTCTAAGAATCAGAAGGCAATTTAAAGCCTAAAACTGGTAAATTTAAGGTTAATAAAAGTAAGCAAAGGGAAGTGAATGAGGAAAGGTTACAGCCCTTATTCTTAAGGTCAGCATTCTAAACTGATCAGGGTTTTGGTTTTTTTCCCTAAATCATAGTCTGAAGATCATCATCTCTAAAAATTAGCATAAAATCTTATTATATTTTCTTTTGGAAAGTATGAAATATTACCTTATTCACAAATTTAAATATAAATCTTTGAGTGGTTTTAGGAGAGGTGATTGAGACCAAGGTTAGAAACTGAAGTGACCCACAGTGTGTTGAATGAGATATTGTGTGACAGGCTGATCTCTGAGTAAATTGTAGCAGTTGATCACTTTTGATTTAGTGTTTTCAGATTTACTCCAGAGAGCCAGCTCATGGTTCCCAGTAATCTCAAAACCCAGTGGGAACAAGCTTAATCCTAAAGGCTACATTGTGTCATTCAGTGGAATTTGTCAAGCCCAGCAGAACTAAGAATGATAGTACCAGAGTAGCAAAAATCCACAGAGATTTAATTTCAGTTTGACAGCAAAAGGGGCCATCTATACCTAGAGATTCTCTGAAGTTACCTTCCTGGGGCAGCTGTTTCATAGAGGATTTTCATAACTACCTACTGAAAAGAATGAAAGTTTGGGTCAAAAAGTTAACTCTGTCCAAACAAAAGAACAAATCAAAACAATTCTTAGCTTCGAGATCCTTTGATTTCAGGTCATTTGAGACCCTTTGGTTTCAGGTCATAGCTTCATATTCCTGAAAACTGAATAAATAAATCTGTGTCATTTTTCAGAAATTGTTCATCCCCTGTGGGTTCTGCTGAAAGAGAAGCTATCGGAAATTTTGATTTTCTTAGGCCAAAAGTTTAGGTTCTCATTAGCAAGAAAAAGATTTAATATGAAAGATGTCAAATTCTTACTCAGTATTAAATAAATTACTTTTTAAAACTCTTGGCTTATGTAGTTTGTTGTTCAGTTGTTCAGTCATGTCTGACTCTTTGCGACCTATGGACTGTAGCCTGCCAGGCTCCTCTGTCCATGGAGTTTTCCAGGCCAGGATACTGGAGTAGGTTGTCATTTCCTTCCCCAGGGGATCTTCCCGACCTAGGGATTGAACCAGTGTCTCCTGTGCCCCCTCATTGGCAGGCAGATTCTTTACCAGTAGTGCCACCAGTTTTGAATAAACTTTGGGAAATATTTGGATAGCCATATGTCTAAAAACTATAATCTCCTTCCAGGGAATAAAACAAAACCTAATCCCTAAGAAGGGGAGCTCTAGGACAGTTTGCTTGGGTTTGAATACAGCCCTGCTACTTACTGCTCATACAGTCTTGGGCGGTTATTTATGTCTCCTCTGTAAAATGGAATAGTAATAGTTCCTTTTTTTTAATAGGGTTGTTTTAAGTAAAGGTTAGTACATAGAAAGTGCTTAGATCGATACTTGTCTCTTGGTAGATGCTTAATAAATACTATTTATTTTAAATTATTTGTTAATAATTATTTAAATTATTTGTTTCTGCTGCACCTCTCCCAGTTTTTTTCTTTTCTATTTGTTAGCATATACTTTTTGATATGTTCCCTTTAGTTTTACTTATGAAAATTTTTGAATGCATACAAAAGTGAATAGAGCCTATTATGATGGCCCTCCATACACGTACCACTCAGATTCAACAATTACAATGCTTTCCACACTTCATTTAACATTATGTCCTAATGTACACTTTTTTCAGATTCATATTCTTTTTCTTAAATTGAGATATAATTCAAGTTTCAGGTTCATTTTATGTTTATATAACCACAGTGAAACTCACTCAAGGTTTTTTAAGCTATTAAATACTCGGGTCTTAGATTATTTTATCAGCCTTTTTAGAAACATGGCATGTTGCTGACATAAAAATTACTGATGCCCAAGTTTATGATTCTTGTATATTTTCCGTCCATATTTGCTTTCTGTAGTAGGAAGGCTCTGTCTTCCTTTTCTCCTTTTTTAAAGTGTGCATTCTCCTCTATAGTCAGAAGAAGAAGTTGCAGAAGGAGAGAAAGAAGTGGATGCTCTGAAGAAAAGCGTAGACTGGGTGTCCGACTGGTCCAGTAGACCTGAAAACATTCCACCCAAGTAAGTCGGTGCATGTCCCTTTCCAGTGGACGCAGTGCAGTAGTGTGGGCCCACTAGTGCCCTAGATACATTTATCAAACGTGTGTCTGACAGCCCCCTCTGCGTTTCTTCCCCCAGGGAGTTCCACTTCAGGCACCCTAAACGTTCCGTTTCCTTAAGCATGAGGAAAAGTGGAGCCATGAAGAAAGGGGGGATCTTCTCCGCAGAGTTTCTTAAGGTGTTCATTCCATCTCTCTTCCTCTCCCATGTTTTGGCTTTGGGGCTAGGGTAAGTACTAGGGTCGATGGCTGAAGTTTTTTCCATTCATTTTCTGCACAGATTTTGTTTTCAGGATGTAAGGAATACATGTGAAAGCAGTTTGTGGTGTTTTCCTTTTCATATGTTAGCACAAGTGGAGTGAACTTAAAAGAATGAGTCGATACACTATTGATACACACGTTCCCCCCACCCTTCCCCCACTCCCTGAAAGTAGAGCATTCCTAGGAAACCTTCCTTAAGCTGAAATGGTATAAGGTGAAGCAGTGGTCACCTGAGGACACGTCTTGCTAGCGGGTGCAAGATGCCTTGTGATAAAGCACAGATGCTCACAGACTCGGTTCAAATCTCTGGAGGCTAGGTTCTTAGATGCTGAGTGTGGTCCCTAGGAAGGAGCTTGGCAGGGCAGTTCTCACTGCTTGGGGTGCCCTGTCTCCCTAACAGCTCTCTTCAAAACCAGTCCTGAGTGGTATTTTCACTTTTTGCCTTTTTTTTTTTTTTGATACAAGTGAAACTCCTCTTCAGATTTCTTTCAGTAAACAAAAACAGGTACTAATGTAGGTCTAACTTACACAGTGAAGTGACGTTAAGCAAACTTTCAAAAAGTGGGGTACACCTGTCCCAACAGGATTTGTAATAGTAGAGTTTTTTTCCTCATTTGAAAACAAGTTGTTTCTATAATTTAATCCCCAAAATGATCATTGTTTTAAATGAGCTCTTCTGTATTTGATTTTTCTTTTTGGGTTTTGTTGCTGTTGTCTATAAATTACTCAGGGTCAGCTGAGTTTGAAAGTAGATGAACCTTTAGTATGTAAAGCTGGGGTTGGTGTGAATATTTCTTTTTCCCAGGTGGGAAAGCACACTTTTATTGAATAGTCCTTGAGTGAAACTGGAAAATTGGTTGATACTATTAGTATGATTCTTTTCTCCTTATAGTCTTTTTTTTTTTTTTAATTCTTCTAAAATTGACCCCACATTTACTTGTAATTCATTCATTTTTCTGGCATGTCTTTTAAATTCTTTGTTGGTTTTTTTTTTTTAATTTGAAAAATTGAGAAAATATATATATTTCAAATACTGGGTTGGCCAGAAAGTTCGTTCTTAACATAACATCTTGTGGACAAAACCCAAACAAACTTTCTGGCCAACCCTGTATTTTAGGAGTTAGGCACTTGCTGTTACTTATATTCGGGATGTATGTTCGAGAAGTCTTTGAGCATGCCCAGTGGGTCATTTTCTGTGTAGAATGCACAGAAGATACAGCGTCTTTTAACTTCCCTATAAGGAGCTCAGCCTATGGGAGAGATGTTCACAGTTGTGAACTTGGAAACACACCTGCCTGTCTCACACACCTCTTCTGTCTTTCTGGGTGCCTGCTTGCATGAGGGTGAGGATGGCCTGAGCACACAGCAAAACAGGGAGTGTGTGAATGCTGTGTGTGGTTGGTGTGGGGGCAGGCTCAGAGCTCAGACTCCCCCCCCCCCACCCCGCCCCAGGGTTAACTGCATAGCAGTTCATTTGCCCTCAGAAGGTTGGCTGGCTTTTGTACCTTGAATTATCTTCCTTTTATGAATCTTTGGACTGTTTCTTTTGCTGGTGTAACTACTGATATAATCAGATGGAGAAAAAAAGGATTTTGAAAAGTATTGCTAGGGGACATCCCTGGGGGTCCAGTGTGTAGAATTCTAAGCTTCCAATGCAGAGGCCCAGGTTTGGTCCCCAGTTGGGAAACTAGATATCCCACATGCATGCCACAACTAATAAGTCAGCATGCCACAAGGAAGATCCCACGAGCTGCAGCTGAGACCCAGCGCAGTTAAAATAAATGTAGAAAAAATTACAGTTTTATTACACTGGGGTGTGGGCTGGTTTTGTATTTTTCCTTAACTTCCCTTCTGCTTCTGTTCTATAAGGGTAAAACCCTTGCTTGGCATGGGAAAGTGATATAAGGCCCTTAAGAGTTAAACTGGTATACTGCGGGGGAAGGAGAGGGGTGAGATGAATGGAGAGAGTAGCATGGAAACATACCTTACCGTATGTAAAATCAGTAGCCAGTGGAATTTGCTGTGTGATGCAGGGAGCTCAAACCTGGCACTCTGTGACAGCTTAGGTGGGGTGGGAGGTGGGAGGGGGAGGTTCAAGAAGCAGGGAACTTGTGTATACCAATGGCTGATTCATGTTGATGTATGACAGAAACCAACGCAATATTGTAAAGCAATTAACCTGCAATTAGAAGTAAATAAAAGAAAAGAATCATGAAACAATTTTTTAAAAAAGAATTAAACTGTTAGAACATTTTAAAGCATGGGCAGCTTTGTAGTTAGGTATATTGCTGTATTTTTTAGCTTAAATATCGGTAGAATTTTTTGTCCGCCACAGCAGACCACTTCAAAGGAGGTTGGCTCTCCTTGTCTCTTCAGAAGCATCTGTTCTCTCTGGCTTGCTGTGTCTAATCACTGCCCTGTGCTGTCCAGTCCTGCCTTACAAGTAAACATAATCACATAAAACCAGTTTAGCTGGCTGGTGACTAGCTTCAAGTAAGTCAGTGATGATTTCAGGGTGTCAGGGAACCATGCACGTAGACCTTTAGAAAGCCTTTTTTGACAAACAGCTGAAGACGTTCCTTTGTACAGTTCAGTCTGTGGACAAGCCAGTATAGAGCTGTTGAAACAGATGAAACACAACACGCTCTGTTTCCCTTTCAGCATCTACATTGGAAAACGACTGAGCACGCCTTCTGCCAGCACCTACTAAGGGAAGAGAAGAGTCCCTGGGCCAGCGTGTGACTTGTGAAGTGGTGTCTTGTCACAGTAGTTTATTTGAACTTGAGACCATTGTAAGCATGACCCAACCTCCACCCTCTTTTTACATATCCAAGTTGCAGTAACTCTCAAATCCAGTATTTTATTCCAACTCTGTTGAGGCATTTTACTAATAACCTCATTCCCTTTTTGGCCTGTAAAACACTTTAGAATTTCCTAATAAGAGTTTACTGTCGTTTAGAAATTTGCAAGGGCTTCTTTTCCGCAAACGCCACCAGCAGATTGTAATTTTGTCAAGAATGCCATTGTCTTCTCTCAGTACCACCAGACCTAGACCTGCACCATTCATGGTATAAATCTTACTCTTGAAAGATAACCCACCTGTCTCTTCAAATGAGACCAGGTTGCAAATGATATGAAAGCTTTGTTGTTTTGCTTTTCAAGACAAAGGCAAGCTTTCCTAAGCTTGAATTTATAGTTATGAAAAAAGCAAACAAAAACAAAAAAAACAGACAAAATACGACACAAGGGAAAAAAAATATCCTGGGCAATAAAAAGTTATTTTAAACCAGCTTTGGAGCCACTCTTTGTCTAAGCCTCTTAATGGCGCCTTTTTAATTTGTCGGAGGCAGGCTACATAAATGATAGGTATAAAGTGCAAGAACTAGAATATATTCGGAGATGTAATACCAGTAGGTTATAATGCTGTCTTTTCTATAGAGTAGAATCTTTGTTTCTGGTAAGGAATGTCTGAGGCCTAGAAATCTATGAAATTGCTTTAGGGGTGTGTGTGTGTGTGTGTGTGTTTGGTATTTTTATGTTTATTAGCTGCATGTGAATTTTTCACTACTTGGAATTTTCTTTCCTTTTTTTATTTTTTCCTAAGAGGCTTTGGAATGAGTTCCAATTTGTGGTATAAATACAGGCTTCTTGTTTTAGGAAGCATCACTTACACTCTGAAGCCTTTCAGCTCTGAAGACAGTTGTCTCAGAGTTATTTCAAGCTCTTGGGAAACTTGGAAAAGCAGACCTGGGTTGTGGGAACAGTTGACAGAGTTCTGAAGAGAAGCCACTGGTTTTCTTCTGCTCACTCCCTTTCTCATGTTCACCATGCAACTTGCCTGAGGCGAGTCCTGTGATTCCACAGGCTCTGGCCACTTCCTCCTTCCGTAGCCATCTTTCCAGTTCTGTTCAACTCCGCAAGTCCCAGAACACTCAACAACTTCCTCTCATGATAGACTTTTGTGTTCGTTTCTCAAATGTGAAGCTTTAGGACCAAATTGTTAGAAAGCATCAGTTACCATTTATTTCAAGGAGGTTTATTGGCTGTCTGAACACACAGCATGACTCTGAAGGGGTGCTGTTATATGTGTCATATATAAATAATTACTGTTTATGGTATAGACATTGACTATCTAGAGAACCATAGGGAAAACCAGGTCGACTTGAATAAAAGCACTCTGAACCACCAGGTTTGCTAGTTTGCAGAAACTATCTGTCTTCTCTCTCACATCAAGTTTTGTAAAGTTGATATGTTATAGTGGAAAATAACGTATAGCTTAAACAAAAAAAATTAGTTTCTGACCTCTTTATTCAAGAATACATCTGGATATCTTTAAGGAAGATGGTATATCCAGGTAGTCTTCTGAATTCTTTCACTTTTTCTTTCTAGTTTTTGTTGTCTAAATAATTTTGGCCATTTTTCTATTATGCCTTGTTTCTGTGTCTTATTCACAAATCTAATAACACCTGATTTGCCTTCTATAACCTATTTATTTCAAGTCTTCATTTTTCTTTGGGAAGAAAGTACATCTGCTGGCTCATTGGACTTCGAACAGCCTTGAATAAAATTGGAAAGGCCGGTAAACTTAAGAGAACTAAAGAGCTAAACTGTTCTGATATACAGTTTGTATTACATTGAGTATCATGGGAGGGAAAAGTAAAATTAGAGAACAGCAAGTTTTTACAGACAACACAGGACTCTCTTTTGAAATTCACTAGTAATCCTATCAGGAGTGTGATTGAGTACATTTGTGGGGTTTTTTTGTTTGTTTTCCAACATTGAAAATAAATGTAGTTCTGCCCCTTTTCTTCAAATAGCTGTGAAATTTTGGACTATTACTTAGAACACACGATCACAGTAGAACTTAATCATAAGATGAAATCATGCAGTATTTATCAATAACCTTAATGTGTGGGATAAATGTTTATGCTCCTCCCCAGATTTGTTTTGACTGGAGCCAGAGTGTGTGATTGGAAAGGAGAATTGGACAATGAACAGTTGACATGTTTTAAGATCAACGTTTAAAAAGCTTTATTGCCTGTTCACAATTTGGGGACAAAAAGGCAGGCTTCCTTTTCCTATGTTTGATGAAAACTGGCATAAGATATTTGTAAATATAATCAAGAGCAAAACTGCACAAACTTGCAAAATTGACAAGTGCAGCAAGTTATTCTGATTGCAGTAAAAACATTGACTATTCTAAACAATGAAAACTGAAGATTTAGCCAGTCAGATGAATCTTCAAGTGAACCAGTTGTTGAAATTATCGGACTTAACTGAGCCAAAGTGATTATGCATTCCTCATCTATTTAGTTAGCACTTTGTATCATTATATACAGTTTACAATCCATGTATAACTTGTAGCAACATTTTGTGCTATTAAAGCTATCACAAAACTCTCTCTGTCAGTATATGATTTTATGTCCTGTGTGTTGCCTGGGAGTTGAGGGGAATACCCGTCTACATACACATTTTCCGTTGAGTGCTCAGATCCTAGAGGACATGCCAGTGTGCCCAGCACATAGGAGTGGATGATGTCCCTTCCCTCCTGGGACTGCTACTCTGGGGTTGGGGAGACAGCCATCACACGATGTAATCATTTATCATGTATGAGGTACGACAGGGCTATACGTTTAGAACAGAGGTCCCCAACCTCTGGGATCTCATGCCTGATGATGATCTGAGGTGGAGCTGATGTCCTAATAAGAGAAAGTGCACAATGAACGTAATGTGCTTGAATCATCCCGAAACCATCCCCTCTCCCACCCCTGGCCCTTGGAAAAACTGGCTTTCACGAAACCAATCCCTGGTGCCAAGAAGGTTGGGGATTGCTGGTTTAGAGCATTTGTTCTCCCAGAAAGCATCAAGGCATTGCTCACAGAGGAGGGAATCTATTGAAGGATGAGTAAGTGTTCAACAAATACAGAAGGGATTACGCACATGCCTGTAACACATGTGAAAATAAATTCCGAATATAACCAAGGTCATTGTGGCTGGAAAACACTGTAGGTAGAGAGGACACTGAAAATGTTGAGAAGTGGTGGACCAAAACTGAAGTTTACATGCCCTCTGAGGGGTTGAGCTTATTTGAATAGTGGGATACCTTTCAAGGGGTTATTTAAAGCAGGAAAATGCTTGAAGACAACTTTTAGATGGTTATGAAAGGTGATGAGCACCAAAGGCCAGGAGACCTGTGAACTCTAAGGAAGGCATAACGCCGTGCCCTCAGCTGCAACTCTAGGCGTGGGGAAGGTGGGCTAGGATAGGTTTGAGAGACAAAGCCAAGTCAATAGTAAGGAGATGGTTGAGAGAGGAAGAGGGCATGTGTGATTTTTTTTTTTTTTTTTTTTGGCCTGAATGTTTATTGATGCCATTAACTGAGAAAGGGTCGGAAGAAGAATGGAGTGGTAGGGGGAGAGAGAGATGATTTCAATTTTGAATACGTTTCACCTCATTTGAGCTTACCCAGCAGACACTATTTTTTAATTCTTTCCTTTTTTGGCCTTGACAGAGCACCATGTGGGAACCTAGTTCTCCCATTAAGAATTGAACCCGTGCCCCCAGCAGGGGGAGTGTGGCATCCTAACCACTGGACCACCCACCAGTGAAGTGCCTGACACCTGTATAGAACTAGAACTCAGGAGTGAGGAGTGGAGTGGAAATGAAACGGGCACACTGAGACACACATGTGTGTGTATTAACATCATATTTGAAGGTTTGGACATGAGGACAGATGAGAGAAGCCAGGGAAATAGTAAAGTGCAGCGTTTGAGCAGAAGAGAAGCTCAGAAAGGTGAGTGATGTAAAATAGTGTGATGGGAGAACCACCCCTCCCTGAAAAGAGATGGTGACCAACCCTGTCCAACTGAAGAGGGTGAATTGAAAAGAAGCTTTTGAATTTGGCAATTTAATCACTGCTAATCTTTGCAAGAGCATTTTCTGTCAGAGCAAAAGAGAGGTCCCAGGTTAAATTGAATTGGGTCAGAGAATGAATAGCAGCTAAGAAAGTGTTGACTCTTCTCAGTCAGTTTGGAGATGAAGGGGAAGATTTCTGAGACCAGCTGATAAGATTGTTTGCTTAGGTTGGGGTATAGAAGGTGGGAGCGGTGAATGTAGGATTAGGAGAAAGCACAGAAGGAAATTCTGAAGATGCAAGGGAGCAGTTAAATAATGGCCCTTTGGGATCTTGACTTGGAGAATCCTGTGGACAGAGGAGCCTGGCGGGCTACAATTCACAGAGTCACAAAGAGTCGGACATGACTGAGTGACTAAGCACACACAAACAGGACCTTATCCAAGACAAAAATTAAGAATATATTTAGGACTCAGAGAGGAGACTAACCTTGGAAAGGGGGAGAGGAACTGTAGGAACCATTCAAAATTCACTGAACCCAAACATTCACAGTAGGAAATGACGAGATAGGTGAGAAAAGATGAAGAGAGATCTGTGAGGAGCACAAAATGGAGGAAATTCACACATGATGGACTCTATTTTCCTCCATGAAGGCTAGGTCTTTAAAGGTATGGATGGTGGTAGATGCTGAAGGAAGATGGAACTGTTTTTCATCAGTATCTCCTGATCTGAAAGCAGCTGGAGTTAAGAGCCGGAGACTCGTGGAGCCTTTTAATTGCTCCTGGCATCTTTCCCTAGCACTCCTTAACATTGAGTCAGCTGGAAGCCCAGACCGGGTTCTGCCACCTTTCAGCCTAGATGATGCTTTTGAGTTTTCAGCTGTCTCGGGTTGGACTAAATGATGTCTTGGGACCTTTTAATTATGTAATTGCTATCAATAAATTGCAGTTCAGTCTAAAAAGCAGAATTGAGAACAGCAGAATGATGTATAGGCATTATGGCCATCTTATAACTATTCCTTTATGTTTGTTGGTGGAACAAGAAAACATGTTTTTCTGAGTCTCCCTATTCAGTTCAGTTCAGTTCAGTCGCTCAGTTGTGTCTGACTCTGCGACCCCATGAATTGCAGCATGCCAGGCCTCCCTGTCCATCACCAACTCTCAGAGTTTACCCAAACCCATGTCCGTCGAGTCAGTGATGCCACCCAACCATCTCATCCTCTGTCGTCCCCTTCTCCTTCTGTCCCCAATCCTTCCCAGCATTAGGGTCTTTTCCAATGAGTCAACTCTTCGCATGAGGTGGCCAAAGTATTGGAGTTTCAGCTTCAACATCAGTCCTACCAGTGAACACCCAGGACTGATCTCCTTTAGGATGGATTGATTGGATCTCCTTGCAGTCCAAGGGACTCTCAAGAGTCTTCTCCAACACCACAGTTCAAAAGCATCAATTCTTTGGCACTCAGCTTTCTTCACTGTCCAACTCTCACATCCATATATGACCACTGGAAAAACCATAGCCTTGACTAGATGGACTTTTGTTGGCAAAATAATGTCTCTGCTTTTAAACATGCTCTCTAGTTTGGCCATAACCTTTCTTCCAAGGAGTAAGCGTCTTCTATTTATTTTTTTATTTTTTATTTTTTATTTTTATTTTTTTAAATTTATTTTAGTTGGGGGCTAATTACTTTGCAATATTGTAGTAGTTTTAATTTCATGGCTGTAATCACCATCAGCAGTGATTTTGGAGCCCCAAAAAATAAAGTCGGACACTGTTTCCACTGTTTCCCCATCTATTTCCCATGAAGTGATGGGACCAGATGCCATGATCTTAGTTTTCTGAACGTTGAGCTTTAAGCCAACTTTTTCACTCTCCTCTTTCACTTTCATCAAGAGGCTCTTTAGTTCTTCTTCACTTTCTGCCATCAGGGTGGTGTCATGGACAAGGTAACGAACCAGAATGCAGAGGAAAAGCTATATATTCTGGTTGCAGGAAAGTGAGGATTCCAAATAACAAATGATTTAATCATTAGTGAATTAGTAAACCCCATTCCTGATATTAGTGTGTTTTAGCCTGGGGTTGTTTATTATAGCTCTGCTCTGTGAGGGGTATGAAGTTCAAAGTCACAGCCACTTTTCTAGATTAATTATAAAACAGTGAAAACTTTGGAGTGGAAAATTTGTAAAGATTACCATATCATCTACTTCATTTGTTATTATTTCTTATTTAGAAACACAAATAGAAAGGTTATGAAATTCATCAGTTTATAAATTCAAATCAAAGAAAAAGGCCTCATTTCTTCAGCTGAAAAGACAGAAAGCACTCAATCAGAAGTCAGTGGACCATGCTAAGTCCTATAAATAACCAGAAAGAACATTTGAACTGTTTCCAAGAGTTTTAAGTAAGTGCTAACGGATAGTTAAGCTGCTGTTCAAGTCTTAGAATTGGACATGCGAATTTGAAGTTTGCCTAAGTGAAATGAGGCTGGAAGCTTGGGATGAGGGAACAACTACAAGTCACATCAGAAATTGTTTGCCTACCACTTAGTAAAAGATACACACACACCCCCTGCCGCCCCCCACCCCGACAGGCAGCTCGTATCATTTCTCGAAATGCTCAACAAACAAAAATGTCTTTACTTCTTCAACCTCAATGAATTTGACCTCCACTTAATATCCTGTCCTCTACTCTCACTCATACAATGAATATGGAAAAATTGTAGATATATTGCATAAAGAAAAAAACAGGCTTTTCCAAAAAAAGAGCTCCAAAAATGATTCTTCTGCACAGCTAAGATTTTGACACACTGACTCACAGGTGCATGGGAAGGATGCCCACAGCTGTAATCATGGCAGATCTGTACTGGACTCCAGATGCACATATCCAGCTACTATTGATATTTTATTTTATTTTAATATTGTTTCTTTTTAAAAATTTTTGGCTGCACCAGATCTTCATTGCTGCACTCGGGCTTTCTCTGCTTGCATTCGATGAGCAGGGGTTACTCTTCATTGTGGTGCTTGTGCTTCTCATTGCGGTGGCTTCTCTTCCTGCAGAGCATGGGCTCTAGGGCATGTGGCTTCAGTAGTTGCTGCACACAGGCTTAATTGCCCTGCAATATGTGGGATCTTAGTTCCTGGACCAGGGATTGAACCTGTGCCCCTGCATTGCAGGGTGGATTCTTAACCACTGGACCACCAGGGAAGTCCTACCACTGGCATTTTATATTTCTTATGTCCTGAACTCATCTTCTTCATCTTCCCTTCCACATCTGCTTATGTTGTCTGTGAATTACACAAGTATCCTTTCAGTTGCCCAAATCCAAAGTTCACCAGTTATTTTCCTTTTCCACTTCTCCAGTCTGTCACCATGGGCCGTTAATTCCACCTTCAAAATAGCTCCACCTACTTCTCCCCACCTTCCCCTACCTTAATCCAGGCTACCTCCCAACCCTCTTTGTTGGGCCACTGTGAGAGCTTCCTAACTGGTCTGCTTGACAGCAAGAGTAATTGTTCTCAAGTACAACTCTGATCAGATCACGGTGTCACCCTTAAATGGTTCCCTGTTACCTTAAGGGTAAAGTTTCCTAAGTTTGCTGCTGGGATTCCTGGCTGGCTTAGTGGTAAAGAATCTGCCTGCCAGTGTAGGAGATGTGAGTTTGATCCCTGGGTTGGGAAGTTCTCCTAGAGTAGGAAATGGCAACCGACTCCACTATTCCTGCCTAGAAAATTCCCTGGACAGAGGAGCCTGGTGGGCTACAGACCATGGGGTCTCAAATAGACTGAGCGACTGAGCAGGTGAGTTTGCTGCCAGGCCCTTCCCATTAGGCTCTGCCTGTCTCAGCCTCAACTCTCCAGTGGCTGTTCTTCACTCCATCCCCCACACAGGTCAGACTGACCAGATCTTCAGTTCAGTCCAGTCACTCAGTCATGTCCGACTCTGTGACCCCATGAACTGCAGCACGCAAGGCCTCCCTGTCCATCACCAACTCCTGGAGTCCACCCAAACCCATGTCCATTGAGTCGGTGATGCCATCCAACCATCTTATCCTCTGTCGTCCCCTTCTCCTGCCCTCAATCTTTCCCAGCATCAGGGTTTTTTCCAATGAGTCAACTCTTCGCATCAGGTGGCCAAAGTATTGGAGTTTCAGCTTCAAACATCAGTCCCTCCAATGAACACCCAGGACTGATCTCCTTTAGGATGGATTGGTTGGATCTCCTTGTAGTCCAAGGACTCTCAAGAGTCTTCTCCAACACCACAGTTCAAAAGCATCAACTCTTCAGTGCTCAGCTTTCTTCACAGTCCAACTCTCACATATATACATGACTACTGGAAACACCATAGCCTTGACTAGACGGACGTTTGTTGACAAAGTAATGTCTCTGCTTTTCAATATGCTGTCTAGGTTGGTCATAACTTTCCTTCCAAGGAGTAAGAGTCTTTTAATTTTATGGCTGCAATCACCATCTACAGTGATTTTGGAGCCCAGAAAAATAAAGTCAGCCACTGTTTCCACTGTTTCCCCATCTATTTGCCATGAAGTGATGGGACCGGATGCCATGATCTTAGTTTTTTGAATGTTGAGCTTTAAGCCAACTTTTTCACTCTCCTCTTTCACTTTCATCAAGAGGCTCTTTAGTTCTTCTTCACTTTCTGCCATAAGGGTGGTGTCATCTGCATATCTGAAGTTATTATTTCTCCCAGCAATCTTGATTCCAGCTTGTACTTCTTCCAGCCCAGCGTTTCTCATGATGTACTCTGCATATACATTAAATAAACAGGGTGACAATATATAGCCTTGACATACTCCTTTTCCTATTTGGAACCAGTCTGTTGTTCCATGTCCAATTCTAACTGTTGCTTCCTGACCTGTATACAGGTTTCTCAAAAGACAGGTCAGGTGGTCTGGTATTCCCATGTCTTTCAGAATTTTCCACAGTTTATTGGAAGTCAGTTTTCATTCCAATCCCAAAAAAAGGCAATGCCAAAAAATTCTCCAACTACTGCACAATTGCACTTATCTCCCACGCTAGTAAAGTAATGCTCAAAATTCTCCAAGCCAGGCTTCAGCAATACGTGAACCGTGAACTTCCAGATGTCCAGGCTGGTTTTAGAAAAGGCAGAGGAACCAGAGATCAAATTCCCAACATCCGCTGGATCACTGAAACAGCAAGAGAGTTCAGAAAAACATCTATTTCTGCTTTATTGACTATGCCAAAGCCTTTGACTGTGTGGATCACAATAAACTGTGGAAAATTCTGAAAGAGACCAGATCTTCATGCTCTTCTAACACTTAGCCATTGTGAATATGGTTTCATCTGCCAGGGTCACCCTTCCCCCTCGCATTTGGCATTTACCCCTATTGCAGCACAGTTCACCCTGAAATATGACAATCTGTTTCCATGCCTCACAGGCCCTGAGGCTCTCTCAGTTAAGTGCTGTATCTGGTTTGTTTTCCACAGCATCCCAGAACTGACAATGCTTGTCACCACACGCATGCTAAAAATAGTGAAAATGACTGAATTTTGTGTTCAACACATATACACAGAGCTAGTTTCGGGCTAGTTTTATCGAATTTGTTGTTTAGTTGCTAAGTCATGTCCAACTCTTTGCAACCCCATGGACTTTAGCCCACCAGGCTCCTCTATCCATGGGATTTCCCAGGCAAAACTACTGGAGTGGGTTGCCATTTCCTTCTCCAGTGGATCTTACTGACCCAGGGATTGAACCTGTGTCTCCTGCATTGTAGGCAGATTCTTTATCACTGAGCCACCATGGAAGCCCATTTCTTGGGTTTACCAAGTGAATTTTGTTTTTTTCAATACACACACACACACACACACACACACAGAGCTAGTTTCAGGCCAGTTTTATTGAATTTACCTGAAGTGGAGTAGCAAGTATTTCGAGATAACTTAAGAATTAGGGCTGATTGAACTCTAGGGAAATTGTAGAGTGGCAACAGATTTTTGAAAAGTTTCATTTTGAAGGGAGAAGAGGAAAATATTTAAGAAACACTTGAGAGAAAGAATAGAGCTCATGGAAATCTCTTGAAGCCGCATGGGTCAAGCTGATTATTTAGCCTTCTAATTAAACCTAGAATCTATTCCCCATGTTGTACAATATATCCTTGTAACTTATTTTATACCTAACAGTTTGTATCTCTTACTCCCCTACCCTGTACTGCCCCTCCCATCTACGCCAGTATCTGCTGGTTTGTTCTCTATATCTTCGAGTCTGTTTCTTTTTTTGTTGTATTCACTAGTTTGTTGTATTATTTAGATTCCATATATAAGTGATATCGCACAGTATTTGTCTGTCTTTGACTTACTTCACTGAGCATAATGCCTTCCAAATCTATCCATGTTGTTGCAGATGGCAAGATTTTGTGAGAATTTTTAAAGTCAGTGTTTCTAACACGTTGTCTTCACTGCCTGCTGAGAAAAACTGCATCCGGTGAGGATTTTCTTTTTGCTGAGCATTGTGATTGCTGTTACTTAATAGACTCCTATATTAGGTAATTTTATAGATGAAGGAATCAGGGCTCAGAGGTCTTAAATAATTCACCTATATTACACCATTCATAAATTACAGAGTTGAGATGCTAATTTAAAGACAAAAATCACTTTTCAGGGCTCTTTTTAAAATCAAGTGTCTAGGGTTTCTTAAGTGTCTATTTATATCCTGAAAATCACAGCTTCTAACCCAAACATTAGATTTCCGCAATAACTAATTTTCTTGAAAATATTTGTCAACTGTTCTAATGGTGCATACGGGCTCAGTCACTAAGTTGCATCTATCTGACTCTTTGTGACCTCATGGACTATGGCCTGCCAGTCTTCTCTGTCCATGGGATTTCCCAGTCAAGAATACTGGAGTGGGTAGCTGTTTCCTCCTCCAAGGGATCTTCCCAAGCCAGGGGTCAAACCCACGACTCTTACATGTCCAGCATTGGCAGGTAGACTCTACCAACAAGCCACCTGGGAAGCCCAAATCCAGGAAATAACAGAATCGAATCAAACCCTGGGCAGTATTGTCAGAGTGAGTGGCATATTTTGTTATATTGGCAACATTAACACACCTTGTGCAAAGATAGATTTTTTTGAAGCTTCACGCCATCCATGTGGGCATCGCCAAGTGCAGCATCGTGAATAAATCTGAAAAAGAAAGCCCATACACATTTTAATGGTTTCTGAAAGTTAATTTTCATATCATCTGTGCCTTTATCCATGTTATAACGTTCCTGCCAAAGAATCAGTATTTTGGGTGGAGTGTAATTCAGGCTGAGAACAGCGTGAAGAAACTGTCAGTATCACTGGCTTCTTAAACATTGCTGTGTTCAGTTCAGTCGCTCAGTCGTGTCTGACTCTTTATGACCCCATGAATCGCAGCACGCCAGGCCTCCCTGTCCATCACCAACTCCCAGAGTTGACTCAAACTCATGTCCCTTGAGTCAGTGATGCCATCCAACCATCTCATCCTCTGTCT
This sequence comes from Okapia johnstoni, assembly GCA_024291935.2. Classification (NCBI taxonomy): domain Eukaryota; kingdom Metazoa; phylum Chordata; class Mammalia; order Artiodactyla; family Giraffidae; genus Okapia; species Okapia johnstoni. The sequence goes on along the minus strand of CM044314.1, from coordinate 35,271,042 downwards.
TCCCTTCTCCTCCTGCTTTCAATCTTTCCCATCATCAGGGTCTTTTCCAATGAGTCAGTTCTTCCCATCAGGTGGCCAAAGTATTGGAGTTTCAGCTTCAGCATCAGTCCTTCCAATGAACACCCAGGACTGATCTCCTTTAGGATGGACTGGCTGGATCTCCTTGTGGTCCAAGGGCCGTGTTAGCCATGTGATGTAATAAATGCATCGCTTTTTGAGATGAAGAGTGAGGGGCAAGGGAAGGAAGACTGGAGGGAGGAAGGAGATATGAAAACACTGGGGGACCGTTTAGCGCTGACCAGAAATTGAATCTTATATTCTTTTTAAAAAAATTTTTTACTGGAGTATAGTTGCTTTACAATGCTGTGTCAGTTCCTACTGTACAGCAAAGTGAATCAGCTGCATGTATACATATATGCCCCCCTTTTTTGGATTTCCTTCCCATTTAGGTCACCGCAGAGCACTTAGTAGATTTGAGCTCTTACATTCTTTAATCCTCACAATAGCCCATATTGTTGCTCTTGCGATTTTACAGAAGAGAAAATCTAGGTTCAACAAATGACCCAGATCTCACCCACTTTCTTGCTCATAGAGCAACTTCTGAATTCCTTTGAGTTTTAGTCTATAAGCCTGGTGAGCCTTAGCTCCAGGTGAACTGTCCTTTCTAGAATGCAGCCTCCCTGGTTGCTGGGTCAACTTTTTATTCTTTGGTGGATGTGATTTTTAATAAATATTTATTTATTTGGCCACATAGGGTCTTAATTGCAGCATGCAGTATCTTCATTTTGGCACACAGACTCTTGTTGTTCCATATGCGCTTAGTTGCCCTGCGGCATGTGAGATCTTAATTCCCAGACCAGGGATCGAACCCTCACCCCCTGCATTGCAAGGTGAATTCTTAACCATTGGACCACTAGGAAAGTCCCTTTTTTTTTCCTAGTGGGAAAAGAAATCAGGTATTAATGCAGTGAGCACAGTCTTAAATGAATTTCCAATATCAACAAATGCAGTGTTTCCAAACTTTGGCTTAACTTTGGTGACTTTTGCCATTTAAATATAAGTGAAAGTGAGTCACTCAGTTGTGTCCAACTCTTTGAGACCCCGTGGACTGTAGCCCCCGAGGCTCCTCTGTCCGTGAGATTTCTCAGTCAAGAACACTGGAGTGAGTTGTCATTCCCTTCTCCAGGGGATCTTCCCAACCCAGGGATTGAACCCAGGTCTCCTGCACTGCAAGTAGATTCTTTACCATCTGAGCCACCAGGGAAGCCCCGTTTAAATGTAAGGTAGATGTGAAGTTTGAAAATTGTCCTCTGTAAGTATACAGGCTCTTCGGTCCACAAAGACATCTATGATCCTTTTGTTTCATGCATTCCTTTAACCAGCAAATATTAATAGTGTATGTGTTTCTTGTCAGGAACTCCTCTGAGATGCTAGATTTGTAGCTGCTGCATTCATTAGTCACCTCTGACTAGTGGATTGTGGTATAGTCTGATGCACGTAGGATCTATTAAAAAGTTCATTACAAGTGACAGAATCCTGGAGAGGGCTGGAGAGCCACACCTCTGAACTAATGAAGTTCCTAAATCCTAGGGCTACATTTTTCTGTCTCTCTCTCTTTTTTTAAACTGACAGTCATTTTATTTTATTTTTTTTAGTTTTATTGGAGTACAGTTGACTTTCAGTGTTGTGTTAGTTTCTGCTGTACAGCAAGGACACTTTTCAATCCTACTGCCAGGACCTCACTTGGCAGCCCCGGTCACTGCCAGGACCAAAACTGTTTCTGTCCCAGTCACTCACTCTTGGAGCCACCACCACTGCTTCTGCCAGAAGGAGGGGAGTGATCCTTCCAACTCAGCGATTCTTCCTGTGTGATCAGTTCTTGATCCCAAATCCTCTGTTGATGTGCCTGATGGGGGGATGCTCATGTCTCAGGTGCAGGGGAGCCTCGAAAGGCAAATGGAAAGGCAAATGGGTAGTCCTTGGCCTTTCTGCCTCTCCCACCAGGATTCACTAAATTGTTGGTTCTTTATTTTTTTGGCTGCATCTTGAGGTATGTGGGATCTTATTTCCCCAACCAGGGATTGTACCTGTGCCTCCTGCAGTGGAAATGCAAAGTCTTGGACCACCAATGCATGTGTATGTGTGCTCAGTATATCAGACCCTTTGCAGCCCCAGGAACTTTAGCCTGCCAGGCTCCTCTGTCCATGGAGTTTTCCAGGGGAGAATAGCTCAGATGGTAAAGAATCTGCCTGCAATGCAGGAAACCCAGCTTCAATCCCTGGGTCGGGAAGATCCTCTGGAGAAGGAAATGGCAACTCACTCCAGTACTCTTGCCTGGAAAATTCCATGGACGGAGGAGCCTGGTAGGCTACAGTACATGGGGTCGCAAAGAGTTGGACACGACTGAGCAACTTCACTTCATACATTGGAGTGGGTTGCCATTTCCTCCTCCAGGGAATGTTTCTGATCCAGGGATCAAACCCATGTCTCTTGCATCTCCTGCACTGGCAGGTGGATTCTTCACCAAATGTGCCACCTGGAACCACCAGGGAAGTCCTAAATGGTTGATTCTTTTTTTTTTTTTTTTTGGTTGATTCCTCTAAGCTAGAAAGTTTAGGTGCCAGGTCGCTAAAAGGAAAGACAAATGGCATCTATGACTGAATAAAACAGACATGGAACTTTCCGTCTAGGAAACAAGTAAATAATCGTACATATCATTGCAATAAGTGTTAAGAACAGGAAACCTGGAGAGCCTGTCATGGAGATTTAAATGAATGTGAAGGAGCAGAGGAGGTGGCATTAAACTGAGCCCTGGAAACCAAGAAACAGCTGCAGGAAGAAAAGGGTGGAGGAGATCTTTGTAAACACAGGGAGCAGCATATGCTCTGAAGGTAAAAGAAAATGTATGTGAATAACTGAAAGGTCAGAGTGATGTGATTTAGAGTGTTGGAGGGAAACCAGAGAGGCAGACAACAGAACATGCAGAGTCTTGGAGGCCTGGCTAATAGCTGTGGACTTCACATTCCAAGAGTTCAGGGATGTCATTGAAGAATTTTAACCAGAAAATCAACAAGCATAGGTTTGCATAATTAAAAGACCACTCTTTCAAACTTAGAGAATGAACTTGAGAAGGACAAGAATGGGTGTGAGTTGACCAATTAGGACAAAGAGATTATAGTGGTTTAACACAAGGGTAGCTCAGTGGTAAAGAATCCACCAGACAATTCAGGAGACACGGGTTCAGTCTTAGGGTTAGGAAGATCCCCTGGAGGAATAAATGGCAACCCATCCAGTATTCTTGCTTGGAGAATCCCATGGACAGAGGAGCCTTGTGGGTTATAGTCTATGGGGCTGCAAAAGAATTGGACACAACTTAGCGATTAAACAACGGAAAATCTGTGGTTGAAGAGATGGGAGAATAAATGGATTTGAGGAATATCCGGGAAGTAAAATCAACAGATTGGAATGAATAATTGACTGTCGCCCAAAGATGAAAAGAGTTACTCTTAGAGTGCCACCAAGTGATAGTCCAATTTCCTGAGGGACAGTCAGCCTAGTGGTGCAGAATGAGATGGAGCACTTTCAGATCACGAAACAGACATGCACACCAGGTCACTGGATGGATGAGTCTGGAACTCATAAGAAAGAGCTGGGCTGCTGACCTAGAGTTTGGTCTTAATCAGATGAAACCATGGAGTAGGTGCCGCCTAGAGCAAGGGTCCCCAACCTCTGAGCCAAAGACTGGTACCTCCTATCAAATCATCAGCAGCCTTAGACTAGAAGTAAAGTGCACAGTATATGTAATGCACTTGAATCATCCCAAAACCATCCCCCCACCCCCGGTCTGTGGAAAGATTGTCTTCCACAAAATCACTCCCTGGTGCCAAAATGGTTGGGGACTGCTGGTCTAGAGGGAGAGAAGAAAGACAGTCTAGAAGGAGCCCGAGATAAATCGCAACATGAAACGATTTGGACAGGGGAGAAGCTAAAAGGAGGTTGAAAAGAAAGAGCCAGGGAGGAGGAGGAAAGCCAGGCGTGGGAACCGAGAGAAGAGTATATTTATAGAGCAGCAATGCCAAATGTTGTTTCAAGATCAATTTACATGAGGGACTGCAGAGCGTTTGCTGGTTTCATCAACATGGAAACACTGGTCGGAACTGCAGCCCAGTTGGAAAGTGGCTGGGAGTGGGAGCTGGACTAGAGAGCTTTACTGAGATGGAGGAACGGGGACAGTCCTTTCTGGAACACATGGCCACAAAGGAGAAGCGATATGATGGTGACTGGGGCATAGGACTTGAGGGAGGATTTTTTTTTCTTTTTTAAAGCTGAACAGATTTCAGCATATTTAAATATGTAAGAGAAGGATCTAGTAGAAAAAGAAGTTGAAGATAAAGGAGAGATACTAGTGAGGGGGGTTTTGCTCTAGTCCGCTTTTGCTACATAAAGCTCACTAGAAAAATGTTGCAGATGAACCTATTTGTAGGGCGGGAATAGAGAAGCAAATGTAGAGAACAGACTTACAGACACAGGGCGGGGAAGGAGAGGGGAGGACAGTTGAGAGAATAGCATTCACATATATACACTACCACATGTAAAATAGCTAGCTAGTGGGAAGCCATTGTCCAGCACAGGGAGCTCAGCTGGGTGCTATGTGATGACCTAGAGGGATGTGTTGGGGGGGTGTGGGTAGAACAGAGGTCCACAGGGAAGATTGTTACTGAGTCGCTAAGTTATGTCTGACTCTTTGTGACCCCTTCGACTGTAGCACACCAGGCTATGTGTATACACACAGCTGATTCACTTCATTGTACAGCAGAAACTAACACAACATTGTTAAGTAATTATACTCCAATAATAATAATAAAAGATTAATGGCCCTGAGAAGGAGGAAGCTGCCTTGAGATGTGTCACTGGGACTCTCTCCTCCAAGCCCCTGAGTGCTCCACAGCCCAATGCCTAGCATTGGGTGAGTGGGGGGTAGGGAGCTGAGTGCAGTTTTTCTGAGTACAGTGATGTGGTTACCTTCAATACCATTAAACCAACAAATACTGCTTCTAAAGTGATTTATTTTTTGACTGCACCTTGAGGCATGCAAGATCTTTATTCCCTGATTAGGGATTGAACCTGTGCTCCCTGCAGGGGAAGTGCAGAGCCCTAACCACTGGGATACCAGGGAAGTCTCTAAAATGATTGTTAAAGGCATATGTGGACAGAGAAGCCTGGTGTGCTGCAGTCCATAGTGGGTTGCAGAGTCAGAAACGACTGAGTGACTGAACAACAATGGATGTGCAACTACATCCAATCATGCAATCACACCTGGTCTGTCAGTTTGAGAGCACAAGGCAGAAAGCTAAACTGTTCTTCAAAATCCAGGCAGAGGAGTTTGGGGTGAGTGTAGAGGTCAGGTCCCTAGGGGATGGAGAAGTAGTCCGGAAGAGGAAAGAGGCCGCAGATATTCTCTATCTGAGAGGCACTTTGGAATGTAAGTCTCTTTTTCCCCAAACAAAATCGCCAGTGAAATCTGCCCTGCTTGTCCCAGAGACTAAGTAGATTATTTGGGGGGTACTCAAAGGGATGTTGTGTTTCACAACTGAGTCAAAACTGTAATTCAGAGAAAGCTGTACTTAACCGGATAACTTGTTTTTCTTCATGAAAAAAAGTTAGGTATCAGTTACATAAAGTAAACCTTTTTAGTATACAGTTCTTCAAATTTTGACAAATGCATAGAGTTATGTAACCACCACCACAATCAAGACACCAACAATTCCGTCACCCACCCTCAAATCCACACATCCTCATATTGTTCATATTATTCTCATATTAAGAACAAAATCCTGGGGCTGCCTTCCCTGGTGGCTTAGTGGTAAAGAATCCACCTGTCGGGAGACATGGGTTAGATCCTTGTTCTGGGAAGATCCCACATGCCATGGAACAACTAAGCCCATGGGCCACAACTACTGAGCCTGTGCTCTAGAGCCCGGGAGCTCCAACAAGAGAAACCACCACAACAAGAAGCCTGCATGCAGCAACAAAGACCCAGCGCAGCCAAAAATAAATAAATAAAATTATACAAAGAAAATATATAAACAGGTCTTTAATGTTCTGGACCAGAGGACAGTTGAAATACATCACAGCTGGAGAGCCTGCACACTGCATTCAAGACCCAGTGCAGCAAAAAAAAAAAAGATATGCAAAATAATAGAATGAATGCCACCAGCCAACTGAAAAAAGGCAAGCACTATCTGGGAGCTCCATTATGCCTTTAAGACACCCATCTTTACTGTCATTTTAATAGGATCTCAGAAGGTAACAGAGATAGATGAGCGTGTTGGATTTGCCCTCTCCAATCCAAGACCTCTATTTGACTTTGTTGAACTAGGTAGATGTAGAACTTTAATAAAAATAAGGCTAAATAAAAGTAAAAGAAGCTCAAATTTATAAGCCATCGGGAAAATTGCAATTGAAATAAACATGAGTCACTACTTTATATACAGCAGACTGGCAAAACTTAAAGAGTTCTCGCATGACAGGAGGGGAGGAGAGGATTTTGGATGCCATTGGGAGATGATCTGGCAGCATTTACCATTTGATGTATATATAGTTTTTGGTCTTTGAATCTGACTCTTGAGAATCTTTCCTGTGGGGAAAATAATTCCAAGTTTGTAATGACAGGAATACAAGAGTGTTTGCCTGTGGTGTTTGTAGAGGCCAGAACTAGAAAAAAGCAAAGGCCTGTACATGGGGAGGGGCTGTTCCAGTGGCTCAGCAGTAATGGCTCAGTCTGCCTGCAATGCAGTAGATGCAGGAGACGTGGATTTGATCCCTGGGAAGATCCCCCTGGAGGAGGGCATGACAACCTACTCCAGTATTCTTGCCTGTAGAACCCCCATGGACAGAGGAGCCTCTAGGGCTACAGTCCATGGGGTTGCAAAGAATTGGACAGAAGTGACTGAGCATGAGCCTGTAAGTGGAGATGGCTGAGCCATGGTTCACCCACATTGTGGAATGTTAGCTGAACAGTCATTAGCTAGACATCAACCACAAGAAAAAAACAAAAAAACTTTAAAAAACACAAATGCGTGGAGGTTAAACAACCAATAGATCACAGAAGAAATCAAAGGAGAATTTTAAAAAAATACCCCAAGACGAATGAAAATGAAGACAACAGCCTGAAATCTATGAGATGCAGCAGAAGCAGTTCTAAGAGGAAAGTTTAGAGTGACACAAACCTACCCCAGGAAACAAGACAAATTCTCAAATAAACAACCTGACCTTGAACATAAAAGAACTAGGGGAAAAAAAAAAAAGAAGCAACAAAACCCAAAGTAAGCAGAAGGAAAGAGGTCATAAAGATCAGAGTAGAAATAAATGAAACAGAGACTAAAAAAGATTAGTGAGACTAACAGCTAGTTCTTTGAAAAGACAAAATTGATAAACCTTTATTAAGACTCATCAAGAGAAAAACAAGGTCCAAATAAATAAAATCAGAAATGAAAAAAGAAAGGTTTCAGCCAACAGGAGAGAAATATAAAGAATCATTATAAGTTACTACAAATAGTTATACACCAATAAAATGGACAACCTGGAATAAATGGACAAATTCCTAGAAATGTACAATCTCCCAAGACTGAACCAGGAAGAAACAGAAAATATGAACATACCAATTGCTAGTAATGACACTGAATCAGTAATTTAAAAATAAATGCCCAACAAAAAAAGTTCAGGACCAGACAGCTTTACAGGTGAATTCTACCAAACATTTAGATAAGAGTTAATACCTATCCTTCTCAAACAAGCCAACATCACTGATGAAGAGTGGTGATCATCTTGAAATGTATAGAAGTACCAAATCACTATTTTGTGTAAAATGAAATAATAGCATTATAGGTCAGTTATACTTCAAAAACAAATACATAGAAAAAAGATCAGATTTGTGATTACCAGAGGTGGGGAATGGGGAGGAGAAATTGGACGATGGTGGTTAAAAGGTACAAACTTCCAGTTATAAAATAAATAAGTACTAGGATGGAATGTACAACATGATAAATATAATTGAAATTGCTGTATGTTATATATGAAAGTTGTTAGGCTAAATCCTAAGAATTCTCATCACAAGGAAAAACTTTTTTAAAAAAATATATTTCTTTAATTTTGTATCCATCTAAGATGATGGATGTTCCCTAAACTTATTGGGATAATCATTTCAGTATGTATGTAAGTCAAATCATTATGCTTAAATGATTACACCTTAAACTTATACAGTGCTGTGTGTCAATTATGTCTCAGTAAAACTAGAAGAAAATAAAGAATAAATTAAGGTCATATCAGTTGTCTTGCAAGGAAATCCTTGAGGTATTGTTCTGTGAAAAGAAGTATGATGCAAAACAGTCTGTAAATACTATTATTTTTATTTAATAGTGTCCACTCTCATTTCTATATCAGTGTACATATGTAGATGTGGTGTGTGTGGCGCTGTTAGACTTTGGAGAAAAATGACTAATAGGAGGTATGGCAATGGGGGACCTGAAATAGAAGAAGGTGAAGGAGAGGGAAGTTCGTTACCCCAAACAGCATGTATGATATAATCCCATTTCCATAAACCTCTGTGCATGTGCATGTTTATTTTTAAAAGATAGAAAAAGAAATTTCGACATGATGGACTTTGACCTATATTGTGTATCTTTTCTGCATCTTTTGAGAGGAGATGATATATTTTTATTTTGTATGCTAACATGGCGAATTATATTAGGAGATTTAATGCAAAATCATTCTCCCTTTCCTGGGATAAACAAAACTTGGCCATGATTTTTTTTTCTACTTTCTTTTTAAAAAAATTTTTGGCAGCTCCACAAGGCATACAAGGGCTTCGTTCCCTGACCAGTAATCTAACCTGCACCCTCTATGGTGGAAGCTCAGAGTCCTAATCATTGGACCACCAGGTAAGTCCCAATATCCCTTGGCTATGATTTTTTTTTCTTTCAGTTGGAGAATACTTGTGATAGCTTACTGTGAATAGTGTTGGATTTGTAATCTCTGAAGAAGAAGATTTAGCTTCGGGACCAGGGACCAGCCTTGATCACTCAAGAGCTTTTGTGTAGCAGAGTTTTATTAAAGTCTGAAAAGGGACAGAAAAAGTGTCTGACATAGACATCAGAAGGGGGATGGAGAAAGCCCCCCACTCACTAGTCTTATCAAGGCCTTATATACTTTTACCAGACCCACTCCTACAACATACATCTTAAATTAACAACATTAGAACTAAAAATAGAAAGGTCTTACCAGACCCACTCCCACAATATACATTTTAAGATAACAAGATTAGTCAGAAGGTTTTTGTTAAGGAGAAGCATGTCTTCGGGCAAAATACATTGTTATATTGACTAGGACAAAGCAATGTAGAAAAAAAGTTTGTCCTTTTCTCCTTGAGAGCTTCAGACCCCTTTCTCCTTCTTGAGGGCTCTGGACCCCTTTCTCCTCCTCGGAGACCCTGAACTTCTTATCAACCTGCCCAGGAACTGACTCTCTCATTCCCCCCTTTCCTTTTAGGAGAATTATGTTGCCAAAGGAAAGAGGTGTCATTTTCATTCCATAACTACTTTCTGCTGTTGAGGGCGTCATCCCTAAATTGTTGAGGCAACATATTCTCCTAACCTTCATATTGAGGATCTCTGATCCAGGGCCCCAAGTAATAATTGGAGGAGGTTGTGGCACTCATAGGAGCTTGAACAACCATTTGTAACTTAAAAGCTTTCAAACTGTTAGAAACAAACCTCATTTTACAGTTACAGATATAAGGCAAAGCAGTCATTAAACCAAGTTAAAACATAATCAAAATTAAAAGATATTGGTCCATCTTAGGATTGTTAGATGTCATCAGATCAAGAAGAGGTCACATATGATCATTGTTGGTGAACGTATTCACAGAGCTGAAGAAAGTCCTTTCCTTGAAGTGGAGAAACTCACCATGGGAAGTCTTCAACTGATGAGGAGGTTGAGAAGCTGAAAGCTGAGTCACATAGTTAAATTCTAAGGCTTCAGGATCTATGACAATATCTGTGAGCAAAAACAGTCTCTCACAGAGACAGTCCCTTCTTCTTAGGAGCAGTTCAAGCCCTCATTAAAGCCATGGGTGAAACTTTAAACCAACTTGTGTTTCCTGAGTTAGTTTACACGGATGCCTTTTAATAATGGCATTAGCCTTTTCAACCTTTCCTGAAGATTGGGGTCTCCAGGAACAGTGAAAGTGATATTCTATTCCTAGAACTTTTGATACCCCTTGAGTTACAGTAGCTTTAAAGATGGAGCATTGTTGCTCTGAATTTAAGATCAGAGTTTAAGATCCCACTTACATCATGAGAAGTCAGTACAGTAAGATTTTACCCACTCCTTAACCTCAGGCTTTAGTGAATACTGCTTTTGATGTGAAAATAGGTGAGGGTCTTTGAGCTTGATAACAGCATGAACAGTATTTTGTGCTCAACCCACAGGTTTTTCATCAGCCCACACTCTAGGATTTACATTTTGACATTAAAAAGAGCAGGTTCCATATTCATGAAAACAGAGGCCTGGACCTTGCTCAGCATATTCCTCCCCAGAAGGGGTGAGGGAGTCTCTGGGATGATTAGAAACTCAAGAAAATAGTACAGAGTCCCAGTTGCAGCATAGAGGACAACTGAAATAATAACATTTGGCCCATCCAGATAATCTCATTATGGTAGTAGATCAGGAGGATCAGGGGCTTCAGTGAGCACCGAGAAAGTTGCCCCAGTGTCCAAAAGGAATCGACTGATTGGCCCCCCACAGTTATTAATACCTGGGGTTCCTTAGGTGTAATTAGGACAGGAGCTTGTGTGGGGACCTCCGGGCACCTTCAGTCCTTATTGTCCTGAGAGTCTGACCCCTGGGGCCTGTGTCTCGGAGGGCAGTCTCTCCTTAGGTGTGGTCCTTTACAGACACAACAGGGAGCCCGGGTGGCTTAGATGCCTGAGGGCAATCCTGCTTGAGATGCCCCTCCTTTTCATAGTAATAACAAGTCCCTTTTCACCTGGGTGCCTCTGGGCATTTTTCTGCAGGCTGTTTCAGAGCAGATCTAACAGCCATGCTGGGGCTTCAGTCTTTTGCCTGGTTCTTTTTTTTTTTTTTGCCTTCTATTTTCCTCCTCATATTCTCTCCTGTAATATACTGTCTGAACCAGTTGTAACAGTTTTTTAAAGACTGATTTTGTCCAAACACCTGTTTTCATAACTTACGGCAGATATCTGGAGCCAACTGAGTGAGAAATCTATCTTTTAAGATTATTGCTCCCTCTGAACTTTCAGAATCAATGTCAGTAAACTTTCAGAGAGCCTCCTATAGTCTGTCTAGGAATTTATGAGGAGTTTTCTTCTCTCCCTGTTCTATGTCAGCCAGCTTGGCAGAGTTTAAAGTCTTAGTGTGCGCTCGCTTGAGTCCTTCAAGATTACTTCTAGCAAAGTGACTCTGTTATGGGAACTGCTTGGCTCCCAGTAGGGAGGAGGGCTATTTCATGTTCCTCTTTCCCCTTGCCTCACACTCAAGTCATTCATCTCCAAAAGTAGTAGCTTCCCCCAAACTCGAGCTCTCGAGTCAGGAGTCAGCATCTGTCCGAAGGTATACATTACATCTCTCCAAGTAAGGTCATAAGTTAGTCCCATAAAGGCTTCTATGTACTTTTTGGATCCTCTAAATAGTCTTGACCACAATTGGGACTGTTTGAAATTCTACCGAGACTGAGGCAACCCCTGCTGGAAGGGTGCCCTGATTCTCAGCCTATTCAGTTGGGAGCCCCAGATACAGGGGCAAAGTAAGAGGACAGGAGGGAGCTGAAGGTTTCACACCCAAATCTTCACTCTTAGGACATAAGTCTGCCATGTCTTGCAGAGAGATAAAGAGCAACATATATGGCTGCTGTTGCTGGGCTGTTGAGTCACTTCAGTTGTGTCCGACTCTGTGTGACCCCATAGACGGCAGCCCACCAGGCTCCCCCGTCCCTGGGATTCCCTAGGCAAGAACACCAGAGTGGGTTGCCATTTCCTTCTCCAAGGCATAAAAGTTAAAAGTGAAAGTGAAGTCGCTCAGTCGTGTCCGACTCTTAGCGACCCCATGGACTGCAGCCTACAAGGCTCCTCTGTCCATGGGATTTTCCAGGCAAGAGTACTGGAGTGGGGTGCCATTGCCTTCTCCCACATATGTGGCACTTCTGCCCATTTCTCTTCTTTTCTACAGAACCGGTCTAGTTGTAAAACAGTATTGTAATTAAGAGACCCTTCAACAGGCCAGTGTTCCCCGTCTTCCAAAGGATACTGTGGCTATTCATTATCACAGAAGAAGATCAGGAGGGTCTTTTTTAAATTCTGGGGATCAAACTTGCCCCAGTTTTTTTTTTTTAAATACACTGTAGATGAGTGGTTCTGGAACTGCTAGTTCCCATCTGTAGGAGAGAAACAAGCGGCATCCACAGCCATGGCTTCTTTCCACTGGAGGCATCCCTCCCTGCTCTAGATGGGGGTGTAGACAAATTTTCCACCAAAGCTTTCCTTCCCTGGCCGGACTTAGTCTGTCCCTTATTGACACAGGCGCCTTACTTGTCCCTCCTGGTTCTACCACTGAGGTGGGGTGGAGATGTACTAGGGATAGACCTGATGGCATCCCAAATTGATTTCCAGTTCCTTACCACCAAGACCTTTGTTTGATTTGCCCTTTTCTTCTGATGCCCCCTGGGGTGGAGCAGAGTAGCTTTCCAGGAATGTTTCCCAAGCTACGACTACTAGGGGAAGCATCTGTGTTCCATGTGCCTATGCACATTCCTGAGTACAGTCCTGACCACAGTAGAAGCAGTGAGCCATAAAGAGACGAACAATAACTAAGGTGTCCCTTCTGAGTGTCACCATACCAGTATATGTGATAGCAAAAGAGGTTGTGGAGGGTTGACCAGAGAGGAAAAAGTGATTTTTGTCCTCAAGCTACTAGGACCAGTCCTTCCAGTTCATTTCCACAGATTCCACAAAAGAAATATCTAAGGAGTTGAGACAGAAGCCATTGGAGAGCTTTCTCTGGTCTGCTAAGAGCTAGCACTACCAAAGGAAGAATCCCGCTGCACTTCCAATCTGGGATTTCTGACCTATGTTCTTAGAAACCTCATGCTCGCTAGCAGCGCTTCCATCCACATAGTTCAGAGGCACAGCAATGACAAGGACTCGCTTTTAGGACTCTGGCCCCTCAGGCAAGCAGCCAAGAGAGTGACCTCTAGCCTGAAAGATGTTCCTGGAGCTGGAGTTCTGCCTTGCTCCCAAATGTACTCATGTAACTTTCGGCTTGTAGCAAGGCTAGGTGCTTCTATACATGGCGTCTAAGTCAAAGTACATAGTAACAGCATGGATCACAAGTCCCTTGAAAGTCTGTGATCCAACGGATTAGGTAAGTAGTTCTAATTCCCCACACAATTATGAAATGGTCAAAGAGACCAGGAAAAGGTGACTGAGAAAGGAAAGTTCGGTCCACATGCTCTGCCTATTTCTGGCTGCTCCACTGGGTGTCTCTTGGCATTGGCAGGTCGGTGTAAACCCCGACAAGGCTCCCCTTTTGGGCGCTGCCTTCAGTCATTATGGGGCACCTTGAAACTACAGAGCAGGGCTCATCACTTGCTTTGCGCAGGGCGTGTCATGCATTCACAAAGCACAGCGTAGAGTTAGTAAAGTAAAGCAGAAAATGTGTGTACTGAGAAAGCAGATAGGCTAGAGCTCTGAGTGTCCTTAACCTTGTCCTAAAGATCCCAGACAAGCCCCAAAGATGATAGCTTACAGTGAAGCTTCCCATTTGCTATCCATTTTACACATGGTAGTGTATATATGTCACTGCTGCTTTCTGAAGACTTTTGACATACATAACTGGATACATTTGTACATGAGTGGGACTCAGATCACTGACCACCTCCTGAATCCTTTCCTCCTTCAGACTCAGTGAGTCCACTTTGCCTGAAGTTGGGTCACTTCCCTCTTCCCACCAAAGGACTGACCTCTGCCACCTCATGGACCATCCACCCTAATCGCCTGGGTAGGTCTCCACCTTTGAAACACAGAGATCTCTCAGTGACTTCCAGGGTGACTTGCTTGCCTGCCAAATTCTGCTCTTATCCTAAAATGTGTGCATGTGTACACACACTGATAAAAGAGAATTTCACGTATTGAGGTCTGGGGAAGTCATTCTGGCTTATACAGGAATTAACTTGAAATGTTTGCTGACTACAACAGCCTTTTGGTAGCCTATCAAACATACATTGTACATCTGTTTTAATTTTAAAACATTTTACATCTGGGCATTGTACATCTGGGCTTCCCTGGTGGTTCAGACCATAAAGGATCTGTCTGCAATCCTGCCAGGTTTGATCCCTGGGTTAGGAAGATCCCCTGGGAAAGGGAATAGTAACCCACTCCAGTATTCTTGCCTGGAGAAGCCTATGGACAGAGGAGCCTGACCGGCTACAGTTCATAGGGTTGCAAAGAGCTGGACACAACTTAGCAACTAACACTTTCACTTTTCTGTTTTAAAAATAAAGAAGAGGGCACATTGACCAGAAGTAAAGAATATCCATATTAAAAATATAGGTTAAATGCCTCTCTTCCTGGGATCCCAGTGTGGGTCCCCTTCAATAAGATTTCCCTCCCAGGGGCTGAGCTGGTACTGACAAACTGTGTGTGTACTGATCTGATTTGGTTTTGTTTTGTTTAAGCCTTGAAAGAATGTACCCCTGGCTTGTTTGATGTTCTTTGTTTTGACAAGAGATTAAACTGCTGAAAATCATGCTTCTCCAGAGCAATTCCTCAGAGTTACCTGGGAGGCTGTCATCCAGGCTATAGTCCTCAGTTTGGCTCAGATAAAACTCTTTTCTATTCCTATTGTAGATTTCAAGCATGCAAGCAAAGTCACTTCAGTCGTGTTCGACTCTTTGTGACCCCATGGACTGTATGTAGCCCATCAGGCTCCTCTGTCCATGGGATTTTCCAGGCAAGAATACTGGAGTGAGTTGCCATGCCCTCCTCCAGGGAATCTTCCTAACCAGATCGAAGCAAAGTCTCCTGCATTGCAGGCGGATTCTTTATTGTTGAGCCACCGAGGAAGGAGCCCAGGTGCCTCATGGCACAGGCAAAACATAAAATAACTTAAAAGAAAGATGGGCACGGGGAGAGGGGAAGGTGGGGAAAGGCACTTCATGATGGGGGTGGGTTGGGGGGTGGAGAGGGAAGGAGAAAGAAATGTGTGTGTGGAGTGGGGAGATGTGAATAAGACAAATGAACGTTTCAGAGCTTAAAGTCTTAGACAAATGGATAAATCTCCTGAATAAAGCCCTTCCGACTTTTTGAGTTAGAATATGACTAATCAGGATTTAATGCTTAAATTAAAATAGATGGTTTTCTTGATATGAATAATTACATTTGCAAACATGAATTTATCAATCTTTTCTCATTAAAGTCAAATTCTGAGTCTCTCCAACTGATAGACGTTGATTAGTCTCTTTGAGACCAAAGGAGTTTTCTTTTTTAATTGTAGTAAAATACATAACGGGCTTCCCTGGTAGCTCAGCATTAAGAATCAGCCTGCAATGCAGGAGACATGGGTTTGGTCCCTGGGTCAGGAAGATACCCTGAAAGAGGAAATGGCAACCCACTCCAGTATTCTTGCCTGGAAAATACCATGGACAGAGGAGACTGGAGGGCTACAGCCCAGGGGGTCACAAAAGAGTCACACACGGCTGAGCAACTAAACAATAAGACACATAACATAAAATTTTACCATTGGAACCATTTTAAAAATTATTATTTTTAAATAGACTTTACCTTTTTAGAGCAGTTTTAGGTTCACAGAAAAATTGAGTAGAAAGTACAGACTTCTGTATGCCCCCTACACCCCGCCCAGCCCTCAGGCAAGCCTCCCACACTAAAAACATCTCCCACCAGAGTGATAAGTTTGTTACAGTTGATGAAACTACACTGATACATAGCGATCACTGAGAGTCCACTGTGTACTCTTAGTTTTGAGTTTGAATAAATAATGATATGTCTCCATAATTACAGTTTCTTTTTTTTTTAATACTTATTTATTTGGTTGCACCAAGTCTTAGTTACCATATTCAGGGTCTTTAGTTACAACATGTGGGATCTAGTTCCCTGACCAGGAATTGAACTGGGTCTCCATGCATTGGGAGCAACGAATCTTAGCCTCTAGACAACCAGGAAAGTCCCTACAGTTTCATATAGGATAGTTTCACTGCCCTAAAAGTTCTCTGTGCTCCACCTGTTCTCTCCGTCTTCCCTAACCTCTGGTAACCAGTAGTCTTTTTACCCTGTTCGTAGTTTTGTCTTTCCAGAATGTCATATAATTGGAATTCTACCAAATGCAACTTTTTCAGATTGATTTTTATCATTTAGTAGTATGCATGTAAGTTTCCTCAGGTCTTTTCATGACTTGATGGTTCATTCCTTTTTAGCACCAAATCATATTTCATTGTCTGGGTCTGCCAGAGTTTATTTGTCCATTCACCTACTGAAGGACATATGGGTTGCTTCCAAGTTTTGGCAATGATGAATAAAGCTGCTACAAACATGTGTGTGCAGGTTTTTGTGTAGACATAAGTTTTGAACTCCTTTGTGTAAATACCAGGAGCACAACTGCTGGGTCATATGTTAACAGTATGCTTAGTTTTGTAAGAAACTGCCAACCTGTCTTCCAAAGTGGTTATCCCCCCAGAAATGAATGAGAGTTCTTGTTGCTGCACACCCTCTCCAGCATTCTGGATTTTGGCCATTCTAACTGTTGGGCTGTGGTATCTCATTGTTGCTTTTTTCCTTTAAAATATTTATTTGGCTGCATCATGTCTTAGTTGCACCATGATCTTTTGTTGTGACACATGGACTCTAGTTGTGGCACAAGGGCTCAGTAGTTGCAGCTCGCAGGCTTAGTTGCCCTTAGATCCCTTAGTTCTCGACCAGGGATCGAACTCGCGTTCCCTGCATTGCAAGGTGGATTCTCAGCCACTAGGCCACCAGGAAAGTTCCTCATCATTGTTTTAATTTGCATTTCCCTGATGACATATGAAGCAGAACATTTTTACCTGTGTTTATTTGTCGTCTGCACTTCTTCCATGGTGATGTGTCTGGTGAGGTCTTTGGCCCACTTTTAAACTGGGTTGTTTGCATAAGTCACAAGGGAAAAGGGTGTTATCCAAGTTAAATAGTTCCCCAGTGGCTCAGCGGTAAAGAATCCACCTGCAGTGCAAGAGACACAGGAGATACAGGTTTGATCCCTGGTTCAAGAAGATCCCCTGGAGAAGGAAATGGCCACTCCAGTATTCTTGCCTGGAAAATCCCATGGACAAAGGAGCTTGGCGGTCTACAGTTCAGGGGGCCACAAAGAGTCAGACACAACTGAATGACTGAGGACACACACATAACCATTTTTAAGTGTACTGTTTATTAGTGCTATGTGTGCGTTGTTGTGTAACAGTTCTAGAAAACTTTTTCATCTTGGAAAACTGAAACTGCACACATTAAACTACATCACATTTCCTCGTTTCCTCCAAGCCCCAGCCCCTGTCAACCACGCTTCTGTTTTCTGTCTTTATGAATTTGACTGCTCTAGATACCTCAGCTTAGTAGAGTCACACAGTGTTTGTCTTTTGCTGACTGGCTTTTTTTCCTTAGCATGATGTCCTCAAGGTTCATCCATGTTGTAGCATGTGACAGAATTTCCTTCTTTAAAAAGGTTGGATAATATTCAGTTGTGTATATATCACATTTTCCATTAAAATGTCAATGGATACTTGTCCTGCTACCATCTCTTTGCTATTATGAATAATGCTGCTATGAACATGGGTGTACAAATATCTCTTTGAGGCCTTACTTTCAATTCCTTTGGATATATACCCAGAAGCAGAATTGCTGGATCATGTGTTAATTCTATTTTTAACTTTTTCTGAGGACCCTCCATACTATTTTCCACAGCAGCTGCACCCATTTGCATTGCCACTAGCAATGTACAAGGGTTCCAATTTCTCCACATCCTCCCCACTCCCCAGCAGGTGTTATTTTCTGGTTGTTTTTTTTTTTTCTCTTCTTTTTTTTGACAATAGCCATCCTAAATCTGTGTAAGGTAATCAGGACTTAAATTTTCAATTTTTATCCAGAAATAATTTACATTAAGTTAGATATACAACACAGCAGACACTTTTTTGTGTGTGAGTGTAAGAGAAAGAGGGAGAGAGAGAATGCATAGGTATGAACTTCCTATTTTTGCTAATTAGCATGGAGAATATAATTGGAATTATTTGAGAATGAAGGATACAGGTGATCTGGTGGCAAAAACCCAGGCAGAGGAGAAAGGAATTCTTGTCTTTTCGCCATTGACTTGAGTTTCTGTGAGTGATCCTGTGAATTCTCAGTCTCTTCATGTGTTTGTGTGCTCAATCGTGTCTGACTCTTGATGACACTTTGGACTGCAACCCACTAGGCTCCTCTGTCCATGGTATTTTTCAGGCGAGAATACTGGAGTGGGTTGCCATTTCCTACTCCAGGGGATCTTCTTGATCCAGTTATTGAATCTACGTCTCCTCTGTCCCTTGCATTGAAGGGGGATTCTTTACCACTTTGCCGAAAGGAAGCCCCTCAGTCTCTTCATAATGAGGATTAAAAGAAATATACGGGCTGACACGTACCAAACACTTAATAATACGGCCAGATAGAGTAAATAAAGGGAAACACCCAAAGGGAGCTGGGTAGATAATAGTCAAGTTCAGCCCATAGCAGAGTTTTCCACGTTACAGTTTTTGCTCAATATGGGTGGTTTTCTCAATTTTGAAATACGGATAAAGTTCACTTTATACAGCAGACATGTTGAAGAGATACTGTGCTTATCAGGAATGGATTTTTAATAAAGCAAATGAAGATGTAAATGTTTTTAGAGAACTTTACATGAAGGAATCCCATGGTGAAGTTAAATGTAATTTGGTAATGTAAATAATTAATGCACTTGCTAAGTATATGTTTTGGGAAATTTTTCTCTGTCTTTCTCTTCCATTTCTCTCTCTTCTGCATTCTTTTCTTTCCCACCCTTTTCAAAAAGTACTTGGTATACCATATCAAAGATGAGTACAAAAGATAAAATGGAAGGAAGAAAAAGAAAAGATAGAGGAAAAGTCTAAAGTTAGAGCAAATATGAATTCCCCAAACACATGCTCTGGGAAGATACATTTTTTATTAAAGGAAAATTGGATCTGACCATCCCAGCATCCAGTGCAAAGGGGGAAACATAATCCAAGACATCATTCACACAGTACAAAAAATTAAAACAAGCCATTCGCTTTTTTTTTTTTTTCAATTGTGCTGTTCTGATCAGTGATGCCTGAAAGATGTTTTTCCCCTGAGGAATATTTTAAAAGGACACAGTGTCTTGTCAGTACTTGCATGCTCACCAGTTATCTCCAGAATAAATACAGTACTAAATTTTTTAGAAAGTCAGTGGGGCAGCAAACCATAGCCTGGCTTGTGTGGAAGAGCCCTTTGCCTAAGATATCACTGATCTTGTCTTTGTGAGCTGTTAGTTTTTTATAGTCTTCCAAACTGATTCATGAAAAACAGAGAGGACTTCCCTGGCGGTCCAGTGGTTAAGACTCCCTGCTTCTAAGGCAGGGGCATGGATCTGATCCCTGGCAGAGAAATAAGATCCACACGCCATGGGGTCAGAAAAAAAAAGAACAACAACAAAGAAAAAGGAGGTTTGTCAAACATTCGGAGCCCCAGACTTGAGCTCAAAAATCCTAAGGAAAATATCTGAAGCCTGAAATTTTATTATTGAAAAAATGTAAACTCATATGTGAAAAATACCATAAACAAAGTCAACAGATAAATGATAAACTGGGGAAAGGTCGTTGAACAAATATGACAAAAGTAAAATTGCTTCTTCTTCTAAGGCACCCCCTTGCTCCCCTTTCCCATTTACATGTGAGTGGATGAAGTGGGGAGAAGGGAGAGGGTTGTGATTCAGAAAAGGCCTTCACAGGAGATGCTGTGTGATAATTTTTGGAGTTCATAAAATCTTTGTGAAACCCTTCTGTCAGAATCAGCCTTCTCCAACACAACATTGTAGAGCAATTATCCTCCAATTAAAAAAACACCAAAACCCTATTCTTCAAAAATAAAAAAAGAATCCGCCTTCTGTGGGGACAGTGCTCAGCCCCCATGGTTCTCCATCAAGCAATGTGTAACACCCCCAGGTTCTGGCAGTCCCCTGACTCCACTTGGATTTCTTGTTCTTGGACCCTAGAGGTGGAGATGGATGGACAGGTCCTGGGGAGTTTTAACATCCAACCTGGAGGATGTCATCCGAACTGTGGGTTTTGACTTCCGG
The DNA here is from genome assembly GCA_024291935.2 of Okapia johnstoni. Classification (NCBI taxonomy): domain Eukaryota; kingdom Metazoa; phylum Chordata; class Mammalia; order Artiodactyla; family Giraffidae; genus Okapia; species Okapia johnstoni. The sequence continues at coordinate 35,250,627 of CM044314.1, read as the reverse complement.
TTTGACTTTATTCCTTAAAAAAAAATTTTTTTTTTCTTTCTTTAAAAATATTTATTTATTCATTTATTTTTGGCTGTGCTGGGTCTTTGTTGCCGTATGTGGGCTTTCTCTAGTTGTGGTTCATGGTCTTCTCATTGTGATGGCTTCTCTGGTTGTGGAGAACAGTCTCTAGGTACACAGGCTCAATAGTTGTGGTGCACAGGCTTAGTTGCGCTGAGGCATCTGGGATCTTCCTGGACCAGGGATCGAACCCATTTCCCCTGCATTGGCAGGCAGATTCTTAACCACTGGACCACCAGGAAAGTCCCCAACTTTATTTAGATAATATCTTTATACATGTGTTGCCTCCTGGGACTTCAATGAGGAGATCTCCTAGTACTTCATTATATCAAAGAAGGAACTTAAACCATTCTCCCCAAACTCCTTCTCCTGTTCTTTGTCTCCCCTGGGGAAGTATTGCCAGCACTCAGGAGCTCAAGTCTAAACCTGAGCAGCACCCATATTCCTTCTGCCCACCTCCCCTAGTCAAATGTATCACAAGTCCATTGGCCCTGACTCCCGTGTTTCTCCAATCAATCTACTTCTCCATACTGCCCCACCTCTGGTTTGCTCATTCTAAACTTTGGTCTGGATTATGGAGTGGACTCCTGATAAGCCTCCCTGTCTTCCTGTTACCAGCCTTCAGAGGATTCTGCAGGTGAGAGCCAGAGTGGTTTTCTAAAAGCAAATCTGATCAGACAGTCTTCTGTTTAAATCTCTTCAGTGGCTTACAGCAGCCACTGGTGTAAAGGTCACATTCCTGTTCTTGTAAAGCAGGGAAAGATAAAAATAAACAGATAGACATTTAAGTAAATTTTATTAAACAACCCATTTTAGGGACTTCCCTGGTGGTCCAGCAGCTGAGACTCCGTGCTCCCAGTTTAGGGGGCCTAGGTTCTATTCCTGGTCAAGGAACTAGATCTTGCATGCCGTGACTAAGACCTGGCTCAGCCAAATAAATAAATACATATTTTAAAAATAAAGTTGCATTCCCCATGACAACGGAAGCCCCCCAATGTAGGTACCTTCCCTGGTTTGTTCACCGTCAGAGTCCCAGAATCTAGACATTGTTAACCATAGAGAAACATTAAAAAAAAAAAAAGAAAGAGAAGAAAACAGAGTGATGCACCAGATGTGAATGTAGATGTTGGTATAGGTGTGATTTGGGGAGGAAGGTGACCTTGGTGTTGACCTTGGTCTATGAGGGACAGCGTAATCGGGCACCTTCCCTCTCCACTGTCTCAGGTCTTTGAAGGTGCCATGCTTCCTGGCTTCTGGGCCTTCACACAAACTGTTATCTCTGCCTCATTTGCTCCCTTCTCCCCCTTCACTTGCCTAAGACCTACCCTTTGGGTCACTTCTTTAAGGAAGTCCGCTCACCCTTCAGAACACTGTGCTTTGCAAAGTACGTCCTGCTAAGCTGCTTGGCAGAAGGTGTGTTCCAAGTACACCCTCACCAGCGTAACATCAAAAGGCCAGTTCCCCGTGTTCCCATACCTACAGATGGCCATTGTCTATTCTCCTGGTTTTGTTTGTTTGATTGATTGAATGATTTGCGGCTATTGTGTGTCGTTAGTGCTTCTCGGGCTTTCTCTATTTGCGACGAGTTGGGGCTACTCTAGTTGCGGTGGCTTCTCTTGTGGAGCACAGGCTGTAGACGCACAGGCTTCAGTAGTTGCAGCTCCCAGGCTCTAGAGCACAGGCCCAATAGTTGTGGTGCACTGGCTTAGTTGCTCCGTGGCATGTGGGATCTTCCTGGGTCAGGGATCAAACCCGTGTCTCCTGCTTGGCAAGTGGATTCTTTACCACTGAGCCACCAGGGAAACCCCCCATTGTCTATTCTTAACCTTGGCCATTTTGCTATCCATTCTTTTTAACCTTGGCTGTCTTGATAGGCAAATGATAATATCTCCTTTTTCTCTTAATTTTTGTCTCTTTGACTCTAGCGAGATCAGACATATGCTTTATGTGTTTACTGTCCATTTGGGGCTTCCCTGGTGGCTCAGACAGTAAAGAATCTGTCTGTAATGTGGGAAACCTGGGTTTGATCCCTGAGTCAGGAAGAATCCCTGGAGAAGGGAATGGTAACGCACTCCAGTATTCTTGTCTGGAGAATCCCATGGACAGAGGAGACTGGTAAGCTACAGTCCCTGGGGTCACAAAGAGTCAGATACTACTGAGCGACTAATACTTTCACTCTCCAGTTGAGTTTTCTTTTTGATTTTCCAACTTATCACCTTCATTTGTTTTTCACAGCTATTCTTATAGTTCTGTCATTAACCCAAGAGCACATGTGTTGCTTGCCTACTCTTTGTTAGGCAGGTGTTATGGGTAATTTTGTCCTTTAAAAATCCATATATTGAATCCCCCAGTATCTCAAACATGGGCTGGAGATAGGCCCTTGGAAGAAATAACTAAGGTGAAATGAAGTCATGTGGGTGGGCCCTAATCCAGTGTGTCTGGTGTCCCTATAAGGAGAAAGGATTAGGACAGATGCAGAGAGGGAAGACCTCATGAGGACACGGGGAGAAGATGGCATATACAAGCCAAGAAAAGAGGTCTCAGAGCAAACTAAACCTGCCAACACCTTGATCTTGGACTTCCAGCCTCCAGAACTGTGAAAAAAATAAAAGTCTACGGTTTAAGCCCCTCAGTCTGTGATTTTGTTACAACCATCCTAAGAAACACAGTGGTGTTCTGAGCACTGGTGTTTAAACATTGGAATAAGATAGATAAAGTCCTTGCTCTTATGAATTAGGTCATGGAGAAATAAATAAGATACAAAAATTCATTCATATTTTATTATATTTGTGGCTTGTTCGTGCATGCTCATGCTCCATGCTCAGTCATGTCTGACTCTTTGTGACCCCATGGCCTGTAGCCCACCAGGCTCCTCTGTCCATGGGATTCTCCTGGCAAGAATACTGGAGTGACTTGCCATTTTTCTCCTCCAGGGGATCTTCCCAACTCAGGGATCAAACCCACATCTCCTGTGTCTCCTGAATGGTCAGGTGGATTCTTTACCACTGAGCCACTTGGTAAGTGGCTTGTTTTAACTGCCTTATTTACAATAAGTTACAAACAATAATAACATCAGTGACAAGTGCTATGGAGAGAAAAAACAGGATGATGTAATAGAGAATGCTGAGGGCCAATCAGGAGATGTTGTGGGGTTGAAGAGGGTCTCTCTGAGAAAGTAAGACCTAAACTTGTGCTGAGATCTGAAGACAGGAAAGAGCTGGCCACTTGAAGTTCAGCCAGACCAGATGGAATACACATGCAGCGTGACAACCCAGATGCACCCATGAGTTTGGGTTCTGTATTAGTTTCTTGTGACTGATGTAACAATTCACCACAAATGTAAAGGCTTATAGCCACAGACACTTACTCTCTCCCAGTTCTAGAGTCTGAAATCAAGTTGTTGGCGGCGGAGGAGCTCTCCTCACCTCTTCCAGTTTCTGGAGGCTCCAGGCGTTCTGTGGTTGCTTCCCTCCAGCTTCCGACTCCATCTTCACAGACCTTCACCCTTGTGTGTTCACCTAATCTCCTCTGATTCTCTCTTATAAGGACACTCATGGCGGCCACTAGGACCTACTGGATAATCCAAGACAAGCACCTCATCTCAAAATTTTTCTGTCCGCACCAAGCGCTACATGGGATCCTAGTTCCCCAACAAGGGATTGACCATGCACCCCCTGCATAGGAAGCACAGAATCTTTTTTAAAAATTTTATTTTATTTTTAATTGGAGGATAATTACTGTACAAGATTGTGATGGTTTCTGCCCTGCATCAACATGAATCAGCCATAGCCAGTATAGAATCTGCCAGCAATGCAGGAGACCCAAGAGATGCGGGTTCGATCCCTGGGTCAGGAAGATCCCTTGGAGAAGAGAATGGCTATCCACTCTACTATTCTTGCCTGGAGAAGTCCATGGACAGAGGAGCATGGAGGGCTATAGTCCATGAGGTCACAAAGAGTCAGACACGACTGAGTGACTAAGCACAGCATAGCAAAGTTGTTATAAAATATTGACTCTATTCCCCTTGGAATAGAGTATTTCCTTTTATACATAATGGTTTGTTCCTCTTCATCCCCTACCTCTATCTTACCCCTCTTCCCTTCCCTCTCCCCATTGGTAATCAGTAGTTTGTTCTCTAGATCTGTGAGTCTGCTTCTTTTTAGGTTATATTCACTAGCTTGTTGTACTTTTAAGATTCCACATAATATGTGCCTGGCAGGGGAGGCCTAGATAGGCTCATACACGTAAAGAGTGTGGAACCAGGCCCAGTGAATGGCAGTTACTGTTATTTTATGAACACATTCTCCTTAAAAAGATGCTCATTTTTATGGACAGCTGTTCTCAAGAGTCTGCTGTCTGGGCACATCCCCTACATGACCCCCATGCGGCCCTCCAATTGCTACCATAAATACTGCTGAAGTGTCTCATTCTTGGGAGAACGGGAAGAACTGGTTAGCATGAGCTCAGCAATTGTAACCGTAGTTATAAATCCATCAGTTTTGTTGACAGAACTTGAGTCAGGACACAGCTGACCATACTTAGAAGTGCCCTGGCCACTTGTTTATTTTATGGTCTGAGGAAGCTGGGTCATCTAGATCTCGAGAGGGTGGAGCCTGGGAGGCAAGGCCTACCAGGTCTTCAAGGTCCCCCTCTTCCTGGTTCTCACATCCTCTTGTAAGGATCCCAGCAGTGTTGTTTATCAGACCATCGCAGACACACCCAGCGTCAGGTTTAACCAAATATCCAGGCCCAATCAAGCTGACACACAAAGTCATCCATCACAAATCTCATATGGGGACTTCCCTGGTGGTCCAATGACTAGGACTCTGCATCCCCAGTGCAGGGGGCCTGGGTTCCATCCCTGGTCAGGAAACTGGATCCCACATGATGCAACTAAGAGCTAGCATGCCACAACTAAAGATCCCCAAACAAAGATTGAAGATTCTGTGTGCTGTAACTAAGACATGGTGCAGAAAAATAAGTAAATAAAATGAACATTAAAAAAAAAGTCTCATGTGAATCAATGAGAAATATGTCCTGGTTATAACTGTAGCTCAGGATCTGGAATAGGAACCAGGCTGAGCTCAATTTTAGGTCTGGAAAGGACTTCAGAAGGCATAGGGCTGAACCTAGTGTTTAAGAGCTTGAAACACTTCAAGTGTTATGCTCAGATATGTAGAGCTACTTAGTGGTGGACCCACATGCCCTCAAATGAATGAGCAATTACTTATTATGACAATAACAAGTTAACTCACTAAACTGCATCATGGAATGTACATGGGTTTCTGCTCAACTCCTGTATTAGTGCATTTACTAATACAGGAGCCCCTAATTTAACTGACAGAGATGCTGAGGTTGGGCCATTCAGCCACCAAGGGACAGAGCCAGGAATCAAACACACACAGGCTTGTTCCACAGCTTGTGTTCTTAACCACCATGCTGGAAGATGTAATAGATTTGCCTGAGAGCAGGGCATGGGCCCAGGAGACTTTTTATTATATATTGTATTTATATATATTTATATTTTATTTTGTTTTTGTTTAGTCACTCAGTTGTGTCCGACTCTTTGCAACCCCATGACTGCAGCATGCCAGGCTTCACTGTCCCTCACAGTCTCCCAGAGTTTGCCAAGTTCATGTCCGTTGAGTCAGTGATGCTATCCAACCATTTCATCCTCTGTTGCCCACTTCTCCTGCTTTCAATCCTTCCCAGCATCGAGGTCTTTTCTAATGAGTTAGGTCTTTGTATCAGGTGGCCAAAGTATTGGAGCTTCAGCTTCAACATCAGTTCTTCCAGTGAATAGTCCTTCCAGGTGAATGACCTTTTTATTAGGCGTGATCTTCTCAGATGGAACCTGAGTGGCCACTGTAGGTTTGTGACTTTGGCCAGTTTGGGCCTTTGTGGCCTTTTTGAATTGGACTCAACAGATCAGTCTGTTCTGTAAAAGGAAAAGGACCACGTTCACACTAGAGTTTCCTTCAAAGCGGTTTCTGGTCCCTTTAGTATATCTTCAAAAAGGATGGACTTTCTTGTACGATCAACACTGCTGCTTTTCAAGAACATGGGACTGATTCTTATTTTGGAAGCTGTCAGCTTCCCTGTGATGTAGGAAATGAATCAGGAGAAAATAGGGTTTTGATACTCAGTTTATTGCACTCCAAGGACAAACAGGAAGCTGTGCTTCCTTTCGCTACAAATGGATACACACAGCCTTTTCCTTTTTCCTTTTCAAAATGAATCTGGAGTTTCATCCCCACACTCCCATATATGTTTTACCCATTCATGGTATTTTACTTTTATTTATTTATTTATTAAAAAGACCTGTTTTAGATCAAGTCCCCAGAAGCAGACCCTGAGAGAGATCTTCTTGTGAAAGTCACTGATTTTTTAATTTTTTTTCCAGTTTTGGTTGAGCTGGGTCTTCAGTGCAGCACATAGACTTCCCTAGTTGAGGCATTCGGGCTTAGACGTCCTGTGATATGTCAGCTCTTAGTTCCCTGATCAGGGATCAAACCTGAGTCCCTTGCATTGTGGGGATCCTTCTTTTTTTAAAAGCAGGGTAGCTCCTACTTTATTTTTATTTTTTATTTGGCTGTACCGGGTCTTAGTTGTGGCATATGGGATCAAGTTCCCAGACCAGAGATTGAACCCAGGCTCCCTGCATTGGGAGCACGGAATCTTAACCACTGAACCAACAGGGAAGTCCTGGATCCTTTTTTTTGTTTTTGAACTTTTTATTTTGTATTGAGGTATAGCTAATTAACAATGTTGTTTGACTTCCCTGGGGGTCCAGTGGTTAAGACTTCATTGGTCCAGGTTCTGATCGGGAAGCTAAGAATCTGATCGGGAAGCTAAGAACCCACATACCTTGAGGCCCAAAAACCAAAACATAGAACTATACTGTAAAAAATTCAAAAAAACAATATTGTGGTAGTTTCAGGTGAACAGCAAAGGAACTCAGCCATACATATACATGTATCCATTCTCCCCCAAACTCCCCTCCCCTTCAGGCCGCCATATAACATCCAGCAGATTTCCACATGCTCTGCAGTAGGTTGCAAGGTGGATTCTTAACCACTGGACCACCAGGGAAGTTCTGAACATAATTTATTAAGACAGTGCTCTTGGGGTCACAAAGAGTCAGACAAGACTGAGTGACTTTCACTTTCATCTCATTTTCTCCAGAAAACAACCTAAGAGAGAGAGGGAAGCAGGATCAAGAAGGGCCAGGGTCCAGCCAGGATGCAGTCTCAAGTTCCGTGTAGCCATGTGGGGAAGGTTCTGGGACATAAACCACACTGCAGAGCTGATCCACCTTGAGGCAAGGGGTAAACTGTGTACACCGTACCCATCAGTGTATGGCCGAGGGATCTCCCGTCAGTATAAGAGAAGGGTTGTCCTCCAGACCTGGGGGGCTGTGGCCAGAGGTGGTTCTGGGTGGTGCATCACAGCTTCTGTCTCACAATGCTGTTTGATCACCCAGCGTCTGACCCCATTTCTCCATAACTTACCTCCCCCCCCCCCCACCATGTGTTACACAGCACAGGCACCAAACCAGCACGGGCAGAAGCAGCAACGTGGAGAGGTGGGCGAGACAGTGGAGGTGGTGGCCGTTAGCGAACAAACTCCCAGTGGCCATTTGCCCTTCCTAACTCATCACGTGTCTGGCCTGGTGTTCAGTCTGCTGGTGTGAAAATCAGAGTCGGGAATGGGCCTGGAACTTGACACACATCTGGTCTGCAGGTGGGTGAGACGACAGCCCTGTATCTGCCATCCTTGTGATGTACACTGAATTGGAGACAAAATCAAGACCGCAGCTTGGGTCTTCTGACTTGAGGGATGGGGCCATCAAGGATGAGGGCCTTCCAGACCATCTGCTTATGCTGTCTGCCCCCTGGAGCTACTGTTTTCTGTATGACAACTTCAGAGACAGTAATACATTTAGTGTCATCAAGGTATAGGGCACGTGGCTAGGGAAGGAGGGTAGACAGGATAGAGATGAGGTGAGGTGAGATTACTCAGATTCTCCAATCACACGTTAAAGAGCTTGGAACTCTCCTGTCAGGCCTGGGTAACCAATGGAGATTTTTAAGTTTTTTTTTTTTTTTTTTGGTTACGCTGGGTCTTCAATGCAGGGTGCAGACTGAGTTCTTTGTGGCATTTTGGGATCTTAGTTCTCTGACCAGGGATCAGACCCGAGTCCCCGGAATTGCAAGGAGGATTCTTAACCACTGGATCTCCAGGGAAGTCTCTCAATGGAGATTTTAAACAAGAGGAATGATGAAACCCATTGGTTTGAGGGGACACTGGCAGTAGGGAGGGTGGATCAAGAGAGAAAAAGATGGCAGACGATTCTTGGCAAGCTAGGCAAGATGTGGTGAGGGCTTCTGCTAAGATGTCTGATAGCATAGGCACTGGGGGAGAAGTTGAGCAGGATAGCCAAACAGCCTGGATCTGATGAAAATGACTGCCAAAACTTCATCTCTAGGTAAGATATGGTGTACCACTGATTGTTGTTGTTGTTTAGTTGCTAAGTTGTGTCCTACTGTTTGTGACTCCATGGACTGTAGCCCTGCCAGGCTTCTCTGTCCATGGGGTTCTCCAGGCAAGAATACTGGAGTGGGTTGCCATGCCCTTCTCCAGGGGATTTTCCCAACCTAAGGATAGAACCTGTGTCTCCTGCATTGGCAGGTGGATACTTCACCACTGAGCCACCTAGAAAGCCCTGTACCACTGATAACTCTTCCTAAAAGTCCCTTGCATGTGTTTCTTAGAGGGATGGGGTAGAACATGGTACCATACACAGCCCCATCTGTGAGGGGGTTGTATTAGGTTCTTGGGCTGCCATAACAAAGCACTGCTAACTAGATGATTCAGAACAACAGAAATATCTTCTCTTGGGGTTCTGGAAGCTACAAGGTGAAAATTCAGGTGTCAGGACTTCCCTGGTGGTTCAGTGGCTAAGATTCCACATTCCCAATGCAGGGGGCCTGGGTTCAATTCCTGATCAGGGAACTAGATACCACATGCCACAACTAAGAGTTTACATGCTGCAACAAAAGATCTTGCATGGCCCAACTAAAAAAGATCCTGCAAGACTGAAGACCCCACGTGCTGCAACTAAGACCTGGTGCAGACAAATAAATATTTAAAAAAACGTAGATATCAGCAGGATTGGTGCCTTCTGCAAGTTCTGAGAGAGAATCTGAGGGAATTTTCACACCTCTCTCCTAGCTCCTGGTGGCTCCTGGCATCCCTTGGCTTGTTGATACATCACTCCAGTCTCTGCCCCCATTACACGGTGCTCCCTCCTATGGGTGTTTGTGTCCTTGCCCTAGTCTAATATGGCCTCATCTTAGCCCAGTCACATCTGCAAAGAACCTAATTCCAAATAAGCTCACACTCCCAGGTACCAGGACTTCCCTGATGGTTTCAGATGGTAAAGAATCTGCCTGCAATGTAAGAGACCTGGATTTGATCCCTGGGTCAGGAAGATCTCCCCTGGAGAAGGGAATGGCTACCCACTCTAGTATTCTTGCATGCAGAATTCCTTGGACAGAGGAGCCCAGCAGTGTACAGTCCATGGGGTTGCAAAGAGTTGGACACGACTAAATGACTAACACACACACGCACGTGCACACACACACACACACACACACACCACACACACGCAGGTACCAGTGGTTAAGAGTTGAACACATCTTTTCAGGGTATGAGATTAAATCCATACAGGTATATTAAGCCAACTCCAGTTGAAAGTTTCAGACAGCCTCTGGTTTAAGGGGAAGAAAGACACTTTACCTACTTGCGTAATTGAAGCATGCAGGCATGGCTCTGCTGTCCACAGAGTGGCTTCATTGTCAGGAAGGAGCTCTCCATGGGTGGCTAAAATTGCCCTCCACCCACCTTGATCATATCCACATTTACAAAGGTAATCTCAGAAAAAAAGATCCCCCCTACATCCATGGCCACCAGGTGTGAAAAGCCAACTCATTGGAAAAGACCCTGATGCTGGGAAAGATTGAAAGCAGGAGGAGAAGTAGACAACAGTGGATGAGATAGTTGGATGGAATCATTGACTCAATGGACATGAGTTTGAGCAAACTCCAGGAGATGGTGAAGGACAGGGAAACCTGGTGTGCTGCAGTCCATGGGGTTGCAAAGAGCCAGACATGACTGAGCGACTGAACAACATCCACGGCAATCTCTCCACAGGAGTCATGGGTCACATGCCCATCCTTGGAGGCGACTGGCTCAGATCATAACAAGAGAGGCAGATTATCATAGAGTGTGGGTGGGGGTAATTCCCCAAAGTGCTGCCAGGCGATGTTCTTTCTCTGCCTCCACCCAAGTGAGGGCCAGGGGAGAGTCCCGGCTGTAAATACCAGCTGCTTCCTGGTCATCTTGATTTTGTGGGCAGCTTAGACGATGGACAGGCACTGTATCCACTGACTTCTGTTCATGTGGTTTTGATGGACTCATCTCTGTCCAGCTGGGTTTTTTAATAATATTTTTTAAATTGGAGTATAATTGCTTTACAATGTTGTGTTGGCTGTACAACAATGTGAGTCAGCTGATGTATACATACATCCCCTCCCTCTTGAGCCTCTTTCCCACCCCCTCATCCTGCCCCCTCCTCTCTAGGTCATCATAGAGCACCTAGCTGAGCTTCCTTTGCTATATGGCAGGTTCCCACCAGCTATTTTCTGTCTAGCCTTTATTTTATTCTGCTCAAGAATCTGGCATTCCCCAGTTTCCTCACCAGCCCCGAGGGAATAAGACCCAGTGGGAGGGGTTACCCAATGAATGAGCTGTGCTTAGAGCATAGAGGCTCTCTGCTGTCTGTGCCTCTGGGGCTGTAACTCTGGGGGTGGCTGGCAACGGGGTGGCTGGCAACTGGGTGCTGTTTCTTGCATCATGCCCTTTGGGACTACCTGCCACCTATCAGGTTCTCCCTTCACAGGGCTCCTCGGGGTGCAGGGAACCTAGTCTGCCGAGTGCTTCATACTGGCCTGCCCCTACCTTTCCCAGCTTAGATGAGTGAGAAGCTAAAGACATTTTGAAGTCCATACCTTGGTCATGGTTCTGCAAGCATGCTGCTACCACCAGCTCATCACAATCAGCGTGTGAGCTGGAAACCTGCCTATTTTCCTCTGTCCAGCTTCTATTCTATGTTGCTCAGCCTAAGAGTTCCCTGAACAGAGGCCAGCAGAGCTAGGAAAAGCCTCAGGGACCACTAGGCCTCTCCCAGTATAGATGGTGACATGTTCATTTTCACCCTTGTTTGCCTGTGGGGTGATGGAGGAAGAGAGGGCATGTCATGCCTTGACCAGCATGAGCCTCCTGGACTGTGCTGACCTGCTGCCCCCCTTGGATGCCTGTCTTCCTTTTGTCCCAGGTGAACAGCCCCCACTCCCACCCTCCACTGGACACTTGCTTTTTTTTTATATAAACATGTTGCCAGCCTAATAGTTTATTGAGCTGTCTTCATCAACATACCCAAAAGAATAAGTTAGTTTATTTTTTAAAAACTTTGTTTTTATAATTTTTATTTATAATGTTGTGTTAGTTTCAGATGCACAGCAAAGTGAATCAGCTACATGTATACATATATCCCCTTTTTTGGATTTCCTTCCTGTTTAGGTCACCACAGAGCACTGAGTAGAATTCCCTGTGCTGTATGGCAGGTTCTCATTAGTTATCTATTTTATACATAGTAGTGTATCTGTGTCAATCCCAATCTCTCAGTTCATCCCCCTTTCCCATTTGGTGGTCACATGTTTGTTCTCTATGTCTGTGTCTCTATTTCTGCTTTGCAAATAGGTTCATGTGTATCATTTTTCTAGATTCCACACATATGCATTAACATACAATATTTGTTTTTCTCTTTCTGTCTAACTTCACTCTGTGTGACAGTCTCTAGGTCCACGTCTCTGTAAGTGGCACAGTTTCATTCTTTGTTACGGCTGAGTAATATTCCATTGTATATACGTACCACATTTTCCTTATCCAGTCCTCTGTTGATGGACATTCAGGTTGCTTCCCTGTCCTGACTACTGTAAATAGAGCTGCAGTGAGCGTTAGGATACATGTATCTTTTGGAATTATGGTTTTCTCCCGGTATATGCCCAATGGGGGGATTCCTGGCATGAAAATAAACAAGGAAACCTCATTTAAAATGGAATTGGGCAGTCCTGAGGGGGAGCTCTCACACACTCAGCCCAGGACACCAGCAGGGAGAAAAATGATGAGAATTATTCTGACAAGGGAAGGCATTTTCCACTGGGGGATTATTATCTCCTGTTTTTAAGAATAAGAAGGAAGATCCTTCCTTGCCCTAGATACAACAGTCTAACCACCTCTGGCAGCTGATAAGAAACTGCCTCAACCCTGAACTCTTGTTCTCCTCCAATCAACTTTTGTTTAAGATGACCCTCCCCAATTTCCTCCTAAAACCTAATAAAAGCTGGCCTTCCTTTTGTCTTTTCCGACTTGCCTGTTTGGTCACCATAGCCTGCTTTTCCCGGCTCACTATTCCTCAGCTCTTCCGAATAAGCTCCATTTTGCTTTTTCTAATTTGTCAATGATATTGTTTTAAGGTTTACACCACTCACATTCTCCTCTTGAGGACCTCTCCTAGGGTGAAACAAAATATAAATATTCTCGTGAACAATATCATCATCAACAAAATTAATAGTAATAAGTATCCCCATGTGCCAAGCCCTGGATTTAGTCCTTTCTGGTCAGTAGCTCACTTACTTCTCCCTCCTAAAAAGTAGGTGACAGTCACTCAGTCATGTCCAACTCTGCAACCCCGTGGACTGTAGCCCGCCAGGCTCCTCTGTCCATGGGATTCTCCAGGCAAGAATACTGGAGTGGGTTGCCATTCCCTTCTCCAGGGGCTCTTCCCAAACCTGGGCACTTGCTTTTTTTTTATAAACATGTTGCCAGCCTAATAGTTTATTGAGCTGTCTTCATCAACATACTCAAAAGAGTAAGTTAGTTTATTTTGTAAAAACTTTATTTTTATAATTTTTATTTATAATGTTGTGTTATAACATTATAACTCAGGGATCAAACCTGAGTCTCCTACATAGGTATATGTCTGCTATTCAGATAAATGCACTGAGGTTCAGCGAGCATTCAATACTGTTATTCAATACAATAGTATTCAGATCTATTGAGTAATAGGTCTACATTCACAAACCTAGTATGTGAAAGGACTGTCAGACTTGAGCTCTGAATAGGTCAGCCTCGGGCAGTGGAGCAGGGAGCAAGTGTGCCTATGGTTCCTTTTCTCTCTTCTCCTTAGCACCACCTGCATTTATTTCCTATTTCTGGCCATCTCGTATAGCATTTTCCTTTTGAAAAAATTTTATTTATTATTTATTTTTTGGCCACAGCCTGCGGCATTTGAGATCTTAGTTCCGTAACAAGGGATTCAACCTGAACCCTCTGCATTGCAAGCATGGAGTCCCAACCACTGCACCATCAGGGAAGTCTTAGCCATTTTTCATAATTAGAAAAAAAAGCTTTATTTTTTAATTTGTTCACTGCTTTTTTAAAATTTTGTAATAATTAATATTTGCCTTAACTTCTTTGTTTTGATTTCCTTAAATTTATTTTTCAAATGTTAAATGTCCTCAGTGTTATTTTCTAAAGACTCTTTCATTTCTTCTTGAGTTTCTCTTTGATCCAAGAGTTAAACAGCAGCATTATCACCGTAAACAAAAGGTGGGAACAACTTGTGTCCATCAACAGGTGAATGAATAAACAAAATGTGATATATACATAAAATGGAATACTATTCAATTTTAACTAAGAAGGAAATTCTGACACGTCACAACATGGATGCCCTTGAAAACAAAGTGAATAAGCCTGACACAGAAGGACAAATATTGTAGATTCCACTTATGTGAGTTACCTAGAGCCATCAGATACACAGATGGAAATTGGGATGTGGGTTGCCTGGGGCTGGGGAGGAAGGGGGAATGATGGAGATAGAGTTTAGTGGGTACAGAGTTGCAGTTTGAGAAAATGAAAAATTTCCGTGGGTGGATGATGGTGGTATTGCACTACAATGTGAACGTGCTTAACGTCATTGAATCGTACATACAAAAATTCAAAATTTTATGTTACATTTTACCACAAGAAAATGGTAACTACAGAACTCTTAAATCAAGTTAATTTCGTTTTTAGGTCTTCTGTGTCACCATTTTCCTATGAGATGTGACCAAGACAGAGGAGTTAAGGTTTCTAAATTCAATGTGATATTTGTGATCCTCCTTGTTATTTGGGTGATTTTTACTTTAAATAAGTTGATATCATACTACTCATGATCTAAGGGTCTGTGATTGTTATTTCCTCCCATATAAAAAGTAAATACCAAAAATGTATTTTTTTCTCATATCCTTTGTTCCATTTACAGTTTTTACCTTGAATTCTACTTTGTATGACATTGGATTTATCACTTCTGCTTTCTTCCTTCCTTCCACCCTTCCGTGAATAACCACAAGTCCCCACTGTGTGCCAAGTACCCTTCTAGGTGCTGAAGACAGACTAGACAAGAAATTAAACCAAATCTTTACTTCCTGGAACTTATATTCTAGTGTGGGAGAAAGTAAAACAAGATAAATATGAAAAATATCATCTATTTTTTCCAATTTTAATGTTTTATTTTATTAAAATTTTTTTTCATTATTTATTAACATCTTGTTCATTGAGAAAATGGTTATTTTGTTAAAGAAACTTTTTCTTCTGTTTTTCCTTTGTTTTTATTTTGCTAAATTTACATATAATGCTGCAATAAGCAGCCTTAAATATCTATGCTTACATACTGTTATTTTATTCTTAGAGCTATATTGACAGAATAAGTTTATTGGGTAAATGGGTGTATGGGTATATGCCTATATAATTATTATTAAAATATATACCATATGGTCTAGTGCTTTAAGTCCTTTCTATTTAAAGGGTCGCTCACAGATCCAAAGACACAAGATGGGAACAGGTTATAAACATGAGGATCCATCTTAGACCAACGGAGTGTGTATCTTTGTTGTTGGTATGGAATCCAAGCTTGCTCTGCTTGCCCCATGACAAGCCAATAAGTCAGGAGACAGGTGTTGAGGCAAAGAATAGTGACTTCATTTGGAAAGCTGGCAGAGAAGATGGTAGACTAGTGTCTCAAAATCACCTTGGGGTCTAGATGCCAGTTTCTGTATATAGAAGTGGCGGGGAGGTAGGAAATAAAGTAAAAAGACCCTTAATCTTGCAAGTATCTCTGGAATGATCAGGCTCAGCGAGGGTATGTGTTAATTTCTTCTGTCCTGCGGCCATTCACAGCTGGACTGGGTCAGGATGTATCCTGAACCCAAGGCACTGAGATTTAAATTCAGGCAGAGGGGCAGGGTTCCCCAAGGCAGGCCATTATGTATACAGACCTAACCTTCTAAAGAACAAAAGCAAGGGGAAGCAAAGTAAAACAGATAGCTTCTTCCCTGTAACATTGTAACAAGTTTTCCAGGTGCATCCACCGGCACATTCGTGTTTGAGGAGCACTACTTAGACCCTGCTAGATGCTAGGGAGAAAAGTGGACAGTCAAGGGGTTAGGGGGCCCTCGCTGGGAAGGGGGTCCTCGCTGGGAAGGGGGTCCTCGCTGGGAAGGGGGTCCTCGCTGGGAAGGGGGCGTTGGAGTACAGGCCGTTGAGCTCCGGTAGATACCGGGAGGAAGAAGCTGCTGCAAACGGTAAAGCAGAGTGAGCGGGTGAAGAAGGCTCCGCAAGACGACCGACTTATCCTCACTGGGCCCTGATCCCAGGCCTTTTGTTTTAGCTGCGCCCGGGCTGCGCGGTTTCCGAGCGCGGCGCTGCAAGATCTCCGCGCGCTGGGATGTTAAGGAGCGTCGTGCGCTGCGCTAACTCGGGGGCACTGGCGAGTGATGCTCTCCTGCCTAGGGTTTCTGCCGCTCCATCACAGCTCCCAGGACTTTCTTTCTTTTTTTTTTTTTTAAGACTTTCTTTTTAAAATACAGTTCCCTGCCCCCGCCTTACACCAGCCAGGCTAGCAGCGGAAGAAATCCCAAGGCAAACCTTAGAGTCTACCCTTTTCTCTCGGCTTCTACTAAAGGTCCCGCCCTCAGCTCCTCCTCGCATCCCTGCTCTCATCCCCCTGTTTTTCCACGCCTGCACCCTCGAAACTCTTAGGAAAGGAATCCAGGCAAGTGGCTCTCAAACGGGGCCGGCCTAGCACGTCACCCGTGCTTCCAGTGGTCTTTGGTTTCTGGGCAAGAGGACGTGGAGTCCGGCCTGGCTCCGCGTCTGACCCAGCCGGGCTCCGCCACCCAGCCTGGGACCTTGTGGGCAGTGACTCGATCTCCCCACGCGGTACTTCCCTCGGCTTTGAGAAGGAGATAACACCCGCCTCCCTGGATTGTTCTGAGGTTCGAGAGAGCATTTGAAGGAAAGCATTTTTGTTAAGTGACAGAGTGCTAAATGCACGGGGCTAACTTCAGCTCGCTGATCTTGGCTGAAGGATAGATGTCTTTACTCCTTCCGCCCCCGCCAACCACCCCAGATGTTCCTGTTTCTTCTGCACTTGGCAGTGCCCTCTCGCCCGGTTATTGCACACGCCGTGTTCGACTTGCATCTCCGGCCTATGGTCTCCTCGGGGAGGGCAGGCGGGGTGAGAAGAGGACTGATTGGCTGGGCGGGAGGTGGGACGAGCAGTGACGCGCCGAGCCTGGGAGACTGCGCCGCGGGGTGCGCGGGGCGCCGGGGGCGGGGCGGAAAGGGAGCCGACCCGGAGAAGGGCGGGGTGGGGGAGAGGAGGACAGGGACAGGTTGGAGAAGAGGCGAGACAGGGGCGGAGGGAGGGGGGGAGCAGGGTGGGGGTGAGACTGGGTGGAGAGTGGAGGAGAGGAGGGGAAAGAGGTGGGGAGGGGAGAGAGTGACGGGGTGAGCGGGCAGGGGAGGGAAGGAGGGGCAGGGTGCGAAGAGGGAGGGGCGCCTAGGTGGGGAGGGAGCACGAGGATGGGGGGCACCTTCCTGGGGCCATGGCGGAGACCTGATCCCGGCCTGTCCCACCCCTGTGAAGGCGAGGACGGTGTCCCTGGTGAATCATCACTGGTCCAGGAGGGGAGGAGACGGAGCCTGAGCTGCTGAAGGAGGGGGCTCGGAGAGGGAGGGACCCGCGGGGGGCGCCAGGCCGGGGTCGGGTTTACAGTCATCCACACAGCCTTGGCTCCCGCGTACCGCTGCGCCGCCGGGAGGTTTCCGGTCACAGCACGTCTCTGGGCTTTTGGGTTTTTCCCTGGCCGGCGGTTCTCACAGCCGCCGCCCTTCCCTCCCTTGGCTGCTGCCCCAAGCGGGAGGGGAGGGAGGTCGTGTCCCCGGAGCTGGCTGGCCGGCCGAGGGGTGGGCGCTCTTAGTGACCCGCAGCGGGACCTCCCTGTGTATTGGGTGCGGTTTGTGGGCTGTAGAACTGGACTATAAGGTAACCAGGAGGACCCCGGAGAAGGGTAGCTGTAGGTTTCTGTCTTTTTGTTTTGTTTCGTTTTGACCTTGCCTGGGGCTTCTGCGATCTTAGTTTCCTGACCAGGGATTGAACCTGAGCCCCTTGCTTTGGAAGTTCTAAGTCTTAACCCTTAACCCCTTGGACCACCAGGGAAGTAGGGGGTTTTGAAGGGGGTGTGACCTCACGATTTGTGAGCCTCAGGGAGGAGAAGGTTGGGGCCTTGAAAAATGCAAGATATCTGGCCAGTGGAGATGTGGGTTCCCCAGGCCGAGGAAGCAAGGTGATGGGGTCACGGGTCTGCTGGGGTCCGGGGCCGGAGGAGTGGGAGGCGAGCTGGAAAGGCCCCGCCCACCCAGAGCCTGCAGCGAGACCCGCTGATAGCCTTTCTGAGCCTCCGTGTCCTCATCTGTAGGTGGGACAGCAGCTCACTGTTGTGAAGATTTATGATGTACCTAAAACTAGAGCTGTTCTCAGCCTGGCGCTACTTGATAACAGTCCTTTTCCCTCCTGGAAGGAGAAGAAAGTGAACTTATGAGGCTTTGCGGACACTTTGCTCCTAACTCTGCATGTCTATAACCAAGTTTGCTTTTGTGCCCCCTAACTCTGCATGAGCTACACTTGGCATCTATTTTCCTTTGCCTCTATGCTAAATACATCCTGTACTTGGTGTTTAGCCTTACAACACCCTTCTCCTAGTAGTTAAATATCTGAAAGAAGGCCACAGAACTGCCAGACTCAATTACTGGGTTCCTGATGCCAGCCTATGACTGTCTTTGAAACAGTGCAAGAAGAAAATCGAGATCCTAGTACCTTTGTTCCTCATTACGGATTCCTGACTGTGAACCCTCATCTTATATAAGCTCCTAGTCTCCTCATGGAGGGGAGAGGACACAGTTCTTGAGGCATAAGCCTACTGTGTTCCCCTCTCTGCCAGCTGAGAATTAAAGCCACCTTTCTTTCTATTTCCTCCAAACTCTGTCTTTGTATTTTTCATTTGACTTCGGTGGGCAGAGAAGGCCAAGATTTTGGCCAACAACAGTTTCAACTTGTTTAGTCTTTGTTAGGGATTGTCATGTAGCACAGCAGAGGGAGTTTGCTGGTATCAATTGCATTAGAACGGACAGACACACAGATACACACATCTGGTGGCTTTATCTCTCTCACAGGTATATAGAACCATCTGGATTATCTTCAGCCTGAATACCTTGATTTGCCATCTGTGCCGGGGTCAGGATTCAACATAACAGGGCCTGAGAGGTGGCATCCCAGAACTGTCACTGATGAGCCCTGGGCAAAACTTGTGGCACCAGCAGGTCCCGTGTCCATGATAAAGCACAGGGCCAAGTACCTGCCTGAAGTCCCACAGCTTGTGGGTGGGGCCTCGTGGAATTGTGACCTCACTGAGTCATGGAGGGGTTGGGAATGCCCTGGCAAGGTGCTTCCATGACTCAGTTTCTCCACCTGTATCCCAGGAGGGAGGATCCTTGCTGTTTAGTTTCCCTGAGGGTAGGTGCAGCCTTTAAATAGTTCCTCCCACATCCAGACAGTGATGGGTGGGACGGTCATTTTTGTGGCGTGGGAGTGGGTGCAGCCTCCCAATGAGATCAGGGCCCTGGCACAGCTGAAGCAACACAGAGGAGCCTGGCAGGCAGGGTGGCACCCCCAAAGGGAGGGGAAGAGGAAGGTGCAGAGGTGTGGTGGACTTGACAGAGATGTCATGACACTGAGGCTCCCCAAAGGCAGGGCAGGCTGCGTGAATGCCTGGACACTGGTCAGGGCAGGTGAAGCTTGCCCTTGTGGGACCAGGATTTAGGAAGCAGCTTGAGTGATGGAACAGTCAGGCTAAGCCACAGAATGTGGCCAGAAATGCAAATAAGTGTGCACCCTCTCTCCTAAGAGTGGTAGCCGCCTAGCTCTCCTGGACCTGGTTTCCACCTTTGTTTCCTTCTCCAGATGGGCCCTGGGCTTCCCTGGTGGCTCATACAGTAAAAAATATGCCTGCAGTGCAGAAGACCCAGGTTCAATCCCTAGGGTGGGAAGATAGCCTGGAGAAGGGAATGGCAACCCACTGTAGTATTGTTGCCTGGGAAATCCCATGGACAGAGGAGCCTGGCAGGCTACAGTCCATGGGGACGCAAGGACGTGACTGAGTGACTAACAGACACCAGGTCGGCCCTGCTTTGATGACAGGCTCATTCATGGAGGTCCATCTTCCTGCAGAGATTTACATAATGGGAGGCTGAGCAGGCTTTGCTTAAGTCAGCTCTTAATGTTACTGAAACACCTGGTGAACTCTAGAGGCAACTCTGAGTGAGTAGAGTGGCTTGTGAGGCCCCTCTTTATTCACATAGCACAACAGAGGGATTTTTATTCTGCCTGGTAGATTCTGGAGTTAAGAGTGCCTGCATGTAAACCCTGGCTCTGGCATTTGCTAGCTGAGTGACCATGGGAAAGTTAACGAACTTCTCTGTGCTTTTGTTTTGTTTTGTGGGGTGAAGAGTCTCATGGTACCTAATTAAGGGTTATTTAACAATTAAATGAGATAATGCTTATCAAGCACCTGGCCCAGGGTAAGCACAGAAAAGGTTAGCTATTAATGTTGTTATTATTTCACGGGAAGGGAGGTAGTGAGTTGTTCCTCAGATGTCTCAGATGAAAGAATTTCTCGGAGCAGCTTCAGCTATGCCTGCCACTGAGTATCTTGTGACTGACCCAGAGACCTCAGGCAGCTGAGCCTCTCGTGGGACAGAAAAGAGAGGCAAGGGTGACAAATTAAAGCAGGAGAAGTGTTTTCCTCATTCTTGGATGGGATCCAAAGAGATCAGTTTCTTAACTGACTTGGCATCCTGGCATTAGAATGCTGTGAGTGGCACCCACAGGACAAGTGATACAAGTCTGTCTGAGTTGACCTGCAGTTTGGGACTCACTCCATTCATTTGGCTGTCAGTGTCACGTATATTTATTAAATGCTTGTTATGTGTCAGACACTGTTGCAGGCAATGGTATGTAACCATTAAAATGCAATTAATTAAAAATATATTTAAAAATTTAAAATGCAATTAATGAGGGACTCAGATATCTGTATACCCGTTTTCACAGCAGCATTGTTCACAATAGCCAAAAGATGGAAGCAGCCCAAGTGTATACTGATGGATGAATGGAGAAGCAAAATGTGGTATATACATACAAAAGAACTCAGTTCAGTTCAGTTGCTCAGTCGTGTCCGACTCTTTGCGACCCCATGAACCGCAGCACGCCAGGCCTCTCTGTCCATCACCAACTCCCGGAGTCCATCCAAACCCATGCCCATCGAGTCGGTGATGCCATCCAACCATCTCATCCTCTGTCGTCCCCTTTTCCTCCCGCCCCCAATCCTACCCAGCATTAGGGTCTTTTCCAATGAGTCAACTCTTCGCATGAGGTGGCCAAAGTATTGGAGTTTCAGCTTCAATATCAGACCTTCCAATGAACACCCAGGATTGATCTCTTTTAGGATGGATTGATTGGATCTCCTTGCAGTCCAAGGGACTCTCAGGAGTCTTCTCCAACACCACAGTTCAAAAGCATCAATTCTTCGGCACTCAGCTTTCTTCACCGTCCAACTCTCACATCCATACACGACCACTGGAAAAACCATAGCCTTGACTAGACGGACTTTTGTTGGCAAAGTAACGTCTCTGCTTTTAAATATGCTATCTAGTTTGGCCATAACCTTCCTTCCAAGGAGTAAGCGTCTTTTAATTTCACGGCTGCAAACACCATCAGCAGTGATTCTGGAGCCAAAAAAATAAAGTCTGACACTGTTTCTACTGTTTCCCCATCTATTTCCCATGAAGTGATGGGACCAGATGCCATGATCTTAGTTTTCCAAACGTTGAGCTTTAAGCCAACTTTTTCACTCTCCTCTTTCACCTTCATCAAGAGGCTCTTTAGTTCTTCTTCACTTTCGACCATAAGGGTGGTGTCATCTGCATATCTGAGGTTATTGATATTTCTCCCGGCAATCTTGATTCCAGCTTGTGTTTCTTCCAGCCCAGCGTTTCTCATGATGTACTCTGCATAGAAGTTAGATAAGCAGGGTGACAATATACAGCCTTGACGTACTCCTTTTCCTATTAGGAACCAGTCTGTTGTTCCATGTCCAGTTCTAACTGTTGCTTCCTGACCTGCATACAGGTTTTTCAAGAGACAGGTCAGATGGTCTGGTATTCCCATCTCTTTCAGAATTTTCCACAGTTTATTGTGATCCACACAGTCAAAGGCTTTGGCATAGTCAATAAAGCAGAAATAGATGTTTTTCTGGAACTCTCTTGCTTTTTCGATGATCCAGCTGTAAAGAGCAATATTGCATAGGAACCTGGAATGTTAGGTCCATGAATCAAGGCAAATTGGAAGTGGTCAAACAGGAGATGGCAAGAGTGAACGTCGACATTCTAGGAATCAGCGAACTAAAATGGACTGGAATGGGTGAATTTAACTCAGATGACCATTATATCTACTACTATGGGCAAGAATCCCTTAGAAGAAATGGAGTAGCCATCATGGTCAACAAAAGAGTCCAAAATGCAGTACTTGGATGCAATCTCAAAAACGATAGAATGATCTCTGTTCGTTTCCAAGGCAAACCATTCAGTATCACGGTAATCCAAGTCTATGCCCCGACCAGTAATGCCGAAGAAGCTGAAGTTGAACGGTTCTATGAAGACCTACAAGACCTTCTAGAACTAACACCCAAAAAAGATGTCCTTTTCATTATAGGGGACTGGAATGCAAAACTAGGAAGTCAAGAAACACCTGGAGTAACAGGCAAGTTTGGCCTTGGAGTACAGAATGAAGCAGGGCAAAGGCTAATAGAGTTTTGCCACGAGAACGCACCGGTAATAGCAAACACCCTATTCCAACAACACAAGAGAAGACTGTACACGTGGACATCACCAGATGGTCAACACCGAAATCAGATTGATTATATTCTTTGCAGCCAAAGATGGAGAAGCTCTATACAGTCAGCAAAAACAAGACCGGGAGCAGAGTGTGGCTCAGATCATGAACTGCTTATTGCCAAATTCAGACTTAAATTGAAGAAAGTAGGGAAAACCACTAGTCCATTCAGGTATGACCTAGATCAAATCCCTTATGAGTATACAGTGGAAGTGACAAATAGATTTAAGGGACTAGACCTGATAGACAGAGTGCCTGATGAACTACGGATGGAGGTTCGTGACATTGTACAGGAGACAGGGATCAAGAAAATCCCCATGGAAAAGAAATGCAAAAAAGAATACTATTCAGCCTTAAAAAGAGGGAAACGTCACATCTTCAAGGCAACGGATAAACTTGAAGACGTTACAGTAAGTGAAATGAGCCAGTGACAAAAGGAAATGGATGATTCATTTGAGGTACCTAGGGTAGTCAAGTTCATAGAGACAGAAAGCAGAATATTGGTTTCCATGGGGCTGGGAGGAGTGGGGAGAAATGAGGAATTCGTTTTTAATGGTACAGAGTTTCAGTCTGGGATGATGACAAAAGTTCTAGAGGTGGATGGTGGTGATAACTGTAAAACAACGTGAATATATTTAATGCCTACTGAACTGTTTACTTAAAAACAGTTAAAATGGTAAATCTTCGCTCACTCAGTTGCTTCAATTGTGTCCTACTCTTTGTGACCTTATGGACGATAACCCACCAGGCTCCTCTGTCCATGGAATTCTTCAGGCAAGAATACTGGGGTGGGTTGCTATTCCCTTCCCCAGTGGACCTTGCTGACCCAGGGATTGAACCTGGTCTCCTGCATTGCAGGCAGATTCTTTACTGTCTGAGCCAACAGGAAAGCCCCAATCAGTCAGTGGTTGCCTGCAAATGAGAGAAGGGTTGGAGAGGGCAGGAAGAAGGACAACTGAGGACAATAAAGAAATCTGAAAGGCTGATAGATAAATTTGTTATCTTGATTGTGGTGATTCTTTCATGGGTATGTACATGTCAGAGCTAATCAAATTACATACTTAAATATGTGCAGTTTATTGTATGCCAACTATACATTAATAAAACCGGTAAAGCCAGTTTTTAAAAAATTGTAATGCACACAAAGAATGCAATAAAGGGCAGGAAGATGAAAATCACAGGTTTCTATGGGGCACAGGGTAGGGCCAAAGGACAAATACCTGTTGTCAGGCAAAGTGTGGGACTGTGGATGATGTTTCATGCTCAGGAAGAAATGGGTGCAAAGACTATAGGCAGGAAGGAGCCTGGGCTGAGATTCTGCGTGGCTGGAACTCAGGCCATAGGGGGCAGTAGAGAGACATGAGGCAAGAGAGCATAGCAGAGAACCAACTATGAATGTAGATTTTATTCCCGAGTCAATGGAGAATGAATGACCAGAGGCAAGCAGGGGGTTATCTTAGATGCCATTTAGAAAGATGCTCTGGCTGCAACTTGGGAAATGAGCTGGGGAGGAAGCAGAGTGCAGGCAGGAATCCAGGTATTAGGTAAGCAGGGGTGAGGACGTTTGACTGCTGGAGAGTTACCCAAGTCAAGAGCTGTTGGGCTATGTCACTTCTCATCAACTTTTCAACACCATGGAGAGTTAGGAAACTTTATCTCAGCTTTACGGAAGAGGAAACAGAGACTTGAAGCAGTTAGGTAATTTGGTTACGGTCACATAGCACCTGAGAAAGAGATCTGGGGTTTCCAGTCTGTTGGGTTCTGATTCCAAAGTCCATAATACTCACAAGCTTCTCTCTAATTTAGATAAAAGACCTCTGGGATGACTCTCCCCTCTCCCACTTCCTGATTTTCTCACCCTCACTGGGGTTTGTTCCATGAATGTCTTCCCTTGGGAGGAGGCAGGGAGCCATGGGAACATGTAACAAAGGATGTGACGTCCTCCGGGCAGTCAGAAAAGGAAGACTTCCTGGAGGAAGCAACACTGTAGTTAGCCCTGAAGAATTTGAAGGTGAAGGAAGGGCTAGTAAATGAACAAGCTGGGGGAGTGGGGCATGAGGAGGAGAAGGTGTTCTAGAATGGAGGGAAGAACAAGTGGGAATTAGCTACAGCATCGCTGAGTGATGGCATGAGATGCAGAGAGAGGCACATTAATAGATTTTTAGCTCTGTGTGTAGCAACTTAGAGAATGGAGCGGATGGGAGGGAGACCAGTAGGGTGGGCCTTGTTGATTTGATGGTGAGAGCCTGCTCACCAAGCATCTGCTTCTTCTGGTTACCATGGAAACTGCGGTATGCAGGATCTAGTTCCCTGACCAGGGATCGAACCTGGGACCCTTGCACTGGGAGGGTGGAGTCTTAGCCACTGGACCACCAGGTAAGTTCCTGTACCCATTCTTATAACTCATTTTCCCTTCCCCCAGCTCCTGGTAACTAGTATTCTACTGTCTCTCTGAATTCTAGGTACCTCATGTAAGTGGAATCGTGCAATATTTGTCTTTTTGTGACTGGCTTATTTCACTTAGCGTTGGAGAAGGCAATGGCACCCCACTCCAGTGCTCTTGCCTGGAAAATCCCATGGACGGAGGAGCCTGGTAGGCTGAAGTCCATGGGGTCACTAAGAGTCGGACACGACTGAGCGACTTCACTTTCACTTTTCCCGTTCATGCACTGGAGAAGGCAATGGCAACCCACTCCAGTATTCTTGCCTGGAGAATCCCAGGGATGGCGGAGCCTGGTGGGCTGTCGTCTATGGGGTCGCACAGTCGGACACGACTGAAGTGACTTAGCAGCAGCAGCAATGTCTTCAAGGTTTATCCTTATTGTAGCGTGTATCAGCTTTTCCTTCCTTTGTAAGGATGAATAGTATTTCATCCTGTGTCTACATCACACTTTGTTTATCCATCCATCTATTGATGGATATTTGCATTGCTCCATCTTTTGACTATTGTAATTAAGACTGCTATGAATGCAGGTATGCTGGAAACCTCCTTTGTAGACATAGATTATTGGTATTGAGTGAAGAAGACAAACTTTTGCTGATGAGTTCTGAGTAAAAGAAAAGGAGATTAGGGGCTTCCCTGGTGGTCCAGTGGCTACGATGCCATGCTCTCAATGCAGGCGGCCTGGGTTCTATCCCTGGTCTGGGAACTAGATCCCACATGCCGCAACTAAGAGTTCGCATGCCACAGCTGAAGATCCCACGTGCTACAGTAAACAAATGTGGTGTATAAACACAATGGAATAATATTCGGCCTTAAGAAGAAAATATTGTCATGTGTCATAACATGGATGAAACTTGAGGATACGGTTAAGTGAAATAAGCCTGTCAAAGAGGCTTTTGCTATATTCCACTTAAATGAAGTACCTAGAGTGGTCAGATACAGATAGACAGTAGATGGGAGTTACCCGGAGTGGCCAGAGGGGAGAAAAGGGGAGTTGTTTAATGGCTACAGAGTTTCAGATTTGCAGGCTGAAAAAATTCTGGAGACCCTTGTATCACAAAAATGTGAATATACTTTCCACTACCAACTGTGTCCTTAAAAGTGGTTAAGATGATACATTTTTTGTGCTCTTCATCACAATTAAAAATAAAAAAAACCTGCTGGATCAGTTGACTAAATCTGTCCTCTGCAGCCTGGCTTTCAAGGCCCTCTCACCTGCTCTCTCTGTTGACCTCACCTGGGCATTCCCTGAGCATGCTTATCTCCTGGCCTCGGCATCCTCTGCTCCCTCTGGACAGAAGACTGATGCTCTCTTCTGCTTGCTCTGTTGATATCCTTCCTCTGCTTTAAAAACCCACGTCAAGTGCTCCATTATGCTATTTCTGTGCACAGTACATGCTGCTGGTACTCTCCCTACAGCCCCAGTAGGGAGGTGTTTGCATGCATTCTTGCCTTAGCTCCCCTTGTGGTTGGTGTTCAGTTGCTCAGTGTCCGACTCTTTGCAACCCCGTGGACTGCAGCTCGCCAGCCTTCCCTGTCCTTCACCATCTCCCAGAATTTGCTCAAACTCATGTTCATTGAGTCGGTGATGCCAACCAAGCATCTCATCCTCTGACTAGGCTCAATTCCTGAGGGTGGAGAGGACAGTGTTTGTTCCTGCTCTCAGCACAGTGTGGTCCCACCAGCAGTAGATGGCTGCTGGTTTGGGGTAGGGGTCTCCTTGTTCCCCCATGAGGCCGTTTGTTTGTTTTTTTAACATTTCTTTTTTTTAAAAAAATTATTTTATTTTTGGCTGTGATGGGTCCTCATTGTTGCTTGGGCTTTTCTGTAGGTGCTGCGAGCAGGGGCTACTCTCCAGTTGTGGTGTGCGGTGACTTCTCTTGTGGAGCACAGACTCTATAGGGCATACAGGCTTCAGCAGTTGCAGCTCCCAGGCTCTAGAGTACAGGCTCAATAGTTGTGGCTCACGGGGTTTGGTTGCTCTGCAGCATATGGGATCTTCCCGTACCAGGAATTGAATCTGTGTCTCCTGCCTTGGCAGGTGGATTCTTTACCACTGAGCCACTAGGGAAGCCCCATGAGGCCGTTTCTGACTCTCTTTGTCTGTCTGTTCCAGCCTTGGACGCTGATCTAATCCCTTTTCTTGTCCATGAGTTTTCAAAGAACAGAGCTTGGAGTTTATTCTTTGCAAGGCCCACAGTGCCGTGCCCAGTGCCTGGTTTGGAGGGGCTCTGTGAATGTTTGATGGCTATAAACATAGGCAAGGATTCCTAGCTGCAGGCTTTGTTGCCTCGGTCCCTGATGGGAAGCAGAGAAGGAACTGACCAAGCTCTTCTTTCTCCTGCCCTGTATGAATTGTGAACTCTGGGTCTTTGCTGTCCTGCTGCTCCAGCATTTCTTTGTTCTGGAACAAGTACAGCTGCCAAGACTGCAGAGAGAAGGAATGAGGGACTTTCTCAGCCATTGCAGATGATTGTCCTTGTTGCCTCTAGCACTACCAGCCAAAGTCCTTTTCATTAGACCAGACAGGTTGGCTCTAGGCTGGCAGGGCTTCCTGTCATCCATGGTCCCTCTGTGTAAAATCTCAGCTGGATTTGGCAGAGTTGGCAATCCCAGAGGATGTGGCCGGCCCACTTTGGTTGATTTGTACATTGGCATCCTGTCTGTGTGCCGGTCTGCAAGCCTGGCAGCTTCCTGTCCTGTCTGCCTTGTCCTCAGTTTATTGGCAGCGGAGGTGGCTCTGTCCATGACCTCGCGGAAACCAGACTGCCTTGTACACCAAGCAGCAGGCTGAGTTAGGTCTGGGTTTATCTGGAATAGTTAAGATGATCATTATTTTATTCATTGGAATGGAGATGAAGTGCTAAATGTAACAGTTAAGGGTCACATAAAGGTTGTATCCTTGTAAAAATCTTTCCTGTAAATTCACTAATTTACAAAATCCTTTGGATAGCCACTTGCTCTTATTTTTGTGGTGTGTGAGCCATGGGGAAAGTGAGACGTAAGATGTTCCAGCTGGGACACAATTTTCTGTCTCTAGGCGACATCAGTGATTTCCTTTAAAAGGTTAGAGGTTGGACAGAATGCTGTGCATGCTTGCTCAGCTGCTTCAGTCGTATCTGACTCTTTGCATCCTCAGGGACTGTAGCCCACCAGCCTCCTGTATCTATGGGATTGTCCAGGCAAGGATACTGGAGTGGGTTTCCATGCCCTCCTCTAGGGGATCTTCCCAACCCAGGAATAGAACCCGAGTCTCCTGCATTTCAGGTGGGTTCTTTAACTACTGAGCCACCAGGGAAGCCCCCATATAGGCTAGAGTTACCCTATTAATAAGCAGCCTTTTGAAAGCATCCCTAAGGTCCTCCTCTTTATTTTATTTTATTATTTTTTCTGTTTCCTCTGGTTCATTTACCATCATTTCTTGGGTTTTTTTTTTTCTTTTTTAACTTTTTCTTTTATATTGGAGTATGGCCAATTAACAATGTTGTGATAGTTTCAGGTGGACAGCAAAGGGACTCAGCCACATATATAACATGAATCCATTCTCCCCCAAACTCCCCTCCCATCCAGGCTGCCACATAACATTGAGCAGAGTTCCCTGTGCTGTGTAAGACCTAAGGTCCTCTTTAGAGAGGACATACAACAATTTCTTATCGTCCAATTTGTCAGCACCTTGATCTTGTTACTGATTCCTGATTCTCAGTTTCCACTTTGAGCTGAGACTTTTGTATTCATCACATCTTTTTATTTCCTGATGATTTGACATCTATGGCTTTGCTGATCTTGGAGAGAATGTCCCTTCCAAGTCTAAGCAATTTCTGCTGCTGCTGCTAAGTCACTTCAATCATGTCCAACTCTCTTCAACCCTATGGACTATAGCCTGCTAGGTTCCTCTGTGCATGGGATTCTCTAGGCAAGAATACTGGACTGGGTTGCCATTTCCTTCTCCAGGGGATCTTCTCCACCCAGGGATCGAACCTGCATCTCATAAAGTCTTGCCTGCAAATGCACCTTTCATAAGCAATCCAACCAACCCAGAGTCCACACCCCAACCACCTCCTTTATCTGTTTGCACACTGTGGGCCACTGTCCACCTGCCCTAATCACCCCAGGACCAGGTACTTGATAATGATAATTAATTGTAGTAGGAGATTTAAAAATTCACCTCTTTCAGATATTGGAAGTATCTGAAATAAACAAAAATCAAGTGGTGAGGACACAGAGGATTTGAATAAATGAAGACATTTTACAAATAACTATATGTAGAATTTTATACTCAATAAATAAAAATTATTCTTTTTAAACATTATTTTTACACACTTAAAGTAAAAGTAAAAGTTGCCCAGTCATGTCTCTTTGTGACCCCGTGTACCATACAGTCCATGGAATGCTCCAGGCCAAAATACTGGAGTGGGTAGCTGTTCCCTTCTCCAGGGCATCTACCCAACCCAGTGATCGAACCCAGGTCTCCCGCATTGCAGTCAGATTCTTTACCAGCTGAGCCACCAGGGAAGCCCAAGAATACTGGAGTGGGTAGCCTATCCCTTCTCCAGGGGATCTTCCTGACCTAGGAATCAAATTGGGATCTACTGCATTGCAGGTGGATTCTTTGCCAGCTGAGCTACTAGGGAAGTGCTGACATACATAAGGTTCATGAATAAAAATTAGCTACCAAGTCTCTCTCTCTCTCTCACACACACACACACACACACACACACACACACACACACACACACACACAATCTCTATTTCAAAAATGCAGGGTGGCCACAGTAACAAAAATGACTGCAAAAGAAAATATAAACAATGAAATTCATAAGGTAATTTAGGAAAGAGTCAAAAGCTTCTGTTGGTGATTACCTCTGGGGAAGAGTTAGAACTGGGTCTGGGAATTTTTGCATATAGCCTCATGTGGAAATATTTGCTTGAATTTGTTATTATTCTGTGTAATTTTGAAGTGTCTAAAGTAACAATATGGAAAATAACAAATGAATAAGATATACAAGGAGCAAGATCTTCCTTCTTTCAATTTAAAAAACATTGAAAAAAATCAATTATTTAGAAATGCAGTCACCAAGACCATCATATACTAAAATCCATGGATGAATGCAAAGCTGTAGCCAGAGTAAATGTATAGCCTCAAATGCACATATTAGAAAATAGTAAACAGAACATAAGTGAACTAAGTGTTTAACTGAAAAGGGCTTTTGGAAAGCCCCTCAAAACCAAAAGAAAGGCTAATCTAAATAAAAGTTCCAAACGTTAAAGAGAAAATTATTTGCAGTTACTAAAAATATCTCCTATAAACATCTTAGAGAATGAGTTGAAACCCCATAATCCAACAGATATTTTTGTGTGATATTTTTGTTCCTTGTTTGGATAATATTTAGAATTTCCAGTGTTTGTAGTGATGTGGGAAATAGACACTCATATCCAGGGCTGGTAGGGATATGAGTTGCTCCATTCTGAGGGCAATTCAGCAGAATCTGTCAGTTTCAAAAGGACTTACCCTTGGACTTCCTCGGTGGCTCAGTGGTAAAGAATCCAGCCACCAATGCAGGAGACATGGGTTTGATCCCTGATCCATGAAGAGCTCAGATGCTGCCGAGCAGCTATGCTCATGTGCCACAACTATTCAGCCTGTGCTCTAGAGGCTGGGAGCCACAACTTCTGAGCCCATGTGCCACAACTACTGAAGCCCAAGTGCTTAAAGCCTGAGCTCGACAAGAGAGACCACTGCAATGAGAAGCCCGTGCACCACAGCTAGAGAATGGCCCCCATTTGCTGCAACTAGAGGAATAAAACCCTCATAGAAACCAAGACCCAGCACAGACAAAAATAAATAAATAAATACAATTTAAAAGATGCTTGTTCCTTGGAAGAAAAACTGTGACAAACCTAGACAGTGTTTTAAAAAGCAGAGACGTCACTTTGCCTACAAAGGTCCATCTAGTCAAAGCTATGGTTTTTCCAGTAGTCATGTATAGATGTGAGAGTTGGGACATAAAAGAAGGCTGAGTGCTGAAGCACTGATGCTTTAGAATTGTGGTATTGAAGAAGGCTCTTGAGAGCTCTTGAGAGTCCCTTGGACTGCTAGGAGATCAAATCAATCAATCCTAAAGGAAATCAATCCCGACTGTTCATTGGAAGGACTGATATTGAAGCTGAAGCTCCAAAACTTTGGCCACCTGATGCGAAGAACTGACTCATTAGAAAAGCCCCTGATGCTGGGAAAGATGGAAGGCGAGAGAAGGGGACGACAGAGGATGAGATGGTTCGATGGCATCACCAACTTGATGGGTATGAGTTTGAGCAAGCTCAGGGAGATGGTGAAGGACAGGGAGGCCTGGCGTGCTACAGGTCATGGGGTCACAAAGAGTTGGACACAACAGAGTGACTGAACTGAACTGAAAATTATTTTTTAAAAGCACTCATCCTTTGACAAACAATTGCTGTTGTAACTATCTTAGAACAATGTTTTTGCATGTGCTAAAAGAAACTTGTACAAGGAGTTTGCTGCTTTGAAATCAGGGGAAATTTAAGAACAATCTAAATGTTTATCAGTGTGAAACCATAAAATGTCATCTATTTATACTATGGGATATCATATACAGTTTTAAAACATGATATGAAATGATTGACAGAGAGTCTCTAAGACATACAATATTGTTCATTGAAAACATATACAGGGACTTCCCTGGTGGTCCAGTGATTAAGGCTGCCTTTCCAATGGAAGGGGCACAGGTTCAATCCCTGGTCAGGGAACTACATCCCATATGCTGCATGAAGCAGCCAAAGGAAAAAAAAAATCCACAAATGAGTTAAAAACACAAAACATATACAAACTTACAAATTAGCTATTTTGTCAGAAATGCTGTTGATAAACCCAAAAGCAACTAATTGTCCAACTACCTTCTTGGTGCCATATCCTTGGATGGTTGGAACAGTTAAATATTTGCCTTTCTGGCTTCCGTTGCATCTACAGGTGGCATGGGACCCATCTGACAAGTGAAACATACATGGAAATCTCTTGGTAGGTTTCCGGAAATCTTTGCTTTCCTGATAAAAACGTTGGATACAGCACTCCTCTCCTCTTCTTCCCATCTTGAACACAGAGATGTGGAAGGTGGACTACTAGAAGGGTACAGGCACCTTGCAGCCATGAGGTCACAAGCATGAATGAAAGCTCCAGAGAATCATCGACAGTAGTGCTGCCTAATGTTACTGGGCTTCTGGGAAGCTGACTATGGCTGACTGTGTCCAGAATTCTTGGTGGTAGTTAGTCGCTAAATCGTGTCCAACTCTTGCGACCCCATAGGCTGTAGCCTGCCAGGCTCCTCTGTCCATGGGGTTTCCCACACAAGAATACTGGAGTGGGTTGCCATTTCCTACTCCAGGGGATCTTCCCAACTAAGGGATTAAATCTGAGTCTCCTGCATTGTAGGCAGATTCTTAACTGACTGAGCCACCAGGGACTGTGAGTCAGATCAAACCCTTATTTGTTTAAGTCACTTTTAGCAAAGGTTTCTAGGTAGATACATGTCCAACTAACACAACTGCATGTTGATACATATATATCCAGAAAAGATGCAGAAACTACCCAGAAGGAGTCTCACCAAATTGTCTATGGTTACCACTCCAGTATTCTTGCCTGGAGAATCCCATGGACTGAGAAGCCTGGCTGGCTACTGTCCATAGGGTCACAAAGAGTCGAACACAACTGAGGCAACCTAGATCACACGCATGCACCACTTTAGATAGAATGGGATTCACACTGAATATTTTTGTAGTGTTTCAAATATTTTCAGTAAGGAAGTATTTATGTATCAGTTGTATAATTAACAATTTAAAAATATATAATAAAGCCTTATATTGCAATTATGGGATTGTATTCAAATAGAAAAGATGTCACTTATAGTTTCATCACAGAAATAAACATTGTCAATTTGCTCTCTTTTTTTCAACTAACATGTTTTATTTTTAGCAGTTTTAGATTCACAGAAAAATTGAGCAGCTAGTACAGAAAGTTCTCATTTAATACTCCTCTCCCCTACAGTTTCTTCTGTTACTAACATTTTCATTGGTATTGTATATTTATAACAATTAATTAAACAATGCTGATAGACTATGATTAACTAAAGTCCCTCGTTTATATCAAGTTTCACTCTTTGTGTTGTACAAGAAATTCTGTGGGTTTGGACAAAAGTATAATCGTATGCATCCACCACCACAGTATTAAACAGACTAGTTTCAGTGCTCGAAAAATTGCCTGTGCTCCACATGTTCATCACTGTTTTCTCTCCTCCCATTTCCCCCACCCCCTACCACCGATGGCTCAATCCCTGGCAACTAGACATTTTACTGTCTTAGTTATGCCTTTTCTAGAATGTCATATAGGTGGAATCGTATGATATGAAGTCTTTCAGATTGGCTTCTTTCACTTAGTAATATACACTTGTGTTTCCTCCAGGTCTTTTCATGGCTGAATAGCTCATCTCTTTTTAGCACCAAATAACTTTCCATCGCTTGGATGTACTACAGTTTATTTATCCATTCACCCACTGCACAACATCTTGGTAGTTTCCAAGGTCTGGCAATTCTGAATAAAGCTTCTATATATATCCATGTGCAGGTTTTTGTGTGTACATAAGTTTTAAATTCACTTGGGTATAAATACCAAGGAGCACCATTGCTGGACAGTGCGGTAAGAGAATGTTTAATTTTGTAAGAAACTGACAAACTGTCTTCAGTGTTGCCTGTACCATTCTGCATTCCCACCGGCGATGAGAGAGAGTTCCTGCTGCTCTGTCAACATTTGCTATTGTCAGGTGTTTGGATGTTTGCCATTCTAATAGGTGTGTCATGGTATGTCATTGTGGATTTAATTGACTAATGACAAACGATGTTTTGCATCTGCTCACATGCTTATTTGCCATCTGTTGCTCTCGTTTCATAAAATATGTAACCCAGATGACAGCTAGGTTCTGCTGATCCGTCAAAGTCAGAAAAGATTGATTAACCCCTTTATTCAATGCTCTGTGCAAGTGCTAATCCCTCTTTGAGATAAATCTAGCCTAGATTAGACAAAGAAAGACTTATAGAAGTGGAGGAATTTATAATGCTTAACACCCAATCCTGGTCCTCTTCCAGCAGTCCCTATCTTGGTCTCATCCATCTGGGCAAGCCAGAGCCCTCATGGTTAGCCTTCATCACTCCTCTGCCTCTTAGCCAAAATATTTTTCAAGTCCATCCAGTTCTCTCCACTGCCACCATCACCACCACCAAATACAATAAGAGCCTAGTTCAGGCTCCCTTTAAAATTTTTATTTATTTCTTTATATATTTACTTACTTATTTTTGGCTGTGATGGGTCTGTTGCTGCTTGGGCTTTTTCTAGTTGCAGCAAGCGGGGGCCACTCTCTAGTTGCGGTGTGCAGGCTTCTCGTTGTGGCGGCTTCTCTTGCTGTGGGACACAGGCTCTCGGGCACAGGGGCTTCAGTAGTTGTGGCCCCCAGGCTTTAGAGCACAGGCTCAGTAGTTGTGGTGCACAGGCTATTTGCTCTGCCACGTGTGGGATCCTCCCAGACCAGGGATCGAACCCATGTCTCCTGCATTGGCAGGTGGATTCTTTACCACTATGCTACCAGGGAAGCCCCAGGCTACCTTTTTTTTCTCACCCAAATGACTGCAAATGGGACAAGAGCTAGAGGGACCTCTTCAACATACAGATCTCTTCACATTACCTTCCTGCTTCCAGAACAGATAAAAGCCTAACCGGTTCCCTGCACCACAACCCTCCCTCCCCACTCTACTCACTGGGACATGCACTTCCCTCTACTTAGAATCCTTCTTCCTCACCTTGATTTCTGGGAACATCTACTCAGGATTCATCACTCTGCTCAAGCATCGCTTGGCACAGAAACTGACTCCCTGAGCAGGACAGACCTCCCTCTTATAATACAGGTTTTCTGTCGCACGGAACACCTGTCACAGGTGCGATGTGACAAAGCTTGTGTGGTTTTCACAGTGCCTGTTTCAACATCAGATGTGGCCTCTGTGAGACTGGAGATTTTGCCTGCTGTTGCCCATCACTTTATCCAGCGCTTGATACACTGTCACCCTCCTAACAGGCACTTGATAAATATTTGTCAAGTGAATGAATGACTACATGAGTGACTTCCCTATAGGATTCTCAATATAAGACTGACTAATCCTCCTGACTGCCTTTTTAAAAAAAATTATTTATTTATTTTAAATGAAACAAAGATGAATATTTTTAATGATAAAAGGTACAATTCACAAAGAAGACAGACATCATAAACATTACACACCTAACAACAAAGAAACAAAGATACATAAAGCAAAAAAAATCAGAGGAACTATAAGGGAAAAGAAAAACAACATTTTTCTGAGAATATTTTATCAAGTACAGAAAAAAATAGGAATAGGAGCATTTGAATGATGTCATTAGTAATTTAAATATAATAGATTTATATCTGACTGCCTTCTGAGGCTGGCATAATAACACAGACAGAAAATCGCCCCAAGGGCTTCCCTGGTGGCTCAGTGGTAGAGTCCGCCTGTCAATGCAGAAGACATAGGTTCAATCCCTGGTCCAGGAAGATCCCACATGCCCAGAAGCAACTAAGCCCATGTGCCACAACTATTGAGCCTGTGCTCTAGGGTGTGGGAACTGCAACTACTGAGTCTATGTGCTGCATCTGCTGAAGCCCACGTGCCCTGGAGCCCATGCTCTGCAATAAAGGCCTAGCACAGGCCTTCATAAATAAATCAATTATTTTAAAACAACTGCCCCAACATGCAAGTGACTCTAAAAAAGATGAACCTTATTAAACTCAACAATGGAGAGTGGTTTTTAACTTTCTGGGAAAAGATCCAATATGATAAAATAATGTTTCTTTCTCCCAGCATATGACTCTGTCTGAAATACTTGATGTCAGTTTGTATTTTACATCATCACCATTTCCTTAGAGTGTCAGGGAAGTTCTCAGTATTCCAGATGCTAAAATCTGGACACATTTGTAAGATCTGAATTTCTGTACCCTACATTAGACTAGCAGGAAGAAAGTTCCTGAGTTCGGCTTTGTCTGCCTCTTTTCGCATATGGATAATGTGGCCACGTGATAGGCACAGATGGGGCCCCGCTGTTTCTCCCAGGAGCTTGCAGCCTGTCTTATCAAGGCCAGGGTATTTATTAGGAGAAAGTCTGGACTGCAACCTCCTACTGAGTTACCTGCCCAAAGATTTTGGGAGAATTCCACTGAGGGAGACTTGAAAAATAGTTCAGGTACATTCAGTGCTTCCTTGTCTGAGATTCCCCCCCCGCTCCCTGTCCTCCTGCTGCCAAAAGGAGCAGGGTGACCCTAGGCCTTGGACTGTAGGGGAGACCTCTGATGAGCGTGGGTGAATGAGACCATTTTCCTGGAACTGGAGACTGGCACAGAGACTCTTCTAGTTCCTACTGAGCTTACCAGTTGGAAGCCTACATGGAGTTGGTGCTGGCATGACTATTTCTTCCCTGCATACAGAGAGGTAGGGCAAGCTGATGAGCAGAGAGAGGATAAAATGAAAGAGACAAGAGGCCATATGGTCCTAGTTCTGGATCCAGGCCCTTAAGGGGCCTGGATGTGTTCCCCTCCCGATGTCCTATGAGACAGCCCCGCATCCTGCTGATAGATTCTAACTTATGCTTGAGCATGTGCTGTATAAATAGACATAGAGGTATAGTGAGGACCACCCATATATCAGGCTTCCCAGGAGACACTGGTGGTAAAGAATCTGCCTGCCGATGCAGGAGATGTAAGAGATGGGGGTTCGATCCCTAGGTCAAGATCTGGAGGAGGGCATAGCAACCTACTCCAGTGTTCTTGCCTGGAGAATCCCATGGACAGAGGAGCCTGGCAGGCTACAGTCCATAGGGTCACAAAGAGTCAGACACGACTGAAGTGACTTAGCACACACATACATGCACCCACATATCACCACCTTTCTAAATTGCAAGTACCTTATGCAGCAGATCTTATAGAAAGAAACGGAGACTTAGAAAGATCAGGCAATGTCTCTAGGTCTCACACCTAGTAGGTGGCATGGAAGTGGATAAGGAGCTGGCATTAAAAGCAAAGGTATCACTGCTACATTTAAAATGGATAGCCAACAAGTTCCTACTGTATAGCACAGGGAACTCTGCTCAGTGTTATATGGCAGCCTGGATGGGGGGGTGCGGTTGGGAGAGAATGGATACATGTATATGTGTGGCTAAGTCCCTTTACTGTCCACGTGGAACTATCACAACATTGTTAATTGACTATCAGTTCAGTTCAGTCGATCCGTCGTGTCCGACCCTTTGCGACCCCATTAATTGCAGCACACCAGGCCTCCCTGTCCATCACTAACTCCCGGAGTTTACCCAAACTCGTGTCCATCGAGTCAGTGATGCCAACCAGCCATCTCATCTTCTGTCGTCCCCTTCTCCTCCTGTCCCCAATCTTTCCCAGCATCAGGGTCTTTTGAATGAGTCAGCTCTTCGCATCAGGTGGCCAAAGTATTGGAGTTTCAGCTTCAACATCAGTCCTTCCAATGAACACCCAGGACTGATCTTTAAGATGGATTGATTGGATCTCCTTGCAGTCCAAGGGACTCTCAAGAGTCTTCTCCAACACCACAGTTCAAAAACATCAATTCTTTGGTGCTCAGCTTTCTTTATAGTCCAACTCTCACATCCGTACATGACCACTGGAAAAACCATAGCTTTGACTAGACAGACCTTTGTTGGCAAAGTAATGTCTCTGCTTTTTAGTATACTGTCTAGGTTGGTCATAGCTTTCCTTCCAAGGAGTAAGCGTCTTTTAATTTCATGGCTGCAATCACCATCTGTAGTGATTTTGGAGCCCAGAAAAATAAAGTCAGCCACTGTTTCCACTGTTTTCCCATCTATTTGCCATGAAGTGATGGGACTGGATGCCATGATCTTTGTTTTCTGAATGTTGAGCTTTAAGCCAACTTTTTCACTTTTCCACTTTCACTTTCATCAAGAGGCTTTTTAGTTCCTCTTCACTTTCTGCCATAAGGGTGGTGTCATCTGCATATCTGAGGTTATTGATATTTCTCCCAGCAATCTTGATTCCAGCTTATGCTTCTTCCAGCCCAGCATTTCTCATGATGTACTCTGCATATAAGTTAAATAAGCAGGGTGACAATACACAGCCTTGACGTACTCCTTTTCCTATTTGGAACCAGTCTGTTTTTCCATGTCCAGTTCTAACTGTTGCTTCCTGACCTGCATACAGGTTTCTCAAGAGACAGATCAGGTGGTCTGGTATTCCCATCTCTTTCAGAATTTTCCACAGTTTATTGTGATCCATACAGTCAAAGGCTTTGGCATAGTCAATAAAGCAGGAATGGATGTTTTCTGGAACTCTCTTGCTTTTTCAATGATCCAGTGGATGTTGGCAATTTGATCTCTGGTTCCTCTGCCTTTTCTAAAACCAGCTTGAACATCTGGAAGTTTACGGTTCACGTATTGCTGAAGCCTGGCTTGGAGAATTTTGAGCATTACTTTACTAGCGTGTGAGATGAAAGCAATTGTGCGGTAGTTCGAGCGTTCTTTGACATTGCCTTTATTTGGGTCTGGAATGAAAACTGACCTTTTCCAGTCCTGTGGCCACTGCTGAGTTTTCCAAATTTGCTGGATATTGAGTGCAGCACTTTCACAGCATCATCTTTGAGGATTTGAAATAGCTCAACTGGAATTCCATCACCTCCACTAGCTTTGTTCCTAGTGATGCTTTCTAAGGCCCACTTAACTTCACATTCCAGGATGTCTGGCTCTAGGTGAGTGATCATACCATTGTGATTATCTGGGTCATGAAGATCTTTTTTTTTTTCATGAAGATCTTTTTTGTATAGTTCTTCTGTGTATTCTTGCCACCTCTTCTTAATATCTTCTGCTTCTGTTATGTCCATACAATTTCTGTCCTTTATTGAACCCATCTTTGCATGAAATGTTCCCTTGATATCTCTAATTTTCTTGAAGAGGTCTCTAGTCTTTCCCATTCTGTTGTTTTCCTCTATTTCTTTGCATTGATTGCTGAGGAAGGCTTTCTTATCTCTCCTTGCTATTCTTTGGAACTCTGCATTCAAATGGGTATATCTTTCCTTTTCTCCTTTGCTTTTCACTTCTCTTCTTTTCACAGCTATTCGTAATTGACTATACTCCAATATAAAAGAAAAAGTTAAAAAAAAAAACCACAAAGGAGTCAACTCCATTGGCTCCTGCCTTAATGACTAACCAGAATTGGGGGGGGGGATGGCTGGGATGGACATCGTCTCCCCGTCCAGGGAAGCAGCAACATTTCTTTCTTGTCCTGGTTACACCCGATCAGCGTCCATCCAAATGGCACTGTGCATCAAAGTCATTGCCCTGTGCAAAATGCCTTCTCGGCCCCTCCACCTTGTCTCATTTCCTCCGCTGACATGACAGGGTGCAATTAAGATTACAGCCTTCCAAAGCAAAGGCCTGTTAAATCCATCACTCAGGCCAGGGGAGGCCTGTGCTTCATGTCATTAAAGGGCTGGCACGTTTCCCACCAGGATGCCTGGGGAAACAGGGGCAAGAGGAGGAAAGAGGAAGATGTATGTTCTCATTGTAGAGAAGCAGTCTTTCTGCTTCTTCTTTCTGATGACTTGTCTGCATGTTCCTACCTCCGGCACTACATTCTTTCAGGAGCCAAGGCTGATTGTGCTAGAAGTTGCCCTTCTGTAAGCATAGCCCAAGCATAGTTTCCATGGCAACATCTCCAAAGGAGGATGCTAGGATTCCAAGCTTTGTGGCCTTGGGTAAACAATGGGCTTCTGAGAAGCCCAGAACCTTCTCTCCACCTTCTCTAAAGCCGTGTACAGCCCCTCCCACCGCACACACAGAAATCAAGTGAAATGAAAAACTGAGTCAATTCAGCCTTCCATTTGTGGGAAAAAATAAACCATGTGTTTATTTAATAAACCAAGTGTGTGAGTTTTAAAAAATTGAGTGGTCAAACTCACTCAGAAGTACAAGAAATACTAGGAGAGAATTCTAACAAGGAGGCGCTGAAGTTCCTGCAGGGGGTTGGGGAGACTCTAGCTTCCCCTTGATACCTCGTCTATTCAATCACTGCATGAATAAGTAGTCTCTGTAGTGCTGTCCTTTAATTAAGAACTCATTCATCCATTCATTAATCAGTTCAGTTCAGTCGCTCAGTCTTGTCCGACTCTTTGTAACCCCATGAATCGCAGCACACCAGGCCTCCCTGTCCATCACCAGCTCCTGGAGTTTACCCCAACTCATGTCCATCGAGTAGGTGATGCCATCCAGCCATCTCATCCTCTGTCGTCCCCTTCTCCTCCTGCACATAATCCTTCCCAGCATCAGGGTCTTTTCCAATGAGTCAACTCTTCGCATCAGGTGGCCAAAGTATAGGGGTTTCATCTTCAAGATTAGTCCTTCCAATGAACACCCAGGACTGATCTCCTTTAGGATGGACTGGCTGGATCTCCTTGCAGTCCAAGGGACTCTCAAGAGTCTTCTCCAACACCACAGTTCAAAAGCATCAATTCTTCAGCTCTCAGCTTTCTTCACAGTCCAAATCTCACTTCCATACGTGACTACTGAAAAAACCATGGCCTTGACTAGACAGACCTTTGTTGACAAAGTAATGTCTCTGCTTTTTAATATGCTATCTAGGTTGGTCATAACTTTCCTTCCAAGGAGTAAGCATCTTTTAATTTCATGGCTGCAATCACCATCTGTAGTGATTTTGGAGCCCAGAAAAATAAAGTCTGACGCTGTTTCCACTGTTTCTCCATCTATTTCCCATGAAGTGATGGGACCGGATGCCATGATCTTAGTTTTCTGAATGTTGAGCTTTAAGCCAACTTTTTCACTTTTCCTCTCTCACTTTCATCAAGACGCTTTTTAGTTCCTCTACGCTTTCTGCCGTGAGTGGTGTCATCTGCATATCTGAGGTTATTGATATTTCTCCTGGCAATCTTGATTCCAGCTTGTGCTTCTTCCAGCCCAGCATTTCTCATGATGTACTCTGAATATAAGTTAAATAAGCAGGGTGACCATATACAGCCCTGACGTACTCCTTTTCCTATTTGGAACCAGTCTGCTGTTCCATGTCCAGTTCTAACTGTTGCTTCCTGACCTGCATACAGGTTTCTCAAGAGGCAGGTCAGGTGGTCTGGTATTCCCATCTCTTTCAGAATTTTCCACAGTTTGTTGTGATCCACACAGTCAAAGGCTTTGGCATAGTCAATAAAGCAGAAATAGATGTTTTTCTGGAACTCTCTTGCTTTTTCGATGATCCAGTGGATGTTGGCAATTTGATCTCTGGTTCCTCTGCCTTTTCTAAAACCAGCTTGAACATCTGGAAGTTTACGGTTCACGTATTGCTGAAGCCTGGCTTGGAGAATTTTGAGCGTTTCTCTACTAGCCATTCATACATCCATCCCACCATTTATCATGCGCCTCCCCCTGGTGGAGCCAGGTACTGCACCACCAGCTGGGGACACAAAGAATGCTAAAGGAACTTACAGCTTGTTTGCTGTTTAGTCGCTAAGTCGTGTCCAACTCTTTTTCCACCCCTTGGACCGTAGCCTGCCAGGCCCCTCTGTCCATAGGATTTCCCAGGCAAGAATAATGGAGTGAGTTTCTGTTCCCTTCTCCAGGGCATCTTCCCAACCCAGGGATTGAACCGGAGTCTCCTGCATTGCAGGCGGATTATTTACCATCTGAGCAACCTGGGAAGACCATATTCATATTCTTTACCATTATGGTTTATCAGAGGATATTGAATTTAGTTCTCTGTGCTATGAAGTAGGACCTTGTTTATCCATCCTATATGTAATAGTTTGCATCTGCTAATCCCAAACTACCGGTCCATCCCTCTCCCACTTCTTCTCCCCCTTGGCAGCCACAAGTCTGTTCTCTATGTCTGTGAGTGTGTTTCTGTTTTGTAGATAAGTTCATTTGTATCATATTTTAGATTCAACCTATAAGTCGTATCATATGGCATTTGTCTTTCTCATTCTGACTTACTTCACTTAGTATGATAACTTCTAGGCCCATTCATGTTGCTGCAAATGACATTATTTCATTCTTTTTTATGGCTAAGCAACGTTCCATTATATATCTGCCATTCACATCTGGTAGAGATTGCCATAAGGTTAAATGAAATAATATTGCAAATTTCTTGGCATAGTGTTTGTTATATGGAAAGAGTTAAATAAGTATCAGTCTCTTCCTTTCTACTTTTTAGAATTCCACCCACAAACCCCATCCTGCACCACTTACTGCCAACTGTTTGCCTGGCCTGCCACTGGAAACAGCTGCTATCTAAGAGCCAACATGGCTTGCCAAACTGTACTTTCCTTTTACTGGACCCTAAAGCAGAGTGGTTTCCCCCAGGCTCTGGCTGGTCCCATGGGTAGACTGCTTTCTGCAGCTTAGAACTCACCACTTCCCACCCCCCTTCCTCTCTGCTCTGTTTTGTTGTAAGAGGATAAGAAATGCATGGGGTCCCTGTGAGGAAACTTAAAGAAATTAAGTAAGTGGGGAAAAGTTATGTTAAGAAGGCAGGTCCAGGGTTTCTCTGGTGGCTCAGTGGTAAAGCATAGACCTGCAATGCAGGAGATGCAGGTTTTTCCTCTGATCTGGCAAGATCCCACATACTACAGGGCAGCTTGAGTCCATGCACCACAACTACTGAGCCTGTGATCTACAACCCAGGATCTGCAACTACTGAGCCCATGTGATGCAACTACTGAAGCCTGTGAGCCCTAGAATCCATGCTCCACAACAAGAGAAGCCACTGCAATGAGATGCCCAGGCATTGCAGCTAAAGAGTAGCCCCCACTTGCCACAACTAGAGAAAAGCCTGCCCAGCAACAAAAACTCAGCACAGCCAAAAGGTAAATAAATAAAATTTAAAAAAAGAAGAGAGGTCCACCCAGCAGAAGTCAGTTGAAGTTCTCCTCTCTCTCTTTTTAAAATTAATTTTATTTATTTATTTATTTAATTTGGCTGTGCTGGGTCTTCATTGCTGTGGGTGGGCTTTCTCTAGTTGCGGTGCATGGGCTTCCCATTGCCGTGGCTTTTTTTGTTGAAGAGCATGGGCTCTAGGGCACTTGGGCTCAGTTGTTGCAGTGCACAGACTTAGTTGCCCTGAGGCATGTGGAATCTTCCCGGACCAGGGATCGAACCCATGTCTCCTGCAATGGCAGGCAGCTTCTTAATACCCGGACCACCAGGGAAGTCCAGAGTTCTCTTCTCTTTCAAGTTAATTGCAGTGATCATTTATGTTCACTTCTCTTTGTATTGTATCGACATGTATTACAAGGCCTTCAAGTCAACATTTATAAGGTCATTACTTTAAGCGAAAGCACATGCTATGTTGAGCATCGCTCCTGGCCTCTGAAAGGACCTGGTGTTTGGATGGGGCTGGCTGTCTGAGGAGGCAGTGCAGGCAGCCTCCTGGGACGTGTGATCTGAGCTACTTCTTCTGACCCCAAATATCTCCCCTCACCAGCTGTCGGAGCACCTGAAGTTCCAAAATTAGATGATTGCTTTTTTTGCTCCCCTTATTAAAATCTCCCTGTTCCTGGTAAATGCAAGTAGATGAAGTTGTCAGTGGGACCTGCAACAAGCCTGGGGCCCCTGGAGACATACAGGAGCTGGGACTGGTTTGTAGACTTGTCCTTTTCTCTGATACCACATTACTGGCCTGAGACAGCCAGCCGAGGGCGTGTGCCTGGGGAGACAGCTGACTTGATGGGAAAGCAGGAGGATGCTGAAACAGGGCAAGATTGCTTCTGATGTGGAAACCGTTTAAAGGGACTGGCTTCACAAGGAGGAGGAGTAGGAGGTAGAGGAATCAGGAGACTGGGATTGACATATATATACTATTGATACTCAGCATAAAATAGACAGCTAATGAGAACTGACTGTATAGCACAGAGAATGCTCTGTGTAGCACTCAATGCTCTGTGGTGACCTAAATGGGAAGGATATCCAAAAAAGAGGGGATATACGTATACGTAATGAACTTCCCTGGTGGCTCAGCAGTAAATAATCCACCTGCAATGCAGGGGACTCAGATTCGATTCCTGGGTCGAGAAGGTCTCCTGGAGGAGGAAATGGCAGCCCACTCCAGTATTCTTGCCTGGAGAATCCCACGGACAGAGGAGCCTGGAGGGTTACAGTCCGTGGTGTCACAAAAGAGTCGTATACAATTTAGCGACTAAACAACAACAACAAATATGTGTACGAATAGCTGATTCACTTTGCTGTAAATAGAAGCTAACACAACATTGTAAAGCAACTGTACCTTAATAAAAAGTAATTAAAA
This sequence comes from Okapia johnstoni, assembly GCA_024291935.2. Taxonomy (NCBI): domain Eukaryota; kingdom Metazoa; phylum Chordata; class Mammalia; order Artiodactyla; family Giraffidae; genus Okapia; species Okapia johnstoni. The sequence continues at coordinate 35,206,268 of CM044314.1, read as the reverse complement.
ACAAACAAAAAAACAAGCACAAAGAGACTAGGTTCATATTTGACCATTCAAGGGCAGAGGCCGGGGGGGGAGTCTGAACTTCACGGAGGTGGCTTACGAGTATCGCAAGACCAGAAAGTCACAAAGTCAGTGTGAGAGCCCTGAGCCAGGACGGAGGGGACAAATTCACATTTTGCACCGAGGATCCCCATGCTTAGGCGAGGCAGCAGGTCGGAAGGCTGAGCAAAGCAGGAGATTGGATGGGGATCAGCTGAGACCAGATTAGGTTTGAGGGGTTTCAGAGAAGCACCACCTCGGGATGTGGGTTGTTGTGACAACAGCTGGGTGGGGTGGGCCCTAGTTTGGCTCCCACTGGGCCCTGGGAACACAGCTCAGGGACTGCATAATGGGTCCCTGGGTTTATTTGCCTCCACAGGTCCCTATGGGATACTAAAACAACAAAAAAAAACCAGTAAAAAAGCCATGGTCTTTGTCCTCAGTTCCTGGCACAGAGCTTCAAAAACCTTTGGACTTCCCAGAAAATTTTCTGGCAGTCCGGTGGTTAGGACTCTGTGTTTCACTGCTGAGGGTCCAAGTTCAGTCCCTGGTCAGGGAAATAAGATCCCACAAGCTGTGTGGTATGACCAAAAAAAGAAAAAGAAAAAAAATACCTTGGACTTACCAGATGATGGGAGCATCTTTTGTTGTTGATAATGAGCCTCCTCTTTTTTGGGCAGGCGGCATGTGGGATCTTAGTGTCCCAACCAGGGATTGAACCTGTGCTCCCCGTAGCGGAAGCTGGGAGTCTTAACCACTGGATCACCAAGAAAGTCCCTATAATGAATCCCTTCTAACCATACCTGAGTTTATGCTAACAAGGTGACTCATGGCAGGGCCCCTAAATAGCTTCAGGATGGAGACTGGTTGGTGTGTGTGTGTGCGTGTGTGTGCACTCAGTTGTGGCTGACTCTTTGCAACCCCATGGACTGTAGTCCACCAGGCTCCTCTCTCCATGGGATTTCCCAGGCAAGAATAATGGAGTGGGTTGCCATTCCCTTCTCTAGGGGCTCTTCCCGATCCAGAGATCAAACCCACTTCTACGTTGCAGAAGGATTCTTTACCACTAAGTCCTGGGGGAAGCTCAAACAAAGGGAAACAGCCCTTCAGAGGTATGGGTCATGTGCAGCCCTGCAGTTTTCAAAGTCTACAATACCTGCTCCAGGCAGCACTGCATATGGAGATGGAGCATCTTCACAGAGGCAGCACTTGTCAGTATCATGCATTGGCTTCTGTTATTTCTCTTTCTCTGTCTGGGTTCCACTTCCCCAGGGCAGCTGCGATGGTGCTCGAAAGCTCCAGACTAATCTGACTTCCTCAGGAACCCCCAACAGAGCTCAGCCTGAGGCTGAACACAGAGTAAAAGCCCTGGGAGCACGTTCTGATCCATCTAAGGTGGCTTCCCACTGCTTCCTCATCACGTCTGCAGCATGGCCCCCGGCCCATCCCTAAGCACTGCGATTCGAAGGCTCCATCAGAACAGGCCATACCTTAAGCCCCTGGCTCACTGTCAGTGAATTTCTGACAGACAAGTGCTTTCCTGCCCATCCCCCCTCTCCCATCATTCATTGTTCTTGTCACAGATTAAAACGAAAAACAGGCCGTGCTAGGGGAAAGCTGTGGCTCCACTCTTGACACCTCCCTCGCAGAAAAGCATTTGACAACCGGTTCCCATGGCAACGGGCTTTCTTTGAAATAATTTCTCCTCCCGTGTGCCAGTCCCCTGCCTTTCTCTTCTTGGGAGTAATGGCCAGCATCAAAAATGAGATCAGACAAGGAGAGAAGATCTCGCAGGCTGGAGCCCAGGAGGGCAGAACTCAATGCCTCCGTCCTTAGGGCGCTCACCAAAGGGTTAAGAGATGCCAAGGAGGGGGCCTGAGAAAAGCTGACAGCAGCATCAACAGGCACTATTTCTAGGCACTATTTTGAGCCACAGGATGGGGCAGAGCTCTCTAATTTTGGAAGAGGACCGTGTTCGCACATTCTGTGCAACAGTGCCTGCCCCGGAAGCTGCTGGCTTCCTTGTGTGTGTGTGTGTGTGTGTGTTTACTGTTGTTTTTTCTTTTTCTGGCACCTTGGTGCATGGGCAGTGCTTTCCTCTCAGAGGAGAGCTGTCCTCATCCTTGACCTTGACCTTGACCTCAGTGTGCTGGGTGAGACCCAGACCTGACTTCTGTTATAGGCTTCTGTTATAGGCTGACTTGTGGTTCTCCCACCATGCATCAAGTTCGTCTGTTGAAATCCTGACCCCCAGGACTTCAGAATATGACTGTGCACCTTGGAGGCACAGCCTTTAAATGTTATGGGAAACACTGACTGAAACCTCCCCCGATGGACAGGCAGCGTAGTAGCCGCTTGCAGTAGTTATCTGACAACAGGAGGTCCTGGTAAGGAATGCGGAACTAACAAGCTACCACCAATGGGAAAAATTCAGGACAGGTCAAAAAGAGAGCGGAGTTTCCAGTCTATATGTCCTACCAACCTCCCAGAATCTTCCTCGCTGGAATCCATCTTGGCTGAACGATGCGCTTGGCACCAGGAAGGACCCTGAGTCAGAATGATTGGCCAGAGACAACCCAGAAACTAACCCCATCACCATAAAACCCAGGACTGGGAGCCACGTGGCAGAGCAGTCCTCCTGGGTTATCTTAGCCTCCTGCTCTCTGCCCAGGCGCTCCTTCCCAATAAAGTCTCTTACTTTGTTAGCATGTGTGTCTCCTCAGACAGTTCATTTCCAAGTGTTAGACAAAAGCCCTCTCTTGGGCACTGGAAGGGGTCCCCCTTCCTGCACCAACTGGAAGAATCACATAAAGAGGTGATTAAGTTAAAAGGACAAACTTTATGGCTGAAAACGAAGAACTGAAGAGCCTCTTGATGAAAGTGAAAGAGGAGAGTGAAAATGTTGGTTTAAAACTCAACATTCAGAAAACTAAGATCATGGCATCTGGTCCCATCACTTCATGGCAAATAGATGGGGAAACAATGGAAACAGTAACAGACTTTATTTATCTGGGCTCCAAAATCACTGCAGATGGTGACTATAGGCATGAAATTAAAAGAGGCTTGCTCCTTGGAAGAAAAGATATGACCAACCTAGACCGCATATTAAAAAGCAGAGACATTACTTTGCTGACAAAGGTCCATCTAGTCAAATCTATGGCTTTTCCAGTGGTCATGTATAGATGTGAGAGTCAGACTATTAAAAAAACTGAGCACCGAAGAATTGATGCTTTTGAACTGTGGTGTTGGAGAAGACTCTTGAGAGTCCCTTGGACTGCAAGATCAAACCAGTCCATCCTAAAGGAAATCAATCCTGAATATTCATTGGAAGGACTGATGCTGAAGCTGAAACTCCAGTATTTTGGCCCCCTGATGAGAAGAGCTGACTCACTGGAAAAGATCCTGATGCTGGGAAAGAGGAAGGTGGGGGGAGAAGGGGACGACAGAGGATGAGATGGTTGGATGGCATCACCGACTTGATGGACATGAGTTTGAGCAAACTCTGGGAGTTGGTGATGGCCAGGGAGGCCTGGCATGCTGCAGTCCATGGAGTCACAAAGAGTTGGACACAACTGAGTAACTGAACTGAGTAACTGACTGACGTTAAAAGGAGCCCACTGGGGTGGGCCCTAATCCAAGCTGCCCGCTGCCTTTATAAGAAGAGGCCGTTGGACACAGAAGAGACACCAGAGATGCAAGGGCTCCAAGGAAAGGCAGTGTGAGGACTCAGTAAGAGGGTGGCTGTCTGCAAGCCAGGGAGAAAGGCCTTGGGAGAAATCAACCCTGCCAACACCGTGATCTTGGACTTCCAGCCCGCAGGCTGTGTGTTTTGTTGTGGCAGCCTGAGCACACTTATACCACTTCCCTCTGGGCTGCAGGAGCTCCAGTTGTCAGCCTGGGGCTCAGGAATGTCAGTCTAAAATCCTTTGCTTTTGATTCCCTACAGAGGGAGGTGGGCTCCCCCAGGAACTCCAGCAGGCTCCCTGCCCTCACCACGTGCCGTGTGATACCCTTCTGCCTTGATGTGTCTGTAGGTCTCTTCTCTCACCGGATACGGCACTCTGTGAAGTGACTGATGGAGGCCCCAAGTCCACCTTTTATGGAAAAAGAGGCCGGATAGGTCTGAGTGATTCAGGATGGGGAGGCTGGGTGACCTAAGCAGATGTGTCCTTGCTTCTCCATTCACCCATGTTCACCGTGTTTTAATGTTTAAGAGATCCCAGAGTGGGATGCTTTGAGGTTGGGCTGCTGTCTTCACCATATTTTAATGCATATGAGATCCTGGAATGGGATGCTTTGAAGCTGGGCTGTCTGTTATCTTCTTCCAATTGTATCCTGGCTACTGGGACTGTGCTTTGCATGAAATCACTTAATAAGGGTCTCTGAATAAATTAAATGAATCTTATTCTGTTCAAGAGAAGGAAGCTTTAGGATTTAAATCAAAAGAGAAATTGCTAGTCTCTTTTCCCCTTCTTCTTCCTTCCTTCCTTTTTTTTTTCTCTCTCTCCACCTCCTTCACTCTTCTTTATTTTTTGGCTGTGCTACGCAGCATGCAAGATCTTAGTTCCCCAACCAGAGATCAAACCTGTGCATGCCCTGCATTGGAAGCACAGAACTTTAACCACTGGACACCAGGAAAATTCACTCTTCGTTTTGCAGAGGAGGAGACAAAGGCTCAGGAAGTAAAGTGAAGCAGAACCAGGATCAAAACCAAGCTCTTCCGAATCCAAATCCAGGGGTCTTTCTGCTCTGCCATGAACCGAATTTAATACACAGCTGGCCATGTATATGCCCATGTCAGGAGAACAAAGACAATACCTATATTTTCAGGTAAGTATAGTCCCTTAGGGAGACTTCCCTAGTGGCTCAGCGGTGAAGAATCCACGGGTAATGCAGGAGATGCAGAAGACACAGGTTGGATCCCTGGATCAGGAAGAGCGCCTGGAGGAGGTCATGGAAAACCACTCCAGTTTTCTTGCCTGGAGAATCCCACGGACAGAGAAGCCTGAAGGGTTACGGTCCATGGGGCCGCAGGGAGTTGGACACAACTGAAGCGACTGAGCATGGATGTATGCATAGTCTCTTAGGATCAGTAGTCAAATGTGAATTTACCTACTGTGTTTCAAAGGACCTGATACTATTCTGTGTACTTCCTGATATTTGCCTTTTTCATATTTTGGCTCCCAATCGAGTCTCAAGCACATAGTGAGCATTCGAAACACTTAAAAAAATAAGCTGATGAATAAATGAAAGCGGAGATAATCCCTGAATTCCTCCGTCTGGCATTCAAAGCTCTCCATAATCTGGCAGCCTAATTTTCAACCTTCATGGACCAAACCCTTTGCTCTAGCTGATTCAGTCTCTCTGCTTCCAGAAGAATGCATCATTTGTGACTGCCCTCTGGTCCTTCCCCTAGACCCAGGTCACCCTTCTCTCTCTTATTTGTCCATCCTGAAGGAGCTCACACACTCAAGCCTAAGTGGAGCCACCCCTTCCTTTTGGCTTAGTGCGCAAATATGAGAAATAAATATGTGGAGTTTGGAAGACGCGCGTGGAGAAGGATCCACAAAGCACCCTGAAATAGGGCTGCAAGTGCGGAAAGAAACTGGGAGAGATGGAAGCTGAGGGGCTGCATTTGATCCTGCCACTCACAGAACCTATGGCCTTGAGCAAGTCACAGACGCTGACGCTGAAGTTTCTTCATTTATACAATGGAACTTTAGACGAGGCAGTCCTTGAGATAATTCCAGCTTTCACACTCTGACTGCGCATCAACCAAACAGCTGCTGTCTCTCTTTGTACGGCCCCCAACTCTTTTCTCTCCTCCTCCGCGAGGACATGTGTGCACAAAGCTCTGCTCTCCAGAGACCTTGACCATCAGCCTCCCCCTCTTCCTCTTTTTTTTTGTTTCAATGTATTCTTCTCTAATGATTCTTTCCTGTGCATGTGTGCTTGTATGCATGCTCAGCTGTGACTGACTCTTAGCAACTCCATGGGCTGTAGCCTGCCAGCCCCTCTGTCCCTGGGCAAGAATACTGGAGTAGGTTGCCATTTCCTTCTCTAGGGGTTCTTTCCTACCCAGGGATTGAACCCATATCTCTTGTGTCTGCTACATGGGCAGGTGGATTTTTTAGCATTGTGCCACCCTAGTACCAGACTTGCCTTTCTGCCAGAAGTTCAATGAACACCAAGAGGCACAAATAAATACCACATCAAAGCACATCATAATCTAACTGATGAAAACCAGTGCAAAAGAGGAAAATTTTAGAGACTTAGAGGGAAAAAAAAAGACACATCATATTCAAGAGAAGAAAAAGGAGATTTACTCCAGAATTTTAGTCAGAAGCAGTACAAGCCAGAAGATAAAGGAATAACATCCAATGTGCTAAAATTAAAAAAAAAGAAAAGTCTATCCTAGAATTCTGTATGTAGTGAAAAGGTTCTTTAAAAGTAGTGAAATCAAAGTAGAGTGAAATAAAGACACTTTTCATAAAAACAAGCTGAGATCATTCATTGCCAGTAGACTAGCACCACAAAAAATTGTAAAAGGACTTTCCTCAGGCAGAAGGAAAATGACATGAGACTCAAATGTATATAAAAAAACGAAGAGTCCTAGGAATAGTAAATGAGTGAGTAAATATAAAAGACATTTGTTCTCATTTTTAAGTCATTTTTTTGGCTGAACCCAGAAGCTTGTGGGATGTAGGAGGTCAGTTCCCCTACCAGGATTGAGACCGAGCCCCCGGCATCGGAAGCACAGACTCTTGACCACTGGGCTGCCAGGGAAAGTCCCTCATTTTAAAATCTTTTAAAAGAATGCTAAGCACAGAAATCAGTATGGGCTGGAGTTCTCCCTCTGCTTAGGATCTCACTTTTTTACAAAATAAATTTTGCTCCTTTTAAAAAACAATTTTATTTCTCTATGTGTTATTTTTGGCTATGCTGGGTCTTCACTGCTGTGTGTAGGCTTTCTTTCATTGTGGTGCTCAGGCTTCTCATTGTGGTGACTTCTCTTGTTGTGGAGCATGGGCTCTAGGGCTTGTGGGCTTCCGTGGTTGTAGTTCCTGGGCTCTAGAGCACAGGCTCAATACTTGCAGTGCACAGGCTTAGTTGCTCTGTGGCATGTGGGATCTTCCTTGATCAGGGATCGAACTCATGTCTCCTGCATTGTTAGGTGGACTCTTCAGCACCAAGCCACTGGAGAAACCCAGGATCTCACATTTTGGTGTTGGCTGGGCTCTGGAGGCGTGCCGAAGAATCTATTTGTGAGCTCATTCATGTTGTTGGCAGAACCTGGTTCTAGGTTGTAGGCTGAAGGTCTGAGGTCTGCATTTCCTTGCTGACTGGTACCCAGGCTCTGCCATCAGTTTCCTGAGGCCCACATTTCTTCTCACATGGTCCCCTCCATATTCAGAGCAACAGTGATGTGTCACGTTTTCACATTTTGACTCTGCCTGACTGCCTTTTTTATTAACTAGAGAAAGGCCTCTTATTTTTTTCTCAGATTTTTTTTAAACAGTTTTGGTTTCACAGCAAAATTGAGAGGAAAGTACAGAGACTTCCCATATACCTCCTATCTCACCATGCATAGAAACTTCCCCCACCCATCAGCTTCCCTTATCAGAGTATTCCCTCTCAGTAGTCCCTACCATTATCAATAATTTGTTACAATTGATAAATCTACTCTGACATCATCAGCACCTTAAGTTCATTGTTTACCTTACGTTCATTCTGGGTATTTTATTCCATTCTATGGGTTTGGGCAAATGTCTAATAATATGAATCTGTTATTATAGTATCATACAGAGTATTTTCATGTCCTAAAAATCCTCTGTGCTTTGCCTGTTCATCCCACCCCTCACCTTAACCCTTGGCAACCACTGATCTTTTTCCTGTCTCCATAGTTTTGCCTTCCCAAGAACATCATATAGTTAGAATCATGCAGCAAGTAGTCTTTTCAGACTGACTTCTTTCACTTAGTGATAACCCATTTGAGCTTTCTCTATGTCTTTTCATGGTTTGATAGCTCAGTTCTCGTCAGTGCTGAAGAATATTCCTCTGTCTGGATGAACTACAGTTGATTTACCCATTCATCTACTGGAGGACTGCTTAACAGGTTCTAAATTTTGTCAGTTATGAAGAAAGCTACTCTAACCATCCATGTTGGCTCCCCAGGTTGCACTAGTGGTAAAGAACTCATCTGCCAGTGTAGGAGAGAGAGGGGTTTAATCTCTGGGTCAGGAAGATTCCCTGGAGTAGGAAGTGGCACCCCACTCTAGTATTCTTGCCTGGAAAATTCCAAAGGCAGAGGAGTGTGGTGGACTACAGTCCATGGGGCCTCAAAGAGTTGGACACGACTGAACACCACCACTGCAAATATCCATGTGCAGAGGTTTTGGCGTGAGCATATTCTCAGATCCTTTGGATAAATACCAAGAATTATGACTGCTGAATATTAGGGTAAAAGTGTGTTTAGTTTTGTAAGAAATTGCCAAGCTGTCTTCCAAAGTGGCTGCACCATTTCCACTAGCAATGAATGACAATTCCTATTACTTCATATTCTTATGAGCATTTGGTGTGGTTCTGAATTCTGACCATTCCAATAAGTGTGTAGTGGTATGTTATTGCTGTTTTAATTTGCATTTCCCTGATTGACATATGATGTGGAGCATCTTTTCATAGACTTATTTGTTGTCTGTATATCTTCCTGGGTGAAGTGTCTATTAACGTCCTTGGCCCATAAGTTCTCTCATTTTGGCCCCTAAAATTCTCTCATTTTAAGGGCTTACATGATTAGATAAGGCCCATCCAGATAATTTCCCTCTTACGGTCAACTGCACCATATGTGCACATGCTCAGTTGCTTTCAGTCATGTCCAACTCTTTGCGACCCTGTGGACTGTAGCCCTCCAGGTTCCTCTATCCATGGGATTCTCCAGGCAAGAATACTGGAGTGGGTAGCCATTTCCTTCTCCAGGGGATCTTTCCAACCCAAGGATTGTACCTGCGTCTCCTGCTTGGCAGGAGGATTCTTTACCACTGAGCCACAGGGGAAACTCCAGCTGTACCATATAACATAATCACAGGAGCAAGATCTCAGACTCCAAGTCAGGAAAGGAGTGGGAAAAGGAAAGGCTTAACATATGCTCTTACTGAAGGTTTTTGACATGCAGAAGCTAGAGGTGGGCTAATTGTAAGTAGAACATCCTATGTGATTGCTCCATGTCATATATTTGACTTTCTCTTTTTGTTCCTAAGTTGGAAGTGGGAGCAAAAATTAGGGAACCTAGCAGTTACTGATCAAGTGTTAACTCTTGTGAGCTGGCTGCTGTGGAGATTGTGAGTCACAGAGCTATTTTTTCATATATGATCTGGCCATTTGTCAGTCTTTCAAGGGAGTAGTCGAAATATTTTGGGGGAGCCATTTTAGAAATTCTGCCTATTGCAGGTATCTATAAAAAACCTACCTACAGCTAACATCAAATATAATGGTAAAAGATTGAATGCTTTCCCTTTAAGCTCAGGAGCAACACAATGATGTTTGTGCTCACCACTTCTATTCAATATGGTACTGAGGGTTTCAGCCAGTGCCATAGATCACAAAAAAGAAATAAATGATATCTAGATTGGAAAGAAAGAAGTAAAACTATCTTTAATCCCAGATAACACAATCATTTATGTAAAAAAAATTCATAACATCAAAAAAAGTTACTAGAACTATAAATGAGTTTAGCAAGGTTGCAGGACACATATCAATATATAAAAATTAGTTTTATTTCTATATACTAGCACAAACAAATGGAGAAGGTGATGGCACCCCACGCCATTACTCTTGCCTGGAAAATCCTGTGGATGGAGGAACCTGGTAGGCTGCAGTCCATGGGGTCTCGAAGAGTCGGACATGACTGAGTGACTTCACTTTCACTTTTCCCTTTCATGCACTGGAGAAGGAAATGGCAACCTACTCCAGTGTTCTTGCCTGGAGAATCCCAGGGACGGGGGAGCCTAGTGGACTGCTGTCTATGGGGTCGCACAGAGTCGGACACGACTGAAGCGACTTAGCAGCAGCAGCACAAACAAATTAAAAGATGAAATGACTCACAACATCATTGAAAATTAAATACTTGGGAATATATTTGACAAAATGTGTGTAAGACCTTGATACTCAAACCTACAAAATTTTGCTATGAAAATTAAACATGATCTAATAAATGGAGAGACATACCATGTTCATGGATCATAAAATTGACTATTATAAAAATTTTAGTTATCCTCAAGTTGATCCATACATTAAAAGCAATTCCAAAAAAAATCCAGAAGGCTCTTTTTTGGTAGAGATTGAGTAGTCTGTTGTAAAACTCACATTGAAATGCAAAGGACCACAGTTGTTCTAACTGTTCTTTCTCAGAAAGAACAAAATTGGAGGACTTACGCTACCTGATGTTAAGACTTATTATAGTGTTATAGTAAATAAGAGAGTTAGCATTGGTGCCAAGGTAGACAAATAGATCAACGGGACAGAATGGAGTCCAGAAACAGACATGCACATATATGGTCAATTGATTTCTGACAAAGATTAAAGAAACCATTCAGTAGAGAAATGACAAAAGTATTTTCAACAAATGGTGCTGGAGCAGTTGGATATCCATATGCACAAAAGAAAAAATAGAAGCAAAACCTGGAAGAACCAAAAGAGAGAAACAGACAAATCCACAATTATAATTGCATATTGTAACACTCCTGTCTCAGTAATTCAGAAAACAAGTAGGCAGAAAATGAGCAAGGAAAATTTAAAAAGTGTTTCAGCCAACTTGACTTAAACTTACAACCTACAACAGTAGAGTCCACATTATCTTCATGCGAGCATGGAACATTCACTGAGACAGACCGTATGTTAGAGCACAAGACTTTGAAAGCATACAGGATGTATTCTTTTCCCGCAAAAGAATTAAGTTAGAAGTTAGTAACGAAAAGATGGTTGGAAACCCACATATTGGAAACTGGACAACATATTACTAAACAATTCATGCATTAGAAAAGAGATCATGGAAGAAATTAGGAAAGATTTTGAAATGACTAACATTAAAAAATATAAAAATTTATGGAATGCAAGTGAAGCAGTTCCTAAAGGGGATTTCCAAAAGTCACCTCATTAACATAGACCTAATTCTGGTGAAAATGGGCTTGTGAATAACAAGACTCCTATTTCATCTTTATGGCTTTGAAGCCATTTCAGGAACCGAGAACAAATATTATAACAAAAGATGCTCCCACTGCTTTTATTTCTCGGGAAATTACAAGAGTTTTGGGAGCTGTGAGCTATGAACTGTGGCCGAAAGACTGAAATATGTATTTATTGTAAATCACGATATCTTTAACTTTAACTTTGCAGTCCTCAAAATGAATTCATGGTTTATGTGAAAAATCATAGTGAAAATATTTCATTCATAAGTATCGTATAACAAAATTATGGGCTGTAGTTAAGGTGGTAGTAGACATAAATTTCTATGCTTAAATATACTTTTTTAAAACAATCATGAAACATAGAAAAGAAGGAACAATCCTCGAGAAGTTGGAAATGAAATGGTATATTAATTCTAAACATGAAAAGAAAGAAATAATAAAAAGTAAGGATCGAATTGCTAAAATAATGATGGAGAGCTTGAACAAATCCAAAAGCTGTTTCTTTGAAGAAAATCGATGGAGTAGCTAAACTTCTGAGAATATTAACCCCGAAAGAAAGAGCAAAAGACAAATAATAGAATAAGGAGCCATAACTACAGAAGCAAGAATAATTAAAGTCATCTGAATAGAATGCTGACAAATTTATGCCTATGCATTTAAAAAACTTAGATAAAATGGAAAAAAATTACAAATCTGAACTACTAAAATTGACTTCAGAAGAAGATAGAAAACTCGAGTAGTTCAATAGCCATTAAATAAATCTGATCAGTAGTTCAGTCCCTCCACCTTTCTAACCACTTTCAAATATTTTTAGGTTCAGATGATTTTAAAGACAAATTTGTACTAAATCTTGCCTGAGTAATGTTTATTTATCCAGTTGATGGTCTATGGAAAAAATGATAATGAAAATACTTGGAGTATTGTATAATAAAATTATGGGAAGTAAATGTTATTTATATATTTGAAGTATTATAAACCAAAATTATGGGTTTAAATGTTATTGCCCTTCTGGCTTTTGTATTTTCTTATGAAAAGTCAGGAGTACAGTTAGCTCTCCATATCTGCGAGTTCTGCATCTGTGAATTCAACCAAAGGCAAATTGGAAATATTCAGAAAAAATATCCAGACAGTTCCAAAAACCAAAACTATTATAACATTTACAGTATAGTAGGTATTATAGGTAATTCAGAAATGATTTAAAGTGTACGGGAGGAAGTGGGTAAGTTATATGCAATTACTCTGCATAGAAAGGGGCTTCCCTTGTGGCTCAGACAGTAAATTCACCTGCATTGCAGGAGACCTGGGTTCGATCTCTGGGTCAGGAAGATCCCCTGGCGAAGGGGATCCCCTGAAGTGGCAACCCACTCCAGTATTCTTGCCTGAAGAATTCCATGGACAGAGGAGACCGGTGGGCTACAGTCCAAGGTATAACAAAGACTCAGAGAAGACTGAGCAATTGAGCCCGAGCATCAGGGCCCATTCTTGTGTCCTGAGAACCTTGTCCACTTCATAAGCAGATTGCTCAGGTCAGGTTAACCTGCCCATTCCTGGCAGCCCACCTGGTAGAGAAGGTACAAGGCCCTGGCCTTTACCCCTTGTAGCACAATCTGATGGATTTCTAAGCCAAAACCATTCCCATTACAGATGGAATACACTTCAGATCCACGCCACCGAGCACTCTGAAACATCAAAGAGCAGCCGACCAGGCTCTGGTCAAGGACTAGTTTCCACACACTTCTGCTGCTGATAAAATCTACCAGTCCTGGGGAGGAATAGACTAGGAAACCCACGGTTCTGCCAAACTGCCCTCTTAGTCATCAATGAAAAGCCCATCTAAGGCCCTGAATATGGCCTGGGTAATCTCTGAAGCTGGGTCCTCATCCCACATTGCCTATTGTAGGCCATGAATCCAGACTTGTGGTGGGGCTTGGGAGTCCAAAGGATCACCATCTTAGTTGTGGTTGCTTATTTATTTATTTTTGGCCATGCTTTGCTGCGTGCGGGAATCTTGGGTCCCTGACCAGGGATTGAACCTGCACCCCTGCAGTGGAGTGCAGAGTCTTTCCACTGGACTCCAGGGAAGTCCCCATCTTAGTTTTAGACCCATAAATCACCTTCAAATTGGAAACAACCCTGCTAATTCTGGATTGCTTGGTAGATGTTTTTCCCAAGATGGCAACACACCCAGACCTAGACATTCACAGTTGCCTCAGGCCTGTATAACAGCTTTCTATTTAGAAACTTTAAAATGTTCACTAGCCACTATTTGATTAATTTTTAAAACTGAAGTATATCTGATGATGGGAAAGATTGCAGGCAGGAGGAGAAAGTGGTGGCAGAGGTTGAGATGGTTGGATAGCATCACTGACTCAGTGGACATGAGTTTGAGCAAACTCTGGGAGACAGTGAAGGACAGGGAAGCCTGCTTGCTGCAGTCCATGGGGTGGTAGAGTTGGGCCGAACAACAATAACAAGCAGCTCAGGAAGCGTCATCAGAGGCTCACATCCTTATATGAGATATTACTAGGGAATGCATTATGATGGCCTGTCAGCAGAACTCAGTGTCCTTTCTTCATCAACCTGGTTTCCACTGTCTTACACATGTTCATTTGAAATACAAAGTTTGCTCTTGTGGAAGAGAATCCTGCCATTTGTGGCAACATGGATGCATCTTGAGGACATAGTCCTAAATGAAATAAGCCAGACACAGAAAGACAAATACTGCATGGTCTCACTTACATGTAGAATCCAAAGCAGACAGTAGAATGGTGGTGATCAGGAGTTGGGGAGTGGAAATGGGAGCATGCTGGTCAAAAGGTACAAACTTTCACTTACTCAGGTGAGTAAATTCTGGAGAGCTAAGATATAACATGGGACTGTAGTTAATAATACTGTAGTGTGCACTTGAAATTTACTGATAGAGTAGACAGCTTAAGTGTTCTTACCACAGACACAATGGTACCTGTCTGTGTGAGATGATGGATGTGTTAATTATCTTGACTGTGGAGATCATTTCGCCATGTATTATCTGTCTGTCCTAAGTCGCTTCAGTCGTGTCCAACTCTTTACAACCCTTATGGGCCATGACCCACCAGGATCCATTGTCTATGGGAATTCCCAGGCAAGAATACTGGAGTGGGTTGCCATTTCCTCCCCAGGGGATCTTCCTGACCCAGGGATGGAACCCGAGTTTCTTACATCTCCTGCACATGGCAGGCAGGTTCTTTACCACTAGCGCCACCTGAGAAGCCCAACCTGGGTTTGATCTCTGGTCCTGTAAGATTCCACACACCCTGGGGCAATTGAGCCATGAGCAGCAACTACTGAGCCCACGTGCCCTAGAGCCCGTGCTCTGCAACAAGAGAAGCCACCGAAATGAGAAGCTCAGAGACTGCAACTAAAGAGCAGCCCCTTCTTGCCACAACTAGAGAAAGTCCGTGTGAAGCGACGAAGACCCAGTGCAACCAAAAATAAAAGAAATAAAATTTTTTAAATTACACTGTGATTTTAAAATATATACAATTTGTGTTTGTTAGTTATACCTCAGAAGAGCTGGAAAAACATAAAGTTTCCTTTTCTGACTATTATCATTTTAAGAATAGTAATATTCTTTAATAGTAATAATAGTAATTGAGTTTGTTTTGCAAAACTGTTGTGCCAAGAAGCCAGGAAAGGCCCTCAGTGGGGTTCTGTGTTTAGTCCGTGCAAAACAGGGGCAGGTCTGGGATGGGATGGGAGGTGGGCGTGAGCATCCCCGACCTTCCCTGGGGACTTCTTGCAATGGCTCCCAGCAGTGGCACCCTCTCAAAGTCTGGGTATCTCCCTCCGGGAACGTTTCCCTTCATGGGTGGGTGGGGGTGGGGAAGATGGGGAAAGGTCTCAGCTGTCTCTTAGACTAATGGACAGCTCCAGCTGGTGGCCTGAAAGAGAGACTGAAATCCTACACGGTCCTTTTCTCCTATGATAGAATTGATTCTGGCATGCTCTTCTGGAGTTACTCTGGTTTTTAAAAAAATGTCCATTTGGGATGTCAAGGGCCACTTGGGCAGGGAGAGCTGTGTAATGTAGATCCTGAATGGGGACAACTCCAGGGCCTGTTCAGTGGGAAGGCTAGCCACCTATGGACACTTTCTTCCATTCCAAGAGACCGTCTGAATGAGTGTTAAGTCTTCCCTGGGAAAACTCAGGAGTTCCTGGTCCCCCCAAACAGATAGGGGATGGGAGAGATGTCTGCTCTAATCCTGGGCCTTTAGACCATCCAAAGATTATGCTGATGGTCAAACAACAAAAACAGCAGCAAAACCAACCCTGAATGAGTTTGACAATACTTGTCTCAGATCCTCTTATATTCAGATCCTCTTATACTTCACTTGTATATTTCATTTCAGGCTCTACTCCCTCAAAACTCCACCTTCAACCATCTAGCTTCAAAGCTCTGCTTTGGCATTGAGAGAGTAGCATTGACATATATACACTACCACGTGTAAAATAGATAGCTAGTGGGAAGCTGCTGTATAGCACAGGGAGCTCAGCTTAGTGCTCTATGATGACCTAGAGGGGTGGCATAGGGGTGGAGGTTCAAGAGGGAGGGGATATGTGTATACATATAGCTGATTCACTTCATTGTAGAGCAGAAACCAAGACAACATTGTAAAGCAATGATCCTCCAATTAAAAGTAAAGTAAAAGAAAGTGAAAGTGAAAGTTGCCCAGTCGTGTCCAACTCTTTGCAACCCCATGGACTATTGAGTTCATGGAGTTCTCTAGGCCAGAATACCAGAGTGGGTAGCCTTTCCCTTCTCCAGGGGATCCTCCCAACCCAGGGATCGAACCCAGGTCTCCTGCATTGCAGGCGGATTCTTCACCAGATGAGCCACAAGGGAAGCCCAAATTAAAAGTAAAACGAACAACCACCCCTCCCCGCCCCTGCTACTTTCTCAGTCTTGCTTGGACATGGCTTGTGTTCATTAATTTTTTCTTCCTATTTCTTTAGATAACACCCAGCCAGATTTGGTCCTAAATTCCACCCACCCCCACCAACATTAGTTTCTTTGCCAATGCTCTGTTTAGGCTTGTCAGGACAGATCCACAGTGGCTGGTGGGGCAGAGTGAGTGAGCATTTGCCAGGAGGGAGTAAAGGTGTTTGCAAGGGGAGATGTGATGATAGTGAGAGAAAGAGATGCTGTTACCCTTCTCCAATCTCTCCAGAAGTGGGGGAGAACGAGCAGCTTCTCCTCAAGGGGCTTGAGGGCAATAGACTCTCAGGAGGACCAGAGTTCAATCAAGGAATACAGTCATAGAGTATCCAGCAAGGACTCTGGTCATATAGGCTAGCTGTTCAGGACATTGTGGAAATGCAGTAGGCATGTGGGAGGGTCTTAACGATCAGCACTGGGGAGGAGGCACAGTGTAGTGTGGACATGAAAGTAAAGTTGGGAACTGATGACCAGAGATCTTGTGTTTAGGATGGACAAAAAGAGAAGCTTGGCAGGACTGGCTGGTACAGGGGGAGATGTCAGGTGACACCTACAGCCTGAGAGGCCCCTAATGAAAAGTTAACTTCAGCAGTGGACTATGTCATCTTGGAGGCCTTGGCCTCCAAGGGTCAGGATTGGAGACAGATTAAGTAAGAGGTGAGACCAATTTCCAGGAAGGTTTGGCTCAAGTGATTGGGAAAGAGTGTTGAGCATCCCTCCTGACACTTACAGTGGGTCGATCTGCATTATGTACAGCCCTTGAGGAATGCTCCCCACTGTGCTGTAGAAAAGAAGAAGTTCCCTTCCTCTTTTCAAGAGGGCTAAAGGCAAGAGAAATTTTAACCCCTATATACATCTATATAGGGCTTCTTGGGTGGCTCAGCCATAAAGCATCTGCTTGCCGATGCAGGGGACTCGGGTTCAATTCTTGGGTCGAGAAGATCCCCTGGAGAAGGAAAAGCAATCCACTCCAGTATTCTTGCCTGGAAAATCCCATGGACAGAGAAGCCCGGTGGGGTAGTCCATGAGGTCGCAAAGAGTCAGACATGACTGGAGCACCAGCACAATATATCTATATAGCAAAAAATGACTTCATCCAAGAAATGCAGTATTTCACCTTTGGGTCACTTCCCCTTTGGCAAAGTAGAGGCTGGTGAATGTCAAGGTACAGTTACTCATCTAAGCGAATGGGTTGGAGGTCTCCGAGGGTCCCGGCCTCCATCTGTCGTTTCTTGTAGGTTAAAAGGGAAATCAGTGATGGGTGAACTGAGCTTCCTCTCATCTTTGGAGACCAAGTCCAAGTATTTCCATCCCAGCATTTTGCTCTCGGTTTTTTTTTTCCTAGAAGAGTTCAAGATCTTTTGTGGTTTTAGCTTGATTTTCTAATCCCTATCTCTCAAAAAAATTTTTTTTAGTAATTAAATCCCTTTGTTAAGCAAAAGTTTATACAGAACCACAATACACAAAGCACAAAAAACTCAGACTCTTTACCAGAATGGATTTATTTTATAACTTCACATTTATAACACTTTACTTTGTATACTGAGAATTCATGAGAACAATGAGGCCATTTTTACAAATACAAAAAACACATGAAATCTGGGTGTATAGGCTGACAGTTGTATCACTTTGTTTGAACAGTACTGAAAAATTGAACTTAGAAAGATAAGTGCTCACAAGTGGTACCTTTTTTTTTTTTTTAATGAAAGTCTTTTCTTACAATCTCAGGATATTCCTTCAGTTAAAATTATTTACCATCAGAAAGAATAATTTATTTCTTATAATCACTAACAATAGTCAACAATAGCTGGAAAACTGATCACTAAGATAGCAGACGATAAGTGCTCCAAGTTACCACAAGCACTTAATGGTTTCTAATGCAATGTTGTCACAACCGGACAGATTACCTATTTACTCATTATTGCAGGGCTGTTAAAAAAAGAAGAGAACATGCACTGATCAGACAATAAGCATGGGAAAAATAAGAAAAAGAGCCTCCATGTATTGAGGGCTTTCTGTGTTCCAGACATCATGCTAAGTGCTTAAAAGGCATTATGTCATTTGATCCTAACAACAACCCTATTCTATTGTCCTCCCATTTTTCTGAAGAGGAAAACTGATACTTAGAGAAGCTAAGCCACTTGTTTATTGTATATACAAAGCTGCCAGGATGTGAGACATCGATTGTGTTGCAGCCTTGCGTAGTGCTTAACTGAATGATGCTCATTTATGCTTGAAGCAGACTTGGCATCACAGGATATGCATAAGCTTGACTGAAACATCTCTGAAGTGCTGTGACTCCTTAATCTACGAAGAATGAATAGAAGTTTGGCTGTGTGCTTGGATCTCACCAGGGAATCTTTTTTCCAAGGTCTGCACAAAATGAGTCAATCCGGAAACAACAGTGAGCCTGCTGGCAAATGCCAGTGTGTTAAAATCTGGCTATCAGCACACTTATGTCTGTCTACCTGTTATCTAATAGAGATTTAAAGAGTGTAAAATACAATTTCAACATGGAACTGCTGAGAAGTTCCTGCAGAACTACAAAGCACGATTTGAAAACTGTGATCACAGTAGAGAGCGGATTAGGAAGAGTCAGAGAGGTCCCGACTTCCGTCTGTGCTCTGCCACCTGTTAGCGTTGAGCAGACCATGTAACCCATATGGACTTTTCCCCCCTTCTCACTTATTTAGTTATCTTTAATTGGGAGATATTTTTTAAAATTATGATTTATTTATTTTTGGCTGTGCCCTTTGGCAATGTGGGATCTTAGCTCCCCAACCAGGGATCAAATCTTCAACCTCTGCATTGGAACTGTGGAGTCCTAACCACTGGACCATCAGGCAAGTCCCCCCTCTCTTTTAAAATGAGCATAATTATACCACAATGGGGATGCTGTACACATGAAATGAGATACATGTAAAATGCCTGGTGCAGAGCATTTTCTCAGTAACTATCAGCTCACTTTCTCTCTTCTTTGTCTTTTGTCGTCACTAAAAATCCTCTTCTCTAACCACTGGCCTGAATCAAAACGTGGTCGGTGCATCCCCTGTTTCTGCAGGCCCTCCTGTGATATTTATCCTTTCTTGAGAATGTCCCTCACACCGTGGACTCCTGTGTCCTTGGGGGTAACACACTGCCTGGAACCATCTATCTGACACCCAGCAGAGATGTGGGGAGTAGTTCCCAAGAAAGGAAAAGAGAGGAATCCAGGATGGAGGAGTCATACTCATTCAGCAACGACACTTCTCTTGGCTTCTACTGGCTTCCAGTGTGTGCTTCCTTATTTACACACAAGGTTATTTATTTAGCTTTTCAAATTCAGAGGCCATGAGCAGGGCCAGGCTGATAGGTTTATGATGGATAGCTCTCTGAACAGTCTTATATGGTACTCAGAGAGAGAGTTTGCTGATTTGAGAGAGGAAAACAAATTAATTCAAACAGCTGGGATTTTTAAATAGATGACAAAAGAGATTTTTTTTTCTCACATCATTTCTTTCTTTTGGTCTATTGGGAGGGATTTAAAGGATACCTGGTTCAGATTCCTTTAGGCTTCTGACCTCCTATTTGGAATTTAAGTTTTTGTTTATTAATAATCATCTGTGAACCACAGGGTCAATACCTGGGTCAGGAATATCCCCTGAAGGAGGGCATGGCAACCCACTCCAGTATTCTTGCCTAGAGAATCCCATGGACAGAGGAGCCTCGCAGGCTATAGTCCATAAGGTCAGGATTGCACCGAGTCAGACACAACTGAAGAGACTTAGCAATCATCTATGTAGAGTCCAAGAAACTCTCAGATTTTTTTTTTTCCCTTACAAAGAAGAATCAAGACCTTCCTTGCTCAAGGGACTTCCCTGGCCACTCAAAGGTTAAGGCTCCACTTTCAATGCAGGGCACATGGGTTCAATCCCTGGTTGGAGGACAAGATCCTACAAACCCCATGATGCAGCCAAAAAGATTAAAGAAAAACAAAATAAAACCTGGCTTGAATGCTTTGATTTCAACTGTGCTAATTATAGAGAAAAAAAGACTGAAAAGGTCTTAGCCTAATAACGTGGCTGTCCCTCCACCCACCGTCTGTGGGTCGCCCTTGGAGTTGGGTTTTAGTCATTGGCCTCGTTACCCCAGTGGCCATAGCCATCTCCTTCCTCTGGCTCTTCAGTACTCTCATTTTCGAAAGCGGCCTCTTCCTCCTCTTCTTCCCGGATGACCTTCATTAGCTGCAGGAAGCTGGGAGGCCGGCCCTGGTCTTTCAGCTCTCTTAGCCGACACCAGAGTACTTCACTAAGGCTTGCCCCAGCCATGACCTGCTCCAGGCGGATTTGATCGGCGATGTTCCTGGGGATCGCCCGCTTCTCCACTGCTCTCCGCAGCAGGGTTTCTAACCGTAACACGTAGGCTGAGACTTTCTCTCCTTCCTCCTGATAGGTTTTCAGGTACTTCACCTGGGAAGTCCGGCGGCTCTCCAGGTTCCCAAATACTTGCTTAAATGCTTCCAAGCACTCCTCCACGCCGATGGATGGATTGTCTGCCTGGACTATGTGCATGAGGTCCAGGGCTGGCCCGCGAATGCTTTCCATCAACCATCTCTTCTTTTCTGCCTCTGCTACCGGCCACTCTTTGACTATCTCTGTGGCCTGTTCCAACCAGACTTCAAAGGGCTCTTCCTCGGGGGCAGGCACGGCGCTCCCTGAGAACACTCTCAGCTTCCGGTACCTCATGGGGAGCAGAGGCTGAGGGGCATGTGCTATCACCTGTCCCAACACGTGGGCCAGTAACTCTGGTGAGATGCAGGGCACGGCTGCTGGAGACAACCCCTCATGCCCAAGTGCCCGGAACATTCCCGAGATCGTCTGTCCCTCTTTTTCTAGAAAGAGCTTCAGTCTTTCCAGAAATTCCGTGTCCTGGTTAGGGGTCTTGAAGATGACTTTCCAGATACCCCCCTTGCCCTGAACCTCGCTGGGGATCACGGAGACCTCAGGGTCCTCCAGCAACTCTAACAGCACTGCGTTGGCATTCTCCTGCTTCCGGAATATTTTGCCAAGGAGTCTATACCTGCCCAAAGGCTTTAAAGTCTCCTGCAGGACCTCCTGAATCTCATCCTCACTGCAGTCCACTGGGATCCCCATAACCATCAGTGATTTCTGATCATCCACACTCAGAATCCTACACCAGTCCTCCAACAGGGCCAGCGCCATTGCTGGATACTGACTGGCTGGAACTCTATGGCTACTGATTAGCTTATGGGACAGACAGGTGCTGACTTCAAATTGAGAATATCCCAGATGAGCTTCTAGACTTAAAACCCACCAGTTAACAGGTCCTGGACCAATCACCGTTGCTGCTCAGTGGCAAGAACTTGGCCCTTTCCGTGAGGTCTCCAGACTTTCCCCAGGTTAGTATCTCAGTTATGACAGGACCATGGCCAGAGGCTCTGCAGTCACGTTGAGGAGGGGGGTGGGGACCTGCCCCACTGGAAGCACGTGAGTTCCTTTCACCCCTCTCTGGGTCTCTGCCGCCTCACCTCTCTCTAGCCAGTGGGGAGATGCCTCCACTCTGGCAGCCAGAACTCTTGGAGGGAAGTTTCCCAGCAGAGTGGCTTGGGCTCCTAGGGAAACAATGCTCAGTTTTACCATACAGCCCTCTCCTTTCCGGGAAGCATGGGTACCTGGTGAGGGATGGAAGCGGGAGGGGGGAACAGGGAGACTGCCTCACATGGTAGTTGAGTCATTGCTCTTCTTTGCTTACAGTGACTTTTTATTCTCTTGGGGACCCTCCTGCAATTGGGCTTCCCCACCATATACTCATCAGGCATGCCAATTAATGGAGCTCCAGTGATGGACAGGACTCAAGATCTTTCCCACATGAAAGGTGAAATCAGGAGGCTGTTTGTTAGGTACCTGTTTGTTCCAGAATGTTCTGTGACAGCCAAAGAGCTTATGTGTTCAGCTTCTAGTACAGGAAGATGTCACCCACACAGCACAGTGGTGTGTCTGGGTGTCTCTCCATTCCAGCCAAGGCAAGCTGCCCTGTATAAATATAATAAATAGTGCATTTTTATGACGATAATATACAATGTCCCTAGACGAGGAAATGGCAACTCACTCCAGTATTCTTGCCTGGGAAATCCCATGGACAAAGGAGCCTGGTAGGTTACAGTCCATGGGGAAGCAGAGTCAGACACGACTTATAGACTCAACAATGACAATACCCACTTATTCAAAAATACAGCAATTCTTGGAAATTTTCTGGCAGTTCAGTGGTTGAGACTTGGTGCTTTCACTGCCAGGCCCACAAGCATTGCCATGCAGCCAAAAAAAGTCCCCCCCAAATCCTTCATAATCTAATTAAAGCTACTAAACAATATTGAGTTACTTCATTCCTTTGATTAAAAAATCCAATTAGAATCATTCAAACATTTAAAATCAACTTCATATGGGTTTAGCAATATAACTTGCATAATATGCTTTAGTATAATAAAATAGATACAACTTAATATAGATTTTATAATCTACAAAAAACTCAGAGCCAAATAAATTAAACTTGAAGTTATGAATTAATTCTCTTTGGTTATGCCTGGTTATGCTTTGCAAATGCACAGCTGGGGGTTTCTTTTGCTAAAAACGTTAAGTTAGTAACACAATGCTTTCTTCATAGCAGCTGAACTTGCATGGGTCATTTGAAAACAAAGGAAAAGACAGGAGGCACATCTGTGAAGAAGTGGTGGAGACCGGCAGATTTAAAAAAGGAAGAGCTTCTATCTCGAGTTGTTGTCATGGAGTATTAAGTGGCTAAGATTATTCTTGCCCTAAAATTCTCCATCAGTCCAAATGGGGTCCATATACCACAGACATCAACTTGCAGCTAAAACGGGGGATCTGCTCCTGCTGCAGGCACATTTCCTGAGTTCTTCTGGAAGGTGCTGAAAGGAGGTGCGTGTGCCAGAGGGCAGGGAGGGCAAAATGCTGGATCGAGTCCTTGCCCAGCAGCCCCAGGGATCTGAGTACATTGACTCCTCCCTCATGCCTCATGATCCTCTTCTAAGATATGGGGGTGACCTTCTTCTCAGTTATAATACTTAGAGGAAACAAGAGATGTCAAAAGACACTGCGTACCCAGGAAGAAACACCTCTTAAAGTCTACATAACTGTCCCGCTCAAGTTAGGCTACCTTTGAGTGGCTTCTTCCTCCAAAGGCTATCTCAACCTGCAATGAAACCTTCCAAATAAAAAGACGGCAAGTGAAACATCCCTGGCACACCGTAAGGCCAGTGAAAGTGTTAGTCGCTCAGTCATGTCCCACTCTTTGTGACCTCATGGACTGTAGCCCTCCAGCCTCCTCTGTCCATGGGATTTCTGAGGCAAGACTACTGGAATGGGTTGCCAATTCCTTCTCCAGGGGATCTTCCCCACCCAGGGATGGAACCTGGGTCTCTTGCATTGCAGGCTGATTCTTTATGGTCTGAGCCACCTGGGTGCTTCAGGATAAGACCAAGATTGGAAATATTTGGATAGGGGGAAAAAATGTGAAAATCTCACATAAAGATAGGATAAGGTGGAAAAGGAACCAGACTTTCAGGTGGAAGACACCACTGGAGTTGTTGGATCATTTAACTATATAGTCACCTTGGGCAAAGCATCTTACTCTGTTTCCTACCCTGGAAAGTGGTGATAAGAAAGCACTCATCCCAGGGGTCTGCTAGGAGTAGGAAATGTAATTCGTGTGGAGGCACTTTATTCAAATGCAAAGCACATCTGGCGCTAGGTCCAAATGCCCGCCTTTGCTTCTCTCATCTCCTGTACAGGTACATTCCTCTGTCCTTCCTCCTCATCCTATCATGGTGGGCTTATCTTCCAGCTGGGATTGGTTGTCCTCTAAGTTTAACTCCATTCACCTATCCCTGGCAATTGTGGAGGAGGGCTGGGTATCCGCATTTAGTCCTTCCGAGGGCAAGGGCTGACAATGGGACCGAATCTTTGGTTGCACGACGCTCCTGTGGTTAAGTTTCCCAGTCTAAACCCGCCCTGATCACTGAGCATGCCCAGAGCTCCTTCTCGAGCTGCCAAAGGATGGGCATCGTTTCTGCAGGGTTTTGCCACTGTGGAGAGAGGGGCGGGGCTGTAATCAGCCCTGGGCAGGGACTGAGACGTGGAAAAGACACAGGGAATAGAAGTAAGCAATGAAGGGTCCTTGGAGGTCGTGTTACTGGCCTGATGTATTGGAGTTACCTCAAAATGCCCCCTGGATGCCCACTAATCCCATGGCTGAGGCTGATCTACTCGTGCATACACTCCACGTCCCCATACACCTTTCCGCTGCTTGGCCTCACACAATTCAAGGCAACCATCACAGCCGCGCCCCACATGCTGATCCTGCACTGGACGCGCGCGCACTAGCGCCCAGGCACGCGGCTTTTGGCAGCCTAGGAAACCCCGCGGCTCTGGCGCAGTGCGCTACAAGGGCGGTGGAATGAGGCGGGGCGCCGGCGGCCCCGGGTAGGGCTGGAGATTTGACGGGGGCGGTGGGCTTCCATGTGTATCTTTCCCCCTTGGGCGAGAGGGAGGGGCGGAAGATATCAAATGAAGACATTCTGCCGGACCCTTCTTGGTGCAGTGGCGCAGCGACGGTACACGGCACCCTCGGCCAATACCGCGCACCTGCATCTCCTCTCACTAGACGCTTAAGTTGCCACTCTGGGCTGTACCTGCCGACTCCTCGCCTTGCTATACTTGCACAGACTGTAGATCTATTTTCGGTCTATACACTTCGTATTTGCTACGCCCCTCTGTATCTCTCCCCGCCATGATGCGCCCCACCACCACCACTGTGGGCGCAGTGAGAATCTCGTTTCAATCTCTGCTCCCAGTATTCCACCACGGCCGGTGGTTAGCCTGAAGCTCTAGTGTCCCCGCGCCTCTTACGGTTCCCAGCTTTCCGCGCGGCCCGCGCCATCTCTTCCCCATCCCCAGTGCCGCCCCTCCTTCTCCCCCCGCCCCTCCACCATGGGTGTCCTGGCGCCCGCGAGCGTGTGCCACTTTCCCCACCCATCAGCTCACACCCGGGGCAGGGGGAGGGAGCCCTCCCCACGGTGGGCACTCGTCGTGGGCCCACCTCCGCAATGCGGTGAGGGAGAGGCGCCTGGGCTGGGCAGGTCCGGGAGAGGGGCGCGGGGACCAGGGACTGCGCCCTACGATCTTCGCCCCCGCGTGCCCTGCTGGGTACTCACTGTGGCGCCCAGAGCGGTCAGCGGGCCCTCCGCTGCGCATCCATTAGCCGGTGGTCTGGCAGCTTCACTTCCGGAGCGAGGCCCTCCCTGGCCTCCCCGGCTGCTCGCTCCCCTCCCCAGCGCGCCGCGCCCCGCCTCCGCCCCGCCCGCGCCTCGCTCCTCCCGCAGCTGCCAGGAACTGGCAGCCTCTCCGCTCTCGCTGCCGCAGCGGCCACCCGCCCAGACCCAACTTTGCTGCTCGCGGGAGCTGGCGGGGGGCGTGGGCAGGGAGGGGAGAAAGCGGGGTCAGGGGGAGGGACCGTGAGGGGTGGGTCGCTCGCTCGGCAGCCCTCCTTCCTTTCTGTACACCTTGTGGTAGGCAGAGAGCGGCAGCCGCGGCTGCAGCCGGGGCAGGGGGTTTGTGCCTAGAGACAGGCCGACGTAGGGACCGGCAGACGGACGGACGAACGGCAAGGACCCTCCCCGAGCACCCACGCCATGGCTGAGAGGAAGCAATCCGGGAAGGCGGCAGAGGACGAAGAGGTCCCTGCCTTTTTTAAAAACCTGGGCTCAGGCAGCCCCAAGCCTCGGCAGAAATTCTGTGGCATGTTCTGCCCGGTGGAGGGGTCCTCGGAGAACAAGACCATCGACTTCGACTCGCTGACGGTGGGCCGGGGCTCGGGGCAGGTGGTGGCCCAGCAGCGGGACGTCGCGCACTTGGGCCCCGACCCGCAGCCGCCCTACTCCCGGCAGGGCCGGCGCGCCGGCGGGGAGCCATCTGTTGAATCGAGCAGGAAGGTGGAGATCCGGCGGGCCTCGGGCAAGGAAGCCCTGCAGAACATCAACGACCAGGTTGGTATGGGGGGGGGGCGGTGTTGGAGACCGAGAATAGGGCGTGGGGATCGCCCCTCCCTCGCCCCCTTCCAGCTCGGCGGAGAACCGAGGATCCCAGCGTACCCACAGTCCTGCCCCGCCTCGAATATCGCTTCTTGCAGGTGCACACGCACCCCGCCCTGCCCGACCCCTCTCTGTGCTTGGGCTCGGTGGTGGGCGGCCGTGCGTCCACAAAGGCTGCCCGCGCCTGCCAGGGCCTGGGAGGTGGAGGGTGGGGGGTAAAGGATGGGCCTATCCCCGACTGGAGGATGGGGGGTCGCATGGTTGGAAGGGGAGGGGGCGGGCTGGGTTTCCATTCTTCTTCAATCCTCCCGGGTGGCTTCCGATTGCAGCTGTGGCTGGATGCCCCACCCTTTTTGATGCAGCTCCGAGCATGCAGTGGAGGGTTCGCGCGAAGGCCGGCGGGTTCCCCCGGGGTCGGGAAGGGCGGGGGCCTCGACGGCCGCTCCCCGCCGCACCCTGCGCGCTCTCCTTGCGCCGCTCCTGGGCGCCCTCCGCGCTAGAGTCCCGAGCTCGAGGTCAGGACCACGGTCAGCGCCTCCCCGGACCGCAAGGGAGACTATCTCATCACCCCGACTCCTGTTCGCAGCGAGAGAAGAACCCGGGAGGCAATGGAGTCACGCGAGGAGACCGCGACTCTCCTAAATAGCCCATGTGGAGAACAGAGTTCCGCTAAGTATCTGAGCAAGGGCGTCTCAGAGCGCTCCCCCACACCCCGCCACTGTCTGGGAGAGCTTTGGGGATGGGGACTAAGTGGATTATAGTCAAAGGGTAAAAGAAAAGGGGAAAGCCCTCACATTTTGAATAGATTGTCATAGATGAATTAGACGCTCCCCACCCCATACTGTGTTAAATGAGGAAACAAAGAAGACCAATTTGGTAGACCGAGTTTCAGAAAATGTCATCTCTGGGAAATAAGTACAGTGTGCATTTTGTCTTCGCATACCACATGTGCTTTCCTTTATCAGGGTGACCTTCATACTTGTACAGTTTTTTTTCTCCTCAGCCTTAATGTCTCAAGTGATAAATTATAGTGGGAAGGGTTTCAACTCTTGTTTGCTGTTTGTCTCCCATGCCCATTGATGAAGATGAGAAATCGGTCAACAATTGATTATTTATTAACAACCTATTGTGTGTGGGTAGGGTGGAGGTTAGCTATAAAAACTTCAAGGTGAGTTCTTCTTAAAGATCTTTGAGAGTGGTTGGGAGTGCTCCAGACAAATCCACTGAGTGATAAACATTTATCTGGCACTCAGGTTGTAGGCTGACAGTGAATTCATCAGAGAACAACTAAAGGTTGATGGCAGTGGTCTGAACGTGTTCCTGTTTCCTGATGTGGCATAGAGTTTTGCAGCTTTTGACTTATACAGGATCAGTTCTAGGAGAGAGAACCTTTTGCTGTCACTTTTTAATGACAATTAGTTACTTAACTGATTCCTCCTTGCCCAGCTCTGTTTTCTGATTTATGCACATGGCGGGGGTACCTGCCACCCCCTATGTCACTATGGGTTAGTCAGAAGAACTTAATCCAAGCACTCGTGTTATTCCATGGGACCAGACAATCAAAGTCACGTTTCTAATAATGCGACCTAAATTGAAAGCTGAGGGATGTGAAATACACTGGGTAAGGACTAGACCCTGATTATATAGCATCATGGTTGTGTAATCACCTCATCTTCAACTAGTTGTGATGGTGATTCTAGTGTCCTAAAGGGAGCAGAAAAAAATGCCTTGAGATAAGGAAGAGATCATGTAAAAAATGGCAGATCAGAGGGCAAAGGTTGAAAGTGGCCATCTTGATAAATATGGCAGTGAATTAAAACTCAAGTTTGAAAGGCAGAGTTTTGCTGGGTTGAATAACACATCTCTTTTCCTGCTCATTTAGAAGCTTGGATATTTGATCATCAGAGCTACTTATTTGAATACTCTCTGAATTTCATAGAAATTCTAAACTGTAAACCTAGGGCACATGGAGGGGGAGATTCGAAGAGGAAATTCTTAACCAATACCTACCCCAGGCAGTTTTAGCTTCTGCAAACCACATTTGCTGTAGATATTCAGTTACTAGTAACAGAGTGATTCTGGCTTGATCTTTCAGCAGCCTTCCCTGAATTTTCATTTTCGATGTTACCATGTCACATAACGGCCATTCCTGTGGGAATCCTTTCATTCATGACTAAGAGCATTTACCAGGATCAGGGTTTGACAATTTCATATATACACAAGAGAGAAAAAGGGATTTGGGGACACACACGCACACACACATATAGCAGTAATGCTTATTTCCAAAAGTATGGTTGGACCCACCACTTCGATAGACTTAAGTAGCCATTACTCAGTTTTCAGCTAATGAGCAGGGTAACTGCCAGCATCCCAGGGCATTCTTATCTCATGCCCTGGAACAGAGAGAGGTAGCAGAGAACTAGAATGAGTGGATCCTGGGGCCCCTCACTCTGTTTCTATCCTCCTCTGAACCTGTATTTATACTTATCCTTATTGTATGATCCAAAGTGACTTTGTCCACCTTTTGCTCTAGTGGGTTCTGCTGTTTTTCTAGTAAGGCTTTGGGAAAGGAGGGTACAGGCTTTCTTAGCCCAGATGCCATGTGGTTTGTGGGAGATGAGGGGAGGTTGAGTGTTTGCAATTGCGTTTGCAGGCGTGAGCAGGTTGGCAGCAGAAAGCAATGGGTGTGGCTTGGTTTGGGTTGGTAGATGGTGGTGAAAGGAAAACGCTAGTGTAATGAATGTGAATGAGGAAGGCGATCTCATTACCCTCTTTTTCCTTTGTGTCCTTGGGGACGTTCACCTTGGGCTGCAGTGATGTTAAATAGATCACCACCCATGAAGGACTCTGAGCCTCTTGGAACAGAGCATAATTCTCCCTGCCGGTGCCCAGGGTTTTCCCTGCCTCTTCCTTTCCTCTTAGGAATCCCTTTCTTTCCACTCAGACACAGTTTAGCCAGAACCAAATGTTCAGCCAGGGGTACTGGATCACAAGCATCCTTTCCAAAGGGGCTTTCAGGGTCTTTTCCCAGCAGCAAACAACCTACATAGACTAGAGTACTAGAGTGTTAGGGAGGGATTCTCCACTTTCATGGGCGGTGCCAGTGAGTGGACTAAACAATAGTGCTGAACTTGACAAAATCCCCAAGTCTGTATAATGATTTCTGATATTCCCTTCCATTCTGTGTCCCCGTCCCCTCTCGTGTTAATCATCTTCCCAGCCCTGAGTGCCCAGTAATTCTGCTCCCCTCTAACTGTTCAACACCATCCCTTAATGGTGCTTTTTCTAGATCTTTCTTTCTCCAAAAGCAACGAGTTCTGAAATCGCTCTCTCCTCCTTTGGCCCCCTCCTTCTCCCATTCAAAATCTCTTCCTTGTGTTAATCTTAACAGGAAAGAAATCCCAAGGATTGAAGGCATCCATCTCTTACGTAACTGATACACAAGTTGTCCCCAGAGATACTTGTTTGATAATAGACTAGCCTGTTCAACAGAATAGATGTCTAGTTAGTGGGTTGTGTGGTAGAGATTTGGCTGGGAGCCTAGAAAAAGGGCATTAATTTGATATTTTAGAAGCTACATCATTTCAAAAGGGGAGACACAAAAATGGACATTCGTGTGTTCAGGGTGCCAAAAACCTTAAGATCCACCTGTGTTTGAAGGAGGTGGGGTACTTGGGGAGATGAAGGAAATCATTATGATCTATAATTATTGGTTACTCTTGATTTCCCAAATGATCATATAATTAGTTAAAATTTAAAAAGTCATTGTGGTGTAATACACATAACATACCATTTACTTTCTCAACCACTTTAAAGGGTACAGTTAAGTCATGTTAAATATATTCATACTGTCATGCAATCATCCAGAATTTTTTCATCTTGCAAAGCTGAAATTCTATGTCCATTAAACTTCGAATTCCCCATTCTCCTGAAAACCACCTTCCTACTGTCTGTCTCCAGGAATTTGACTCCTCCAGGTCATGTAAGTGGATTCATATAGTTTTTGTCCTTTTGTGACTGGCTGATTTCACTTAGCATCCTGCCCTCAAGTTTCATCCATGTGGTAACCTGCGATGAGATTTCTTTCTTTTTTAAAGCTGAATGATATTCCTAGAGTTAGTTCAATTTTCACAAGTTATTGATGATTGAAAAATTTGTTACTCAATGAATGGGTCTACAATGAATTTGTTGTGAGAGGAAGTAGGAATTGTAGTTGGGATGAAGTAGACTCACCCAGCCTGGGGCCCAAGGCCTGAACAGATAGAAATTCCTACCAACTAAACAGCCTCTTCCATCTTCCTTCCCCTGTAGCTTGAGGGTGGAGAGGACAATTGTTGTTATTGAACCTCCAGTGACAATGTCTGGCCACGACCTCTTGAATGTTACATGGTTCACCAACTTGGGGGCCATGGAAATCAGGCAGGGCCGAGGCATTTCCTACCCTTCGTAAAGACAAGGTCTTATGGGTTCTTTGGTGACACTCTCTGCTTCTTTAGGAATGAGAGGAGAGTCAGGTGATGGATTCACATGTGTACTACCACTGAATGTTCAAGCTTGAAAGAGACCAAATGATTGTTTGCTCGTCTCATTTTAGAGGTGGAGAATTGGATGCCCAGAAAGACAACTCTCCACCCTGTGGAACTCATGTGATAGTCCCACAACGGGGGTGAAGACCTCTTACTGCCCAGTCCCGCTGCAGTCCTACACCAGTAAAACCTTGTTATTTAGGGCTTCCCTGATGGCTCGGATGGTAAAGAATATGCCTGCAATGCAGTTTCAAACTTGGGTTTGATCCCTGGGTTGGGAAGATCCCCTGGAGAAGGGAGTGGCAAAAACCTTGTTACTTATGTAGCACTAAGTAACTTTAGAATGTATTTGTGGGAAGAGGTGAACTTCACATCCTATGAATCTGCCAACTTGATTGCTCCCTAGAATGTACATTTACAGTTTAGATCCTGTATTTTTTAAATTTTTTAATTAAATTAATTAAAATTTTTTTTTTAATTATTTTTTTATTTTTATTTTTTGGCTATGCTGCGTGGCTTGTAGGATCTTATTCCCTGACCAGGGATTGAACCCGTGCTCCCTGACTTTCACTATGTGACTAAAGAACATCTTAATCACTATGGTATACTGAGTTGTTTTCTATATTAATTATTCTTTTCTTATTTTATCTCCAAAGAATTAACTATTGAACTGCTACAAAAATAGTTCTGAGTAGTTCTGTTTTTTTTGTTTCTGTTTTGCCATGTACTCTGAAGCCATTTACAAAATGGCTTCATTTTGTAATTGATCCATTTCATTGATCCGTTTTTATGAATGTGTCCTACACTGATGATATTCTTAAACATGAGACATGGCTTCAGATATCACTGGACAGAGGCCAACTCTGACCGTATGAATGACATGCTTTTCTAAGATTGGAGCAATGTGATGACAATGTGATTTCCCCACTTGATGTAAATCATGAACTACAAAGAAATAATGAGGGAGTCAATAGAAGCCTTGGCAGGTGTGTTGATGGGCACTTGGGTTGGTTGCATCCTGTGGCCAAGGCTGGTAGCAGAGGCCAAGAGCTGCACACAGATAGTACCTTGAAGGGAAAGCGCCTGGTCTTGAAGATGGCTTGAGGTTTGTGTTTGAGACATACAAACAGCTTTCCTGGGCTCTGATTTTGATGACAGACCCAGATAAGTGCTCTTGCAAGTAGAAAGCTTGTGAAGACCAAGAGAAGACTATAAGCTTGGCTTCCTAACCCCTAGCCCAGAACTCTTTCCATTGAAGAACTGCCTCAAAATCAGAGCCCAGATAGCATTTCCTGTATTATTTTTCTGTCTTTATACTCCTACCAAAAGTAAATGAGAAACACTGTTTATCAGCATCCCTGACATCACTGGGCATTATAGCTCCTATAGATATTTCCAAAATTTGTAGATGACAAGTGGTATACTGCTTTTTGCAGATTTTCCTATTAATATATTCATATTTTAAACACTGATTTGTAAAAAATTATATATTAAAATTAATACATTTTAAAATCACTTATTACACATTATTTCCTAGTTTGCATCTAGTTTTTTTTTACTGCCTTTATTTTTTGACACCCAAATTTAACTTTTACTTAGTGAAGTCAGTTCATCTTTTATAACATGTGTTTTGCCTTTCATGATTGCTTTTAATTTGGATGTCTTTTAAAATCATTTTGGGTTTTGTGTTTATTTATATTTAAATCTGGCAATTAATTTTTGTCTATAACTTGAAGTAAGGTATAACTTAATTTTCCAAATAGTCAGTTGTCCAAATGGCATTTTTTTTAATAATTGATATTTCTCCACTTATTTTTTATATACTCAACTTTTCATATACCTCTGCATGTTTTTTGCCTTCTCGCTCTGTTTCACTGATTTGTGTTTCTAATTTCATAAGATTCAAAACCACTTTAGTTACTATAACTTTTTAAAAATTGAGGTATAGTTGATTTATGTTATATTAGTTTCAGGTGTACAACATAGTGATTCAAAATTTTTATGGTTATTATAAAATACTGACTTAATTTTCTGTGTTATACTGCAACTTTTTAATATCCTTATTTTTCTTCATTTTTTCCATGAAAAATAGTTTCAGTACAGAAACCCGATATGATTTTACCAGAATTATATTAAATTTAAATATTGAATTATAATTTATAATGAACATAAATAAATCATATTTATTTTTAAGATAGTAAGCCTTTCTACCTCAGTTTATAGTATGTATTGCCATTTTTCAGGTATTTCGTTCCATTCCTCTGAGATTGTTTCTTACATTTACTCCCAGTTGTTTTGTTGCTATTATGAGTGGGAAATTTCTCCACTATATATTGTGATTTACTTTCTGGTGACTCTTGAGTTCATAATACATAGAATACTTATTTATTTGGCTGCGTCAGGCCTTAGCTGGGGCACACAGGGTCTTTGTTGCAGCACGGGGGCTTCTTCAGTTGTGGCACATGGGCTCTAGAGGGAGGGCTCAGTAGTTATGGTGCTTGGACTTAGCTGCCCTGCGGCATGTGGGATCTTCCTGAACCATGGATCGAACCCATATCCCCTGCATTGGAAGGCATATTCTTAACTACTGGACTACCAGGGAAGTCCTGAGTTTTATGTTAATTCATAATAGATTGCTTTATTGAACTCACTTTGGGTTCTGACAGTTTTCAACTGATTCTCTTGGGACTGTTTAATTATTTAATATTGCTTTTATATCTTTTTTTCCCAATGCCTTTATTATTTCTCTTCCTGGTCTGATTACGTTGCTTGAACTAGAGCTATGTTGAGTAGAGGTGGTTTTATTAGGGCTTCCTGTTTGATTTCTGACTTTAATGAGAGGTTGAGTGAGTTGGGTTTATTACACGTTGCAGTTAGAAAAACTACATACCATAGGGAGCTGTAGGGTGTCTGTAGGAGGTGAGAGATTTGGGCTGTGGTGGGGTGATTTTGGGGAGAGTGTGAGGAAGTTAGCATTCCCTTTGGACTGGGTGCTGTCATAATGTGACGACAGTTCTGTGACTAGGTATCTCAATACCCCTTATCTGTATAAGGGCAGATTAGACTGAGGCTAAAGCTGTGGTTGGCAAAGAAGCAGCAGGCACTCATATTAATTAGAATGGGGGGATTTTGTTTGGTATTTTGTGACTTGGACAATGTTCTTATTTATTTATTTAAAAATTTTGTTGGAATATAGTTGGTTTACCATGTTGTGTTAGTTTTGGGTGTATAGCAAAGTGAACTGGTTATACATATGCACATATCTAGTCTTTTTTAGATTCTTTTCCTATATAGATCATTACAGAGTATTGAGAAGTGTTCCCTGTGCTATACAGTAGGTCCTTATTAGTAATCTATTTTGCATATAGCAGTGTGTATACATCAATCCTAATCTCCCAATTTATCCCTCCCCTCCCCTTTTCTCCCTGGTAGCCATAAGTTTGTTTTCCACATCTGGGACTGTATTTCTGTTTTGTAAGTTCATTTGTATCATATTTTTTTAGATTGCACACATAAGTGACATCATGATATTTATCTCTCTCTGTCTGACTTACTTCACTAACTGTGATAATCTCTAGGTCCATCTATGTTGTTGCAAATGACATTTCATTCTTTTTATCTATTTATTTAATTGAAGGATGATTGCTTTATAGAACTTTGTGGTTTTCCATCATACATTAACAAGAATTAGCCATAGGTATTTCATTCTTTTTTTATGGCTAATATTCCATTGTCTATAACTACCACATCTTCTTTACCTGTCAATGGACATTTAAGTTGCTTCCACGTCTAGGCTATTGTAAATAGTGCTGCAATGAACATCACGATGCATGTATCTTTTCGAATTGTGTTTTTCTCCAGATATATGCCCAGGAGTCAGATTTCTGGGTCATATGATAACTCTATTTTTAGCTTTTTAAGGAACCTTCATATTGCTCTCTGGGCTTCCCTGATAAAGAAGTAAAGAATCCACCTGCAATGCGGGAGACCTGGGTTCGATCCTTGGTTTGGGAAGATCCCCTGGAGAAGGGAAAGGCTACCCACTCCAGTATTCTGGCCTGGAGAATTCCATGGACTGTATAGTTCATGGGGTCATGGGGTCACAAAGAGTCAGACACTACTGAGCAACCTGCACTTCACTTCACTTCATACTGCTCTCCACAGTGGCTGTACCAATTTACATTCCCACCAACAGTGTAGGAGGGTTCTCTTTTCTCCACACTCTCTCCAGCATTTATTATTTATTTGTAGACTTTTTGATGATGGCTATCCTGACCAGTGTGAGGTGATATTTCATTGTGGTATTATTTGCATTTCTCTGATAATTAATGATGAAGAAAACAATAGCAAAGATCAATGAAACTAAAAGCTGGTTCTTTGAGATGAACAAAATAGATAAACCTTTAGCCAGACTCATCAAGAAAAAAAGGGAGAGTGCTCAAATCAATAAAATTAGACATGCAAAAGGAGAAGTTACAATGGACACCATAGAAATATAAAGGATCATAAGAGCCTACTACAAACAACTATATGCCAATGAAACAGACAGCATAGAAGACATATTCATATTTTGTTACCTGTGATTTTCTGGAGGAGTCTTGTCTTTGTTTTTGATCCACCATGGTCACTGAGTGGCTCTCTCTGATAGTGATGCTCTGTGAAATTTACATTCGACAAGAGAATGCCCAGGCCTTGCTGTGAATGCCAGGCCAGCTCTTGGCAACTATTTTCTGTTTCTCAACATACTGTTAAAATCAGGACTTGGTGTGATAGAGTCTATTTTGTAGTGTTATATGTCTGTTTCTATTTTAGAGATATCTTTCTGTCCTCCACTGAAGATGCCAAATCACTTCTTGAACTCCTCCTTCCTCCCCGCCCCGGAAGTGGGATCTCTTATTCCTTGTCCCGTAGTAATTTTTCATAAGCTTGATATTTTTCTTTTGCATTTACCTTCAGTTCAGGTGAAGTCCCTTCAGAACCCATGTTTTCACTGGAGGAGGGTGTGAACAGTGTTTGGTCTCATTCCCTGACTACATGTACTAGTGGAATCTTCTTTATTAGGCTTAGAGTGTGTGGATTGATTCAAACACCAAATCCTTGTCCAACTCCCATTTCTGGTGCCAAAGTTGCAGATTTTGGCTTTCATTGTGCAGTTAAATTTCAAAAACAAATTTGGGGAACAACTTAAGGGTTGCCAAATTTTTATGTTGCCAAAATAAGAACGCTAAAACAAACAAGCAAGCAAACAAAAGTAATCCTCCAAATAACCCCACCACGACTCGGTAGTATCATCCCACAAAATGAAGATTGTTTTAGCACTGGAACTATTAAAAGAAAAAATAACTCTAGAATTTAAACATGTGCATAAGTTGAGCTTTATGAAAAATTAAATGTATTATGCCTGTTTTTCTCATTTTGATCTAGATTTGTGAACACCTTGCCCCCCAGGCATCCTGGCATTGGCCGCCAGGCCAGCATTGGTTGAGGTGGCATATCTCTTAAAATTTTTATATTTTATATAATTATATTTTATATATTATTTTTATATTTACATTAGTATTTATATACTAACAATGGTTGTATTAGTTTCCGGTGTACAGTGAAGTGATTAAGTTATACATATACATGTATCCATTGTTTTTCAAACACTTTTCCCATTTAGGTTTATCACAGTTTATTGAGCAGAGTTCCCTGTGCTATACAGTAGGTCCTTGTTGGTTATCTATCTTAAATACAGCAATGTGTACATGTCCATCCCAAACTCCCTAACTGTCCTCCCTGGCACCCTTTCTCCTGGAGAGGTGGCATATCTCTTACCTCTGCTTGTCTGGCCTTTCCCACACAGCCTGTTTCCAGAAGTGTTTATCTCCATTGAATAAAGAGACATGACCTCTCCCAGGCCAGCATGGGCAATTGTTTTAAAATGCACCTGGGATTTGTTTCAGTCAAGTATGGAAAGACACACAGGTGTAGAAATTACTGTCATGAAGCAAAGACATGTGAGCTTTTATACTCACAGATTCCTAGAAGGTGGAGACAGAACATGAATGCAAGGCTACATGGGGAAGCACGAGAGCGAGGCAGGAGGCAGTGAGAGTGAGGGGAGGATGTGGATAGGAGCCATTATTTTGGTTTCTGGGAAGGAACAGGCAAGGCATCGTTAACAGGATTGGCTGGTTTGGATAATTATAGTCAGCCCTGACACATAGGGGCCGTCTCTAGTTGTCTAATATTTGCTTAAGTGATGGTGGGGTGGCCCTGAGTTTAAGAGCTGCAAAAAGGAGGCAGATGGGGGACTTCCCTACAGTCTAGTGGTTAAGACAGCATGCTTCCAATGCAGGGGATGCAGGTTCGATCCCTGGTCAGGGAACTAAGATCCTACATCCCATAAGGCTAGAGCAAAAAATAAAAAGAAGGCAGATGGAATTATGGCTTCTGGATTGACTGGCTTGCATATGAAAGTTACACTCCCAGGAGAGTCTAGAAATCTAGAAACTGGCTTGTCCTGGGAGGGACAGTCTCTCCAGGGTCCACAAGGCCCCAGATGTCCAAGGACCAGCAATACAGAACCTAAAAAAGCATGATCAATATAACAATACTAGCTGGTAATAGTAGACCTAAGATTATTACAAGATTCTGGCCCTGCGTGTCAGTTCAGTTCAGTTCAGTTCAGCTGCTCAGTAGTGTCTGGCTCTTTGCAACCGCATGGACTGCAGTATGCCAGGCTACCCTGTCCATCACCAACTCCCGGAGCTTGCTCAAACTCATGTCCATTGATTCAGTGATGCAATCCAACGATATTATCCTCTGTTGTCCCCTTCTCCGCCTTACATGTCTGTTGGTCTTAAATGTACAGAATTATTGGGTGCTTTTGTATTTGTAAGGGCTTCTCTGATAGCTCAGATGGTAAAGAATCTGCCTACAATGCAGGAGACCCAGGTTCGATCCTTGGGTTGGGAAGATCCCCTGGAGAAGTGACGGCTACCCATGCCAGTGTTTTTGTCCAGAGAATTCCATGGACAGAGGAGCCTGGTGAGCTACAGTCCATAGGGTTGCAAAGAGTTGGACACGACTGAGAGACTTCACTTTCACTTTTCCCTTTCATGCACTGGAGAAGGAAATGGCAACCCACTCCAGTACTCTTGCCTGGAGAATCCCAGGGGCGGCGGAGCCTGGTGGGCTGCCATCTATGGGGTCGCACAGAGTCGGACACGACTGAAGCGACTTAGCAGCAGCAGTAGCAGCAGCAGCTCGCTCACTCGTAACTATCTTAGCTTAACGATAGTACACCAAAAAACAGTGTATCTTTATAATGTTATTCTTGAAATAATCCCTAACTGATCTGTGGCATGTCTGGTCATATCCTAATTGGTCATCATCCTCTGAAATGATCATGCAGGATTCAGGAATTAAGTCCTCCAAGGTGTTATCCCAGTTTGGAGCCAGATAAAGCAATGCAGAGATGTGCTACAAACTTCTAGGGCCTGAAGGGACTCTGGATTGATTTTAGAACCCTTATATATTTGATATTATCACCAGCTGTTTTTTTTTTCCTTCCTTTTGGCCATTTAGTTAGGTAAGAAGATGTATTGACGTTAGGTGTGTTTTGCATTCAATTATTGAGGTTTTCTTCAATATTGGTGGAGAATGTATTGTATGCAAAAGGTTGGGAGAGTTTTCTCTGTTATGGAGAGCTTTTTGGTTATACCAGATGATGGCTTTGAGCAAATCACCTATTCCTTTAGACCTAAACATTGAAATAGTGACCTCCTGGGGTTATTGGGATGACTGGATGGAGTATTGTATGTAAAATGCTTGGCCTGTGTAGGGGCTCAGCAATCTTAGCTATTATTGTAAAATGAGTAGGAGATGGACGTGCAAATAAATTTTTGTTGTTCAGTCACTCAGTCGTGTCCAACTCTTTGCAACCCCATGGACCGAAGCACGCCAGATTTCCCTGTCCTTTACCATCTCCCAGAGTTTACTCAAACTTATGTCCATGAGTTGGTGATGCCATCCAACCATCTCGTCCTCTGTCATCCCCTTCTCATCCTGTCTTCAATCTTTCCCAGCATCAGAGTCTTTTCCAGTGAGTCAGCTCTTTGCATCAAGTGGCCAAAGTATTGGAGCTTCAGCTTCAGCATCAGTCCTTCCAATGAATATTCAGAGTTGATTTCCTTTAGGATTGATTGGTTTGATCTCCTTGCTGTCCAAGAGACTCTCAAGAGTCTTTTCTAGCACCACAGTTTGAAAGCATCAATTCTTCAGCATTCAGCCTTCTTTATTGTCACATCTATAAATGACTACTGGAAAAACCATAGCTTTGACTCTGTGGACCTTTGTAGACAAAGTAACGTCTCTGCTTTTTAATACGCTGTTTAGGTTTGTCATTGCTTTTCTTCCAAGGAGCAAGCATCTTTTAATTTCGTGGCTGAATCACCGTCCACAGTGATTTTGGAGCCCAGGGAAATAAAAAGTCTGTCACTGTCCATTGTTTCCCCATCTAATGGTGCGTGTAAATAGAGCACCATTTTATGAGGTCCACAGCAAAGATGTGAAATTACTTGGAGTATCAAAGTGAGAAGAGTTTATTTTCATTTAATTGATGGCCACAAATTGCAAACGGACAGTCACCCCTTTCCAGTTCAAAGACAAATGCTCTGTATCTTTTCTGCACTCAAACCATACATACTCTTTACTTCTGCCTTCTCTCAGTGGACAGCTCCACTTTGTTCCCCGGGAAGTAGCGCGGGGAGCAGATCTTCGGGGAGGAACCCACTTATTTTGTCACCTGTCATCACCAGAACAGTCCTCACTTCCCCTAGGCTCACAGCAGAAGGAAAGTCCCTAGTCTGCCCATGACCGTCTGCTCACGCACGCCCTGAATGCCATCACCTCTGGAAACTGTCCACCCCCATGGTCATCTACTGGATCATTTCTTTCAGCATAAACAGCCTCTAACACCTCCATTATAAAACAACAGAAGAGACCTCAGAAATTCCTCTCTTGACCCCACAGTCCTCTCCAGATCCTGAGACTTTTCTACTCCTTTGTTAGCAAACTTTTCTAAAGTCTAATCTATATTTGCTGTTTCCTCTTGTCCCATTCACTGTTTAGACAAAAATGAACTTTCTGTACCTCACAGAGGAATGTATTTGTAAACACAGAAATAAGGCTAAAGCCCACTTTGACCATTCTCCCCATCCTGGTCCCCTCCCATGACCAGAGATAACCAAGGTTTATCCATTCCTTTGGATCCT
The DNA here is from genome assembly GCA_024291935.2 of Okapia johnstoni. Classification (NCBI taxonomy): domain Eukaryota; kingdom Metazoa; phylum Chordata; class Mammalia; order Artiodactyla; family Giraffidae; genus Okapia; species Okapia johnstoni. The sequence goes on along the minus strand of CM044314.1, from coordinate 35,166,183 downwards.
TCCAGCTCCTTCCCTACATATTTACCTGCGCATATATCTTTGGAGAAAATGCATAGTATTATTTGTGTGCATGCATGTGTGTGTTTGTTTTACATAAGTGATATCACTATATTGGCAACCTGTTCCTTTTCTCTCTATGTGTTTCAGAGGTCTATGTTATTGGGTATGAATTATGTTAATTCTTTTATTTTAAACATTTTAAATTTTTAAATATTATTTATTTATTTGGCCATACTGTCTTTAGTTTTTTTAGTTGCAGCATTCGAGATCTCTAGTTGTGGTGTGTGGAATCTAGTTTCCTGAGCAGAAATTGAACCTGGGCCCCTTGCATTGGAAGCACAGAGTCTTAGCCCCTGGCTCAGCAGGGAAGACCTTTGTTAGTTCCTTTAAACTCACATTCTTTTAACTGATGACACTACTAATAATTGCTAATATTTATTGTGTGCTGACCATGACCTATTCTCTATTTCCAATTGTTTTACTGAGGTTACCTATTTAGGACTTTTAATGGCCCTTGGGGAGTAGGTATTATTGTCTTCATTTTAACAAGGAAACTGAAGCAGAGAAAGACAGAGGGCTTTGCCTAAGATTAGATGCTCAGGAAGTGATGACGTTAGGATATAAAATCAGGCGTTTGGCTCCAGTCTGTGCTCCTAATTATGACATTCTTCTTTAGTATGAATATTGTTGTTTTTTTCTTGTTTGGTCACTAAGTTATGTCCGACGCTTTGTGACTCCATGGATTGTAGCCTGCCATGCTCATCTGTCTGTGGGATTTCCCAGGCAAGAATACTGGAGAGGGTTGCCATTTCCTCCTGCAGGGGATCTTCCCGACCCAGGGATCAGATGGGAGTCTCCTGGTTGGCAGGTGGATTCTTTACCACTGAGCCACCTGGGAAGCATAGTATGAATGTGCCGTAGCATATTTTAGCCATGTTTCTTGTTGTTGCCAGTTTTTCTTGACAATAAACTATGCTCGGGTGGCATCCTGTACAGGCTTCTTGTTTGTGGGGGCCTATGCGTTTCGGTGTGGTACACACTGAATAGTGAAACTTCTGAGGCTCAAGGTAAGCACATCTAACATTATTATAGATACTGTCAAATCACCCTTGAAAAGGACTGTCCTTTTCACACTCCCATCGGCCCTTTGGGAGCATACTTGTTTCCCCATGATCTCACCAACACTTGATATTAAGTCATAAAACATTGTGGGATTTCCCTGGTGGTCCAGTAGTTAAGACTCCATGCTTCCAATGCAAGGGACACGGGTTTGAGTCTTGGTCAGGGAACTAAGATCCCACATGCCCTGCAATGTGGCCAAGAAAAAAAATTTCAGTCACATAGGTTAAAAATTGTAGCTCATAATTTCCACTTGGCTTTGTCTGAGTGCTAGCAGATGGAGCATATTTTCAAAAAGTTTCTAGTCATGTATAGTATTTCTTTTGCAAACTTCCTGTTTATAATCTTACTTTTCTATAGGAATGTGTGTCCTTATTCTTTTTGGTTTCTAAGAGTTGTTTATGTATTTGAGATACCACAATTCGCTCTTCAACCGACTCCGATATGACTTCCATGTCTACTGAAACTCGTCACGATGATAGCATTTTCCATGGAGTGAATTCAATGGGACCTTTTCCTGTCATTTTACTCTGTAGCCCAGTGATTTATGATGGCGCCCACGGTAGTGGGTTTGAGGACAATTTAGGTCTTCCCTCCTAACTCAGTCGGTAGAGAATCTGCCTGCAGTGGAGGAGACCCGGGTTCAATCCCTGGGTCGGGAAGATGCCCTGGAGAAGGAAACGGCAACCCACTCCATTATCCTTGCCTGGAAAATCCCATGGACAGAGGAGCCTGGTGGGCTGCAGTCCATGGGGTTGCAAAGAGGTACGACTGAGCGACTAACACACAGTTGGTAAAGGACAAACGTGACCACTAGATGGCAGCAGCACACAATCAGCTTTTTGGGGCGGAGCTTATACAGGTTGGGCTTCCCTGCCATCTCATGGACTGTAGCCCACCACGCTTCTCTGTGCATGGGATTTTCCAGGCAAGAATACTGGAGTGGGTTGCCATTTCCTCCTCCAGGGAATCTTCCCCACACAGAAATCGAACCCACATCTCTTGCATCTTCTGAATTGGCAGGCGGGTTCTTTACCGCTGAGTCACCTGGGAGACCTTAAAGAATCTGCCTGCGATGTAGATTCACTTCACTTCACCTTGACAAGTTGCTAGAGAGGGGAAGTCTCTCCCAGCAGGAACCCTACCCAGGACAGAAGTGTGGGCTGCCACCAAAAAGGGAAAGAGGGCAAGGGGACTCGATGGGGAGAGGGGCGTCCTACAGGGTGGGAGTGGGAACTTAGGACTCTAGATGATGTTATTCAGTAGTACAGTTGTGTGTTTGGGTCAAAGGCAGCTATCTGTTAGTGAAACCTCTCTTTAATGAGCAGACGGGGGAAAAAAAAAACAACCTAATATAAACCAAGTGCTATCTTGTCAAAATGAGATGGCCCTTTGTTTTTGTCTTGTAGTGACTTTTTAAAATATTAGATATTATCGGGAAAAATTTAAGTTATTTGTAAAATATTTATCTTTTTTTTTTGTCCGCACAATTACTTTAAATTAGAGTGAGTAAAAACAACTGCGTAAAAGCCATCTCTTCCTTCTCAGGCCCTTGATCTTTCTTACTCTTCCTTCAAAATGCAGCAAACTGTTGTTTGTCAGTCAAATAATGATAAGAAATTATTCAGGCAATCCATTTAAGTCATCAGCAGGCAAATGACAGCTGAATTTTTTTTTCTCTGTCTCCCAAAAATTTGCTATCACTTTCATGTTTTGATTGAAGGGAAACCTCCAACCCCCACCTACTCTATGGAAACATCCAAATTGAGTATTTATTTATTTCTCTCAGATAATAGTGTAAACACCTTTGTATAAATAATGGCTATTATTTGATACTAAAAAGGTATCATTTTATTTGTCCCCATTCTAAACCAAGAGGAAAAATTTTAACTTTATTGCTTTTGTTTTGAGACCGTTTGTGAGTCGGGCTGTCTTCAATTTTCTTGATTTAAGTGTTGTCCTTCATTTCAATGACATAAACATATACAGCCCTAAGAAAAACAAGCGGTTTTCCCCTCCCCCATTCATATTAAAGACATGTCAACCTAAGTAAGAAACGAAAACAGTACTGTTTAAAGTGCATTATCGTATACAAATGGAAGAAATACTGTATATATTTAACATGCAGTGATATGACATCTAGATTTTTAGAACAAACTCCAAACCAATTCTAGTAAATCCTAAGTAAAACCATCCCTAGTGCTTATACATTTAAGTACCAGGTCTCTACAAAGTGGGCCCCTCATTCAGTCTGTCAGCTCTTGAAATTTTTCAATCAAACCCTCCTAAGCAATTCATATTTTAAGTAGACTTTATATTTCATAGCAATTTTAGATTCATAGCAAAGTTGAGAAGAAAGTAAAGAGTATCCACATACCTCCTTCAGCTACACAGACAAAACCTCTCCACACTACTGATAGCTTACCACAACGGAACATTTGTTAAAATCTGTGAACCTTCATTGACTTATCATTATCACTTCAAGTCCATAGTTTGCACTAAAGTTCACTCTTGCTGAAATTTTATGTGTTTTGACAAATGTATAAACAGTGTATCCACCATTGTTTGATACATAATCATTTCACTACCCTAAAATTCTTCTATACTCTGCCTATTCATTCTTCCCTTCAACCCCTGGTGACTTCTGATCTTTTTACTGTATCCATAGTTTTCCCTTTTCCAGAATGACATATAGCAGGAATCATACAGTATGCAGTCTTTCAGACTCGCTTATTTCATAGTAACATGCATCTAAGTTTCCTGCATGTCTTTTCATGACTCCGTAACATTTCTTTTCAGTGCTGACTAATAATACTCCAATGTGTGGATATTCTCCAGCTGAATAATATTACTCCATTGTCTAGATGTTCTACAGTCCATTCAACTACTAAAGGACATCTTAGATGCTTCCAACTTTTGGCCATTATGAACAAAAACAACATAGAAAGTTTACTTTTTAAGAACCTCCAAAATATGTCAGACCTTGTCATGGATATTGCTGCATATGAGTAGTAAGTAAGTAAGTCAGCCCAAGTTTTAGTCGCTCAGTCACGTCTGACTCTTTGTGATCCCATGGACTGTAGCCCACCAGGCTCCTCTGTCCATGGAATTCTCCAGGCAGGAATACTGGAGTGGGTTGCCATTTCCTTCTCCAGCAGGCAGGCTTTAAATGGCTAAAAATATGTTTATTGGGGCTATATTTAAAGCAATCGGATATGTGAAAATTTGAGTTTGGTGTGGGCGGGCTTTGAGCCAAAAGTCCCAGTGTACTGTGAAGACGTAAATAACATAAGGGCCAAGATATAGGAGCCACCTTGAGCCCACTTATTTAATACTGTCTTCTTTGACACTCTTCTGATTTCTGTGATGCTGTATGCCTCTAGATTTCCTCCTAATCACCAGCCTCCTTCTCAGTCCTCTTTGCTGACTCACACTCTAGTGTTAAGTGTTGGTTGCTCAACATGTCTGACTCTGCGACACCATGGACTGTAGCCCTCCAGGCACCTCCGTCCATGGAATTCTCCAGGCTAGAATACTGGAGTGGGTAGTCATTTCCTTTTCCAGGGTATCTTCCCGACCCAGAGATCAAACTTGGGTCTCCTGCATTGCAGGCATATTCTTTACCATCCGAGCCACCAGGGAAGCCCGGACTCACACTGTATTTGTCCTGTAAATCAATGCTCCTCAAACTTTTTGCACTCAGGATGCCTTACATTCTTATATTGATGACCTTTCTTTTTGTAGGTTATAGCTTTCTATATTTACCATATTAGAAATTAAAGCTTGGAATTTTAAAATATTTATTAATTCATTTAAAAATAGCAATAATAGACTCATTAGCAGTTAGCATAAATAACATGCTTTGCATGAAACAGGTGACTCAAAGAACCTTCTGATATTTAAATTTCATTTTCTTCATCATCTTTAATTGTGGACAATATGGCTGTGTAGTTAGAAATTGTCTTCTTATCTTTTTTTAAAGCTAACAATCCATCTGTAAATATAATAAAAGTATTATAAATAATTTTCTTTTATTTTAGAATAAAATATTTTTTGAAATTAAAACAGTCTGAGATAAAATTTAGAAAATAGTTTAGAAATTTTTAAACATGATTGCAAAATAAGCAACAAAGTATACTTAGTTTTAGTTATCTTTCTACATAGGCTCAAGAAAACTTTGAGATTTCAGAATAGCTGTTTGTACTATGACAAGGAGACTACAGAGATTACAGCAGGTGTAACTGATGGTGGCTTCAGAGTAGAAGTCCTGAGAAAAGAGGTAATCTCTGAAAACACATGTATTTATAATTTAAACCTAGTATTTTAGAAAATTCTGCATGTGATTATCCAGTTTTTCCCAGCACTGTCTGTTGAAGAAATTATTCTTACCTTATTGAGTATTCTTGCTCCCTTGCAAGTATTAGTTGATCACATATGAGAGGATTTATTTTCAGGCTTTAGTTTCCATTCCACTCAGTTCAGTTCAGTCGCTCAGTCATGTCCAACTCTTTGCAACCTCATGAACTGCAGCACACCAGGCCTCCCTGTCGATCACCAACTCCCGGAGTCCACCCAAATCCATTCCACTGGTCTGTTTTTAATGCCAGTACCATACTGTTTAGAGGACTAAACTTTGTAATATAGTTTGAACTCAAGACATGTGATGCCTCCAGCTTTGTTCTTTCTCAGGGTTGTCTTACCTTTTGGGGAGATTTGTCATTCCATATGAATTTTAGGATTTTTTTTCGATTTGTATGAGTAATTCCATTGGAATTTTCATAGGTATTGTATTGACTCTGTAGATGACTTTGGGTTGTATGGACACTTAATTTTTTTTTTAATTAAAAAAATTTTTTTTAGTGTGGACATTTTAGCAATATTAATTCTTCCAATCTGTGAATATGGATATCATTCCAATTGTGTCTTCTCCAATTTCTTTAATCAAACTCATATAGTTATTAGTGTACAGTTTTTTAACGTCCTTGGTTAAATTTATTCCTAAGTATTTTATTATTTTTTGACACTATTATAAATGGGACTGTTTTATTTCTTTTCCAGATAATTTTTTGTTGGTGTATAGAAATACAAATAATTTTTGTATGTTGATTTTGTATCCTGAAACTTTACTGAATTCCTTTATAAGTTATCATAATTTTTTGTGAAGTCTTTAGGATTTCCTATATATAAAGTTGTATCATCTATAAACTGAGACAAATTTCCTTTTTCTTTTCCAGTTTAGAAGCTTTTTATTCCTTGCCTAATTGCTATGTATAGGTCTTTCAGTGCTGGGAGGTATTGCATATGATGTCAGTTGTGAATTTGTCATAGAAGACTTTTATTATGTTCTGTATGTGTCGGTTAGGTCTATTTGGTCCAAGGTATAGTTCCAATGCAACATTTTCTTGTTGATTTTGAGTGGGTAATCTATCCATTGTTGAAAGTAAGGTATTGAAGTTCCCTACTATTACTGTATTGTTGTCTATTTTTCCCTTCAGATTTGTTAGTATTTGCTTATTATATTTAGGTGCTCAATGTTGGCTGGATATATATTTACAATTATACCGCTTTGATGAATTGATCCATTATTCATTCTATAATGACTTAGCAGGAGGGTGAAGAATTTATTAGGGGTGCGATAATTTTGGTTGCAAAGTGTCTAAAAGAGGTTAAGGATCAAAATCCATAGGAATAAGATAAATTGTAGACAAGAATGGCAGCATGGTAGATAAAGCACTGATTTTGGAGCCATCTAGAGCTGGGGATGAGTCAGTTATTTAATTCTAGGCCTCAATGTAGCAAATCTCCTGGCTCTGGAGCTAGTAAGAAAAACAGAGACAATTCCTATTACATAGGAGAGCTGATTAACCATAAGGATTGTAGAGATACAATGACTGGTATTAGCAGGTGCTTAAGCAATGGCCATATTATGTTAATTAATATTTAAAAAGTTAAGATAGGGAAGGAAGGGAAGGAAATTTCAGAAGATTGCAGGATAGTCAATAGTGCCAAAGGCAGAATAAACTGAAGTGATGATGGTTTAGTTACTAAGTCGTGTTTGACTCTGTGACCCCACGGACTGTAGCCTGCCCAGCTCCTCTGTCCATGGGATTTTTCAGGCAAGAATACACGAGTGGGTTGCCATTTCCTACTTCAGAGGATCTTCCTGACCCAGGGATCAAACCCAGGTCTCGTGCATTGCAGGCAGATTCTTTACCAACTGAGCTACCAGGGAAGCCCAAACTGAAGTACAATGAAGCCTGAAAGGGAGGGACTACTAGTGTCTCTTGGGTTCTGGGATCTTTGTGGGAGCAGTCTTGGTGGAGGGCAGGTACCAACTGCTGTGTGCTATGAGGCTGGGGAGATTGGGAATAAAGTGGTGGGGGTAGGTGGGGGAATCACAATTTGGTGCCCATGGGAAAGACAGGAAGTTTGCTAGGGAGACAGGCACAAGGAGGGCTCCTTGTGTGTTTGTAAGTTCATTTGCTTTTTTGTAAGATGGGCAACCCTGATATTAGAGGAAGGCTCTGGTAGGAGAGCAGGACTGATGGAGACTGGGAGTGTTTCCTTGATAAGGAGGAGGGGGTTGGCCTGGGGGATGATTAGGGCTTTCCCTTGTATCACGGAAGAGACTGGTGTGACTGGTGTGAACCCAGGGATGGGGCGGAAGGAGAAGAGAGGCACTTAATGGAGTTTGTTTCTGCTGGGTTCAATTTTTAGGTAAAGGAAGAGGGGAGGATATCTTCCAAAGGCAAGAGGTCAGACTGGACTTCAGGAGAGGAGCGAGCTTTGGTAAAAAGCGGTTTTTAAATTGAAATACAATTCACATACCATAAAAATTTACCCTTGTAAAGTATACAATTCAGTGGCTTAAGTTTATTCACAAATTGTGCAACTATCACAAAGTCTACTTTCAAAACATTTTTAGGGCTTCCCTGGTGGCTCAGTGGTAAAGAATCCACTTGCCAGTGCAGGAGACATGGGTTTGATCCCTGGTGTGGGAAGATCTCATATGTTGTGGAGCAACTAAGCCCACGTGCCACAACTATTGAGCCTGTGCTCTAGAGCCTGGGAACTCCAACTACTGAAGCCCCTGGGCCTAGAGCCTGTGCTCCACAAGAGAATCCACCGCAATGAGAAGCCCGTGCACTGCAACTGGAGAGTAGCTACCCCTCATTGCAACTAGGGGAAAATCCTGCACAGCAATGAAGACCTAGCACTGCCAAAAATTACAAAAATAAACAAAAACATAAAATAAATAAATAAAAACGTTTTCTATCATTCCCCCCAGAGAAACCCATTAAGTAGTTATTCTCTATTTCTTCCACCTCCAGCCCCTGGAAACCATGAATCTGCTTTTTATTTTAATGGATTTGCCTACTCTGGACCTTTTATATAAAGGAAATCATACAATATATGGCCCTTGGTGATTGGCTTCCTTTCCTTAGATTTATGGATTGCGTGCATGTTTGTGTCCCCTCAAAATTCATGTGTTGAATTCCTAACCCCTATTGGGATGGTATTAGGAGGTGGACAGTTTGAGAAGTGATGAGGTCATGAGAGTGGGGGTTCCTTGGTGGCTCAGATGGTAAAGAATCCGCCTGCAATGCAGGAGACCCTGGTTGGATTCCTGGGTGGGGAAGATCCTCTGGAGAAGGAAATGGCAATCCCCTCCAATATTCTTGCCTGGGAAATCCCATGGACAGTGGAGCCTGGCAGGCTACAGTCTGTGGAGTTGCAAAGAGTTGGACACGACTGAGCGACTAACACTAACACACTAGGTCATGAGAGTGGGACTCCCATGATAGAATTAGTGCTCTTCTAAAAAGACAAAGAGGTCTAGTCCTCTCTCTCTCTTTCTCTCTCTGTCATGTGAGGGTACAGTGAGTAGATAGCTCCCTATAAACCAGGAAGGGAACTCTCACCAAAACCCAACCATGTTGACATCCTGATCTTGGACTTCTGGCCTCCCAAAATATGAGAAATGAATGTTGCTTAAGCCACTCAGTCTGTGGCATTTTGGTACCGCAGCCTGAACTGGCGTAATGTTTCCAAAGTTCATCCAGGTGTAATATGTATTAGTTACTTCATTCCTTTTATTTTTTCTTTGGCTGAATGATAGTTCATTGTATGGATGTACTAGTTTTTCATCAGTTGACAGGCATTAGGATTGTTTTAATTTTTTGGCTATTATGAAAAATGCTGCTATGAATATTCATGTGCAAGTTTTTGTATGGACATGTGTTTTCAGTTCTCTTAAATATATGTCTAGGAGTTGAATTGCTGGTTCATATGGTAGCTCTATGTTTAACTTTTCGAGGCCCTGCCAAACTGCAGGCTGTCCCACTTTACAATCCCATCAGCAGTATATGAGGGTTTCAATTTTTACCCGTCCTCAATAACACACTTTTCTTAGTGGTTTCTCTTTTTTTGGCTGCGTGTGAGCTTGTCTAGTTGCCTCAGGGCATGTGAGATCTTAGTTCCCCTACCAGGGATCAAACTCACATCCTCTGCATTGAAAGATGGATTCTTAAAGGAACACCAGGGAAGTCCCCCCTCCCCCCCCCTTTTTTTAGTATTTTAGATTATAGGTAGCCTACTGGATGTGGTTTTGGTTTGCATTTCCCTAACAACTAATGATGGGAGATAATGATGGACAGAGAAGCCTGGCATGCTGCAGTTCATGGGGTCGCAAAGAGTCGGACATGACTTAGCAACTGAAAACCAGCAGCAACAATGACTAATGATCTTGAGCATTTGTCTGTATGCTTATTGGTCATTTGTATATCTTCTTGGAGAAGATCTATTGGAGAAAGATCTATTTAAGTCCTTTGTCCATTTTTAAACCAGATTGTCTTTTTGTTGTTGAGTTTAGGAGTTCTTTATATATTCCGGATACTAAACACTTACCACTTACAGGATTTGCAAATATTTTCTCTCATTCTGTGGAGTGTCTTTTCACTTTCTGGATAGTGTCCTTTGATGCACAAACATTTCAAATTTTGACGAAGTCCGATTTATCTTTCTTTTGTTTATTGAGTTTTTGGCATCATATTCAAGAAACCAGTGTCCTAATCTGAGGGCATCAAAGTCTACCCCTATGTTTTCTTCTTAAAGTTTTATAGTTTTATCTCTTGTATTTAGGTCTTTGATTCATTTCGAGTTCATTTTTGTATATATAAAGCACATGTGGACCTTAGAGTGATCCATCTGATTATAATTGACAGAAGTTTAGGAGTTCAGCACAATTTGCTGATCCCACTTACTTCTCACCAGAAAGGAAAAAAACACCGTTAATTATATGATGAGTGTTCATGGGGCCTCCAGGCCTAAAGAGGAATTTGAATTTGAACTAGAACCTTTCAGAGGAGGGGAGAGAGCACTTGTCCACGGTTATTAATTTAATGGTACCTGATATAATCCCGATTCCTGGCTCAGCCACTTACTAGTTTTGTGTCCTGGAGAAAGTTCCCTAATCTCTCTCTGTTTCCACCCTACCTCACAGGGGTTTTGTGAGTATCAAATACAAGTAATATGAGGATTAACTGGAGCTAACACATGTAAAGTACTTAGAACAATGCCTGGCTCAGTGTGTGTGTGTGTTAGTCACTCAGTTGGGTCCGACTCTTTTGTGACCCCATGGACTGTAGCCCGCCAGGCTCCTCTGTCCATAGAATTCTGCAGGCAAGAATCCTGGAGCAGGTTGCCATTTCCTTCTCCACCAATGTAGAGACTTCCCTGTCAGTCAGTGGTTAAGAATCCCCTTCCAATGCAGGAGGCGGGGAACTAAGATTCCACATGCCTCAGGGCCAAAAAAACCAAACATAAAATAGAAGCAATATTGTAACAAATTCAATAAAGGCTTCAAAAATGGTCCACATCAAAAAAATCTTTAAAAAAAATTACCTCCAATGTAAATGGTACATCTGTCCATTTGTCTCAGTACTACTTGCCCCTACCCCAATCTTAGCCATGATCAACTCTCCCCTTCAATCCTTTCATTCTGCAGCCAGAATTATAAAGTAGGAATCAAATTTTGTTGGTCTCTTGATTAAAACCTTTATATGGTTTCTTTGTAAACATGGAGTAAAATCCAAATGTATTTCCATGGCCTAGAAAGTTCTCTATACGTGGCCCTTACCTATTGCTTTAACTTCAGCTGTACAAGGTGGATATTTCTATGTAACAAATAACCCCAAAAATTAGTGACAAAAATGAGGGATGGTATTATTATGCTCACGGATTCTGTGGGTCAGGAATTTGGATACAATGGAGCAAGACTATATTGTCTTTGCTCCAAAATGTCTGGGGATTCATTGGGGAACTTGAAGGACTTTGGGGACTTCCCTGGTGGCTCAGATGGTAAAGAATCTGTCTGCAATGTGGGAGACCCGGGTTCAATCCCTGGGTTGGGAAGATCCCCTCAAAAATGGAATGGCTACCCACTCCAATATTCTTGCCTGGGAAATCCCATGGACAGGAGAGCCTGGTGGGCTACAGTCTGTGGAGTCACAAAGAGTCAGGCACAACTTAGTGACTGAACAATGACAATAACATCAGGAAAGAAGGGACATCAAAGATGATGTCATGTCAGAAGTGGTCCCCTTTCTTAGACATAGAGACACAGCTGTTGATTTATTAGCTATTGTCGTACAGCCAGGGTGGAGGTCAGAAGGACAATTCATGCAGAGTTTCATATTGTCTCAGGCTTCTCGGGGCTGTAACTGTGAGTCATGGGGACTTGACAGTGGATGGAGAATCTCACCTCTCTGCCCTGTTTCTATCCACTCTACCCTGAGTGTATCAGATCCACCCTCTGTGTGAGGAGTAGGGAGGCTTCCCTGGTGGCTCAGACGGTGAATAGTCTGTCTGCGATGCAGGAGACCTGGGTTCGATCGTTGGGAGGAGTAGGAGTTTTGTGCTAACACCTTGAGGCAGAACTCTTCGTTCCTGCAGTGGGAAGGGGCTGTGGTCTGTCCTAGGTCCTCCTGCAACAGGATGGATATAGAAGGGGATTGACTTATGTGGAGATTGACTCTGGTACTTAGTTGGGCAGGTACCGTCCATCAAAGAGTTGAGCTCTTTTTTGGGTCACTTTTCAGGAAAAATGGTGACAATGGGTGGCATTTGTGGGGGGATCTCTAGGGTGCAAAATGGGCTTTCTTAATGGCTCAGATGGTAAAGAATCCGGCTGCAATGCAGAAGACTTAAGAGATGCAGTTTCGACTCCTGGGTTGGGAAGATCCCCAGGAGAAGGAAATGACTACCCGCTCCATTTTTCTTGCCTGGAGAATCCCATGGACAAGGAGCCTGGTGGGCTACAGTCCATGGGGTTGCAAAGAGTCGGACACAACTGAGCAACTAAAACACAGTAGGTTGCAAAAGCCAGTGGTTCATGAGTTAAGCCTAACCCTGGGATAGGATCTGAGAGTAGGATTCTGAGGAGCACCAGTTGGTAGATGCAGGCAGCTATTCCAGGGGAGGGCTGCCATTTTTCAAGAGGTCCTCCCACCAGTAATTCACCCACCTGGAGTGCAGCCTGAAATCATCTGGGTTCACTGTCTTCCTCATGCTTTGATGAAAGCCATAACCTGTCATGTTCCAAACGGCACTGTCTCTCTCAGCCATGTATTAGCTGGTTGGGCTCAGACTACTATGAGCAGACACGGTTGTCACAGGAGAGCAACTCAAGGTTGTAATTTAAACAGACCTGGAGGAAGGTATCAGAAGGACCTGCCATGGTTGGGGAAGGGAGAATCAAGCATTTGGTCAGGTGTTGCTGTCTGAGTTGTAAAAGATCTGAAACCACAGAGAGGCTGAGTCACTTCTCTCTTGTTCATGGCGATGCAGAAGACAGGTTGGATTATGGCCAGCTGTCCTGCTTCTCGCTGTCATCCTGAGAACCAAATCAACCTTCACAAGCAAGTAGGGGACACTTCCTGGGTTGCTGCAGTAGGAGTTGCTGCTGAGTATTAGCCTGCATGTGTTGCTTCAGTTGTGTCTGACCCTTTCGACACTAAGGACTATAGCCCTTCAGGCTCCCCTGTCCATGGGATTCTCCAGGCAAGAATACTGGCGTGGGTTGCCATGTCAATGCAGGAGTATTAGCCTAGGTAGGCTGAACTAGAGATGTAAACCAGCTGCATTTTGGCCAATGAGATATGGATATGCATAGCTGGAGAGAGTGGCTTAAGCTGGCAATGGCTATGGGTCCCAATGCTGCATGCTGTATTTTCTTCCGTTTGTTTTTTAAAAAATATGATTTATTTATTTTATTTATTTGTCTGTGTTGCATCTTAGTTGTGGAATGTGAGATCTTCCCTTGTGGTGCATGGACCCTCTAGTTGTGGTGCTTGGGCTCAGAAGTTGCGGCCTGCGGGGCTTTGTGGCCCTGAGGTATGTGGGATCTTAGTTCCCAGACCAGGGATAGAACCTGTGTCTCCAGTATTGCAAGGCATAATTTTAAGCACTGGACCACCAGGGAAGTCCTCTGCATGCTGATTTTTATTATGACTTTGCAGCCTGACAGCATTTTGCTGCATCCTTATAGGAGAAATGACAGTGGCTTTGATGAACTCTTCCTCACTGCTCTTATCCATCACTCTGATATGGAGGTCATTGTGTGAATGCCCAGATTTGGTCTCCCCTGCAGATGATGACTCAGGAGACGGTCTGCATGAGGCTTGCACTATGTCTCTCGGCTCTGGCCTTGACACCAAAGGAGGCTGAAAGGGAGGGGCTCAAACCAGTGGCTTTCCAGGGGTCATGAGTTTAGAATTCAGACTCCTTCTGTTCTGATCATAACCTTGATCACCCACCAAATTGTGAACACTTCTGGTATTCTGTAGGCAAAATGGCCAAATGACTTGATATGGCATAACAAGAGGAAAGATAGTGAATGGGAGTGGGCAGGATAAGGAATTTATGTCCCAATGCTGTATTGAAAGGACATTTCACAAGGTGACCTTGATTGTCCTACCTTTACCTATCTGAACTTCCCACATACCAACCTAGAAGGATTTTTCTCACACTAGAGGATGCCAGTGCTATCAAGGTGTTCCTTGTTCAAGCTCTCCTATCCAATTCCCATGAAGGAGAAGTGTCTGGAGATACATCCACTGATTCTAGAGTTTTCTGCAACATGGAAAGCGTCTCTCCCAGAGAGGACATACTCCATCTATGAATATAGGGTGGTACTGGTAGCAGGTTAAGTTGCCCAAGCCTTAGCGACAGTTCCACAGCCTCCTTTACTGGGAGAAAATGGTTGTCTTGAGTCCTCCATTGGTCTTCCTGGCAGCTTTCACTAAATAGATGGGACCTAAGACAGAGCCTGGTTGTAAACTGTATGCAGTATAAGATCATTTTAGACTCAAGTTCCAGTGTAACTGTATGTTATTACTGGGACATTTGTTCAAGGAGCTTATTTAGTCATTCATTTATCCATCATTTACTCTCCTGTCAATCCATCCATCCACTCACCCATCCATCTCTCCATCCATCTATCTATCTTTTCATCCGTTCATGTGTCCACTCATCCATCCATAATCCACCCATCTACCCACCCATCTGTTCTTTCAGAACTTGCTGTGTGCTTATTGTCTACAAGATACTACGATGGGTGCTGAAAAAAGAAAGTGTCATCTCTGTCCTCAAGAAGCTTATTGTCTAGGAGAAGAAGACAATGTGTAAAGAAATAGGTAGAGGAAACTGTTTCCGGTGCTTTGTGAGACGTCTGTACTGTATAACAGGAGGAGTGGTCAGTTCTACTCAGGAATGGATGCCCAGAATGGATGATGGTGTGAGGGGTCAGCAAGGGGATGAGTGTATTTGGAGAGACACAGATGTGAGTACAGACACTGAGGCTATATGCAAGGGAAGTGAAGGGTTTAGTGTGGAGCATGGGGTGAGCACTAGGACCGCAGAGCATGCTGAGGAAGGCAAGGGCAGAAGCAGAGGCTGGGCTAGTCACAGGCCATGGATGTGACGCTAAGGGTTATGGGTCTTATCCCATAGGGATTGTGAGCAATTCCAACATGATAAGCAGAATCGTAAATGACACGGCCAACTTTGCACGTTTGTAAAAGTACTCTGACTTCAGGACCGAATCAGATGCAGAAGCAGGGTCCCAGTGAATTAGGCCTGTGAGAGATGGTGACAACTCAGATGAAAGCCATGGCCTGAGATGGAGAGGAGACAGGAGGAGAGACACCACCTCCTCTCAGCCCTCCAGGATTACCTTCTTCCTCTCTCAGCTCACTCACTTTGAAATGGCCATTTTACCAATTTCACTCCATTTTTCAATTCTGGAGGAACAGAGGGGAACCGCTGAGCTGAGTAGACACCAGTGCAAGCTCTCCAGTTCCTCCCCCAGTGGGACTTCAGCACCCACATGAAGTCAGCCTTGCTCGTGGTTATAGCATCTGGTCTAAAGGCCCACGTCCTCCATGGGGCGTCTGCTCGCAGCACCGCACTTGTTGGCTGTTCCTCCTTTGCTGACTATCTTCTCTGCTTCCGTCTTGTGAAGGCCAACTCTGTTTCTGGAGGGAGGCTGGCTGTGCTCCTAAGTCTTTGGATGAGTCTCTGGGGACACATAGCCTCCAACCCAGGCCTGGAATAGAGGGGCACACTTTTCTGGAGCTGGTCAAGTGCACGTGCCTCACCCGATGGCCTCGCCACGCACAGCACCTTGTAGCGTAAGGAGGGGCTGTGTGTGTGGAGTTTGTGATCTTCTTGGGCTGGCCCACGGTGGATAATAACCTCTGGCCCATATGTGAGTGCTCAGCTGCTTAGTCATGCCCGATTCTTTGTGACTCCATGGACTGTAACCTGCCAGGCTCCTCTGTCCATGGAATTCTCTAGGCAAAAATACTGAGTGGGTTGCCATTTCCTCTTCTAGGGGATATTCCCAACCCAGGGATCAAACTCACATCTCCTGCATTGGCAGGTAGATTCTTTATCACTGTGCCACCTGGGAAGCCCAACCTCTAGCCCACTTGGAAACAAACAGTGGGCGGGTCGAGGAGAGGAGGGAGGAAGAGGGGAAGGCAGAGCAATCCGATTAAGGGGAAATTCTGCATTTCTTGAAATCTTTACAATATCCAACTGGACTGCTTCCAAGAATTCACAGACTAAAGCTAACAAATCACTCCAAGGAGGTCTCTCGGGAACCTGTTTGAGCAAATAGGCAAGACGCATGGAGTGTTTTTGAATCAGCAAGTAGTTCTCAGTCTGTGAACATGGCTAGGTTCTTTTAAGGGATTTAAACTCCTGAAATATCACTGACACTCTCTGGGAACAGAGTTCTCCATTTTTCTTGGTCCTTTTTGAAACTGACACAGCTTCTGATTCAAGGAGGGCCCAGGTTGATGAGGATCTGCTGTTATTTTCTGGGTGTGGGGGAGCACGAGTGGGCTTGGGAAAGGAAGCCAATTGCAGTGCCCACAACTGGCCTGCAGGTAGACCTGAGCAGTAGAATGCTTTTGGAGGGAAGATCCCCCTGGGAAAGGAGTCTACTTGCTCTGCAGTGGATAACTGGAGCCCAGACACACAACCCAACCCAGTGAGATGAATTCTCACCACCTGGCATTTTATTTTATGTATGTATGTATATATCTATATATACATATATACATATAATTTATTTTTTTTAGAAAAAATAGTGCCTATATCTTAATGAACAGTCATTCTAAACTGCTGTTAGCATAATTGAATTTCTTATAAGTTTTGAAAGGATTTGGAGAAGGGAATGGCAACCCCCTCCAGTATTCTTGCCTGGAGAATTCCATAGACAGAGGAGCCTGGCGGGCTTACAGTCCATGGAGTTGCAAAGAGTCTGACACAACTTAGCGACTAACACACACTTTGCAAGGATTATATCATTTTTTTAATTAATAAAAATTTGCCTTTGTTTTTTACCCTCTTTTTTGTTAGCTAATCTTTTTTTAAAATTTATTTTTAATTGGAGGATAATTGCTTTACAATATTGTGTTGGTTTCTGCCATACATCAACATGAATCAGCCATAGGTGTACATATGTCCCCTCCCTCTTGAGCTTCCTTCCTATTTCTCATCCCATCCCACCCCTCTAGGTTGTCACAGAGCACTGGGTTTGAGTTCCCTGCATCATACAGTATATTATTATATTATAATTATTATTATTATTTTCTGTGACAAGCCCAAAGCATGTGGGTGAGATCTTAGTTCCCAGACCAGGGATCAAACTTGTGCCCCCTTCATTGGAAGCACGCGGTCTTAATCATTGGGCCACCAGGGGAGTCCCTCTCCATCTGGCATTTTAAAAACCTGGGGTTTATATCAGGGTAGGAGAGGCTGTCACCCAGGCTGCAGGCTGGCTCAGCAGGACAGGGAGGCCTGAGGACATCTGCACGAGGTCATTGTTGGGAAGGGCGTGCCATTGGTTTGCCCATTCAACTTGTGTGCTATTGAGTATTGTGAGGTTTGTGCTGGGTGGGGTGGAGAATAAGGCCCCTTAGACAGCTTGCAGGTGAAAGAGAAGTAAACGAATACACAAAATACTTCCAACTTTGTGATCACGGGTGCTGAGGAGACGATACTAAGACAGGGAAGAGTAGTGACTATGGGCTGACTTCAGACAGGGTGGGCAGGAAGGAGCTCCCTGCAGAGGGAATTTTTAAAAAAAATTTTTTTAATTGGAGGATAATTGCTTTACAATGTTGTGTTAGTCTCTGCTGTATAATGAAGTGAATCAGCTGTATGTATATACATATATCCTCTCCTTCTTGAGCTTCCCTCCCACCCCCACCCCCATGCCACCCCTCTAGGTCCTCACAGAGCACCAAGCTGAGCTCCCTGTGCTATACAGCAGCTTCCCACTAGCGTCTTACACATGGTAGTGTATATATGTAAGTGCTACTCTCTCTATTCGTCCCATGCTCTCCTTCTCCCACTGTGTCCACAAGTCCGTTCTCTACGTCCTGCGGAGAGTATTGGAGGGTCAGGAGGAGCCAGCCCCACTGTGAATGGGAGGAGAGGAGGAAACAGCCAGAAACCAGGGGGCTGCTCATGGGGGTGGGGTGGAGGAACCCAGAAAGAGTCTGCAGAGAAGTGACAGTTTGTATTTTATTTATGGAAGCAGCCAGTCAGGCTCTTCCCCTTTCAGCTCAGGGACAGTGCAGTGTGGATTCTTCGTTCGCTTAAACTCTGGTGTTGATCTATCATGTTTCCACTGAGAAGAAAGCTGGGCCACTGAGAGAAACTCAATCTCATTGGGTGATGAAGAAAGAAAGAGATGGAGAATTAATTTGGGGACAAGGGCAAGTGTCTAACACACACAGGTCCTGATTGACTGATGGAAGTTCTTGGTGCCTCGAGTGGCGGCCAGAGACTGTGAATGGGGTGAAGAGAGACTGCAGACCACCTACACTCACTTCTTTCATGCTGGGTCCTGGTTGCTGCCAAACAAATACTTTAATCATTCAGATAACTAGCACCTTGGGCTTGGGGTCTCCACACAGACCTAGATTGTGTGCAACAATCCAGTTACACACAATCCAACAACAATTGCAACAATCCTTCTGTTGCTCTCGTGTGAACCTGGGCCTTGAACAAGAGGTTTCTTTGAGCTTTACACTCCTGTCCAGAAAATAAGGATATGGAGATTTACTTAGTAAGATTTTGGGGAGGGTTGAATAAGATGTATTCAAAGCACCCAGTTCTGGTAGGTGCTCAGTGAATGTCATTTCCCTCCATGCTGACTGCAGGGCTAAGTTGCTTCAGTCGTGTCCAACTCTTGTGACACTATAAACTGTAGCCCACCAGGCTCCTCTGTCCACAGACTTCTACAGGCAAGAATACTGGAGTGGATTGCCATTCCCTTCTCCAGGGGATCTTCCGAACCCAGGGGTCGAACCAGCATGTCTTACATCTAACCTGCATGGGCAGGCAGGTTCTTTACCACTAGTTCCACCTGGTAAACCCATAACAGTGTTTTACTAGAAAACAAGCAAGTAGAAAGATCGTGATGATGATATTAATGACTCTTTCATAAGATGTTCCTGCTGGGGAAAGAGCAGGACCATCAATGTACTTTGGGGAGCGGAAAGTCCTGGGGAGGGATTGCATTTTGGTTCATATTCTCCAAGCTTCCTTTTCTGTAAAAGGAGGGTAGGAGTGGTCTAGGCCAGCCATCTCCAACCTTTTTGGCACCAGGGATTGGTTTTGTGGAAGACAACTTTTCCGTGGACAGTGGAGGTGGGGGTGGTTTGGGGATGATTCAAGTGCATTACATTTACAGTGCATCTTATTTTTATTATTATGACATCAGCTCCACCTCAGATCATCAGGCATTAGATCCCAGAGATTGGGGAATCTCTGGATCTAGATGCCAGAGGTAGACTAGTTTAAAAACATTCCTGGGTTTTATCTCTAGAGTTTCTAATCAGACAATCTGAGCTGGAGCCCCGGATGGTTCTAACGCAGAGGCAAAATCACTTTATGTGATTAAGACCCAGGAATGCTGGAATAAGCATCTCCAAGGCCCTTTTCAAGTCCTGAGTCATCATCATCCATCACACTAGACAAGGACCAAGGGGACCAGATCACTCTCCTCATTCACCACCAGAGGGCGAGCTTAAGGCACAATGGTCAGAGAGAGACAATGTCTGTCTTGGATCTGACTGAGGGACCCCAGGGAAAATCTGTAGTCCCACAGAGGGTGCTGTGCCAGGCAGATGAAGGGGTGGGGGGTCATTTGGGAGGACTGTGAGCCAACTGGAGATAAGAAGAGAAAGCCAACGTAGCCAAGCTACTAGATTCTGTGAAGTGCATGCTTTCCTCTGTGCCCTGATATCGGCAGGATTTGGACGATGAAACTTGCTTCTTCTGCATGCAGTAAGGACTTCCTCAGGACCCTTTACAGCCCCAACTTCCAGTTCCAGCAAAGTCAGCATCTGGCTCAGAGGACCAGTCCCTCCGTGGTAAAGGATGCCCCCACTGGGATAGGCAGTGGCCAGGCTGGGACCTGTTGGTCCTTAACTGTCCCCCTGCAGACTGCTCCTGTGGGGTTACACCCATCATGGCCCAATTCCAGCTGCAGAGAAGCAGGCAGCACTTCCCTCTCAGTGTCCTAGCCAATGCCCTTAGTTTTTGGCAAGGCAAAATTCCAGTCCTTCCTCTTACCACCGCATTCATTTTAACCTTCGCAGCAGGCTGCATCTGAGGCCACTGCCCTTGGAGTCCGTACTGCAGCAAAGTGAGCACTTGAAATCTTCTCTTCTTTGCCAGCAATTTATATTTGGACTCTCCCTGCTCAGTGACATCCTGAAGGTTTCACTTCCGCAGAGGTGCAGGGGGGTCACAGAAGCAGAAATGGTTACCCCTGCTCCCCAAAAGGGGAAGAAGAAACCGAGAGCAGAGGTGGGGCTGGTCCGGGAGGGGACACTGCTGCCGAGGAACTGAAAGCAGCCCAGTCAAGCTGGAGTGCTTGAGTGCCTGGGACTCACCTCCCACCCCTGGTGCCTGGCAGGTTGTAGGACTGGAACATTTCAAACACACTGACTGGATGTCATCACTCCATGCACCCCATCCTTCTTGAACCCCTTCTCCATCAGGCTCTTTATTAGGGTAAAAGATGAGTAAGACTTTTGAAAGAGCTCCTCGACTCTGTGAGCTCAAACTTTACTTGGTGCTCACTTGCATATGGTTCAGTGGTAAATAATTTGCCTGTAATGCAAGAGATGAAGGAGATGTGGGTTCAATCCCTGGATCAGGAAGATCCCCTAGAGGAGGAGACAGCAACCCACTCCAGTATTCCTGCCTGCGAAATCCCATGGACAGAGGAGTCTGGCGCGCTACAGTTCCATGGGGTCGCAAAGAGTTGGACTCGACTGAAGTGACTGAGCACACACGTACCACCTGGATATAGGTTATCGCTGGATACAGGATACCGCTCCTGCTGCTCTTGGATCATGAGGCAGGGTCTCCCTTCCTCCAGATCACCAGGATGTCTGCAGCAGAACCATTTCATTAACCCATTGTCCATCACTTCTTGGGCTTCCTTGGTGGCAAGGTAGTATAGAATCCGCCTACCGATGCAGGAGACCAAGTTTGGATCCCTGGGTTGGGAAGACCCCCTGGAGTAGGAAATGGCAACCCACTCCAGTATTCTTGCCTAGGACATCCCATGGACAGAGGAGCCTGGTGGACTACAGTCCATGGGGTCACAAAGAGTCGGACACAACTAAACAACGACATCACTTCTGGCTCTTTCTAGATGCTGGGGGAGGCCTATGGGAAGTGGGAAGGCAAGGAATCTAGAAAAGGGTCGTGAATGTGGAATAGGCTGGTTTATAATTTTTTAAGTTTTGAAAAAATTCAGAAAAATCATGCCTGAGAGTTGGTTCACCTATCTGGTTCAGGGACAATGATTTGTAACTTTACAGGCAATTTTCACTGAGTGTTCATCCAAAGACAGTGTAAAAATACTGTATATTACCAAGCCAATCAATGCAGAGTGGGTGGAAAATTCTCCCCCACATCGATTCCTCCTCTGCATTGTATTGAGTGGTAAGTATGTTAAGAAATGCAGATTGCTGACAGTTCTTGTCCTTGGTCGATTAAATCTATTTGGCATCTTCTATGTGCCAAATACTCTTAGGCTCTACTCAGAGCAGACAAATGAATTTAAATGTCACATCTCGGGATATTTATGAGCAGTAATGTCAGTTCTCCTGGTCTAGGAACCTCGTATCAGTGGATATAGAAATAAGACTGACATAAATAAAATAAGATGAATATACAAGCTCTTGGGAGCAAAATATTCAATGGCAAACTCATAAATAACAAGGTATAGTTAAAGCCTTTACGATCAAGCAATTTGGGAGCAGGAACACAGAACAAGAATATAAACAAATAATGTCATTAGTGGTTATTTTGCTTTAAATTAATTTGACCCTCATTTACTTGTCAAGTAGTATTTTCCTTATGATTTAATAGGATACTCATCCCCCTGCTGCCCCTCACCCACTCCTGGTTGGAAATGACAGTGGCCTTTCTGGGTAGGAAGGTACATTCTATGTGTTCTCAGACTTGTGACTTTGACCCTTTCAGGCTGACACCAATACTTGCTGACTTCAACTCACTTGGCTCTTAGCACATGGTAGATTTGGAGGGGGAAGTGCTCCTTTTTTCAATTTTTAAGATGCAGAGCTAATTGGAACTACAATGAATTAGCCAGCTGGGAAGCTTGCTGGGTGCCCCAGAGCCTCTTTCTGGGTCTTTAGAATTTACAGAAAGAGGACTGAAAGGATGCATCTTACACCTTCTGGAGAGACAAATAACCATCCAAAGTGGCCAGATGCAGAAAGACTTTGAAACGTGGGCCCATCCTAGCCTTAGGATTATTTTGCGTTTATCTGGCTAATCTTTGCTGAGCAGGTGTGAGCCAATTAAATAGATTTTTTTTTTCTCCCTCTCCATGGTTGCAGGAAGGCATGGATTACGTGGGGGATTCTATCCATTGTTTGATCTCTAGTAGAGAAGTTCAAGGCCAGCACAGATGTTTTAGTCATTGGACCTGTCTGGGGAGCCTTCCAAAGAGGCGACCTTTGATAGACTGCTCGTGATCAAGTGGTTCAGCTTCTTCCTTCTACAGGGAAGTAAGAGCATCAGAGACGGACTTGGACAGAGCCAAGAGGTCCCAACATGTTCAATTTCTAGTCCAAGAAGAGAGGCCTTGTGTGGTAGGATCTCTGGCTGGGGAGTTAAGATTCCCCGTGTTTTAAACGGATTCTGGGTGGTTCTCTCCATGACTCAGCATACCTTTCTTTTAGAGATCGTCTTTCCTTCATTCCTCCAGCTTCTCCAGTTCGTCTCCTGGCTTTTGGTCTCATTATGTGAACTGGGGGGCCAGTCTATAGCAATGCACATCCTTTGAGCTCCTTGGGCGCTGGTAATCCTAACAGTTTCTCAACAGAATTGCAGGCAGCATTTAAGTACTCCCCGCCCTCCCCCCACCCCTTGCCTCCTGCTTAATTCCCCTAAATCGTGTAGGTGAGCGTGACTATTAAAGAGGAGACCCGGGCCCTAGACTGAGCCTTTTTTGGCCTCAATAGGCGGTTGATGCTCCTCCCTTGCCCCCAAGTTCATGGCGACCCCAAGGCACAAAAGGATGTTTCAGGGCGGGGTTTCCATCCCCGGCAGCGAACTACGTCTTCCCTGGCTGCCTTCCTTCCCTGCTCAGAGCAGTGAGGGCTTCAGACTTTCTTTTCCAGCTGCCAGGCCAAGGATGCCCGAAGCCTGGCCTCCGGCTCCACTTCTCCGCAGCCTCATCTCGAGCTCGCGCCTCTCCGCTCCCGGGGAGCCCAGCCGGGCGCCGGCGGCCCACAGGCCCGCGTCAGTCGCCCCTCTCCAGGGCCGGGCGTGGCCGGCGCGGCGCCTCGCGGAGCCTTCCAGCCCCGCTCCCCTTCCCTCCGCTCGCTGCCATCTGAATTCCCCCGTGGACTCCTGGGCGGAGGCCGAGCGAGCCTTAGCGAAAGGCGAGGGCGGCGGGAGGAGGGCTCGGGCGCCCCTCCCGGGCGGCGCGGCGCCGGCCGGCCGTGCAGTCGCGCGCTCGCCGCCAGCAAAGCCATTGGCTCGGCGCAGTCACCCCACGCGGGGCTGCAGCGGCGGCCTCCGCGGATTGGCGCGCGGGCGGGCATCCACCGGGGCGCGCGCGAGCGGGTGCGTGCCGCCGGGACCCCATCGAAGCCCACCGTCTTGGGGCTGGACTCCCCCTGTCCGTAATGATCACCCCTCAGCTATCCCTGCATTGCTGATGCTGCATTTGGGGCCTCTGCCAGCCCCGGTGGCCGATGCCCTGGTCCAAAGAAAGGGCGCGAAAGGCGCGCTCCCTGATCGGGCGCACGCACCGACCGCCGCCCTCGGCTGCACACTGCAGCAATTCGCGCACTCGCGCCTCTCCCCTCCCCGCCTGCACTTATTTGCATATCCCACGATTGTGACCAATCAGGACTCGTCTCTCTCGAAGCGGATGGCTTTGGCCCGAGAGGAAAGGGAGTGGCTGGCGGCGCATGCGCCGCGGTGGCAGACTTGAACCGAGGCTTTTATTGCTGTAGTTGATTTCCACCCCCTTCCCTCCTGTTCTCTCTCTCTCTCTCTCTCTCTCTCTCTCTCTCTCTCTCTCTCTTTCTTTTTTTTTCCGCCCTAGCTGGGGCAGTGCTGGAGGAGAGGAAGAAAAAGAGACAGAGGATTGCATTTATCTCTTACGTTCCTGATATTTGCCATCGGCAAGACCAGCTATTCGGCTGCACATTTTTCAATCCTGCAAAAAATAACGAAGTGTCTTTCCTAGCAATTTTTGTTTTAAAGCTGCTCTTTTGAAATTAATTTTTTCCCAGGAGAGAGATGTCTTATCAGGGGAAGAAAAATATTCCACGCATCACGGTGAGTTGGGTACTTGGGTGATATACGATCCGCCAGCAACCTTTTGTAGCACAGATGGTCTAAAGAATATTTTTTTTTTTAAAGCAGGGAGAGGAAGAGGAACCCAACTTTTTTTTTTTCTCTCTTTTCCCCCTTGTTACTGAAGAAGGCTATCGTGATGGGAGACGCAATCCTATGGAATTGTAAGCCGCATAGTTTCTAAGGCATTAAAATAGGAGCGTGAGTGCGTTAAGGTCGTTTTAGGTAGCGCGCCAGATCCGCTGTATCCTTTTATTGTCAGAGCGAGATGCTGCGGTGCTGGCCAGCGGGGTGTAAGCAAATGGATCCCAGATTGAATATGCACGCTTGAAGCTCGGATATTGTTCTCCCGGCTGCGTGCTGCGAGGCTGGACTCCTGGAGCCTGATGGGGGAGACGGCGAAATGGATTCTCCCCCATTTCCCGCCCCCACCATAAGGGGCTTTCTGGAGCCTTCCTCCGGTTCTTCAGAAAAAGGAGCGGTTTCAGCCCGGAGGCGTAATGACAGCGGAGGGAT
This sequence comes from Okapia johnstoni, assembly GCA_024291935.2. Classification (NCBI taxonomy): domain Eukaryota; kingdom Metazoa; phylum Chordata; class Mammalia; order Artiodactyla; family Giraffidae; genus Okapia; species Okapia johnstoni. The sequence continues at coordinate 35,141,112 of CM044314.1, read as the reverse complement.
GCTGAAAAGGGCTGGGTGTACCGAATCCTAGGGAACGGGAAGGAAAAACAGGGACGTGGTGATGAGCAGAGGAGGAGGCGGGGGGGGGGGTAGGGACGGGCAGGCGGGGGCTTTTTGTTGACCAGGACCGGTTTTTGATGGCCCTGTTGGCTTTTTCGCCCCAAGGTTTGGGGCTGGGATCCTGGCGGGGCTCTGGGCTCGCTTTCTTGTGTCTTTCTGCAGCCAGGGAGGCGTCCGTGTTGGCTTATACAAAGCGGGCTAGAAGGGTGGGCGTTGGGGACAGCGCGGAGCCGGGCTCGGGGAGGTAATGGCGCTGCGCGACGCGCAGAGCAGATGGCCCGGCCCGGCCTCGGCCAGACAATGATCGCCAGCAGCCGGAGGTGCGAGCGCAGCCCTGGGGCCTGAGGTCCTCAGTCTGTAAATCAGGAGGAGCTCCAAGCTATGACTCTGCGATGCTTGGGAGATGAACACAGGTTCTTGTTCCCGCTGCTCCCCCGCCCCCATCTTCTCTTCTTGCCAGTCTCAGCTCTCTGAATCCCCGAATGATATCCCGCGGAGGGAGGAAAGCGAGGGAGATTCATTGTTATATAATGATAACGCGACTGCAGCGGGTAGAACCCACGGCTGAGGCGGTGACCGAAAGAATCTTTGAAAAGTCACGATGTGTTGAGGACTGGGTCTGAGGGCGCGCTTTCACTGGTTTCCTCCTTAGCCACCGGCACCTCGGCTTCCACTGGATGCACAAGGGCACACCCATCCGCAGGAGAGGGATGTGGGAGCAAACGCACGGGGGAGGGGGCGTGTGCTCCAGAGGGTTTTAGAGGATCAGCTGCTAGAGCAGAGGCGGTGGCTGCTAGCTTTTTCTTGAGGGCGAGAGACCTAAAATCCCAAAGGGCCGAGCGTGGGAGCACCCCATATTATGTGTTCCTTGCACCCGAGAAAGGAATCTGGGGCGTGGGGGGGCGGGTGGAGAGCAGATTTGCTACAAGCCTGAAGTAATCCGCTGTCTTCGTGAATGAAAAAGGCAGTTTCGGTTTGACAGTGTGGGGAGAAAAAAATTTAAAAAGCAAACAATCAACAAAACTGATTTTTTTTTCCCAGAAGAGCGCCCCCTTTACCCTTTAACAAAATCTGGTTGCAGGATAGTGGGACCTATAGCATGGTTTCCCTCCTTCCATCAGCACGGCCAACCTCTTATGTAAGAAGCCAGACGAGTGAACTGGGCTGTGATGTTTCTCTCTCTCTCTTTTTTTCTTAACATGATGTTGGCTCTGGGATTCGCATGATGGCTGAGACAGGTACCGCAGTGACTAAGCGAGGAGGTGGTGAAGGGCAGGGCTTCTTCTTGCCTCCCCAGGGATATTTATCCTGTCAAAGCTGGGTAGTGGGGAAGAGGGGGAGATCATTGTAAACAGTTCATGCACTGGGTCAGGTGACCTTGGGCCAGTGGCTTAACCTCTCTGAGTCTCAGTTTCTATCTCTGTCCTGGGAACAAAAATCTGGCTCCATCCACCTTACAGGTTTGATTGGCAGCTGGGGTAACATGGTTTCCAGGACAGGATTTTGTAAAGGTTTTTACATTTATTTTATGTAAATGCAGGGATTGTTGCTGCCTCTTTATTCTGTCTCTCCAACGTCTACAGCAGAGCGAAGGCCCGACAGTGTACACAATTAAAATAATCTTAATGTTTTTCATTATGTTAGAGAAACAATAAATACTTTCTAAACCCAAGTGTGTGTGCATTTATGTGTAAAAGTCTTTCCCGCTATGTCTCAAGCAGCATGTATTTATTTTCTTAAAGTTGCTTTAATTTTCTCTTTTTGGTAGGTGCTAAACATAAATTGCACTTGATGAGAATATTATTTTTAATTGAATTTTAAGTTAATCATTGTTAAAATGGACCATATTAAAGCCATATTAAAAGGGCAATCATTTAACCCTTGTGTGGAATAATACAAGTGTGTGTCCACTGAACACAGGATTTTAGCATAAGATTCCATCAACAGCATTTGCTGTAGAGATGAATCATAATGTAACATTTCTGTTACATTCTGTGACTTATGGGCTGCTTATCATATATTTTTTTGCACCAATTAAAATATAAATACATGTACAGTCAATAATGGTGTGAGATTTTTAAAACTTGTCTTCTCACCTACTTTATCTGAAAACTTTACCTTTTTCTTAACAGCTGAACAGTTAAAATGGTGCATCTTTGAAATATTTTCTCCCCACCTAGAGTTGCTGTGATTTACCACAAAGATACAGAACATACTGAATTGAAACCTTGCTATGGTTGAACCAAATGTGTTTATGTAGAGTATCCCATGACAACAGACTTTGGTTAATTTTTCCCCCACACAAACCTGCCAAGAATTGACTTCCCCTACATGTGGGTGTATTTTGTTTTAAAATGAAGTTTAGCCTAAAGCTATTTAAAGTAATTGTCTTCTTTATCTGAAATGTTTTTAAATAGCTCTTTAAAGAGAGAGATTGTTGGGCTTTTTTTTTTTTCATTTGGATCTAATAGAAAGAGATTTTTTTCCTCTAGGATAATATTTGAATTTTGCCAGTATGTTCTGACTCATCCAGGGATGAATAGGTTGCCACATACAGGTTCACCTTTGTCACCGAGTCTTTCCCAAAATGGCTCATTTTGAGCATCCCTTTTGAACAGTGAAAGTGTTCTTAGCTCATTTGTCTTATCGTGGGTCAGGAATGCATTATGACCTTACTACTTCTTTGTTTCAGAGTGATCGTCTTCTGATCAAAGGAGGTAAAATTGTTAATGATGACCAGTCATTCTATGCAGACATATACATGGAAGATGGGTTGATCAAGTAAGTGTAACTCATCATCTTGACAAATTTGGGTACCTTGCAGTGTTCCTAAGCATTGTGTACAATTCAGACGCCTAGTATCAGCTCTAGTGACTTCAAAGAGAGACTAACTAATATCTGTTTAAACACAGCTTGATTGCTGGTAATTAGTGAATTTGAAAGCTCAGATTTAGGGAATTCAAAGCTACATTTAGATGCACACCCATTTCCTTATGTGTTATGTAATTGACTATTTTTAACCAATGTGACACAGCGTCTTCTTGTTGCCAAATACTTGGGTTATGATCCATTGACTATATTAAAGGTGTTCCTAGAATGTAGTTGTTGTGTGGGGAGGGTAGGACAGTCAAAGGACACAGATGCAAAATACAGCTTCATCTGTCATGATAGCACATCTGCTTTCTTAATCAAGAATCCAAATTTTGAGGGCCAAAGGGTACCCAATTAATTACTAGGCCACAGAGACAAATTACTGCCTCATTCAAGGCAATTTTAGGTTTCCTTCTTTAAGTATCAATGAACACAAATAGGACTGCCCTTGTGTTTACTGTGTATTGTGTTTCAAAGGAGAAAACAACAGAACAGTGATTGAATTAGGGTATTTTTGGACCCTAGAGGGTTAAGTGCTGTTGAAAACATCCCAGTATCCTCATGCCCTTCCAACTGGAACAGCTCACAGGGCTCTGGAGAAATAGCACATCTGTTTAAAGACAAACACTGCAGCAAATGACATCTTTTAAATAAGCAGCATTTATCAGTCCAGAGGAGTGGAAAAGTGTAGTGAACGGTTCTGTTGCCTGGAAACTCACACCCTGATTTATGATCCTAAAAGAGGTTTTAACATTTCAGCATTTAATGTTTTCTCCATGTGTGTTTGCTTGTGACAGTCTCAGCTCCAGGCTCTCAAATACTATGACTTTCATGTTCCATTTTCTCCCAACTGGAAAGCAGCATGATCTGGTCCGTAAGACTCTGGCGGAAGAGTGAATAAGCCCATGTGCTATTTTTAGTCATCACTAATTTGTTTTAGAACTTGACCAACTCCTTCGTGATTAGTTTTTCCTTTTCAAAAAACCGACAGAAAGATGTAGTAGAAGTATTTTTTTAAAAATGGGAAATGGAATTCATGTCACCCATGAATGAATATTAATTAATGCATATTAATGGTTTAATTTATATTCATTATTCATCATGAATGAATAATTTTCTACCTCTGTTATCTGAGTTGCTAATCCTATTTTTAAGTAGTTTCAATCATAGTGTTTGCTTTTTATAATAATAATGTTATTATTATTATTTTTGCTTTGTTTTGTTTTACTCCATACCCTTTTAATCATCATTTCTCTTTGTTGAAAAGGATATGGTGAAAATAAATGTAAAGTGAAAGCAGGTCTGGAGAAAACTGTTATAGGATAAGTAACTCAACTGGGTGTGTTATAAAGTATGGTGGTATTTTATGTAAATACCTTAGGGCTTTGTTATCCTTTGGTCATATGGGTTTTCTGGTAACTAAACCTTGAATCAGCCTCTGACACCTTATTTAAATTTTGTTTTCTAGTATGCTCTACATTGCTTCTTGTGGGTAGGGAGTAGAGTACAGACATTGTGAATAATAACAATAACAATAACCTGAAAAGTCTTTGGAATATAGAGAAGGAATGTTTATGGGCTTGGTGAAAGTGTCTGTCAGATGCTGTTTGATTTAGGACATTTCATTTACGATCATTATTGCCCACCCTGTTTATTTAGGCAAATAGGAGAAAACCTGATTGTGCCAGGAGGGGTGAAGACCATTGAAGCCCATTCCAGAATGGTGATCCCTGGAGGGATTGATGTCCATACCCGCTTCCAGATGCCTGATCAGGGGATGACCTCTGCTGATGACTTCTTTCAAGGCACCAAGGCAGCCCTGGCTGGAGGAACCACCATGATCAGTAAGACAGCTTTCAAAGCATATTCTTAGTGCCTGAGAACCATTATCATGTGAACATGAGCCTGTGTTGTTGATTCTTTCCTTCTGAAGGTTGCCAAACTGAACAGTGGATGGGTCTTCCAAGTAAGCGGAGTGATGGGGGCAGGCCAGCCTTAGGCTCATTTTCTGTCCAGCTCTAAGGTTCTTCAGTTGAACTTGAAAATTTCAGTAGGATAAAAAAAAAGTGGCTTCTTGCTTTCTCTGCCCTAGAGCTTTTTTGTCTTTCTTAGATTGAAAATGTGGTTTGATTGTGATCACTTTGAAAACAGCAGTCCTTGGAGTAATCTTCAGAGCTATCAGTTTTGAGCCTTTGCTCCTAAGTATTTGATTTTGACTTTTAAAGAATTCCTAAAGGGTGTATCTTTTTGGAATGAGGCCAGGGTACAGCAGATGAATTGTTGAACCAGGAACTTAATTCTACTGATAAGACCATCAAATGGAAGGATTACTTCCTGCTTGGGGTTTGACGTAAATGGAGTTGGGCAGTCCTGCTCAGAAAAGCACCTGCAGATATCAGTTGTTGTTAAGATTTGAAAATTGTTCTGCCTTGGACACCTTGGTGCCCCGTGAATATTGCTCCGTAGGATGTATGCTATTCATTCAGCCAAATCTAAAGTATGTTTCCTAACAAATGTGAAGCGTGCGTTTGTGAATGGTCAGTTTCCAGCATGCCTGTTTATTGTCCTTTTGACAAATATCATTTTGATTTTGAGGAGGTAGGCAAGTTGTACAGTGACCCACTAGACACATAATTTTTAAATTTTTACTTGTTCATTGAAGTGTAGTTGATTTACAAAGTTGTGTTAGTTTCAGGTGTACAGCAAAGTTATTCAGTTATATATCTGTCTATTCTTTTTCAGATTCTTTTCTATTATAGTTGGTACACGATAATAAATATAGTTCCCTGTGTTATACAGTCAGTCCTTGTTTATCTGTCTATTAATATATATATATAGTAGTGTGTATCTCTTAATGTCAAACTAGTAATTTTTCCCTCCCCCTGCTCCTTTCCTCTTTGGTAACCATAAATTTGTTTTCTATATCTGTAAGTCTGTTTATATTTTGCAAATAAGTTCATTTGTATCAGTTTTTAGATTCCACATATAAGCAGTATCATATGATATTTATCTTCTGTCTGACTTTCTTCACTTAGTATGGTCATCTCTAGGTCCATCCATGTTGCTGCAGTTGGCATTATTTCATTTTCTTTTTTTTTTTTTTAAAGATTTTATCCAGGAGTGAAAGCCAATATACAGTCTGTCTTAAAACCTTATAGTTCAGTTTAGAAGAGGGTAGGCTACAGTCCATGGGGTCGCTAAGAGTCGGCACGGCTGAGCGACTTCACTTTCACTTTTCCCTTTCATCCACTGGAGAAGGAAATGGCAACCCACTCCAGTGTTCTTGCCTAGAGAACTCCAGGGATGACGGAGCCTGGTGGGCTGCCGTCTATGGGGTCGCACAGAGTCGGACACGACTGAAGCGACTTAGCAGCAGCAGCAGCAGCAACGTAGAAAGAACTTAGTGCTTTATGCTGTAGAAAAACCTATCTTACTGGTTAGTTTTTGAATTGATGCTCTTTTTAATGTGTAGTTGCAGGGTCTGTTTCTGAGCTTCCTCTTGTCCTCCCTACCACCTGGCAGAACACTGCCAGCCCCTTCTAGTCCGAGCTCTTTGACTCTTTTAAATCAAGCATTCACCTTCTTGTGTCCTTTCTGGTCTTCTGGATGTCATCACTAACCAGAAAAAGCCTTTTTTTTTAAGCCTTACTTCTTTCTTACTGCACATGTTACCTCTTAACCTAGAGGGTACCATTCTTGTGGTTGGGGGTGGTGTGCACACACACCCTGGGACACTGGCCTAGTGTGGATGCCTGCTGCTTTGTCAGTGGTGTCTGTTAGGACTCACCAGCACCAGTGGGAATTTCCACACCTCCTCAAGGGCAGGCCGCAGAGCCACACTGGACCTTAGAGAAACAGACTCCTCGGGTGTCAGTCTGGAATACCAAGTCAAGGTTATAATCGGCCTCAGTTTGGAGTCCCTGTTGGGGCCCCGTGGGCCCCTGCCTTAGTCACAGATTGTTAGTAAGTCACAAATAATGCTTCCCTGGTGGCTCAGATGGTAAAGAATCTGCCAGCAATGCAGAAGACCCAGGTTCGGTCCCTGGGTTGGGAAGATCCCTTGGAGGAGGGCATGGCAACCCACCCCAGTATTCTGGAGAATTCCATGGATAGAGGAGCCTGGCAGGCTACAGTCCATGGGGTCACAAAGAGTCAGACACGACCAAGTGACTTTCATTTCACTTCAAGGGAGTGATCAGTGATGTCTGTCATTGGGCCCAGGGGCAACCCTAAGAGGTGCAAATATACCCAACGAGCAATCTGGAGATCTGGTCTACCTGCCACACCAACTTGCTATGTGACCTTGGGCGAATCATCTCAGTTCTTGCAGCTGCTCATCTGCACAGGGAAGGATTTGCACTAGAGGATCCTGGATGTCCTTTCCAGCTCCCACATTTGGCAGCTCACTGAGCTCAGAGACGGAGTTTGCCTCTAATCACAAGCACTTTGCTCCACAGGTCCGTCAACACTCTGCTTTCTCTCCGACTTACTTGAAAGACTCCATCCTGCTTTCTTGATTCTCCTCTTCACTCCTCACACTTGATCCGTTCTTTGGCTCCTTTCCTGCTTCTTGTCCTTTTCTTTCTTTGGCCATGCTATGTGGCATGTGGGATCTTAGTTCCCCGACCAGGGATTGAACCCGTGCCCCCTGCAGTAGAAGCGCAGAGTCTTAATCACTGGACCACCAGGGAAGTCCTCTTGTCTCTTTCTGCCTTCCCTCCCCCTTCACTCATGAGCACATCCCTTCCTGCTGACACCCTGACCTTCCCTTTGGCCTTCTTTCTCAGCGGCTGTGAGCATCGTTCCCTGACTTTCAAGGTGGGTTCCTTCTGTGGAGGGATGAGGGATGTCTCTGGAGTCCTGCCCCTGGACCACAGGCCCAGAATAGGCAGCAGATGGCCTTATTGTGGGTTGGAATGAAGAAGGGGGAAAAAATCTGACTGCCTGCCCCACTCAGTTGGGCAGAATGCAAGCATCTTTTAAGGCAGAATTGCTGGTGCAGTTAAAAAGTGGAGAGATTTAATGAGCAAATCTCAAAGAATGAAAGTAAGCAGAGATGGTGGGAATGTGGTCCCAAGTTGTCGCACTCCAAACTCCACTGCTTTGTATATCCTTAGAGAAATATTAACTGCTCCTGTAAGTGCCCACCCATGTTTACTGACCTGTATAGAATTAACATTGCCTGCCCTTCCCTCGGGAGACACGTGGTAATAATACAGATGAGGAAATCAGAATTATTTTTTTTTGCTTGCCGATTATGCATTCTGTATTGCTTCAAGTGAGTGAGTGGCTAGAGTGTGCTTTACAGTGGAGCCTTGCAAAGAGGAATAATAGTGAGACTTAGTGAGACTTTGTTGGTACCTGTGACCTGCTCTTTCAATGAGATTGTAGCTACTTTAATGAATATTGAGGCGAACACTAAATACTTCGGACACTTTGAAGAGTTTCAAGTGAAAACATAGAAATAAGCCATTGAAGGAAGTTGGTACCATGCCCCCCGTAACCCCTGTCTCCCATCTTTCTGCGTTGCTCCAAGTCATGTTGCTTGATGTGTCTTCACCTGCCACCTGCTGTGCATTTCTCAGGTCACAGGACCTGGAGGCTCCATTTATGTCAGAAAGGCACAGCCTGCAGTGCAAAATGCAGCCGAATAGTCCCAGTTTGGAAATGGAGGTGACACGTCAGTGGCAGAAAATAATATTATTGCCAGGAAACAGAGGCTGTCATTGAGAAATGTACAATGAGATCTTTGTAAGGGGCCCTCCATGCAGGGCAGAGGGAATGTCCTTTGCCCTTTCCGTCTGGTGATGGGTGGGCACAGGCTCTAGACACACACCCTGTAGGCGGCATCCAGACCAGCTGAGGGGTCATGGAGGTGGCAAGGGTGCTGCTTGTTGAAAGTGCTGCTGGCATCCTGGGGGCTCTGTGACCACCAGAGTTGTTCAGACCCCAGAGTCTCTAGCAAGCAGACAAGAACAGTTACCTCCATTTTATAGAGGGAAAGACCGAGGCCAGGGGGCAGGACGCTCACCCCATTCACCAGTGCAGGTTACAGGTGTGGGAGTGCACGCCTGCAACACCCGCCAGCTGTGTGACCTCTGCTTTAAGCCTCATCTGCAAAATGGAGATAGTTGTCACAGAGATGGACAGTGGAGGCATCAGAACAGGACCCGGCCCTCGGTTAGCACTCAGCTGCGGTGGTTATTATTGTTCCATCTCACCTCAGGTACCAGAAACCTCCCATCTGTACAGAGATGCCCTCTGGATCTCTACTCTCTGCAGAGCTAGAGGAAAGGGGCTCCAACTGGAGGAGGACCGACCTGACCATTTTCTGGGAGCGGGGTGTTCTCTAAGTGTGGTCAGCAGACTGGGTTCCCTGATGTGACTTGGGGTGCCTCTTAAAACATTCAGCTTCCTGAGCCCTACCCAGCCTCTTGACCTGGAGGGTGCTGAGGGGACCTGTGAATCTGTATTTGAATCTGGTGATTGTCACGTGAGCTTGGGGAGCTGTTGGAAAGTCGGGCTCTTGGAGGTCCACGCCAGATCTGCAGAGTCTAGATGCTAAGGATCTTGCCTTAGTCCTCAGGATGTTTGTTATGTGTTAACGGTTTGATCATGGCTCCTCTGCCTCCTTTGTCTTTATAAAAATTAATAAATTAATTTGTTTTTGGCTGCTCTGGGTCTTTGTTGCTGCACACAGGCTTCTCATTGTGGTTGCTTCTCTTGTTGCGTCTCTCGGGCTCTAGAGTACAGGCTCAGTAGTTGTGGCACATGGGCTTAGTTGTTCTGCAGCATGTAGGATCTTCCTGGACCAGAGATGAAATTTTTGTCTGCTGTTTTGGCAAGTGGAGTCTTAACCACTGATCCACCAGGGAAGCCCTGTCTCCTTCTTCTTCATCCCCCTCCGCCCCCTGCCGCCCCCAGCAGTGTCTTACTTCTGAGACACTTGCTCCACTGATGTGTGGCTGAATGAATGGATGAGTGATGGGATGAGCTTATTTGCTCATGGGACTTGGTTTCCTGCTTCATCTGAGTGTCATGCCAGTGGACTGAGAATCCTGGGGGTGGGGAGGAGGGTTTACACGTCTGGTGTTAACAGCGTTCACTGGTTGTGTTCATTCCCACTGAAACAGCTGTCTCTTTAGCACTGCCCTCATTTCTGTCACCTGCCCCTGGCCACTGCGGTCCAATCAACTGTTGGAATGGTTGGGGGAGGGAAGTTGGAGGGGAAAACCTGGAGCCTGAGCATCAGCCTGAGGTCGTGAATGGGGACTGCTCCTTCCATCTTTCGGAATGAAGTGGGGATGCTTGTCCTCTCATGAGGGAGCTTGCTCTCTGAGTGCACAGGGTGGTCCCTGAGAACCACAGAGGACTCAGCAGTCATCTCTGAAGCCCCTTGGCTTATCCAGCTCTTCCTAGAGAGCCGTGCCGGTGGAGGCAGAGGGCCTATATCAAGGTGAAGGGCCTTCCTGGACAGGTGTGGCTCGGAGCATCCCTGAGGCCCGTCCACTGCTGGTCATTTCTTCATCCACGTGGCGCTTGGGTTTGCTCCCTGCCTCTGACGGGTCCACGTGTGAACACACACATGCACAGGAATATGAATGCGTCTGTAATCCATACTTTGATTATTCCCTTTGCATCATTTCATTTGACTCGGCTTAGAAAGTGCTTACAGGAAAACCCAACCACATCAGACGAAAGTCTCTGAGTCCAGGACCTGAGTTGTCCCCACAACATCTGCCTGTGGGCTGGCAGTTAGAAAGCCACATTATCTGATGGGCTGTAGTCGTGGGTTCTTTCTGTCCGCTCCGCCTCGCATCCCCCGCAAGCACCATGTGGGTGAAAGTGTACATTTCACCTATGGACACGAGTGCCTTCTCCAAGCCGACGCCACGGAATGGGGCCAGCTCAGGTGTTGCTGTGCAAATCTTCTCCACGGATGGCTGGAACTGGAAGAACCCATGCACTCCCCGGGATATTTTGGCTTGACCACCTAATAACTGGTGCCAAGCAGAGCAGAGGAAAAGAGTGAAAAAGATGAAGCCTTCTGGAATGTAGCCCCCACTTCCTGAAGGGCTACCACACACATCCATAGATGCTGTTCTTGTGAAGGAGGCCATTCATGAGTTGAGCTCATAGCCCAGTGGGATTTAGAGTCTGTTAGCCCCTTCTGGGAGCTTCCCGGGTGGCTCAGTGGTAAAGAATCCGCCTACCAGTGCAGGAGATGCAGGAGATGCGAGTTTGACCTCTGGGTTGGGAAGATCCCCTGGAGGAGGAAATGGCAATCCACTCAGTATTCTTGTCTGGGAAATCCCATGGACAGAGAAACCTGATGGGCTGCAGTCCATAGGATCACAAAGAGTTGGACACGACTGAGCACACACACGGAGGCCCTTCTGGAAGCTGAGACAGTTCTGTTTGGGTCCCTAGACCCTATTTCATGGACATTGTGGCATTTACCCTAATCTATTCAGGGTGTGTTGCCTGGCCTCTGGCCCTAAGAGCTGGCAGTTACAGCTTTAGGAGTCACCCCAGGCCACAGAAGGGTGATGTTCATCTCTTAAGAAGGCATCTCCATCCTACGTGATCAGGTTTAACTCCAGTACACAGAGGGTGAAGAGTCCCATTACTGGTTGCTCCTAGAGCCTATTCTCTGACTTTCCATGGAGCAGGATATCCTGATGGTTGGGAATGTCCTGTTAGTCTTGTTGCCCAGAGTGACAGCTAGAACTAGGGGGTGTGGTTGGGAACATGCCCGTGATCGACTCCAGCAAGGTCTTCCTGACCTTTGATGAGAGGGACAGGCTTCCGACAGTCAGCATCACATGGGCTCAGGGTTCTGCATGGCTAGATAAGAGCCTGCCTGACACATATGTGTCCAAGGAGACCCTTGTTCCCTGTGCTGGCTGAGTGAGCTGGGCAGAGATTTCCGGAATGCATGGATCTGGAGCTATCCGTTACTCTATGACCCACAGCATCCATGGGAGCTGCCCATGCTGGCTGCCTGATAAACAGCAGCATGAATCTAGACCAAAGCCTTGACCCCATGGCTGCTTCTTCTCTTGGGATCTTTAGCATTGTTCTCTTCTCATGTGAGATCTGACATGGGAGCCCCTATGTGGCAGGTGAGACTGATGAAAGAGGGCAGCTGTTGGTCACTGGTGGGCCATGGGAGAACCCAGATCCTCTTCCACTTCTTCCTTCCCCTCCGTCTTGGCAGCTCCTCTGCCTCTGGGAAATCCTAGGTCTTGGGGAAGCACAGTTGGAAACCACCCCCCCTGCATTCCATCACTCCCCGACTCCTCCTGCTTACCTTCTCTCCAAAACCTGGCAATGTGACTGGTCCCTGGACAGCTTCAGTGCTGAGTTGTAGGGGAGAAGTCAGAAGTGATTAATAAGACGGGACATACCCACTTAGTCACTTAGAAAAACTAACCATGAGCTAAGTTTTCAGTGGTTTTCTTGAAGGCACCTTCTGTTCAAGACAGGAACTAGGACGGAGCAGCTGTTTCATCTCCCTGCCCAGATTGGCCCCGGACTGCTGTGCTTTTCATCAGAGTGTCTTTTCATAATAGGTGAACATTCTGGCTTTCTTTAAACGATTAATGGTACACGGTGTCTTAAAAGGATAAATGACTGTCATAGGCAGGGGTTGGCAGAAGGGTCTGCCTTTTTCTAACTGCCAGCCATCGCTCTGGTCTCTGATCACTCCACTGGGGGCCCTTTCCCTGGCTTTCCCCTTTCTCCTCTTTGAAAGGACTTCCTCGTTTCTTCTCGGGAAATGATTATTTTCCCTGGGCTTTGAGGGCTCTGCCTCCAACTGGCTGCTGTTGTTGGGTGAAGCCATTTACCCAAATTCCTTGCTTTTAGTCTGTCTGAACTGCCATGGTAATGACCCAGGGGAATGACAGTGAGTAGAAATTAGAGTTCTTTCTGGTTAACCCCTATGGGAGCCAGTGCTCTTTGAATGTGACTAAATGTTCCCCTAATGATAGGGAGGATGCCGCGGGGGTGGGGTCCCTGTGGCTGAGGCTGACTATTCTCTGAAGGGAAATTCTGCAATGAGCCAGTTGCAAACCTTGGCTGCACACTGGAATCCCCTGGGGAGTTTTCCCCAAGCCCAGAGACCAGAACTTCTGACTTGACTGTGCTAGGTAGGTGGTGGTGGTGGTTTAGTCTCTAAGTCATGTCCAACTCTTTGTGACCCCGTGGACTGCAGCCCACCAGGCTCCTCCTCCCATGGGATTTTTCCAGGCAAGAATACTGTTGTGGGTTGCCATTTCCTTCTCTAGGGGATCTTCCTGACCCAGGGATCGAACCTGAGTCTCCTGCACAGCAGGCAGATTCTTTACCACTGAGCCACCAGAAAAGCCCTCTAAGTAGGTAGGTTGGTAGTTTTAAAACTTCCAGTGCTGGCCAGGCTTAAGAGCCAAATCTAGGTGCCTAGTCCAGCAGTTGGATTTCTGCTGAAACTTAATGAAGATCTGCCAAGGTTTCCTAAAAGCTAGAGGTGCCTTCTACCCTCAGTTCTCTGCTGTTTCCTGGCCTCTTTGCCTAGGAGGGGGGGATTCCAATGGTGTGACCTGGAGTGGGTGGATCCTGTAGCTGGATACCCTTCAGACACTTAGGAAATGGGATGGGGCTGAGCTCAGGTCACTAAAAAGGGTCTCCTCCTTTGGGTGCTGTCCTTGGTGTCCTGGAAGGTTTTGTTTAGCTGATGCCTAGTAGGGCACTGGTAGGACTTTGCAGAATCCCATGGACAGAGGATCCTGGCAGTCTGCACTTCCTAGGATTGCACAGAGTCGGACATGACTGAAGTGATTTAGCACTCATGCACATGACTTGGAGTCAGGGCGGGTGAGAGATGATGGACAGTACAGCATGGGATGAGAGGGGATGCTGAAGGCAAAGTGGAGCTGGGATATGGACCGCCAGGCCCAGCCCTGTGGACCACCTGCTATGCTGGTTTCCCCGAGGAAACCCTACTGTCTTTAGGTTGAGTCAATAGTGTTTATGACCTAATCTCCCTCTAATGATAGGTCAGACCTGGAATCCTTCCCTGTGGAGAGCCTGTGAGAGAAAAATCAAAGGGGCCTGGTAATAACATAGAATCAGAGACTTTTAAGGCAAGCATTCATATGGTCTGTCTCAGCTCCTCTCTCTTTCTCTTAGCTGGGAGAAACTAGAGGATGTTCCAGAGGGTGAAATTGAAAAGAACAGGGCAGGCAGGGCTGGGAGAGGTCCAGCAATCAGAAGCCCAAAGTTTAATTTTCCCTTTCTGGTACTTTCTGTTTGAGTGTGATCTCATATATTTCTATGGCTTCCCTGGTGGCTCAGAAGGTAAAGAATCTGTGTGCAATGCAGGAGACCCGAGTTCGATCTCTGGGTCAGGAAGATCCCCTGGAGAAAGGAATAGCTACCCATTCCAGTATTCTTGCCTGGAGAATTCCATGGACAGAGGAGCCTGGTGGGCTACAGTCCATGGGGTCGGGAAGAGTCAGACACGACTGAGCGACTTTCACTCAGTATATTTCTAGATGTCAATTTCCATGTCTATAAGATGGAGGTAATAAATTCCTATTTCTTAGGGTTATATACAAGGTAAGTGAGACTGTGCTGTACCTGATTATTATGACACTTTTGGCACTTGTGTAAATTAGTGGATCAATGTTCAACGGGTCTGTCCACCTATCTAATCTATGATTTAGCCAGCATCTCTATTCTCTATCTAAATATCAATACCAATTGGGGCTTCCCAGGTGGTTCAGTGGTAAAAAATCTGCCTGCCAATGCAGGAGACATGGGTTTGGTCCCTGGGTCGGAAAGATCCTCTGGAGAAGGAAATGGCAACCCACACTAGTATTCTTGCCTGGAGAATCCCTTGGACAGAAGAACCTGGAGGGCTACAGTCCATTGGGTTGCAAAGAGCCACACGTGCCCGAGAGACAGATGACATGGGATCTAAGCTAGCATCATCTGTCATTTTTCTTATATATCTAGCTGTTTCTTATCTATATAAATCAATATCATCTGTTTAATCCATCTATCTAATCTGATATCTCAGCATTCAAAAAGCAAGATCATGACATCCAGTCCCATCACATGTCAAATAGATGGGAAAAAAGTGTAAACAGTGGCAGATTTTGTCTTCTAGGGCTCCAAAATCACTGCAGAGGGTGACTGCAACCATGAAATTCAAGGATGTTTGCTCCTTGGAAGAAAAGCTATGACAAAACTAGATAGAGTTTTAAAAAGCAGAGACATTGCTTTGCCAACAAAGCTCCGTAAAGTCAAAGCTATGGTTTTTCTAGTCGTCATGTATGGATGTTTGAGTTGGACCATAAAGAAAGCTGAGCGCCAAAGAATTGATGCTTTGAACTGTGGTGCTGGAGAAGACTTTTGAGAGTCCCTTGGACTGCAAGGATATCAAATCAGTCAATCCTAAAGGAAGTCAATCCTGAATATTCATTGGAAGGACTGATGCTGAAGCTGAAGCTCCAATACTTTGGCCACCTGATGTGAAGAGCTGACTCAATGGAAAAGACCCTGATGCTGGGAAAGATTGAGGGCAGGAGAAGGGGACGACATGGGGCAGGATGAGATGGTTGGATGGCGTCACTAATTCAAAGGACATGAATTTGAGCAAACTCTGGGAGATAGTGAAGGACAGGGAAGCCTGGTGTGCTGTAGTCTGTTGGGTCGCAAAGAGTCAGATATGACTTAACTATTGAATAACAGTCTCTCTGCTACTGTTCATCTCTCTTGATCCAAGGATGCAGTCATGTACCAGCTGATTCCAGATGGGTTATTGCCCTTTCCTGCCACTCGGGGGGATCAGAGAGAAATTCAAGCTTAATCTTCACCCCATGTTAATGGAATTCATATTTCCAACACAGCAGGAGAAACCATCATCTATAAAAAGCCCTTTAAAATGACTTGTTACACACAAAATTTTTTTTTCACTTTCTTTTTTTTTTTCCCCTCTGAATAATCGCTGAAAGAATTTGGGGCTTAATTTTCTTGACAATTCATTTGACCCCACAGATGCAAAGCAATGTCATCAACAAGCGGCTCATCCAGTGTATAACTCTTGCTAGATTTGACTTTTTAGCCAAAAAAGGAATTCAAATGGGGCCAATTTTATAATGGGTTGTTATCGTGCTGTTGAGCGCCTGGACCCCTCGTTTTTTTGTGGTGGATTCATGCAAGGAGGTCTGCATTCCCTTGCACAAGCATCACCCTTCCCATAGCCTCGAGGCTTGCTAGGCTTCCAGTGCGTGGCCTCGGGTCAGGCCTCTGGCAGTGCTGGTGACAAATTCTTCTCTAGGGGCTGTTTTGGCAAAGGAGCTTTTAGCCTTAGAGGGCCTCACACTCAGAGACGCGTGGCATAAGAGTCCTGTGGGACTCAGAGCTTGCTCCTCTCTGGCAGACTGGCCAGGGACCCGATCCTCTCTGCGGGATCAAATGAAGGGACTGTGTCAGACCCCTCAGAGGTGACAGCATTGGGCCCTGACGGTTGGTGCTTGGTATTTTTTTATTTCTAATGTATTAAAATGTGTTTAAGAAACACAAAGTGTTTTTTTTTTTTAATTTTATTTTATTGAAATATACTTGCTTTACAGACTTGTTAGTTTCAGGTGTATAGCACAGTGACTCAGCTATACACACACACACACACACGCATTCTTTTTCACATTTCTTTCCCTTATAGGCCACTATAAAATACTGAGTATAATTCCTTGTGCTATATACAATAGGTCCTTGTTGGTTTATCTATTTTATATATGTGCTTTCGTGCTCAGTCGCTTCAGTTGTGCCCGACTGTTGCCCGCCAGCCTCCTCTATCCATGGGACTTCCCAGGCAGGAATACTGGAGTGGGTTGCCATTTCCTTCTCTAGGGGATCTTCCCAACCCAGGGATCAAACCCATGTCTCCTGCGTCTAATGCATTGGCAGGCAAATTCTTTACCCACTGAGCCACTGGGAAAGCCCCATTTTATATATCTCAGTGTGTATATATTAACCGAACCTCCTAATTTATCCCTCCCCACGCTTTCCCCTTTGGTAACCATGAATTGGTTTTCCATGTCTGTGTATTTATTTCTGTTTTAGAAATTAGTTCATTTGTATCTTTTTTAAAAAAAGATTCCACATATAAGTGAAATCATATATTTGTCTTTCTCTGTGTGGCTTATTTCACTTAGTATAATAATCTCTAGGTCCATCCATGTTGTCCATCCAGGCAGACAACGCTTTTTCTTCGACGTTCGCTTCTGCTTCTTTCATTCAGCTGGGAATCTTTATTATTGTCATTTATTTTTTGCTTTGGCTTATTAGCTCCACAAATCATGGAGGTAGGAAAAAATGGCAGAACAGATGCCTAGTTAAAGCAAAAAGAGAGTTTAGCTAGAAAACTATGTCCTGAGGGATTGGCAGATAATTTGGGGGTCGCTCTGAGCCCGGTTCCCTCATGGCTTCCCTGGTGACTCAGTCAGTAAAGAATATGCCTGCAATGCAGGAGACCCAGATTTGACCCCTTGGTCAGGAAGATCCCCTGGAGAGGGAATGGCAACCCACTCCAATATTCTTGCCTGGAAAATCCCATGGACAAAGGAGCCTGGCGGGCTATGGTCCATGGGGTTGCAAAGAGTTGGACATAACTGAGCGACTTTCACTTCACTTCACTTCACTGAGCCCTTTGGAGGGGGGTGGACTCTGTATTTTGGAGACAGTGAAATTTTTGCTTCAGAGTTAAATGCAAGCCCCACAGAGTATCCCAACAACAGGCTCAGAACTGGTGGTGTGTTTTAGTGGCTTTTAACATAATTAGATGGGGGCTTCAGCCCTGTGGGTAGAAGGGGTATTTAAGTTATTGTCCAAATTGGATGCACTTTTGAGAGTGAAAAGGCTGCTACTAACTGTTATGCCTGGTGAGTTACAGTCCGTGAGGTCACAAAGAGTTGGACATGACTGAGCGACAGAACAGCAACAATTGTTATGCCAGGACAACAGCGTAAAGTAGGCTGCCCAGGTACACCCCAATATGCGTCACTCTTCCTCCAAAGGGCTTGCATGGAGTTCTCTTGTCCTCTGAAGGGGAATGACCCAGGAGCTGCTCTCTAGACCCATGCACCAACCTGCAAGGAATTGTAGCAGGGAGCTGCGTGGTTCCATCCTTAGCACAAGATACAGTAGAAGAAGGTGAGATGATTTGGAAGGAACAGAAAACGGATACTGTTTATTGGAGTCTGTGCCCCAGTGAGAACCCTGTACACAGCATTTCTTTTCTCTTTTTTTTAAAGCCTACAGCACCTGGTATTCCCAGGTGGTCTCCCATCCAAGTACTAACCAGGCCCGACCCTGCTTAGTTTCCGAGATCAGACGAGATCTGGTGCGTTCAGCGTGGTATGGCCGTAGACTGTACACAGCATTTCTAATCCTTACATCTACCCTGAAGATAACTGGGCTTGTCTTCATGCTGTGGGGCTTCCCAGGTGGCTCAGTGGTAAGGATTTCGGATGCTAGTGCAGGACATGCAGGAGACGCAGGTTCGATCCCTGGGTCGGGAAGATCCTCTGGAAGAGGAAATGGCAACCCACTCCAGTATTCCTGCCTGGGAAATCCCATGGACAAAGGAGCCTGGTGGGCTACAGCCCATGGGGTCACAAAGAGTTGGATGCGACTGAGCATGCACGTACACATCCTCATGCTGTAAATGAGGAATGGGAAGTCCAGAGAAGCCAGGTGACTTGCCTAAAGCCACAGAGCTTGCCCGTGTTAGGGCTGGGCTCTTGGCACTCTTGGACCACAGAATAAAGAGCATTGCTTGCTTTTGAAGAGTCAAAGAGCGTGCTTACGGGAATTCTCTGGCGCCCCAGTGGTTAGTGCGTGTCACTTCAGTTGTGTCTGACTCTCTTTTGACTCCACGGACTGTAGCCTGCCAATCAGGCTCCTCTGTCCACGGGATTCTCCAGGCAAGAATACTGGGGTGGGTTGCCATACCCTCCTCCAAGGGATCTTCCCAACTCAGGGATTGAACCCGCATCTGTTACGTCTCCTGCATTGGCAGGTGGATTCTTTACCACTAGCACCACCTGGGAAGCTCCCAGTGGTTAGTACTCTGTGCTTTCATTGTGGAGGGTGTGGGTTCAATCCCTGGTCAGTAAACTAAGATCCTGCAAGCTACACTGCGTGGCCAAACCAACAAATGAAAACAAACCAAAAATCCAGCTCCTCCCAAAACAAAGAGTGTGCTCACCAATACTGCTGTGTGCCCGGTATCTGGATGCTTCACAAACATCCTGGATGCAGTGCCCACCTGCAGTTTGTGACGGGGCATTGGGCTGCCCGGTCCCCAAGGAACAGAAGGATCCTTTGATCCAGCTTTTATGTAGAAGTCATTTTTCTGTGATATGAGGGGAGAACTAGTGATCAGCTAGTGACCGTCTGTCACCGAGCGGGAGGCTGCGTTCAGCAGGGGAAGATGCTCACCGAGATGGTGGTGTGCCGAGCATCTCTGGTCTCCCAACAGAAGCACAGGATGGATGCCTTAGATGTCCCCCTGCATCCCAGGAGGGATTTGGAGAGCAACCAGGGGGAGTGACTCATGCTGTGCATTCATCAACTGAACTTAATCCCTCTTCTGGAGCCCAGGAACCCTTCTCTGTGCACAGCCAGATGGCAGCACGCAAGCCGCTTCAAAGGTCTCCTCGCCCTTGCCTGGGCCCCGTCTCTCCCCATTTCTCAGAATCACTTTGGCTCGGCTCCCACTTGCAAGGGTCATAAGGCTCAGCCCTTCACAAGTCTGGCTGGGGAACACCTCGGGCACATGGCATTTTTTGAGGAGGAGCAGGAACAGGGAAGATCAAACAGTTTCTCAGACTTGGGGTTGCTGCTCTCTGCATTGTTTTTTCCCTTATGGAGATCCTCTAAAGAGAAGCATGAGGTCTAATGGAAAGAATGTGAGGCCTCAACTTCTTGATGACACGTCTTCACAGAGCCAGGAATCAGGAGACCTTAACTCGGGTCTTGACCCTCTGCTTATTAGCTCAGGCAAGTCACCCCACGTTTCTGTCTTGGTTTTGTCAGTTGTCAAAAGGGCCAGGATCAGCTGGTCTTGCCTAATAGGGTTGCTGTAAGGATTTTGTGAGATGGCAGGTGTGACATGGCTTGGGCAGGTTCTATAGGAGGGGAGTAGGCCCTGCAGTCCAGTGTTTTTAAAATTTAATTTTATTTTGGCTGAGCCGGATCTTACTTGATGCATGTGGGATCTTTAATTGCAGTGTGTGTGATCTCGTTTCCTGACCAGGGGTCGAACCCATGCCTTCCGCATTGAGAACTCAGAGTCTTAACCATTGGACCACCAAGGAAGTCCCTGCAGCCCATTTTTGCTCCTGACAGTCAAAATTTTTTTTATTTTAAGAACATTTATTTGGCTGCACTGGGTCTTTGTTGTAACATGCAGGGTCTTTGTTGATGCATGGAAGATCTAGTATCCTGACCAGGGATTGAACCTAGGCCTCCTGTAATGGAAGCTCAGTCTTAGTCACTGGGCCACCAGGAAAGTCCAGTCAAAACCCTTTATCATGACACCTGGATCCCGAGATGTTTGAAGGGCTAACTTTGCTTCCTGGCGGCAATTGGCTTTAGCAGTCATTTCTCATTTTATTATACACCTCTCGTCTTATTCTTCTTTCATTGAGACTCAATTAAAATGGGCAGTGTAGCTCTGACATGACATTTCCTTGGGCATTACAGAGGTACCTCTTTACCATCACCCAGATTTCTTTCCTGGCTGAAAGCATTCAGCTCTATTTATTGGAGAGTTCTGCCACCCCCTCCCCAAGAAAACATACTTTCCATCTGAGTTTGGAAAAGGAAGATTTTCTTTGCTGAGTTTTGTATCCTGCTTAGTGGGATATTCAGAATATCGGATCATTTTCTCTCTTTTTAAAAAATTAAAGAAATGAATTAATTTTTGCCTGCGCTGGGTCTTTGTTGCTGCGCTCGGGCTTTTCTCTAGTTGGGGGTGAGTGGGGGCTACTCTGTAATTTTGGTGCGTGGGCTTCTCATTGTGGTAACTTCTCTTGTTGCCGAGAACAGGCTTAGTTGTTGTGCACAGGCACATGGACTATTCCTTGGAACCTGTGTCCCTGTGTCAGCAGGCAGATTCTTAACCACTGGATCACTAGGGAAATCCTAAAGTGTTTTTTTTAATGTGGAGCATTTTTAAGGTCTTTATTGAATTTGTTACAATATCGCTTCTGTTGTTTCATATTTTGATTTTTTTTTTTTTTGGCGGCATGGCATGTGGCATCTTATTAGCTCCCTGACCAGGGATCGAACCTGTACCCTCTGCATTAAAAGGCAAAGTCTTAACCACTGGACCACTAGGGAAGTCCCATGTTCTCTTTTTATAGTTTAGGGAAAGGTGCTTTTAATTGATGGTTGGCTCAAAGGGCAGGTAAAGCCTCAACATCAAAATCTCTGTTGCTAGGGGATGGACACCTGACCCCAGGCTCTAGGTGCGGGTTGTGTCTGGGACGTAGAGGTGATTTATTGCAGTCTCCTCATTTTGCAGCTGGAACACTGAGGCCCGGGGCTTTCTCCAGGTCTGTGCCCTTTCTCCATAGGGCACACTTATGTCTGTAGCTGGTGCTGCTTCTGTGCGTTTTAGCCCCCTACCGACAGTGAGTGCTGGTAACGGCAAGAGAAGCTTTCCCATTGCACAGACACGCGTCTCTAATAGTAAGCTTACTTTCCAGAGGATAACGGAAAATGGTCTTGCCGTCCCACTTTGAAATGTGAGTTTTCATTGAATGACAAGGCCTCTTAATGAAAGACAAACTGGAAAAGTTGATCAATAAAAGGCAATAGGTTCTGCTACATCAGGAGGTGGAAGGCTCTCTCTCATCTGTATTTTCTGAGTCCTTTGGCATGTGCGGATATGGGCTTTTGTTCTGTTAGAGTCAGGGGATCCAGAAGTCACATGCTATGAGACATTTCTGCCTCTCTGACATAAATCCTCTCTTTCCGCTGTCTCATTGCCAGTTGAAGATGTCCTCTAGCGACTGATAGCTTTTCCATCCATGATTCTGCCAGAAGATGTTATTTTCCTGATTACCTTCCCTCCTCATGGATTGGCTTGGCCTTGTCTTTTCCTCATTCTTTTTGTCTTTAAGGCAATTTGCAAAAAGACAGTCTATTCTTATTTTTTCTTCTTAGGAATTGAATCAAGAGGAGATGCTCAGTAACTGGAGTCTCATCAGTTTAGGCTTCATTCACTTATTCTGTCATTATTTATGTATGAATAAATGTATTGACTTACACACACTGTATTGGCTCTTTAAAAATTAAAAATATATATAATTTATTTACCATAAAATTCACTCTTTTAAAGTGTACAAATTTTTTGGGGGGGGGGTATTCATAGAATTGTGCAAGCATCACTCCTATCTAATTTCAGAACTTTCTTTGTTGTTGTTGTTCAGTCATTCAGTCATGTCTGACTCTTTGCGACCCCATGGACTGTAACCCGCCAGGCTCCTCTGTCAGTGGGATTTCCCAGGCAAGAATACTGGAGCGGGTTGCTATTTCCTTCTCCAGAGGATCTCCTTGACCCAGGGATTGAACCTGAGTCTCCTGCATTGCCAGCAGATTCTTTACTACTTGAGCCACCAGGGAAGCCCTTAGAACATTCTTACTATTCCTCAAAGAAGCTCCATATCAATTAGCAGTTACTTGTAATTTCCCAGACCATGGCAAAAACTAAAACAGAAAGTTCTCTGCTGATTTGGCTACTCTAGACATTTCGTAGAAATGGAATCATACAATGTGTGGTCTTTTGTGTCTGGCTTCTTTCCCTTAGCATGATGTCTTCAAGATGCATGTTGTCAAATGTATCAGTACCTTATTCCTTCTTATGGACAAATAATATGTCGTAGAATATACTACATTTTGCTTATCCATTGATCTGTGGATGGATTTAAGGCTGTTTCCACTTTTTGGCTTTTCTGAATGAATATTATCACTTGTAGGCAAGTTTTTATGTGAACATATATTTTCCTTTCCCTTGGGTATATATGCAGGAGCAGAATTGCTGGCTCACATGGTAATTCTGTCTTTAAATTTTTGAGGAACTGTCAAACTGTTTTCTCAAAGTGACATTTTACATTCTGACCAACAGCATCCAAGGGCCCCAATTTCTCCATATCTTCACCAACCCCTATTGCTTTCTTTTTAGGATTACAGCCATCCCTAGGGTTGTGAGGTGGTATCTCATCGTGGTTTTGACTCTAGGCTTTATTATAAAGCCAGTCCACTTGTTCATGGACCTTTAGTCACACTTTCTTGACCCACGATGTGAGAACTTGGTTTTGAGTGTATTTTCATAACTCTGCATGGGGACATCAGATGTGAAAAGTATAAAGATGTTCCTAGAGATGAGCAAGAATAATTGAAACTAGGGATGTCCCAGATAAACAGGCTTCCCTGATGGCTCAGCAGGAGACGTGGACTGGATCCCTGGGTCGGGAAGATCTCCTGAAGGAGGCCATGACAACCCACTCCAGTATTCTGGCCTGGAGAATCTCATGTACTGAGGAGCCTGGTGGGCTACAGTTCATGAGGTCGCAAAGAGTCGAACATGACTGAGCAACTAAGCATGCATGCATGCAGAAAAACAGGGCTCTCTGTCCTCACCCATGATAGTCCCAGAAATCCTCACTCTGGGGTTCACTGTCCCTGGCTGGCTGGAATGGCCACTTTCTTTCCTTTCAGACCCCTCTCTGCCCCACCAGATGTACTGCTGTGTCACCATGGGTCCCAGAGTGGGTCCTGTTTCGCTGTCTTTTATGAATACCCTTTATTCTGCTTGGGCTTCCCTGGTAGCTCAGTCAGTAAAGAATCTCACTGCAGTACAGGAGACCCGGGTTCAATCACTGGGCCGGGAAGATCCCCTGGAGAAGGAAATAGCAAACCACTCCAGTATCCTTGCCTGGAAAGTCCCTTGGACAGAGGATCCTGGTGGGTTGCAGTCCCTGGGTTGCAGAGAGTCGGATACGACTGAATGATTTCACAGTGTTTATTCTGCTTTATGGTGGGGTGGGCAGGTAAGAGGTCTTGTGCCAGGGAGGTAACTTGGCCGAGGCCTTGTAGCCTCTTTGCTCCAGTGTCCTTCTCTCTGACACCTTCTGTAGACTTCCAGGCCAGGGCAGTCTTTGCTGCGGACTGGAGATCTCCCAGGCTAGTCTGTGCCTGCCTCAGATGGACATCTCCCCTTTCCATAGGCCAGCGTAATAAAACTAATCACATCCTGCATCTGTTGCTCACAGTCTTTACTCAGGGTTGCTTTCTGCCTCTGTAAGATCAGTTGTTGTTGTTCAGTCACTCAGTCATGTCTGACTCTTTGCAATCCCACGGACTGCAGCATGCCAGACTTCCCTGTCCTTCACTATCTCCTGGAGTTTGCTCAAACTTATGTCCATTGAGTCGGTGATGACATCCAACTGTCTCATCCTCTGCTGTCCCCTTCTCCTGCCTTCTATCTTTCTCAGCATCAGGGTCTTTTCTAATGAGTCAGCTCTTCACATCAGGTGGCCAAATTATTGGAGTTTCAGCTTCAGCATCAGTCCTTCTAATGAATATTCAGGATTGATTTCCTTTAGGATTGACTGGTTTGATCAAGAGGGTGGGAAATAGCCCCAACTTCTGAGGAAATTGCAGAATAGAGAGGTTAAGTGACTTTCCCAAATCCACCCAACTAATATGAAGCTAAATGACAAGTCAGACCCTGGTCATCTGGATCTCTGGTCAGCTCCTGTCCTGCTTGGCATAATGCTGTGGTCATCAGGTGTGATGCATGGTTTGAGTGCATGCTCTGGATCTCAGATGACTCCATCATCGCTTTCTGGATGATTCTGATGTCACAGTGATGAACACCTCATAAAACTGTGAACTGAGAACGGTGCTGGGTGGCTGGGGCTGCATTGATGTGGGTGGAGGGAAAGATAATAGCCCGGAAGGATGTGGTCCTTCCCAGTGCCATTTCAGTATTACTCTGTGTAATCTCTGTGGTTTCCTCCGTTATGAAACCCTGTTCATTCATCCATCAAGTCATTTACACATTCATGGTCTTTATTAGGCCACTTAGTAGGTCTTGGTCTAGCCATTAGGACTGCAGATATGGGCTCTATTCTGTTCTATTGCTGCCTACTGAGGAGACCCACAAAGAAAGGATAACAATAAAATGTGATCATTTGAATTTTTAAAATAAAAAAAAACTTTTTTTGGCTGTACTTCACGACTTGTGGGATCTTAACTCCCTAACCAGGGATTGAACCTGTGACCTCGGCAATGAAAGTGTGGACTCTTAACCACTGGACTTTTGGGGAATTCCCAAAATGTGATCATTTTTAGACGAAGGTTCAGGGGCAACAGAGAAGAAGAAATCTTTAAAATGGGCCAGAGATGGTTATGGAAAGGCTTCCCCAAATAAGGCCAAGACTTGGATGAAGGCACTGAAGGCTGACCAAGATTCTATCCTGGAGTCTGATTGTGGGGTGGGCATTAGGAGGAGGTGTCCAATTAAAAGAGAGGCATGGGTGAGTGGATTGAGGCATGTGGAGTTTGGTAAATAAGAGTGTGGAATGCTTTAGAATTTACAAGTATATCAGTTTCGCTGGGTATATATATATTACCCTGATGAGTAAGGGGCCAGAATGCCAGTTGTTATCACTGTTATTTAACATTGTCCTGGAAGTCTTAGTCAATGTAAGGTGACAGGAAAAATAAGAAGTAACACTGTTGGAAAGCAAAAACCAAATGATTGGTATTTGTTAGGTGGTTTACCTTAAATACTTAAAGGAATTAACTGAAGAAGATAATTGGCTCTAAGAAAAAAGTTTATTAAGATGACTGAGTATAGAAATATATTATTAAAAATGAATAGCTTTGCCATATGCCAGAAAGAGCCAATTGGAAAATATAATTTAAAAATCCCATTCACAATAGCAACACAAAATATAAAGTAACCAAGAATCACGAGAATACATTTGTATGTTTTGGACCCAAGAAAAGACTTTAATCAATTAAAAAAGTGCTATGTTAATGAATAGAAAGACCTAATACTCTGAAGAAGCAGATTATTTAGAGATTAATTATAAATTCAATGTGATTCCAACCAAAACTCAAAAAAGTGGGTTTTTTCTTTCTTTTTTTGGACACCTGACAGAATCTGAAGTTCTGGTGGAAGAATCAATAGGTAATAAGAACTAAGAGAAATTTGTTAAAAGCATAAGGAAGGAAAGGATGAGACCACTAGATATTTTAAAAATATAATAATTTAGGTGGCATGGTACTAGCTCCAGAAGAGACACATACATCAATAGGAAAAAATAGAAAATCCTTAAGGGCCAACTGTGTTTAAGTATTTGGTGTATGAAAAAAATAACATTTCTAACTCATAGTGGAATGATAACATAGTTACAGTATTATGCTGAGATAGTTAACTATTTGAAAAACAAAGAAAAGTAAACTCCTTACCTCAAATCATATGCCAAAATACCTTCCAAATGGGTTAAAGTTAAATTTCAACAACAAAGTCAAAAGAGAACCAGAAAAAAAATATAATCAAAGGGTCATAGAAGGTATTTCATCAAAGGTAGAAATCAGAAAAGATGGTGACACTGGACTACACAGAAATTAAAACCCCCATCACAGTAAAATAATTAAAAGAAAAACAAGAAGTAGGAAATTTTATTTGCAGTATACGACACAGAGCTGATAATATTTAAAATATGAAATCGTAACATTTTAATGAAAGATGCTTTAATAGTGAAGTTAAAGGATGCAAACAAGGTATTCACAAAAGAAAAATAAGTCTACTATTAAACTTAAGCGGAAATATTCGTGTGGGTGAGTAATGAAAGAAATACAAGTTAACTTAGCAATGAGCTAAGTTTTTGTCTACTAAATTTTCAGTGTTTCCATGAAATGGGCCTCATAGACTGCTGATAGGTATTTACACTGGGATGACCTATGTGGGGGGCAGTAAGACACTAGTTAACAGGAACTTTAAAATTGTAGTAGCATCAACACATATACACTACCATGCATAAGATAAATAGGTAATGAGAAGCTGCTGTATAGCACAGGGAACTCAGCTTGGTGATCTGTGATGACCTAGATGGGAGGGATGGGGGTGGGTGGGAAAGAGGCTCAAGAGGGAGGGAATATTTGTATATATATATAGCTGATTCACAGTGTTATAAAACAATTATGCTCAATTAAAAAATAAATTTAAAAAAGAAAGAGTTTATGAAGAAAAAATATTCATACCCCTTGATCCTGGATAATCTATGTGCAAACATTTAGTCCTAAGGATGTTCACTGCAACTGTGAGAAAAAATTAGAAACAACCTAAGTGACCAAAATAAGTGATTGATGAAGTAAATTATGGCCACTTCTAGAATAAAATGGTGTGGAGTCATAAAAAACACTGTAGAAAATATTTATTAATATGAATATGTTCACAGTGTATTGATGGAAAAAAGCAGGGCTTGATTATGTGTCCAATTTGAATTTACCTTTTTTTTTAGAGAAAAGCTTTATTGAAGTGTAATTTAAACTATAAAATTATATTATTTTCATAAAGAATATATATATATATGTATAGTGGGTAGGAAAAAAGATTGCATAGGCATACATCAGCATATTAATAGTGATTTTCTTTGAATGATGGAATAATAAAATTTTTCCTTTAATTTTTTGGCATGTAAGTGCTTTCACACTTAAAGGAATTTTATAAAAAGCAAATTCCCTTGAGGTTATCATTTTCTTCTGGGTTACTGTCTCTTACCCTTGTCATTCCTGGGAAGGAAGAAAATATAATGTGAGGAAGTGCTTAAGTTTATGTATAGTCGTGCAGGGGTGTTTATGTAGTGCCCAAACTCTCCACCATCCACACAGTTATAAAGTGTCATGGAAGCTCCCTGAACAGCTGGGTCTCTTATCCAGCTTAGATCTTGTTGTCCAGATACACTGGCTGCTAGTCAGAGTCTTCTTAATCAACAAGAAGAAAAAAGACCCATTGATCTGCCAGCCCTCAGCCCGAGATGGGCAGCACATCATGGTATGTGGTTCAGGCTGCAGAGATGTTATGCTATGTTTTTGAATCCAGTCCAGATTCCTAGGAGGAAAACACCCGTCAATTATGCTGGCTCTAGATAGATCCCAGTCAACACATGACATCATCAACTCTTCCTTCCCTGGCCGCCTTTATTTGGAGGGGATGCAAGGAGAATTGTGCAACGTTGGGATAAACAGAATAGAGCGCGGATCCCCTGTGCTTTTGTTTCTGGGTTGAACTCCAGCCTGGTTGCCACTGTTTTCTTTATTATACACAGCGAGTCTGTCACAGCAGTTTTGTACAAGTGTGTTAGTCGCTCAGTTGTGTTTGACTCTGCAACCCCATGGACTGTAGCTCATCAGGCTCCTCTGTCCGTGGGATTCTCTGGGCAAGAATACTGGAGTGGGTTGCCATGCCCTTCTTTGAACAAGCTTTGTACAAGGGAGGAATTGTGTGGTTGCTAATTAGAGCCCCATGTTTACAACAGTTCTTGTTTGAACTAGGTGCTCTCGTCCTTATTATGTTATTTGATGGGTGGCCACATGTGATGTCCTGAATTGCAGTAGGTATGACCTTCACTCTACTGTGGTCTGTATTTTCAGAGAAAGATGACTGTCATGAGATCCTAGGGTGTGGCTGATTATCTCCTTTGATAGGAATGTAAATGTGACCCTGTTTGATGAAGGGGCTTGCTATCCTTTCCTGTTACTGACAGTGACCTTGGGCCGGAGCGTTTCGATATAGCTCTTCACATTACGTATGTCAGTCTGTGTGTTTCATTAGGAAGCTGTAAGCCCTTGAGTTTCTGGTCAGTTTCCCTTCCCCACAAGGATCCAGCAGGAAGGAAAACAGACAGATGCAATCTTTGCACGTGAAAGCCTTGTGGTGTGACTTTTATTTTTTCGTGATGTTCCGCACAGCCCTGTAATCTCTTATTTTTGGCAGGCGGGCCCTGAATCTGTGGTCGCGTAGTCCCAGGCAACCAAAGGCTGAGACAAACAGAGGAAGTGTCATTACTCACATGTTTCCCCCGCCACCTCATCTTGGCCCGACACGGCCAGTGGCTACCCGCTCTTTGAGGTGGAGCTCCTCAGAGCTGAGTCTGACCCAGCCCCACACGGGGTCCCTTTCGGTTGTCTCCCCCCAGCCCCTAGGGTCCCCGTCCCTCATTAGTTTCTTGCATGCTTTTCATCATTTGTTTGTAGTCTGGAATTTATTTATGGCAGACTTTGTGGTGAAAACTGGGAAGTCTCTTTGCGGGGCAAGAATAGAGAACGCAGATGTAGAGAACAGACTTGTGGACACAGCGGGGGATGGAGAGGGTGGGATGAATTGAGAGAGAAGCATTGAAATATATACACTACTATATGTAAAATAGCTAGCTAGTGGGAAGCTGCTGTATAACACAGGGAGCTCAACCCAGTGCTCCGTGATGACCTAGAGGGGTGGTGGGAGGTAGTTTCAAGAGGATGTGGACATATGTATACTTAACAGCTGATTCACTTTGATGTATGGCAGAAACCAACACAACATTGTAAAGTAATTATCCTCCAATTAAAAAAAAAATAATTAAGAAGTCTCTTCCATTTTCTTAAAGCAGCCTGGAGGCCACAGGAATTAGAGTAGGGAGCTCGCCTCCTACCCTTCTGCCCCCATCACAGGCATGTAGGCACATACGCATATGTGCATACACATACAGAGAAGCAGCACACATGCACGGGTGCACACATACACAAGCGGCATACACAAATGTGTGCACACACACAAGCAGGGACACACGTGTGTGCACACACATGCAGGTGCACACGCGAGTATACACACACTCATGCACACACATACCTTCTGGTCGTCATCCTAGTACCCAGGGCCTTGTGTCTGGTAAAGTATGCTGATGGAAGGGGAGGGTCTGCTCTGGAAATCTGCAGATCCTGGGGCTGCCAGTACTTCCAGCATTTAGGAAACTCACCTCCTCCTCCCTGCCTGGAGAGCGAAAGGGGAAAACCAGGTCATCCATCGCAGCCTGGAGTTACCGTATTCCTGGGGGGAGGGTTGAAAGTATAAACAGTCTCAATATTCTGAAAGCCTGCTGGAGATTCACACTGCAGTGATGTTTCCAGGGTAAGATCAGGTTTCTTTGCTTGTGATTGGAATTACGTGGACTTTCTTCATGATGATTAGTTTGTATTCTCTGCTCTGCTTGGCCGTTTCTTCATAATCCAAATAGATGCATTTCTTCAGGCTTAAGACATTCCATTGGACAGGAAGATTGTTTCCATCATGGTGTCCTGGGGTCAGAAAGAGGGTGGGGAGGGTGGTTCCCTGGTGGGGGCGTGAAAAGTCTATATTTATGCCTGTTGACAGAGGGTCTCTATGAGCCTTCCTGCTCTAGCATTCACTGTCTTTTGTTTTATGACTCGTGCCTACTTGCTGTATAAACAGGACAGATTTGTTTTCTTTGTTTTTGTCTTACTCAGTTTTATGCTGGAGGCTGTTTGGCTGGATGAATACCTCAAAGCCCTAGGCCTCTCTCCTGGCACTGGGAGCCTCTGACCTTCTCCTCTCAATAATGTCTTTATCTGCCCCCTTCCTACATTGTTACCCCTCATGGGTCCTCCACCTGAGCCTGTCACCCCACCCCCACCCCGCCACCCCAAGCCCTGTCCCTGCCACCCAGCCCACAGCAGTGCTGGAGGGTTCTGTGCCCCCACAATGCCCAAGCCCCGATCCCCTCACATTCTATGTCAAAGCCCAATTGAGCACGTGGAGAAGACTAATTTCATGCTAGGAATTAGGTCAAGCAGTCTTATAGGCTCAAGACATTTCTATTTCACTTTCAATTTATTTTGCAAATGGTTCTGTAAGACCTACTCTGCCAGACACTGGGATGAGACCTTTATAAACACCAGTTCCTAACAACCCTGCAAAGGGATACTGTTACCCCCATTTAACAGATAAGAAAACTGAGGCCTAGAGAAGGTGAAGGACTCAGAGTTGTACAGCTAGTGGATGGCAGAGCTGGGTGCCAGCTCAGGCTGCCAACTGGTGCTCTAACTTAAAGTTATTATTTTAGATTAATTTTTAATCTAAAATTAATTTTTGAAATTAATTTTTGCCTGTAAAATTAATTTTTGTTGGAATTTCTCTAGTTGCAGTATGTGGGCTTCTCATCATGGTGGCTTCTTTTGTTGTGGAGCATGGGCTCTAGAGCACAGGCTCAGTAGTTGTGGTGTAAGGGCTTAGTTGCCCTGCAGCATGTGGGATCTTCCCGGACCAGGGATCGAACCCATGTCTCCTGCATTGACAGGCAGACTCCCAACCACTGGAGTACCAGGCAAGTGCCTACTCTAATGTTCACAAACCTGAGCATATTTGATGGGTGAAGTTGAAGCCCCGTTGTCTGATCAGGACATTTGAGAGTCAGCCAGCTCGCAGGCCTGTGCAGTCCCTGTATATGAGGATTGTCAGGACTTCAACTGGCTTAGAGGAATTCCAGGATCCAAACATGAGCCTGAGGCACACTCTGTGTTTCTCCCACCACCGGTGCATGGATGCAAGGGGCTGTAAAGTTGGCTTGTCTCCAAACGGAGACTCAGCGTGCCTGTCTAATTACAGGAAACAGGGCCCTCTCCACAGTTAGTCAATGATTTCGACATCTCTTGGAGAAATTCTGCATGGACCTGGAGTTGGAGGCTTTGCTTTCTAACGAGTTTGGCTGGAATGCTCACCTCTGGCTTCCCTTGCCTGCTCCCCCGGGCCATGGTTTCATCATGCTGCTTTGCAGCGGGCACTTCCTATTCAGTGTCTTATCTGTCTGTAAGTGTTCATGGAGCTGAGAGAAAGCACAGCTGTGCTCTGTGTACTTGGGGCCCAGGGGCCTGGGCTGCTGCCTTGGCTTGTTGGCCTCACAAGGCGGCCTTGAGGGGATCAGCTTATGACTCAGATGGACAAAGCTAAGAGAAGGTATGAGGGGACTGGAGAAGTAAGATGGCGGCCGTCACCATTTCATCATATTCTGGTTAAAGTGTCAGTAACCTCTTTTTCCAGCTGGTTGATCTGCTCTGTTATGTATTGCTTCGTCCCCTACTTGGGTCTTGGAAGATGGCCATTGATCTAAAACAGAGACGGCTTAGAATAGTGAAAAGAGCTTTGTTTTTATTCCCTTAAATAGCAGGCAAATAAAGTGAAAATAGCAGTGCTGGCTGGGGTGACATCCTGATGCATGGCTAGAGGCGGTATGAAGTGATGATGCTCTGGAATGCAACGTGTTCATCTGTATTAAGAACTGTAGCTCACCCAGGAAGCTCACTCGATGCTAGAACCCTCTCCAGAGAAAACCATTTAAAGTAAGGGGAAAATGGGAATTCCTTGGCTGTCCAGTGGTTGAACTTAGGGCTTTCACTTCTGGTGTCTGAGTTTGCTTCCTTGTAGGGGAACCAAGATCCCACAAGCCATGTGGAGTGGCTGAAAATATAAAAGTAAGGAGAGGTTGTTTGTATGAACCTGTCCATAGGAATGTTATGTATAATGAGTAGTGGAAGCAATCTATAGGTTCAACACAGGGGAATGGTGAAGAAAGTTGTAATAGATTCTTCAAAGAATAATTCTCATAAAAAATGGAATTATGGAGACTCTAAGACAACATGGAATTAAGAAAAAAGCCTGTTAAGTTAAGTGAATGTGCCCTGTGATTATACCCACGTAAAACAGATACACATGAAAATTGTATAAATATTAATTATGTTGAATTTGTTCATGGAGCTTTTTAGGTCTACTATATCCTTCTACTTTTCTGTATATTCATTCTATTAATTTTTGAGAGTTTGATATTGAAACTCCAACAAAAAATCTTAATTTATCTACTTAAAAATAATTGTAATATATAGTGGAACTATATGTAATTTTGTTCTGTATTTTCCAAGTATCCTGTAAAAGTGTTGCATAATTTCATAATTTAAAAAATAAAAAACAGAAAAAAAACAGAAACAATATATACATGCCAGATGTGGAAGATGATCTAGAAACTGGAAGATGATCTAGAAAAAAGATGAATAGTTATGATTAGGATGGTGGGATTGTAGGTAATATTTTCTCCTGTTAATAAGAAAAGTAAAGGAAACAGTACAGATTTTGGATTCAGACCTGGGATTAGTTCTGGTATTGCTACATCTCGTTATGTGTCTCTAGCGACTCTTGAAACTTCCTGGGACTCAGATGCCTCATCAGTAAAAAGCTAGAACCGTTTCCAAGGGTCTCTGGATCTGATTGTAGCCACTAATGGTCTCTTCAAGTAGAGTCTGCTGGACTGCTTATGTCAATAAACAATTTGTGAAAACAAACAAAAAACAACTTGTGGGCAGTTAGTGCCATCATTGTGTACAAACTATGAAGTCCCTTCAGCACTTCTGGTGGCTCCGGATCTGCTGTCACCATTCACGGCTTGATGACACTTTTCCTGAAGGCACTATATGCACATTCACCTCAAGTGAGCAGAGAGCAAATCCTCTTAAACCCATGGAGGCTGGTTTTGAAGCTCTTTCTGGTGAAGCAGGTGATTTCCTTCCCTCCCCATGCCAACCAGTTGCCTCTGGTGGGCCCCTTCCTGGAAGGTTGACCCCATGTTGCTTGCAGATGGGCTCTCAGACTCTCCATGTCTGCTTTTGATGAGTCAAGGAGAGGGTTTCTGTGCATCATTTGGTTTGTAAATCCTCTTCAAGGATTTACACATTATAAATGGCCCTTCATTGCCACACAAAGATTGTGTTAGCTCTGCCTTTGATCATGCGTGCAAGGAGGCCGTGTGCAAACTATACCCAAGCCTCAAAGAGAAAGGCTTTACGAGGTGCTGACATATTGACAAGCTCTTACCGGGTGCCCCAAATTGAATTTCAGTGACTCAGATTGGCTGTATCCCCTCTGTCCACCAGGTTAAGTTCATTAGCTACCTGCTTAAGTGAACCTGCATATGTTTTCGATGATAGAAGGGGGTTTAGGTTTGAAAAGTTGAGGTGTGTGTTATTGATAGATATGCCAAGAAGGTGGTGGTTTGTTGTGGCTGTTGAACAAGGCAGGTTGGGAGTTGAGCTCTGAGACAGTGTCTGCAGAACTGCAGGCGAGTCCCAAAGCCTCCAGTTTCCTTGTCTGTGATGTGAGCATTGTGAAACTGCCCTGTCTGCCTGATCTGAGCATCACTTGAGATAAGGCACACCATAGCATTTTGTGGACTACTTGCTATAGAGCTGTACCAAGGTGAGGTTGATACTGTTGCCATCAAACAAACATTGGCATGACATTATAAAATAATTTAATGGTCCTATTCCTATTTTTTAAAATTTCTGTAGGAGTAGATATGTTTTTGTAAAGTGGGGAGCTTTGGTTATGCCTTGTGCTAAATTATGAAAATGGATTGAAAAGCCAAGAGGCCTTTCCACGATCATTGTTAGAATCAGAACTAATGCTGGGTTTGGAATCTGGGTCTTCTCTCTGCCCTGCTCCCCACCTCTCCTTTCCCACCCTTTGTCTCTAGCTCTGATTCTTGGGCTCTCCAGGTTGCCTTCCAGCAGCCTGGAAGGAATGGGCAACCTCCTTCCAGCAGGCGCAGGCCACAGGAAGGGAAGTCTAGGGGGCAGAGGGCATAGGCTGCAGGTATGGGGAGCTCCAGGTGCCCACCTGCAGCTTCTGGATGCACAGATGCCTGTGGGCAGCAGGGGCCACCCCTGATAGGTGCTGTAGCCTTGGGGTCCCACCTGCTTCCAGCTGCTTGGCATAGGGATTTGCCTGAGACTAAAGAGGGCACAGGTCCCCAGATCCATCCCCCAGTGAGTACTGAGTCTGAGGCCAAGGATGAGTCAAGACACAGGAAACTGCTCTGTCTGGGAGATGGGGTATTGGTGCTTTGGGGAGTCACACCAAGATGGTATGGGCAGCTCTGGGATGAACCCAGGGTGAGTTCAGGCAGGGGGGAGGCAAGGGTGCAGTGGGCCGAGAGTGAAGGGGAGCGGAAACATGGGGTGTTGACAGCGTTCACCCCTTTCCAGAACTTGGCAGGAAAGGCAGGGCAGGAAGTGAGCAGCAGCCTGAGGATGGAGCAGTGTCATTCTTATGGGTACCTTTTAGTATATTGGGTTGGCCCAAAAGTTTGTTCGGGTTTTTCCATGTATCTGTGGAAAAACTCGAACAAAGCTTTTGGCCAACCCAGTATCTTTTTCTCCAAATAATACTAAAATAGTATTTTAGGAGCGGAGTTTGTTTGCTCCATAGCTGGCTACTCATCAGATCAATGAAGAGGCTGTTTGTTTGTTTTATAAATATATTTTACTGACTCCTATCATGGCCTTTATTCCCACCAGATCTCTAGCTTAATGATTCTAGCAGTGATCACTGGACACTGAATGGTTTCTTATGGCTCAACATGGTTGATATGAACATGTGTGCTCAGTCGTGTCTGACTCTGTGACCCCATGGGCCCGCCCGGCTCCTCTACCCATGGGATTTCCTAGGCAAAAATGCTGGAGTGAGTTGCCATTTCCTCCTCCAGGGGATCCTTCCGACCCAGGGATCAAACCCTCATCTCCTGTGTATCCTGCATTGCAGGCAGATTCTTTACCCACTGAGCCACTGGGGAATACTCGCTTAGTTTTAAAAGCAAGATAATGTTAAAGGAAGCTTGGGAAAGAGAAATAAGAGGATGACCCTGGTGCCTCAAGGTTCAGGCAGTTGGTATGCTTGCGATTGTTCTAGATAGTTCTAGCTTTTAGGAAAATGCTTCCTTGTATGGCAGGAGAAGCAGTATATTTGCACAAGGTAAGTAGTTAGCCCTGGAAGCATGTGGTTTAGAGGCATTTTAATATTTCACAAAGGGATTTACGAGGGAGTTTTCCTTATGAAGTATTGTATTAATAACTATCTTTCCTGCTGGTCTTTTTGAGCACGCTTGTGTAGCAGGCACTCTTCAGAGTAGTTTCTGTATTGACTCGTTTTCACCTCACTAGAAACCTGTGGGTTAGGTACTAGTATCAATCCCATTTTACAGATGAGGAATGTCAAATCCCCAGAGGTTGACTGTCTGACCCACAGTCACGTGATGAAGAGATGGCTGAACAGGCCAGGAACTCAGTCATCTGACCTTGCCTCTCCTTCCCTGCGTCTCCTATATTCCCCGGTGCAGGTGGTGCTTTCTCTTCCTTTTCTGCCTCTTTTGAGGACAAAAACCATGTTATCCTAACTGGCAGCCCGGACTCCCCAGAGGCTCTTATCTCCCCAGCAACAAAAGCCACACTCTGCTGAATAGGTCACCCAGCCTTTGGCTGAGGAGACGCCAGCCTGGCAACTCCAGAGATAAGCCAGCGGTGGTCGTGCTCTCATCTCCCTGGTGGTTTGCTTTTAATTCAGGTCCATTAATTTATCTCAGATGGAAACGGGAGAGGCCAACACGCACACAGCTAAGCACAGGGCCTGGAGAAGGAGGCCCAGTGCTGATTCTGGAATGGGGGGCTGGAGAGGGGCAATTCTGATAGGGTAAAGGCCCCAGGGAACATGGGCGGTGTGTGTACTGACTACAGGAGATTCTAGACCTGCCGCTACAGGGGTCTGTGTTTGAGGCTCCAGGGGGGAGGGGGAGGGCCTTCGGTGGGACGCGGCAGGACTGACTCCCCACACCCATCTTCATCCTGCTCCATCTGCTTATCCTCGCAGCAGGCTTGAAATATGGTTCCTATTCAGCCCCCTCAATTCCATGACAAGGACTGCGGGGGTGACTTTTCTGGCATCTCTCTGTTCTAAAAATGAAGAACTGATTAGAAACACTAACCGCTAACCTTTTAAAAATCTGGGGTCTTAGATTATGTCAGAGCTGACTTCCCAGGTGTGATGTTGTATGCACTTTAGCAAAATATTACCCTTGTGGAGGGGGTATCAGACTGGGTGGAGGGTCTGAGGCTCTCTCTGTATCATTTCTTACAACTACATGTGAATTTTTAATTACCATGATGGTGTGCTTATAATTACCATGATGATGTGCTTAGTCACTCAGTTGTGTCCGACTCTTTGTGACCCCATGGACTTTAGCCTGCCGGGCTCCTCTATCCATGGGATTCTCCAGGCAAGAATACTGGTGTGGGTTGCCATTTCCTCCTCCAGGGGATCTTCCTGACCCCAGGGATTGAACCTGTATTTCCTGTGTCTCCTGCACTGCAGGTGGATTCTTTACCTGCTGGGCCATCTAGTCCGCCACAAATACCATTGTTGTTGTTTAGTTGCTAAGTCCTGTCCAGCTCTTTGCAGTCCCATGGACTTTAAATAGGGTCTTTTAAATACTGCAAACTCCAAAGAGGCCCTAGAGTTGAATTTTCCAAGAGCAGCAATGTCCTTACATGGCGTTAACACTTTGCTGATATCCAGAACACATAACAATAGGATACCAAAACCACTCAAGGCAGTAAAAAGCAATGAAGTGCTGATACACGCTATAATGGATGAACCATAAAAACACTATGCTAATTGCAAGAAGCCAGACACAAAAGACCACATGCTGTATGATTCTTTTTTTATATGAAATATCCAGAATAGGCAAATCCATAGAGACAGAAAGCAAATTAGTGGTCGCTTAGGGCTAGGAGTTGCAGAGATGGGGGGTTGGGGAGGGGCTGCTGATGAGTATGGGTTTCTTTTTTTGGGTGATGTTCTACAATTAGATTGTGGTGATGGTTGCAGAACTCTGTGACGAGACTAAAAACCATTGAACTGTACAGTTTAAATGTGTAAATTGGCTGGTATGTGGACTATATTGCAATAAAGCTGTTAAAAAAAAATGTAACGTCCTTTGACAGTTTTAAGAGAAATAATAAAAGTCCTCGGGAAAGAGCTGGTGTCCTCTAGATGCAAGCACTTCCAGACACTGTTTGGAACGCCTCAATTCAGGCCACTGTCTTGGGGCATGTTCTTGGCTCCCTCATAAACCAGATTCACAGGCCTCCCACTGAAACCACAGTAGTGTTTCTGATGCTCCTCCTGAGGGTATGAAAACTCAGTGCGTGCCAGACATTTTGCCAGGTGCTTTCACGTGCTTTCTTTTTGTAAAAATTAATTTTATTTATTTATTTATTTTTAGCTGTGCTGGGTCTTTGTTGCTGCTTCGTTCTCTAGTTGCAGCAAGCAGGGGATACTCTCTAGTAACCGTGTGTGGGCTTCTGATGGTGGTGGCTTTTTTTGTTGTGGAGCACACGCTATAGGGCACATGGGCTTCGTTGTTGCAGCTCTGGGGCTCTAGAGCCCAGGCTCAATAGTTGTGGTGAACTGGGCATAGTTGCTCCGCAGTATGGGGATCGTCCGAGACCAGAGATCGAACCTGGGTCTCTTGCACTGGCAGTCGGATTCTTTGCCACTGAGCCACTAGGGAAGCTTTCACATGCTTTCTTGAACTTCTCGAAGCCCTGCATGCATGGATGCTTGATGCCCATGTTTCATATGTGAAGAGATGGTGGTTCCAAAGAATATACACAGCAGAAGGGTGATGCTGTGGGAGTCAGCATCAGAACTTGGGGCTCACCGACCCCAAAGGCCATCTTCTTTTCTCTGCCTGCTGACAGACTGGGTTGATGAGATGTCCCTCTAACACAGAAGCCAGACCTTCCCAGGGACAGATGGCTTAGGACAGTCACCAGGGAAAAGGCCTGTGGGTTCCATGCAAGTCGTTTCCAGGCTCTGTCCTCCTCGGAGGGGCATCTCTGCTCCCTCCGGAAATGACTGTGACACTCTGCCCTGTTCTCTGGAGCAGCTCTTCCCAGGAGAGCTTCTGTGGAAAGAGAACTGTGGGAAAACATGTGGAGTCATTTCGTGGACACGTTTCTGAGTGTCTTTCATTCTGGCAGGAAATGTGTTTATTCCCCAAAGACCTCAGCTTTGCCTGTGTCCTGAGTTTTCAAAGGTTCATAACTCTTAAGAGCTGTTTTTGGATAGGGAGGGAACCGGATATTTTTGGTATGTGATAAAGCTGTTGTGTAGAAAACAGGACCCTGATGGTAAAAGGGGCATAAGTGAATGACCTTGGCGAGGGGAGTCAGTGGGAAAAGGTTTGCACTCAGCTTCCCTGGTGGCTCAGTGGTAAAGAATCCTCCTGCCAGTGAAGGAGACAGGGTTTGACCCCTGGGTCAGAAAGATCCTCTGGAGAAGGAAATGGCAACCCATTCTAGTATTCTTGCCTGGGAAATCCCATGGACAGAGGAGCCTGGTGGGCTACCTTCCATGGGGTCACAAAGAGTCGGACACGACTGAGTGAATATACAACAATAACAGCAAGTGATACTCAGGGTGGTCCCAGGAAGATGCCTCAGCTCCTGGGAAACTTATTAAAAGTGCAGATTCTCAGGTCCCTGCCCAGGCCGACAGACTCTGAAAGTCTGGGAGTGATGTCCAGGAAACTGGGTTTTAATTAGCTCTCAGATAATTTTCTCTGAAGTTTGAAGAGCCTAGCACCTGATGATCTTACATATGCTTGGGGTTGAACAGGAAAATCTGGTTGTGTTCTCAGGAGGGCATGCCCTTCTGAGCTTGACCTATCTTGCAGGGTGATGTATGAGCTGGAAGGGAGCATTCATTCATTTGTTGAAAATACATATTGAGCACTTCCTGTATCAGGGCATCCACACCCTGCTCTGGGAGACTACATCCCATGGAGGAGGGTGGGGTGGAGTGGAGTGGGGACTAGAGTCAGAGTCAAGTGTGCTCAGTCGTGTCTGACTCTTTGTAACCACATGGACTGTAGCCCTCTATGCATGCCATAAAGTAGGGAAACCTGATGCAGAAACTGCTGCAGATGGGAATGTGACCCTGGGGTGCTGACATTTAACCCAATCAGAAGGGGAAAAAAAGCCGAGATGCCCAAGGAAAGAGCAAGGTGAATGGATTTCCAAAAAGAGGGCACTGCCCCTGCAAAGATCTGGGGATAGGGGAGTTGGCAGGTCAAAGAATGAAACATGGCCAGCCAGGGTGGCCTGAAGGTGGTGAGCAGTGGGTAGATAGCAGAGATTACATTGGAGAGATAAGTTGGGGCTGATTTTTCAGAACCAAAAAGGAGTTAGAGTTTTGCTCTACAGATGACTGAGGCTTTGAAGGAGGGCAAGTGTTGAAGCAAAGTGTGTGACTAGGAAAGATTCTACCAAAACTATGATTGCTACTAAGTCAGATTTTAGTCCTTTTTTTTTTTTTGCTGAGGGCAGGGGGAACCAATTTAGAAAGAAAAATTGGAATCACTTTGTCAGAGTTTCTATGTTAGCAGATGGAACAGACTTGTATTAGAAGTGTACCTCCTGCAGAAAAAACTAACACAACATTGTAAGGCAATTATATGCCAAAAAAAAGTATACATCCTCATTGCTTTCATTAGGTAACATTATATGTTATATGTATTACAATACCAGCTATGTATTTACCTATTAATTACATATGCTGCTACTTATAAAAAGTAAATTTTGTCAGAAGAAAATTCAGCTTCGATGTTCATATTTTCCAGGCATATAAAGCCAAGCTCAATTGATTGCAGTTGAGCAGTGTCTGTGAGATTTGATCCAGTTCAGAAACTCAACCTCACTAGTGTTGCCTGCACTGGCATTTTCTTAGCTGAGAACTGCTTACCTGGCTGTAGAAAATCCAATATATAGAAGAATGATTCATTGCTTTAGGCGTCAAGAGTCCTGGATTTTGTCCTCTTGGTTGCATAAGTTTGAATTGACCTTGGACACATCACTTTGATTTGTATTTGAGTGTCTCTGGGCAGAAGATGAGTAATAATAATCATGGCAATTGGGCGAGAGCTCTTCAAGACCTGAGAGAGACCACAGCCCATGCGAAGGCCCTGTGGCAGAGGGGAGCAGGCTGATAATATTATAGCAACTCAAAGGCAGCCACTGAGCGGCTGGTGAGCAGAGTGCAAGGGGTAGATGGTCCAGGGTGATTTCTAGAGGAGGAGGATCTTGTTGGGAACTTTAACTTTTATCTGGGGACTTCCCTGGAGTGTACTCAGTTGTGTCAGAATCTCTGCAACCCCATGGACTACTGTAGCCCACCAGGCTGCTCTACCCATGGGATTTTCCAGGGAAGAATACTTGGAGGGGGTTGCCATTTCTTCCTCTAGTGGATCTTCCCTACCCAGGGATCAAACCCACACTCCTCACTGCAGGTGGATTCTTTACCACTGAGCCATCGGGGAGGTCCAGTGGATAAGGCTCTGCACTCCCAGGGTAGGGGACCTGGGTTTGATCTCTGATTAGGGAACTAGATCCCCCATGCTGCTACTAAGAGTTCGAATGCCACAACTAAATATCCTGCCTGCTTCAGCGAAGATCCTACTGCTGTACTAAAACCTGGTACAGCCAAATAAATAGACAAATATTAAAAAAAAATTTTATCTGAAGAGTAAGGGGAAACCATTGAAGGATTTAAATTGGGGAGGGACATAAGGTTGGACTTCCCTGGTGGCTCAGTTGGTAAAGAATCTGCCTGCGATGCAGGATACCCAGGATCGATCCCTGTGTGGAGAAGATCTCCTGGAGAAGGAACCCACTCCAATATTTTTGCCTGGGAAATCCCATGGACAGAAAACCTGGCGGGTTACAGTTCATGGGGTTGCAAAGAGTTGGACATGATTTAGTGACTAAATCACATAATGTTGATAGATATGCTGTCTCACTGAATCCTCATAACAAGTGTATGTGGTACGTAATATCCCTGTTTTTTTAAAAAATATTTTTCTTGATGTGGACCACTTTTTAAAGTCTTTATTGAATTTGTTATAATATTGTTTCTGCTTTATATTTCGTTTTTTTTGGTCCTGAGGCATGTGAGATCTTAGCTCCCCAACCAGGGATCAAACCTGTGCCCCCTTCATTGGAAGGCGAAGTCTTAACTACTGGACCACCAGGGAAGTCCCCATATCTCTATTTTAAACCAATCTAGAAACTTAGGAAGTGGAGATGAAGTAGCTCACCTTGCTGGTGGGGCGTGGAGCCAGGAAACAAAGCCACGTGAGCCTGACTAGTCTTCTGTACTCCCTATCAGCCTACTTCAATAATAATATAACAATAACCGCAGTTTTAAAATGCTTTGAACTCTTAGGATGAATGATCACCCTTGGCTTACAAAGTGGTATTATGGCACAGAAATCTGAGTGGTGATGAGATAGTGGATATACCAGGGAACCTTTACATTTGATCTTAGCCGAAAGACGGAGAAGCAATTGCCGGGGACCTTTTAAAAGGCCCCGTCTGCATGGCTCTGGTCCAGCATCTTCAAGTTCCCTGTCGTCTGGTGGAGGGTGTCCCCGAAACAGCTATCAACACAGAAAAGAGCTTGGTGGCCCCGGCTCGCCATTTGACACTGCCATTGTCCAAAAGGACTCATTGTCCATGAAATGTGCCCGAGGTCTGTGCTTTCAGGGGTTTTGTGCCGGGAAATCAGATCTGGGCAGGTCATGCGTGGTTTCACTGAAGCAGTCATGCCATGCCAAGTTTCTGCTTTCTCCTTTTTGGGTAGTCTGCTGGTTAAGTGGATTCTTAGAACCTGATGGTAGAGTTTCATCTTAATTTTGAGCCCTTGTTCAGGGTTGAAATGGGGAAACAGCTTCTGGCTTCCACACCTGGAAGCTCCTACTGGTGACGACGACACTTCTGTTCCTTTCTAGTTGACCATGTGGTTCCTGAGCCTGGGACGAGCCTGCTGGCTGCCTTCGACCAGTGGCGGGAATGGGCCGACAGCAAGTCCTGCTGTGACTACTCTCTGCATGTGGACATCACCGAATGGCACAAGGGTGTCCAGGAGGAGATGGAGGCCCTGGTGAAGGACCATGGTAGGTTGTGCCCACCCAATGCTTCCTGGGGGTGTTTCCTTCTTAGACCACGAGCTGCCCCAGCTCTGAAGAAAAGCTGTGTGAATAGTGCTCCTAGGGGCCTTTTGCACCTGCCTTGTGTGCCAGGAGGGAGGGCATGACCTGCAACTTGTGCTAGGCACGGCCATGGTTAGACACCTGGTCACAGCTTATTGGTGTAAGCACACTGTGTGTGCGTGCCAGCCAGGCTGGGGAGTTGAGGATGAGAGAGGGATTTGCTCTTAAAGGAGAAGAGTGCACCTCCCAGGGAGGATTCTGGGTAATCTTAGCAGAGAGCCCGGGACCCTGAGTACAGGATTTTGGCAGCCTCTGTTTGCAAACCCAGGAGAACCAGGGTGGATTTGAGGGTGATGAGGCTCTGGAACCACATAAGGTGTCTTTTTTTTTGTTCCATAGCACTATTTGGGGGAGCCAGGTTCTAAGGATTGGGTTCTGAAAGATTCCCAGGGATGTTGGGGGGATCTTAACCACCTCCAGGTGCCTCTGGGTCCCTCTTATCTCCAGGAACCTTAGGGATTTGGGTGATGCTATCAGACAACATTATCTTTGGGGGTCTTCTTGACCTTGACTATAGGCTGGAGTTCACATGGAGTCACGTGTTGACCTCTTTGGATCAAAATCATCAAGGAAATATCTATGCTCTATGGTTCTGGAACTTCTAGGCTCAGAAATACCATGAGCTGAGAGTAAAATCTAGGCATGGATATGGTAGATATGTACAGATGTGGTGGAAAAAGCTTAGAATGATAATCTGTAGTCTGGAGCTTGTTTCTCTGCTCTTCCACAAACTAGCTGTGTGACCTTGGCCAAATCACTTAAATTTTATGAGTTTCAATTTAATAAAAATTCTCACATGAGGATATTGGATTAGATACCCTAAGATTCGTTCCCACATGGAGGTCCCACATGAAAGAAACTAGGTAACCCTTGACCTTTCTCACTTTTGCAAATACTGAGACTCAAATGGATTAAATGCTAATAATGAATTTACTCCACATCAGCCTGGAGAGTTCCCATAGCAACTGTTGCCTAGTAGGAGAGAAGGGCCGAAGTATCCCAAGGCATTGAACTCAGGCAGCTTCCAGCACCCCCTGTGGCTTGAATTAAGCTCCAAGGCTAGCAGGTTGTCACTACAGTTGTTTACCCTTGTGATGGATATTGAGCAGGGATGTTTGGTCTGGTGCTTTTGAAAGCAAGAACTCTAAAATGCCAGGGTGAGAACTGTGACATCTGCTGTGCACCCAGACCTTTTCTCACTTAGAACATTTCTGAAAAATCAGCATAGAAGGCAGTCAGTTTACCAGAGAAAAGACATTTATTAAAGATCTTTGAATTCACTTTCTTGTTAAAGTCACAACAGTTAGGAGCAAATTTCTTTTTAATGTTTAACTTTTAATTATGGTAGAATACAACATAATGTGAAATTTGTTGTCTTAGTCATTTTAAATGTACAGCTCAGTGACTTTCCCATTGTTGTGCAGCCATCACCACCATCCATCTCCAGACCTTTCTTTCATCT
The DNA here is from genome assembly GCA_024291935.2 of Okapia johnstoni. NCBI lineage: Eukaryota > Metazoa > Chordata > Mammalia > Artiodactyla > Giraffidae > Okapia > Okapia johnstoni. Next base: position 35,096,661 of record CM044314.1, on the reverse strand, counting down.
TTCCAAACTAGAACTCTGTCTCCGTTAAACCATACCTTTCCCTTTCCCTTCCTCCAACTCCCATTCTACTTGTTGTCCCTATGAATTTGGTATATAGGTGGAATCCTACGGTGTTTGTCCTTTTGTGACTAGCTTATTTCGCTTAGCAGAATGTCCTCAAGGCTCATCCACATTGTAGCCTGTGTTAGAATTCCCTTCATTTCAAGGCTGAATAATATTCCATTATATGGGTGGACATTTTGTTTAGCCCTTCATCCACGGACACTTACTTTGCTTTTACCTTTTGGCTGTTTTGAACAATGCTGCTGTGAAAATGGGTGTACAAATACTGGCAATTTAAAACTTTGATATAGTTTTAAATTTAGAGAAAATCGTAAAAATATTAAAAAGAACCCTTATGCACCCTAGTACCGGATTTGCCAGTTGTTTGTATTTTATCACATTTATTTGCTTTATCTTGCTGTCTCTGTCTTTATCTCTGTCTCTCTTTATCTCTTCCTTTCTTCCTCTTTCTGAGTTTCTCTCTCCACACACATATGCGTATTATAACTTCCTTACTCCCGTCCAGATTATTTGGTTTCTCTGTGAGTCATGTCTCCACCTCTCTGTTTTGTCTGTCCTCTAGGGGTGAATTCCTTCCTCGTGTACATGGCTTTCAAAGATCGCTTCCAGCTCACGGATTCCCAGGTAAGAAAAGCTGGCTTTTCTTACTGGCATTTGGTACATTTGGGCCATTGCTGTTGTCTTTTTTTGGGGGGGCATATAGTTGCTTTATAATGTTGTGTTAGTTTCTGCTATATAACCAAATGAATCAGCTATATGTACACATATATCCCCTCTCTCTTGGACCTCCATCCCACCCCTCTAGGTCATCACAGAGCACTGAACTGAACTTCCTGTGCTATACAGCAGCTTCCCACTAGGTATCTGTTTTACCCCTGCCAGTATGGTACTGGCACAAAAACAGAAATATAGATCAGTGGAGCAGGATAGAAGGCCCAGAGATAAACCCAGGCACCTATGGTCACCACCCCTCTCAGCAAACCTGGTACAGAGCCGGTGTCACCCACCAGCTTCTCCTCATCTAAGCCCTTGTAGGTTACACTGCCTCTGTTGATTATCTGTTAATTACTGAGAGGTCCTTCTCTGCTACGTGTGACTAGAAACACTGCCCTCGAGCATGTCAAAAACGTTGGCCTTCATAGAAGCATCGAGGAGTCCTGGTGCTAGTCCTGGTGATTGTCAGGGAGGTGGTGGTACTTGTGACCAGAAACACTGAGTTCCCTGTCTCTGATCCCACGCCCTCCCTCTCTCAGATCTATGAAGTCCTGAGCGTGATCCGGGATATTGGAGCAATTGCCCAGGTCCACGCGGAAAACGGCGACATCATTGCAGAGGTGCGTGCTTCCGCCTTGCCACCGCCACGTGATCCACTGGGCAAGAGGCAGGCTCAAGGGAGTGGAGTGGCTGCTGTAGCTCACCTCCAGGGGAGACAAGCAGAGTGACCCGGGGGGACCGTGGGAACAGTCTTAAGACAGCATGAAGGTCGGAGATGCATGCGCCCCTTGTTGTATTCTCAGGATGAACAGCCTTTACATAGAGAAGTCCTTTCTCTCAGCGCTGTGATGTGGCTGCCTGTGGGGAGGCAGATGTGGACACCCACATATAGATATGTCACACTGTAGCCCAGGACTGGGGATACGTTGGCTTTTAGCATCCTAGGGGATAACTGTACTGTAACTGATCTGTCATAACTCAGGCAGGACCGGGGACGGAGTACCGAGCCCTCTCTTTGTGGGATCTTGGGATGAGGGTCAAAAGTGCCACTTTAATTTAATTTTTGGTCATGCTGCATGGCATGTGGGATCTTAGTTCCCCAATCAGGGATCAAACCTGTACTCCCTGGATTGGAAGTGTGGAGTCGTAACCACTGAACCAGCAGGAAAGTCCCAGCAGTTCCATTTTGATGTCTCATCGGAGTGATTTTTACCCAGACCTTGGCAATCAGGCTCATGTGGGATCCAGTTCCCCCTGACAGCCTTATTGTTGTTCAGCTCATGTCCAACTCTTTGTGACCCCATGGACTGCAGCATGCCAGGCTTCCCTGTCCTTCACCATCTCCCAGAGTTTGCTCAAACACATGTCCATTGAGTTGGTGATGACATCCAACTATCTCATCCTCTGTCATCCCCTTCTCCTGCCTTCAGTCTTTGCCAGCATCAGGGTCTTTTCTAATGAAGTCGACTCTTCATATCAGGTGGCCGGAGTATTGGAGCTTCAGCTTCAGCATCAGTCCTTCCAATGAATATTCAGAGTTGATTTCCTTTCAGATTGACTGAGTTGACAGCCTGGTTTTCTTTAAACACTGCAGGAGCAGCAGAGGATCCTGGATTTGGGCATCACAGGCCCTGAGGGACATGTACTGAGCCGGCCTGAGGAGGTGAGTGCCTGCTGAATGGAGGGGATGAATCCATGTTCTGGGGCAGGCGCTGCCAGAGCCACAAAGTGCCCACTTCCTGCCTGTTGAGAATGTCGGTTTTTTTCCCTCGGATGCTGATTTTGGTCCCTGGAGAAGTCACAGTCCGCCACTGAGATGTGTGTACACAGGCAAAGTGAAGTGTTAGAATGTGCTGTGGGGTAAAGCAGTGTGGCTTGTTTAACCTAAAGACTCCTCTTTCTAGCTCTAATTCTCCAAGCCCTTCCTTGGATAGACAAACACAAACAGCTTTTATTAGCATCCAGCAATAGGGGTTTTGTGGTTCATAACCCAGGGCCTCCAACATCCTACCATAAAAGCTCTTGTAAGTATCTAGAAGGCAGAAGGGAGATTGTAAGTGTTTCCATAAGTCTACATGGGGTATCGCACAATCAGCAGACTGTGGTAGACCGAATCTTTCACAGTTGAGGGAGGAGAATTCAGAGCAGAGTACTTGCTGGCCCAGAGGTTGAGAGTCACTGCCTCGGATGGCAAAGCTTGTGAGTGAGAAGGAGAGCTCACATCTTATGTGACAGAAGAGTTTGTTTTTCTAAATGAGAATCTGTGGCCTCAAGACTTTTCAGGAGCTGGCTCTTTAAGGAAAGACTCAAGGTCAGGCTTTGGAGTTCCTGGTGGCTCTGAGCAAAGAGGATGCTGGGGAGTCTGATGGAAGTGAAGAGACTCTGTCCTGGGAAAAGGGACAGGCAGAGAAGGCAGATAAAATTGCTGTGTGGATGACGACTTAAAATTAGGATTTTTCCTCCCAGAAACAGGTGGTGGAAGATGCTGGGTCAGAGGGGTACAGATGGGACCAGGGCCCCCAAATCACAGCATTGCAGGGCAAAGACATCCCCACTGAGTCTGGGGAGGGGTCACTTGGGTTAGGACCTTTGGGTGCAGGGGCTCTGCTCCCCCTAGAAGAAAAGGGGTTCTGAGCATGTGGCATTGAAGGTGCCATCAACAGGCTGCCTGGGGTGGGGAGAAGTGCCTCGTCTCATCAGGCTTTTCCCCAGGCTTTGTGGGGAGGGATGAGGCTGAAAAAGGAGAAACAATGTAGGAAAGAGGCAGAAAAAAGCAAAAGCGGAAATCGCTTGGAATGTTGTGCACACTGAGGGCTTAATTTTCTTGTTCTGCCCTTCTTACTGCATGTGTGCACACATACACAGACACATACAGAGATACACACACACACACACACACATACACAGAGCATCACAGACACAGACATATACACAGAGACTCACAGAATCACAGACACTCACAGTTATATCCATATACATACACAGATACACAGACATATATACATACAGAGTCACAGGAACAAGAGTTGCAGACACAGAGACACACATATTACAGATACACACACATATACACAGATACACAGAGTCACAGACACACATAATTACACACATGTACATACATATACACATGCACACGAGGGCACCTTCATTACCATCTGAGACTCAGGACATTTCCTTCAGATGAAAGGACAGCTGTGTCCAGAGGACCCATTCCATTCTGCTTGCCTGTGTGTGGTGCTGCCTGGAGGCAAAGCCTTTGTCACCTGGGTCTCTTGTGTAAAGAAATCACAGGGGTGTGAAGTTCAGCATCAGAGAGCTAGCAAGTGCAGTTCCTGTCTGCCTCCCCCCCCCATCAGTGTATACACACTCACACACACACAGCCGGGAGCCCAAGCTCTATGGGAAGCCAGTGGCCTGTGTAACCAGGTGGTGACACCTGGGGCTGGGCTTCATTAGAATGTTTACTCTTAACCTTCATCTGGGAGCCCCTCCCCTCCAGTTCCAACCGTCCAGGAGAGAAGGGGAAGAGGATGTTGTCTTCTGAGAGTAAACGTCTCCTGTGGCCCAGGGTTCCTAGTGAGAGCCGCCTGCTGGTTTCCATTTCAGAGACTTCCTGGGGGCTTGCTTCCCGTCTTACCTTTCCCACCATCTGCACTGCCTCCCCAGGTCCCGGCACACCCCCATCAGAGAGCAAGTCCCCCCCTGGGTTTACTGAGCAAGCCAAAGCTATCAGAGAAGAGGGGGCCTGGTTGCCATTATGACCACGAATGTCACCTGTTTTTCCACCTTGAGGCATGGGACGTTACTTTTCCAGCCGCTGCTGTTTTGGGACCCCTAGAATCCTCCTTTGGGAGCTGGCAGCCCCAGCAGCACTCCAATATGGGGAGGTCCTGGCTCCTTGAGGGGGGGGTCCTGTGGTCCCACGAGAGGCTGCGTTTGGGACTGTCTGCTTTCCAGGGGCACCTGCTACTGAGCTGATTCAGAGGCACTGACTCGAGGGCAGGCATAATGTGCAGTGCTTCTCCTGAGCAGGTGCATCCTTAGGACAGCTGTGTGAGCTGCCAGGTGTCAGCTGGCACCTCCTTCGGCTCCCGGGGATGGTTTTTCAGTTCAGTGGTAGGGATCTGTTAACAACAGTATGTTATATTCTATGTAGGGCCTCCCAGGTGACTCAGATGGTAAAGGAGACCCAGGTTCGATCGCTGGGCCTGCAATTCAGGGGACACAGGTTTGATCGCTGGGTTGGGAAGATCCCCTGGAGAAGGGAATGGCTACTCTCTCCAGCATTCTTGCCTGGAGAATTCTATGGACAGAAGAGCCCGGCGGGCTATATAGTCCATGGGGTCATAAGAGTCAGACATGACTGAGCAACTAACACTTCTGTTTTTCACATACTGTACGTAAGCAATAAAGAGAATAAAACACGGCTGCATACTGAAGGAACTGAGCTTTAATATAGCATTAGGGAGATGCTGCCAGTGCAAAAGACACAGTTAATAACATAATTCCTTCCTGGTTTCATGATCCATTGACAGCAGCCTGATTGTTAACTTGAACTTGACTTGAACCACACAAAACATACTCTTCTTTCTGCTGCTCTTTCCAACTCACCGAGTGAGATGGCTGGTAGGATTTCCCCCAGTTTTCAGCAGAGAAGATTGAAAGGGAGACAAATAGGGATGCAGAAATCTATTACTAGAAACCTCCTGTCCATCAATGGTACCCGAGAGCATATTATGATGGAGGCAGTGCTCAGCCTATAGGGGATGTCGAGATGGATGAGAAAGTAGTCCTTTGTGAAGGGGATTTTGGATGAGCTGGGGGGTGGAGGGTGGAGGGTGGAGAAAGGGGGAGTGCAGAGTAAGTACATGGGGTGACATGTGATGGGGTTCTGACCCAGTAAGAGATGTAAGATCGGTGTCGGGGGAGTTCCCAGTTGGTCTAGTGGTTAGAATTCTGGGCTTTCACTGCTGTGGCCCAGGTTCAGTCACTGGTTGGGGAACTGAGATCCTGCAAGCCATGCAGTGTGGCCAAAAGTAAAAACAAAACAAAGCTTGCACGCGCATGCATGCACACACACACACACACACACACACACACACACACACACACAGCCTGTTGTTTGGGTAGAGAGTGGGGTCCTGGAGGTGAAGGTGACAGAATTTTTGGTGGAGAAGGAAAACTCCTAACTGGCATGGTCATTACTTGGGGTGGCTCATCTTTAAAAGGAGAAAGCATGACTCAGGTGACCGCTTAAATCCCTGATGGCTCTATAAAGAGACAAAGACAAAGTTTTATTTTTAGACATAACACTTGTCATAATACTGAAGCCAGATTTCAGTGTGCATGAGACAATTTATGTTTTCTAGTGAAGGCATACACCTGTATCGGGCTTCCCTTGTAGCTTGGTTGGTAAAAAATCTGCCTGCAATGCAGGAGAGTCGGGTTTTATCCCTGGGTCAGGAAGATCCCCTGGAGAAGGAAATGGCAACCCACTCCATTATTCTTGCCTGGAGAATCCCATGAACAGAGGAGCCTAGTGGGTACAGTCCATGGGGTCACAATATGTACATGCAGAAGGGTATGCATGAATCCTTCCATGGTTCTGGGTGAAACTTGGAGCGGTGGGGTTTACATGACCTTCTCTCTCCACCACATGACCTTACTGCCCAGCTGGGGAAGGGGAGGGGTCAGAACTCACCTGACAGTAGATGAGCCAATCCAGACAGGGCTCTGGGACCCAGATTCTCCCACCGAACCAGTCTTAACAGAAACCACTCCTCTTGGGTAGGAGCTGGCACTTCCGCTCCATTTATTCCCTAATGAGGCTGACTGAGTTCTGGTTCACCCCAGGCAGTCCTGGTCCACACCCATTGCCCTGGGCAGTTATGAATAGCGCCTCTGTTCGCTTTCAGAAGAGTCTTGGGAGGGGACCGTGAATTCGGGCAGTCACCTGCACGCCTGGAAAGCATGCAGATTCTAGTGGAGTCCTGTTTGCATATCCCCTGTGTACTTTTTGAGGTGACCGCAGAGACACAAGACGTCCCTCCTTTATGTTGCCCGGGCCAGAGGCCCTTCTGTTGTAACTGGAGCCATGGAGAGCGGAGGGTGATCATTCAGCTATGCCAGGAATTAAAAACACTTGGATGTTTAATGAGCTTTTTCAAGGGCTGTTTGGTTTGCCTGTGGGTCTCTAGACATCTCTCTTCACATAGTTGAAGCCCAAGAGACCAAATATGAAGGATGCTGTCCTCTTATATTAAATTAGATCACCCGTTAGCGCAGTTTACAGAACTTCAGTTCTTGGCTGAGCTCCCATAGAGACTGGTTAGCTAAGATGATTCAGTCTGGAGCTGGTCATGTCTTATGAAAAGTGGCAGCTCTTTATAGAACCAGCCTAGCTTTAACCATTAACCTGAAATGAAGTCACTTACTTGCTCAGTGAACATTTTTGAGCACCTGCTGGGTACCAGGAGCTACCCTGGGAACTGCCTGGAGGAAGCAAAAAATTCAAGGAAGACCCGGCCCTTCTCCTGGAAGAGTTAGTGGAAGTTAGCCTCTTTCCAGAATTTGGGAGGGAGCAAGAAGCTTCCTGAGGTCCTTTGTCTCATCATTGCATTTGCTCCTTCAGCTGCCCATGCTCAGCACACACTGCTAATTCCTCTGTACGATACAATGACCTGAGAACTTGTCTTACCTGATCAGGTGTTTAGCAGTAATCCCTTGGGGTCTTCAGAATATCGTTCACTGAAAGTGAAGAAGTGAAAGTGAAAGTCGCTCAGTCGTGTCTGACTCTTTGTGACCCCATGGACTGTAGCCTGCAAGGCTCTTCTGTCCATGGAATTCTCCAGGGCAGAATATTGGAGTGGGTAGCCTATCCCTTGTCCAGGGGATCTTCCCAACTCAAGGATTGAACCCAGGTCTCCCAAATCGCAGGTGGATTCTTTATTGTTTGAGCCACCAGGGAAGCCCCAGCCCTTGGGGTCTTTGGAATATCATTCACTGAAGCATCAGGTTTAAAGAATCAGGTTATTGGTTAGAGCAACCCTCCCATCTTGTGTGGAAGGGCGTACCAGTCTATGGCTGGTGATGATAGGTTTGCCCATACAGAGGGGCCTTTGGTTTACACAGATCTGCCTGCCCCTGTTCCCAGAGCGCTGTGAGATTGCATTGTTCCTTGGGTGAGGCTGGCTTCACTTGTGAGCATGGGACTGAAGCCCAGCACAAAAATTCCATCACTGGATGTCTTGACTGGAGAGACCACACGCTTGGAGTGAATGCACCAAACTGGGAGCCATCAGTTTCCAGGCATGGTGGCTCTCAAACATTAGCAAGCATAAAAACCACCTAGAGTTGGTAAGACCCACCCTCTGGGTCCCACCCCCAGAGCTACTGACCCTTTGGATATGGGGGAAGGGCCTGAGATTCATGAGAAACTGCATTCCTTTACAGACTCCAGGTGGGTGCTTATCACACCTAAAACCATCCACAAGGGTCAGCGGGGCAAGTCACTGCCCTCACCCTCGGTGCCACTGAGGGTAGAGCCCTGAGCACACATTGGTTTCTGGTTCACTGTAGCCCCTCCCTGTGGGTGGGTGGGTAGAGATGAGCTCAGGGAACTGACCGAACAGTGGACACAGTTCTCACACTGGGATGCTCTTCTACAGGTCGAGGCTGAAGCCGTGAACCGTTCCATCACCATTGCCAACCAGACCAACTGCCCCCTGTACATCACCAAGGTGATGAGCAAGAGCGCAGCGGAAGTCATTGCCCAGGCCCGGAAAAAGGGTAAATGTTGCCTGTGGTCTCATTGTGCAAGCACAGGTTCTGGAGGGGTCGTAGGTGGGGGCAAGGACTGCTTTTCCAGTTCCTCCTGCCAAGTGGCTCACTGTGCTCTCATCACTTTGCAGCATTAACCTAATTACATCTGGGTGCGGCGGGCAGCTCCTGTTTCTCTCTCTGTTCCGGGGCTGCAGCCGTGTTGGTATCTATTTAAAGCTGCGCACAGCACAGGGTGGGTGGGCCACACGCTCTGCCTCCTGCCCTCACTTCTGTAGAAGAGTTAGATTTAATTTGATGCAGTCTAAATAAACCAGGCACATACACAGATGACGTCAGTTTCCATCTGCCGCAGAATCCTGGGGAACCTTCCATTGCAAAATGCGGTTCCCCTCTGTGGCTGGGAGTGATTTCCGCTGGCGTGTGTAAGAGAGGCTTGTGGGGGCGTGGTTCTGCCCCACACCCCGGCTTCCCTCCCCCCACCCCACCATCATATCCTGTTCTCCTGGTGCCCCAGTGGCGCCCTGTAGATGGTGGCGATATATTCTTGGCTGAGGCTGGCTCTTATTCCCAGCGGGAAGGTTCTTGAAAACTAATCTACTAAGTACCGTTCCAGGGGATGTGCCCTGATCACCTTATGAATTGCATTCATCCATTATGAATGCAACACAGCCGTACTGTAGCTACCTTGACTATGAGTTCGGGTAATGACACCACCGTGGTCTCTGCTTGGGAGTGTAGCTCAGTATACAGAAAGGGAGACTGATTCTGTTTAGTGGACTTGAGTTGGATCTTGGCTGGATCTGGACAAGCGTATCATAGAAGGATCTTCCCTCCCTCCCTCCTTTCTTCCTTCTCTCCCTCCATTATATTTCCCAACCCTATTGTCTCTGCATTTCTCCATCTCTGTCTCCATTTCTCTCTCTCTCTTGACTTTCTTCTGGCTTTCTCCTGGTCTCTGCATTACTTTCTTGGTCTCTCTGTCTCTCTCTCTCATTCTTTTTTGATTTCTTTACCTCTCTCCATGTATCTTTTTTTTCCTCCATTAGCAAGGGAGCCGTCTGATCTGTTTTCTGGTTCTCAGTGGGATGTGATCCACATGGATCAGGAGGATTTTTTTTTCACTGGTGCGTGAGTTGGTGCCAGACTTAGAAGAGATTGCTCAATGACCACTGAGTCAGCTTGTCCCAAGAGCTGATGGCTTCTAGATGGCCCCAGAATGAATTCCTGGCCCCTGTCCTCTGGAGCTCCCTTGGGGTCTTGGTCCTCAGGCGCTGCATGAAATGGTTGCTGCATTTACCAGTGTTTCAGAAACATGCCCTCTCCTGGCAGTTAGAAGGAACTTCCTTTTTGCAATGGAACATTCTCTGGTGGCTGAGTTGGTAAAGTAACTGCCTGCAATGCAGACGACCACCTGCAATACAGGAGACCCAGTTTTGATCCCTGGGTATGGAAGATTTCCTGGAGAAGGAAATGGCAACCCACTCCAGTATTCTTGCCAGGGAAATCCCATGGACAGAGGAGCCTGGTGGGCTACAGTCCCTGGGGTTACAAAGAGTCAGACATGACTTAGTGATTAAACCATCACCACAACTATTCACTTACTTAGAATCAGCTTTGAATTGTGTTTCTAGGAGACTTGGATGAATACTGCTGGTGACCCTCCCTAATCGGGGCCCTTTGTCACCCAGGCACACATCTGCAATGTGGGATTCAGCCTCAGCACCCAGCGCTATTCACAGTATAGCAATACTGCTTCCATGTAGAGGGGAGACAGCTGGCACTGTGTCTGAAAAGGGGAAGCTGGGCACAGCTTGTTAGTAACCATACCATACCCAGATGAAAATAAGAAACAGAAAGTTAAGCAAACATTTTAATATAGTTTCAATATAATTAAGCATTCAGTTTAGCAGAATTTAAACACTACAGCCATGTTTTCCAGTTCCAACTCTCACTTGTCAGAATTGCAAGACTGCAGCTCAGTCTGGGGCAGGTGGCCCTGGTCCTGCTGTGGGGCTGCAGAGCTCTGGGCTCAGGGCCTGTCCTGCCAGCAGGGCTGCAGCTCCTCCTTTCTGTGTCTCAGCTCTTCCCTTTGAAGCTGGAGTGTGTTATGAGAGTCCAGGCCCCCTCTGATACTCTGCAACTCAACGCCCCAGGATGTCCCCGTGTTTTCCTTATGATCTAGAACCTGCTTGTGTGCTGGGGTCTGAGCACCAAGAAGGGACTTCAGTCTCTTCATTCAGAACCTTCAGGGTGAGTCCAACTGTGCTTGCTTGTGATTCCCAGGGTGGCTCTTGCATTCAACAGCTCTTGCCCCATAGACCTTGAAAGCCTTTGCTTTAGATGAACTTAAGCTGCCAGAAAGGAATTTTTGGTGCATCCTAGTATTAATTATCAAGAAGGAGAAATCCTAGCCTGCTTGTAGGCTCTTTGCATCTTCTGGGAACTTCATAATTACTTTGTGGGAGGCGCTGGGGCAGGAATTTCTATACTTGCTTTACTCTGCAGCTGAGTAAACTGGAGCTCAGAGCTGCTGAAATGTGGAATTGGGCTTTGATCATCTGCATCTGACTTCATGCCATGAAGGTCCCCACTAATGTCTGACTCACCTTCATGTTTTGAGATTATTTTAATATGGGAGATGCTGTGGCTATCTCCTTGATATCTGTTGGTGTTTAGTTCCTTAACAAACTGGGTAGAAACTGGAGTCTGACACTCGGCAAAGTCATGGAGAATGTGGAAGCCAGGATTCCCCGGTGACCAAGAAGAAAATCAATATAAAGCTGCATTGAACATTAGTGCTCTGGGGTCAGCATCCTGTCCTGAGACAACTCGCAGCTCCACTAGGCATTAGCTTGTGATGCTGGGCAGATAACTTACCATCTTCTGGTCCCATTTTCCGATCTAAATGGGGAGGATAGTAACAGTGATTATCTCCTAAGGCAAGGATGATGCTTAAATGAGATGATGCACACAAGGACTATATAATAACTGTACCTTATACTATGATGATTGAAGAGTGAGCATGTGTTAGTTGCTCAGTCATGTCTGACTCTTTGCAACCCCATGGAGTGTAGCTCACCAGGCTCCTCTGTCCTTGGGATGATCTAGGCAAGAATACTGGAGTGGGTTGCCAGCCCTCCTTCAGGGGATCTTCCCGACCCAGGGATTGATCCTGGGTCTCCTGCATTGCAAGTGGATTCTTTACCGTCTGAGCCACCAGGGAAGCCCAAGATGGAGCCTAAGTGAGGACTGTTTTCAGGGGCTGCTTGACTGGCCACAACTTCATGTAGGCTTCCCACAGAGCTAGTGTCGCTCATGTTGCCTCCTTCATCCTGTGTCATTCAGCAGGACAGCATCTCACCGACCCCAGTCTGCAAACAAGGAAATGAAGGAAGACACAGCCAGCACCAGAATACCTTGGGCAGTTTTCACCCTTCCAAAGAACTTAGACCCTGGTCAGTTTCAAAGGCTGATGTCACAGAAGGGACACCAAAATGTGAAAATGGACTATCTTGCCCCAGATCATCCAGCCTGTAGGAAGTAGAACCCTTAGATCTAGACTCTGAGCCAGTTCTCTTTTCATGAAGAATCCACTGTAGGGATTTCTCTCGAATAGGCTCCCTCCGACTGCATTTTGTCCACATGTGGACTTGGGCATGGTGCCGGTGCCTTCTGTGTGTGAGTGGTGGCACGTGGGCAGTGCCCAGTGACCTCACCTGAGCCGCATCCTTCCCCCACCCCCAAACCTAGATGCAGAAATGTTCACAACCCAAACCTGAGACAAGACTTCCTGTGCCCTGAGGTTCAGTAGGAATGGCGGGGGTGTAATGAGAAGCACATGATCAGGGGCTCTGCGAGGACCATCCCAACTTGGGGACGAATCCTTTGTGTTAAGTTAATGCACAGCCTAGTAATCTTGAACCCAGAGTGTGCCCCATTGGTTAGGCTGTGAGTGAATCTCACCAAAATTTGTGTAAGGCAGGGCTCTGGAGAAACAGAACCAACCTCTCCCTCTCTCTCTCTCTCTCTCTCTCACACACACACACACACACAGACACACACACAGATTTTAAAGAATTGGCTCATGCAGTGTGGGCACTGGGAAGCAAGTCTGCAGGTAGACTGGTTGGTTGGAGATTCAGGAAAGCATTGATGTTGCAATGGGAAGTCGTCTGGAGGCAGAATTCCTCCCCCATTAATGCTGTCATCTCAATAGCAGATGCTTGCAAATTGGAAATTCAATTCAGCCACTTGCAGGGTGAGACCCTGGGTTCAGTTTTCAGTCGGTTTGGCTTTGAGGCTGCTGGACATGAGGATCTCTTTTGGGGTAGATGTAGAAACTTTTGGTTCACTTTTGGGACCCTTGAGCTGGGAATTTGAATCCCTGAGTCATCCTTGTCTTTCCTCACTTTGTCCAATGTAATTAGGAACAACCAGCTAATACTGTTATACTCAGATTGACAAAAACGTTCTAAGGTATCAAATACACAGTCACCTAGAACTTTGCCTCTTTTAAGCACTTGATGTGGTATTTTGTGCATTTCTTTTGCCTCATCATCCCGTGCCAGCGCTCTCTTATAACTACTGAAGTGGAGTCATCAGTACCTTAAATCAGATTAGAGAACCAATTCCAGAAACCCCAGGACCCATCAGAAAACTTTTAAGATTCTGTTCCTTTAGAATTACTCTCAGTACCAAAATCTGACACAGTTATACATGGACAGGGGCTGGAGTGTTGAATTCTGGCCTGGGGTTTCTGAGAAGAGAGAGAGAGTGGTGTGTGTGTATGTTTCAGTTCAGTTCAGTTGCACAGTTGTGTCTGACTCTTTGTGGCCCCATGGACTGGAGCATGCCAGGCTTCCCTGTCCATCACCAACTCCCGGAGCTTGTATATGTTTGGGTAGGGTTTTTTTTTTTTTTTTTTTTTTTTGGTATTTTGGGTTTTTTTTGGTTTGTTTTTAGCTGTGCTGCATGGCATGAGGGATCGTAGTTATCGGACCAGTGATGGAACCTGTGTCCCCTGCAGTGGAAGAGTGGAGCCCTAATCACTGGACCACCAGGGAATTCCCAGTGTTTATATAGTTTTTCACTATGCTTTTAAGGCTGTGTTTTGAAATACATACGTTTTTCCATTGTTTCTCTCTGGATTTGTCCTCCTGCTTCTTGTTCATGGGAAATGACTAACCATCCGGGCAGGAGCTGTCAAACATCTCTGACCCCCAGCCTGCCTTTATTCTCCATGAATGCGCTCAGGCCGTTGTGAATAAACAGCACCCCAGCCCTCCTGTTCCCGGCTATCCTAGGGAGCCTGCCAAAGGCTGGCCCGGGGTCATCTCTTTCAGTTTAGATTTTCCCCAGAGAACAAAGGCATGAAGGTCTAACTTGCCGCCAAGAAAACATCAGCAGTATATTTGAAAGAGTGTAGAAAGGCCAGTGAAGCCTAGTTTGTGGTTTATTATTATTAGTGGTAATTATTTCCGGCATGCAGTACAGTGGTGTCTGTGGCCTGGCTGGGGTCTGGAAGTCCATCTGTGGTTGTCTCAGGTACAGTGTTCATAAAATGGACAGAGGTGGAGGCCTCCTATGGGTTGATGTAACTCCTGCCCTGTCTTCGGGGGCTAAAGAGGAGAAAACCCAAAAGCAGCAAGGACTTCTGAATCCCTGAACAGGGCAAAGCAGAAATGAGGTGCAAAGATGCCTTCCTCCTTCTCTAACTCCCCCATCTTCACTTGGCCTAGGCCCAAGAGTCCTGGCTCAGCCTCAGGTTCTAAGGAGGCAGATCTGGTCAGCCATGGCCTTGAAACTCTGACCCAGTTCTGGGTTTTGCAGAAGCTGAAGGCCGAGTTCATTCCCTTGTGTCAAGCTGTGTGGCCTGTGCATAGACAGGATAGGCCTCAGCTCCTTCACCAGCTCCCCCATCCCCACCTGAGTTGTGTTTTGTGGAGTGAGATGAAGGCTGAGGTCAAGGGCAATCACACTTGCAGGATGCATTCCGGGAACCGGCCCCTCCTGGTCCTCAGGTTTCCAAAGGCAGGACTGAAGTGCAGATCAAGGAGAGGATGAACAATAGTGAGTTACGGGAAGATCAGGAAACCGTTGATGCTCGTCCAAGGATTTCCAAAGACCAGCAGCTCTTTTTCTCCAAGCAGTTCTGTCTCTTGATTAGTTTCAGGTTGACAAAGCCAGGAAACCGTTTTTTCTTTTTTAAATTAATTAAACATTTTAATTTTAATTTAATTTTTAAATTAATTAAACATTTTAATTTTAAAATTAATTTAAAAATTTTAATCTTAACTGAATTTTTAAAATTAATTAAAATTGTGGCATGTGGGATTTTTTAGTTGAGGCATGCAAGCTCTTAGTTGCAGCATATGGGATCTAATTCCCTGACCAGGGATCGAACCCAGGCTCCCTGCATTGGAAGCGCAGAGTCTTAGTCACTGGACCACCAGGGAAGTCCTCAGAAACCTGTAAGATTACAGATCTTCTGTTTTCCTAGGGTCTCACCCAGACCTCACCTTTATGCTCAGATAAGAGAAGGGGGTAACAGAGGAAGAGATGGTTAGATAGCATCACCAACTCAATGGACATGAATTTGATCAAACTCTGGGAGATGGTGAAGGACAGAGGAGCCTGGCGTGCTTCAGTTCATGGGGTCACAAAGAGTCAGACAAGACTGAGCAACTGAACAGCAACAAGAGCCAGTGGAACCTCTAGACCTGGGTGGGTTGGAAGGGCCACCCTCAGCTCAGCCACTTCTGCTGATACTTGAACCAAAAACCTTGGCCTGTGGGGCCGTGGGGGCCTGCCTGGCATTTGCATTTCACACACGTCCCTTAGGGCAGCCAGGCCTTCTCGGGATGCAGGTTTTTCTGCTTTGGGATGAGCTGAAACAGGCTGTGCACCTGCCCAGCGGTTCCTTGGACTCCATCCTGCCTGCCTGGGAATCTCTGAGTAGGTCAGAAATGCCGGGGACCTTCCAGGTGATTCTGAGCATTGGCCCCCCTCTTCCTGGGGACTTCCTTTAGGGTGAGGCTGTCCCCACGTTCTGGGGCCCTCCTTCCTGCTTGGGGATTGTCACTGACTTCCTCAAGTGAGCTGCCTGCCAGGCCTCTAACTCCCCAGAGGAACAGAGTGTTCTTTGTGAGATGCCTGAGTCTGGGGTGGGGGGTAGGAGGGATGGGGGCAGCTCCCAGAGCCAGCTCGCAAGGCAGCCACTGTCCCAGAGTGGGTGTTGTGCTGCGTTATCAAGAGATAAGGCCTTGGAAAAGGCCGAGCAGAGGAAAGGAGACACATTCCAGACTGAGAAGTGTTTGGGTTTGAGGGCCCTGGGTTTGGAGAAAAGGGCCGGGTTGGCAGGACCACTGTGGGGGTGCGGGAGCCCCACAATGGGAGGAGATGGAAGAGGTGAATTCCTGGTGGCGGTGGGGCTGGTCTGAGATCAAATTCCAGCTCGGATCCCTTGCCTTAATAAAATATCACACCCTTCAATCAGTTCAACACACAGTTATTGAGTGCAGAGTCATTTTCCTCAGGGTATCTTCATCAAGTAGAAAAGTAAAAAAATCTATTATTTAAAAAAATGAATTGGTGTACAGTTGATTTACTGTGTTGTGTTAGTTTCAGGTGTACAGCAAAGTGATTCAGTTAAACATATACATTCATTCATTTTCAGATTCTTTTCCCATATAGGTTATTATAGAATATTGAGTAGAGTTCACTATGATGTACAGTAGATCCTTGTTGGTTTTCTATTTTTATATGTAGTAGAGTGTACATGTTAGTCCCAACCTCTCAATTTATCCCTTTCCCCCCTACATGTTTCCCCTTTCGTAACCATAAGCTTGTTTTTGAGATTAGATTAGATTCTAATGTTTTAAAATGTAAAAGATTAGATTTAAAACATTAGATATGAGTGATATCATATGATATTCGTGTGAAACATCAAAAAATTTAAAACTGAGTGCTTATTGGATTATTGGAGTGGAGGATGGGATTGATTTTTTGGACAGTGTTAAAAGAGAGACCAGCTTTGTTGTAAGGCCAGGTAGGGAAGGCATGAGATGCTTCAGTGAGAAGTTCATTTCTATCCTTGAAGGCAGAAGGATCCCTTCAGAGGTGTTTATGTAAGAGAATGACCCATGAAGATTATGTTTTAGGAAGATCACTTTGGAAGTGCCATAGAGAACAGATGCAGAGGCAGGGGAAAGCAGAAATCAATCTGAACTCTGACTGGGAAGTTCTATTGGACGGTGCATGCTGCATGCTAAATCGCTTCAGTAGTGTCTGATTTTTTGTGACCCATTGGACTGTAGCCCACCAGACTCTTCTGTCCATGGGATTCTCCAGGCAGATACTGGAGTGGGTTGCCATTTCCTCCTCCAGTGGATCTTCCTGACCCAGGGATCGAACCTGTGTCTCTTATGTCTCCTTCATTGGCAGGTGGGTTTTTTGCCGCTAGCGCCATCAAAAGAATAGATACGTGTATATGTATAACTGAATCACTTTGCTGTACACCTGAAACTAACACAACATCGTAAATCAATTATATTCCAATATAAAATAAAAATTTTAAAAAGTAAAGAAGAGCAGGGGTCAAAGGTGAAATCTTAAGGAGCACTTATTGTATCGGTGACTGCATGGCTGGGCTATTTGACTTCCCCAGACACCAGTTTCCTCAGCTCTGAGACAGGCTGGCTCCTCCTTTGAAGGGGGTACTGAACCTGTGGGGTGCTGCCAGGGATGCAGTGACTCTGGGCAGTGGTGGCTCCCTCCCTCCCTGTCTGTGTCAGGCTCAGCTCTGCCTTCTCTTTGTCAGGAACCGTGGTGTACGGCGAGCCCATCACTGCCAGCTTGGGGACCGATGGCTCTCACTACTGGAGCAAGAACTGGGCCAAGGCTGCTGCTTTTGTCACCTCCCCACCCCTGAGCCCCGACCCGACCACTCCAGACTTTCTGAACTCCTTGCTGTCATGGTGAGTGTCAGCGACTTGTTCCCATCTCCTGTTCTTGGTCTTTCCTCGGACCAGGCTGACCCAGTGGGTTCCAATATGGCTGGCAAAAGCCAGCTTGCCAACAGAAACCTTGTCCTCCAAACTCGGATTGCTGGATGGGAGCAGGGGGTTAGCATCTTGATACTTTCATGGGGAGTCTGGGTTAAAACCAGGGCCATTTTGAAAGTCAACCAAAGGGGATGAATGAGGTAGCGAAAGGGTTTCACTGTGTGTCGTGTCATTCATAAGACACCTCATGAAAGAGACTTAGAGACACAGCATTTAATGAAGCTTTAGTGTCAGGCCATATCTTCCTGAATTTCCTGTCTCCTGGGGGGGAGGATGACTGTTTTAAAAACCCTCAGTGGCCGGACACATGAAAAAAATATATTTAAGGGTGATCTGAGGTAAAGATGGGTAAAAAGCCGGTGCTGTGTGTTCCTTGTAGTGGAGATCTCCAGGTGACCGGCAGTGCTCACTGTACCTTCAACACAGCCCAGAAGGCCGTTGGAAAGGACAACTTCACCCTGATCCCTGAGGGCACCAACGGCACGGAAGAGCGGATGTCTGTCATCTGGGATAAGGCTGTGGTAAGGGGCGGTGGTCTCATGGTGGTCGTCTCTGAGCGGTAAGATAAGGCTGTGGTAAGGAGTGGTGGTCTCACCGCGGTGGTCTCTGAGCAGTGGGCAGGGCTCAGCTTTCTCCTGCCTCCCCATCCAAGGGGCCCTGGGTCTCATGCGAGCCTTGAAATGGCAGTTGAGAAAATTCTAGAAACCAGTATTTGTGTGATAATATTAGGTTTGGAAGTCTAAGACCACTCCTCATAGGTTATTTCTTTTTAAATACCCATATGTATTTGTCACTATTATTATCTGTGGACCAGGAGAGACTGGGAAAAAAAAACATGACGGTCTTTAAAATATGACTCTTGTGATCAATCAAGGGAAAGCTTCCTTCACACCCTGGTGACTTAATCTCCTGCTCTTGGAAATAGACTCAGTTTCCTTAAAATGGTCTTTTGGACTCTCTGGGTTTAATATTTATCCTCACTATAGGCTTTTGACAGGCCTGCTTTGAACATACCTTGACCTTTGAGGAATCTTTGGGGCTTTTTATTTTTAATGTCTTAAAATGTAACAACTTTAGGTATGGAATTTTTTCAGTTATGTAAACTATATATATCCTTATTCCAAAAAGAATAAAGAAGTAAGTAAAACTCACTCATGACATCATGTTTCAAATCCAACTACACTGAACATTTTGGTGAATGTCTTTCATTTTTTGCTAGTGAGAGAGTGCACATGTGCGTAAATGATGTGTGTATGAGTGAATGTGTAACACGGGCATCATATAAACTATTTTGTAGCCTATCTTTTACAATTAATGTAGTATAAAAATTCTGAACATCCTTCAACATACTTGAAAAACTTGGTTTTCAATAGCTAACTCTTCCTTCTTGATGCTGAACTATAATTCATTTGTAATTCTTTGGTTGACCATTTAGATTATTTCTGATTTTACTTCTGGGATGAACACCCTCGTAGATACATCCTTGGACACATCTTTAGTGATGCTTATAGGAGAAGCTTCTATAAGTGGTATTTTTGGGTCAAAGGGTATGCATATTTTTAAGGCTCTTGATATCTCTTGTCAGAGTTCCTTCCAGAAAGATCACACCAAATTTGTGTGCTGCCAGCAGTAGATGGCATTCCCTAGTTCCTCCTACCAGGTCCAGATCAGGGTTATTGTCAAAAAACCCAAAGCACCACCAATTTTATTGTGAATTTTGTCTCATTGTTTTACATTGAATCTCTTCAGTTACTGATTAAAATGTATATTTCTTTCATATGCTTTCAGACATTTTTATTTTTTTCTCCCTTACAACCCGCTCATTTCCTTTGCCCATTTTTCTATTGGATTTAGAGTGGGTTTTCTAACAGAGAAATCATCTCTTCAAATCCCACATTTAGAGGGACACGAAGTACACATGGTAGAAATGAAAAAGTTGGGGGAAGGACGTGTAGTGAGTGTGATCGACATCCAGAGTTTGCCGCAAGGATGGGGCGCTGAGACTTCTAGGTTGGCTGGACTAGGAGCTGAGGTCTGTGCCTGTATCTTTGGAAAGAACAACCATTCACAGCAAATCATGTTTCCTAGAGAGGCATTGAGGCCCCTTCAGCTTTATTTTTTAAAAATACTTTTTACTTTGAAATAATTATACTTTCAGAGGATTTTGCAAAGACAGGATGGACAGAAAGGTCCTGTGTCCCCTTCACCTGCTAATAGTTACGTCTCATGTATATTTGGAGTGTGGTTTCCAGACCTGGAGAACGACAGTGGTGTGGTGCACGTGTCTAGTTCTGTGTCATTTTGTCGTATGTAGATTCATGTGCCCATCACTGCCATAAAGACAGAGGTATCCTCCATCATCACAAAGACCCCCATGCTACTGCCCCTTTATAGTTGAACCCAACCCTAACCTGCGGAGGGATCTCCGTCTCACCCCTGGTGTGTCCATCTCTATAGCTTGGTTATTTTGAGAATGTTCTATAAATGAAGTCATACAGTATGTGACCTTTGGAGACCGTTTTTTTTTGGCCCTGTCAGGGCATGTGGGATCTTAGTTCTCTGACCAGGGATCAAACCCATGCCCTCTGCAGTGGAAGTGCAAAGTTCCAACCACTAGACGACCATGGAAGGCCCTGGAGATTATTTTTTTTCCACTCAGCATAATGCCCTTAATATCTTAGTTATGTGTATCCAAAGCGTCTCTTTTTATTGCTAAGTAGCCTTCCACCCTTCAACTTTTTAACTTGCTTTTCTTACACATGTGTGTGTATTATCCTCCTCAGGTCACTGGGAAGATGGACGAGAACCAGTTTGTGGCTGTGACCAGCACCAATGCTGCCAAAGTCTTCAACCTGTACCCCCGGAAGGGTCGCATTGCTGTGGGGTCTGATGCTGACTTGGTCATCTGGGACCCTGACAGCGTGAAGACCATCTCTGCCAAGACCCACAACAGCGTAAGCCCTGTTCACGGCGTGGACCCCATCCAGACCAGTAACAGTCTCAGAGAAGGACAGAGGCAGGGACAGTCACCAGGATTTATGAAAAGAACTCGTGATCAGAAGAAGCTTTCCCCCAGGATATGTTATAACTTGCAATTTGCTGAGAAAAAAATAGCTCTTTCCTTCTCTTTAGTGAGGTCAACATGACAGTTAATCTTATCATCACTTTGGAGTACAATGGCCTATCTATGGCTAGAAAGTCTCTATCTCTAGACCTTCAGAGCCTCTAGCATCATGCCTGGACCTCAGAAGCTTCTAGAAGTCAGGCAGCATTCCATTTTAATAGTTCGGTGCATCATCTCTCCCGACATCCCCTGGTGCAAGGGATTCAAATAAAACATTCAAACGTCCACTCCCGAGATGCCCACTGGGCACTTTCATTCTTTGAGGCCACTGCTTTCTCATTGTCAGTGTGGCCATACAGAAGCCTAAAAGGCAGATGCTCTTATGTCCTAAAGGCATGAATTGATTTGGAAGAAATAGAAGAAATACCCTGAAAGTCATTCTGATCAGGATTTTAGGATCTGAAGTTTTGGGGTATCTCTTTTCTCTTGGTCTAGATGGCAGAGCTTGGGGGTGCCCTGTCTTGGTAATAGGACCCTGGGGAGGTGACTTCATGTCATGTCTTGGGCTTGTTGGCTGAGAAGAGGGATTTTGACGAGGCCCCTGAGTGTCCTGTGATTCTGTGAAGTCAGCGGGCATTAGATGGAGATGTAGATACCATTGGTTCTTCATTAAAAAAAAATCGTGTATGTGTCTGTATAATATAGAAACGGCAAAAGGGAGAACTTCAGGAAAGAAACAGGTATAGGACAGAGTTTTTCATGTCAGAAACCTCTATGACTTTTTCTTTGGCCGAGCTTATCAGATCTTCATTCCCTGACAGGGATTGAACGCCAGATCCTCAGCAGTGAGTCCTAACCAGCAGTGAGTCCTGGACCACCAGGGAATTGCCCTGTATGACTCTTAAAGTGAATTCTTAGTGAATGAAGAGGCTTTTTGAGATAAACGTCTAGACTGAAAGCTGGCTCAGTGAGGAATCTGACTCCAGGTTGCTCACTCCAGGTGTCCTGGGCCAGCAAGTATGGACGCCTCCTCCAAGCGCCAGCTCAGGGTGGGCTTCTGGCATTTCTCCAGGACACCGCTGGACTCTTAGCTAAATCCTAATCCTATTTCCTATGTGGGCAGAGGGGCTTAGGCTGTACAGGCACCGTAGGTGCTGGGTGGATGGGTGCCTTTAAGGAAGTCTGCTCAGCTCTCAGTATTAATGGTGGATTTTCCCTTCTTCCCCACTGGCTGGCTTAGCTCCACAGGAGAGCCTGACAGCGGCCCCTACTGGTGACTTAGGTCACGACCTCCCGGGGGCCCATCATTGGCTTCTTTATGGTCAGGGGTCCTAGGGTCCAAAAGGAGAAGGGGGCAGAGGATGAGACAGTTAGATGGCATCACTGACTTACTGGACATGAGTTTGAGCAAACTCCGGGAGATAGTGAAGGACAGGAAAGCCTGGCGTGCTGCAGTCCATGAGGTCTCAAAGAGGCGGACACGACAGAGTGACTGAACAACGACAACAACAACCTAGGGTCCTGCCTTGTGAACCTACCTCTTCTTATGCCTTCAGCATCACAGCTCTGTTTACCCTTTCATTTGGCCTTCTCAATAAAGGGATGGTATTATTATCTCAATCGGGAAGATAAATAAAACGGAGGCTTAGAGAGCTTAAGTGACCAGTCTAACGTTACATAGCTATTTTGCGGTGGAGCTAGAATTAGAACCCAAAATTGTCCAGGGCTTTTCCCTGCCAGATTGTGTGCGCAGCCTCTTGGTCAGGGTCAGAGGGAGAAAAATGTTTCTCCCTTACAGAGTCCCCTTCCCAGAGGTAATGGAGAGAGCAGACTGAACTCACCGTGTAAGCTGCAGATGACCTAACTAGAGCGTCTGCATGGGCAGCTGTTAACCCGGCAGAAGAGAGGATGTAGAGGAGTGATGATTCAAGAAGACAGATTCTGCCCTCCAGACATTGAACAGCAATGCCCTGCCTTTACCTCCAGGCAGTCCTGGAGATCATGACTTCTAATAGTGCCTCTCGCCCATCCAAACCTCTTTGAAAGAGCCGGCACTAAGCATGTTTGTGCAACACTAATTATCTAGGAGAACACTAGCAGGAGGCTTTCCCCATGTAATACAGTATTTCCTACCACGGGGCTAATTAGCTTTAATTTGGAGTATTTAGCTAACTCTTGTTGACAGCCCTGTTGCTACTAAGCCTCTGCTTGGATTTGCCCGGCATCCAGCAAGATGAGTCATTTTAGGAAGCATGTGTGGGTGGAAGTTATAAGGTTCTATACCTGGTAAGTGATGAGGTCTCGCTGCCTGCTTGACAGAGTATGTGTGTGTGTTAGTCGCTCAAGTTGTGTCCTACTCTTTGCAATCCATGGACTGTAGCCCACCAGACTCCTCTGTCCATGGGATTCTCCAGTCAAAAATACTGGAGTGGGCAGCCATTCCCTTCTCCAGGGGACCTTTCTGACCCATGGATCGAACCTAGGTCTCAGCATTGCAGGCAAAGTTTTACCACCTGAGCCGCCGGGGAAGCCCTTGACAGAGTATAGGCTCTGAACACCCCAAGTTGTGACTGACCATTGAACTTGTTAATTTTAAGTCACTTAGAGCCATAGGACTTGTTCTTCCACATCTTTTAAAAATGGGAGGGGGGTGACCTATAAATCTTCTGGGTGCTGAGATCCATCTTTTTTTTTTTTTTTGATGTGGACCGTTTTTAAAGTCTTTATTGAATGTTACAATATCATTTCTGTTTCATGTTTTGTTTTTTTGGCCACGAGGCATATGGGATCATAGCTTTCCAATACAGGGATTGAACCCGCACCCCACCCTGCGTTGGAAGGCGAAGTCCCAACCACTGGACTATCAGTGAAGTCCCATGAGCTCAGTCATTTTTAGGCAATTAAACTCAACATATGCATCTCAGGATGTCTTTGCAATCTTGTTGGGAAAGTGCAGTAAAGAACCAGACAGTGAATGAGGGATTTTCTAAATGCCTACAAATGCTGAGTAGTGGGCTAGATGCTTTTGTTCCTTTTATTTCTTGTGATCCTAGCATCATTCCTGTAAAGTGGGCTCTGTCCCCTTAGAGATGAGGCAGCTGAGTCTCAGAGAGGTGTGAGGGATTTGTCCAAAGTCATGCAGCTGGCAAATGGCAGACCTGGGATGTGGACCCCGGGGCTGATTGCACCATGGCCAGGGTTGTCTCTGTGACTACAGGAGGGCATGAGAGGAGCTTGTCAGAGTCTAGACAGTTAACTGTGGAGGGACATGAAAGAGCTGGGACTTGATTCAGCCCTTCAAGGATAACCCTCTTGAACGTCCTTTCAGAGCAGACAGAATTCTTTCCCATATGATGCTTCCTGTGTTGTCATCTCTACATGAGCCTTGTGAAGGAGGCAGGTGAAGAAACTGAAGGTCTGAGGCAAGATTAAAGCTCGGAGTCATACAACTCCTAGATTTCAAACAGATCTAAGGTGCCACCAATTTTAAGATACTCTGTCTAGGTACTGCTGTGAAAGAAAACATGTCCAGAAGGAGGAGTCTAATAGGATACTGCTCTAAAATTAAATTCTCTGTTGCCAAGGGCCAGCTTGTGCTGAGCATGGGATATATGAGAGCTGGGTCTGCCAGGAACAGAAGGGGTGGCAAAGAATCTTGCCTTTCTTGATACTGGCTTTTGGTGCAGAGAGGGCAAAACTGGCTTCTTGGAGAATCTGAACTGAAAGCTTGGGCTTATGCAAGCTGTGTCCAGTAGTGGTCCAGAAAAAATCTGAGGGTGAGATTTTCCTGTAGCATTTTACAGGTTTGGGAACCCTCTAGGCCAGTGGGAAAAGCTGACTCCAGTCCCCTGGAAGGGCTCAGTTTAGCCTAGGCTGACATTGACTGGGCAGCTGCATGTGCTATGAGATACAGGCTCATTTCAGGGACCAGTGTCTTAGAACTGATGAAGGGCTTGGGGGCACACACTGTGGTCCTGGGAATCCATGTACAGAGTCACCTTCCTTCCCCCAGGTGCCTCTTCCTCTTATTCCTCCAGGAGCTTTCATGTTACTCCTTTGAGTCTCAGAGCAGGGCTGTTTCTTTGCTGTTTTCAGTCAACCCCACGGGCCCAGTGTGAGCTGATGATCCAGTCTGGGGCTTCTCCATGCTCACCAGCCCCTGCACTAAGCAGGCGATGTTGCCCTGAATGGGAGTGCATGAGCTCTGTTCACAGACTGACTCTTCAGTGCTGATAACCTGGTCCGAATCTCCTCAGAAGCCCAGCTGCTTTTTATGGATGGAAACTGTTGTTAGCTGCTCAGTCGTGTCCCACTCTTTGCAACCCCATAGATTTAGCCTGCCAGGCTTCTCTGTCCATGGAATTTCCCAGGCAAGAATACTGGAGTGGGTTGCCATGGAGCTGCCTGTTAATTCTCCAGGTCCAGGCAGCTGTACCTGTGAGCAGAGCAGGCGTCTGGAATCGGGAGAAGGAGCAGTGGGTGAGCTGAGGCTGTGGGTGGGGCTGTGACACGTGGAGCTCTTACTGTTATCGCAGCAATAAACTCACTCAGAGACCCCAGATATTTTCCAAGAGGGCACACAGACACATCCCCCTTTCACCATGAAAGGCTTGGAACCAAAAGGATGGCTGCCTTGTTGGGAAATTAAACCTCAAGCATTTTATCGACGGCGTGTCTCTGGAGTCACCACAGTCCTTTCGTTTAGCAACTTCAGTTTAACCACATCGCCAACTGATTGGAAAACCAAGCGAACCAGTGGGAAAACCGACTCGTGGATGGCTCATTTCAAGATTAAATTTAGAACTTGGTCAGAGAAGGCTTCTTGGGGTTTTAACCTGATTGGAGCCTGAGTTAGTGAGAGCAAAGTCACCACTTATACGAGGAATCATTTTCTTACATTCGTGTGGCATTTACAACCCCCCTCTGCTTTTCTATGTAAATTTTCTCTTCCGTGATTTTTACCCCTCAGTTTTGTGTGTGTGTGTTGAAACTCAGACAGAATTTAGACCTAGCGATGAAGTCCTGGTGAGTGGTCAGTTAGGAGAGGGACCCCATCTCTGGGCTCTTCTTTCTTCTGAATGATGGCTGGGCAGTGGGTATTGCCGGATTGATGAGATTTTGCCAGGATAGAGGGCGACTTCTGAAGTTTACTATGTTCCCTCCCTTTTAGTCTCTTGAGTACAACATCTTCGAAGGCATGGAGTGCCGTGG
The DNA here is from genome assembly GCA_024291935.2 of Okapia johnstoni. Lineage (NCBI taxonomy): Eukaryota > Metazoa > Chordata > Mammalia > Artiodactyla > Giraffidae > Okapia > Okapia johnstoni. The sequence goes on along the minus strand of CM044314.1, from coordinate 35,070,765 downwards.
CTCCCCATTGGTGGTCATCAGCCAGGGGAAGATTGTCCTGGAGGATGGCACCCTTCATGTCACCGAAGGCTCTGGGCGCTACATCCCCCGGAAGCCCTTCCCTGACTTCGTTTACAAGCGTATCAAGGCAAGGAGCAGGGTGAGTACCTCTGGTCTTAGGAGTGGTTTCTCTCGTGGATAAAGTTCAATTCCATTAACACGGAGCACTCTGAGTCAAACTATTGAGGTGAGTACAGAAGATTTAGGGAGAAGGGAAACATGGTCTTTTTATTCCTGGAATTCAGAATGCCAGTGGAGGAGTCAGGCATGTCTGTAGCCAGCCAGAGCGATGTCAGACTTCAGCGTGTGCTGTGATGAGGCTCAGAGGAGAGAACTGCTGCTGCAGTTATAAGAGAAAGTAACATGGGGAGAGGGCATTTTGAGTTGGGTCTTGAAGGTTAAGTAGAAGTTGTACAAGTCAAAGAAGGGAAACAAGGGAATTAGGTAGAGAGAAAGTTATGAGCATAGAAAATGTAGAGTGTATTTAGGACATGGTGAATACTCTGCAGCACTGGTGCTTGAGGACCGTGAGGCAGGGAATGGGTGGAACTGTCAGGGAATTAAAGGGAAAGTAAGATTGGAAGCTCTGCGGCCAGATCTTGAACATGTGACCAGACCCTCTTCACAACATGTTTGGGAATTCCTGTGAAGTTTAGGCTCAAGTGCCTTGGGAGAAAATGGGAAGAACTGTTCATCAGTTTTTAAAAAAAAGTATTTATATATTTATTTGGCTTCATTTGGTCTTAGTTGTGGGATCTAGTTCCCTATGTGTGTGTGTGTTTGTTAAGTTGCTCAGTCGTGTCTGACTCTTTGCGACCACATGGACTGTAGCCTGCCAGGGCACATGGAATTGTCCAGGCAAGAATACTGGAGTGGGTAGCCCTTCCCTTCTCCAGAGGATCTTCCTGACCCAGAGACTGAACCCGGTTCTCCTGCATGTAGGCAGATTCTTTACCAACCGAGCCACCAGGGAAGCCCCTCATCTGTTTTTATGGGGCCCATGTTAAGGGAGCTTTGCACTGGAGCTGGGGTGCTGGCTGCGTGCTAATATCTGTCCCTGCCATACTCCTCCATAGAGAGCCCTCCACCCCCAAATCTCACAGGGCCATCCTGGCACCTGTTACTTCCCCATCAGGCAGGTAGTTGCCAGGTAGGTATCCTCTGTCAATGTGGCCTGAGTTGAGGGGTTCTTTTGTTTTGCAGCTGGCGGAGCTGAGAGGGGTTCCCCGCGGTCTGTATGACGGACCTGTGTGTGAGGTGTCCGTGACACCCAAGACGGTCACTCCAGCCTCCTCGGCTAAGACGTCTCCGGCCAAGCAGCAGGCCCCACCTGTCCGGAACCTGCACCAGTCTGGATTCAGCTTGTCCGGTATGGTTTTGGCTGGGTCAGAGCCTGCTTCTGCAAGGCCTTGCTCCATGTTGCTGGTGGGGTGGGTATCACTCGTGTAGAAGAAGAAGAAGTGGAAATGAATGATAGACCCATTCTCCCAAAGATGTAATTCACTAGAGATGTAATTCACAGCAGATGGTGGGTTGGCTTTCAGAATCTTGACACGAGTCTATATCACATATAATGTTCTGATGGCTACACTATATCCAGGACAGTGTTTTTGTTGTTTTGTCACTAAGTCATGTCCCACTTTTTGCGACCCCATGGACTGTAGCCCTCCAGGCTCCTCTGTCCATGGGATTTTTTAAGCAAGAATACTGAAGTGGGTTGTCATTTCCTTCTCCAGGGGATCTTCCCGACCCAGGGATCAAACCCATGTCTCCTGCGTTGTCAGGAGGGTTCTTTACCACTGAGCAGGATATTAGAGGACATTTTTTCAATGTATTATGTCCATTGTGAAAAAAGATATTGTGTTTTAGGACTCTCCTCTCCCGCACAAATGCAGTAAATTGGAGTGGTTCAGCTTGTGGAGTCTAGAGTTTAAACAGCTTAACCCTGCAGCCCAGATGCAAGCTGTGCTTTGGTCTTCTCATGTGTAGAATAGGTATAATGGTAGTAATTATCTCTTGGGGTTGTTGTGAAGATTAGGTGATTTGATATACATATAAAATGCTTAGAATCGAGTCCTTTGATAATTGTTAGCTATTAGTCTGGATAAAATATGTGATGTCAGGAAAGGTGAGAGGAAAAGAGTCCAGATTTAGAGTTTCCCTACTTGAACTTCTTTCCAATGCTTCATTTAGCCAGTGATTAGAAATCTTCTATTTTTCTGGCTCCCTGAGTCGCAGATATGTACCCAGATCTCTATGATGGGTTAAGGAAACAGTAAATCAGAAACATATTTTTTTGGTCAGATATACTGGGTTTTAGAAAGGTGCCATATACAGATTACCCATTTGCAAAGAATTTAAAAATAATGAGCATTAGTTTTTCCATAAAATAATCCATGTTACTCCCGTTACATGATACTATCTGTGCTGTCTTTTACCAGGCCATTCAAACATAAAGACCAGGTGGGATGGGAAAGGAGGTGGGAGGGAGCCTCAAGAGGAAGGGGACATGGGTATACCTATGGCTGATTCATGTTGATGTTTGGCAGAAACCAGCACAATATTTTAGAGCAATTATCCTTCAGTGGAAAATAAACAAATTTAATTATTACAGAAACAACCCCCCCCAAAACATAAAGACCACCATGAATCCTCTCTTTTTCTAAAAATATATATTGAGGTATAGTCAATTTACAACTTTACATTTAATTTCTGCTGTACAGTAAGATGACTCAGTTATACATATACACATTCTTGTTCATATTCTTTTCCATTATGGTTTATCATAGGATATTGAATATATTCCCTGTGCTATATGTATGAAACTTAAACAGATTCACAGACATAGGGGACAGACTTGTGGTTGCCAAGCAGGAGGGAAGGACTGGGAGGTTGGGATTAGCAGATGCAAAGTATTACACATAGGATGGATAAGCAACAAGGTCCTACTGTATAGCACAGGGAACTATATTAACTATATATTAACTGTATATTATCTATATTCTATATTAAGTATGATGAGTCCTATCTTTGATTACACAGAAGATGAATAGTGTTGGGGGACAGAGTGTACCTTTGGAAAAGCCACACTTAATTGACCTGAGAATAGGGACAGGATGTAGTCTGAGTCACTCAAAAGCCTGAAATGTGGCGTTCGTTTATATATAGTTTTACTTTTCAGGTAATGGATCCAACTAGCTTCTACGAGGATGACTTGATACCATCTGTGATTCTTAGGCCACTTGAGGCCCATCCTCTTTTTGTAGCTTATCCTTTTGGTGAGGTTTTAGAAGGACAATGAATGGGCCTGACAGGTTTTCTCCTAAGCTATGTTGTTTCGTTACAAAACAGAAAATAGAGTCACAGATGTGGAAAACGAGCTTATGGTTACCAAGGGGGAAAGGTGGGGAGGGATAAGTTGGAAAATTGGGATTAACATATACACACTACTGTATATAAATTAGATAACTAATAAGGACCTACTGTATAGCACAGGGAACTCTACTCAATACTCTGTAGTGACTTATATAGGAAAAGAATCTTAAAAAGAATGGATATATGTTAACTGAATCACTTGAAACTCACACGACATTGTAAATCAACTCTATTTCAACAAAAATTCATTTTTTGAAAAAAGCTATGTTATTTCGGCTTAAAGCAGGGCTCTAGGTAACTGTCTCTGACCCTCTCTCTCCTCTCCAGGTGCCCAGATTGATGACAACATCCCCCGCCGCACCACCCAGCGCATCGTGGCGCCCCCCGGTGGCCGTGCTAACATCACCAGCCTGGGCTAGAGTTCAGGGCTGCCGTCAGCGGGGGATGGGACACCTGAGGACTTTCTGAGACTTCCTTCCTTCTTTCCTTCCTTTTTTTTTTTTTTTTTTTTTTTTTTTTTTTTTTTTTTTTTTAGGAGCCTGTGATAGTTACTGTGGGGCAGCCAGTTCCTGGGGCTCCCTCTCGAGCCCCCACACTCCGTCCCTCACCTGGAGTCACCTATTTTGCTCACCCACCTCCCTACACATCTAGGAATATCACACCCTGAATCCACCAAGCCCATACACAGAACCGCATCCAACACTCAGACATGCGAAACAAAGCAAATCACAGTGAGGGTGTTTCTCATCTCCAACCCGTGTTGTATTTGTCATCATCTTCCTGGTCATCAGGGGAGGGGAAGATAAAGTGAATTGCCCAGAGCTGCCGTTTTTCTTTTTAAAGTTTTAGCAGAGTTTTCTTTCTGGGGCTTAGGGTGGGGTGGGTAGGGGGGGGGGGGAGATTTTTTTTTTTAAATACAAAATTTGAAAGCCTAATTCATTATTACTACAAGGGGTTTGAACTGGACATCCTAATGATGCAATTGTGTAACCATCAGGCTGATTCAGGGTGGTGGGCTGACTCGCCATGTCCCTCCTGAGAGGCTGCACAGCATCCACACCGCCATTCCATCGTCTTCTGGGTCAACTGTTAATAAAGGAAAGGTTTTCTTTCTGGCCTAGATTTTTGCTGCAGATGAAATCTTTTGAGGATTCCCTTCTCCTCTCTTTACCTCTTTTTTGCTCGCACTCTCTCCCTCTCGCTTTGTCATTCATGGATACGTTCACATGTCTGCTCTTTCTTTGTGTTTCCTCCAGCCCGTGTCTCTGACATGCTGTTTTTGGTTTTTTTTCCTCCCATGATCTTTGCCAGTGACCAGGTCTGCCATTGTACTGTGGTCCTAAGAACCTGCCTGGAAAGATGTGAGCTTTGTCATCGCAACCGTTGTAAGATGCTGTCCTAGTCTGTATAAGACCAGTGCTACCCACTCACATCCCCAGGATGTGCCTTTGAGTTTGAGACGCTCCCCATATGCAGGGAAGGGCCGAGTTACCTACGCTGTCACATGTGGGCCCAGAATAGACCTCAAACGGTGCCGAGGTGTTGAAGTCTGAGACTCTAGGACCTGAGAGATTTTCCCCTGTACAGTGCTAACTGGGCTAAAGACACAATCAGATCTGTCAGTTGAGCCCCCATAACTCGTGAGCCAACCAGTCTCCAGCCAGCCACCAGCTAAGAGATGCTGAGCTGATGGAGTCTGGCCCTGAGGGCTGCTGTTTCCCATCTAAGTATCTTTGGGGGGCACCAGACCACACTGGGCTTCCTACTTTGGAGAAAAAAATTATTTTTTCTTGTCCAGTTATTTAGAAAGACATCATGCAATATATGGAGGTCTCCTAAACTCAGAAAGTCCATGGGAAGTTTGGCTTAAAGACCATTTTGCGGAACTTACTTGGTGGTCCAGTTTTTGGGACTTTGCCTTTCAACGTGGGTGGTGTGGGTTCGATCCCTGGTCAGGGAGCTGGAATCCCACATGCCTCTGGGCCATAGAAGCAAAACATAAACAGAGGCAATATTGTGGCAAATTCAATGAAGAGTTTAAAAAAAAAAAAGACCATTTTAGTTTGCAAGAGGAAAAATCTGTTTTGTGAGTCAGAGTTGTGGTGGGGAAAAAAAACTTGTAAATTTGATGTGTGGCCTCTTAAAGACCACAGGCGACCTTGTGTCCACACCCTACCCTCTCCTGGTCTCAGACTCCCTTTCTACTAGCTGCCTTGTGCCTGTTCCTGTCTTTGTTGAGCTGTGTTGCATCTTCTTCCAAACGTGTTTACAGGTCCTCCTAAGCCATGTTACGTTTGCAGGCATTTATAAAACCAAATCTGCTTTCATAAAGCGTAACATCAAAAAACAGCTCATCCCATCATGACACTTGTCTCTCCACACGTTTTGCCTTTGGGGTTATGGTTGGGGTTTATTTCTTTTTGTTGGTGTTGTTTATTTGTTATTGTAAAAGGAAATTGCACTTTTAAAGAATCATTGGTTAATATATTTGCTTTTTTATTTTTTTCTCACCTGCACTGCAAGGGAAATTGAACCAGTCAGAAAAAAAAATTTTTTTTTTTGTTTCAATTCTAAGAAACACTTGCAGCTCTCTTCTCTTCACTTGAGTCTTCCTGTTTTTCCATGATGCTCATCTTGGTTCTTTCGATTGTTTCCTTGAGACAACTTAAAACCTGAAGATTTCTGCAGGCTGTGTAAGCATGTTTTCCTGTTGGCTTGCTTTGTGTGTCTGTTAAATGAATGTCATGTGTAAATGCTAAAATAAATCGACAGTGTCGCAGAACTGAGTAACTGCAGTGACTTGATGCTCTCAACCATGTAGGATTTAATCATAGATGGTTTTTAATCCTTGGAATTGTGATTGTGACCCACGAGTGGAGGAACTTTCAGTGCTAAAGCTCATTACATGTGTAGCCAGAAGAGTACCTTTTTTTTTTGTAACCACTGTCTCAATGGCAAAATAATTATGGTAAAAAAACCCAACAAAACAAGTCTCGTGTTTATTATTCCTTAAGAACTCTGTGTTATATTACCATGGAACACCTAATAAAGCAAAATGTGGTTGTTTCAGGGTGTGTCTTGTGTTGAGATGTTCAAGGAGGCAGGCTGCTTGACCCGGGCCTCCTTCAAAACTTCCCTCCCAGGAACTTTCTGGATGTCATTAGCCTTGTTTTGATAACTGTGCTAATTCAGGAGATTTCACTGTGTGTTTCTGGTAATCTTGTCCAGGCCACTGAGGTTTAATTCTGAACAGAGCCCTGAGTCTCAGAAATTCACGGACTCCACCCTAAGACAGGCCAAGGGAGCCTCTCGGATCGAGCTGCAAACATAAGTTGGGAAGTGGAAATTGGTGGGACCACATGGGCTAGTGTGGTGACCCCTTGGGCTCTCTGCATCCTTAGAGCTTGTTCACCCTTGAAAATCCTTAAGCCACAGAAGGGTATAGAAGATAAGATACTGAGATATGTGGGCCTGCATCAAAAGCTCAGTCAAGGAGCTCATAGGAGGGACTTCCTGGAAGTCCAGTGGTTAAGACACAGTGCTCTCACTAGGGAGGGCCTGGATTCAGTCCCTGGTTCGGGGAACTAAGATCCTACAAGCCAAGGATGTGAAGCAGGCATTCCTTTATCCCCGGGAGGCACGTGCCAAGAATGCACATCTGGAAGGGATGGTGAGCCATGCCCACTCCCACCTACCAGATGCTTAGTCCTCACAGTTACCTTATTAACTAGCACTGATATTACTGATTCATTGGTTTGCAAAACACTGAATGAAGCGGGTATGTGAGTGGGGCTCCTCTGTGCCCACTGTATGGTTGATGAACTCTTTTTCTTTTCTGTGCAGCCCTGTCCAAACAGGATAGGAGGTGATTTACAAAAATACGCACACTCTGCCAAGCTTGTATAAACAGGGTGTTTGAGTAAAGGGAAATTAAAAGCAGGAAAAATTAGACAAGGTCTGAGTTTGGTTGATACAGCACAATGCCATGAGGTTGTAAATTTGAGAGGGAATGCTGAATGTTCTAGCAACAAATAGGGAAAAAAAGGAAACATGGCCAGGAGACCATGTAACATAGTGACCCAAAGAGAAATAAGTCCTTCCAAAGGAATACAGATTCCTGGTGTTCAGCCCCAAGGGCAAGTCCTGGGTCCAAGGACCAGGGTGTTGCGTGTCTGGGCTGGCTGTCATCCTGCCATCAATGCCAGCTGATGGCAGAGCACCAAGATCTAGGGAAACTGAACCGGTCCTGGAGAGAAGGGCAGAAATGTTTACCTGACATGTATGAGACCTTAGGCAAGCATTGATACAGAGACCCCAGGCCCGCAGCCCATCCTCCCTCTAACACCACCTTGGCTCCACCCCACGTAAAGTGCTCATGCCTGCTTGCCCATGTGTCCAAGTTCCACCCAGCCTGTAGCAAACTGCCATGCCAAGGGCCGTCCACACCCACTGTGAGGTCTGCCCTCTGATGGAGAGGTCCGTGGAGACGCTGGGGAGAGGCTGTGTGCATTTGAAGAGGGAGTTGAAAGGGGGTGGCCAGAAAGTGGGTCCTCAAAAGAGGGGCGTCTCATGGGTGCCACGTGGCTGAACAGTGGGACCAGGTGCATAACTCTGGTGGTGTGATTTAATCCAAAGACAGATGTTAGAGCATCTAGAAAAAGCACATGGAATGCATGTCCTTCAGGAATATTTTTGTGTTGGGATGTGTTGAAGGTTATATTGTCTGATAAGTTTCTGTAGTACCCATGTCCTGTAAGTAAAGGCAGATCCCCCAAACTGTTATAAATCCAGTATTGAACAAACAAACAAACAAGGGAAATGGCCTGACCTTCAGTGATGACGTTAAACTTCATCTCAGGATCTGGGGACACCAGGGACCCTGGGTGGTACACAAGCATGGATGCCCCAGGGAAGAAGGGGGCAGGATGAGAGAACTGCCTGTCTGGCTATTCACAGGTCTCTAGGGTCCATCCCTCCTCAGGGGAGATCAGATGAGTGGTGGACTTCATCCTGACCTTACATTGTTTTCCAGTCCCTCAATCGTGTCTGACTCTTTGTGGCCCCATGGACTGCAACAGGCCAGGCTTCCCTGTCCTTCATTATCTCCCAGAGTTTGCTCAGACTCATGTCCATCAATTCAGTGATACCATCCAACCATCTCATTCTCAGTCACCTCCTTCTCTTGCCTTCAATCTTTCCCAACATCAGCGTCTTTTCCAATGAGTCGGCTCTTCACATCAGGAAGCCAAAGTATTGGAGCTTCAGCTTTAGCATCAGTCCTTTCAACGAACATTCAGGATTGATTTCCTTTAGGGTTGACAGGTTGAGCTTACATGTCTAATGGTTGTTCCTGTCACTCTAGAGGTTTGCTGTTTCCATCCCTCAGTGATTCAGGAGGCCTCTGGGGAGCCAGTAAGCCTGGTAAATGAGGTCAGTTCACTGTGATGCAGTACTCCATCAGCTGGAGACACACACCCTTCATCTTTTCCTGTACATTTAAGTGTGAGGTGAGAAAGCATGGAGTGTAGTCAAAGACCACTCTGTCTCTCAAGAGAACAGTGAGGAGATGGGCTGGCCACCTGCTGGGATGCTCTAGGGAGGGGGCGGTCCTGCTTAGATGTAGGGAGATGGGCTCCTAGCTTTATATTCCATGTTCATTTTTTACAGTTTATTTATTTATTTATTGCTTGTGCTGAGTCTTTGTTGCTGCACGTTGGCTTTCTCCTATTGCAGCAAACGGGCTCAGTTGCTCTGTGGCATGTGGAATCTTCCCAGACCAGGGATTAAACTCATGTGCCCCGCATTGGCAGGTGGATGGTTAACCACTGAACCAACAAGGACGTCCCCACTCTCTTTTTGAACACACTCTTTTTGATGTCATACACCTTCAGCCTTGTGACTTGGTTGTCCTTCAGCTGTTAGCCTCCCTCTAGCACCCTACTCATGCTCCATGGTGGTTGTTTTAACTCTCCCACTACTTCCCTCAATGTTTTATTAAAAAAATTTTTATTTACTTGTGTCTTAGTTGCAGCCTGTGGGATCTAGTTCCCTGACCAGGGATCGAACCCAAGCTCCCTGCATTGGGATCGCAGAGTCTCAGCCACTGGACCACCAGGGAAGTCCCTCCCTCGACATCCTTGAGTGCATATCCTCCAATTGTTCTGGTTGAACCAATCCCAGCTCTGGATCCCCAGCTACAGCAGCCTTGCCTGCCAGCAGCCCCGTGCAATACTATCTTGACACAGAGCAACAACTCCAAAGAACAGACACAACCCCATCAAGATGAAGGACTTCCTGCCTATTGCTTAGTTCTTCCCTGGCAATCCACACCATGTGACAGATCAAGAGAAATGCAAACTAATGACCCATTCCTAACTGCTTGGCCTCCCTCCCGGCTTGAGTTCTGGGAAATCTATGTGCTACTGTGCAACACAGGGCTGTTGACCTGAAACAGACTGCTCAGTATTTATCTAGCAAACATAAATTTATTCGGAATCAACTGAGAATTGCCATTCAGGGTTTGCACCTAACTTCATTCTTTTTTTGGTGGAAATCCACTGTCCCAGCACAATGTTAATTATGCTCGTCTGGTATCATGGAAGGTGTCAGAGGCCAGAGGGTTATAACTTCCTCATGACCTGAGTGTCCGACTCTTTGTGACCCCGTTAACTGTAGCTCACCAGGCTCCTCTGTCCATGGGATTCTCTAGGCAAGAATACTGGAGACGGTTGCCATTTCCTCTCCAGGGGATCTTCCTGACTGAGGGATGGAACCCAAGTCTCCTGCATTGCAGGCAGATCAAACATTAGCAATACTCTTATTGGAGTATGGACTTCCCTGGTGGGAGTATGGTTGCTTTACAATGTTGTGTTAGTTTCTGCCGTACAACAAAGTGTATCAGCCATGTGTATACATATATCCCCTCCCTCTTGAGCCTCTGTTCACCTTTCGCCTGCCCATCTCAGCTCTCTAGGTCATCACAGGGTCTGCAACCAGGGCAAGCCATGTACAAGTTCCTGCAGGGCAAGGAAGGAGAACAATTCTTTTTTTTTTTTCCGAGGAAAAGGAAACCGGGAGGCTCTAGTAAACAGAGTCCATGGCTTTCATTGGCTGAGCCTTTGCCAGGAAAGAAGTCTTTCTTCTTCCTGTTGGCTCTGTGATTATCTCAGTGCATGAGAGTTCCCTCTTCTGGTGGCCCAACTGTGCATAATTGAGGTTTCTGTTAATTTTTCACAGGACTAGGGAAAGCTAGTTCACTGCACCTCATCTTCTTACACGTTGTCCTTCTGAACTTCTATACTTGACCAAGCCTCCCACTCCCAAACTCTCTCTATATATATATGCTTCATGATCAACAAACTTACATGATTCCATAAACTCCCATCTTCACTAAACATTGCCCCCTACATCTTTGCCTTAAAAGAAAACCTGATCCCCTGTTCTGCTCCTTTGCTTTTATCTCAGCTACCGTTATTACTCTCCTAGATAACAGTTTTGTTGCATCCGTTTTTCTTAGTGTTAACTTTTCTTGATGGTGGAATAGAGACAAACAATGGTGCAGGTTTTACGTGTACATTTAACTGAATTGTATGGGTATCTAGACAGCTGTAATGTTCATAAAGGGTTGCAGTAACCCCTACACATGAACCTTCATGTTGCTGACTTCCAAAGATGCAGACGTGTGTTCCATCAACATCAGGCTCGCAGCTTGCCCTCTGTTTCCTGTTGCTGATGACCCTCCAGCTCCACCGTCTCCCACCTCCTCCCCCTCCTGCAGTCAGTAACTCTTCTTGCCTGTTCGCTCCATGCCAGCCCCTGTATGCCAGCTGTTGTTCTGGACTACCGTACTTTTCAAGGAACTGTACTGTAAGATTAAAAATGTTCTCTTTACTTTTTGTTTTTATGTATTTTTTTTGTGTGTAAAAAGTATTGTAAACCTATACCAGTACAGTACTATATAGCCAATTGTGTTAGGTGGGTACCTAGGCTAACCTTGTTGGACTGGCAAACAAGTTGTGCTAATGAATGAGCTCTCAGAATGGAACTCATAGGTATGTAAAAGTCTTACTGTACTTCTTTGGAATTATTACTGCTCTTCTTCCTCATTCCCACTTCTCCATCTTCTCCACACCCTGCTTGGCCACTCTGCTTCCACCCATTCGAGTGGGCATTTTCTTTAACGTTTTTACTTAAAATGGTCCTTCACTCGATTGCCTTTAAATGCTCACCTCCACTTTAAGAAGTGCCCTGTCTGCTCCTGCTGTTCTCTTTCCCTCCTGGATGGCAGGCCTATGACAAGATGATAATCTCGGCTGACAAAATATTGGTTGAGGAATTTGGAAGGAAGCCTATTTAAAACTTAGCTCTGGCCGGTTGCACAGATTTTCCAGTAGATGGCAGCAGTGCATGAGCTGTGCAAATATGAGTTTCCCCACCCTTGAAACAGCTCGCGCAGATAATGGAATACAACACTGAATCAGTGAATAATCGTTTCTAAACAGGCACTCTGCCGGCTCCCCAGTGCATGGGTTGCCTTCTGTCCATGAAAAGATCAACGGATGACTCCAAGTTAGCAGAGTTTTACGGATTAAAGCAAAGTGGGTGTGTAGATTTTTTTTGTCACTAAAGCAGTTCACTGCCTGCTTCCCAGGTGGTTCAGTGGTAAAGAATTTGTCTGCCAATGCAGGAGACTCAGGAGACAAAGATTCGACCCCTGGGTTGTCTCCATGTTAGCTGAGAACACTTTGACCTAAAATTTTAGGACAACATTAGAATGGAGCCAGTTACACTATTACTTTGTTTTCCATATTATGGGGGAAGACCATTACTACCACATTTTTCAATGTGACTTCCTATAAAACGCTAGTCTGGAGAGATGCTCTGTCAACACAGTGTCCTACAGGGTCATAGGGGTATGGAACATATGGACAGTCAGGATACACATAAACACAGAAAGGCCTGTTTTATTCGGTTAGTCATTGCACAGGCTTATTTGACACTGTACCATTTCTACGCTTATTTACTCATACAATCCCTCAGAGCTAAAATTATTTAGAACACTTTTTAAGCCTACCAAATATGGCTATTGTGTTCACACAGATATTCTTTATCACGTTGGGAACGTATTTTTTAAATCCTATTTTAGAAAGAATTCTCTTTTTTTGTAAAGAACGGTTGCCAGACTGTAATAAATCCTATTGGCATGATTATGTGATTTTTCCTTTTTGATCTATGATCAAATTAATTCAGGCATATTATTATTATTATTATTTTTGCCAGAGGGCTGATATCAATTTGTAAGAATTTTATTGAAACTTTTGGGATAAATTTTTGTAATTGAAATTGGTTTATTTTTTATGAATATGCAGAGTGAGGAAAACTAGGGAATGTTCAGGCCTGCTCACTATTCTCTTTATCGTCTTTGTTCTCAGGAAAGGGAAAGAAAAAAAACTCATTCCTTTTTTTTTTCCCTTTTCACTGCAACAATATCTATTTCCCTGATCAGGGATTGAACCCAGGCCCCCTGCATTGGAACATGGAGTCTTAGCCACTGGACTGCCAGGGTAATCCCAAGAAATCCTGACTTCTCAGCATGTTTTAAGATTAAAAATAAGCATTTATTTAGTGCTAGGCACTGTTCTAAGTAATTTGCATGTATTTATCTATTTAATTATTACAACATGGTATGAGATATTTTGCAGAGTAGCAAACTGAAGCATAAAGACTTAAAATAATTTGCCTAAGTTTATACAGGTAGAAAGTAGCTTTGCTGAGAGTCAAACCCAGGCTGTCTGCTTTTCAATCCTGCACTCCTATCACTATGCTCCTTCAGTAACATTAAATAACCTTTCCAATTAATTTTGGAAATCAAGAAAATATGCTTGACTCTATTAACATTATCAAATGGGTTTAACATGGTTTAACACAATTTTGGGGGCTTCCCAGGTGTCTCACTGCAAAAGAAATCAGGAGACGTGGGTTCCCTGGGTTGGGACGACTCTGTGGAAAAGGAAATAGCAACCCACTCCAGTATTCTTACCTGGGAAGTCCCATGGACATAGGAGCCTGGTGGGTTACAGTCCGTGGGGTGGTAAAAGAGTCGGACACTGCTTAGCCGCTAAACACCACCACCACTACAATTTTTTAGTAGAGACCAAGAGGCAGCATTATCTTTGTCCACCAGAGGGCGCTGCCAGCACAATGCCCGAGTTCAGGATTCTCGGTCTCGTGCGGTTTTAACACATTGGGTCCATGCCATCATCAGTAGCCAGCCGCACATAGTTGTCTATCTTTGACAAAGCACACACAAAAGAATTGTTACTTCCAAATACTAAAACAGAAGAAGTTCTGCTCACTGTCGTGTCCTGTGGCTTTTCTCAAGGAAAGGAAACCACTGAGAAGGGCACAGGTCTCTAAGTCATGGTGATTCTTACGTCTTGTGAGGGATATCCCAGGACCAGAGACCAGTCTTTATGTTCCACAGTCACACACCAGGCGGGGGTGATGGGCCATGTGCAGACCAGGCAGGGGTCTCCCTGCAGGGGAAAATGTTGGGACACACTTGGAGCCAAGTGTAGGTCCCTTGACTGAGACCCTGGAGTTGCTAATTAATAAAATCAGCTCTTAATGCCCATGTAGGCTTCCCTGGTCGCTCATCAGTAAAGAACCCACCTGCCTATTCAGACCGGGGTTTGATCCCTGGGTTGGGAAGATCCCCTGGAAAAGGGCACAGATACCCACTCCAGTATTCTTGCCTGGAGAATCCCATGAACAGAGGGGCCTGGCGGGCTGCAGTCCATAGGGTCAAAAACAGCTGGACACAACTGAGTGACTAAACAGCGACAACAATGTCCATGCACTGATTCCTGTGGTGAAAACAGGGAGGGATTTGCTAGGGCTGGCCTGCTGTGTCTCACACAGTTGAGGAAGCCACAGACAACTGTTTTGTTGGCTTTTTCCCTCCTGAGTGTGCGTATATGACTTTACTGTCATCTGGCAGGTGGTTTGTGAAAAATCTGCCACACTGATGTTAGAGAAGCATAAGAGCAGAAGTTTTCAGCACACACATATATACACACGCACACACGATGTACACATGCACACACGATGTACACATACAAAAGTGGATAGCACAACAGGAACACTTTTTCTGATAATGCTTTACAGCATTGACTGTCACTTTATAGGCTTGTGAATGCATCATCCAGAGAAAATGAATACTAAGGCATTTTGGAAGGACTTTAAAATCCCAGGACAAAATTTTCGAAGCTCTTGCGACTGAAAAGGAGCTGAAAAGGCATGTTCTCCAACCACTTAAAAAATAATGTCTTATTATTTTTTAAAATTTTTATTGGAGTGTATGTAGTTGACTTAAAATGTTGTGTTAGTTTCAGGTGTACAGCAAAGTGAATCAGTTATTTATATATTTATATATATATCCATTTTTTCAGATCCTCTTCCCACATCAGTTATTATAGAATATTGAGTAGAATTCCCTGTGCTATACAGTAGTCCTTATTAGTCATCTGTTCTATACACAGTAGTGTGTATATTTAATCCCAATCTCCCAATTTATCACTTGTCCCTACATCTCCCCTTTGGTAACTAGAAACTTGATTTTGAGATCTATGAGTCAGTTTCCATTTTTAAATAATTTCATTTGTATCGTTTTTATTGGATAGCACATATAAGTGAAATATGGTATTTGTCTTTCTCTGTGTGACTTACTTCACCTAGCATGATAATTTCTAGGTCCCTCCATGCTCCTGCAAATGGCATTCTTTTATTCATTTTTATGGCTGAGTAGTATTCCATGTTATATATGTACCACATTGTCTTTATTTATTCCCTGTCCAACCATTTTTTGATGCTTGAAGTATCTCTGTGACAATACTCCCCAAAGGTTCTCTGACTCATGCTTGAATTTCTTCATGGTGGCCATCATACCTGCCCAAGCATCCCCCTCCATTTTGGGTGCTCGCTGTTCATTTCTACCCACTGGTTTCAGATTTTTAGCAATCACTGCTAGTATTTATTGAACCCTGGGAGCTGGTTAGATGTTGCTTTATTTTATCCCCTAAAGCAGATGTCCTCAACCTTCGAGTTCTAATGACTCATGATCTGAGGTGGAGCTGATGTAATAATAATAGAAATGAAGTGCAATATAAATGTATTGTGCTCGAATCACTTGAAACCATCCCTCTACCCGCCAAGTCCATGGGAAAATTGTGTTCCAAGAAACCAGTCTCTGGCGCCAAGAAGGTTGGAGACCACTGCCCTGAAGCTTCTCTTTGGGTGTATCGGGCAACTCGGCTGCCATTATGAAGGGTCTTAGACTGGGTGGCTTAAAAACAAATGAATTTTCTCACAGTGTGAGAGGCTAGAAGTCCAAGATAAAGGTTCTACTTTGTTCAGTTTCTGCTGAGAGTTCTCGCTCAGCTTTTAGATGGCGCCATCCTGCTGTGCGGTCACATGGCTCTTTTTCAGTGTGTGTGAACAGAGAGGGAGAGTGGTGTCTCGTCAAAGAACAGTCATCTGGCGGATCAGGGCTCCGCCTTTATGTCCTCATTTAATCTTAATTAACAGCAGCAGATTTTATTTTGGGGGGCTCCAAAATCAATTCAGACGGTAACTGCAGCCATGAAATTAAAAGACACTTGCCTCTAGGAAGGAGATCTATGACAAATTGAGACAGCATATTAAAAAGCAGAGACATCATTTTGCCGACAAAGGTCCATCTAGGCAAAACTAAGGTTGCCAAAAACTACTGTTTTTTCCAGTAGTCATGTACAGATGTGAGAGCTGGTCCATAAAGAAGACTGAGCACTGAAGAACTGATGCATTTGAATTGTGGTGCTGGAGAAGACTCTTGAGAGTCCCTTACACAGCAAGGAGATCAAACCAGACAATCCGAAAGGAAATCAGTCCTGAATATTCATTGGAAGGACTGATACTGAAGCTGAAGCTCCAATACTTTGACCATCTTATGCAATCAGCCAATTCATTGGAAAAGACCCTGATGCTGGGAAAGATTGAGGGCAAGAGGAGAAGGGGGTGACAGAGGGTGAGATGGTTGTATGGCATCACCAACTCAGTGGACATGAGTTTGAGCAAACTCTGGAGACAGTGAAGGACAGGGAAGCCTTGTGTGCTGCAGTCCATGGGGTCCCAAAGAGTTGGACACCACTTAGTGATTGACCAACAACAAACCTTAATTACTTCCTTAGTGGTTCCATCTCCAAATACAGCCACCCTGGAGGTTATGGCTCCAACACATGAATTTGAGATACAGAAACATTCAGTCCAAAACAACGAAATAAATATCATTATCCTAATTTTACAGAGAAAGAAACTGTAAGGAATTTGATTTGCTTTCTCATGCAATGAGTGCTGCGATTGGGATTGGAACCAGACCTGCCTGACTCTAGAGCTGGTGCCCTTCCCACAATGCCACATGGCCTCCTGTGCCTTATTCTCCAGAAGGCCAGTGTGCATTAGCCTTGAGACAGCCCAGGAATGGATGAGTTCTTGCGGTCATCGCCCAGCCCAATTCACCAGTGAAGGAGACATGATAGAGGTGTGGGACCGCAGGCTTATGTAGTAACAAGATATGCACTTTTCTGGAGTGGAGCCAAAGCTGGAGTGGGGGTGTGTGTGCCGTGACTAAGGTAGTCAAGGACCCAGTATATTCGTTTGACGGGGCTGCCATAACAATGCACACAGGTTGGGGGTCTTACACAGCAGATGTTTATTTCCTCACAGTTCTGGAGACTAGAAATCCAAGGTTGAGGTGTGAAGGTTTCTCCTGAGGATGCTCTTCTTGGCTTGCAGATAGCCATCTTCTCCCTGTGTCCTCACGTGGTCTTCCTTCTGTGTGTATCTGTGTCCTAATCTCCTTTTCTTCTTTTCTTTTTTTAAATTTTTTTATTCACATTATTTTTATTTATTTAGCTGAGCCAGGTATTTGTTGCAGCATGAGGGATTTATTTTTTTTATAGTTGTGGCATGTGGGATCTATTTCCCTGAACAGGGATCCATCCGGGAGCACCCTGTCTTAGTCAGTGGACCACCAGGGAAACCCCTAATCTCCTCTTCTTTTAAGAACAAAAGTCTTATTGGATTAGGTTCTATCCTAATGACCTCATTTAACCTTAGTTACCTCTTTAAAGCCCCTATCAACAAATAAAATCATGTTCCGATGTACTGGGGTGGGAACTTCAGCACATGAATTTTGGGAGGGGTCACATTTCAGTCGCTAACATGCAGGGTGCTGGCCACCCATCTGCAGAGTCCTGTCCAGCAGAGGGCAATAGTGTTTGCAGTCCAGCTCCCAGGACACCGCTGGCCAGCTCTTCAGCCTCCCTAGGAGAATGCTTCCAGAAACACAGTTTGTTTCTCCTGGGAGTACCCCAGTTCACTTGTTACCCCAACTACTTCCAAATAGCAAGGAAGGATAAAAAGCAACAACTTTTAATGTAATAAAACAATATTCTCTTTCTGAACTGTGGGATTGTTTTCCTGTAATCAGAAAACATTTTTCTCCCCTCTGTTAGGTAGCATCTCTTTCAGTGTTCTGTTTGCTTTTTCTCCCAGCCCTTTCCTTCTGTCCCCTCCCATCTGGCAATTACCAGTGAGTTACATAAATTGGTTTCCTTACCTATCATTATGCATAGGAGTGGCTGGCCCTTGTACGTAGGGTACATGCTGTCCTCCGGGAAGGGCACAGTTACGAAACCAAATCATACCAGGACTTTAGAAATATTTGGAGAAAGATACAGAAGCACCCATGAGCCTGACACATTGAAACAACTGTTTTCACCTTGCCTTGTGGTTTCGGAGCCACATGCTTATGTATTTTGCTCATTATCTGTGAGGATCCAGGCAGGAAAGCAGGAACTAAACCAAATTGTTTTAACAGAGAAAATTTAATATAGAGTATTGTCTAAACAGGAGTTGGAGAATTCAAAAAAGCCAAAAGACAACACAGAGAAAGATGTTGTAGGGAGCAGCTACCTACTGCTCCTTAGGGGGTTTCCCTGGTGGCTCAGCGGTAAAGAATCTGCCTGCCAATGCAGGAGATGTGGGCTCGATCCCTGGATCAGGAAGATCCCCTGGAGGAGGAAAGGGCAACCCACTGAAGTATTCATGCCCAGAGAATCCCATTGACAGAGGAGCCTGGTGGGCTGCAGTCCATGGCGTCGCAAAGAGTTGGACACGACTGAGTCACTAAACAGCAACAAGAGGTCAGAGAGATAGCTCTTTCTCTCCACCATATGAGAAAATGGCAAGAAGGTGGCCATCTGCAGCTTGCAAGAGGTCCCTCACTAGACAGCAAATCAGCCAGCATCTTGATCTTGGAACTTCTAGCCTCCAGAAATGTGGAAAATAACTGTCTGTTGTTTAAGCCACCCCACGTATGGTATTTTGTTGTAGCAGCCTGAACTAGGAGAGCTCCTCTTCCTAGCACCAGAAACTCTTGCCCAAGTACACGCCTGTGTGCTCAGTCACTAAGTCGTGTCCAACTATTTGCAACCCCATGGACCGTAGCCCACCATTCTCCTCTGTCCATGGGATTCTCCAGGCAAGGATCCTGAAGTGGCTTGCCAATTTCTCCTCCAGGGGATCTTACCGACCCCGGGATCAAGCCCAGGTGAATTCTTTACCACTGTACCAACTGGGAAGCCCACGCACAGGTACATACACAGAGAGAAATGGGTCCCTGGGAAAGAGACTGGGTCATTTACACCTAGTTATTAAGACCTTCCACTTCGATGAGTCCTATGGTTAACATTCATACCAGGCACATATATCTCCACACCCCATGCTTATTCTCAGAGATCTATCCACATACCTCGTTATCACCAGACCACTCTAATCACCAGTTTTCCAATCCTGTTCTCTCTAAGTCCCTGCATGCATATGTGCTGAGTCACTTCATTTGTGTCTGACTCTTTGCTACCCTATGGACTGTAGCCCCACCAGGCTCCTCTGTTCATGGAATTTCCCAGGGAAGAATACTGGAGTGGGTTGCCATGCTCTCCTCCAGGGGATCTTCCCAACTCAGGATCGAACTCACGTCTCTTATGCCTCCTGCATTGGCAGACAGTTTCTTTACCACTAGTGCCATCTGGGAAGTCCCTAAGTCTCTGACCACTTGCCAAGCCATCAGCCCCTTCCCAGGAATCAGTGTAGACCTGTGCCTCTGATTCCCTCTCTGAAGAAAACAATAGATGTTCTGATTAGAGTTCTTCCTGCTGTCCTTCAGGGGCACTCCTGATTGGGTTAGTAAGTAGCATGCCATTTCTGCTTCGTGTGTGATGCAGAATACATCATCATCTGTGACAAGGGCGAGGCCTTTTCTCTCCGCCATCAGCGAGTCCTAAACAACCCTATGAGGCCATGCACATGGACTGAATAGGAAGAGATGTCAGAGAGTCTGAGAAACATGCTCATGCAAATTACCTGTGCCTTCTGAGCCTGCTTGAGCCCAATTGTATAATACCATTTCCACCTGGAAATGTGCGTATCTGAGCTCAATCATCCCTGCCATTGTGACACAGGGCATCAGCTAACGTCAGTCCGTGATAGAACACTGGGGTCCCATGGCCCTAGGATATCCCATGGCTAAGTATTCAGTGCATGTCAGGCCCAGTAAAAGGTCAGGACTTATTCTCAAAAGGAGAATAATCTGTGGATGAGGGCAAGGCTTTGCTCTTGAACCTTAAGGTTCTGCTCTGTGGTTCCCCTATTGAAGCTTGTCAGAGGCTTCATACCACATCGTCAGTTTCCATAGAAACCTCACGCATCACGGATCTTCTGGGTCACAAGGCCTAAATGACACAGCATCTAACTCTGGAGCCTGCTGCAGGTACCCTACCGGCCTCTGAGCCTCCCTCAAAACTGGAAGCCTGATGTGTCAGAATAGCATATTCAGTATAATATGTTCCGTTTAAAATAAAAACGACCCACCAAGCATTATCATGTCTTTGTCAGTGGTAAGAGATCAGAGGAGCAGCATCTTGTTTTTATTTTGGAGAGGACATCCCAGCGTGCTCTGTTGAGACCATAGAGCTAGTCTCTCAGCTCTGGCTTGCATCTGTTTTCTTACTAAAGCATCGAATTTTACATTAGATACATTAGTACATGTGCTCTTTGCAACCCCATGGACTGTAGCCCACCAGGCTCCTCTGTCCATGGGATTTCCCAGGCAAGGATACTGGAGTGGGTTGCCATTTCCTCCTCCAGAGGAAATGAACCTCCTCCTAACCCAAGGATTGAACCCTTGTCGCCTGCTTCTCCTGCATTGGCAGTGGAATGCTTTACCACTGAGCCACCTGGGAAGCCCCGAGTACTTTTGTTTTGATATTTAAATGGGCAAATAGCCAACACTGAATTGTTTGCTCCTGTAGATTCCTAGAGCTTACAAATAGAACTTAAATTCTAGTTCTAGAACTCCAGACCAATGTTGGGAACTTCCATGAGTACTAACACAAGACAGTGGTGAGTTCAGGTTAGAGTGTATGAACAAATTCTTCCTTCTCATCAGCTATGAGTCTCTGCTTAGCTCTTAGGAAGTACATTCACATGGGATATCTGAGATGGAATCCTTATAACTTAAGAAAGATTTGAGAAATCAGTGTTTGGAAGTTTTTATCCTTGGCGAATATGCTTATAGCTGAAATGCAATGAAATTTATACTAAAATATTACAGTACATTATAATATTATATTTATCGTATTACAGTATACTATATTATATATTATAGTATAATTATAATATATATTTTAGAGTATATACTATATTATATATTATAGTATAACTATAATATTATACTATATATTATAGTATAATTATAATATATATAATATAGCTATACTATAATATATAAGCTATATATTATAGTATGGCATACTTCAATATGGGCTTCCCAGGCGGTGCTAGTGGTAAAGAACTCACCTGTCAATGCATTAGACTTCAAAGGCATGGGTTCGATCCCTCGATTGGGAAGATCCCCTGGAGGAGGGCATAGCAACCCACTCCAGTATTCTTGCCTGGAGAATCTCATGGACAGAGGAGCCTGGTGGGCTACAGTCCATAGGGTTGAAAACTGCAGCAACTTAGCATGCATGCATGCATACTATAATATATAATATTGCACTGCTGCATAGACATATGCCTCCGGTAGCACTTGTCTTGTAGGACTTGGACTTGGGGGTCACTTCCAAATGTTAATTATTGGGGAATAGTTTCTGTCTGTGCCCTTTCCAACTTGATAAGGGTTGAACAGAGTCAAGGATATAGACTGCCACACTTTCTCTTAGGCAGATTCCCTGTATGTTAAAAGAGTGTCTGGTGTGAATTCCATGTCCTTCCTGTGAGACCTCTGTTAAAAACACAAGGATTCTGATTCTTGACACTGATAACAGTGTCAGCCAATTTCTCAATCAATGCTGTATGGCCCAGGGTTGAAATGCAGCCAAGTTTTATGCTCATGCATTCATGCCCCTATGTATTGAAATTTCTTAAAGAATATGACAGCTACTACTATATTCTCCTTAGCAGTTACAAAGGTGGGGTGACTCACGAATTGCGTTCCTTCTGGCCTCAGGTAGCCTGAAGCCTCTGAAAAGTGCCTTTTGCTTTCCAAGATTAGAATCAAGACACCGGAGACTGTGCCTTTCAATTCTTCTTTCTGAGAACTCATTCTAATTGCTACAAGTCCACTTCCTATAAACAGATTAGTATCCTGATTGCAATGTTTACACCAACTTAACGAAGTTTTCATCATTGTATTGAAAGTGGTTTAACAACAGCTATACTGAGCACTGGCAGAAACCTCCGGAATGTCCAGTACTGAACTGCAAATCTGAGAGTTTGTTTGCGACAGTTCTCTATAAAATGTCAAAAAAGCACACCAGCTACTTGCTTCAAGTTCTATTTTTGAAAGCAAAATAGAGCAGCTTTATAAATTCCTAAAAAGGGGGAAAAAGGATTGAAAGAGCCAATAGAATGACATTTTCTGGCTTCCATCAAAAATAATGGGCTTTGATAGAAGTGTTCAGCCATCATTTTCGATGGCTAGGACACAGACAAAAAACTATTTAAAATGGGAACAAGGTTGGTTTACAATATTATATTAATTTTAGATGTGCAACATAGTGCATGACTTATATTTTGTAACTGGAGTTTGTACCTCTTAATCACCTATTTTGTCCCTGGCTCCCGTGGCAACCACTAGGTTGTTTTCTGTACCTATTACTCTGTTCTGTTTTGTTGTGTTTGTATATTTTTTTGGGGGTCTTTTTTTTTTTTTTTGGAATTCTACATATAAGTGAAATCATATGGTATTTGTTTTCCTCTGGTTTATTTCATTTAGCATAATACCTTCTAGGTTCATCCATGTTGTGGAAAATGGCAAGATTTTTTTAGCTAAGTATAGTCCATTAAGAATATAGATACATATTTATATCATATCTTTATCCATTCATCTATGGATGGACACAGGTTGCTTCCCTATCTTGGCTATTGTAAATAATTCAGCAATAAACATTGGAGTGCATATATACCTTTTTTGAACTGGTGTTTTTGTTTTCTTTGGATAAATATCCAGAGGTGGAATTGCTAAATCATACAGCAGTTCAATTTTTATTTTTTGAGGAACCTCCATATTGGAGGTTCCATATTGTTTTCCACCAATTTACGTACCTGTCAGCAATGTACTAGAGTTCCCCTTTCTCCACAACCTTGGTAATTTTGTTACTTGTAGACATTTTGCTGATAGACATTTTAACAGGTATGATGCTGTCTCATTTTGGTTTTGATTTGCATTTCTCTGATGATTAGCACGAGGAGCGTTTTTTTTTCATGTGCCTGTTGCCCATCTATATATCTTCTTTGGAAAAATGTCTACTGAGGTCTTCTATGCATATTTAATTGGGTTGTATGCTTTTATGATAGACTGAGTTGTGAGAAGTGTTTATACAGTTTGGATATTAACTCCTTATCAGTCATATTACTTGCAAATATTTTCTCCCGTTCAGTAGGTTGTCTTTTTGTTTTGTCAATGATTTCCTTCACTGTGCAAAAGCTTTTAAGTTTAATTAGATCCCACTTGTTTATTTTTGCTTTTTTTTTTAAAAAAAATTATTTTTAATTGGATTATAATTGCTTTACAATGTCGTGTTGGTTTCTGCCATACAACAACATGAATCAACCATAAGTATACATGTGTCCCCTCCCTTGTGAACCTCGCTCCCACCCCCACTATTTTTGAATTTATTTATTTTGCCTTAGAAGACCAATTCAAAAAAGATTATTTCAACAAGTAATGTCAAAGAGTGGTCTGCCTGTGTTCTCTTCTAGGAGTTCTGGTGTGCATTGAGGTGCCTGTCTTGGACACGAATTTAATTATGGGAGTGTGATGGCTTAATTCTCCCTGAACCTTGAAGGCATACACACCAGCATCTCATGTTTATTTCCTGTAATTAAAATGGAAGCAGCATGTGAGGCTTAAGGCAAGGGCAATGAAGCTTTGTTAGACAACATCTCCTCCTCCAATGAGAGCAAGTATCAACACAGGTACATTCAAACCACTTTTGTTTTCTACTAACAAGTTCTGAATAATAGTGTTGAGTTTTCTCCCAAACTTCAGAGTATGAACAGCAGCTAGCAACTGAACATGAGTCCAGTTCTTGCAAACATTTCGCAAGTACCACACTGACTCCATAGTGGATGAAGTGAATGTTAAGGTAGGTAGTGAACTACCATGCTCTCCAGTTGTAGTAGTCACAGATATTAGTGCTGGTTTAGTCACTAAGTCATTCCTGGCTCTTACAACCCCATGAACTGTATCCCACCAGGCTGCTCTGTCCGTGGGGATTCTCCAGGAAAGAATAGTAGAGTGGGTTGCCATGCCCTGCTCCAGGGGGTCTTCCAGACCCAGGGATCAAAGCTGTGTCTCCTGCATTGCAGGTAGATTCTTGAACTGACTGTGCCAGCAGGGAACCCCCACAGATATTAGTAGAAAACTCTAATTGGTTGACATTGTTTATTATCAGGCTCCATATACAGTAACTGCCTTTTTTCAATCTTTTCAATCCTTTTTTTTTTTCTTTTTTGACTGAACCACCCAGCATTTGGGATCTTAGATTCCTACCAGGGATCAAACTGGCATCCCCTGCATTGGAAGCGAGGAGTCTTAACCACTGGATCAGCAGGCAAGTCCCCTGGAAACTGTCAGTCTTGGCTTTCTGTGTATCTTTAGAGATGCAACACCAGCAGTTTATCTGAAATTTGCAAGCAAACTTGTAGTTCTGCTCATGGCTCAGAGCAGGTGTGATAAAAGGAAGCTAGTCCCATGACATCTTGCCATTAGTACATTTATCTTGGTCTGTGTCTCTTTTTCGTGTTGTAGATTTTCCTTGAATGCCTGGTAAACCCTGACTGCTTGTTTACATCTAGATGAGGCAATAAAATGACTGATTTGAAGGTGACCTGCTGACTGGAGAGAGGGTAAAGTTGTGAGTCATTACATAAGTGCCCTTCAAATGGTGTCTTTATTCTTAGTCAATCGAGAAGCAGGTGGCTTGTGTATTTTTTTTTTTTTGAATGTTTTTGGTCACACCCTGCAGCGGCATGCCAACTTTTAGTTGTGGCATGCAGGATCTTGGTTCTTTGATCGGGATCGAACCCGTACACCCTGCAGTGGAAGTGCACAGTCCTAACCTCTGGGCATCAGAAGTCCCTCATTTTTAAAAAGAGCAACCCTCGTTTATGT
Organism: Okapia johnstoni; assembly: GCA_024291935.2. NCBI lineage: Eukaryota > Metazoa > Chordata > Mammalia > Artiodactyla > Giraffidae > Okapia > Okapia johnstoni. The sequence goes on along the minus strand of CM044314.1, from coordinate 35,045,576 downwards.
TTTGTTCTTTCTTCTGTCTTTTCTGGTGGTGTGTTAGGGAGGAGACTGTGCACACCTACTTATACTTTCTCTGCTTGCTTTGTGTCGGTTGTCAGGGAGGATGGATGGAGAACTTTTATGTCCACAAACCTTCCATAAAACCTCTGTTTCTGTTCACATCCTGCTTGTCTGCAGAGCAAGCCTGAGGCTTTCAGGGCTGAGTTCCAAGTGATCCATGCTCAGCTCGGCTTCCCTGGCGACCCACTTCTGTTTATTACCCACCTTTCAGAGATGTATTGGCAATCTCTTACCTATGGCTGAACTTCCATTCCCTTCATAAACTTTACAGATTTGGCAGTAAGCCTATTAGTAGGATGGTGGGTTTCAAAGTAAGTAAATGAAAGATTTATCATTCTATTGCATTCCGAGTGATGGTTTTCAGACTTTAAGGAATCCAGGCTAGCTTTTCACAGCAAATATACTTGATTCAAATCAATTAGCACAACCTCACCATGGTACAGGGCAATGAAAATGGTGGGATTTTAGAAGTAGCCTTCAAACTTTTGGGCATTCACTTATTACACAAGTTCCCTGGTAGCTCAGACAGTAAAGCATCTGCCTACAATGTGGGAGACCCGGGTTCGATCCCTGGGTCAGGAAGATCCTCTGGAGAAGGAAATGGCAATCCACTCCAGTACTCTTGCCTGGAAAATCCTACGGATGGAGGAGCCTGGTAGGCTACAGTCCATGGGCTCACAAAGAGTTGGACATGACTGAGGGACTTCACTTTGTTCTATTGTCTTCCTGCATATTGATTCTTTTCAACCAGATGTGGGCTTCCCTGGAGACTCAGTGGTAAAGAATCTGCTTGCCAAGGCAGGAGACATAGGAGATATGGGTTTGATCCCTGGGTCAGGTAGATCCCTTGGAGGAGGAAATGGCAACCCACTCCAGTATTCTTGCCTGGGAAATCCCATGGACAGAGGAGCCTGGTGGGTTACAGTCCATAGGGTTGCAAAGAGTTGGACTTAGGGACTGAGCACACATGCATGTGCTGTATAACAAAATCTTATTTAAAAAATTTCCATCTGATATCAAAATTTTTTTAAAAATTCCAATAGTAATTTTAATTGTTGATAGATACAATTGCCTATACTTTCATTAGTCAACTTGTATTGCTTTTGAATTTATACTCCAAACCAGCACTATCAAAGACAAATGTAATGTGATCCACTAATATAATTAAAATTTTTCTAGTAACCATGTTAAAATAGTAAAGAAATGGGAAATTAACCACTTCTAGTTAGTGGCCATATATATGTGTGTGTGTACATATATGTATATATGTATTAGAGAGAACAGGTTTAAATCCATAATTGGCATTCTGAAGAGAAAATTCATTAAAATTATATAAAACATATTGCATTGCATTGTATTAAAATGTTCATAAGCATAATATGGGCTTCCCTGGTGACTCAGTGGTAAAGAATCTGCCCGCAGTGCTAGAGACTCGGATTTGATCTGTGGGTCAGGAAGATTCCCTGGAGGAAGGCATGGCAACCCACTCCAGTTTCTTGCCTAGAGCATTGCATGGACAGAGGAGCCTGGCACTTGGGGTCACACAGAGTCGGACAGGACTGACGTGACTAAGCAGCAGCAGGCATCATATTGATTATTGTTTCTAGTCATTCCCAAATTAGACAGACAAGTTTTACAAGTGCTATGCTTTGTTTTTCAGTCAGTAGATAGCTACTAACAAAATTGGAAATTATAAAAGTTTTTTTTAAAGAAAATTAATATCACCTGTTTTCTTCCACTTAAAAACATTCTTTACTTGCCAGTATTAAATATGTGGGCCTATAGGTTTAGATTTTTTCAATAAAACTGGGTCCCTAGCCTTCATTTCCTTTAATATGTTGACTAATCAAACAATTTTGTTGTTGTTTAGTCTCTAGGACATGCCCGATTCTTTGCACCCCACTGACTGTAGCCCGCCAGGCTACTGTGTCCACGGAATTTCCCAGGCAAGAATACTGGAGTGGACTGCCATTTCCTCCTCCAGGGGATCTTCCCGACCCGGGGACTGGACCTGCATCCCCTACTTGGCAGGTGGATTCTTTACCATTGACCTTTCTATAAAATCATAAGGACTTCTAAATGGCCAAAGACATATTAAAATATATTTATGCTCATTAGTAGTAAAATATAAATTAAAATGAATAATAATTAAGATATGTTTACCTCACTTACATTAATTGATTTTACATAATGTTAGTACTCAATCTGGCAAGACAACAAACTGGCGGAAGGGAAAACTGTGACCTTTTTGGAGGGAAATTTGGCAATAAATATAAAAAACCTTAACTCTGTGTATGAGTTTTTCAAATAATTTTGCTTCTAGGAGCTTATCCTATCTAAAGAATCACTCATGTTTGAAAGAATGTAATTGAAAGAATATAATCAGTGTTACTCTTTTCTTTTTTTTTTTACCAGCTGTTGGCACCAATGTAAATATCTAAAATAGGAAATTTGTTTAATCACTTATCACAGTTATAAATGGAAATCAATATACCTTAAATAATGTTGAGGAATATTTAGTAGCTTGGGAAAAATCCTCATAATAAGCAGTTACAAAAAAGAGAAACTTTACAAAAGGATGTTGATGACATGAATCTTTGTTGTTCACTTAATTTTTCATTTATGTAAAAAAAAATTGGGAAGGGTGTGCAGGCACAGTTCATTGTCAGAAAGAAAACAAACTTAAAAATAAATTAATGGACTATTTTTGGCTTTTATTTAAAAAACTTTTAACTTATATTTTGCCATGCCATACGGCTTGTGGGATCTTAGCTCCCCGACCAGGGATTGAATCCAGGCCACAGCAGTGAAAGTACTGAATTTTAACCACTGGATCACCAGGGAATACCCTAGACTATTTTTTAGAGTACTTTTAATTCATAGAAAAATGAATAGAAATCACAGAGAGTTCTCATATGCCCATTCACCCCAATGCCCCCATTTACCTTATCATTAACAATTTTCATTAGTGTAGTACATTTGTTACAACTGATTAGCCAATATTAATATTTTGTTATTAACTAAAATCCGTAGCTTACATCAGGGTTCACTTTTTGTGTTTAGAGTCTATGGAGTTTTGACAAACTTATAACATCGTGTGTCTGTAATTATGGTATCATACAGAATAGCTTCACTGCCCTCAGATCTCCTGTCCTCCACTTATTCCTCCTTCACTCCTTCTCCCTGAACCCCTGGCAACTACTCATCTTTTTGCTGTCTTGATAGTTTTGCCCTCTCCAGAATGCCATATAGTTGTAATCATACAACAATGTAGCTTTTCAGATGGGCTTCTTTCACTTAGCAATATGCGTCTAAGTTTCCTCATCTTTTTGTGGCTTGATAGCTCATTTCTTTTAATTGCTGAATAATAATCCATTGTCTGGATATACCACAATTTGTTTATTCATTCGTTTATTGGAGGGCATTTTGGTTGACTCCAAGTTTCAGCAGGTTTTTGGGTAGACATATTTTCAGCTCATTTGGATAAGTACCAAGGAGTGTGATTACTATATTGTATGGTAAGAGTATGTTTAGTTTTGTAAGAAACCACCAAACTGTCTTCCAAAGTGTATGTGCCATTTTTATTCTCATCAACAATGAATGAAATTTCCTGTTGCTCCACATCTTTGCCAGCATTTGGTGTTTTAGTATTTTGGATTTTGGCCACTTTGATAGGTATGTTACTGGTATCTTATTGATCTAACTGATTTACAGTTCATTAAGGACATATGATATTGAGCATCTCTTCATATGCTTATTTACCATCTGTATATTTTCTTTGATGAGATGTTTGTTGCCCATTTCTTAATTTGGTGCTTGTTTTTTTACTGTTGAGTTTTAAGATTTCTTTGTATATTTTGAATTGCATCCCTTATCAAATATTTTTTTGCAAATATTTTCTCCCAGTCTGTGACTTATTTCAGTCTCTGAACAATACCTTTCACAGAGCAGAATTTTTTTATTTTAATGACATTAAATCATCAGTGTTTTTCTTGCATGGATTGTGTTTTTCGTGTTGTATCTCAGAAGTCATCACCAAACCCAAGGTCACCTAGACTTTCCCCTATGTTATTTCCTGGGAGTTTTATAGCTTTGTGTTTCACATTTAGGTCTATTAACCATTTGAGCTAATTTTTATGAAAGATGTCTGTCTAGATGTTGTTTTTGTGCGTGTTTTTTTTTTTTTTTTTGCATCTGCAAGTCCATTAGTTTCATCTTCATTTGTTGAAAAGACCATCTTACTTCATTGAATTACCTTTGCTTTTTGTCAAAGATCAGTTGACCGTAATTATGTGAGTCTATTTCTGGGCTCTCTATTCTGTTCCATTAATCTATTTGCTCTTTCACCAACACCCCACAGTTTGGATTACTGTAGCTTTTAGTAAATCATAAAGTCAAGTAATGTCAGCCCTCCAACTTTGTTCTCCTTTAACACTGTGTTGGTTGTTATGTTTGTTGCCTCACCATATAAAACTGAGAATCAGTTCATCAGTATTCACAAAGTAGCTTTCTGAGATTTTGCTTGGTGTTGCATTAGATCTACAGATAAAGTTAGGAAGAACTGACCTCTTGACAATAGTGAATCTATTCACCAACATGAAATATCTCTCCAATTGTTAATATTTAGTTCCTTTGAGATTTCTTTCATCAGAGTTTTACAGTTTTTTCTATAGGTCTTATATTAATATATATATATATATTAGAATTATACCTAAGTATTTCACTTTTTTAGTGCTAATGTAAGTACTATTGCATTTTTAATTCCATATTCCAGCTGTTCATTGCTGTTAACAAGCTCATTTCCAACAGATCACAAGCATACAGGAGGATGAGACTAGACACCATTTCTCTCACCTAGCAGGTTGCTTTAAGTAAATATATTTTTCTGACAACTTAGTTAAGACCTTGAATCAGAGTTTTATTTTAATCTTGCTCAAAGGAAAAGGTTAATGAAGATATTCCAAGATTTCATTTTCGGGAGACACATTTAAAGGAAAAAAGAATGGTTAGCTAATCATTGTTAAACTATACACAAAATGTTATACTAGATAAAAAGAAAGGAATACTTGTCCAAAGGGTTTATTGTCCCAGCTGGCATAGTTTGAGAGAACATGGGCACACTATTAATGATTACATTGAGATAACCCGGGACTTTACCCTGCACCCAGGGATGCGTGATCTCTAGACTCTTGACTGACCGTGCAAAGCATGGTTTCCCAGAACAAGCCTTAATCCCATTAAGGTCTATCAGAAAATTGCTCAAGCTTTTGATCAGAAATTTCTTTTCAGGATGAGTTTGAATTACATGATATCAAAAAGTCCTGCTCCAGGCTGGACTTAGGACAATTTTCCTTTTACATTGCGTTTTAGTCTTTGTGGAGTCAGGTGGCTGCCTTGCAGTACACCCACCCCCTACCCCCGACCCAGTATCTCTTCCTCCTTTCTCTTCTGCTCGTATTCTTTGTCTCTCTGACCCCCTCCTCATGCTGGTGGTGCTCCATCCAATAACTCCATTGTAGTTAATAAGAATAGTGGCCATGAATTGTTGTAGGGTGATTGCCATCTAACAAATGTTCTGAATACTATACGCATATTTACTCGTATGTGGCAGAGGATGAGACGGTTGTGTGGCATTGCCAATTCAATGGACATGAATTTGGGCAAACTCGGGGAGATGGTGAGGGACAGGGAGGCCTGGCGTGCTGCAGTCCATGGGGTTGAAAAGAGTTGGACATGACTGAACACCTGAACAACAACAACAAATTTACTAATTTAATCCCTACAAGAACCCTTTGAAGTAGGCACAGTTGTTCAGTGGCTAAATCATATCAGACTCTTTGCAGCCCCATGATCTGCAGCACACCAGCCTCCCCTGCACTTCACTGTCTCCCAGAGTTTGCTCAAATTCATATCCATTGAGTCGGTAATGCTATTTAATCATCTAATCCTCTGTCACCCCCTTCTCCTTTTGCCTTCAATCTTTCCCAGCATCAGGGTCTTTTCCAATGAGTTGGCTCTTCTCATCAGGTGGCCAAAGTATGAACAGTATAAAAAGGCACAGTATGCATTGTATTTTAGTTGAGGAAATTGAGGCACAGAGAGGTTAAAGTAGCTTGTGTAATGTCACAGAGCTAGTGAATGTTAGATTTGAATGCAGACAGACTAGAGCCTTTCTTTTAACCACTCTGCTATAGAGAGGGGCATCTATCAGATATATCTTTCTCTCTTTATAGATCACTTCACATCTGGGCAAAGTCAACAAAGAAAGAAGGCTGGGGCTAACAGGGATGGAAAAATTTTGGTCCACATTAAAAAAATATATACCTGTTTTAGTTTGCTCAGGCTGCTGTAACAACATACCATAGCCTGGGTGGTTTAAACAACAGAAATGTATTTCTTACAGTTCTGGTGTCTGAAAGTCCAAGATCAAGGTTCTGGCTGTTTTGGCCCCTGGTGAAACCTAGGTCCTGGCCTGTAGACAGCTGACTTCTTGCTGTGTCTTCACCTGATCCCTTCTGTGTGCAACATGAAGAGAGAGGAAAAGAGAGCTATGATCTGCTCCTCTTCTTGTGAGGATGCTAATCTCATTGTGGGGGCCCCACACCCTAATTCCCCTCCCAGAAGGCCCACCTCCTAATATCCTCATACTGAGAATGACGGCTTCAACACATGAATTTTGGAAGAATACACATCCAGTGCATAACCACACCCTCATCTACAATGCATTGGAATAACACTCGTGGCTATCTCTATGTCACAGGAGAAGAGAGGATGCGTTTTTACTTGGTTGCAATTTTTTTCATAAGAAATTTAACTTTTACGTAAGGGGACACATGCTACTGCAACACCTCAGAGTTGAATTTGTGTGTGTGTGTTTGGCTTCCCTTGTGGCTCAGATGGTAAAGAGTCAGCCTGCAATGCGGGCTACCTGGGTTTGATCCCTGGGTTGGGAAGATCCCCTGGAGAAGGAAACGGCAACCCACTCCAGTATTCTTGCCTGGAGAATTCCATGGACAGAGGAATCTGGTGGGCTACAGTCCATGGGGTCACTCAGTGTATGTTCAGTCGTGTCTGACTCTTCACGACCCTGTGGACTGCAGCCTGCCAAGCTCCTCTGTCCATGGGATTTCCCAGGCAAGAATATTGGAATGGTTTGTCATTTCCTCCTCCAGGGGATCTTCCTGATCCAGAAATCGAACCAGTGTCTCCTACATTGGCAGGTGGATTCTTTACCACTGAGCCACCTGGGAAGCCGGGGGAAGCCCCCAGAGTTGAACGATGACCTCCAAATGTGTTTCTTCCTTGGTTTTACATTGAAGTGGGAAACTTTTTCAATGAATTTCAGGACAAAGAATTTACAACAAACATCGTCCTTGAAAATGGGTGAAGTGACACTGTCACATTTAAATGCACATGGAGCATGGGCTCTGGCTTTTATGGAAGTTACACACTGACTGAGCTAAGTTTTCAGCCCAGGCAGTAGTCAGTTACTTCACATACACACAGAACATTGTTGTTGAATGCCCGTAGCATCCATTATTTCAAGTTCACTCTGGGTCCAAGCATAGATCATCCTCTCTCCTATTTAAGAACAAGCAGAAGAGGCTCCTGGGAACTGGCAATTAAGAGAGGCATAAATCAAGCTGGAAAATTGCCCATGATTTCAGCCATTTGTTCGGACACTTTGCGTATTTCTCATCTTCTCTGCTTTTTCCTAATTCCATCTCTCTTTTTTTGTTAATGCAGGATTCAATTATGGAAGGCTGCTTTATCTTTCTTTTATGAATGTAATAAATGAAAAGTAAAAAGCTATAGAGTTAAGAAAGCTGCATCAAGAGTCCACGAGTGTCTAAAGAGACAGAAAAGTAATGAGAAAGTTTTCAGAGAGAACAATGGAACAGAGATGACAGAAATTATGGGTCAGCATATCCCTCAGAGGTTGGCGTCTCTCTGTGGTGTTACTGGCATTAGCATAATAGCTTAAAGTTATTAGTTTTTCTAGACACTGAATGCATTAACTCAAGAGTGCAGAAGGTCTAAACTATTAATGCTTACGTCTTCTTGATGTCCAAATAACCACTTAAATAACTGAAAAATATTGCCTGGTTCTGTGAACAAAACTCAATCTCACCATTTCTGGAGTTTTAACTTTTTTTTTCTTTTGGGCTGCACCATGCAATGTGTGGTATCTTAGTTCTCTGACCAGGGATTTGAACCCTTACATTGGTAGCACAGAGTCTTAGCCACTGGACCACCAGGGAAGTCTCTGGGGCTTTTAACCTTTTGAGTCTTGGGTCCAATAATTTAATGTAAGAACTTGGGTCCCGTGCTTACGTGACAGAACCAAAGGTTGTACTTCTAAGACGATCATTTCTGTATTTTAAAGTACTCTGTTGATGCCTTAGTAACAGTTACATTTCTCCTTGGCTGAAACCCTCCCTGCGCCCTTCCCCCCCCCCCCCCGCCCGCCACCAGGCAAAAGAGCAAATCTAAGTGTCTGAGTAGTTTTCACAGTAGTTTTGGAACTGCACTAATGTACAATTTAGATCTTTTGGTGAGGAAGAATTCCCACTGCATGGAGAACTAGAGTTTGCAGGTTCTCCTTTTTAAAACTGGGATCTTCACGTGAATTGAAAAGAATAAGAAAATAACAACTGGTTCTATTTCCTCAAGAGTCAAGTCTTCTTGCCTGGCTTTATGTGTTCGACCAGCTTTGTTCTTCCTTTCAGTTCCTAAGCTCTGCCCCACCGCTACAGAAATCCAGCGAGTATACTGTGCTCAACAGAGGATGCAAAAATGAAAGAGAGATAAGTCTTTTTCTTAAAGAGCTTACTGTCTAATGAGGAGATGTGAAAACACAGGACGAGGTATAAAGTGTGGCGGGGGTTCAACAGAAGGAGACTTGAGTTTTTAGAGAATGAGAGGCATCAAAGATAAGTCCCTGGAAGAAAACATGACATGGAGACATCTAGATATTTTATCATGACTCCCTAGCCATCCATCTACGTCCTTCGATACCAGACACAATGTTTTCCATTTATTTGTGAATTTCTCAATGCTAGCTAGAAAGCAATAAATACTTTTTTTAAAAATGGTGAGATATGATACTTATATAGAATATTGTGCATATTTTTGAGTGTTTACTTAGGAGTCGAATTTTGGGGTCATAGGGTGTGTGCAGAGTAAACTTATTAGATAATGACAAACCATCTTCCAAAGGGATTAAATCAGCTTCCTCTCTTACCAGTACGATGTGAAGTTTCCTTCCTCTCCTCCTCCTCTCTCCTTCTATCTGTTGTTGAGTCTATGGTGAGTCAGGCTCTGTACTCCCTTCCTTATATGTCTTGTTTCATCTCATTGAGTAGTGATATTTTTGTAATAAATAACCAGTAAACACATCACAAAACTGATTGGGAGACTGAATTAGTTACTGAAATCGTTTCCATATCCACTGGGGACTATCTTGAAGAAATAAAATATCATAGTGCACTTTTCTAGTTTTCAGAAACGTGAACTTCTTCTGGCAGGCTTTATTCTGCTTGGGGGCCATCTAGAAAGTTGGATTATGTGTGTGTGTGTGTGTGAGAGAGAGAGAGAGAGAGAGAGAGAGAGGGAGAGAAGGAGAGAGAGAGAGAAAGTGTGGCATTAGTCCAGGTGCTGTGCCAGGGCCACCCCCATCCCATTTACAGAAGGATAACTTGGCATCTCTGGCCTGCAGGGTCCTTAGGTCCACTTCCTTCCCTTTGCTGGGGGGAGGGGCTGTGGGTGCGTCACTTCTTCTTAATTTCACAGTCGTCTTCTGCAGTAAAACCAAGCTCCCCTCTTTCCTCACAGGTGCCTGAATGTTTCTAGTTTCTGAATCACCCTTGATTCCACATGTATCCATTTATCTTTAGTTCATCCTATATTCTACTCTTTACGGGTCTTGATCTGTACTAATTGATCTGATGGCCTGTTTGAGTTGCCGTAGTTTAGTTTACTTTGTTTGAATCTTAAAACTCTTCAGCTACAATGACAAAAATGAATATTTAATTCTTATTCACAGATATGAATATTTAATTCTTGTTTTTTTAAGTTGAAGTATAGTTGATTTACAATATTGTGTTAGTTTCAGGTGTACAGCAAAGTGATTCAGTCTTTTTGTACGTGTATGGACTTCCCTGGGGGCTCAAATGGTAAAGAATCTGTCTGCAATGCAGGAGACCCAGGTTCGATCCCTGGGTTGGGAAGATCCCCTGGAGAAGGAAATGACAACCCACTCCAGTATTCTTGCCTGGAGAATTCCATGGATAGAGGAGCCTGGTGAGCTACAGTCCATGGGGTCACAAAGAGTTGGATACGACTGAGCGAACAAAACTTTCACTTCCTTTTCATATGTTTATATGTATATATGTGTGCATATTATTTTTCAAATTCTTTTCCATTTTAGTTTACTGCAAGATTTTGAACATAGTTCCCTGTGCTATACAGTAAATCCTTGTTGTTTAGCTATTTTATTGTTATTATTATTATTGGCCATATTGTGTGACATATGTGACATATCTTAGTTCCCTCACCGGGAATTGTAGCCAGGCCCCCTCCATTGGGAGTGCTTAGTCTTAACCACTGGACCACCAGGGAAATCCCCGCTTTATATATAGTAGTGAGTATCTGTTAATTCCATACTCCTGATTGGTCACCGATAAAAATTTTTGTGTAATGGGAATTTTTAGTTTCTTATTTCCTTAGGATTTATTATGCTATTTACTATTGATTAAACTATTGCAACTTCCATAGAAAGTGGCTTGTCTTTTTCAAAACAATTGAAATTGGCTTTTTATAGCCAATATCATTTTGCTAAGATTCATCCACATTGCGGGTCAACTATATTTCTTTCATTTTATCTGCTGTATTCTATTCTGTTGTGTGAACACATCACTGTTTATCCATTCTCCAGCTGGTGGGCATTTGGATGGTCTCTAGGATTTTACGTTTGTGAATGATGTGGCCTTGAACGTTTTTGTGTGTGTCTCTTGTTGTACGTGGGGCAATCTTTCTCTCATATGTGTTATTAGGAGTGGGATTTCTGAGTCACAGAGTATACAAATGTCCAGCTATAGACTATAGAGGCTAACTGTGTTTCAATATAGTTGCACCAATTTTTGTATCAGTGGGTAATCTATAAGAAATAACAATAGTGGGGACTTCCCTGGTGGTCCAGTGGCTACAACTCTGGGCTCCCAATGCAGGGGGCCCAGGTTTGATCTCTGGTCAGGGAAGTAGATCCCATATACCACAACTAAGAGTTTGCAGGCTGCAACTAAAGCTCCCACATCCTTCAATGAAGATGAAAGGTCCTGCATGCCACAACTAAGACCCAGAGCAGCCAAACAAATAAATATTTAAAAATAGAAATGCAATGGTTTCCCATGCTCTCTAATGTTTGGTGTTGTCAGACTTTTACATTTATTTCTTGCCAAATTGGTGCAAAACAGCCTCTCACTGTAATCTTGATTTGCATTACCCTGAACAAGATGATGGTGATGATTTTCACATGTTTTTTGATTATGCATGTGTACATGCTGAGTTGCTTCAGGAACATCCAACTCTTTGTGACCCCATGGACTGTAGCCCACCAGGCTCCTTGACTATGTATATTTCCTCTTGCATGAAATGTCTCTTGATTCCCACTTTACAGATGAGAGAGCTTACGATCAAAGACATTAGGAATCTCTCCTACGGTGACATAAGTATCATGGGCAGACCTGGGCTTCAAACTCAGGTGTGTCTGAAACACACAGCATATGTTTTCCCCACTTGACACTATTTCCTTAAGCAATGCGACTAGTTTTTAATTGGCTTTCCTAGTGGCTCAGTGTTAAAGAATCTGCCTGTGATGCAGGAGACTTGGGTTTGGTCCCTGGGTTGGGAAGATCCCCTGGAGGAGGAAATGGCAACCCACTCCAGTCTTCCTGCCTGGAATATCCCATGGACAGAGGAGCCTGGTGTGCTACAGTCCGTGGGGTCGCAAAAGAATCAGACGTGACTGAGTGACTAAACAGAGTTTATTCACTTAAATAAGTGCTTTCTCTCAAAGGATTCACTTTAGAAGTCTATCCTTTTATTCTAACAATGAAGCCATGATTTACACAATTTGAAGTTTTCTTTTCACAATTGCTATTATTTGAAAGTCAGTTTGTAAGCCTTGTAAGAAAAAAGTTCTTATTAAACTAAAATTTTCTCAGTTTTGGGGAAACAAATGATAGTCCCCAGATTTTTCATTCACTTTAGGAATTAGGTCCATTCTGAATGGCTATTGATCATTTCAGAAATCAAAAATAACACTAAAATATTAAAAGTGTGGGCATACCATGGAGCCCCAGGGCTGGCCAAGAGGAGGCTGAATAGTCCATATTAACTAGAGTTTTTTGTATTTTTGGATTGTATGTAATATTGTTAATGTGATTCTATATAATATTTATTTTGGAGGAAAAAACTGACAAAAATAAATTTATGAAATGTCTTCCCTAAATCCTGGAGCCCTTCATCCCTTTCTACCTTCTCACCCTGCTGATGCTCTTCCTAGCACGGACCCATCTGATAAATTTCTTTGGCGCTCATGCACTCTACACCCACTAGAATGTACACTCCATGAAAGGGGAACTCTCCTTTTTATCTACTGCAGCCTTATCATCCACATGAGTGCCAAACTCAAAGTGGATGTTTATGATCTAGTACAGCAATCCCCAACCTTTTTGGCACCAGGAATCGGTTCTGTGGAAGACAATTTTTCCACAGACTGGGGCTAGGGGGATGGTTTGGGGATGATTCAAATGCAGTAGGATTCTTGCTCCTATGAGAATCTAATGCTGCCGCTGATCTGACCAGAAGGGGAGCTCAGGCAGTAATGTGAGCAATGGGGAATAGCCGTAAATACAGGTGAAGCTTTGCTTGCTCACCCACCGCTCACCTCCTGCTGTGTATCCCAGTTCCTAACAGGGACTGGGACCAGTCTATGGCCTGGGAGTTGGGGACCCCTCATCTAGCTGATAGAAGGAAAAATGAAAAAATGCCATGCTGAGTGGCTACTGTTTTTAGAGGCACCCATGACTGAAGTGGCTTAGCAGCAGCAGTAGCAGCAGCAGCACCCTCCCTTTACCTGTTGTTTTACCTCCACTCACAGCCTGTGCAGAGAAGAGGGAAGGACATGGCAAGATCACACTGCACCATGAGATATTTAACACTGTCTCTCCTGCTCCCCACAATTCAGCACCCTACGTGGGAGCCAGAGGCTAAAAAACCCCATAGTAGCACATTCTGGGGATTGTAGTTTTATATGGGCTTCATCTATTCACAGCATCAGAGAGTTAGGTACTGGAAGTAAAATTTAACTACATTTTAGCTTAACAAAATTGAGGATAAAAGCTTCTGGACATGAAAACTGATCCAGAAGCTGAATATATCATCTTGCCTCTCCAGCTGTATATTTAAAAATAAAATTCAACCATTACTCTAGTGGAGAGATTTCAGGGCCAAGGACAGTCCACACACCTTGAATTTTCGTAAATATCGAGTCCAGATGGCTATCTTCTCTTTATTGGTTAAGTCAACAGAAAACATTTCCTCACAGGGCTTATGAAATCCTGCAAAAGAAAGGAGAGGGCATTCTGATACTAATTTCTCATTTAAATGCTTTCTTCTCTGCAGTCACCCTCTGTGGTTTTTTTTTTTTTTCAGTCTAACTCTATTGACGCTTTCAATTGCTAAGTCTAAGATCTCTCTTGGTAAATGTCACTTTGCATTTGAAAATATGTGGGTTATTTCCAAATATCTTTTGATATTGATTTCTAACATAATTCCACAATGATAAGAGAACAGACTCTGTATGATTTCAGTACCTTTAGACCATCAGATTTTTGCACCTTGTTTTATGTCCCTAGATACGTTCCAGTGTCTCCTAGTTTATAGTTTACAGAACTTGAACAGAATTTGTATCCTACTATTAGATGGGGAAACAATGGAAACAGTGACAGTTTTTATTTCCTTGAGCTCCAAAGTCACTGTAGATGGTGACTGCAGCCATGAAATTAAGAGACACTTGCTCCTTGGAAGAAAAGCTATGATCAACCTAGACAGCATATTAAAAAGCAGAGATACTACTTTGTCGACAAAAGTCCATCTTGGCAAAGCTATGGTTTATCCAGTAGTCATGTATGAATGTGAGAGTTGGACCATAAAGAAAGCTGAGCACCAAAGAATTGATGCTTTTGACCTGTGGTGTTGGAGAAGACTCTTGAGAGTCCCTTGGACTGCAAGGAGGTCAAATCAGTCAGTCCTAAAGGAAATCAGTCCTGAATATTCATTGGAAGGACTGATGCTGAAGCTGAAGCTCCAATACTTTGGCCACCTGATGGGAAGAACTGACTCACTGGAAAAGACCCTGTTGCTGGGAAAGATTGAAGGCAGGAGGAGAAGGGGAAAACAGAGGATGAGATGGTTGGATGACATCACTAATTCGGTGAACATGAGTTTGAGCGAGTGCTGGGAGTTGGTGATGGGCAGGGAAACCTGGCATGCTGCAGTCCCTGGGGTCACAAAGGGTTGGACATGACTGAGCGACTGAACTGAACTGATTGTGTGAAAATTGTATAAATCTTAATTATGTTGAATTGGTTCACGATGTTTTTCAGGTCTACTATATCCTTCTACTTGTCTGTATGTTTATTCTATTAATTTTTGAGAGTCTGATATTGAAGCTCCAACTAAAAATATTAATTTTTCTACTTAAAAATAATTGTAATCTATCATAATATAGTGGAACTATGTGTAACCTTGTTCTGTATTTGCCAAGTCTCTCATGTAAGTGTGCTATCATGCTTTCATAATTTAAAAAATAAAAATTAAAATAACCCCCCAAAAAAAAGAGAGGAGAGGGTACATCTCTTGAATATTTAGAGGGAAAGTAAAGTCTGAAATAACCTAGTGCAGGAAGTGGAAGAAATTTTAGGGCAGCGGTACCCAACCCTTTTGGCACCAGGGAGGGACCAGTTTCATTAAAGACAATTTTTCCATGGACTGGGGGGTGAGGGAGATGGTTTTGGGATGATTCAAGCACATTACAATTTATTGTGCACTTTATTTATGTTATTATTACTTTGGCTTCACCTCAGGCATTAGATCCCCGAGGTTGAGAATGCTCCTGTTTTACGGTATCATTTGCATAACAAGATGCAGGAAGACATAGCTTCGGTGATGAAAGGATAGAAATTTATAAAAGGAGAACATGTTGCATGAAAACATAAGAGGATAAGACAAGAAGGGTGTTGCAATGGTTAAGAAACCATTGCAAGGCAATTAAAAATGCAACAGCTGAATTGCCATCCACACTGAAGGCAGTAAACTGTGGGATGGATAGAAAACAATGGAAGCACTAAAGTGGAGAAAAAATGTCATAGTCTCTTTCTAGGATGCAGAGGAAAAGTACAGGGACTTTTAACCCAGATGATCTGGGAGTGGATAATAGGTACTGGAGATACAAAAAAGAGTGCCAACCTCAGAATTTCAGATATTTCCAAGGAAGAAACAGTGGAAATGGAAACAGTAATCAACGATATGCTTGAGCCAACCTTCTTGACTTTGTTCCAAAAAGAATCTGTTCACCATGTTCTAGGAAGAGGCTGTGAAAAGCCTTCCTTCCTCTTCTTGGTGCTCTCCCTTCTGGGGCAGTGGTCTGTAAGGCAGTACGAGGAAATGGGGTCCACATTCTAGGAGTCAGAGGTGGTGCCTTGGAAGAGAAGTGCATAGCAGACAGGGAATACAAGTTTTCTGTAGCTTTTCTGGAAAGGTCCAGGTTAGTGGTTTCTTGTTACCTTTAAACTGGTGCAGCTTAGGCTTATCTGGCCAGTGGTTGTGAATTTTAAGAAGTCTGTATAAGTCATGAGACTTCCCTCATAGCTCAGACAGTAAAGAATCCTCCTGCAATGCAGGAGACCTGGATTCGATCCCTGGGTCAGGAAGATCCCCTGGAAAAGGGAATGGCAACCCAACTCCAGTATTCTTGCCATGGACAGAGGAGCTTGGTGGGTTACAGTCCATGGGGTCACAAAGAGTTAGACACTACTGAGCAGCTAATACTAACTGAAGAGTCAGGGTTCTCCAGGGAAGCAGAACCAATAGAATGGGATATGAACATATGTACACACAGATAGACATACACATAAACACATACACATTTACATATACATAGACACATGTATGCTTTCATACATTTACATATACGCATATACATTGTTATTGTTTTAGTCACTAGGTTATGTTGCTAAGACTCTTTTGGAACCCCATGGACTGTAGTTCGCCAGGCTCCTTTGTTCATGGGATTTTTCAGACAAGAATACTGGAGTGGGTTGAAATGTCCTCCTCCAGGGTATCTTCCCAACCCAGGGATCAAACCCACATCTCATGCATTGGCAGGTAGGTTCTTTACTGCTGAGCCACCAGGGAAGCCCACACATATACGTATACAGACATACTTAGTTCATGCAGTTATGGAGGCTGACAAGTCCCAAGATCTGCAGGCTAAGTCAGCAAATGGAGACCCAGGAGGGGCAATGGTATAATCTTGATCCAAGTCTGAACACTTGAGAACCAGGGTTTCTATTGGTGTGGTTCTAGAATGGCAGGCCGACATGCCATCAGACTTGAGATCCAGGAAGAGCTGATGCTTTGCTTTGAATGTGAAGGCAAGAGAAAGCCAGTGTCGCAGTTTGAAGACAGACAGGCAGGAGGAATTCTTACTTGGGAGAGGGTTGGGCTATGTGTTCTATTCAGGCCTTCAACTGATTGGACCCACGTTAGGGAGTTGTTGTTCAGTCGCTCAGTCGTGTCTGACTCTTTGTGACCCCATGGACTGCAGCATGCCAGGCTTCCCTGTCCTTCACTGTCTCCTGGAATTTGCTCAAACTCACATTAGGGAGGGAAACTTGCTGAATCCAGGCTACCGATTTAAATGTTCGTCTCAGCCAAAGACACACAGAAACACCTAAAGTAATGTCTGGGTGCTCTGTGGCCCAGTCAAGTTGACACAAAATGAATCATCACAGAATCCTTTCAGATCACATATGCCAATTTTTAATGTTGTTTATGTCCTGTGGCTGGGGAAGGGGCCACAGTGAATTTAGAAAAGCCCAGAAACTCGGTCCTGCTCCCACCTTTGTCCTGTACGATGACTTCTGAGCATGGAGAAGGGACCCCAGAGACAGAAATTTGCACTATCCAGGAGGGAAAGCATCTCTTTGAGAATACAAACTTACCTCCTACCCAAACCTGAGGCAGGCAGGTCCTGTGAGTCAATTCCTAGGCAGGTTGATAAGAAGTCCAGGGTCCCCACAGAGGAGAAAGGGGTCTGGGGCTCTCAAGGAGGAGATAAGGGTCTGGAATTCTCAAGAAGGAGGAAAGGACAACCGTCTTTCTGTTTTTTTTCTACATGCCTTAGTCTTGGTCACACAATATGTTTTTTCTTTAAGCCCAGAACTGATAATTACACAACAAACAACTCAGTTTAAACTCTGCACTAAGAGTTGTATAACAAAAATGTATCCTGCTTGAGGATACTTTTCCCTTCTTGAAAACGTTCTGACAAATCCTGTTATCTTAGAATGTATATTATGGGAGTGGGTCTGTAAGATCTTTCTATTGTTAAGTTCTAACCCTGTTACCTTAAAATGGAAATTGTGGAGTGGGTCTGGTAAAATTTTTACAGCTTTGAGACATTCTTTTGACTTATTGTAATAACTAATTTAAAAGGTATATAACTCCCTTGCTTAGACTAGTGAGGGGTGCACTCTCCATCCCCTTCTGACGTCTATGTCAGAAGCTTTCTCTGTCCCTTTTCATACTTCAATAAAACTCTGCCACATAAAAGCTCTTGAGTGATCAAGCCTGGTCCCTGGTCCCAAAGCTAAAGCTTCTTCTTCGGAGATCATGAATCCAACAACATTCACCATAAGCTATCACCTGACTGATGGAATTTGCCTCTGGGAGGTCAGGAATCAGCTACTGATAAAGCAGAAACTGTTCATGTCAATCAAATGTTACTCACATAGACTAGTGTCTCTTAATCTTGACTATGCATAGGAACTCAACATTCAAAAAACGAAGATCATGGCATTCATTCCCTTCACTTCATGGCAAACAGATGGGGAAACAATGGAAACAGTGACAGATTTTATTTTCTTGAGCTCCAAAATCACTGCAGATAGTGACTGCAGCCATGAAATTAAAAGACACTGCTCCTGGGAAGTAAAGCTATGACAAACCTAGATAGCATATTAAAAAGCAGAGACATTGCTTTACTGACAAAGGTCTGTCTAACCAAAGCTATGGTTTTCCCAGTAGTCAAGTATAGATGTGAGAGTTGGACCATAAAGAAAGCTGAGCACCAAAGAATTGATACTTTTGAACTGTGGTACTGGAAAAGACTCTTGAGAGTCCCTTGGACTGCAAGGAGATCAAACCAGCAATCCCAAGGGAAATCAGTCCGGAATATTCATTGGAAGGACTGATGTTGAAGCTGAAATTCCAATACTTTGGCCAGCTGTTGGGAAGAACTGACCCATTGCAAAAGACCCTAATGCTTGGAAAGACTGAAGGCAGGAGGAGGAGGGGACAACAGAGGATGAGATGGTTGGATGGTATCACTGACTCAGTGGACGTGAGTTTGGGCACCTCCTGGAGTTGGTGATGGACAGGGAAGCCTGGCGTGCTGCAGTCCCTGGGGTTGTAAAGAGTTGGACACGAATGAGTGTCTGAACTTCCTGACTGATGGACAGGAAAACCCTGAAGAGCTTTTAAAAGATATGAATCCCTGGATCCTGTCCACACATCCTGAGTTAATTAGTCTGGATATGACCTGGGCACTGGGATTTAAAATAAAATATGTGTAGTGGTATTCACTTTTTTTGGCTGATGCTTTCTCCTGTCGTATTTAAACACATGCTTACACTCTTCTTTTTGGAGTATTACTTTGACTTTATTTTTTGAATTAATTTTTTTCTATTTTAATTTTTTTAAATTTTAAATTTATTTATTTTTAATTGAAGGAAATTTCTTTACAGAATTGTGTTGGTTAATTTTTACTGGAGTGTAGTTGTGTTAGCTTCTGCTGTACAGTGAAGTATACTTATAGCCCCTCTTTTTAGATTTCCTTCCCATTTAGGTCACCATGGAACACTGAGTAGTTTCCTGTGCTATACAGTAGGTTCTCATTAATTATCTAGTTTACACATAGTATTAATAGTGTATATATGTCAATTCCAATCTCCCAATTCATCCCCCCTCTTCCTCCTTGGTATCCATACCTGTGTTGTCTATGTCCATGTCTCTATTTCTGCTTTGTAAATAAGTGTATCTAAACCATTTGTAACATCCACTAAAGTCAGGATAAAGAGCAGTTCTATCACTCTTCCAATTTTTCTGGCTTGACTTTTGAGATCAGACCCCCCACCTCCATCCCCAGCCCCAGACTCTGGCCACCACTAATCTGTTCTCTGTCCCTGCAGTTGCCTCAGCCCCCTTTATAGAATGTCATTTAGGGGAAATTATATGCACCTCATCACTGCAGTTTTGGCAGTTAAATGCTTCTTAGGTAATTTTAACATGCTGCCAAGTTTGAGAATCACTGACATTCTTTGTAACTTGTTCCTTCCATAAGGGTGAGAGCTGCTTCCTTCTTAACTGAACGAGGAGTAACATTGGATGGAGACCCAAGAACAGTCCACCAGGAGATCCAGAAAGGCGACCCATGGGGAAAGAAGATAAATCATTTTTTTTTTAAAGGAAAACAGGTGATGCAAATTATTGAAAAGCAAGTCCAGATAAAAATATCCTAAAATGGGCTTGTTCTTACAGCTTAAAAATAGGGAACAAGACCTTCTTGGCAAAGAGGAGCCTCAGATGACATGCGAGAACTCAACCTTCTCTAATGGCCATACTTGAGGATTTGCACACAGGGCAGGAAATAAGACACCATTCATTCAGTCCAAAACGAGTAAATGATGATTGCTGCCAGATGTCCTTAGGCAAAAAAGCACAATTTCAAGTAGACGAAGTCTGTCTCTTCTTGTGACACTTCTTTGTCAGATCATCACTGAACCAGGACTATTACAACAGCTCAATTCTAATTCGGGCACCAACCACCATGGCGCCAACTCACCATGGAGAGAAGCTCAGAAAGCTTTGAGGATAAAATGTATGGGTCTTTGCTGCATTCCTGTGTGTCAGGGATGAGTTCCCCTGGAGAAATGACAGCCTCCATCATCTTTTTTTTTTCTTTTGAACTTGTTATTTTGTAGTGGGGTACAGCTGATGAATAATGTTGTGATAGTTTCAGGTGCACAGCGAAGGAACTCAGCCATAAACATACATGTATCCTTTCTCCCCAAGTCCCCCTCCCAGCCAGGCTGCCACAGAACATAGAGCAGAGTTCCCTGTGGTGTACAGTGGGTCCTTGTTGGTTATCCATTTTCAACATAGCTCCATCTCCTTCTTTTCTGAGCTGGTTGTGAGGACAGGATGGCTTTCCTTCCCTGGACCATGTTTCCTTCCTCCCGCCCCTCCTGTGGGTAGTCCTCTCAAGCCGGATCCTTAGACAACAGAGGGAAGGCACTGGGATAGAGAAAAGACTGGAGGGCAATTTTTAGGAAGCCCTTGGGGCCCATCAGTGAATACAGAGCCCCATGTAAATGCATTTTGAGGCGAGATTTATGGTTGAGTATTCTCTAATGGAAGTAGAAGCTTCTCTGGGTAATGTTAGGAGGCCAGGAAGAAGAAAATGAAGCTTCATAATCTCATTTAACTGCTTCTTTCGGTTCTGTGGAATGCCTCCGGGGAGTCAGAGATGTTGCAGTGGTGCACCTAAAAATAGCCAGACTGCAGACCTGAGACGGTGGAGGGCATCTTTTTGCCAAAAGAGATACTGTGTGTGTGTACTCAGTTGCTCAGTCATGTCCTGTCAAGAACACTGGAGTGGGTTGCCATTTCTTTCTCCATGGTATCTTCCTGACCCAGGGATCAAACCTGTGTCTCTTCAGTCTATTGGATGGGCAGGCAGACTCTTTACCACTGCACCACCAGGGAAGCCCCCAAGTAGATACTAGTTTATCGATTATAGAATAAGTTGTGCATGCAAATTGTATTAAACAAGTTGTGGTTTTCACCAAGAGGTTTCAGGGTTTGGCGCTTATTCATTCTGTTCAAGGTCCCGATCCCCTTCCTGAAACTCTATTTAAGGTCAAAGGACTATTATTGTCTTATTTCTGCTTCATTAGGAAATAAAATTCCTTCTTTTTAGTGCATGAGTCTCCCACTGGACTGATGTTCAGGCTGAATGATTTTTAATTCATTTACTTTGAAATTATCATAACGAGCAAGTGCTGGGCAATGAATTAATAAGTGAAATGGTTGCATCAATTGGATTGCTTCAACAATCCCAATCATATGCATAGACATGCCAGCAATCTTCTTGGCTCTGTGGTCACCCACACTGTCAATGGTAGGCCTGGGCAGACAAAGGTTTGGTTCAGTAACCTGGATCTTTAGTGTCTTTCCTGTTCTCTGAGGTCTATACCATTGTGTGTCAAGGAACGAGTATTGCTGCAGCCCTGTATGTCCATGTTGACTATGGTAAAGGACTGATACCAAAGGCTGGAGCAGGAAGAAATGGGTCTGCTGTTCTAAAACAGGGCTTGGAATTTGACAACCCAGGTCCTCCTGGAGTTTTGGGCAGAAATCTCTCATCAGATTACAAGATGTTAGCATACCTACCCATGAAACACCAGTAGAAGCCTCTCCCTCAAACCTCACAAGCCAAACAATGAACAAACCAATCAACAAACCAGCCAGACAAACCCTGCTGTCACTCGTGTCCAAATGCCTTGATTGACAGGTTTAAATAGTAGAGAATATTTCTGGGAAGAAAGATTTACAGGGAATGACTCTAGTGATCAAAGGATTTTATACCGTATCTTCTTTTAAAGAGGTTTTAATTTTTTAAACATGATTTATTTATTTATTTACTTATTTATTTTTGACTACACTGAGTCTTTGTTGCTGCCTGCTGGTTTTGTCCTGTTACGGTAAGCGGGGGCTACACTCCAGATGCGGTGCACAGGCTTCTCATTGAGGTGGTTTCTCTTGTGGAGCACAGGTTCTAGGTGCACGGGCTTAGTTTCACACAGCATGTGGGATCTTCCCAGATCAAGAATGGAACTCATGTCCCCTTCATTGACAGGTGGATCCTTAACCACTGGATCGCCAGGAAAGTCCTAAAGATGTCTTATCTATTATAAAAATTGTATGCTCTTTACAAAGATGTAAGCAATACAGGTGTACATAAAATAAAAAGAAAATATCCATAATATCCCCATAAACATTGTTTATTTTTAAAAATCTATTTAACACAATTTTAGCAGTAGACAGTTAAAGATTGATCTATATTTGGACTCAACAGTATCACTTTAAGAATCTACTTTTTAGAAATAATATTACTATTATGTAAAGACATATGTATATAAGATGAGTTGTTACCTAGCGTGTAATAACAAAACAGTGAAAAAAACCTAGATGCCCATTTATGGGAGAATTGTTGAAAAAGGTGTGGTGTGTGCCATTGAAAGAGGCCAAAGTAGATCTACATGTTTTGATTCATCCCAGATATATTATTAAACAATATAAAAGCGAGACACAATCATTTAGAATAGTAGAATTCCTTTTTCTTTTAAAATGTGTGTAGATATGTATATATGCATGTGTGTGTGTGTGTGTGTGTATGTGTGTATCCGTGTACACTGTGGAGTCTGGAAAGAGATGTAGTGAATGAAACTTTTGAGGATTGAGAGTATTGGATAGGAGGGGGAAACATGGGAGAAAAAGACTTCTGCCTGGGCATTCAATATATATATATTACATATAAATAGGGCTTATATATATATTTGATATATATATATATATTTGATATATATATTAAATGGAGAGAGGGAAAGATAGAGAGAGACAGGCAGAGACAGAGAGAGACAAACAGAAAAAGAGAGAGGGAAAGAAAGATTTTTTTATCAGAATATAATAGCTTTGCAATGTTGTGTTAGTTTCTGCCTTACAACATCATGAATCAGCCATACGTATACACATACTCTCTTCCTCTTGGGCCTCCCTCCCACCCTCATCTCACCCCTCTAGGTCATCACAGAGCACTGAGCTGAGCTCCCTGTGCTACACAGCAGCTTCCCACTAGCGATCTGTTTTTACATATGATAGTGTATATATGTCAGTTCTATTCTCTCACTTGTCCTCCCCTCCCA
Source organism: Okapia johnstoni (assembly GCA_024291935.2). Taxonomy (NCBI): domain Eukaryota; kingdom Metazoa; phylum Chordata; class Mammalia; order Artiodactyla; family Giraffidae; genus Okapia; species Okapia johnstoni. The sequence goes on along the minus strand of CM044314.1, from coordinate 35,022,189 downwards.
TTCCCACACTGTGTCCACAAGTCTGTTCTCTACATCTGCACCTCTATTTCTGCCCTACAAATAGGTTCATCAATATCATTTTTCTAGATTCCATACATATGTGTTAATATATGATATTTGTTTCTCTTCTGACTTACTTAACTCTGTATGACCAATTCTAGGTTCATCAATATCACTTCTACTGACTCCATTTCATTCCTTTTAATGGCTGAGTAATATATATGTATATGTATATGTACCACATCTTATGTATATGTACCACATCTTCTTTATCCATCCATCAATCAGTGGACATCTAGGCTGCTTCCATGTCCTGGCTATTATAAATAGTGCTGCAATGGACACTGGGGTGCATGCGTCTTTCTGAGTTATGGTTTCTCAGGGTAGGTTTGATGTGAAGAATTGGCTTATGTGACTATGAGGTGAGAGATCCCATAGTCTGCTGTCTGTAAGCTGGAGGCCCAGGAGAGGTGCTGGTGTACTTCAGTGTGATTCTGAGAGCCCAAGAACCAAAGGAGCCTTTGGTGTGACTCTCAGCCAGAGAACAGGAAGAGATGGCTGTCCAGCTTAAGCAGTCTGACAGTGGAAGTGAATTCTCCTTTCTTCTGCCTTTCTGTGTTATTCAGGTTGTCAGTGGATGAGGTCCACCCACATCGAGGAGGGCAATCTGCTTTATGCAGTCTATGGATTCATGTGCCAATCTTTTCTGGTGACACCCCATCCCTAGCCCCCCACCCTCCTTCCTCCCACTGGCTCTCTAAGCCCTGCCTCTGTGGGCTGGCAGTGTCTAAGGTATTTCTTTTCAGTTTGGATGGATTGTCTTAATTCTCCTCTCCAACTTACTGGACTGGGGTCTTTGGCCAGGTTTCTGTTCTGCAGTTCATCTGACTTTGATCTGACTTTACAATCCATCTAGAGTCTTTGAGGAGAGACCTACTTCAGCATACAATTAAGTATGCTGGTTAGGGGTGCATATTTTGCTGTTAGCCTCATCCGAGTTTGGGTCCCAACTATTCCCTCTAGCAGTTCTGTGACTTGGTGCAAGCTACTTAGCATCTTTTTTTTTTTGAAAGATATTTTTGGATGTGGACTATTTTAAAAGTCATTATTGAATTTGTTGTGATATCATTTCTGTTTTGATTTTTTGGTCATGAGACATATGGGATCTTACTTCTCTGACCAGGGATAAAATTGCCTCCCTTGCATTGGAGGATGAAGTCTTAACCACTGGACTGCCAAGGGAAGTCCCTATTTAGCATCTTTAAGCTTCAGTGTCCTCAGCTGTAAAATGAGAAGAGCAATGCTGGATCACACTCAGTGCTGTTGTAGGAATCAGATGGGACAGAGCATATTAAATGCTTGGGACAAAGGCTGGCTTACACCTTCCTTGGCTCAGCTTGCTGAGCCCATAAAATGGGATTATAGAAACTGTTCATACACTGGCTTACTTTCTGGAAACATGATCCCTTGAAAGTGTCAAACCCCGTCCTCCCTGAGCGATTTCTGAGGGTTTCCCAGGGCACTGATGTGGGCATGTCTAGGATCTGGCTTCTCATATCCCACTTCCACACTGCTGCCTTTTAGGCCCATCTTTTGCTGGGAAGCCCTGTTTTTGTTTGTGACTATCTCAAACACCACACACTCCAGTCTTTTACAAAAGAAATTCCTTTCCTGTTTCCTTGCAGCATAACTGTGGCCAAGCTGTGCCTCCACTCACAGCCTAATGCAAAATTCAGGGCTAACGGAAGTGTTGAGAATAACCTGTAATAGTGGCCAGAGGCAGCTGCTGTTGGACAAGCCCACACTGCTCTGCTTGAGCCTGAAATGCCTGCTCCTGGTGGGTCTACATCTGAGTCCCCTCTCTGGCCCAGAGCTCCCATAACTGCCCCAGAATGACTAGTGGAGACCCAGTCCCTCAGGAGGAAGCTTGATGTAACAGAGAAATCATAATCGAGATTTCTCAAAGTGTGGAGTATTTTCTTCTAAGTAATCACTTGTGCGGGGCTTGCCAGGTGGCTCAGTGGTAAAGAATCCACCTGCAGGAGATGTGGGTTAGATCCCTGAGCTGGGAAAATCCCCTGAAGAAGAAACTGGCAACCCTCTCCAGTATTCTTGCCTGGAAAATTCCATGGATAGAGGAGCCTGGCAGGCTACAGTCCATGTGGTCACAAAGAGTCAAACACAATTTAGTGACTAAACAACAAAGTTTTTCTGAAGCACCATTTTCTTTAGTGTAAAATTTCTTTAAATACCAAATGTATTTGTCTCCCCATTCCCTCCTGCATCAAGCCCCAAATCTCTCCCAGACCTTTCCCTGCCTATTCAACCTGTTCACCCTGATTTCTAAGAGAAATCCTCTCTTCCAGCCAGGCCAGGCATCTCACTATCCCCACACAGACTCTGTTCATTCTCACTTTTACATATTTGCTCATTTGTTTACCCCACATGAAGTGCCTTCCTCTCACCTTCTCTATCTGGAGGAATCTTCCAGTCTTTCTAATACTGAATGACTGAATTTCTCCATGAGACTTTCCTGGCTGCTCCATCTCACAGTAACCTCTCCTTTTTCTCACAGCTCTTTCTATCTAGTTCTCTAGGGGTAAGGTCGTGATTATTTCATTATTTAAAATTTAAAATATTAAAAAATATTTTTAATTGGAGGATAATTGCTTTATAATGTTGTTTTAGCTTCTGCTGTACAACAACATGCATCAGCCATGAGTATACATATGTCCCCTCCCTCTTAAACCTCCCTCCCATCCCCCACATCTCACCCTTCTAGGTCATCACAGAGCACTGGGTTGAGTTCCCTGTGTTATCCTAGCTAGCTATTTTCCATATAGTAGGTTTCAATGCTTCTCTTTCAATTTGTATCACCTTCTTCTTCCCACACTGTGTCCACAAGTCTCTTCTCTATGTTTGAGTCTCTATTCTTGCCCTGCAAACAGGTTGTAATTATTCTGTTTTTTGTTTCGTTCTGTTATGAGCAGAAGAACTAAACTTACTTTAGCAAGATCCATGTCATAGTTTTTTGATATCCTTCCAAAGTGATCATTTGTCCTATTTGCCTATCTGGGAACTGATTCAGTTCTATTTTTTTATTATGAGGAAACACAAGTTATGTGAGTCTTGGTGGAGGATAGGGTCTCTCCAATGGAGTCTGAAGAGGTCAGAAACGCGGTTACTCTCTTTCCATGCCTCTCGGATGGATGCGGACACACAGTCTAAGCTTAGGCAGCCTGGAATTTTGAATTTGCAGAGTACTTCACAGATGCATGTTAAAAAAAAAAGAGGGGGCAGACAAATCATTTGGGGTGATGTTGGCAGCATTGCCAGTCTAGCACCCGGAAAGTTATCTAGTGAAAACTGTTGGTGGCAACTGAGGAATTAATTGAAGTCAGGAATGGTGTCCTTATCTCATTGATTCTGTCTGTTATCTCATCTATGTTCCTCCCTGAGCTCTCCCTGGATCCTCCTCATTGTCTTAGGTGGTTCTCCTGCCTTCTTGTCAATTTTCTGAGCTTGTTTTTTGCTATATGATCTCTTTCATATGTGGAATCTTAAACAAACAAACAGCCTTGCCCTCCAACAATAAAACATACTCATAGATACAGGGAACTGATTCGTGGCTGCCAGAGATGGGAGGTAGGGGAGGGTGGGAGAAATAGGTGAATTGTTTTTGCTTGTTTTAGTTTAAACAAATTGAATAAAAATAAATTAAATAGGGTTAAACAATGTTCCCACTTTACACTTTTTATAGTGAATGGCAACTCAGTTCAGGAATCTTTGAAAGTTTGTCCAATACAGCTTACCTGGTGGCTCAGACAGTAAAGATTCTGCCTGCAATGCAGGAGACCTTAGTTTGATCCCTGGGTAGGGAAGATCTCCTGGAGAAGGTAATGGCAACCCACTCCAGTATTCTTGCCTGGAGAATTCCATGGACAGAGGAGCATGACAGGCCATATAGTCCATGGGGTGGCAAAGAGTGAGACACGACTGAGAGACTAACACTTTCACTTTCTTGGATTCAAGAAGCATCTAACTGTATCATGAATTTTACTAATATAGCAGTTCCCAAAATGTGTTCAATAGCATGCTAATTTTACTGGCTGCCATTCTGTTGCATTATAGAATGATTGGGAAATACGGATTCTACAAAGTTAAACAGGTGTGTTTACTATAGAATCTTTGTTCATATAGAGTTTAAAGCTCCAATAGAATAAAATATACACTAGCACTTCTCAAGTTTATTTGTGAAACCCTTATTTTCCTCAGTAAATCTCCTGAAACTGTTATTCTGGGAAAAACAAATTGGTATACTCCCAGTTATCCTCTGCAGCGTGTTGATAGCCTTTTAATAAATTTGAAGTTCATGACAGTTGGCTTCTGTTGCTTGCAGTCAAGAATTCTGGCTGCTACATTTGATATTGTGATACCCCACGTCCAAGGTAAGAGAAACCCAAGTAAGACGGTAGGTGTTGCTAGAGGGCATCAGAGGGCAGACACACTGAAACTATAATCACAGAAAACTAGCCAATCTGATCGCACAGACCACAGCCTTGTCTATCTCAATGAAACTAAGCCATCCCATGTGGGGTCACCCAAGATGGACGGGTCATGGTGGAGAGGTCTGACAGAATGTGGTCCACTGGAGAAGGGCACGGCAAACCACTTCAGTATTCTTGCCTTGAGAACCCCATGAACAGTATGAAAAGGCAAAAAGACAGGACACTGAAAGAGGAACTCCCCAGGTCGCTAGGTGCCCAATATGCTAATGGAGATCAGTGGAGAAATAACTCCAGAAAGAATGATGGGATGGAGCCAAAGCAAAAACAATACCCAGCTGTGGATGTGACTGGTGATAGAAGCAAAGTCCGATGCTGTAAAGAGCAATATTGCATAGGAACTTGTAACCTTAGGTCCATGAATCAAGGCAAATGGGAAGGGGTCAAACAAGAGATGGCAAAAGTGAGCATCGAGATTTTAGGAATTAGTGAACCAAAATGGACCAGAATGGGTGAATTTAATCCAGATGACCATTACATCTACTACTGTGGGCAAGAATCCTTTAGAAAAAAAGAAGTAGCCCTCATAGTCAACAAAAGAGTCTGAAATGCAGTATTTGGGTGCAATCTCAAAAACGACAGAATGATCTCTGTTGTTTCCAAAGCAAACCATTCAACATCACAGTAATCCAATTTTATGCTCCAGCCATTAATGCCAAAGAAGCTGAAGCTGAATGGTTCTATGATGACCTACAAGACCTTCTAGAACTAACACCAAAAAAAGATGTCCTTTTCATTATAGGGGACTGGAATGCAAAAGCAGGAAGTCAAGAGATACCTGGAGTAACAGGCAAGTTTGGCCTTGGAGTACAAAATGAAGCAGGACAAAGACTGACAGAGTTTTGTCAAGAGAACCCACTGGTCATAGCAAATACCCTCTTTCAACAACACAAGAGATGACTCTACACATGGACATCACCAGATGGTCAATACCAAAATCAGATTCATTATATTCTTTGCAGCTGAAGATGGAGAAGCTCCACACAGTCAGCAAAAACAAGACTGAGAGCTGACTGTGGCTCAGAACATGAGCTCCTTATTGCTAAATTCAGACTTAAATTGAAGAAAGTAGGGAAAACCACTAGACCATTCAGGTATGACCTAAATCAAATCCCTTATGGTTATACAGTGGAAGTGACAAATAGATTCAAGGGATTGGATGTGTAAGATAGAGTGCCTGAAGAAGTATGGATGGAGGTTCATAACATTGTACAGGAGGTGATCATCAAAGCCATGCTCAAGAAGAAGAAATGCAAAAAGGCAAAATGGTTGTCTGAAGAGGCCTTACAAATAGCTGTGAAAAGAAGAGAGGTGAAAGGCAAAGGAGAAGAGGAAAGGTATATCCATCTGAATGCAGAGTTCCAAATAATAGCAAAGAGAGATAAGAAAGTCTTCCTCAGTGATTAATGCAAAGAAATAGAGGAAAACAATAGAATGGGAAAGACTAGAGATCTCTTCAAGAAAATTAGAGATACCAAGGGAATATTTCATGCAAAGATGGACACAATAAAGGACAGAAACGGCATAGACTTAACAAAAGCAGAAGATATAAAGAAGAGGTGGCAAGAATACACAGAAGAACTACACAATAAAGCTCTTAGTGACCCAGATAACCACTATGGTGTGATCACTCACCTAGAGCCAGACATCCTGGAATGCGAATTCATATGGGCCTTAAGAAGCATCACTATGAACAAAACTAGTGGAGGTGATGGAACTCCAGCTGAGCTATTTCAGATCCTAAGAGATGAGGCTGTGAAAGTGCTGAACTCAATATGCCAGCAAAATTGGGAAACTCACCAGTGGCCACAGGACTGGAAAATGTCAGTTTTCGTTCCAATCCCAAAGAAAAGCAATGCCAAAGAATGCTCAAACTACTGCACAGTTACACTCATCTCATGTGCTAGAAAAGTAATGTTCAAAATTCTCCAAGACAAGCTTCAACAGTATGTGAACTGTGAACTTCCAGATGTTCAAACTGGATTTAGAAAAGACAGAGGAACCAGAGATCAAATTGGCAACATCTGTTGGATCATTGGATGAAATGATCCAAAAAAGAAAAAGCAAGAGGGTTCCAGAAAAACATCTACTTCTGCTTCATTGACTACACTAAAACCTTTGACTGTGTGGATCACAACAAACTGTGGAAAATTCTTAAAGAGATGGGAACACCAGACCACCTGGCCTGCCTCCTGAGAAATCTGTATGCAGGTTAAGAAGCAACAGTTAGAACAGGACATGAAACAGTGGACTGGTTCTAAATTGGGAAAGCAGTATATAAAGGCTGTATATTGTCACCTTGCTTATTTAACTTATATGCAGAGTACAGCATGCAAAATGCCAGGCTGGATGAAGCACAAGCTGGAATCAAGATTGCCAGGAGAGATTTTAATAACCTCAGATATGCAGATGACACCACCCTTATGGTAGAAAGTGAAGAGGAACTAAAGAGCCTCTTGATGAAAATGAAAGAGGAGAGTGAAAAAGTTGGCTTAAAACTCAACATTCAAAAAACTAAGATCATGGCATCCAGTCCCATCACCTCATGGCAAATAGATGGGGAAACAATGGGAACAGTGACAGATTTTATTTTCTTGGGCTCCAAAACCACTGCCGATGGCAACTGCAGCCTTGAAATGAAAAGACACTTACTCTTGGGAAGAAAAGCTATGACAAACCTAGACAGCATATTAAAAAGCAGAGACATTGTTTTACTGACAAAGGTCTGTCTATTCAAAGCTATGGTTTTTCCATTGGTCATGTATGAAGGTGAGATTTGGACTATGAGGAAAGCTGAGCACCAAAAAATTGATGCTTTTGAACTGTGGTGTTGGAGAAGACTCTTGAGAGTCCTTTGGACTGCAAGGAGATCAAACCAGTCAATTCTACAGGAAATCAGTCCTGAATATTCATTGGAAAGACTGATGCTGAAGCTGAAGCCCCAATACTCTGGCCACCTGATGTGAAGAACTGAGTCATTGGGAAAGACCCTGATACTTGGAAAGATTGAAGACAGGAGGAGAAGGGGACAACAGAGAATGAGATGGTTGGATGGGATCACTGACTCAATGGACATGAATTTGAGCAAGCTCTGGGCATCGGTGATGGGCAGGGAAACCTGGCATGCTGCAGTCCATGGGGTCACAAAGATTTGGATATGACTGAGCGACTGAACTGAACTGAATGAGAACCAGGGCTCCCCTCGTAGCTCAGTTGGTAAAGAATTCGCCTGCAATGCAGGATTACCCCTGTAATGCAGCAGACCTGGGTTCAATTCCTGGGTTTGGAAGATTTCCTGGATAAGAAAATGGCAACCCATTCCAGTATTCTTGCCTGGGAAGTCCCATGGACAGGGGAGCCTGGTGGACTACAGTCCATGGGGTCGCAAGCCTTGGACACAACTTAGCAACTAAACCAATGAGAACCTACTGTATAGCACAGGCAACTTTACTCAGTGCTCTGTGGCCACCTAAACGGGAAACAAAAGAGGAGATCTATGTATACGTATGGCTGATGCACTTTGCTGTACAGCAGAAACTAACACAATGCTGTAAAGCAACTATACTCCAATAAAAATTATTTAAAAAAAGAGTCTGCCAACTAAGGTTGTTTGAACCATGGACTAGCAGTCATTTGAGAAATGAGAGACTGAGCCAACTAATTCCTTCATGTTTCCAATTTGTGTGAAGCAGTGTCTTTCTAGAGCAGACAGCATCTCTGGGAATATACAGACACATGCACACATTAGCCTTTGTACTGGATTCTCTTACAAGAGAACTGGGCCACTGGTAAGAAGAGCATGTTGATGGCTTAACTTCTGAAATTTATACTGCATCTTTGAATATGAAGATCAGACTTGGAGATCTGAAGGGCCCTAGGGCTACAGGCTCCCCAAGGTCAAGTCTGGGATTTGATTTTTACCCTCTTTCCAAGCTAAGAAGTAAGTCTGTCCCTGTTTCATGGAATTTGGCAGAAGATACAAGTCTCCTGAGTCTGAGACAAAGGACTTTATTACTCTGGTCCCATTGTCATGTTGTGCTTTGTGCTTAGTCACATCTGATTCTTTGTGACCCCATGGACTGTGTCTTGCCAGGCTCCTCTGTCCATGAGGTTCTCCTGGAAAGAATACTGGAGCGGGTTGCCATTTCCTCCTTCAGAGGATCTTCCCAACCCAGGAATTGAATTGGCATCTCCTGCATCTCCTGCATTGCAGGTGGATTCTTTACCACTGAGCCATTGGGGAAGCTCCACTCTGGCCCCATACTTAGACTAAAAAATTATTTGTTGTTGAACTGAAATTAAAATTTAACTGGGGGAACTCACTTGGTAATTCAGTGGTTAAGACTGTGCTTCCACAGTAAGGAGGGCAGGTTTGATCCCTGGTCAAGGAACTAACATCCAGTGTACTCGGTGTCATGGTCAAATTAAATTAAAAAAATAAAAACCTTGTCTCCAAAAAATTAAAAATAAGCCTTCCTTTAAAAAAAAAATAAAATTTGACTGGGCAGCCTGTATTTTTATTTGCTGTATCTGGCCCGTCCAGGCACAACATATTGCATGGACATCAGCATATTTGTGTTGGTTGGTGCTCAAAGACTTGCCTCCTTGGCACACCCAGAAAGGCACTCAGGAACATGATAGCTCCCTGGGGACAGTGGTGGCAGCATTGGCAGGTGGCTAAGGGACTGCACCTGGGTGGGGACTCCCACCCAGAAGTGTCTTCAGCAGTGTCAGGGGGAGAATGACCCAAGCCCGCAGCATTTTCCCCAGCAGCAGTGGCCGTTTCTCCAGTGGCTCAGCCCCTTAGCATGGGCTTGGGGTTTCCAGGCCAGCTCTCTTACGTTTGAGTGATGATTCTCTATTTCTCTAGTTCTCCTAACCTCCCTTACACACCCTATTCCCTTTGCCATCCCAGCCTTTATAATATGTTTTAAACCCGTTCCCTGCATTTTATTCCTCATTGAATTATTTAGGGTGATGCTCATTTTTCTGGCTGGACAGTGACAGCTGGACAGATATAGCTCAGGTGGTATATTCTTGATTAATAAGCCTGTGAGTGTGACCTAGTGCTCACCATGTAATGCATGAATAAGAAATGCTTATTAAAATGAATGAGATTATCTCTGGAGATTCATAGACACAGACAAAGGATACTACTATCCTAAAATAGATGGAAATCAAAGACACCGCTCAGGGGGTACTTCCCTGGTGGCTCAGTGGTAAAGAATCCACCTGCCAATCCAGGAGACACAGGTTCGATTCCTGGTTCGTGAAAATCCCACATGCCACAGAGCACCTAAAACCCATGCACCATAATTTATGAAGCCCGAGTGCCTAGAGCCTGTGCTCCACAACAAGAAAGGCCACCTCAATAAGAAGCCCACACAGCACAACGAAGAGTAGCCCCGACTCACTGTAACTAGATAGAGAAAGCCTGAGCAGCAACGAAGACCCAGCACAGCCATAAAAATTATTTGTAAAATTTGCAATGTTAAAAAAATAGTAGGGGATGTTGCAGGAAAACTTTTTCATGCTAAGTACAAAAAGCAAGTGTTAGGTAAAGCATTACGTCCTATAGCTCAGAAGTGGAGGCAGTGGAAGACAGATTTTGAACGGCAAGAGTTTATTTTTCAGTGTATTTTCGTTTATAGTATTAACCATGGTATCAAAGTGTTATTCTCTTCTATAAATCTCCCCAAATGATGAAATGGAATACAATATCATATTCCTGGGCTTCCCTGTGGCTCAGCTGGTAAAGAATCCGCCTGCAATGTGGGAGATCTGGGTTTGATCCCAGGGCTGGGAAGATCCCCTGGAGAAGGGAAAGACTACCTATTCCAGCATTCTGGCCTGGAGAATTTCATGAACTGTTTGGGAATTGTATGGACTGTATAGGAATCAAATTCGTAGGAGAAAACTAGTTTAGCACTGTGAACATAAATGTAAAAATGAATGTTTGGCAGTCATTGATTTAACAATATTAATTATCTGTTAGGTTCCAAGTAGACTAAAATGAACTTTTAGATATAATGTTGAGTTGCTTCAGTTGTGTCCAACTCTTTGCGACCCCATGGACTGCAGCCTGCCAGGCTACTCTGTGCATGGGATTCTCCAGGCAAGAATACTGGAGTGGATTGCCATGCCCTCCTCCAGGGGATCTTCCTGACCCAGAGATTGAAACTGCATCTCCTTCGTCTGCTGCATTGGCAGTCGGCTTCTTTACTACTAGCACAACCCGGGAAGCCCTTCACAATGGTGATGAGACTGGTGACATCTTAAAACAAATACCTTTTTGAGGACTAGGAACTGTTCTGAACCTTTGCAGAGAGTATTTCATTTTACTTCTCCGATGATCTTGTAAGGCATATTACTCACCAAAACCCCAAGGTTTGAGAGACCAGTATTCAAGGCTTATCAATGAAGACATTACAGCACTTTAGTTTTATAAAGGTAAAGCTGGTGTGGCATGGAGAGGGTTTAATGGCACTCACTTTTAAGAGATTTCTAGGAAAAAATATCAGCACGTGACAGGTCAAAGCTGATGCCTGGTGGAAAGAACAGGACAGATTGATTTATGGGGGTTGGAACACAAAAGGTATATTAAGAATGACAATGAGGAATAAAATAGTGTGACTTGGTTGACTGTATTCCACTGCTTCTCTGTGTGAGCCTGGTTAGGGAGGACATAAGAGAAGGTTCAAGTCAATTGAGGAGACTGTCATTTGCCAGAAGAAAAGAACATTTTAAAGTCAGAGTAGAAAGGAAATTGGGCATTCTTTGGTCTATATTAAAACTGGAATCTCAGTTAATTTATTCATCTGGTCAACAGATATTTTTGAGCTGTTAATATGTGCTAGGAACTGACCTAAGCACAGAGAGAGAACAGAAATTTCTTGAAAAAATTATTTATTTATTTGGCTGCACCAGGTCTTAATTGCAGCATGTGGGATCTAGTTCCCTGACCAGGGATTAAATCAGGGCCCCCTGCATTGGGAGTGCAGAGTCTTAGCCACTGGACCACCAGGGAAGTCCCAGGAATTCTGACAGACATGGTCCCCACTGCATGGACCTCAGTCCAATCAGGGAGACAGATGTTGGTCAAATAATTACAAATTAGTCGTACATTTATATAATTTAATAAGTGCTACCAAGAAGTGTGGGATGCTATGAGAATGTATACAAAGAAGATCTGAGCTAGTCTTGGGGTCAGGGTAAGGGTTGGTGCTGTGTAGTGTGTGTGGGCTCAGTCACGTCTGACTCTTTGTGACCCTGTGGACTGTAGCCCTCCAGGTTCCTCTGTCCGTGGGATTTCCCAGGCAAGAATGCTGGAATGGGTTGCCATTTATTCCTCCAGGAGTTCGTCCCAACCCAGGGATTGAACCTGCGTCTCCTTCATCTCCTTGCATTGGCAGACGGATCCTTTACCACTGAGCCACCTGGGAAGCCCCAGTGCTGCCTAAGATAACCTCTGAAGGGTGAGCAGAAAGCGGCTGCATGGAGAGGGGAGGACATTTCCTCACAGAGGCAGGAGAGAGCCAGCAAATTCAAGGAGCTGTGAGGCAGAGGGTTTGGAGAGCAGAGAGGAAGGGGAGGGGAGGCCTGTTAGCCAGGAACTTGCTAAGGATTTCAATTTTATCCTAGAGGAATGAGAAGTCCTTGGAGGGTTTCAAGCAGGGAGTGACCTGATTGATTTGGCATGAGACCAGAGAGGGGTTTGGGCCAAATCCTTATTAGTAATGATTAGTTGTCACCTGCTAATTTTGCCACCCCCTCCCCCACTTTTTTTTTTTTAATATCAAAGTGGCTTAGAAACTAGCAAGAATAGCTGTAAATAAAATAGCTGCTAGTTTTCTGGATCCTGATTGCTCTTTCATCAGGATCATAACCTCAACCCACACTGCCGGGTGATCAGAGCCTTTGCCTGGGGACCTGTAATGCACTCAGTACTGTCCTTCCGGTGTGGGACTGGATGGAGGTGAGACCGGACACTCCTCTCTTTGGTGAATTCCTGTTGGAGAGAGTCGTCTTCCCTGATGGTTCAGCAGTAAAGAATCTGCCTGCAGTGCCGGAGACATAGTAGACATGGGTTCAATCCCTGGGTCGGGAAGATCCCGTGGAGGAGGGCATGGCAACTCACTCCAATATTCTTGCCTGGAGAATCCCATGGACAGAGGAGCCTGGTGGGCTGCAGTCCATGGGGTCACAAAGAGTCAGACACGACTGAGAACACAAGAACACAAAGAGCAGGCACTCGTGGTAGAGGAAGCTCTAGAAGAAGACATGGGTGTTACTGGAGACAAGGAAACAATTTGAGGGCCAGAGCAGAGTCAGTCTGGGCTATGATTTCCTACAGGGCATTTCCCTTATGCAGCAGGGGAGATATTGCCCCAGGCAAAATGGAGATGAATTTAAAGGGGGCATGACCTCGGAGGGTGTAGGCTTTTCCGATTGGAGATAGTTGGGCATTTATCATCTTTTTTTTTAAGAATCAAGATGAAGTTTATTTTAAAACTATATTTATAAGATTACTAGAACATTGCATAAGAAGTGATTGTGGAGTGGGGATGAATACAAAAGTTTCTTCAATATGGAAATATCAAATTGATCAATTATAACTGTTTCTTGATACTCTTATTTTATTTATTTAAAAAAAATTCTATTGGAGTATAGTTGATTTACAGTGTTGTGCTACTTTCTGCCATACAGCAAAGTGAATCAGTTTTAATATACATACACCTATTTTTTTTTTCTTTTTTTAGGAATCCCAGGTGGCGCTAGTGGTGAAGAGTCCACCTGCCAATGCAGGAGATGCAGGCGATGCAGGTTCAATCCCTGGGTTGGGAAGATCCCTGAAGTAGGAAATGACAACCCACTCCAGTATCCTTGCTTGGAAAATTCCATGGACAGAGGAGCCTCGTGGGCTACAGGGATCACAAAGAGTCAGACACAACTGAACATGAGCATACACACACACTCTTTTTTTAGATTCTTTCCCTATATAGCTCTTTACAGAGTATTGACTAGAGTTTCCTGTGCTATACAGTAAGTCCTTATTAGCTATTTCTTTTACAGTAGTATATATAAAAATATATATACATATATCAATATACATATTAATCCTGATCTGATATTTATATTTGTCTCTTTATTAAAATTATTTACTTTAATTTTAATAATTTTATTAAATTATTTATTTTTTAACTTGGTTTTTATTGGAGTGCAGTTGCTTTACAAAGTTGTGTCAGTTCTGTGCAGCAAAGTGAATCAGTTATACATACATATATATATATATATATATATATATATATATATATATATATATATATATGTATTCTTTTTTAGATTTCCTTCCCAGTTAGATCACAGATCATGGAGTAGGGTTCCCTGTGCTATACAGTCAGTTCTCATTAGCTATCTATTTTATATACAATAGTTTAAATATGTCCAATATATGGGAGATTGGAGCCCCAAATCTCCCAATTAGTCCCACTCCCCTTTCCCCCCTTGGTAACGGTAAGTTTGTTCTCTGCATCTGTGACTCTGTTTCTGCTTTGCCAATGAGTTAATCTCTATGGCTTTTCTAGATTCCACATATAACCAATACTATACGATGTTTGTTTTTCTCTTTCTGACTTACTTCACTCTGTATGACACACTCTAGATCCATCCGCATCTCTGCAAATGGTCTTTATTCCTTCTTATCTCGTCCTTTAAACTGGCTGACAGTTCCCTAATGTGGCACCCCAGAAGGAAGAGATTTGCTGTTGTTCAGTCGCTCAGTCGTGTCTGACTCTTTGTGACCCCATGGACTGCAGCATGCCAGGCTCCTCTGTCCTCCACTATCAGCTGGGTATTATTTAGTAAGGACATTTAAAGAAATAGAATAGCATTGAAACATGTATATTATCATATGTGAAACAGAACACCATTCCAGGTTCAATGCATGAGACAAATGCTCAGGGCCGGGGCAATGGGATGACCCAGAGGGATGGGATGGGGAGAGAGGTGGGAGGGGGGTTCAGAATGGGGAACACATGTAAACCCATGGCTGATTCATGTCAATGTATGGCAAAAACCACTACAATATTGTAAAGTAATTAGCCCCCGACTAAAATAAATAAATTCATTAAAAAAAAAAAGAAATAGATGTTTATGTTTCCAAAAAGCTAATGATGTCTCTCCTAGGACTTGAACCCAGAGAGTAGCATAGCTATCTACACAGGCACGAAATAGATGATAGACCCCAAGACCAGGCTTGGAGGCACTGGGGACAGAAACAGCGTATAGCTTAGACAATCTTAAGATGTGCTGTTTACTTAGGAATGTAACTGGAATGACAGCTAACACTCACAGAGTGCCTCTTAATGTGTTAGGTTGCCTATGTGTCTAAGCGCTTTACATATATTAGCTCATTAATTCATTTAACCACCCTACTGTGTAGAGTCACTTCTATTATATAGTTGAAGAAACTAAGGCACACAGTGGATACTTCCCAGCTGGTAGGTAGCAGAGCTGGGATTTGACATTTAATTAAAAAGGCAGGCATCACAGTGCAAAAAGAGACAAAGGATATAAAAAGAAATGAAGATAAATAGGTGGTTGATACATTTATGAAGTAAGATTGCACGTTCCCAAGAATCAAATGTACTTACAAAGCAAGATGTCATTTTTGGTCTACCAGATTGAAAAAGAATCTGATAGAAGGATAATACTAGAATGAGTGGTATGAGAGGATGAGGGCATCTGTGCTTTTAAACACTACTGGCACATTTTTCTGAAGAGCAATCCAATTCAAAAGTGGGCAGAGGACCTGAGTAGACATTTTCCCAAGGATAACATACAGATGGTCAACAGGTACATGAAAAGAGGCTCAACATTACTAATCATCAGGGAAATGCAAATCAAAACCACAATGAGATATCACCCCACAGCTTTCAGAATGGATTATCAAAAGAGAAAGAAATAACAATGTTGGCAAGGATATGGAAATAGGAGATGATTATGCACTGTTAGTGCTAGTGTAAATTGATGCAGCCACTATGGAGAACAGTGTGGAGTTTCCTGGAAAAATTAAGAATAGAACTACCATATGAACCAGCAATCCCACTTCTTGGTATATGTCTGAAGGAAATGAAATCACTGTCACAAAGAGATATCTGCGTGCCCAGGTTTATTGTAGCATTCTTCACAATGGTCAATATATGGAAATAATCTAAGTGTCTGCTGGTAAATGAATAGATACATAGAATGTGATGTATAGAGACACTTATAAATCAATTTATATGTGAATTGATTTATAATGGGCTACTATTCAGCAATAAAAAGGGTTGTTGTTTAGTTGCTAAGTCATGTCCAACTCTTTGCAAACCCACCACCAGGCTCCTCTGTCCTTGGGATTTCCCAGGCAAGAATACTGGAGTGGGTTACGTTCCCTTCTCCAGGGGGTCTTCCTGACCCAGGAATTGAATTTGAGTTTCCTGCATTGCAAGTGAATTCTTTATCCCTGAGTCACCAAGGAAGCCCTTCATGTAGGGTAGCAGGCAGTGATTAAGACAGCTGCTCTCCAATTACCAGCGAACTGGGGGCAAGGGTATTAACTCTGCTGTTGTTTTTGCAAGTAATTAAAAAGAGTGTTACTGAGTTGAATTCTAGGAGGAAATTTTTCTGTGAGCAATATTTACTCTCTGGAGAATTTCAAGATCTGAGTCCTCAGGGGAGCTTCTAGCTGAAGGCCGGATGTGGCTGCAAGAGGGATAATCATCTTAAGGGCCTTGATGCTGGTGTCCACATTTTACTGGTGCTGGGTCTCTCCTTGACTTCCTCATCAGAGAGTCAGGAAGTCAGATTGTATCAGCTCACTCATGGGATTATGAAATTAGTTTAAGGGCTGCCTAATATAGCTCTGCATAGGAGAGTGTTAAACTGATGATGCTTGCTCAGGGAACTGGGGATCACTGTAGTTAAGTAACCATATGTCCAGGGATGTGTGCGTGTGTGTGCTCAGTTGCTCAGTCATGTCCAACTCTCTGCGGCCCCATGGACTGTCCAGGATGCCCAGCCTCTAAATATTCTGCCTGAATTTGAAAATCACATGTCCTAATGTTGGAATGGGAGAATCTTGTCAACCTTGGGTAGAGAATGTATTTTTGTAGCAAAGTCATGGTCAACATTTTATTAAAAGCTTTACTATATGCAGTGGAGAATTAAAAAAAAATGTTCTAATTTAGGGAAGCATTTGAATATTTTGCATTACACCAAGTTTCTCTTACTTCTTTGCCAAAAAGTGGGGTTTTTTTAGAGGCAGAGAAAACACAGTTCTGGCACACAGCAACTGGGAAGCTGTGAGCTGTGCTAGGTCTTGCCCTGCTTTGGTTTCCTCATCTGTAAAGGGAGCTTAATATTTGCTCTAAGAGCTGGCTGTAAGGAGCAGGTTGGGCTGTGTTAAGCGTTAAGTGTGTTAACTACCTGTCACATAAGGATGTCTGAAGCCACATCATGACTCTCAAAGTTGTGGACTTTTTGCCCAGCCCAGGGCTCTATCCTCAGCACTGTTTGTAGGGGGTGAGTCCTCTGCTTTGCTTTGTTTTGGGTTTTCCTACTGCTCTGAATTTTCTTCTTCCTGGAGTTGAGGGTGCATTGCTTCACTGACCTTTTCATGATTGGACCATTCGGAAAAAGCAAACAGGGCAGCCCCTCATAAAGCTCATTTGCCCAAAGGCATAAGTTTTATCTTCCAGCTTGTAGCTTTTTAAAAAATTATTTTTTATTGGAGTATAGTTGCTTTACAATGTTGTGCTAGTTTCTACTGTATCAACCACACATGTGTATACATCCTCTCCTTTTTGGACTTCCTTTCCATTTAGGTCACCACAGAGCATTAGGTAGAGTTTCCTGTGCTATACAGCAGGTTCAGGTTCTCTGTTTCCTTATCTATTTCATACATAGTATCAATAGAGCATGTGTGTCAATCCCAATCCCCTAATTCCTCTGACCTCTCCTCCTTTCCCCCTTGGTGCAATGTATTTGTTCTCTAGTCTCAACAGAGGAATGGATAAAGATGTGGTACATATTAATATATACAATGGACTATTAGTCAGCTTGTAGCTTTATTGGCAATAGAACTGACAATCCAGTTTCCAGAGGCATCATGGCATATTGGTTAAGAGACTCGTCTCCAGTCAGAGTTGTTGTTTCTTTGCTCAGTAGTGTCTGACTCTTTTGTGATCCATGGGCTGTAACCCACAGAGTACCTGGGTTCAAATTTTAGCTCTGCCACTTACTGGTATGTACATTGTGCAAATCCTTAAACCCTATTGCTGATGACCTTGATGCTGGGAAAGACTGAGGACAGGAAGAGAAGGGGATGACAGAGGATGAGACGGTTGGATGGCATCACCAACTCAACGGACATGAGTTTGAGCAAACTCCAGGAGATAGGGAAGGACAGGGAAGCCTGGTGTGCTGCAGTTCATGGGATATGACTTAGCGACTGAACAATAACAACAAACTCTGTTGAGCCTCAGTTTCTCTTCTATAAGAGGGGGAAAATAATAGAACCTATTTTATAGGTTTATTGAGAGCATCAAATGAGTTAGTGTATGAAAAATATTTATAACAGTACCTGCCCCTAGTAAATAATAAACAAATGTTACCTAGTGGCCAGTCCCCAGTCACAGTCAGCTGTTTAATCAGAACTTGCACAGGGAAGGCAGATGGTGGACCCTGGGCCCCTCGGAGACCCCATTCCTGCTCTTCTACCAGTCCCCCACACCATCGCCATTGTCCTTGAGCCCTAGCCTCTCCTGGCCACCCACCTGCCCTGCCTGTGAGTCCTAGGAATCCCGGTTTAATACCCCTGTGTCACTTTTCTAGTTTTTAAATAGATTATTCTCTCTTCTGGAAAAGAAGGGAGCAAACTGAAATATGAGTGTCTGTCTTCTCAGTCATCAGTTATCACTACACCATCCTCCCAGGACGTGGATTCAAAGAGAGTTAGCACACCCGTCTCTTCCCCTATCTCCCCCCCCCCCCCCCCAGCCCCACCAACCTGGCTGTTCTCATAAACTTCTGCTTGCTCTGTATGTCAACCTTCAGGAAATTGTTCTTGCAGATATGAGCCCCTGCTTGGCAATTATCCTTGGTTAACTGGCCCTCTGTTGATCTTCAGTAGGCTTCTTTAAAAACTAAATTCTTGGGACTTCCCTGGCTAGTCCAGTGGTTAAGACTCTATGCTTCCAAGACAGGGAGCACAGGTTTGAATTCCTGGTCAGGGAGCTAAGATCCCACATGGCTGGAGGCGTGGCCAAAAAACAAACAAGCAAACAAACAGAAAACAAAACAAAACAAAAACCCCTAAGTTCTTTACTGAGACACTTTGCTCCCCAAAGCTTTTTACTAGCTGATTCCCTCACTCCCTTGGGAAACCTTTATTGGCTGACTGCTATGTGCCAAGTCTGTGAAAATTAAGATACCCACTGACCCAGAAGAATGTGTTGTTCAGTGGTGTTAAACTCTGCTCCTGGGGGAGGGGGGTCTAAGGATCCTATAGGGGCTTCTCAGGGGCCATCAGGGAGAGATTGTGTGTATGCAGTGGGGTTGTCTAAGTGGTTGGGGTTTTACCCCACTCTTCAGGTGGCCCTTGTGGTAAGGACCCTGCCTGTCATTGCAGGAGATGTCAGAGACATGGGTTCAATCCCTGGGTCAGGAAGATACCCTGGAGGAGGGCTTGGCAACCCGCTCCAGTATTCTTGCCTGAGAAATCCCATGGACAGAAGAGCCTGGCGGGCTACAGTCCATAGGGTCTCAAAGAGGCGGGCATAACTGAAGCAACTTAAGGCAGATGGACCGTGTCATTCCAGAACCTCTCTGCTCTCCTTTGTTCTTTCTACACGTCAGCCTTCTGTGTAGGATTCTATCCCTAGAGAGGACTGCGCTGTTTAAAAAAGAGTTTGAACACCATTGACCTAATTTTTTCCACTGAATTTATTCAGAATGGCTTTTTATAGTGTTTGACCCTTCTTCCGGCTTGTGTTTGGCCAGTAAGTTGACAGAGCAATCTGGCTGAGGCATTGGCACCAGTTACACACAGGCATCAGACAAAGGAGACCTCAGCAGTTTTTCCTCAGCTGAAAAGCTCATCTTCTGAGTTCGAGGGAGACCTAGCAAGTCAAGGCTGGTACTAATTGTGGTCACCAGTGTATGACACAGAAAGGAGGAGAAGGAGGTACTACACATAAATTGACTTTGAAGTCACTCTCCAAATGGTTCCCAAAATATTTTAAACAGCGACAACACTGTTGAAATAAGTTTATTGCCCCTAAAAATGCTAGAAGCTCTAAAATAAGCTCTTGAAGTCTTTTTGAAGAACTCAAAATATCAAACTGGAACTTTCCAAAGGGCAGGAGACTAGACTTTGCTTTCTTAACTTTGTGGGGTGTTTGTTAAGGCTGACATTACAGACCTAAGATAGTCGAGGATGACAACTGCTCAATTCCTGACATGTACAAATGCATCTAATGTAACCAATCAGAATATCCAGCTCATTCTGTTCTTATAAACATTTTTAAAGGATCCATATATTTGTGTATGGCTTCCCAGGTGGCGTAGTGGTAAAGACTCTGCCTGCCAATGCAGGAGGTGCAGGAGGCTCGGGTTGGAGTCTTGGGTCTGGAAGATCCCCTTAAGCAGGAAATAGCAACCCACTCTTGCCTGAAAAAGTCCATGGACAGGGGAGCCTGGGTGGGCTATAGTCCATGGGGTTGCATAGAGTTGGGCACGACTGAGCAACTGAGCACACAGATAGCAGGTATACAGTTGCATATAGTGTTCCTGGAAGATGCTTTAGAATGGAAATTTTATGGGGGCGCCTTTCCCCCGCTGCTTTGTTTGTTAATGTATCACGAGATAATCCTGGCATACAACCAATGTTCAAGAGATATGTGTTGAGTGGTAAAGATGACTGCTCCTGGGAGTAGGACCAGGAGTTAGTAGAACTATTACTTTTCAGCTTATACCCCAAATGGAATTTAAATGGGGACTTGTATTTTTGCCTACAGAAGAGGAAGAAACATCTGCCCTCATTCCATTGCTGTCCTTGGCCCTCATGACCACACGTCCCACACCGACCACACTGAGGAGGAATGTATAGTCTGGCTCATTACTCTCGTATTCTTAGTGAGTAGGATTCCACTCTTTCTTGTCAACTTCCCACCCCCTGTCTCATTATGATGTGGCCTCTCTTCCGCAAGTAAGCATGGTCATAATCATACTCTTCAATTTCAGCTTTCCTATCAATGCTTCACTCACGAGGTTGGGTGGAAGTAGATATTGGAGTCTGTTCCTTAGTCGGTGTAGGAAAACTTGAGTGGGAACAGAGTTCTCGTGGGGATTAACAAAAGTTGGACTTTGGAGACTTCCCAGGTGGTCCAGTAGTTAAGACCACCTTCCAATGCAAGGCGTGCAGGTTTGATCCCTGGTGGGGAAAGCTAAGATCCCACATGACTCGTGGCCAAAAATTCAAAGCTTAAAACAGAAGCAGTATTGCAACAAATTCAATAAAAGACTTTAAAAATGGTCCATATTAAAAAAAAAATGTACTTTTTTTCCCCCCACTTGGGCTGTTATGTTTTTGTGTACAGTTTCTGGAGAGGAGACTGCCAGATGGTGTGTGGTGGCATTTAGGGATCTACCCTGTGCATATACTGTCTTTGAAAAGAGTGTATGGATCAGAAGATAATAACAGAGTGAGAAAGAATAATGTTTTTTTGGTCCACCTACACAGCAGAATAATTATTTTTCAGAAATACTATTGAAAGCAATTTATATTTATAAACATAAGAGATCTAATAATTGGTTGGCAGAATGATTCAGTATTAAGGGGCTCTTTTGTTAAGAAAACTAATTCATAGAACCATTAAATACTTCAGTCAGAATAAAAAAGCAAAGAGGTAGAATTACCACTGAAAAACTCTGATATCTGAAACAGACACTAACACTTTCATTGTGGATGGGGGTGAGGAGTCAGTTGCTGTATTGTATCTAAAATAGGATTGCAATATTGTTGTGTATATTTCGGTAGAGTTGCTCTACCAGAAATTGAGTAAGGATGGACACTATTACTCTGAGATTGGTTCCCACTTTATGTCTACATGAAGTAGTATTAACAATGACAAAGTGCTAAGTAAGGACTATAGCCCGCCAGGCTCCTCCGTCCATGGAATTCTCCAGGCAAGAATACTGGAGTGGGTATCCATTCCCTCCTCTAGGGGATCTTTCTAACCCAGGGATTGAACCGGTGTCTCTTACATCTCCTGCACTGGCAGGCATGTTCTTTACCACTAGTGCCACCTGGGAAGCTCGTAACAATGACAATAGCAATAATAACTCACATCCACTGACTGTTTACTGTGAAATAAGCACAGAAATTCTTCACATGTAATAAATTCCATGAAAAAGATACTGTCTTTATCCCATTTTACACCTGAGGAAACGAACACTCAGGTAGGCTTAGGTCACATGCTACTAAGGGGTAAAGTGGGGATCCTAGGTGTGCTAAACTTGGTTTCTATGGCCCCAGAGAGATGATTATGAAAACATCTCTCCCCCACATTGTGTTCAATGACCTC